>OU342685.1:5365000-7865000 GCA_910589285.2 Mythimna ferrago
TCATAATTCTGATCTCTTGATAATTTGTCAGTCTTTGACGTTTTTCATTTCAGCCAGTCTCCGAGATTTTGCTTTCACCTAAAGAGGTCTAAATATCTTGATGCTAGTGTTTTCTGCTCAATTAAAATGAATTAGTAGGGTTGAGTAAACTGCAAAGACACGCCTTGTCTACTTTGCCCTCTAATGAGAGCTAGTGGGGCACAGTAGAATTATTCATTTTCGCTCTTTAACCTTCAAACTCCTACTATTATTTTCCTATGACCCTTATCGCAGAGGTCACCGTAAAACTTTCGAACATATAAATTTGAACTCTATGGATCATTAAACAGTAGATAAATTTATGTGTAATAGAAATCGAATTCCCATTAAATTGTCTTTGTAAAAAGTTGTGTTCACGCTGACATGAACTTTCGTCTTTGCTCTCGAAGCTTTGGCTTCTTTTGTGAGAAAATATATTATTCGGATCAATGACTACTTCGTCACCGTAGCATGGTAAGGTTAAACATGTGGTTTTGGAGATTCAAATTCCACTCAATTGTCACGACAGTAGAAATATCCTTTGATTTATGTTAACCAAAAATAACAAGACAGTTATATATTAATTGTCAATTCATTTTAGAGGTTAGTATTTACCAACGGTTAAGGTGAGTACTACCTCATTTTGGCTACATTGTAAATACTGGAAAATTAAATTGATAGTTTCCTTTTCATATAACAAGAAATAGACGGCCCAAACCAGTTTAAAAAGTATGGCAGTAAAACTTCAGGCAGATGAAACGATTAAACAGTTGCAAACAACTTAATATTACGAGTAGTATAAAAGGTAGAGTCTGTCTAATAAGTTAAACGACTTGGGTAATTATTAGGATTTAATGAAATCTGATGTAGTCAACACGCGTTCAATAATCAAGGTTGATTAAGAGATAGAGATCATTGTTTACTAATAGAAGAACCTTATGAAAAGTATCTATTATAAGTATTTTTTAAATGATTAAATATTATACAAAATTCCCAAGTCGGTTGACTTATTTGGCAGACTATATAAAACTGACTCTTCTAACTGTAAAGTATGTAGAAAAAAGGATGACGTACAGTATGTGTTAGTGGTATGCGTCGGATACAAAGACAAGAGAAAGATCCTTTTAAAGTCATTGAAGTAGTCCGGAATGGATATAGGAGTTTTCAATGGTATCTTAGCAAAACCTTGTTGAAGTGCAGAACAAGTTTTATTTTCTTTCATAGAGTTTTTTTTTTTTAATATCGACATGGTGCTATTGACTTTGTTACATTAGTGTACGAATATGCCTAAAAAAACGAGATACAAAGTGAACCCGCAAAACATAGAAGTACTTCCTTTCCCTTTTACGGTTACTGAACATAATAAAAAAATATTATGACGTGAGATGGTAAACTATAAGCTAACGGAAGGTACTCATTTAATTTTTAATTTTGTGAACCAGTTGATGTCTCGATGTGATCGCCTTGAATAACTCTATGTGAACCCGTATATTTTTGTCTTGTGCTTTTTCTTAACTCATCGACATTTTGTTCTTCATTTTTATGTTTCTAACTAAACGCTGACAGAGTAGAACTTTCATTAAAATTCTTTCAGTCCGTTATTTGTGATACTATAATTTAATTTTGAACTCGAAGCGAGAGTGACTTTCTATTTGTTTATTGATTCTTCTATTTTACTGTAGCAGTTGGTGTTTTTTCATCATAGAAATAATAAAAAGGTTTCCTTCAATATACTAATATAAAATAAAACAGGTTTCGGGCTGTTTTTCTATTGACAGCATCGCAGACAAATTAAATTATTGATGCCCAATGAATCCATGCCCTCCCATTTTTTTTTTTTTACTTGAACATAATTACCATTACTAGCTTTAGATTATCAATTTTTTTATTTATCTTTTATATCGATGTATAAAACATTAACAAAAAGTTATTCACAAGCAGGAGTAACGATTGAGCGGTCTAAATGGCACCGACACCGTTCACATCGTTCTATAATTTTGAAGAAAACTAAGTGGCAATCATATTTTTTCTTACTTCCTTTTTTACTCAATTTCGTGGTGGATCGCATGAAATCAGATAAGAAAGAAAAATCTAAAACAGCTGAATATTTTCTTCAGGATCCAACAATTTTATGTTGGTCGTCCTTGTTATACTGTTGACCTTCGGGAATTGCGTAGTTGGGGTGAGTAATACTGAGTATCAAAAATACGTACAACACTACTGCCTCTAGTTATGGAGACCAAAGATAAAATTAGTAGTTTATGTGACTAGGGGATAAAGCAGTGTCTTTAAGTCGCGGGCGGCATGTTGAATTCCGAACGAAACGAAGGTTGCTGATATTAATCCCGAACGATAGTGAGGGATTTATAAAATTAACTCCCGAGCATCGCGAGGGAGTTAATAAAGAAACCTGAGTGAAGTGAGGAATTCAAGCCGCCCAAGACAAAGACAGCTTTATCCCCGTGTTGCATACTCTAGTTTTTACACCATCTGTGAGATAATTAAAAGACAATTTGGTCGACCAAATCATATACTAGAGAAATATAAGTATTAGAGTCTGTCTAATAAGTTAAACGACTTGGGTAATTATCAAGATTTAATTAAATCTGATGTAGTCAACACGGGTTCAATAATCAAGGTTAATTAAGAGATAGAGATTATTGTTTATTAACATAAGAACCTTATGAAAAGTATCGAATATAAGTATTTTTTAAATGATTAAATATTATACAAAATTCCCAAGTCGGTTGACTTATTAGACAGACTTTATACGAGTATTTACAAGTTCATCAAACAAACAAAATTCACTACTCCAAGATTCTATAGTTTCAATTTTCTATAACGCTCCCGTCAGTACGCACGTTTTATTCTATTTTCTTTTTTTGAAGTGAAAACTTCTTTAGCGGCGTTGAGCACTTTTTCTGTAATGGGTATAAAATCTTAAACTCGCGTCAGGACACGTGACCTGATCGAAAAAGCGTAAGACGGATGGAGAGTAGACAGCTATCCCTTATCGCGCGTTGTGAAAGGGGGCTAGACGGAAAAAATTCTCACGAAAAATTGTACCGACACTTTTACTGTCAAAATATAAATCCAAGATGGCGGCTGCAAGAAATTATCAACTTTTTCGTCATGGGTGTCGTTTTCATGGTTTTCGAGGGTGTTGAAACCGATGGTACTGTCAAAATATATATCCATGATGGCGGCTGCAAGAAATTATCAAATTTTTCGTCATGGGTGTCGTTTTCATGGTTTTCGAGGGTGTTGAAACCGATAGTACTGTCAAAATGTAAATCCAAGATGGCGGCTGCAAGAAATTATCAAATTTTCCGTCATGGGTGTCGTTTTCATGGTTTTCGAGGGCGTGGAAACCGATGGTACTGTCAAAATGTAAATCCAAGATGGCGGCTGCAAGAAATTATCAACTTTTTCATCATGGGTGTCGTTTTCATGGTTTTCGAGGGTGTTGAAACCGATGGTACTGTCAAAATATAAATCCAAGATGGCGGCTGCAAGAAATTATCAACTTTTTCGTCATGGGTGTCTTTTTCATGGTTTTCGAGGGTGTTGAAACCGATGGTACTGTCAAAATGTAAATCCAAGATGGCGGCTGCAAGAAATTATCAACTTTTTCGTCATGGGTGTCGTTTTCATGGTTTTCGAGGGCGTTGAAACCGATGCTACTGTCAAAATATAAATCCAAGATGGCGGCTGCAAGAAATTATCAAATTTTTCGTCATGGGTGTCGTTTTCGTGGTTTTCGAGGGTGTTGAAACCGATAATACTGTCAAAATGTAAATCCAAGATGGCGGCTGCAAGAAATTATTAATTTTTCCGTCATGGGTGTCGTTTTCATGGTTTTCGAGGGTGTTGAAACCGATAGTACTGTCAAAATATAAATCCAAGATGGCGGCTGCAAGAAATTATCAAATTTTCCGTCATGGGTGTCGTTTTCATGGTTTTCGAGGGCGTGGAAACCGATGGTACTGTCAAAATGTAAATCCAAGATGGCGGCTGCAAGAAATTATCAACTTTTTCGCCATGGGTGTCGTTTTCGTGGTTTTCGAGGGTGTTGAAACCGATGGTACTGTCAAAATATAAATCCAAGATGGTGGCTGCAAGAAATTATCAAATTTTCCGTCATGGGTGTCGTTTTCATGGTTTTCGATGGCGTGGAAACCGATAGTACTGTCAAAATGTAAATCCAAGATGGCGGCTGCAAGAAATTATCAACTTTTTCGCCATGGGTGTCGTTTTCGTGGTTTTCGAGGGTGTTGAAACCGATGGTACTGTCAAAATATAAATCCAAGATGGTGGCTGCAAGAAATTATCAAATTTTCAGTCATGGGTGTCGTTTTCATGGTTTTCGAGGGCGTGGAAACCGATGGTACTGTCAAAATGTAAATCCAAGATGGCGGCTGCAAGAAATTATCAACATTTCGTCATGGGTGTCGTTTTCGTGGTTTTCGAGGGTGTTGAAACCGATATTACTGTCAAAATATAAATCCAAGATGGTGGCTGCAAGAAATTATTAACTTTTCCATCATGGGTGTCGTTTTCATGGTTTTTGAGGGTGTTGAAACCGATAGTACTGTCAAAATATAAATCCAAGATGGTGGCTGCAAGAAATTATCAACTTTTTCATCATGGGTGTCGTTTTCATGGTTTTCGAGGGTGTTGAAACCGATAGTACTGTCAAAATATAAATCCAAGATGGCGGCTGCAAGAAATTATCAAATTTTCCGTCATGGGTGTCGTTTTCATGGTTTTCGAGGGTGTTGAAACCGATAGTACTGTCAAAATATAAATCCAAGATGGCGGCTGCAAAAAATTATTAAATTTTTCGTCATGGGTGTCGTTTTCATGGTTTTCAAGGCTGTTGAAACCGATAGTATTGTCAAAATGTAAACCCAAGATGGCGGCTGCAAGAAATTATCAACTTTTTCCTCATGGGTGTCGTTTTCGTGGTTTTCGAGGGTGTTGAAACCGATAGTACTGTCAAAATTTAAATCTAAGATGGTGGCTGCAATAAATTATCAACTTTTTCGATATGGGTGTCTTTTTCATGGTTTTCGAGGTTGTTGAAGCCGATAGTGCTGTCAAAATGTAAATCTAAGATGGCGGATGTCAGAAATTATCAACTTTTTCGGCATGAGTGTCGTTTTCATGGTTTCGAAGATATTGAAATAGTGCTGTCAAAATGTACATAAAATAGGATAGTATTTTTTAGTTATATTGTATTGGCTAGACGGAAAAAATTCTCACGAAAAGTTGTAACGACACTTTTTCTATAGTAAGCTATTGTAAGCCGTGCGGCGTGCGCATGTTTCTCTGTCTTTCTCTCTTTCTCTCTCTTATAGAAAGCAAGCCAGAACGGAACTTCGTTCCATCCGGGTGTCCCTTGACACCTCAGTAGTTTTTCGGAGAGATAAACTTTTTAATGTAAAATAATTGTAATAGTTTTAAAGTGTTAAATTTTTAATGTAATATAAATTGTCATGTTTGTGTACGATAGCGCAATAAATGAATATTGTATTCTACCACATAAATGATAGTACTTTTATACTGATAAAGCAATTGGTGCAAAATTATTCCCTAACCATTCCAAAATATCAAACATGCTCAACGTTAATAATCAAGTTTTCACTTCTGCCGGCACTCCCGGAGTGCAACCCGTTTTTTTTGTTAGTGGCCAGTTTGAATCATAGTGATTACATACTCTTTGGTTTGAATTTCAAGTCAACTTGTTCGATGCGCCTACATTTTAATTCACAATGTTGACGATTTTTAATGTTCCAAATTCAAATCTCATTATTCCCTAGGGATCGGCCATACTGCATTATCTCCCTAGGGATAGAATGACTTGCTTTAAGTGAGGTTTGTATGACGTATAAAACGACATTATCGAGCAGGTGGTGTAAAATAGTTATTTGTTATACAAGAGTGTAAAGTTGCTTTTTAACCGCGTGCTCAATTTTGATGACCGAGCAAGCGAAAAATAGTAAAATTGAATCACAAGCGCAGCGAGTAATTCAAAAATTATAATCCTGAGCGTTAGCGGGAGAATCAAAAGAACACGAGGTGAAAAATCTTTGCACTCGAGTGCAACACGTAACATTTCATCCCAGAAAATACTAAAAGATACACCAAGGAGGTTTCGAGTCTGATTTTATAACAAATTAAAAAAATTGTTCGATTTTGGCACCATGAAGGTAGAAGTAAATAGGTTGATATGAGGATGTCTTGAATTCACATACTTAGTGCGCACAATGTTCTAAATTGAATTTACTTTATCCTCTAGTGGATAAAAACGGCTTTTGCACTCAGATATCAAAGTGCAAAAATACTATTTCCGAGATGGGGGATGAAAAATATATAATTTAATAATCACATTACTAAAGCAGCTAAAGATGGGGACAGTTGTGCAATTGGGTATTTTGCCATATTTATTTTTATATAATACTAGTTTTTGCCCGCGGCTTCGCCCGCGTACATAAAAGACCTTCCCTTTTTGTCCCCCTTTTCTCACTTTTTTTTTATAAAAAAATTAGCCTATGTCCGTCTCCAGGGTCCCAACTATCTCTGTACCAAAATTCATCAAAATCGGTTTTGCCATTTAGGCGTGAAGACGTAACAAACAAACAAACTCACTTTCGCTTTTATAATATTAGTAAGGATTTTATACAATATTACACTAAAAATAAATCTTTATCTTCAATATTTTTATGAAAACAGCATAAAACTCGGTTATAAAATGTACCAGCAATTAGCATTTCAAATATTGGCATGAAAAAGAATGATAACGTGTTGGGATTTTTCTTTGTACGCGCATAACTTGATAGCAGTGACGTCACATTTCAGTTTGTGCATGTTTTTCCAGTAACTTGACAGTTTCACCTTTCACAAAACTTGAAAAGTCTGTAACTTACTTATTTTTTGTTCATCATCATCATTTCAGCCGAAAAACGTCCACTGTTGGACATAGGCCTCCGTAAAGTATCAGCATAACGACCAGCCTTATATGACTCACATCCATTGGCTCCCCAGAACCCTCACCAGGTTATCGGTCCACCTTGTGGGAAGCTTTCCAACGCTGCATCTTTTGGTACTAGATTATTATTAATAATTTAAAACAATTGATCCAATTGAATTGACAGGCCTGTTGGTCTAGTGGTTAGTGACCCTGACTGCTATGCCGGAGGTCGTGGGTTCGATTCCCACCCAGGACAAATGTTTGTGTGATGAGCACGATCATTTGTTCTGTGTCTGGGTGTAATTTATCTATAACATGTACCTATGTATTTAGAAATATATAAGTATGTTTATCAGTTGTCTAGTACCCATAACACAAGCTCTGCTTAGCTTGGGACTAGACGGCGTTGTGTGATAATTGTGGAATATTATTATTATTAATTACCCAAATACCTAATTAGAATCTAAAGGCCATGGCTAATGTACTGCCAGAAATACAAGAGCAAATTCGCTTTCTAGCGTCAGAGGCCAAAAATCTCAGTAATTTTATACTTCCGCTAACCAACTATGAGTTTCTACTTCCAAAGCTTGGGCCAAGAATTAACATAACAACGAACTGTGTTCTGGCGTTAAGCCACTTTTAAGTTTTCTTTATACTTAATTGGATCCGCCGTTGTTTCGTGTGTAAAAAACATTGCTATCTTATTTTGGCTTGCGAAATGAATCCCAACTTACTCTTATCTAATATCTGTGAAATTATCTGGCTAGATTACCTTCAGGCATAATAACATAATTTGAGTTCCGTGATCCATTCGTCGTGAATACAATAATTTTGTTGAAATAAGGAAATATTCTCAGAAATATGTCACACCTACTCGTAAATCGATCGATCTTCCTATGTAAGAATAATCATCATCATCATCATCTTCCTGCCCCGGTTCTGTGTTGTTGTAACACGTTTTTTTAATCCATCCTGCCCTGTCACCCGTCACGCTGTCACTAACTTCCTTTTCTTTCATACCACTTCTCACATAATCCGTCCATCTTTTCTTTGGCCTCCGTCTTCCTCGCCATCCATCTACATGTCTACTCATAACTCTTTTAGTAACGGTCATTGTAGGAACGAAAATCAATCCATAAAATATGAGTTTTTCCTTATCTATGCCTTATTCTTTCCAAATATCATCATTGTACTCCTAATCATGGGATCCAAAGCATTTCGATCCCATATTTGGACTACTTTTTCTTCTGTCTTGTCAACCGTTACAATTTTTTTTTTTCTTTAATATCACTCCTCACTCAATCCACTTAAATTTTCTTTGGATCCTCTCTCCCTTTCTATTCACATACATTATTCATAACAGTTTTAGTAACACTCGTTTCATCTATTCTCTTCATATGATCTTCAAATTGTCAATTACTTGCACCGCGTTAAAGCTTCTTTTAATTTATTAATTTCTCACTTTGTCCATTCCCGTTCCACATACATCTCTGGTCTCAACAACATTTATCTCCGCTGCATGCAATTTTATTTATTTCGTCCGCCTTTATTACATTTTGATTCATACAAAATAAATGAATTTTCTCTTTTAGCTCCAGGGGCATTTATAGGTCGCAAGTTATGTACTGACATAACTTGCGACCTATAAATGCACTGGCCCTACCACCAATTTATCCATCTTTCAGAATAAAAAATAATACCCTAATCGAATGTCAATCGTTGGTATATTTTTCGATCTGAAATGGCTAAATACCGTGTGTCAGACATCGTGGCATGAAAGTTTTATGTGATTCTGGACTTAAAGGCTAGAATTTTTCATTCGCGTCTTCCTATTTTTTTTAGGTAATTTTCGTTATTCTAATCAACCTCAATGACATTGTTAATTAAAGACTTTTTAATTAATTAATTCACATTTGTCACCTAAGTATCCTTCTGATTTTATTTTATTTATATTGTGTTTATTTTTAAGGTGAGTTACTTATTTGTTAACTAAACATATTTAATTTGGGATTGATTATAATAATATTTTTTTTACAATTTTAACAAAAAAGTAAGATTAAAAAGAAAAACGCTAACGAAAAATTCTGCCACTGGGGGTCTAGAATCATGTACTAGATTTCATGGAATACAGGTTGTACAATATTATATTATAAACTACGTATTTTATTTTATTTCTATTTATTTGACAAATACAGAATGATTTGGGTGGGATACTCGATCCTATATACTTACAAAAATTTCTTTGAATACTTAGAATCTAACTTTTTGGTTAATACACAGACTTAGATATTTTTTAAAATAGGTCATCAAAATAGTACTAATACAAACAAGCATTTAATAGAAAAAAAGACAAATAAGTCTTTGTAAAAACCAATTGGGAGGTAGGTACTTTCATTTTCCGTGATCTCCGTTTAGTATGACATGACATTTGTAATAAGCTCCGAAACATCTTAAAAATACGACAACTTGTAAAGAAAGTGACAGTTGAATATGACCTGTCATATTCAGCTGTCAATTTCTTTACAAGTTAGTGTCAGAAACATAATCAGCGGATAATGGGCACTTTTGTATGGACTTCATACTCAATTTTGTATCAAGTTGTGGGATACGCCATTTGAAAGTTAATAGCTTTATTTTATCGTGTGTCACCAACTACCAGTTATGCGCAAGTTCTAATTATCAAAACATTTTTTATTTTAGTAGGATATTTTATCATCATAATACGTATGCTGATGATGTCATACAGTTGTGAACGCAGTTTTGGTTTCTCTACTAAACTTTGTCTAAAGTGAATGCAGGTACCTAATAATCTGAAATACTTGGGTAAGTCAGGGAAGAGTAGAATAGAATAGAATAGAATAAACTTCTTTTTGGAAGATTGGATGCAAATGGTCGAATTGCTGGACAGTGGCCCGTACACGCCGCCAGCCTTTAAGAAGTTCACTAAAGTGTGATATAAAGACGGTGATCTTTCTTCCAGTAGACAATGGTTCAAACCTCAGTCAAAATTAACACACATTGATGATATCCTATTAAAATAAGCCATCTTTTTTGCACGTTTATGACTGTTGGTATCGTATAATAAAATGTTCTACTAATGACCTTTTAAATGGCATTTTTTAAAGGTTCTGTAAAGTTCTAAGTGTCTCAATCATAAATTACAGAAGAGCAAATTATTATTTATTAACAAATTAAACAATTTTTCTTATTCTATTATCAACCTCCTTGAAACTACTTATAACATCAATTAACGTACCATCAAACAATAGAACAATTTGATACAGCTCTGGGTTTAAATTGCCCATTCTCTTTTGTGAAAACACGACGCAAGAATGAGGGCCGTTTATTTTTAGCCACTGTCTGTTATAACGAAGAAAGAAACAAGTGGAGGCATCAAATAATATCTTATTTGCTAACTTTCTTGTCCTCAAATGCTCAGTTATTGAATTACCCCCGTATAAATTTGATTGAAACTTAACGAGGCTCTTTTGAGGTTTGACTTATTTTTGATAACACAATTGGCACAATTTGCACAGGGTTAGATTACCGCATGGAATAAAAAAAAATATTAATTACAGATAGTTTTGCGTCTACTTGTTATACAAGTCAACATATTTGTGAATGCTCCCACAATATAGCCTACTAGGGCCATGGGTTCGCATTTGAGAAGAATGTGTTTGAGTGAGAGAAAAACCAACAAGACAGGTGTAATCCTAGTGCAGGAAAATATTCGTACATTTACAAGGTACTCCGTTTCAAAGAAGTTCCGGACTATAAAGAAAAAATCTTTGAAAACGTTCAACTGTACCTACTAAAAAAAATATTTGGTCTAAAACTACTCAATGAATTCTTGCTTTAAATACAACAATATTCTACCGAATGTAAAAATAATTGATGAAGCTGTATTGTCCAACAGTCAACCAGTCGTGAATTTAAGATAGCTTTTATGCCCGACATGAGGTTTGAAATAACGACTTATATTCATACCTCGTTCCCTTCCTACATACAAATGACCCACGCATGTCATTCTACGTTCTCATGGGTATCATGAAATATGATTACGCTGTAAAACAATAACAGTCAGACATTTGAGTAGATATCTCACATTCAAGTGCAGAGTACTCAAAAATATTGTACCATATAAAATTAAAACAAAGTACCAAAATAATTACTCTGAACTATTTCATTATTGCAACATACTGCATGTTCAAAACATGAACAAACTTTGAATACGAATTGACGAACATAACATTATAAATAACGTAAAGACGCATATAACAATTTAATTAAGAACACACGTCATCCGAAACTATGATTAACTTATGAACCTTAGCTAACATGAAAACCTTTACCTTGTCAAGATACAACAATACATTGATATGAGAACATATACCTACATTATACCAAAAATAATAAATTCTTGTGGACATACAAGATAAATGCCTGTGAAATCAAAAAGTGGATTATAAAAGCATTTTTCTCAAATTACACCATAGTGAGTTAGTTTAGTTTGTTATACCAAATTATATGTAAAATCCGTATCCGTACCTATAAATATAAAACTAACAATTACACTTACTATCCAATTTATTTATATTATACTATTTGTTCCGAATTCACTAGCAATATATATATAAGCCAACAAAGGTTTTTGTGGTTTTTGCGATAAAATGTAATCTATACTGCGATTTTGAACAAAAACCGTAGCATCCATGATATAATAAGCTTATGGGACGTCCTTTTTTCAATCAAAAATCAAACAATGCAAAATGTGTGACGCAGGCGTATTTTATTTCTACTGTTACGTAAATTAAAAAAGTAAAAACTTATTATGCAATTTCAAACTCTTTGTAGGGCTAAGACAAATAAGTGGCGACGATGAAACTTAAAGAATTCAAAACGTTTCATATAATCTGTCACTTAAAAAGTGCTTATGAATTGATAACTTCATTAGCCCAAATCTAAATCCTCGGCCTGCTACAGGATCAAATTAATATTTTATCCAGCAATACACACAAAAACCTCATTTAATGATGAAACAAAGTAATAATAATTATAAGCCAACATTCCGACAAAAAATTATGTTAACACATCATCATCATCATCATCATTTCAGCCGAAAGACGTCCACTGTTGGACATAGGCCTCCCCCAAGCGTCGCCACAACTAGCGGTCCTGTGCGTCTCGCATCCATCGGATTCCCGCAACCCTTACCAGGTCATCGGTACACCTTGTAGTAAGCCTTCCAACGCTATTCCGGTATGTTAACACAAAATAAACTTAAATTTATAACTTTGCTGGATCTTTGACACCTTTAACTTCATCTGTTTGCCCAATGGCAAAGGTCTCTGCCATTTCTTTCCACTTTGTTCTACCCAGCGTTTTCTAGTACATGTTTTCTACACTATGGTCTATACATCGTCTTTCCACCTCCAAAAGTGTCTACTTTGCTTTCTTTTTCTATTTCTTCGATACCAGAGCACTATGATTTTGTTCCACTTCGAGTAACTTCTTATTATAAATACTTTCATCATCTACATCTTCCATGTCCATGATTGCCTAAGTGATTTTTTAGTTTTATTATTTTAAATGTAACGATCTCTATTTTTGTGTTTTGGTGAGAGCTTAGGTTTGGGAGTCATTATATTAGACCGGTAGCACGCAAGTATTATAACGTTTAGATTTGACGGTTGTTGTGCTTCATAAGTTCTTTTAGGTGCCAGTAAGATTTCCATACGTTCTTAATTCTAGTATCTGTTTATTTTGACAATAATGTCAAAATACTAATAGACAAACAAGTCAGTACTTCAGATTTGTTGGTCTATACCAGGGCTGTCCAGACTTGATAGGATCTAGGGCCAATAAAAATGTCTTAATACATTAGGGGACCGCAAAATTTTTTAAAAAACATAATTCAAGTATAGTATCATAAATTTAATTGCTTTTTCATTAATTTATCTTTTACAATTCTATCAACATTAACGTCAATATTGGTAGTAGCTAGACACAGTGCATGCTTAAGTGATGTGTTAATGAAGAGCTATATTTCGATTTTATAAAATTCATTGTTGAATATGCACTTTCACAAAGTTAGGTACTGCCGATCGTCGAACCCATTTTTAGACCAAAATTTGTCAGTTTCGAGAAACGTTAAACAAGGGACCAAAAAAAATTGACTTCCAGATTCTGTTCTGCCCTTATAAAAGGGGTCTGATTGCAGATCACACACTTCTAATTGATAAATCAATATTCACACTTTCAACTGCGATCGTTAATGGATGAGTGAAGAGTGCTATAGCACCCTCAATTTTATTAAAATCGGTGAAACTTTGCTCAAATTCCATGATTATTTCGTCCATATATTGAAATAAAACGATTTGGTGGGCCGCGTTTATTCAAGCCACGGGCCGCATGTGCGCGCGGGCCTAAGTTTGGACAGCTCTGGTCTATACAACATTTTTTTTAGTATGTGCGAAACCAGAATATAGTTTGTTCCGAATCAGTAACTAAATCGACTTCAATATTTTTTACACCATGTTATATTCTTTCCCAAAAATATTTAAAAAATAATCACAAGTACAAATCAGGTCATGGCATGTCATAGAGGGCATAAGGATGCAGCGCATAGCTGGGTGCGGGAGCAAAACAACACCTTAGTCGCACGGGTGGCCAGGTGACCACGTATTTATGTCGCCAACCAGGTACCATAACTGGCTTATAACTTTATAATTTTTCATAATACAGTTTGGAAATTTAGTACATAGATTCTTTACTTTCATAAAAATACTAATGATGATGATGATTATGATGATGGGGTCTTCAGATGCATTTGTTAGTGCTTTGGTTTTGGAGATGTTCATCGTTAGGCCTACCCAGCGGCTTTCTCTATCCAGGCCTATGAGCATTGCTTTGAAGATGGGAGTGAACAATACAATAAGAGTGAATAATACAATAAGTTCTGTCATCTGTCATTCATTATACGTACAGCTAAGGAGTGGAATTCCCTGCCAGGGTCAGAGTTTCCTGATAGCTACAACCTATGGGAGTGAAAAGATTAGTTCTAGACCAGCGTGCTCCGTCGTCGGCTACATCATCGCTTACCACCAGGTGAGATAATTGTAATAATTCTTCTTCTTCTTCTTCCTGCCCTTATCCCATATTATTTGGGGTTGGCGCAATTAATAATTGTAATAATAATGAAAAATAAAAATAACTTGACCCATAAAGTAAGATGAGTTTTCCCCCGTTTGTATTTCGACCATAATATATTTTTCTCAATTTGATTTCGATAAGATTTTTTTTTTTTATCTTTTATAAACTAGTACTTGACTGCGATCCCGCCTGATGGTAAGATTTCTTCTAAGACAGCTGTAAATAGTTTAAGTGATACCGGATCTCTTCGTCTTACACTTCTCTTTATTTTTATTTCTATTCCTTGTTTATTGTAACCGTAATATCAGTGAACATTTTTAGAATCCAAATATACTTTTATTCATTCATTTCATACTTAACCTCTTAACTGCCTACGTCGGATATATCCACGACCAAATACTCCATCTCGTCAGCTCTCCTGTCACGGCGAGGAATGGATAGCTCGCTGTCCGACCGTCCGGTAACCGTCCGGACCAAGCCCAAGTCGTCAACGGCGCGTACTGTTCCCACGTGCCTCAAGCAGTCGTCAGCAACCGTAAGAGCCCAAAAGAGTCGAAGCCTACTGGGGCCAAGGGTCTGTTTCCGAAAGGGAGACTCAGCCCCGGTATGAAAAGCAACGAAGGAACGGGGAGGGTTTTTAAGTCAGTAAAAGTCTGATACTATCTCCGGCTCCGCCCCAGGGCGGGGGATGTCATCTGGATGATTTTTACCCTCCGAAAAAAAATCTCTTCTGTTACCTATGGGGATTGAAGAACTAAACGAGGTGGAGTGCCCAGTAGCCAACATACGACCCTGGCAAATTTAGTATCACAAAATAGATAGGTACAGAAGACAATCTCATGTATGTACTTCACTTTTTATACATACGCTTTTTTTTTTTTTTTTTTTTTCGATGGGAAAAATCATCTTATGACAACCCCCGCTCTTGGGCGGAGCGGGAGATAGTGTCAGACTCTTACTGACTAAAAAACCCATCCCGTTCCTTCAAGCCTTCGATACCGGGGCTCGAGCGCCCTTTCGGATTACCCTGGCCCCGGTAGGCTTCGACCCGGCTGGGCCCCTGCTGTTGCTGACAACTCCTTGAGGCGCGCGGGAACAGCGCGCGCCGTCGACGACTTGGGCTTGGTCCGGACGGTTACCGGACGGCCGGACAGCGGGCTACCCATTGCTCACTGTCCGCAAGCCCGCGCCTACGGTGGCTGGAAATCGGGATCGGAATCCCGGCGGCGGCGGCGAGAGCGCCGTTGCCTGATGCGGTCGGCCTCCTCCTTAGCGAGCATTACTGCTTCGCAGAAGTCGGCGACCGCCTGCCACTCCTCCTCGCTCCGGACCATGGCCTCGACCAAGGCCCGGCGCGAGAGGTCTCCGCCGCCGATCACCCCCACGAGGGCACGGCGATGCTCCGCCCAAGCAGGGCACACCGCGATTGTGTGCTCCACCGTGTCCTCCGGGCGTTCCGCACAGTGGCGACACCCGGGCGTCACTTCCGCTTTAATTCGGAACAAGAACCTCCCGAACTTGCCATTTCCGGTGAGGACCTGTGTCATGCGGAAGGTAAGGACGCCGTGAGGTCTTTCCAGCCACGCCTCAAAGAGGGGACTTATCGCCATAATTGTGGCGTGCCCATGACGGGGTTGCGACAGTCGCTGACGCCATTCCACCATGAGATCCCGCCGGAGCTCTGTCCGCCATGCCGTGACCTGTCGCGGCAGAGGACTTTCACCCCGGCGTTGCATCTCCACGCGCATGTCGTGCATGTGTGCAAGGACTGTTGCCTCCAGATCCCACGGTGGTAGGCCAGCCAGAAGGCTCGCCGCTTCGCAGGAAATCGTGCGGTATCCCCGCACCATCCGAATTGCCATGACCCTCTGGCAGGCGTTCAGAATGCCCGCCGGTCGCTTTCGCAGCGACGGCGCCCACACCGGCGCCCCGTAAAGGGCCATGGACCGAACGATCCCTGCGTAGAGCCTCCGGCAGGAGGCGTCTGGACCCCCAAGATTGGGCAGGAGCCGCTTGAGAGCGGCCCCAGTCCGGTTGAGTTTGGGAGCCAGACGTCGGAAATGCTCCTCGAAATTCCATCGGCTGTCGAGGATGAGTCCCAGGTACCTCATCGATGTCCCGACGCCGATGCGAACTCCTCCTACCGTTAGTTGGGAACCCGACGGTGGCGCGTTCCGACGGCCGCGACCGTGAAAACACATGGCCTCGGATTTGCGCAGCGCCACCTCGAGTCCCAACTCCTGGATCCTACCAACGACTATCGCAACCCCGCGTGTCGCTAAAGCGGCCGCCGCCCGGTACGACTCTCCCTGCGCTAGAACCAGCGTGTCGTCTGCGTAGCAGACCACGCTGACCCCGTCAGGGAGGTCGCCCCGCAGCACGTAATCGTACCCGATGTTCCACAAGGGTGGCCCTAGTACCGACCCCTGCGGAACACCGCACGACATCTCCCGACGTTTCCAGTCTCCCTGGTGACCGGGGTAGACAATATACCTGTCCGACAGGTAGGCCTCGACTACTCGACAGAGGTATTCGGGCACCCGGTGATACCGGAGGGCACTCCGGATCGTACTCCAGGGCAGGGAATTAAAAGCGTTGGCAATGTCCAAGGACACTGCCACGACACGCCTACCCTGGGACACCGCATCCCCCGTCGTGAGGGCTAGCACGCGCATGATGGCGTCCACCGTCGAGCGCATCCTGCGAAAGCCGAACTGTCCGTCCGAAAGGTCCGGCCCCACCCGTGAAAGGCGCGCGACGAGGCGGCTCGCAATCACTCTTTCAAAGAGCTTGCCCACCTCGTCGAGCAGCACAATGGGCCGGTACGCGGACGGAGAGTCCGCAGGGCGCCCTGGCTTCGCGATTTATACCTACGCTCGGTGGACGCACACTAATAGAGTGTTTGAGCCGGAACTATTCGACGAGTGGGCCGAGATATCGGGTCCGTGAGCGGTGTATAGGTGTGCGTTGCTCGAGCGCGATTTGATGTAGATTGACTTCTGTACCTATCTATTTTGTGTTAGTATCGAGTAACCTGCACTGAAGCCAGCCTGCTCCGTGGATTAATTTTCGCCCAGAATTCTAGTTACTCAGCCTAAAATTATTTTAGCAAATGTTATTCTGTTTGATCTAGCCAGACATCAAACACAATAGCATCTATCAAATTATGATCACAAGTTTATTCTTATAACTTAAATCAAACTAGGAGTTACCCACGACTTCGTTCCCATGGAGTTTAAGAGCATTATTTTTCTTTTTTTTTTTGTTAAAAAATAATGATTCCTATAACATAACACATTTAAATGTAACATGTAAACAAATTTTGACAGGACTTAGCACATAGCTCAGGGTATCTGTTTAGTCTTATCAAAATCGAATCAGCTGTTTCAAAAATAAGCTGAAATAAACAGACATACGACATTTAAAATAAAAATATAGGCATTAAATATATTTTCATGTGCATGTAGGTAGATATTAAGATCGGAGATCTCCTATTAAGATCGGAAACTTTACACTCGAAGTTGTGGACGACTACGTTTACCTGGGACAGACGGTCAAGTTGGGTAAGTCTAACTTCGAGAAAGAGATAAATCGACGAATCTGACTCGGCTGGGCAGCGTTCGGGAAGCTGCGCGGTATCTTCTCGTCCAACATACTACTGTGTCTCAAGACGAAAGTCTATGACCAGTGCGTGTTGCCAGTGATGACATAATGGCTCCGAAACGTGGTTGCTTACAATGGGCCTCATGTGAAGACTTAAAGTCACCCAAAGGGCAATGAAAAGGGCTATGCTCGGAGTTTCTTTGTGTGATCGAATCAAGAATGAGGATATCCGCAGAAGAACCAAGGTTACCGACATAGCGCGAAGAATCGCCAAACTTAAGTGGCAATGGGCAGGGCACATTGCTCGCAGAACAGATGGCCATTGGGGCCGAAAGGTTCTGGAATGGCGACCACGTACCGGAAGACGTAGCGTTGGACGGCCTCCAACAAGGTGGACCGATGACCTGGTCAGGGTCGCGGGAATCCGATGGATGCGTGATGCACAGGACCGGTCGTTGTGGCGACGCTTGGGGGAGGCCTATGTCCAACAGTGGACGTCTTTCGGCTGAAATGATAATGATGATGATGATATAGGTGGACTGATGACCTGATAAGGAATGTGAGAATTAGATGGACACGAGGTACACAGGACAGTTCATTGTGGCGACACTTGCTCTGTTAAGTGTCGCCTATGTTCAACAGTGGACGTGTTTCGGCTGAAATGATAATGATGATGATGATATGTATTTTAGTAAAAAAATATTATTTTGATAATACAAACAAACATACACTTGCAATTTCTATTACAGTATTCAGAGTTTTTATACAATAAAGCCGTTGTTTCAAGAACTTTCAAAAAAAAGAATAAACAGAATGAAAGCATTCTACTGGTAATAAATTGAAATGTTTGTGTGGACATGAAAAAAAAAACTACATATATGGAGAGTGATTGGTTTTCAGGAACCATATTGGATTTCCAATTTGTTTAACTAACCTATAGTAACAGTTGTTTGTAAGAGAAACTTAACTGAATGGAAAGTGTGGAAATCGGTTCAACTCGCAAAAAAATTGAATACAAGTGGGTAATGAACCAATTGAAAAAAAAAAATGCTTTTCATAGTTTGCGACTGTATTAACTTATTTAGGTTCGATAGAAAACTTAATGTGACTGATCAATTCATCATCATTATCATCATCATATCAGCCGAAAGACGTCCACTGTTGGACATAGGCCTCCCCCAAGCGTCGCCACAACGAACGGTCCTGTGTGTCACATATCTATTGGAAGACAAACCGCCCTATGATCAATTATACCATTAATATCATTAAAATGATTTGTGAGCAGTAAATTTTATTGCTGGCCTGTTGGTCTAGCGGTTAGTGGCCTGGACTCCTATAGCCGGACAATCAAGACAAATTTTTGTTTGATGAGCACGATCATTTGTTCTGGGTCATTTATCTACAATATGCGTGTGTTTAGAAATATTTAAGTATGTTTATCAGTTGTCTAGTACTCATAGCACAAACTCTGTTTAGTTTGGGACTAGACCGAACTTAAATGGCAGTGGCCAGGGCACATTGCTCGCAGAACAGATGGTCGACGAGGCCAAAGGCTAAATAGTGACCACGTACTAGAAAACGGAGCATTGGAATGTAGGAACTGTTCTTTGTGGCGACAAGTGGGGGAGGCCTTAGTCCTACAGTAAACGTCTTTCAGCTGAAATAATTATGATAACGTTCCCTTGGCTTCTGTCCTACTACCTTTATACTGACAAATCTGTTGAGAGAGACAAGCTTCTATACGTAGTGCTAACTCGAGAAAATCAAAATAATCTCAATCAAGTCTCATTTGTTCCCTTTTCAACAACCTTCTCACGTACATAGGCAGGCCTTCTAATTATTATGAGCAATTTGTAAAACCGTCTTACATAACAAATCAATACTTTGTTATTTTCACTTCGTTTCCAATAGGAATGCCGATTCATCATTTACGAATGCGGTACTTTGGACTCCGAGCTCGGCTCCATTAGAAGGTTCGCGAAATTGATGGCTGAAACTGATATTCGATATCATTTCGTATTTATATTGCGAATTCGCAAATTTTTAAAGATGAGCTCCTTCAACATTCTTGCCTATTTTGTGAGTATTTTTTTAAAACATTGAATATGGGAAATCTGATGATTGCCACACGCACAGTATCTGTTATGGCGATACTTAGAGGCTTATGTCCAACAGTGGATGTCTCTCGGCTTTAATGGTGTTGTAGATGAAATTTATAATAGACACATAATAGGGTAGTTTCCAGGGTCAAAATAATTACATTTTATTTAGTCTGTATTTTAAATTATAAAAAAATATTGGACACGTATTTTTCCTTTTTTCGATTAAACAAAAAATAACAAAGATATAGCCCATTAAAGTTACGTGTGACGTCACCCCGTGCGAAAAAATGCAGCACGGCGTAATGTTACACGTAGCTTTGATGGGCTATATCTTTGTCATTTTTGGTTTAATTTACAAATAAAAAAATAAGTGCCCCTATTTTTGAATAATCTAAAAGACAGACTAATTACATTTTAATCCGGCAAATAGCCTATTGTATAAACTAGCTGACCCGGCGAACTTCGTACCAACTAACAATCAATAAATGTAGTATAATTATTTAATATTTCGATATAGTCAACCGATTGCGATGAAATAAGTAGTACATCAAGTTACACATAATTTTAATTTATAAAAGCTATCTACGTAAATTTCGTACATTTTACAAGATGCGCGCAAAACTACAGATTTATTACATGTATCACATGTATAGATAAATATGTTCAACCAACCTACACTGGCCCTGCGTGGTAAATAACAGCCCATTCCCTCTCCTATAGAAATCTTAGCAATGGGAACATTATAAGGCTATTATCTAATATACCTTTAAAAATCTCGTGTTTGTTATCGAACACCTCCAAAACGGCTTGACCGGAGTTGTGAATTTTTTTTTGGTGTTATGATTTTTTTTTTGTTTATTTATTTGAAGAGTCTAAGAAATATGTCGTAGGCTATTTTTTTTTACCTTTCTACCTCCAATCCATTTTTTTCTTGAATCACTTATACGGCAGAAAAATTTTTGCTGGATCAGCTTGTACTATTATATTGTGCTAACCATGTACCAAGACTTGTGAAAATTTGTTAAATTTGAATAAAACAAATTCAATCTGTGTTCATGCTTTGAAATGCTCTTAAAACATGTCACGCAATAAAATTTATTGTAATGAAACCAGGTAATTTAAAAAAAATGCCAATATCATTACCCGTGTATTTCCTTCGTATTATTATCCAATCTAGGCCTTCCAAAAAATAGAATTGTGTCTCATACAAAATGATCATGAAATTCGCCCAATCGTGTCCTGTACAAAATTGGGTAAATTGAATCTTAAGACGATGTGATTACGACATCCGAATGTACTGAATACTCCAATTCAAATTTCTATTGCGAATAATTTCAGATTGAAATAGGGGATTTGTCGAAAAACGATTCGCGGGGATTTTATTATTCGTAAATCGGAGTTTGAAGGTCTTATTATTGCGACGATGTACGATTCACAATAGAATTTTTAATAGCAATTTTATTTACGAGAACGTGTATGACGTATAAATGCAGAAAAGTTAATTACTTTGTCCTTTGTATGGGTGCTGTGTTGACCTCGAACAGGATTGTAGCGCACTTTCCTTAAGCAGTGTCTATTCACGTCTTTTCTTGGAATTAATAATGATAAGTATAGTCCCAAGGGTTTCACAGACATTCATTTACAACTGAATCTTATCAGTACCGTTATTTTGTTTTAAAAATAATATTAACTTCTCAGGCCTCAGTGTACCGATAATGGTACACTTTGTACCGGCCAGGTTCCACTAATTTTGTATCTTTTTTGAGTTCTGGAAAATAAATCCACAAATATAAAAGGAAAAATATTTTATTAATTTAACCATATATGGCCAAACACTAAGTAAAAACATGATAAATACTCCTAAATTAGTTAGCTCGATAACAAAAATCACGAATCAGACCCTAATTTATGATTTCAAACGTGTTTATCTACAAGATTACGTTACGGAAATATTTGAAAGTTACACAAAATTATAAATTATGTTATTTAAAAGGGTCTGGTAAAAACAAAACTCTTGTAAAGTTACTATGTTTTTTTTTTTTGTAAAAATATAATCACTGTTACGGGGCCGCAAAATCGACATAGACCCGAGCAAAACGCCTACAAAATACTCAGTGACCACTAGCGGCTCTTAACCTTTCGAATACTGTAATTAAAGACTCAATAGAAATACAACGAGAGAGCGAACGTCAGCGCTCGCTTGGGGTTTAATGAATTAAGGGTGAGTTGCACCATTTAACTTTAACGATTACCAAACCATAACCAGCCGTGAAACGGCCTCCTATTGGTCAATTCGACGATTTGACAACTGTTAACGGCTTTGTTATCGTTATAGTTAAATGATGCAACTCACCCTAAACCTTATAACATAAAAATAAAAATTAGAGCAGTAGTGGCCGAGTGGTAACGGCCCCGACTTACAAGTTGTCGGTCACGGGTTCAATCCCAGCCAGGCGCATTAATTTGTGTAATTTATTTCAACACCACTGCTCTCAAAACGGTGAAAGAAAACATCGCGAGGAAACCGGCATGTCCTAGAGCCAAAAATTCGAAGACATGTGACATCCGCCAACCCGCACTGGGCCCACGTGGTATATTACGGCTCATTCCTTTTCCTATAGAAGAGGCCTGAGTCCCAACAGTGGGAACATTATAAGCCCGATGATGTGATGACGTAAAAATAAGGTTAACCAATTGACCTAGACGTTACCAAGGAATAGGTTTCAGAAAGACATTGTTTTATGCTGCTCGGAAGTTAGGGCCTATGGCAAAGGCAGTGTATGATTGATCACACTAACATTACAAAAATTAGACTATATTTCTAAGCACAAAAACATTAATCAAACTTTAAATTAAACAAAAGACAAACAGCCTACCTGATTACTTCATCAAAATCTTTGCAAACCAATATTAAAACCAGGACAATTAGCAGGAATAGCGACATTTACACGAGGATTGCCGCCATTTTGCACCACCGAGGAAATTAATGTAGAAGTTGGAGTTGGTATTTCGTTCCTAATATTTTACCTTGTAATTAAATCTTGTGCGGTTCCCAAGCACTAAGTCAAGCTTTACTGTGTTATATTACGTAATTTTCTTGGTACCTATATCTTACTGGCATCCCAATTGTGCGATCATCAAATTAGGAGAACGATGCCCCCATGTAAGTGGTTGCAGGCCACAAAATGGCAATTTTGTGTTTTTCACTCAAAAGCGATACCGATTTTCATAAAGATTCATTAAAAATGTAGTTTATATCGCAAAAAGTATCTTTGAAACGCTCTCTTGTAAAATTGCAGGTTTGGGGTTATAACAACTTACGTGGAAAGCATCGAGATATTTGCGAACATCTTTAATGGTATTGATTTCTGTAACTTTTGACAAAAAATTGCCAAAAGTTACAGAAATCAATCAAGGGTGTTTTTTAGAGGTGGAAAACTTTAAATAAAAATGAAGAACTAAAAAATGTTTATAATTTGCATGAAATTGACTTTATTTAAGAGATGATCAAAAGGTTACTTATGGAACATAGGTATACATAGTCAGCAAAAGTCTGAGACGGTCTCTCGCTCCACCCTAGAGCGTGAAAAGTCATTAGATTATTTCACATCTTAAAAAAAGGTGTATCTGCCACATAAATAAAAAAACCTTAGGGACAATATCCTCAAGACATGAAAACAACGACTGTTGCAACGCTGCTACAATTACGGGCGGTAAGTCCCGTTTTTTAGTTAGTAGGTAGTGGTTAAAGAGACGTCAAAGCCGAGAGCGTTGTTCGGAATGTTTTTCTTTCAAATTCGGTAGGAAGAAACGCCGGATGCTACCATTGTGCGGATTCCTGGTTCACGTTTCAATATTATATACGGATTCGATAAAACTTGGCATACAAGTAGATCAGGTATTGAATTATTTTTATATCAGTATTACGTCCTCTTGAGATGATTTCCGAGAGTCACACGGGCAAGGCCTTTAGAAAAAGTCGTTGAAAATAAATCTGAATTTGGTATTTTAATCAAAACCATAGATATAATTTGCCGAAATGTTGAATATAAAATTCAACTGAAAATCAGAAAAACCTATTTTTTTGAAAAAGTTGTTGCGTTCCTGCGGGAAAAATGAAAAATGAAAAGCTCCAATTTATTTAAACGGTATTTTTAATATTTTTCCCCCACCTATTTTATTTATTTATAATTATTACCCGACTACGGCAAAGCCCAAGGAGGGTTATGATTTTGACAGGTTATGTAGGTATGTATGTATGTATATGAGTATCTTCATCTGTTCCCTTAAAAAGCCGTAGTCGCAGTGTCGGTTGTTGTTCTGTTCTTGTTTTTACAGTTACCTTGTTGTGTTATCAGCATCCTGAAAATCTTAGTTCACACTTTTTCGGCGTCGTTTTTTTTTTGTCGTAGTCGGGTTTTAGTTTTTTTTTTTTTATAATCCTGTTGAGTCCCACTGTACAGCAAAGCAGAATTTTTTTTTTAAGTGCGAAATAATCAATTGCTTCTTTCATTCGTACGTCCAGGGCGTGTCTTTTATTGACTAAAACCATACCTGTTTCTTCTTTGTCTTACGTTTCAGGACCCCGGGTTTCCTTTTTGAAAGTCAGCCCATAGCCGCTTTAGGCTGCTATGCCCTGGTTTTGCATTGTCGGTGACTCAAGCTTGGTCAGACATTTAGCCCACTGCTCGTCATCCAAAAATGTTACGTTCCAGGACCTCGAGTTTCCTTTTTGAAAGTCAACCCATGGCCGCTTTAGGCTGCTGGGCCCTGGTTTTGCACTGTCGGTGACTCAGGCTTGGTCCAGACATTTATGAAATTCGGAATTGAGTATTAATATGGATATAGAATATTATACCGGTTTCCGATAATGTTACGAATATACAAATATTTCAGATTATCCGTTATATATCTAGTTTCGATTACGGATATTTGAATTTTTAAATTATAAAAGTTAAACGTAAATGGCAAGATTTGACAGTTCTTCCTATTTTTAAATGGCTTTGATTTAAGATGAAGTTTCAGAGAAGTAGTGCTACTTTCTTTGCGTAATATGTTTTTACCATACATAACATTTTGAAGAAACTGCATAAAGGATCATGGCGAAGTCCCGAACAAAATTTTGCTCGTATATTTTTTTAGCGCATAGTGATGAAAAATTTAATATACAGAGTATATAGATTTAATTTTCCAAACAATTTTTTCTCAGACAATACAATTAATAGAATCCTTGTATTAAAGATATTCCAGTTTAAAGTTGATCAGTTTACGTATATTATATAAATAATACCTACGTACCTCCTTATGCATTTTTGAACGAACGTCAAGATGTCATGTCAAATGTTTTGTTTTCTTTTTCTTTATGCCATTAGGCTGGATGGCAGTTGAAATGTCTAAAGCCATGTTTTTTTCTGGTGATATGATTCTTGACATTGTAGTTATTGTTGTAACGATGTCATTTTGTGTCATGTTAGCCACTATATTCTAAGCACAAACAATTATTTTTATTATTTTAATGTTTATTATATAATTTAGAAATATATTTCCTAAGTATTTATTATCAATAAATAAAACGAAGTATATTAAGTTACTCGTCGAAGATTTATATTAGTAGCAACATTAAAAGTTCAGTTCATCCAAAAAACTATGAAGCCAGCCAGCAAAAAAAAAAAAACAAGGACATGACTATTTATTTTCGTTAAAATCTAGTCAATTCAGTTTCCAATTATGACGAATTTTTTGCAGTCCTTAAATTGGCCATAATCTTGATTAGATAAAACAAAGTAAATTATTTCATTGGTATATAATTGTATATCATGGTAACTTATACAAGTAAGTGCTTATATAAATAGAGACTTAATAATTTCATCAACAATTTCCTCGCCGTTGTACTTTTATAAAAACATCCAAATTAAACTAGACTTAAATTTTTTAATGTCCTAGAACTGTTAAAAATATTAACACAAAATTTTGAAACTAAGAAAGTACTCATGAATAATTACTTTAATATTTATACACCTACTCAAAATCAGGAAATAAATCATAAGCTTGTCTTTTCTGACAAGTGACGGCTCGGCCGGGCAAAACAAACAATAATCAGTCGTAACCTGTCATTTAAATTCCGCCTTTATCCGAAATTTTTATATTGGTTTCAGTTCCGGTTACGAATTTTTTATTTTATTTTGGATTTCTGAATAAACAATCGGATATCTTCTATAATATAAAAATGAATCGCAAAATGTGTTGGTAAGCGCATAACTCAACAACGCCTGGACCGATTTCGCTAATTTTTTTTTTGTTGTGTTCGTTATTATGAGGAGAAGGTTCTTATGGAAAAAAAAATGAAAATTAGGGTAGTGTAGGGTAGAGTAGGGTAGTGTAGGGTAGTGTAGGGTAGAGTAAGGTAGAGGAGGGTAGAGTAGAGTAGGGTAGGGTAGAGTAGGGTAGAGTAGGGTAGAGTAGGGTAGAGTAGGGTAGAGTAGGGTAGAGTAGGGTAGAGTAGGGTAGAGTAGGTTAGAGTAGAGTAGAGTAGGGTAGGGTAGAGTAGGGTAGAGTAGGGTAGATTAGGGTATAGTAGGGTAGAGTAGGGTATAGTAGGCTGAAGTAGGGAAGAGCGGGAGCGAAGCCGTGCGGGCAAAAGCTAGTCTAAAATAGATATTCGAAGAGCTCTATACTAATCTTGCAGCAAAGGTTCCACACAGCAAACAGTCTCCTCTCTCCGGGTAAAATTATTCTTTTCCCCTTTTTTCTGCCTTTTTTCGTTTTTAAGAAACATAGCATAGTATTAAAATTACATGAATACATAATTAAAAAAAAAAAACTTCTTTTATTAAAAATATACAGTAATATAATAAAGAGATAAAGTTTGTTTTTATGTTTGTAGGAGGTAATCTAAGGTCTAATTTCAGAATTCAGAAATTGGAAGAAAAAATCTTAATCTCAAAAACAATATTTTTCTTGTGACTTAACTATAAATTTACAGTTTCAGATTTATTCTTATACTTGTGCTATGAGAACTGGACCTCATGCGATTTTCTAGCGAATGTCAAATAAGCGCCTATGCGTAATGTAAATAGCCTTATCTTTATATTCCGTTGACATAGAAGTTTGATACCCCAAGCAGCAGTGGAACTAGAGTGGAACTGCTGCATGGGGTAGCAAATTTTAATCATCATCATCATCATCATCATTTCAGCCAAAAGACGTCCACTATTGGACATAGGCCTCCCCAAGTGTTGCCATAATGAACGGTCCTGTGTGTCTCTTATCCATCGGATTCCCGCAATCCTTACTAGGTCATCGGTCCACCTTGTAGGAGGCCTTCCAGACTTGAGTATTTGATATTAATTTCAGCTTCATACAGGTACCGGCACGGATCTTGAGCGCTGGCTTCAAGTTGCGCAGAAGTCGAATATTCGGTCACTTTAGTGGTACGAAGTGAGACGCGGGGGCGGGGAGTGTCAGTGATTGGCTCGCCACGCCATCGTGTCATAGACGTCCCTCGTGAATCGTTCCCTGCGCTTGCTGCATGTATCTAACAACGATGACGATTGGCTCGCCAATGTATGGAATGCGCAAAGTGATCCCCACTCTGACGCCGAGCGCTCAAGATTCGTGCGGCGTACTTGTAAATCCAAACATTTCCGAGAAAAAAGTTTTGATAGACGGACAGACAGACAGGCAGATACACGGATAGACGGAAAAATTTTCCGTCTTTCCATCCAAGTGATATCCGTTTTTGCCAACTTCGGTAACAAACCCTAACAAATACAACAGAAATTGCAATAAATTATTCAAATGAAAGTAATGGTTCTTTTTAGACAAGATACACCAAAATTAGCCTTTATTTTACCAGTTTTGTGAAAGCAACTATAAAAACACAAATAATTTTGCTCAAAATATCCCTTCTAAAATGCATAAAATACACAAATTCATTAAAAAATCATTGCAAAAGTGTTTTAGAATCGTCGATTTGTCGGTCTTTGTAGACTCAGTGCAATAAATCTCTGAGCTACATGGCAGCGGGATCCACCGACTGCACTACATGTTTTATTTATTCAAAAACATTCTACTCCATAAATGTTTTTAGCATTTCTATTTTTCATTCAACGAATGAGCTTTTGAGTTAGAACAGCACGAGTTGATCAATGTGTTAGGTTAAGCTGCGTTTGTCACGGTCATTTAAAGGATGAGAGCGTTATTTCTACGTTGGTAGCTGTGTGCCTCGGAATACGAACTTTTTGTGTGTGTAACCATGTTGGCGGCTCAGTTTGAAGTACCCTAGGTAATGGTTAGCCAGAAGTCCCCATGTTTTACGAACTTTCAAGCTAATCGTAAGACTCCTAGCGTCAGCTACCTTATTATAAGTTATCTGTTTTCTACACTTAGGCCACGATGAACCATTGTGTGTGGGCCATGGTGGTCTTCAATCCAACCAGCCCACCTCTCTCCAGAAGCAGATGAGTCTTCAGTTCGCTTAGGGCTTCTATGAATGAATTCGGCGCTCTCAAGGTTCGTGTTCTTATTTCTCTAATGGCTGTGCGGTCACGGAGTACGTGCGCGACTGTTTCCTCTGACTCTATGCATGCTCTGCACAGAGGACTGTCCGTGATATAGCGTCAGCTATATAGTAGTCCTATAAGTAAATTTTATTTATTTCTAGGTAATGTTTATTGTTATGTGCTGTTTGTCATATATATTTTGTATTTTTTTTTTTTTGGTTTTAGTTTATAATTAATGTTATTTATTTATTTTTATTGTTCCCTATTTAGGGTCCAATTTCCTTTTTACTATGATGATTACGGTCGCTTAAGGCCGTCTATTGCTATTTCCATGTATATTATCCATCTTCAATTTACAATATCATACCTACTCATTATTTTTCTTGATTGATGGGAATAATAGTATCAATAATTACCCTTTTGTGTTGACAATAAGGAAAGTTTTAAGTAGGAAATCATTTAATGATTTTTTTCGTTCTTAGGCTGAGCGAGAGGGCGTATCTGACCTTTAATGACTAAAACCCATCCACTCCTGCTCCTTCTTTTCTTTCGTTCCAGGGCCCCGGGGTACACTTTCGCACAACTCATGGATAATAATATAGGCTACTTTTTATAGTGGGAACCCCGTTCCTTCTAGCTTTCATACCTACTTATTTAATTATAATTAACTACCTCCATTTGTGCCTTGCAGGAATATTATAAAACAATATGCAATTTGACTTTACAATGATCCTCAATAAAGCTTATATTATTATGGATTCTACTATAATTACCACCCTTTGATGATCGATCGTACTATAAAGTGAAAGTCGCTATTCGATATTACATTAATTACCGACTATTAACGTTACGTTAAAATATTGTATGCTATCAAATAAATTGCATCGAAGATTTTAATGTTTTTTTGCTTTGTGAATATAATTATGAATCATAATGAAATAACGATTCAATTTAACTTTACTTCCGCTTCGATAAGAATGTTATTATTCTTCATATACTGGCTTTTGCTACCGGCTTTGCCCGCATAAAAGTTTAAAATTATCCCAAAAGAACATACTCATGAGAATAAAGTATCTCGTGTATCACCACGACATGATTTTCGTTTGCCATATTTCATCCAAAGTTGAGCGTGACGGAATAAAAATACTCATACACACATACCTACTTACATACATAGTTGCCTTTATATCATCGATGTAAAGAACGTACCTACTATCGGTATAAATCCACTTCTTAAAAAGGGGATCTACCTATGATAGTGTCGCCATATCACCATGATATCCTGCTGGAACTTTGTCCGCCATGCCGCAACTTGTTGCGGCAGCGGAGCTTTGCCTGGATGGCGTTGCTATACGCAGGTCGTGCATATGTGCCAACCAAGACATGCACGACCTGCCCTTTATGACTTCAAAATCCAACAGGCAGGCCGGTAAGGAGTCTCGGTGTTTCGCGGGAAACCGTGTGGTATCCCCGCACCATCTTGATGGCCATGACCCTCTGATACACGCTCAGCTTGCCTCTGGTCGCATCCACAACGACGATAAGAATAGATAATTATAAAATCACTTTTTTTAAACTTTTCCCGATTATGCTTACAGCACTTCATTTTATGGAAAAATCGTCTGGGTAATGTAGGTGCAGATTGTATGAAAATTCTCATCCTAACTTTTGCCGTATTTAGTGTTAATATATTTTTTTTACAGTAAAATGTTTTTCCAAACGATGTTTGTATCTGTAGTAAACTTCACTTAAAGTATTAGTGCTATCCCACCTTTTTCTTCTATAGTGTAGGTATCTATGTAAAAAAATCGAGCTTACATAAACTGTGCGAACTCAGGTGAATATTCCTATTAAGATCCTCACGGGTCAACTTTTACTTTGAAAGAGCATTTACTTTCGCAAATTGGTATGAAAATGATAAGAATCTAAATGGATTCAGTTAATTAAATCTTCTTCTTAATCTGTGATCTTTTAGACATGTCTAAGGTAAAAGAATTTTTTAAAGGAATAAGCGGAACGAACGTACAAAATTTGTAGATTTATAAAGACGTTAGGGTTAGTATCCGGTTTTTTTTTAAAAGAGTTACTGCGGCTCTGGAACGCAGAAGGCAATTTGAAGCAACACAGGTAGGTGTTAGGCAGTGAAAATGTAACACTCCCTCTCGTCGTCATACACTCACACTGGGTCCAGAGTGAGTGTGTGACTTATTTAGCAAATTCCCAACAAAAAAACGGATAGTCAAAGGTCTTTAACCCGTCGCGCGTGGGGGGTATTATTATTACGTAATTGCGCGTTTTTTACGTAAATCACGAAATATATAAATAAAAATAAAAAACTTTTTCTGGATTTTTCTAAAAACCAAAATTTTCGGCCAAAAACATTTCGTACAAACGTATTTCAACACTAGCGTTTTTCTAAGTCATTCAAGCTGTACAGACGTATGTACAATCGGCGCTCAAAAGGGTCTGGCACTGGTTATTAGACTAAAAATAAAACAACTGTTATTAAAAATATGAGGAGCCTGCAAGGCTGTTATGATGCAAATCAAACGCCAAGCTCAGAACGAGTAATTTTATTTACAATATACACGCAAGGTCATGAAACCGCGGAAAATCTTAACACCGCCATTCAGCAAACGGTACAACACCATCTATCGAGTCGATGTGAACTAAATAGAAAAACAAAATAAAAGTCAGTTCGACTTTTGAATCTTAACATTCCGCCCACCATGAACAGAGTGTCCATAAAACACATTATACAGACAAATTAATTGATCCGCCCACCAAGACAACAATACAGCTACTACCAAAAAAACAATAAAAATATAAAAACTTAAATCAACACTTCACTTCACTTGTGTGTGGCAGGTAGCTTTTGAATACAAAAACAAATTCCAAAACTTAAGTCTAGATGGTAACAGGTAAAATAATGAGCTTGGACACTGGTCTCTTTATGATAGAATCCTTACATTTTAAGGAAACAACGCGCGTAAGATTGTCCTCACCAATATGTTTGTTAGTTATAATGCCATATAACCGTCTTGCCGGTGGCAGATCATCCTCTTTAATCAACACAATATCTCCTACTTTAGGTTCCGGAGTTATGTGTGACCATTTATAACGGTGCTGTAATTGTGTAAGGTATTCATGCGACCATCGACGCCAAAAGTCTTGCACAAGCCGTTGAGTAAAATGCCATCTTTTGAGAGTACTCATGTTGATATTTTCATAATTAGCATCCGGTACCAGAACTAAAGGCTCACCCACAAGAAAATGTCCCGGGGTGAGTGGGTATGGATCTTCTGGATTGGAACTAACTTGTGTTATCGGCCGTGAATTAAGACATGCCTCTATTTGGCACAAAAGTGTCGTCATCTCCTCGAAAGTGAGTGTACTGTTGCCGATTACACGTTTTAGGTGATGTTTTGTGGACTTCACTCCAGCTTCCCATAGTCCACCAAAGTTTGGAGAATGGGGAGGAATGAAGTGCCAGTTGGTGCCGTTTGTTGCAAGCCAGTCAGCTATGTCACTTGCTGCTTCTGAACCTTCTTGTGGTAACACATTTTTAAGCTCTCTATTTGCTCCAACAAAGTTAGTGCCATTATCACTCCACAAATCTGCACAATGCCCTCTACGAGCAACAAAACGCTTAAATGCAGCAAGAAATGCATCTGAGGTGAGATCACTCACCACCTCGAGATGAATTGCACGAGTGGCCATACAGATGAATAAACAAATGTAACCCTTAGTGGAGCGATAACCACGTCCCTTTGTGGTTCTGACGGCGATAGGTCCGGCGTAATCAACACCACTTTGATAAAAAGGCCGGCAAGCAGTGACACGGGCTGATGGTAATTGGCCCATCAATTGTTGGTTTGTTTGAGCCGCATAACGAACGCAAACAACACAGTTACGAACATGCTGCCTTACGAGACTCTTTGCATTCATAATCCAATACCAAGTTCTTATGTAAGTCAGCATTAACTGAGGGCCCCCATGAATAGTACGTTCATGGGCATCTGCAACAATCAATTTTGCTAGATGTGAATTATAAGGTATCAAAATAGGATGCTTCATTCCTTCTACAACGTTAGCTTGCTGTAATCGACCACCAACTCTGAGGATGTCCTCGCTATCAAGAAATGGGTTAAGTGAGATAAGTTTACTGCTTTTATTTACTTTACTTAATCCGTGTAAACTCTCTATTTCCTTTAGGAATCCTTCCCTTTGACATAACCGGATACAGGTAAGTAATGACTCATTCAATTCCTTAGATGTTAGCCAACGTGTAGTAGTGGAGCTAGTGTCAGATTTATTTGTTTTTATAAACCTTCTACAAAATGAAATCACCCTAACTAATCTACTCAAACTTGAAAACCTTGAAATTATATCAATGCCTTCAGTTGCTGTGTGACATAAGACCTTATTTTTTCTTTCTTCTAATTCAGTTTGCTTAAACTTTCCCTTACTATAGTGGACTGTATTTTCTTGTAGCCATATAGGGCCATTTTTCCAAATTTGGATTTCAGACATGTCCCTTGGATTTATGCCCCGTTATCCGCAATCTGCTGGATTCTCATCGGACTTGACATGCGCCCACTGACTATTGTCCATTATAGTCAATATTTCAGAGACCCTGTTGGCCACAAAAGTCTTCCACTTGCTTGGATGACCACTTAGCCAAGCAAGAACTACACTGGAGTCAGTCCAGGCGTGCATGTTTTCCTTTGAGATACCCAACACTTCCGAGACTTCTAGGAGCAATTTAGCCAATAAAACAGCTCCACAGAGTTCCAAACGAGGTATTGATACCTGTTTTACAGGAGCAATCCTTGATTTGGAAGCTACCAAATTTACATAAACTTTACCGTTACAATCTACTGATCTAACGTAGACTACGGCTGCATATGCTGCATTAGACGCATCAGAAAACCCTTGTAGTTCCATGTGAATATTGTCTCTGCTTGTCCCCACCCATCTCGGAAGTTGAAAACTAGTGAGATGAACGAGATCCTCACGATATAAGAGCCAATCTTTGAGAATGTCAGATGGTATTTCGTCGTCCCATCCTATACCAGCAAGCCATATTCTCTGTATGAAAACCTTGGCTGTTGTTATGACAGGCGCAATCCATCCTAGTGGATCAAATAGCCTTGCGATATCTGATATTACCTTACGTTTAGTTACAGGTGTTTCAAGCGACGGAAGTTGGACAGTATACTGAAATTCATCGTTAGATCTGTTCCAGGATAATCCTAAAATTTTCACAACAGAGTCTAACTTTATTTCTAGGTTTTCCTTCCTATCCTTACTGTCTTTATCAATTTCTTGTAATAAACTACTGTTATTGCAAGACCACTTCTGAAGCTCAAACCCCCCGCGGCTAAGAAGGTTATTCATTTGATGAAATATTTGTATACCTTCTTCAACGCTTTCGCAGCCTGTCATAAGATCGTCGACGTAGAACTCTCTTAAAACCCTATCTGCTGCTAAAGGGTATTTATCACCTTCATCATGTGCAAGCTGTTGCAAAGCTCGTACAGCTAAGTAAGGTGCTGAAGATGTGCCAAATGTTACACGTAATAACCTTAGATGTTGAAGTTTTGAAGTTACGTCTTTACGGCAAAAAAGGCGTTGATAATCAACATCTTTTTCAGATACCTTTACTTGTCTGTACATTTTTACTATGTCTGCAACAAGACATATTGGATAACAGCGCCAACTCATGACGATGTGCCTCAGTTCAGGTTGTAGCCTTGGACCAATCATCATGTCTCTATTTAATGATGAGCCATTATTTAGAATACATGATGCATCGAATACGACCCTCACCTTTGTTGTAGTTCTATCGTTTTTAACGACTGCGTGGTGTGGCAGATAGACAGCCCTAGGATTACCTTTCTGTAATTCTGGAATTACCTCCATGTGACCCAAGGTTAAATATTCTTCGATTACATCAGAATATTTTATCTGAAATTCAAGATTTTTAAGCATCCGTTTCTCGAGTTAGTAAAACCGTTTTCGAGCAATTTCGAAAGAGTTGCCATACTTACACTCCGGATCATTTGACCTGAAAGGTAATCTCACTACATAGCGACCTGATGAGTCTCTTGTAACAGTTTCTGTAAAGAAGTCTTCACAGGCTTGCTCTTCCTCTGATAAAAGCCCTTTTTCGGAAGAAGATTCCTCTAACTCCCAAAACTTCCTTAACAAATCATCTGTCACTATCGCAGTGTGCATGTTCACGATTTTATTACGTGGAGAACCCTGGTTACTATGTGAGTTTATACAACCAGACAGGATCCATCCGAGTTTGGTATTCTGAGCCATGGGAAACCCAGGTAGACCCTTGATAACACCATCCATTAAGATCTGGCAATATACTTCTGCTCCAAGCAAAATATCAATTTTGTTTGGATTATTAAATGAAGGATCAGCAAATTTCAGATCCGACATTTGAGGTGACAACGCTGTCAAAACAATCTTCCTTTCAGGAAGAAGGGATGTTATGTTCTTAAGAACATGAGCCTTTACAACAACTATAAAGTTGGGATCATGACATGACTGAAGCCTTACGGTTACAAAACATTTAGAATGCAATGTTGCACTCTGGTCACTGCCAAGTCCTGAAATAAAGCTCTTGTTTGTGACCTTCTTCAAACCAAGCATTTGTACCGAGGACTCGGTAATAAACGATGCTTGAGATCCTTGGTCTAAGAGAGATCTTAAAACAAAAGTACCTGTTCTCGCTTCTACCTTTACCAAGGCAGTGGCCAATAACACTTGGCTGTTCACGTTGGAGAAACAAGATACAGTGTTGTTTGGTGCCTCGCTCTGTGAAGTTGATGGTACAGATCGATTCGGACCATCATCCTCTTGATCACATGTTACGTGATTGCCTTTAGGGACTGAATTCGGATGAAGAAGAGAGTGGTGTCTCTTCCTACAAATACGACAATTGGTTGAAAGACGACATGAAAATACCGAATGATTTGAACCGAGACAGTTAAAGCACAACTTATTGGTTTGGACAAACTCACGACGTGCTACAACGTTTTCCTTAGAAAACTTCTTGCAATTTATGAGTTTATGGCTTTCAGCACAAAACTCACACGTTACATTTGAAGTGAGATGCATAACCTTAGTCGTGCGAGTACTATTATTTGACTTGTAATTATCTTTACTATCTAAAAATTCAAGAGACCTGAATCGTTGCTCTAGGAATTCCTGCAAATCGCTAATTTTAGGTAATTCATCATTAAATTTACAGATTTGAACTTCCCACAATTTCCTAGAATCAGTATCAAGTTTTAAACTAACAATATAAATTACAATTATATCCCAAGAAGAAATGTCAATATTTAAATTTTTAAGAGCATTTAAACATTCATTTGTTGTATCAAGTAATTTTTTCACTGGATGATTCAGAAGTTATGTTCTTTTGATTCATGAAACGTTTTAAAATACAAATAGCAAGGTGTAATTTATTATTGTAGCGATGTTCCAATAGATCCCAACAGACTTTGTAATTATTGGCCGTGATAGAAATATGGCGTAAAAGCTGTTCGGCCTCACCCGTTAAGTAGCCTTTGAGATAGTGTAGTCGTTGAACATCGTCCAATGCTTTGTTGCTATGTATTAATGAAATGAATAAATCGCGAAAACTTGTCCATTCGGTGTATTTACCGTTAAAACTAGGAATAGAAATTTTGGGTAACCTAACACTAAAGGATTGACCGACGTTTGACTCTACTTTAGAACTAGACAATGCAACAGTACTAGAATCTAACTTAAACTTAAGTAAGCAATCCTTTCACTCTGTTTTATATTCTGTGTATAGTTCTTCAGTGACGCCGTATGCATCAGCTGTGCAATAGCTAGATTTAGCCAATTCCTTAGGATCAAATTCTGATACGATGACTCTATGTGTATCGCGATATGAAGTCCAATAATTTTCTAATGTTTCAAGCCGAGTTTCCAAATAAGATTGTGTTAGTCTTTCCTTAGGAGATTTTTAAAAATTAACTCTGGCTTTTTGCATCTTAGTTTTCGTATCATCTTGAATCGCAAAATACGTTTCCATCTTGGTTAACTTTTTTAATGAATGTAGTTTATCTCAATTAGTTTAAATTTTCAATTAACTTCAATGCCCGATCTCAAAAAAATTACAAGTCCATGAACATTTTCATGAAAATTTTCTAAGTGTTTGGCACTTCTGTAGGAAAACCGGCGTGGATTCCCCGTCTGTTGACTTTTTCCGAAACTATTCTAAGTCCAAACAACTTCTAAAATTTTCTAAGTCTTTTTCTTCTTGTATTGAAGGTTCTAATTTGCTTGAATTTTTTCTAAGTCAATATTGCAAAGAGTACTCACAGTTTTGCACTTTATACTTCACTGAAATAAGGTCCAAAATTCAGCTCCGTCCGATACTGTTTCCTGTATTGGTATGTCGCTGCGTGGCTCAACTTCAATCAACCGATTTATCGTCCGACTCGTAAGGACCATGTACAATTTCCCTAAAAATATGAGGAGCCTGCAAGGCTGTTATGATGCAAATCAAACGCCAAGCTCAGAACGAGTAATTTTATTTACAATATACACGCAAGGTCATGAAACCGCGGAAAATCTTAACACCGCCATTCAGCAAACGGTACAACACCATCTCGATGGTCATAGGTTGACAGCACGTAACTGTAATATATAGAATTTTACAGGAGAGGGAAAAAACTGTATAATTTCGAAAATAAATTAAAAAAAAATGAAATAAAAAAGTAGTTGGTAGAAAATCAAGTTATCTATTGATATAATTAAAAAAAATGAAATACCCACATAGGTTTTTTATTAATTATTCAATATACAAACAGTTGCGAGTAAACAATATTAAAAAATCCTCACTTCTGACGAGTTACGAGCAGTCAACGTACACTTGCGAGGTGTCAATTAAAATAAACACTATTTTATTAAATTGAAACAATTAAATTTGCGACTAATTATCGCAAATAAGAGTGATAATCAGTAGGTATTACAGTTTTAGGAGCTTGCAAGTCATTAAAATTTTATAAAGTTTATGCGAGTTCTTAAAATGTTGCTCGTAGGTTGTTACCGGAAAATTAATATTTCTTGGCCTCATCATCATCATTATTTCAACCAAATCGTCGTCGTTCACTCTTGGACATAAGCCTCCCCCAAGTGTCGCAATAACGGCCAATCATGTGCGTCTCGCATCCCTCGGATTTCCGCAACCCTCACCAGGTCATCGGTTGTGGAAGGCCTACGGAGGAGCTCAGTATAATGCTCGGTGACCTCAGTAGAGCTTCCGAAAGAGTGGGATATAAAATGAACATGGACAAAACCAAAGTCATGGTAAACATCCATGTAGCACCCACTCCTATCAAGATCGGAGACTCTACACTCGAAGTTTTGGACTACGTTTACCTGAGACAGACTGTTCAGTTAGGTAGGTCTAACTTCTAGAAAGAGGTTAATCGTCTAATCCGACTCGGCTGGGCAGCTTTTGGGAAACTGCGCGGTATCTTCTTGTCCAATATACCAGTGTCTCAAGATGAAAGTCTATGACTGTGTGTGTGTGAGTTGCCAGTGACAATGTGCCTCATCAGTAGGTTTTAAGTCAACCAAAGGGCAATGGAAAGAATTATGCTTGAAGTTTCCTTGCGTGATTACATCGGAAATGAAGATATCCGCAGGAGAACCAAGATTTCTTGGCCTGCTTGGCAACAAAGAATAGTTTTGTTGCTATCTGGTATGTACAATAAAACTTTAAGATCTGTGACAACAGGATCTCCTTTTTTCTTTTCAAGCCTGATACTTTCATGACGCGTCACTTTTGGATTTTGTTAAAATTTGACGTCGTATGGGTCTTATCGTGATTTCCAAGTTATGTCTGCATATTGGTGATAGATGGAACATAAATAGCGTCATATTTTTTTATGCCACGTTCGATGGCAGCATGATGCTATCCACTTTCATCTGCTCAGGTTCTAGACATTAGTGGTAAATAACCACATTATTCACAGCAGCAAAGTTGGCTAGAGCATTTAGCTACTAATACTGCATTCTATTTTGATAGGTGCACAACCGTCACTCTAAATAATGATAGGTTTTGTTACAAATTCGCCTTCAGAATTGGAAATCATATCATAAAGCTAATCTAATATGCATCTAACAAAAACTGATGCCTGTCCCTGTCTGAGTATCAGAGTTGACTTCGGAAAAGCTTGCTCCTATAATAAGGACATACTTTCACAGAACATACAAGATGTCTAAGACAACACATTTTCCTTCATCTGCATCTTATTTAATTGTTTTTCCTTATCTGATGATATTTTTATTGCTGTTCCAATATTTGTTTAGTATGGTAGCTTAATCTTATTCTATTATTGCGAACTGCATTTTGCGTTGACACCTTGTAACTCGCGCACTAGTGAGCTCAGGTTGATACTTTTTCTTTGTGGGTTGTCAACTGTAGAATAAATTGTTCGAGTGACATTTTTTGTTTATTACGAGTTATCAATAGGAAGATTCGGCGCTTAAATTAAAAATTTTTGATGTGCTTAACTCATTTTGCGAAAAAATGTGGGTTACGAGTTGTCAACGTATGACCATCGATCTATCGAGTCGATGTGAACTAAATAGAAAAACAAAATAAAAGTCAGTTCGACTTTTGAATCTTAACATACAGGTTAAGTGGTATCAGTTCAGAGGTATTGTGTTACCAAGTAGCTGGAATGTGGAGGTCAGATGCAGTCACTCCATTAATATGGTACTCAGCTGTATCTGATTAGACTTAAAGCTGATCCCAACACTATTGGGAAACGACTATGCTTATGAAGTGTAATGTATGTCGGTTTAAAAACTATATTTCCAACTGCACATGAAACTATATAGTCAGTGCCCCAACCGCCGCCGGGATTCCGATCCCGATTTCCGGCCACCGTAGGCGCGGGCTTGCGGATGGCGAGCAATGGGTAGCACTCTGTCCGACCGTCCGTTATCTGTCCGGCCCGAGCCCAAGTAGTCGACGGCTCGCATTGTTCCCGCGCGCCTCAAGGAGCAGTCAGCAACAGGGGTCGAAGCCTATTGGGGCCAGGATTGGTTCGAAAGATGGCTCAGCCCCGGTACGAAAGGCAACAGGAGTGGGTTTTTAGTCAGTAAAAGTCTGACACTATCTCCCGCTCCGCCCAAGAGCGGGGGATGTCATTAGATGATTTTTCCCACCGCGAAAAAAAAACTATATATAGTTTAATGTTGAGAAGTAGTGAAATTCCACCAGGAGTCTGTGTTTCCTAAAAGCTATAACCAATGTGTATTAAGGTCTCTGTGAAGCAGTAATGCTAGCAAAGGAGACGGCCGCACGTGTGAGAGAACTGACATCCTCATGCTTCACCCACAGGGACCCTGTCCCCGATTTCAAGCCACTGTAGGCCTGGACTTGCGGCTGACGAGCATTGGGTAGCTCGCCGTCCAGCCATTCAGTAACCATCTGAACTGAGACCAAGTCGTCAACAGTACGTAGTGCTCCTCAAAAAGATGTCAACAATTGAAATGAATTAACTAAATGTACCGTATTAACCAATTTTCAGCCAATATATTTCAATAAAAAAGATCGATTGTAACGGAAAGTCACAAAAAGATATTTTTATTTTCCTTTTCTTAAACTCAGGCAAGCAAAATCGCCTCTACCTACGTACTCACACACGCGTGAAATCAGGGGGGTTCATTGACATCCTTTTGGCTTCGATTTCATCAAATAAAAAAGAAGCAATCGCAATAAAAATCATTCCCCTCAAAATAACAACACACATACTTCAAAAATCTCCACTCAACCCTCGATTCAAGCAACAGATTTACAACCCTTTGTTGCCAAAAAATAAAGAACAATTTCGCTGTTATCAGTACGGCGATACCGAGAGAATTAACGTGTTCTACGTGACTGCGGTCTCAAAGACCGAATTATACAATTTTTTTTCCTCAAAAACCCGGGGCTTGTATTTGCGAAGCAAACTGACTGCCCATATCTGATTCGATAGGCTTTTCAATGATATGAACAAACAAGGTTTTTTGGGACCGAATTTGTGGGACGATTTTATGTGGAATATTGTCATGTTTGGGGTTTTTGGGAAAGATCTTCACTTGTAGAACAAATGATAAAGTAGATGTTGACTGAATGTTTAGGCTACGATAGCTAAATTTTACAACCTTTTTTATTTACAAGCTTTTTCTTAACTTGCAATGCTTTTTCTTAACTTGCAATGGTTTTTTTTAACTTGCAATGCTTTTCTGAAGTGGCAACGCTTTTCTTAACTTGCAATGTTTTTCTTAATTTGCAATGGTTTTTCTTAACTTGCAATGGTTTTTCTTAACTTGTAATGCTTTTCTTAAGTGGCAATGCTTTCTTTAACTTGCAATGCTTTTCTTAAGTGGCAATGCTTTTCTTAAGTGGCAATGCTTTTCTTAAGTGGCAATGCTTTTCTTAACTTGCAATGCTTTTCTAAACTTGCAATGGTTTTCTTGCATGATTTGCAAGTGCAGTCATTCTAAGTACAATATGGCGGAGTTAATTTTTATGCATTCTCATGATAATGGATACCAATTTAAATGATTAAAGGTGTCCAGCGAACACTTAAACATTTTCACATAGTGCTTTTATTAAAATTCTCTAAATAAATTACATAAAATCAATAGAATACGATAAGGATTTTATAAATAATATAAAAGATTGTCACGAGCAAAATCATCGTTTTTTCATCAAACATCTTTGTAAAGTATTACAAATATGATGCTTAATGAAAAAACACAATGATTTTGCAGTATATTATTTTCGATACATATACACTTATCGGTGTAATACACCGCAAATGGTATCATTTATCACCGCAGTGATATTTATTACATACGGTAATTATTTTGTGATGATTCGTATTTACTTTGTTTTTTTCTTGCTTTGACAAACATAGGTTCATCATGTTAAATTAATAATAACTTTGAAGGGACTAAAATTTGGAACATGCACTGCAGTAACTTATATTCAATTAAAAAATACCCACATATCACGAGTAGCTGTTGGAAGGGTGAGACCAGGATTTGCATCGTCTTTGGAGATCCAAATTCTAATTCCTCATTACTGAGGGCCGTGAAGTCTATGGACAGGCAAAAGAATCAATGGAACATAAAATATAACGTAGGGTTCAATAAGACAGAATCACCGTAGGCACGGGCTTGCGGACGGCGAGCAATTGGTAGCTTACTGTCCAACTGTCCGGTAGCCGTCCGGGCCAAGTCCAAGTCGTCGACGGCTCGTAGTATTCTATGCGCGCCTGAAAGATGTATCAGCAAACCGTAGGAGCCCAGCAGGGTCGAAGCCTACCGCGGCGCGCTGTGTGGAAGTGAACTCCAAGGCTCTGGAACAAAGGCGAAGAAGGAACTGGAGTGGGTTTTAATCAGTAAAAGTCTGACACGCCCTCCCACTCTACCCAAGGGCGGGAGATGTAATTAGATGATTTTCAACCTAAAAGTTTTATGTTACGTAAAGCCTTATTTTTCTCATTTTAACATTAATATTACCTAAAAGATTAAACTAAGTATTTTTTTTTTCTAAAGGTCATCATGGAGTTGTTTGTCGGTTCTTCTCTATATAAAATAACCAATTAAAATCATAATTATGGTATCTTTTAGAGTTTTATAAGTGCGCATGTAAGCCTATGTGAAATGAAATACTTAAAATTGAATTTAAAAAAATGAGGAGACACAAATGGTCGTTGGCACCAACGTCCTGCCAAATCATCCCTCAAAGGCTCCTCAAATACAAAATTACTCACCAAAATGAACTTTATTTTAAAACACTTTTTTAATCTGAATCTTTTCCAAGTCTGAGAGAGTAATACGCAAAGTGATTCTTGTTGTTTCCTTTCAAAAGACACCACCTGCGCGTCACCACTTCAATTATTCAAAGAATCTTTCTCTTACATTTTAGATAATGAAATTTTAATCATTTCTCAGTCTTAAGTCAGCACTTATAAGACTGGGTGGGTGATTAAATTTTAATGTCCCACGAATTTTGGCCGTCAAAACGTGCAACGCAAAGTGACGAAAATAATTTAAGATGAAAAAAGATAAAAAAAACCGCTAACAACTTAGGTTATGCTATCACGGACTTGTAGAAAACTAGTAACCAATAATTTTATTCAAGCAAAAAAAAAATCTCTGAAGGGAAACTACTTGCTGTATAAGAAGTGTTCTATGTGCTATTTCAAGACTACGTACGTATCTTTCATACAAATGCGTTCAGCCGTTCAAACGGGAAGAAGTAACAAAACATACATCCAGTATACAAACACATACTCACTAACAAACGTTCGCCCTTATAATATTAGTACAGATTACTGTAATAGGAAACCTCAAACTAATCCGATTTGTTCCTTTTTAATACCACTCATCTAATACCACTGGTATTTGTTTGAACCCGTGTTAATTGTCTATTCCGAACGGATACCATTGCTTCAAATAATACTAAAAGAAATTCAAGGATCTAAAGTACAGTCAGCCAAAATGCTTTGTATATTATCTTTAATTGAAATAAAATCCAAAAAAACGTATTTATTTAACAAATGTCTAGTTTAATAATAAATTGTGTACTGCAAACCTGCTCTAAATAACAACAAGCCACCATTTTTTTTTATGCAAATTTAGTTTCTGTTTTCCCCCAAGATGTTGAGGGTTGATTATAGCTTCCTAAGACTTAGTTTTCACTAACTAGTCACTTTTTTTAGATATGTTTTGGTATATTGCGATCGTATAGAAATATTAGAAAACCAACACTTTATTAGGTTTGACTTGAGCTGACTGTACTAAATTCAAGTCACTGGTATGAGTTTGTACATTAAATTTAAATATTTTAAGAGTGGTCTCCGTTCAGAATAAGTAATAAAATTGCGTTCAAACAAATACCAGTGGTACCTATTAGTTGAGTGGTATTAAAACGGAACATATCACCAATCCAAACCATTCCCAAACTTCCCTGAACTGGGAACCATAAATTAAAGAAAAAATATTATCCTGCAGAACGTATGTTTAAAATAATGTTTGTTCATTAAGGGGCCGGCGGAGGATGAATTTCCATACAAACGTAATACCACGCTCATTTGCAGTTGGAGCATATATCCAACATATTATGATGATATTCGGTTAAAGACAATATTTATCTAGGTTCCTACGTCGAGAATATTAGAAATATTGTTATTTTTAATACAAGAAAAGCCAAATGGCATGTTTTGCCATTTACGCTATAAAAAAGTGCGAAATACAATTTGCTTAAATTTCTTTTTGTTTTTTTTAAAAAGAAAGACGTAGGAACCTAGATAAATAATGTCTATAACCAAATATCATCATAATATGTTGGAAATATGCTCCAACTGCAAATGAGCGTGGTATTACGTTTGTATGGAAATTCATCCTCCGCCGACCCCTTAATCACTTCTCATTGGTTTAGCGAAATTGTATAAAACTAGATATACGGGTAGACCATGCCTTCTATACCCTATGAAAGCCATAGGGTATAAAAGGCCCATAAGAGCACTATTTATTCACTTCCCACTCGACCGAAGTTGAATCTAGTTTAGCATGAATGATTTTTAGAAGTTAAAATACCACACACTCCAAAAAACATCTTGAGTTCTATTGGTAAGCTGTTAAACTCATCAAACTTGGTATAACATGGGTAGAGCATGACCTAGAATGGCACTGTTTATCTACCTTCTACACGACCGAAGTTGAAACTATTATGGTATGAATGTAGTTTTAAGAGATGAAATCACACACTTAAGAGATATCATTTTGATATCTGTCTATGAGGCATTAAACTCCATTTCAGGAGCAAAACGTTAGAGCAAACTTAATATATTATTGTGTCCTTGTGGGGGCGCTTGGCGGCAGCAATCTTTCGCGCCGGGCCTTGGCACATGCCATGGTCCGGAGCGAGTAGTGGCAGGCGGTCGCCTTATTCTACGAAGTAGTAATGTTAGTAAAGAAGGCGGTCGCATGCGGAATCCGATCCCGATTTCCAACCACCGTAGGAGCGGGCTTGCGGAAGGTGAGCAAAGCGCAGCTCGCCGTCCGACCGTCCGGTAACCGTCCGGACCGAGCCCAAGTCGTCGACGGCACGCAGTGTTCCACGCGCGCCTCAAGGAGTTGTAAGAAACCGTACGGGCCCAAAAGGGTCGAAACCTATTGGAGCTATTGATGCGAAAGAGAACCCGAGGCCTTGGAATAAAGACAAAGAAAGAACAGGAGTGGATTTTAGTCAGTAAAAGTCTATCACGCTCATTATTAAATGATTTCCCACATAATAATAAATGTGCCGGACACACAATCATTAACATCATGAGGAACGTTGTCAAAATAGAGTTTTAATTCTACTTCTTTTTCATCATACAAACACATAGCTGCACAAAAGAGAGATACGAAAAAGTTTTCACTTCTAAATATAATTTATTCACAGTCTTAAAACAACCTGTGGATCTGCTTTGGACAAGTGTTACGCGAATGTTACCATATTTATTTTTTCTATTTTAGTTTTGGTCCAGATAATCCCTGCTAGGGATGCGGTATTATTTTAAAGAGTTACCACAGCCCTTAAAGGTAACTGAAATAACCCAAGTAGATTTTAAGGCTTAATGACGTCATGTTCGGACATAGCGTCCCAATTGACACTTGACATTGACAAATACGCAAATATCTTAATACGTAGGTAAGTACACTGTAACAACTTTGGTTGTGAAACCAATTCACCCTGGTCCCCGTACCTACTAGTTTGAACTGTATTACGGTGGGACAGTAGTCGTTCTCAGTACAAAACAGTTAGGTTTTACAAGCCAATTTAGGCAAAATAATCACATAGTCCACAGTTATATCCTTCTCCTCCGTGCGTCGTATTCCTTAATGCTGAGAGTCGTGACACAGTTATATAGAATATAAGTTAATGCCTTAGGTTTTTACTTGATTTTTCAATTAATCTTTTATTTGGTATTTGTTCGTCAAGTGGTTGAGCTTCTTAGTAGTCCTGAATAATGCTACACAAATACTGACAAATGCTTGCACTAACTAGACAGCTCCCCTCAATTCTGTGGGGTTCTTTCCTCAAAAAACCATTTGAGAAACTACTCTACCATATAGATCTTTTAAAATAAAATAATTGGATCCCTGAGTTTCTGTTAGTGCTTTACTTTAGGGTAGTCAGCTAGAAAACACCGGCCTCATCTAGTTTAAACAAAAATTACGTATAAAAGTGTTTTTTTTTTTTAAATTACGTAATAAGTATTTGGTCCCTAAATATGAAATTGGCATTTTGTACGGGAGGAATATAATGTTTTTTTTTTGTAAAATATATACATATAATTAATCAAAGTATGCACCATTGTTATCAATGCACTTTTGCCATCTCATAGGTAGTTCATTGAACTCTTTACTAAAAAAACCATGGGAGCGAGAATCAATAATCGCATCGGAGTTGAATTTTTTCCTTGTAAGAAGTTATCCAAATTCCGGAAAAAATCGTAATCTGTTGGAGCAAGGTCCGGGGAGTACGGTGGATGTTGCAGATATTCCAATCTAACTTAGTGGTTGTTTGTTATGCAGTGTGTGGTTTTGCGTTGTCGTGAAGCAACAGTGGCCTAGAGCGATTGACCAATCCCGGTAGTTTAGCAGCTAGTTCCTCCTTCATAATAATAATAATAATAATAATAATAAAAATAATAATCTGTGGTTCGACTGTCAGCTTGAAGTGTCAAAAAAATTTTCTCCAATTTATTCAAAACAATAAATATTGAAATACTATGGCAAAATGAAATTATCTGAAGAAAAAGAGGCCCCAACATACAGTAAAACATTGTGATAAGTGAAATATCTGTGTACCTAACAAAAATGACTTTACGCAAAACACAAAATACAATGTCATATTTATGACAAGAAAAATATTTCGACGACGATACCTTCGTAAATGTTGACCAGAGCCGCAGCTCGCCGAGCACGCCCACCACCTCCGGCCTCGTCGCTCAGCTCCGCCTCGCCGCCGCCGGAACCCAGCCTCAACGCGAGTGCTGTGACACCGGCCGCGACAGTTGCGTCGAGCTCCAGCGACGAGTTCTACTCTCCGCCCACGTCACCACCACCTGCGCGTCGACGGAGAGGACGCCGGCCGCCGAGTAGTTTAGGACCTCGAGGCCCACCGGCCTCTGATAGGGTCCCAGCTCCCGGCGGAAGTGTGCAGCACATGCGATGGACGCAATCCATCAACGAAAACGTCATGCGCTCATACTATGGGGCTACAGAGGGAGGAAACAACTTGACCGCGTACCGTGTCCGGATGCTCTCTTTGTTTCAGGTGCTTGAGCCAGCCGTCAACGTTTCGGCCCAACGACTGTCGGATCAGGTGCGGGTCATCCTGCGTAATCATATGTTGGATGATTCTGTACTTGATCGCCTCCGCACGGAAATGAGTGACCGTGTCATTACCCCTCCGTCGCAGCCTGTGGTACCAGTTGTGGTACCACCGTCCAGCCACATATCTTTTCACACTGACGAGGTGAGTACTGACATGGTCACTAACGTAAGTACCCAGTGCAATAATGAACTGAGGAGTGCTTTGGAGTGTGCGATTCGGGAATATCGCAACATACCACCTGAACTTAGACCTCGCATACCTCGTTTGCCCATGTGTAACAAGAATAGGGCGTTGGTCGCTGCTCTGGATTCGCAGTTGTCAAACTATTTTGATGACTGCGAAGATCTCACCGAGACACACTCGATCATGTACTGCGCGGCCGTAGCGGCATGTCGTGTAGCTCACGTCAAATTCCCAGACAGTGACGAAGCTACACGACCGAAATCAGCTGTGCCGGCCTGGCAGTGCAGGATTGAGCGTCGTATTGGTGGGGCCAGAGCACTCATCGGCAAACTAATCTGCTTCAGGGAGGGCAACACTCGCCCAAGAGTAATGCGCTTTGTGAGGCGGGCATTTTCGGGGACTAACATCAGCCCCCGAGACTATATGTCCCGAGTCACAGAGCGCATCGACTTCCTGAAGCAGAAAGTGTATGCATGGGCAAACCGTATCCGCAGGTATAAGCGGCGGGTTGAACGATACACCCAGAATCGCACATTCCGGAGTAATGAAAGGTGGGTTTATAGGGCTTGGGAGCGACCGGACCAAGGTGTGACTGACGCGCGCCTCCCGGATGATGACGCCATGTGTTCATTCTGGCGCAGCATCTGGTCGGTGCCTGTCAGTCACACCGAGGGTGACTGGACTCGGGAGGTCGAGCGAGCGTGCGATCCAATACCACAAATGGGGCAATCGACATCAGCCCCCAAGATGTAGCACGTGCAGTCCGTCCGTTGCCTAACTGGAAATCTCCAGGGCCGGACGGGCTGCACAATTTCTGGATTAAGTGGTTTACAAGGTCGCATGCTCGCTTGGCATACCAGTTTCAGTCTGCCTTAGAGTCAGGGTCGCTGCCCCAGTTCCTGACGACAGGAATAACCCACCTGCTCCATAAATCGGGTAGTACTGCGGAACCCAAAAATTATAGACCGATCACGTGTTTGCCGACGGTCTATAAAGTTCTTACATCCATACTGAGAAGTAAAATTAATAGTCATATTGATGAAAATTCGATCATGTCACCTTCTCAGAATGGATGTAGGAACGGGTCCCGTGGTACGAAGGAGCTGCTCCTCATTGATATGACCATTAGCCAACAGGTTCGACGTTCCCGAAAGGATCTGTCGACATGTTGGATAGATTATAAGAAGGCATATGACTCCGTTCCTCATACATGGCTCATGAGGGTGCTGGAATTGTATAAAATTGATACAACACTACGCACCTTCCTGATGTCGTGTATGAGGCAATGGAGTACGGTCCTCCGCTATCCAGGATGTCGAAATATCCAGAGGAATAGCGAACCTGTAAGGATCGAGCGAGGTATATTCCAGGGTGATAGTTTGAGTCCGCTTTGGTTTTGTCTAGCCTTGAATCCTCTCAGCACATTGCTGGAGAATTCAGGTCTAGGCTATAGGTTGAAGAGAGGAGGTCAGGTTATATCTCACCTCCTTTACATGGATGACTTGAAGCTTTTTGCCCCCAACAATCTGCAACTGATGGAGCTACTGAAGGTAACTGAAACCTTCAGTAGTGCCATCAGGATGGAGTTTGGTGTGGACAAATGTGCGGTCATGCATGTAAAGCGAGGGGAGGTTGTGGAGTCCGTGGGCGTCCAACTTACGGATTCCATAAACCTGAGATCCCTCTCTCCAACCGAAACCTATAAGTATTTGGGTATGTCGGAAGCTCTAGGTATCAGTACCATTGACATGAAGCAATCGTTGAAGGAGCGTTTCTTTGGACGCCTGAAAAAGGTATTTAACAGCCTTCTTTCGGGCGGAAACAAGGTGCGCGCCTTCAACGGTTGGGTCATGCCGGTACTGATGTACTCTTTCGGCGTACTCAAATGGACTCAAACTGAACTTGATGCCCTGGATAGGCGGGTCCGTACACTGCTGACTGCATACCGAATGCATCACCCACGATCGTCGGTGATGAGGCTGTATATCCCGCGGAAGTGTGGGGGTCGTGGCTTCTTAAATGCTAAGACCCTACACAACCGCGAGGTATGCAGTCTCAGGGAATATTTCCTAGCTGCCGACGTGGGTATGCATCGAGATGTAGTGGCACTGGACAAGGGACTCACCCCGCTCTCCCTGGCTAATGAGAACTGGCGCAAACCGATAGTGCTTGACACTGACGATCGCAGGGAAGTATGGCAGAGCAAGGAGCTTCACGGACGCTTTTTCCGGGCCCTTCATGGGCCCGATGTAGACCAATTGGCGTCCGTAGCCTGGCTGCGTTTCGGTGACCTCTTTGGGGAAACCGAAGGTTTTGTCTGTGCAATTATGGACGAAGTTATCATGACGAATAACTACCGGAGATTTATTGTGAAGGACGGCACGATTGACATCTGTCGGGCATGTCACCGTCCGGGAGAATCAATCCGTCACATTATCTCTGGTTGTTCTCGTCTTGCTAACGGAGAGTACTTGCATAGGCACAACCTTGTAGCCAGGATTATCCATCAGCAACTTGCTCTGAAATACTCTCTTGTGGAATCGGAAGTGCCATACTATAGGTATGAGCCCGACCCAGTTCTTGATAATGGTCATATCACTTTGTACTGGGATCGGCCCATCATCACTGACAGGACTATTGTGGCCAATAAGCCTGATATAGTGGTGGTGGACCGAAGCGAGAGGCGTGCAATGATTGTTGACATATCCGTTCCGCATGACGAGAACCTCGTGAAAGCCGAGAAAGATAAACAAATCAAGTATATTGACTTGGCTCGCGAGGTTGTCGACATGTGGGAAGTGGATTCAGCGATCATTGTACCGATAGTTGTGTCAGCCAATGGCTTAATAGCCAAGAGCCTCGACCAACACCTTAGGAGGCTCTCGTTAGGCGACTGGATCAAGGGCTTGATTCAGAAAGCAGTATTGCTGGACACGGCTCGTATAGTCAGGAGGTTCCTTTCTCTGGAGCCCTGACCGCCGGTAGCTTGGACCCTGTTCCCGATACCGGTGGGCTACTATTTTTTATATTTTTAAATGTTTTTTTTTTTATTGAATATTTAAAAATATAATTTATATGTACTTTAATGAATAAACGAAATAATAATAAAAAGGTATGCAGTCTCAGGGAATATTTCCTAGCCGTCGACGTGGGTATGCACCGAGATGTGGTGGCGGTGGACAAGGGCCTCACCCCGCTCTCCTTAGCTAACGAGAACTGGCGCAAACCTTTAGTACTGGATACTAATGACCGCAGGGAAGTATGGCAGGGCAAGGAGCTTCACGGACGCTTTTACCGGGCCTTACATGGGCCCGATGTAGACCTATTAGCGTCCGTATCTTGGCTACGTTTCGGTGACCTCTTCGGGGAAACCGAAGGTTTTGTCTTTGCAATTATGGACGAAGTTATGATGACGAACAATTACCGGAAATACATTGTGAAGGATGGTACGGTTGACACAGATGTCGACAGATCGGGCATGCCACTGGCCCGGAGAATCAATCCGACACATTATTTCTGGGTGTTCTCGTCTGGCTAACGGAGACTATTTGCATAGACACAACCTCGTAGCCAGGATTATTCACCAGCAACTTGCTCTTAAATACAATCTTGTAGAATCAGAAGTACCGTACTACAGGTATGTGCCCGACCCAGTTCTCGACAATGGCAATATCACGTTATATTGGGATCGATCTATCATCACTGACAGGACTATTGTTGCCAATAAACCTGATATAGTGGTGATAGATCGACTAGAGCGTCGCACAATGATTGTTGATATAGCGGTCCCTCATGACGAGAACCTTGTGAAAGCTGAGAAAGATAAGCAGATCAAATATCTTGACTTAGCTCGCGAGGTTGTCGACATGTGGGAAGTGGATAGAGCAATCATTGTGCCGATAGTCGTAACGGCCAATGGCTTAATAGCTAAGAGCCTCGAACAACATCTAAGGAGGCTCTCGTTAGGCAGCTGGATCAAGGGCCTGATCCAGAAAGCAGTACTCCTGGACACGGCGGGCATAGTTAGGAGATTCCTCTCTCAGGAGCCCTGACCACCGGCAGCTTGGACCCTGTTCCCGATGCCGGTGGGCTACTATTTTTTATATTTTTAAATGTTTTTTTTAATGTGCTTTTTAAGAAATATTTAAAAATGTAAATAATATGTACATATATAGATAATAAATGGAATAATAATAATAATAAGATTTATTTCTCGCCACAATACACAATGATTACAGTTTCTAGGGTAAAAGTAGGTACAATAAACATATTGTGGGAGACTGGTGCCTAAACTAGGCTTGGGGCCTGTATTTCAGGACACCAGGACTCCACCCTTAGGTTTTGTTAACATTTTTATATTGCCTTATGCTCTGAGAAACAGTTGTTGCGATTATTAACAATTTTTATGTTATAAATTCTATAAAGTGTTAGTACGGTTAGTATTGTGTGGGAATGTTTGAGAGTGTATGGAGTGTGTGTGTCTATAAGAGTGTGTTGTCGTATAGTGATTGAGCATGTGGAACTTAGTAGTAGGTATGTGTAATTTACTCTACTTATAACCTTAACTACACCGGGACATCTAGGATTTTTTCAGTCTCCAGGTAGTTTAGTTGTTGAATCCAATCGGTCAGTTTCATTTTGCATTTAATCTTGTTAAGGTCATAAATAGGTAATATCCTGTTAATTTTGTTGTAGAGGTATTTACCAAGGTGGCAGAAGAAACTTTGAGAAAACTTAGTCAGAAGCCGGTTTTGGGAATCGGAAACGGGATTGAATCGCCTTTTGCCTTGAGATAGAGAGGGCGTATATGTTAGGAGGTTATGTTGCTTCATAACTGTTTGTAGTATAAATAGCTGGCGCACTGTCAGAACTTTCACTTCTTTATATAAAAGAGTAGTAGGGTATCGAAAAGGATGGCAATATAGCACTTTCAGGATGGCTCTCTGAGCTCTTTCCAGTTCGAGAATAGCGCATTTAGGGGCACCACCCCAAGAGGTGATGCAGTAAGTCAGGTTTCATGGTTTGCAGTTGCTGACAATAGATATCTGCCGTAATCATTTGGCCAGATTTTAGAAAGCTGTAGTTAACGACACCGGCGCTAGTCCACCAAAACACTCACAAATAACTTTTTTTGAGTCAATTTTCATTTAGAGCAGGATTTTGCTGGGTCTTCAGGGTTCAGCTATTACGACGAGCGCTTCCGATTATCGTACAGTATCCACTTTTCATCACAAGTAATGATTCGACTTAAAATCGCTTCATTATTGTATCGGTTGAGCAAAGTAACTCAGCAGTCGACGCGTGTTTACAAGTTCGATTCCCACAATTCATGAGGTACCCATCGTTCAAGTTTCTGCAGCACTGGTGCCACGGTAGAACTCGTACTCGTAAATATACCGATATTTCATGTTTTCCATTGTGCGGTAATAAGCGACGCCAAAGAAAAAAATAATGAGAAAAAAACAAATGAATGACTGTTTTCAAAACTCAAATGTACCAGCTAAATGAATTTATAAATTTGAATTTGGAATTCTTAACCAAAGAGGAGATATTTCAGATCAAAGTAGACAGTATAACAAAACGCTAATTTCAAATGTAAGGACCTAATATTATTTATAGCAAAATTACATGATTTAAGTCCTTTGTTTACTAAAAGATATAACAAAATAAATAAATTAAATTAGCAAGTTCCCATTACCAGCTTCAAAATATTCCACATATCCCAATACTCTTGTTCGGGCAATAGGCTTGTTTTGGAGTTTAATTAGTCCCACAGAAGATCTGTTGGGTCGCGATAAGCAATTTTACGTTTATTTGTCAAACGGGACGGTTTGGTCAAATATTCTATCCTCCGCATAATATAGCAGCGGTTGGGATGAATTCCCTACGGTTACATTGGGACAAAATCAGGAGACTTATTGTGTGTGTATAAGTTTGTTCTAACACTTGCTGTAAAAAAAAAACTTAATACAAAAAAAAAAAAACGACTTAACTACAAAAACTACTAAAACGTTCAAAACCACTTTTATTTTAAAAGTCAGGGTGGAGTTTTTTTTAAGTAAAAAAAATGGTAAAGTCTTTCCATAAATGACGAAGTTTTAAGGTAAAACATAAAAAATCGCATAACTGAATTGAGAACCTCATCCATTTTTGAAGTTGGTTGAAAATATTTCGTCCTTTGATCTGAAAACAAAAAATTGGGGTGCGATCATAATAGTGCGTCCAAATCAAACATCAGAGCGGTGCATTTGGCAGGTCTTAACACACCATAAGACATGAACTTCATCGTGTGTGCACGATTAACTGATCTTGAATGCACTGACTTCCATCTACACTAAAGTGAAATATCAGGTCTCTGAAGTTTCTAATAGGCAGTTTTTGATTCACGCGCATTTTGTTCATACACCTTTCTTTTCTTAGAGACTTTGACATTTATATTTTATGCCTCTTTATAACATACACGTATTCTTAATGGCATATCACCCGTAATGAGGACTCGATGGTACGTTTGGTGGTGCAAGGGAAAGTCGAAGGCAAGAGATCTCGTGGACGCTCTCCAACACGATGGACGGACCTTATCAAAACCGTGACACACAACAGTGTAGCGTCCCAAGCCGCCAAACACAGAGCTGCATGGTGTCGTATCGCGAGACGGGCGGTGGTGCTGGACTCGACCGAGACATGACCACGACCACTCTGTCAAGAGTGTACGACTAAAAAGAAGAATTCTTAATGAATGTTTAGAGCCTTTTGCTTTTTTCTTATACCGATGGAAAGGCACTTTTTAATCATGTGATCATCTAGTCTTCTTATAACGTGACTATACCATAGCAGTCTAGTCTCAGCCCCTTTACTGATGTACAACAAAAAGATTAGCGCAGTATAAAATATTTATTCTCTTTCTTCCATCTTTTAATATTCTCGGTTATTCTACAGCAGTTTTGAAATAATATTTCCGCCAGCAGGAAAATACAAAATGTCGCTTCCAACGACTTCCAAGGGAAGACGGCAAGGCTTTAGTTCAGTCTACTCTAGGCACAAAATAGATAGGTACAGAAGACAATCTCATGTATGTACTTCACTTTTATTCTATTTTTCTCTTTTACATTATACCTACGTTTGGTGGACGCACACTAAAGAGCATTTGAGCTGGAACTGTTCGACGAGTGGTCCGAGACGCGACCGAGACATCGTGTCCGTGAGCGGTGTCCTTGTGTGCGATGCTCAAGCGCGCTTTGCATGTAGATTGACTTCTGTACCTATCTATTTTGTGATCTAGGACTGTGCATTCATTAGCATCGCAGTCTTTTGTTTTGACAGCAAGCAGGATAATAATACATCATTTACTACGGGATGTTATTTTCAATTTATCATATATATGGTGTAGAGTGTTTCATGTTTAATTTTTTTTACTTTGACTATGCTTGAATTCTTGATACCACTCATGCACAGTATTCAAGTACCAAAAACTATCTTAATCGGTTAATATAGATTGCGCAACGCCAATAAGTACGTCATCGGTGTATTGTAAAGTTTTTATATTATTATTTTTTTACACCACCTGCTCAATAATGTCATTTTTTACACCACCTGCTCGATAATGTCGTTTTACACGTCATACAAACCTCACTTAAAGCAAGTCATTATATGCCTAGGGAGATAATGCAGTATGGCCGATCCCTAGGGAATAATGAGATTTGAATTTGGAGCATCAAGAATCGTCAACATTGTGAATTAAAATGTAGGCGCATCGAACAAGTTGACTCGAAATTCAAACCAAAGAGTATGTAATCACTATGATTCAAACTGGCCACTAACAAAAAAAAGAAAATAGAATAAAACGTGCGTACTGACGACACGGGAGCATTATAGAAAATTGAAACTATAGAATCTTGGAGTAGTGAATTTTGTTTGTTTGATCAACTTGTAAATATAATACTTATATTTCTCTAATATATGATTTGGTCGACCAAATTGTCTTTTAATTATCTCACAGATGGTGTAAAAAGTAGAGTATGCAACACGGGGATAAAGCTGTCTTTGTCTTGGGCGGCTTAAATTCCTCACTTCACTCAGGTTTCTTTATTAACTCCCTCGCAATGCTCGGGAGTTAATTTTATAAATCCCTCACTATCGTTCGGGATTAAAACCAGCAACCTTCGTTTCGTTCGGAATTCAACATGCCGCCCGCGACTTAAAGACACTGCTTTATCCCCTAGTCACATAAACTACTATTATGTCATTCAACAATTACTTAAAGCAAGTCGATCTATCCCTAGGGAGATAATGCAGTATGTGCGATCCCTAGGGAATAATGAGATTTGAATTTGGATCATCAAAAATCGTCAACATAATGGTCTGTGGTCAACAAAAATGTACGTGCATCGAACGAGTTCATTCGAAATTCAAACTGGGCTGGGCACTACGACAAAAACAAACCTACATAAAAACCTACGACAAGAATAATACCTACGTGGTTTATTGACGAGTTTCTAAAAAAGTAATGAAATAGAAAATTGTAACTTTAGAAAATTTGAGTAGTGAATTTTGTTTGTTTAGAATATCAAAACATGTTGAGTGATAGTTAAGATTAACTTGTAAATAATATTTTGTCTTTTAATTATCTCACAGATGGTGTAAAAAGTAGAGTATCCAACACGGGGATAAAGCTGTCTTTGTCTTGGGCGGCTTGAATTCCTCACTTCACTCAGGTTTCTTTATTAACTCCCTCGCAATGCTCGGAAGTTAATTGTATAAATCCCTTACTAACGTTCGGGACAAAAATTGGCCACCTTCGTTACGTTCGGAATTCAACATGCCGCCCGCGACTTAAAGACACTGCTTTATCCTATAGTGACATAATTTACTATTTTACATTGGAAGCCTCCACTGTACAAAATAATAATATTAAAACTTCAGTACTAGTTAGTGTTACTAGACACAACAGCACACTAGTAACTTTTACTAACTTCCACTGTAAAGAATTATAATATTTCAAATTTAACATAGTGAAGGACTAGCTGTATGAGAAAACTATTGGCGTTGCAAAACTTCTTTAACCAGTTACGGGATTTTTCGGTATATGAAGACTGTACATAAGTGGTATCAAAAATTCAAACAAAGTCAAAAATCGAAAACTTTAAAAGACATGAAACACCCTGATGTGGTGTTTGAGTTTGAATGTCAAATGTTAGGTTAGAGATCTGAGTACCATTAGTATTGTGAAGTATAGAATAATCACCCTTGTAATGCCACTGTGCTGGGACTCAAACCTCGACTCTAGAAGAGGGAATGAGTCCATATGGTGTTACATCACTGCATCAAATGTATCTAGAGTACACACACGTGAACTAGACTTAGCGATATTGGATATAACTGTAACTGTGAGAACTATGGCCAAGCTCCTTTTGTATACTCCGGAAATTCTGATATTCAGCTGCATCTCGTTAGATAGAAACTTGAACTTTATGGTCTGGCCGTTTCAAAAATAGTAATGGAGATTTTTTATCGAAATGCAATTGTTCAATCATCTATACTAATATTATATAGAGGTAAAATTTGTTTTTTTTTTTAAGTATGTCTTTTTTTTGTTCGTAGGAGCTATCTCTGAAAGTACTGGTCCAATTGCAATATTTTTTTTTACTGGTAGAAATTTGCTTTATTCCTGATTGATACACACTATATTTTATGTATGCGGGGTAAGCCGCGAGCAAAAACTAGTTTCCAACATTTAAAAGATTGATTTAATCAAACACGAAATATTTAAAATTCAAAAAGAAAATTGAAACTTCCGCAGCAATTTTTTTTTTTTTTTGTTTTTAACCGCAGTTTGTTTTCCGAGAATTCGTTTTTACTTCCGATATTTAGAAAACAGCCACAACAAAATTTTTACCGGTAGGTACAATTTAGGTCAGTAGAATGATCAAGTCTACTCTGGAAATTATTTATTTAAAATTAAACGCGACGGTCGAGAATATTCAGGATTAGCTATCACTGTCTTTAGTATTATGCTAACTAAGCATAACGATAAATAAATAGTATTTCATTAAAGCAGAGGAAACTTGCTTCAAAGGCGTTACAGTACAACTGTACTAGAGTTCTAAAATTATGGAGGCGGCAATAAGGTATATGGCGAGCAAAAAATTTCTTTTCATTTCAGACCAAGAAGGTGTTGTAAAGTCTTAATTAAGAAATAAAATAATTAAGGTAGTAGAATAGTCTCTAAAAGTACCTACTATTTAAAAGTGTTTTTAATAGTAAAAACTTAACTTACGTAAAAAATACCCTTACAGATTGGCTGGGTACCTGCTGAAAACCAGCACTAGGTGTTTGACGCCCAGTAAAAACCGTTTTGGTTCAAGTACGATCAGCGCGATTTCAATCATTCTGTACTATTTTTTTTTCCTCTAAATTTGTATTTGTTACCGTTGCGCTGTATCTGTGACCAATTCATGTCATATTTTCTAGTCTTACTGTTCATGAAAATTATTTCACAGAAAAAAACCAGACTTTCGGTTAGTGCCACAGGCTATCTTGAAAAAAATAGATTCAAAGAAGCGAAGTCACAGGAAAAGCATAGATTTTTCTCAAGCTTATTATACAAATTAACAAGTACGGAGCCGCCGCACTCCGTTTAGACGAAGTTTTAAACACTGAAGACTACTTATAAGTTCAAAGTTTAAGTATTTTACCACAACAAAAGTATTTAAAGAGTATTCGTATTTCATTTACTCATTTTTTCCGTGGCTTAAATCACAGGAGTACATTTAGACAGGATAAAAAGTAACTTTTGGCACACGGCAGAATTTGTGCTACCAGAAATTTTTACATAAAAAAATTCAACAATTTGACTTATTTACAATATTTCTTTTTTATTATTATTATTGGTAAGATTGCGTTTCACCACTATCTGACCTGATGATATTGCCGGCGATAGAGCACGCTGAGCCAAAAATTAACCTATTCACTCTTGGCTTAAAGATCCCTAGATTGTTGGTATCAGGAGACAGAGACTCTGGTAGGAAATTCCACTCCTTAGCTCATGTGTAACTCGTTTATGTACATTAACTGTCCTATTTTAGTTGTATGTTAAAATTGTGTGTACAATAACGAATAAGAATGTAAGACTGTAAGAATGATTTTTTAAGCTATTTTTTTTTCTATTGTTAATCGATAAGTATAAAAATCGATATGTAAAATATATCGTTCATTCTGTCAAGCAAATAAAAAAAAAGTTTTACTCAATTTAAGCTCTTAAGGGGATGCATCTCGGCATACATTTTCACAGTTTTTCATACAGCCGCTATTACGCGATAATGCCGTTATTACACATTTTTCATCTGATATTTTGGAAACACAGTATCTTGTGGATATTATTTAGGCTTCTATGGAAATCAATTTATAAATTTGCGTAAAACTGATCCAGTTAAGACCTCTGAAAATCTGCTATTTTGCATGAAATTTGACACTTCATAATTTACTCAAAAATTAAAAAAGTCATAAAATTACAACTATACAAGCCTAGCAAATTTTATCAAGATTCTAAATAATGAAAATGTTTTCCAAAAATTTAAGTGTTTAAAAAAAACACTTATTCCCTGGAACAAGTTTTGTCAAATTTTCGAGTAAATCACGAAATTACTGAATGCCCACAGAGTTTTCAGGTATTATCACTATTTTTTCGCGTTGCCTTTTTGTCAACCATCACGTTGGATTGCGTTAGATGAAATAATAAGCTTTTAAACCATGCTCGATGTTTACAATAGGCGAGTGAAAAAGCAGTCTCTTATATCGAAAGAAGAAAGAGAATAAAAAAAAAAATAAGAGTAAATATGTACCTTATTTGCATAATTTTACGAGAGGACAGTTTCCTACCAACAATGCCTGTTAGTAGAAAAGAACAACGTCTAACTTGCAATAGACGTTATTCCCAAATACATAGATACATAGCCAAACTTTCATTACTCACAGTATGAGTAATACATACATGAACAGCATTAGTTCAAACAATACCTCGTTGCATATCCTACCTGCTTCTGTAATCCTGGTACTTACTAGCTCTCCATTTTAGTCAGCTGCAATTTGTGTTTCGTATAGAATCTTTTAAAAAGGAAGGATAACCAAAAAAATCCAAATAGTACTTTATTCTATATTTTATTTTATACTTTATTCTATGATTTATTCGAAAAATCATGTTACTCCATCTATTTAGATATATCAGCTGTACTCTCAATATGGCATGTGATAGACCGGATAATCTGAAAGATTTCAGACGAAAAAAAATCATAAAATTTTGGTTACTAAAATCCACAAGAAGAGTGATACAAGTGCATAAAGAGGCGTTGGCTTACGAATGACGAGCAATGAGTAAGCGGCCGTCCAGCCGTCTGGTAATCGTCCGGACTTAGTCCAAGCCGTTGACGGCGCGTACAGTTCCACGCATGCCTCGAAGAGATGTTACGTAGTGGCCGGAGCCTACAGGGGCCATGAGTTCGCTTCCGAAAGGGAAACACGGGGTCTTAAATCGCAAGGCAAAGAGGGAGTGGATTTTAACGGTTTTAAAAGTTTGATATGCCCTTCTGCCCCGCCCTATAGCGGAAGAAGTCAATGGGTGATTACCAACCAAAAAAAAAATTACATAAAGAAGTTTATTCCAACAAATATTTACTCTGCATATCCTCCTTAATTCTGTAATGCTGGTAGTTTTGGATAGCTGCAGTTTCTGTTTCGTAAAGGATCATTTGGAAGGAGACTCTTGAGAGATTATCTCGGTGCAGCTCATTCATTCATTTGATGCAGGCTTTTGAAGCTATGAAGAGGAGTTGGCATTTCTGTTTAATTTAGGGCGCTTCTATTGAGAAGTTTAGATATATATGCCGATTGGCTATTGAGAGAATATAGCAATTAGCTTCGGATTTGAGACTGCTGGTTTTATTTTTATACACCAAAGAAAATGTAATTTTTAATTATCTCAGAAAATAAATTAATACTTATAAATGAATACTACAATCCCAAATCACGATTGTTGTGTGCTAAAAAGCAATAAAAAATGTATTTCTAGCTTCAGCTATCTTTATTTGTCGGTCTTTGTGGACATGTAGTCGAAATCGAAGCCAGATAAAAGGCAGCTATGCCTTTTTTGGGGTCCAGCTTAATCAGTACCAAATTTAATCTAAATTGGTTTAAAAGTTTAATCGTGAAATTGTAATAGATAGGGTTCCTATCACATTTATAATATTGAGTATGGATTTTTAAAATGCTTTAGGGATTATAAAATAATAAAATATTAAATACATTTAATTCAGACTAAAATAATGTCAAGATTAATATTAAGATTGTTAATAACAAAGTTCTTAAAATCTATGTTTGTATTGTTAGTAACAAGGATCTAAAAACTATGTTAGTATTACAACATTCACATTCATTCCTTGCAACACGTGTGAGTTCACGGTAATCCCTAATTTGAGTCCTACTTTTTATGGATCGGGGTCCTGTACCCCTAGCCAAGTTGCTAATTTGCAATAGTTAACACTTGTAGAAAGCTTCAAATGTACGGGAATGACGTCGTCTTATCGCTCAGTCACGTGGTCAGAACAAAAGAATTGGCGGCAAGGTCAACTCGAAGCGTTCGACGCAAGCGAAACGGCTGTAACTTGCCTAGGGAGCCTGGAGTTAAAGAAAATCAGGTAGCGTTGAGCGAATATATTTCGCGTGATTTCAGAGAGAACCGTTCGCACAAATCAGTGCGCAGTAACGGATCGTTCCAAAACATACATCTCGCGCGCTAACCTTGCACTCTGCCTTACGTACTTACATGTGTCCCTACGAAACTATAAAAAAAAAACTTCAATTCAACAAACTAGGTTTAGGTTACTTTTTTCATGATTTTTGTCTTAAAAAGCTCGAAAAAGGTCAATCCTAAAAACAAAAATGCCAAATGAAACACACAAAAAACCAGATGTAATTTAAAAGGCCTAATTCTTTTTGCTCGGACCTTTTAACGATCTAATACCGTTTACCTGTACCTAATGAGTACCTATGAAACGAGGTCAGTTTCCAACTCCGAACGAAATGAGACGCAAAACTAAGTCTTATCTGCTGAAGCTCTATTGAATCGAGTTTTCTCGACTCAGCCTTTGATAATTCTGTTAATTTTGAACGTAAAATAAAGTTGTCATATTTAATGTGCAGAGTGGGTATATTAATTCGTTGGAGGGTTTTATCATTAGTAGATAAGTAAAGTATGCTGAAACTTTTAAATTAATGTGGGCTCCATATACATTGAGTGACATGAGAATGTTCTATTAGCCAAATCACTTCTGCGCCGTACTATTTCAGAGACGGTGCAATGTAATTTGTTACAGTAGATGAATTGGTACAGAGTGTAATGGTAAATCTAAATCATTAACTTTGGATTTTATTAATGTTTACTAGTAAACTAAAAATGGGTTTGCAAATAACTCAGAGTGCACCAAATTATAAAGATCTACAGAATTTGTATTAAAAAAACGGTGGTATTTTGTTAATCAAAAAACTGGGCAAGTGCGAGTCGTACTCGCGCACTGAGGGTTCTGTGCAAACTACAATTCCCGAATGGAGTCTCGAAGATTTTTTCGAATTGCATTTTTGTTTTGTGACGTACCTATGTAACATCAAATTCAATGTTTTCAGATTTTTTCCTATATCTGTGCTATAAGTTTTGAGCCAAATTTCAGGATTCTGGTTCAACAGGAAGTATCCTACGAATTTCGATTTTTGAGAGTATCAAAATATCCGTTTTTTTGCGACAAAAATGGCCGTATCTTTTTTATTCGTTAACTTAGAAGTTTGATTTTTTCACAGCTTGAAGGGACCGTCGACCTGAGTATAGTATTTGTTTTAATTTCAACTCGACACCTCCTCGTGTTCTCGAGATAAAGGGTCTTGACAGACAGACGCACGGACAACAAAGTGATCCTATCAGGGTTACGTTTTTTCTTTTTGAGGTACGAAATCCTAAAAAAATAAGAACTCACTTATTCGTAAAAAATAAAAGTAAAAATTCTGATTAAATTTTAAAATAATTATCTAATACCTTGAAAAATTATATTAAGAAAATAGTCGCTAAATCAGTATCATGAGTTACTATCTTCTCGAGTATACTACTTAGAATAGACTATAAAATAATGTTATTATAGCATTGGGCAACGTAAATGGATAGAGAGGGAGGGGGAAGCCAAAGATAAGATGGATGGATTGTGTAAGAAGATATATGAAAGAAGAGGAAGTTAGTGGTAGTATGGTGACAGGACAGAATAAAAAAAAAGTATTGCGCCCATCCCAAGCGATATGGGACAAGGGCAGGAAGAAGAAGAAGATAATCATGGTACATATTATAATCACTATCAGCCAATGCACTGCTGGGACTCAGGCCACAACACGAGTCCAGAGCGATTCGATGGATGTAGAAATTTCAGTTCTACGACGCGCTACTTTCTTTGATGATTTTTTCCACGGTTTTGACAGCAGTGGCGATGAAAAACCAAACATAGTGTAAAACGCTCTGAGTCTAAACTCACGACATAACTCGTAAGTAGAAAATGTTACAACTGGACCACTACTGCTCTTAATTAAGTTTATTACTTTGTTATAACAGTGAATGGAGTTAATTTTACAAAGAAACCTCTTGAAACACTATTAAACTGTCCCACAAAACGAAACACGTATCAACCAACTCTAAATGGTTTACCAAAAACTTTAAGTTCTCTCGCAAATAATCTAACTACGTACATTATTATGCCGACGGAGCTACATTTTGACTGTTCAATCCTCCTCCGATCTCATTACAACTTCGCACAGTTTGTTTAATTGGCTCCCCACTACACGGAATTGAGACACCTGGGCCAATTTAAATTGATCCACCCCTCCCCTTCAGCAAACTCTCTCCAATGATAAAAAAGGGGGACGCGGGACAAATAAAAGAGCTCTCAATTAATTGGTTATTTAAATGCAACAGTGTCGGTATAGCTTTTGCAAGTGTAATTGTTGTTTTCAGTGGTTTTCAGCGCATGAAATTGTTGTATGGCTGCTGTAAATAATGGCTTTACTGCCTTTGCTGTGGCTTTGAGTTATATAGATATTTGGAATCAGCGCCAAATGTTGGTATTTCAAAGTAATTTGACCGTGAATCAAGTTAGAAATGTTGTGGTTTTGCGTTGCGTTAAATCTAATGTATTTTATAATTAACATTGAAACCAAGCATGTTATTGGAACATTGCATTATGATACACTATATATTATTAACAAAACAATATATTGAAATATATTGTTTTGTTTGCTGGTCGTAGCTGTTATGAGGTCCAAATGGTTCATTTTCCCTTAATCAGTAAGGTGCATGTATTCGTGTGATCTATGAAGAATCAACTAGTGAATACTTTTCAGAAACGGTGCAGCCATGAAACACACGTTGTTAGTTGTCTCTTTTTTTAGAATCATTAGATTTAAAAAAATTGCATGTCTATTACCTATTGAAATACTTAATATTATAGCAGCTTTGCTCGCGTTAAAATCGTTCCTCCAAAATTATTGCAACGGAACGTACTTACTGGATAAATACTAATAATAATATTTCACAACTTTCCCACACCGCCATCTAGTCCCAAACTAAGCATATGTATGCTTAGTTTAGTAAGTATAGTGTTAGTACTACGAGTACATAGATAACTAATAAATATATTAAATCAGTGGTCAGAACAAAAGAATTCGGGGCGAAGCATCCGCCACTCCAGAATCTTTCGTCTCCATTGACCATCTGTTTCACGTGCATTGTGCCCTGTCCATTGCCACTTAAGTTGGCGATTCTTCGAACTATGTCGGTTACCTTGGTTCACCTGCAGATGTCTTAATTTCTGATGTGGTCACGCAAAGAAACTCGGAGTATTTATAATATTAAGTAGGTATGAATTTTCTTTTTAAGCTATTGCATAGCTTCTATCGCGGGCCTTGAGCGTGGAGACCGAATCCAGAAATTCCGTAACGAAAATAACCTAACACCCCTCCCACTCATTTGTTTTTTGAGCGTGGTGACCGATAAGAAAACAAATGAGTGAACAATCAATCAAAATTCAATTCAATGTGTGAAAGTGTAACTTCAATTAATATCAAAGAAAAAAAAAAACAAAAGAAAAAAAATACTGCATAAATAAAATAAATAAATAATTACAATTGCATAAGTTGATAAAAATGCTATGCAATAGCTTTACCGCGGCAGTCCCCGAGTGCCACACGTCTTTTTTTTTTAAAATATCACACAACGCCGTCTAGTCCCAAGCTAAGCAGAACTTGTGAGTTGAGTCAGCTATGATGGTGCTTATCACACAAACATTTTTCCTGGGTGGGAATCGAACCCACGTCAGCGCCACTAACCACTAGACCAACAGACCAGTCGTCAAATCCCTGTTGTCAGCCTCGTCAATGAAACTCGGATGTAATTTCGACCAGTAACGCCCAGTCTGGCGGTTGTCCTGTTACAACCCGGTATTAGGATGCGCCTATATTAAATAATATAATTGAACCACAGCTTACAGTGATAATGGCTTGCAAATGGAGGTTGAGTAAGTTTAGGATTTGTATAGAGTTACAAAAACATTATTTTTTTGTATTTGCTTTATTATTTTCTTATCTTAAAGGCTTAAAGGCTAACCTACATACAAACGTTTGTTTGTATGTAGGTTTGTATGTTTGGTAAACGTTCACGTTAGAATAACAGAATGGATTTAAATGATATGAGTCATATGGGTAGACATCAGAATAGCTCATAAAATCGGCGCTGGCAGAAACTTGTGTTTTATTTAAAAATAAACACAACAGAAAGAAAGATTTTTCTTTATTCTAGATTCGTACAAGACCAACAATAATTCTATCGAAAAATTTAAATACAGCAACATTAAAAAGAGAATAACATGACCTGTGCGAGGCTAATAAGGCTCTTAATTTATTCTGCGATAAAAAAAATGGATTAAAAATAGCAACTTTTACTAACCACAGACCTTTACTAAGATATAGCTTGTCAAAAGTATGTATGGTTAGTACTAGTTTTGTTTTCAAACAATACAAACTAGTGTTTGACTGCTATGATGCTATCCCACCTGCAAGGTGAGATCACCACCAGTAAGCATTGACGCAATCGTTGATGGTGAAACATACTCGTTTATTATTCACACTATCCTTAAAGACACCTAAATTATAATCAGACAGGAAGACCACAGGAGGCAAATTGTTCCACTCCTTCGATGTACGCGGTATAAACGACCGGACCGTAGAGATCTTAACGATGTAAGGGTGAACACTCGCCGTACGTAGGGTGATCTGATGGTAGAAAGGTGATGGCAGAATCGAGTCGCACATAGATACATACAAATAAGAAACAACGTATGTAGAAACTTAAAATTAAATTGAATAAAAAACAACAACATTGTACGTCTCATTTCAGGTCCAGTTCAGCATAATTCTAAACAACTACGGAGCAGCAGCTGCCTGACGCTAGTTTTTCGATTTCGGCTGGTTTTTGTGGGTGCTTTAAGGCCTGTGGTTAGACAAGAAATGGTTGTGAGGAAGGCTCCTCCATGCGCGCCTAAAAGAAATATCAACAAGATAGAGCGGGCCCTTAATGGCTGCCATGATTGCAGCATTATTCAAAAAAGTTACCCTGATTTGAGATCGTTTACACATCGGGGAGTGTGCACTAGAGTTACACAATTTAATTCCGCCAAGTCCGTTCCATCATCGGACCACAAGACGTAAGGCGTTGCGCCACCGGTACATGGTGGACATCCCACCTATACGTACAAAGCGTTTTGGGAGTACATTCGTTATGCGTACAGCTAAGGAATGGAATTCCCTGCCGGAGTCTGTGTTTCCTGATAGCTATAACCTAGGGGTCTTTAAGTCAAGAGTGAATAGTTTACTTCTAAATAATGTTCCATCGTCGGCCACATCATCGCTTACCATCAGGTGAGATTGTGGTCAAACGCGAGCCTATCCATTATAAAAAAAAAGAGATTGCAGCTACTACAGTGGTACAAAACATAGTTACTTAGTCTGAACACCCAAACACAAAACTAATTTCTGTAACAAGAAAATAGATCTTATATTTGTACGTAGCTTCTCTTAATTTAATCTAACCATAGAGCCCATATTTCAAGAAAATACTGGCTAGAATGAAAATAATATAATGTATTATTCGAGAGACTCAACCGAGGCGTAGGTGGCTACGAACATATAGAATAAAACAAAAATAAAACATCGACAATTCGTTCACACATTTTCTCACGAAAATTTATTTTCAGGGCCTAATTTGCTTAGGCTTGTCAATTCAGGAGTGAACATGCAATTAGACTTTACAGACTGCTTTGTATACAATATTAGTTATTGTATATTATGCGAAATCTAAAACATGTGTCTAGTATTTTTATGTAAAAAAACTATGTACTAAATTTTATAACTGTATCATGAAAAATCACAAAGTTATAAGCTTGTTATGTTACCTGGTTGTCTGCACTAATACATGGTCACCGGGCCATCCGGGCGACTGAGGGGTGATTTTGCTCCGGCACCCAACTGTGCGCTGTGGCGCCTATTGCCCGCTATGACCTGTCATGACAGGTACAATACATGTATTGTACTTAATGTCAGTGGTGTTTAACCTTTTTAAATATTTTTGGAAAAAAATATAACATGTAAAAATTATTGGAATCGTTTCAGTTTCTCATTCTGAACAAATTCTATTTAGGTTTCACATAATATATATAGGTACTAAAAATAATGTTGTATACTACAATATAAATTTTTTGTTGCCTTTCAGTACCTAACCTGCATGAGTTCGATTATTTTATAACAACCTAGTAATTAATAAGTAAGGTCTTTCTTCTGTCGGTACATTACTGGATGAGTAGTGTGCTGAACGATATTTAATGACACTGTAATTAATAACTGTTACATCTGAAATATCTCTTGTATCAATTCATTTGGATTTCAATAATTTTATCGTAGTTTTTGAGTGTTTTGATTAATATTGAGATGTTTAATTTTTTGAGTAGCTTTATACTGGACTATAAAAAATCCGGGTCGCTTATAAAAAATTAATAGTTTCTTAAACACATAAGACGTATTCGTGAAACTGAAGTAGGTATATTGTAGATAGAAGATTTGATCCCGGAATACGATGATAAGTACTTGTTGTCTCCCATCGTGAGTAAACGTGTGAGGATTTTGTTATTTTTCTTAATTAAAAAAAAAAACGATATTTTGTAGAAAATTTTAAGAGACCCTTTTAAGATAAATAAGCACTTTAATTAGTACTGTAACCTTTTTTTTACAACAATTAGTATGGATGCATTGGAGCATTGTTAAGTGACAATTCATTCATTTCAATTATTTATTTTTGTCTAGCTTTTTCAATGTACGAGTATATTCAATACTTACAAAAATACCATACATGAAATTGTAACCATAATGACCTGAATAAAGTCGTGTATATCTCGCGTTCTTCGAATTCTCACCAGGTCAGCAGTCCAACGTGTGGTAGGCCTTCAAACGCTGCGTCTTCCGGTACGTGTTCCTCAGTCTAAAATCCTAAAGCCCCCTATTTTTTTTCTTTTTAGGGTTCCGTAGTCAACTAGGAACCCTTATAGTTTCGCCATGTCTGTCTCTCCTTCTGTCTGTCCGTCCTCGCTTAATCTCTGTAACCGTTGTCACGCCGACAAAGTGGTAAAATAAAAATTGGAAAAAAATGTTTTATTAGGGTATATGTAAAGTGGGGAGTGATTTTTTTTTTTAATTTCAACCCTAACGTGTGATATATTGTTGGATAGGTATTTAAAAATGAATAGGGGTTTACTAAAATCATTTTTGATAATGTCAATAATTTCGGAAATAATCGCTCCAAAAGTAAAAAACAATGTGTCCCCCCCCCCTAACTTTTGAACCATAAGTTTAGAATCTCTTTCATCTTTTCTGTGGTTGACATGCACCATGATTCTCTTTCAGATAACTTCATTTTTGATGCGATCATGCAAAGAAACCCTGAGCTTAGCTAAAGTCACTCAAAGGGCGTTGGAAAGCCATTGCCCTTTGGTGACTTTAAGCCTTCTGATGAGACCCATTAAAGTTAGTTATAATGAATACTTGAATATGACTTAGAAGTGTCAAAAGTGAACGTTTGTTAAGCTTTCACATTTAAACCACTACACGGATATTGTGGAAATTTCTCACACGGACATAGAGTACACATCTTCTCGGCAATAAATTCCTTTGACATAGTTAAACATTCCAGAAAAGCGAACCCACCAGTAGTCGAAGCTTTAGAAAGACGAATATTCCTCATTTGAATGTAGAATAGTCGTTACTATTCTACATTCAAATGAGAATAGTAACGACGACAAACAAATAATAATAATATTAAGAGCTGAGAAGTAAAAACAGAAATAATAATAATAATAAATGCCTTGACCAACACCTTAGGAGGCTTTCGTTAGGCGACTGGATCAAGGGCTCGATTCAGAGAGCGGTACTCCTGGACACGACTCGTTTTGTTAGGAGGTTCCTTTCTCTGTAGCCCTGACCGCAGGTAGCTTGGACCCTGTTCCCGATACCAGTGGGATACTGTTTTTTTATATTTTTTAATGTTTTATTTTTATTTTTGGAATATTTTAAAAATGTAAACAATATGTGTATAAATGAAATAAAGGAAATAATAATAATATAATTCCACAACTATCACGTAACGCCGTCTAGTCTCAAGCTAAGCAGAGCTTGTGTTATGAGTACTAGACAACTGGTAAACAGAAATCAGAAACGTTTATTTAAAATAGACCAATTAGCACTTTTGAATTGTCAAAATGTTGGTCAGTCAAACAAGTGAAGCTTAATTGCACGTTCCACAGCGTAGATCTCTATGGAGAAGAACGTGCAAGAAACTCCATGGACACTCTTTTAAATCATAATGAGTTACATGAATCTTCGTTACATATTTCTTGTTGCTTCTTATTATATGAGCACAATGAAGATAAGTAATAAAAATTAAAAAATAATAATAATAATAAAAATACAAATTGAATTAAGTCACTGGCAGCACCAGTCTCAACTGACGGCGCCCGTTGACGAGCATGACGCATGTATCAGCTCAACCATTTAGAAGGGAGCTGAATGACCCAACAACACGTGCCACCATCAGCGAGACATTTGAGTGAGCTTGACAATCTCTCAACTGCCATGCTTGTAATATCAAACAAGTTGTAGCCTAATAAAAATGCTCCATGGTACTTCACATTCACAAAACTGGAAAAAAGAGTGCTTTTACATTAAACAGTGCAATTAATTCCAAATATAACATGTAATAAATCATAAGTCCTATTCAAATAAACAAATAAACTAAAAAAAATCCGAAAATAACAATACGAAAAGGCCAGCAGCATCTCTTCCAATATATAAAATTAAATTAAATAATATGACTAATTAGTAGCTTCAAATGACTGTGACTGTGGAGCAGGACCGGCATTTAGCCAAGCATTTTTATCAAGAAAATAATCTTCCAATTTATAATATGCTTGTCTACATAGCGTGCGTTTAATCTAAAATATATTTATATATTTCCAAATAAACTATAAATGGTGTAAGGGATAGCCCTCCACAAACTTTAAGGGCTTGCTCAGTAGACGAAACTGAACAACCCACCATAAATTTTTTTTTCAGGAAACGAAAAAAACATTCAGCCTCTCCACACAAACTGTCCAATCAAGTTAATAATTTTGTATGGTGAGGCAGATTTTTTTTTTCGTTACCTGAAAAAAAATTTTATGGCAGGTTGTTCAGTTTCGTCTACTGAGCAAGCCCTTAAAGTTTGTGGAGGGCTGGGGTTACACCTTGTATACATATTATAGATAAATTACACCCAGACACAGAACAAATGATCGTGCTCATCACACAAACATTTGTCCTGGGTGGGAATCGAACCCACAACCGGCATAGTCAAGGTCACTAACCACTAAGGCCAACCAAATAAAATGCTTTGGGGTGTATTTACCACTCTAAATATTCCGTACAGTGATTGCCCTAACTCAGGGCGTGTCTATGGGCGGGACACCACTCAACACATTAGGAAGCATCCCAGACGATGATGGAAAATATATATTAAGCTGCGTAACAACATTCGTCGTTATTTATGTATACTGTACGAGTAAAATGTAGCGTTGCCGTTGCTGTTAGCTCTATTTAGCTTTAAAACATACATATTATTCAGATATTTGCTTTAACAGCGCCCTAGTCGAGATACATTTCCATAGAACGGCTCTTACATAATTATGACACATAATTTCTTCAGATATTTTGGAAACACAGAATATCATGGGAATACTATCTAGATTTCAATAGAAATCAAAACATTTTGTGCAAAACTAGTTCTGTTATAACTTTGGCCCTTCACAATGTAGTCATACATTAATAAATATAAAAATGTATATCTTTAAAAACCTTGCACGTTTAATCGAAATCCTGAAAGTTTATTTTTATTTTTTTATTTAAGGTTATAAAAAGAAAACACGTGTTTCCTAGAACAAATTTTGTGAAATATTTTAGTAAATTACGAAATTACCATAACCATGCCAACAGACCGTTCAGGCGTAATCTTTTTTTCTTTCCGTTGCTTCCAGTAATTCTACCATTAGGTTGGTATATCTATCTATACATATACATATAAATAAAATATGCATATAAATATATATACGGTACATACACCAGAATAACATTTTCAAAATCCTGTAATCCACGCGAACGAAGTCGCGGGCACAGCTAGTGTAATATAAATTTTATTTTATTGATTAAATTAAATATAAACAACTAATAAATTAATACGCTTAACTTAACCTAATTAAAACTAATTTACAAAATAAAAACCCTAAAGAAATAAAAAAGCTATCTAAAGTACGGCCTTGAAAAACTCCTCCGCATCGCAGTCGATTGGTAATGTACCCAAAAGACTGGTGTCATTGTCACGCTGAATGGCAATGCTTATATATGTAAGTACTGCATACCTATGTATACTGTGTACGCACAACACCCCACCCAGGGTGACCAGTTAACAAGTCATTCAGGAGACACCACAAACAAACTCCGGCTGTAACACAAAGTTTCCAAAGTCTCGTACTTACTAGCAGTGTTACTGACATGCTTCACTGACGGTCCGTAGTTGCTAACTTTGAGATCGATATGTTGTTTGTTCAGCGTGTTTGTTTTGGCCTAATAATGTGGTGCTGATGTAGGGAATTTGATACGGTAGATTGGATAGATAAACTTTTGTTACAAATATGACACTTTTTTGTTCATTTATCTCGAGCAGACGAGGCTTATGGTAAAAATAATAACAGCTGTATGAGTCGATCTCTAAAGTTAAGCAGGTTAAGCAAGTTGAACAGGCAGATCTGGTTAAGTTCAATCTACAAAGCCTTGAGCATAGACGTAGGGTAGCCAGCCTTTCAGTGTTTTACAGGATACATTTTGGTGAATGTGGACAGGAATTGCATGACTTGATTCCACCATCTCATTTCTATCATCGGACAAACCGACGAACGCCGAGCATCCAGCCTTACGTTGTTGAAAGCTCTACGATCCGGACCAAGCGTTTCTTGACTCGTCGTTTATACCTCTTACATCGAGGGACTGGAACAATAACAACATGCTGCGGTCTTTCCGTTCGATTATAATTTAGGTGTATTCAAGTCTAGAATGAATAGGCTCTGTGCCTCACCATCAACGATTGCATCACTACTTGCCATCTGGTGGGATCGCAGCCAAGCACAAGTTTATAACAATTTAAAAAAAAGCACTACACTTTCCGAGGTTAGCCTGTGGAAGGGTAGTCATCACAATGTATCGAGATTCATCCGTGCCTCAGTAAGCACGTTAAGCCGTCTTGGCTGTTACTGGTAGATCTTTGTCAGTCGTTACGGGTTTTCAGAAGCCAGGAAGTTAAACCCCAGTCTTGCCAAGGAGTATCGTTTACGCAATTACTAGGCGGTAGAGATCGGGGATCAGGGGGTCGCCTCCTTCTGCGAAATAGTAAAGCTAGCAAAGGAGACGGCCACACGTCTAAGGAAACGGACATTCTCACGCCACAGTCGTCGAGACCTTGACCTCGACTGCCAACTACAGTAGGCGCGAGCTTGCTGTGGCTGGTACTCCGTCTGATGCCATCCGGTAATCGTCGCAAAGGAGGAGGCCGACCGCATCAGGCAACGGCGCTCTCGCCGCCGCCGCCAGGATTCCGATCGCGATTTCCGGCCACCGTAGGCGCGGGCTTGCGGACAGTGAGCAATGGATAGCTCGCTGTCCGGTCGTCCGGTAACTGTCCGGACCAAGCCCAAGACGTCAACGGTGCGCACTGTTCCCGCGCGCCTCAAGGAGTTGTCAGCAACAGCAGGGGCCAACCGGGTCGAAGCCTACTGGGACCAGGGTTATCCGAAAGGGAACTCGAGCCCCGGTATGAAGGCTTGAAGGAACGGAGTGGGTTTTTTAGTCAGTAAGAGTCTGACACTATCTCCCGCTCCGCCCAAGAGCGGGGGTTGTCATTGGACGATTTTCCCCACCGGAAAAAAAAAACCGGTAATCGTCCGGACTGAGCCCGAGTCATCAAAAGTGCCGAAGCCTACTAGGGCCCTATTAGATTCCTGGGTACTTGAAGTAAGTACCCAGGAATCTTCCGCAAAAAGGTTAGTAACAACAAAACGTTGCTGGTCTTCCTTGAGGAGCTAGGGTGGATCGAATGACACTTTATCCCACCCGTACACAAAATACGCACTTCAGACGTGCAATTGCGAATACAAAATACAGACAAATACAAACTGGTTACCGATATTTATTTTTATTTTATTAGAGATACACTTATGATTAATAAAATACTCGTAACAATGGTTAAAAAAAATATTCTTATTAAATGTATAATTATTACGTTTAAAACTGAGCTGTGTAAATTCAATAAATACTTGAGTGCATTGAATTAAAACACTTTTTAATATTTCACCAGGAAGATCACATGAGAGAATGCTGTAACCGCTCATCATCATAACTATGTATATAACGCATACCGTAATACTTACGGTAAAGTGGAAGAAAGTTAATTACGAGCGCATGCCTGACTGTTGCAGAAAATACCATCGTTTCCACATGCGATGTCTAGCCGAGTGGCACGGTGCAGCGAAACTGAGAATATGGATCGATTGATCGATATGCCTATTGTGAATATTTTGATGCAATTGCTTAACTGCGATCCCACCTGATGGTAAGCAGTGATGCAATCGTTGATGGTGAGGAGCACTAGTTTATTAAGGGCCTATTCACTCTAAGCCTTGAAGACACCAAAATTATAATCGGACGGGAAGACCGCAGCAGGAATCAGAATCAGAATCATTTATTCGTAAACATAGGTGATAATTAAATACAAGATCTTAAAAATTAGGTAGTACGCTATGTTTTGTCAATTGACATACAAATTAATGAGGAGAAAAAAAAATATGCTACTAAATTAAAATATAAATTCATCACAATATCATTATGCTAGCAAAATTTTAATATTTATAATAAATTTCATTCCATGTCAATAAGTATAGTCAGTTCAGAAACATTAATATTAAAAATAAAATAAGTAAAAAATATTTTTTAAATGTCAAGTAAGTATAGGTAAAAATGTCAATATTGTAAAGTCACAGAGATTCGTCATTAAGAAATTCACCTAGAGTGTAATAACATTTTTCTAGTAATAACTCATTCAGAGTTTTTTTAAACTTCTGCACTGGCATACATTTTATTTCATCGGGTATTTTATTATATATTTGCGGTGCATTACCAAAGAAGCTTTTCCTCATAAGAGAAGTTTTACATTTCACAAGGCATAAATCATTAACATACTGAGCACGCATGGGTGTTTTCTTTACTGTACATAGTTTTTTAAATAAATGTGGATTCAGTTTGACAAATAATGCAATTTCTAGGATGTATAAAGCCGGCAGATGTAATATTTTTAACTTTTTAAAATAAGGAATGCAACTATCTGTTATTTTTAAACCACACATACACCGTACACATCTTTTCTGCATCCTGAAAACAAGTTCCCTATTTGTTGACTGTCCCCAAAAAATAACACCGTATCGCAGAACTGAGGCGACAAGTCCATGATATTCCATCAACAGTATATCAATATTAACTTTTTTGGAAAGTTGAAATAAAAAATATGCTGATTTACTTAGTCGCTTACAAATTTACTCCAAATGAGGTTTCCAAGTCAGCTTTTCATCTATAGTTATACACAAGAACTTCGCAGTACTAACTTCCCCAATTTCATAATCATCATAAGCAACACTAATTAGTGGTTTCTCAAGCCGTTGATGAAAGTGCATTATATTCGTTTTATTTAAATTAATTATTAGATTATTATCATTAAGCCAATTTATTATTTTATTTAAAAAATTATTAATGTCATTTTGATAATTGTTTGGATTATTACATTCTATAATAGCTGTGCTATCGTCTGCAAAAAGTACCATTTTTTGCTCTATGCATTTTGGGAGGTCATTTATACATATCAAGAATAGCGGTGGTCCTAGAACGCTACCTTGAGGTACGCCATATTTTATGTACCTTGGTTTAGAGGTATATGTAATTTCTAATTTTGTTGTAGGACATATTCTAGAGATTTCTGTACATTGTAATCTGTCACTTAGGCATGATTCTAAAAGTTTGAGGATGTTCCCTCTAATGCCATAACTGTGTAATTTTTGCAATAAAATGTTATGATCCACAAAATCAAATGCCTTCGTCATATCTGTGTATATTGCACAAACAGGTCCATAAATAATAAAAATAAGAATCAGTCGTACAATCTTTAAAACTCTAAATTGTCATATTCGGGGTATTTCTGAAAAGAAGTAATGGTAACCTTTATACCTACATATTCATATTGAAAATTGTTCCAGTCTTTCGATGTACGCGGTATAAACGACAAAACGAAACGCTTAGTCCGAACCTCATTTCTAAATGGTATACAGGAAGCTCATTCTCTGCATCAGTCTTTGTGTTTATATGATAAATCCTCTTAAACCATGTGACAAAATTTGATTGAAAGCACGATAAAGGTATATGATAGTGCATAAAAAATGTGCCAGTGCTAAACCGGACCGCGTCGCTGGTTAAGAAAACTTTATTTTTATTAAAAAAAAAAAACATCATAAAGAGGAATATTATCAATAACTTAATTTGGTTTAGGATGCGACGAAAGGGCACGCTTTAACGTGGACATATTTCTATATCATTTATATTATATATCTACGTCATTTCAACATTAACGATGTTGATATAATTTTGTAGCTATAGTATGTCTCAAAAGTCAAACGACTTGGGTAATTATTAGGGTAAAATTAAATCTGATGTAGTCAACACTGTAAAGTAATAATATAAATCTAGAATCGTAAGAGAAATCTGATTCTAAATATTCTATTCTGCTTAATTCATCATCACTATCCATACTACGATCAACACCTGTTGTAGAACTATCATCATCTCAAGAAACAAGTGAATGACAACTAAAATTAGTGTTGCCAACAACAGATTTTTTATTTCGTTCAAAAATTCCCATGTGGTTTGACTTTTTAGACAGACTATATTTATTATATTTTTTTTTTAGAACTTACTACGTTTTGGAATGTGCAAATAGTTTCATATTTTTTTTCCTTTTTGTGACTAGCTGACTTTGACAATAAAAACTGCCAGTAAATAGATTAATTGAAATTAATGCTTGAAGAAAAATTTTCGTGTTCTAAAAAGAAGATCGCATTTTAATTTCATAACCAATTCTTCAGAAACGTTTCTAACTTCGGTACAATTTTATAATTTTTTTGACAGTGATTTTTTAGTCCAAATGAGATTGCGACTTGAATTTAAACGTTTACGTTTACTTCTAGGTAAGTGTGTTTTATTTTCACATCGTTGCGGTTGGTTTAATGCTCTAAGTTGCGTACCATCAGGTTGAGACATCAAACGTGAACCTATAATAAAACACCCTATTTTTTTTTGCATTTTAACCCAAAAAGTCATACTTCCTTGGAATAATTTTCTACTTTCACACGGGTGAGACCGCTCGCAGAAGCTAAAATGACGTCTTCTGTTACTACGTTGTCCACGTTTTTTTTTCTGAATTTGTACAAGTTGATGCAAATCCTTTTATTTGAATTTTACTGTACATCATAAACATTGACACAAAACTTCTTTAACTAAATATTACATTCCAGATAAAAAACATATCCGAAGAGGGTTTTAGTACTTACGTGAGACGCAACACTGACTGGTAAACACCCGTAACATCGGTGACTGAGCTAGCCGCTTATCTATTCACAAAATAGTTACGAAATTTATTGAAAGTGATATAAGTTGTTCCCGTGCTTTGAAAAAAAAAGCGCTTAGCTATAATAATAATATAATAATAATAATAAATTAAAAAAATATTTAAAAATGTATTTTATATGTAAAAAAGAATTGAATAAAGAGAATAATAATAATATAATAATAATAATAATTTATTTCGCTCCAAAAGTACAACAATCTTAATTAATATACATACAATTCGCTGGTTGGTTGTACAGTAACACACAGTAAATGATCTACTAACTCCTAAACAAAGTCAAGCTTGTATTTTGGGAGTTAGTGGTACTTTGGAAGGAGATCTTATATTTACACAACCTTGTAGGTAAAGCGTTGGACTTCAAATTTTTAACGATATAATATAAAATAAAACTTAACTTAGAGCAATGGCCATTTTCCTTTAGTAATAAGAAAAAAAGAAAAGGGTAGTAACAGAAAAAAAAAATAAAAAAAAAACAAAAGACAATGTATACAGATACTTGTTCCCTTCAAACTTAAATACAAAAAAAAAATTAAATAAAAAATAATTAATATAATATAATAATTGTAGGTACCTCTTTACAGTTATTAGCATCTCAGTCTGCGCATAATCTAAAGTTAACAACAAACTACTTAATTTACGTTTAACCTCTAGTTTCGTACAAGGGTATATATTTATGGCTTTGTTGACCATGTTATACAGCTATACTAAACATACATAGCTAAGTGCTTTTTTTTTTAAGTACCCAGGGTGTACCGTAGACGTGGGCTTGCGCATGCCAAGCAATGGGTGGCTCACCGTTCAGCCGTCCGGTAACCGTCCGAATTGGGCCTCAAGGAGATTTCATCAAAATTGCTGAAAGGAAAACCCAGGTGCCCTGGAACGCAAGACAAAGAAGGAACGTATATAAGGGTTTAAAACAGTAAAAGTCTGACATCCCAACTATCCCGTGGATGATTTCCCACCTAAACGAAAAAAAAAAACTTATCTGGGTGCATACCAAAATTAGAACACCGTTGAAGACCGTTTGATACCGTTTACGAAAAGCTTCTTCAACCAAATGCATTCATAACTCAAGCTTCGTGCCAATCAATTAGCAACGTACCATTATCTGGAACAAACATGGTTCAGACAAGCAGATTATGAAATATCTCCGATATTAGGAGATATCGCCAGTATTAATTACTCAGATTTCAATAATATCACTCGTATCTAGAATAATGGGCTTTCTGTCAGATCATCGTTAGCTTCTATATTAAACTGCTTGTACAACCTACATGCAGATAAGTACATGATATATAATAATAATAATAAATTTATTTTCAGCCTTACATAATGTTCATAGTTTTGTTAGTATTGGTGTGTTAGTAACAATAGTGCTTAAATAATTAGGTTAGTATTGTTAGTATTTATTAATCTGTCTTATTTATGACTGTCGCCACCCAGTGTCTCTGCAAGGGATAGTCCGGTCTGGCAGCAATCATCTTCAAATTCATCTTCTTCTTTCTGTTGTCACTACCATGCAGGCGCCGTAGTAAGGAGGCCGCTTTCTTACGCATGATAGCGTGGAAACCATCTGTGCGGGCCTCTGCGAACATTCTCGACGCGCTACAGCGCCATGGCAATCCCAACAGTATCCTGAAGGCGTTATTGAATAGGACACGCAGGGCACTGTAGGCACGCCGCGTGTATGACACCCACAGGCCGTTCGTGTAAGACGATTGACAGAACGCCTTCAAAAGGGTTACTTTCACGTTATTAGTACAACGAGCAAAACTGCGGACAAGCATATTGCTTCTCACAGACAATGCCCTGCGCTCTCTATATCTCCGTCGTCCCTTAAGTCACTTGTGACAACGTGGCCGAGATACTTAAACCTAGTCACAATATTTAATACTACATCATTGAGACTTATGGGCGGAACACTGCATATATACCTATAGCCCAAGTGAAAAGGGATGGTCCAAAAATGCAACTTAACAGGACATGCAAAAAAACACTCCGCGAACTGCTAATCGTCCCTCTGGAACAACGCCTGCAAGAGTACATTTCTGAGGAGACTGTAAATGGGTTTTCCCTGAGCCGCTGTTTATGGCAGCACCGTCTTTCCTAGAATCACTCGATGGATAAACAGAGTCCACATTCGGAGATAAGCGGTTCCGTAGTCTCGTCTATCTTAAATGTTGTAGGTAGAGTTCCGATGTTTTAGGCGTCAAAGCGGTTGCCACCACAACGCCTCCCTCTGCAAACAGGATTGGCAATATCATTAATATGTAGCAGATTACAATATTTATTCAATAGAAGCGTTCTTTTCGAGGTACATTTTTATTCAACCGCTCTTACGTGATTATGATGTTATTACACATCTTTCTCTAGATATTTCAGATACACAGATATCTTGTGGATACTATTTAGGCTTCTATAGAAATAAAAACATAAAGTGTAAAACTAATCCAGTAAAGACCTCTGAAAATTTGCTATTTTACGTAAACTTTGGCCCTCCATAATCTAGTCATGTGAAGTTTAGTAGGGTAGAGTAGGGTATAGTAGGGTAGAACAGGGTAGAGTAGGTAGAGTAGGATAGGGTAGGGTAGAGTAGGGTAGAGTAGGGTGGAGAAGGGTAGAGTAGGGTAGAGTAGGGTAGAGTAGGGTAAAGTAGGGTAGAGTAGGGTAGAGTAGGGAAGAGTAGGGAAGAGCGGGAGCGAAACCGCGCAGGCAAAAGCGACCTGTAGGTAGTAGTCGGCGTTGCTTACTAATTACCTACAGGTCATTGAACTCGCTCAGCTGACGTTTTCTTAAATAAATCCATTTCGTACATGCGTAAATTAATACGGGTTTTTAAAAAAAGGTACTTTATTTTTAATTTTATCTTTACAAATCGATAGTGATTCATGTACCGGATCGACCCTCCACGGGATTAAAATGATTAAAATTTAACGGGCTATATATAATATTCCAGGATTTTCAGTTTATGTCCAACTGGTCTTTTGGTTGAATTAATCATAATTAACGTAAAATAAAACAATGAATAAATGTGTACAAGTGTTTCTTACTCAATCTTAATAGTTTTAGTTTTACCTTTTATATAAAAAAATACGGATAATATCAAGCTCATTGGTTGGGCGTTATAAATTATGCATAATGGCCTTAATAAATTCAAACTTAAAGCCCTTTACCTATTAAAGTGGTGCTATTAATATTAAAATTTACGCTGCTTTAAGCTAGTAATCCAGTCCAGTCGCAGTTGTTACAGTTTTTGTTCATTCATATTAACAGTTATAAAATACAATTTACATAATTGTTTTGTAAGAGAAAAATAGTCCCCAGATGTTGAAGCCCTAATTCTCGAAAAACGCCTTTTATTAAAAAAATGTTAATAAAAAATAAAGTAAAATTTCTCATTGCAGGTTAGCGTTTAAGCCCGTGGTTAAGTTATAATAGCCTCAAACGTCAATCTTCGCAGTAAAGCAACGCTGACCAAGGTCGGTCTATGGATGGGTGACCATCGTAACCTGGGCATGGTAAGTTCGAGAGGTTCTTGCACCGGATTCATGCGCGGGTGTCACCACTGTGCGGAACGCCTGGAAGACATGGTGGAGCACACAGTGGAGGTGTGCCCTGCCCTGGTGTGGGCGATCGGCGGCGGTGATCTCTGCGATGGGCCTTGGTATAGGCCATGGTCCGGAGCGAAGAGAAGTGGCAGGCGGTCGCCTCCTTCTGCGAAGCAGTAATGTTAGCAAAGGAGGAGGCTGACCGCATCAGGCAACTGAAAGGGATTTCTGGCCACCAAAGGCGCGGTCCTCAAAAAAACGCTACCCCAATAAAACGCTAGAAGCGGCCACAAAAAAAAGCTAAAAGCGGCCGCAAAAAACAGCTGAAGCGCGCAACACCTTATGTCCGGAGAAGCTTGAAGCCGCTTCAAGCGTTTTTTTGTGGCGGCGCCGCCGCACACGAGCCACAAAAAAGGCCGCCTCAAAAAGAAGCTTAAAGCGGCATTTTTTTGTGGCCCGTGTTCGAGGACAGTAAGAGTGCTCGAACTTTAAAATAAAATAAACAGTTCAAGGGCATGCAACAAAACATTCATCGAACCGATACGTGTGGGGTATTTATGGATAGGTCTTTAGGAATGATATTGGGGTTTCTAATACTTATATTTTTTTCCAAACTGAATATTTTGCGCGAGAGACACCTCCAAAGTGGTAAAATGTGTCGTGTAACTTCTAAAATAAGAGAATGATAAAACTAAAAAAATATATATGATTAATTGTGATATATTATGCATTATCATGCAAACCTCCACCGAAATTTGGTTTGAACGAGATCTAGTAAGTAATTCTTTTTTATTACGTCATAAATCTAAAAAAAATTCAATATTATTAGAAACATCGATCAAAGTTACAACGAACTGCAAGAACTTTTATATTATGTTACTTGCTGCTACCGAACCCTTCATGAGCGAGTCCGGCTCTCACTTAGCCGCTTTTTTTTTTAATTTTTATCCACTTTCAAACGTCAATGCTTAATAAGTACCTACCTATACCCGTCTTATGTGACAGCTGTACATTGATCAAGATAGATGGTTTTTCAATAAGTCTTTTCCGCTGAAAAGACTTATTGAAAAACCATGTGACCTATAATAATGTGAACTAAAAATGTATATTTTATACTTTTTGGGGTAAGATTTTTATTTTATTTGACTTCTTTTCAAAACAAAAGACTTTCAAATATCAGCATCTACAAGTCGCGAAGACTTATGAGCCATAATTCCGACTTTTGTCATTGATACAAAATCCAGGCATTGTTTTACCGTCGCCATTTTGTCCCTGATGAGAAAATGTCAATAATAACTTTGTAAAGTTCCTGAATAGATGAGAAGTTTACCGATTCCTTCTAAACTTCGCATCTTCTGTTCATTGTTTTGATTCGCTATTAATTTCGTTAATGACAAGTATTTCAGCTCAAAGTATTTAAAAGTTATGGACCAATGAAAATCAACTTGAAAATTTTACCTAGTTTTAAAAGCAATTAACTCGTTTGTTTTGTTCACCTTTGTCTTTTTTTTCTATTCATACAAAGATTCAAAGCATTTTAGTTCAAATAAAACATAATAATAATAATAATAAGGTACTTTTGAAATGTGAAGAAGTTAGTCAGTCAGAAAAAAATGCTAATTGCTTATTCCAAAGCGTAGATCTCTATGGAGAAGAAAGTGTAAGAAACTCCATGAATACTCGTGCTACTTACTTATACTATGGTCTTTTAATATTTGTAACGAAGACAAAGATTGTGAATAAAGACGTGGTCATAATCAGTAAATAAAATCTCTTAGTCTATTTGCTGAAAGTTAAAAAACAAGGCGAATAGACCTTTTTTACCATTGTACTTAATTTGAGCGAAAGCTTGTCAACTACATTTTGCGATTTTGTTTATTTATTGCTTTGACCCGTTTGCAAACTACAGTTCATAATTCAGGAAATTAATAAAGTACTCGGTAGCGCCATCTTGGAAGAAAGATCACGTAAATGATCAAAATAAAAGTTTACACTTCGTGATACGATTACCCACGAGTCCACAACGTACTTAACGTCTTGATAAATTAATTATTACAGCCAAGATAGCAGGACCAAAACTTACGTAAAATTTGGTCAAACCGGGGGACCAGCTTTATTGTTGGCTCGACTAATCGAAGCGGACATCCAAGGTAGGGTCCCGTACTCAGAAACCATTATTTTCATAATGGATTTCGGCAACATTACTCCGGGCCCAATAAATTACTCGTATTTTAGAAGCGAATTTCTGAAGAATAGGTGTTAAATTCGAGAAGATGAATTGTTTTTGGACTGTGCACATAAATAAATGATTTATTCGTTGTAATGAATTTTGTAGTAAGGGACTCACCGCCATTTAAATAAACCATAGGCTTTTGAGCGAGAAATTAATTCTCATTTAGTTGGGTGTTATGGAAAGTGACAACCGGAGACCATTGACTTCGTACATAATATAAGAAACTGAAACTATACACTTAACACGTTGTATGTCCTGAACGCGGATCCACGCGGGACACAATAACTTTTTAATTGTGTCTTTAATTACGGTATACAAAAGGTTAAAGAACTTGTTGATAGAATATATAAGCATATATGCAATTAAAGACCTATATATAATATATACAGTGGTAAAGAGCGTCCAGCCTGAGATACATTTTCATTATTTTCATACAACCGCTCTTACATGATTACGACGTTATTACACATTTTTCTCTAGATATTTTTGAAACACAATATCTTGTGGATATTATCTATGTAGGTTTCTATTGAAATCAAATCATAAAGTGTAAAACTAATCCAGTAAAGACCCCTGAAAACTGACTGCCGTAACTTATAAGTGTAGAATTCTACCTTGCACATTTAATCGAGATTCTGAATGATGGAATTTTATTCTACAACCCTTAAAGGAATTTCCTAGCAAAACTTTTGTGAAATATGCAAGTGAATGACAGTGTCACCAAAAGCGTTCAGGTGTTATCTTTTTTTTCGAGTTGCCTCTTTGTCAAAAATTGCGTTGGATGAATCAACAAGCTTTTAAAGTGAAACTAAGCGATGATATTGTGTGCGATGTTAGAGCTTTAATAAATTAGATTTTTTGTTAATACGTAACTGATATGATTGATGGCGAACGACCAAGAGTTGGCAGCGCAAAATGACAGGTCACCATCCTAGACACCCAATCGCACGTCGCATTTCATGACGCTGACTTCAGAACTCACACAGTCATGTGATGTGTGTGTGTGTAATGTCACAAGACACATTAGTAAGAAGCTAATCCAATGGACCTTTACGTCCCTAATAAGGACTCGAGAAGGAGAAGGAAGGTACTTTGTAATTTTAAATTTTGTATATTTATGGATTTTAGTTTTGAAATAAAGATTTTAATTTATTTAAGCCACTATCTTCAAATTAAAGACATATAGGATAATAAACCAAACAGCCAAATATAATGTTCCAACAATAGTGGTCGCTGTTATAGCAATGTTGTCCTCTAATTACCCTTTAAAGACACTGATGCGTTGGACACAATATTCAGTTAAGACCTGAGTCTGATGTGGTCAGCCGCACAGTGTAGAATTTACGACCCAACATAATTGTTGCTGACTTAAACCACTCCTATGCTCCTTCAGTCGCCTTTTGTAATCCATTCAGAAGTCGACAATTGGCCTGCCCTGCTGGGACCATATAAGTTTGCCAATACCTCTTTGAGGCGTGCTTTGAACACGAATATAATGCGTCATCGAATACACCATTCAAAATATATGGTAACTGATGTTCAATAGCCAGAACAAAATCGAAACATAAATACGAAAGTTCTGGTAATGCCTCAAAGTGAGCATTTGCCAGTGCCAATAGCGTATTCTCCACAATATTTCAACAACAACTGATCTGGAATCATACATTTTGTATCGGAAATACATTGTTGTCGTTCGTCATATTTGGAGCTCTTCGTTCACTCGCATCCATCCATTGGATATAAAATGGTTCATTTTTTGGGCCGTAAGCTGAATTGAAAAGAAGTAAACAGATGAGCAATGGTGTCCCAGTGCTAATAGTCCCGACTTAGAAGTAATCGCTAGTTCAAACTGTTTATTTTAACCGTTTTATTGTTAAGCATCAGTTCCGACCCATCTAGTTGCTGTAGCAGATGGGTCTGTAGTTGGCCGGGTCAACAAAGTCAGTGAAGTCGGTGTTTCATGATCAAAAATAAATTCAGGCGCACACGTCCTAAGGACGACTGCCGTAATTCTGCTGGATCTACAAGCTCTGTTCGTATTAAGGTCAAATAGTAGATACTCTAGACATACTCGTCTCGTGACTAACCTGGAGTAATAGGCTGCCGCGTATTACCAGAAACCAGATTCCACAAAAAGAGAAGCAAACAATTTTGCTTCCTCCTCAGCGATGTGAGACAGCAGCAACTTATTGAGTTTCAGCAGTGGTGAAAGAAAGAAAGAAAATACTTTTATTCGTGCCTCACACACACAGTAGAATTCGATTCATAAAAAAAAAGATAACTTTAAAATCTGTGCAAGGCCAAAAGGGCGCCTAACTCAGCATATGCTGCGATATTTAAATAGATAAATAACTATCTACTACTAATAATGGTGGTAGTAAGACTGGTTCAACTGACTTACCCAAGGACCAAAACGCTTTACTACCGACTCCTTGCAATCACTCTAATCTGCATGTATAGCTAAACTCCGATCCGGCAGGGATTAGACGGACACAGACTTCACCAAAGAAAGAACTGGAAAGGTGAAGATATCGACAATGAATAGCGGTCTGAATCTGCTTACAGCAGAAGGTTCGAACAATTAGCTATGCTTAAATCAGCATCCGGCACCCTCGTTGCTTTCTTGATCAACTGGGTGATTTATCGTTAGCGCTACAGCATGATTTATGTTTTTATACGGTAAATTTGAGCATTAAAGTTCCCCAGTAACACTAATTGTGCAGAAAAGAACCGTTACTGAAACACATCAGCCAAGTTACAAACTTTTCTTTGGCGTCGAACGCCTCGAGTTAGCAACGCCTCCGATTCTTTGTTTCTGACCACGTGATTGAGCGTTCAGATGACTTCATTCCCGTACATTTGAAGTTTTCTACTAGCGATAACGATTGGAGATTATCAACTTGGGTAAGGGTACTGGCCTCTTTCTGCGAAGCAGTAATGTTGCAAAAAAGGCGGCCGCATGCGCAAGGGAACGGCCTTCACGCCCCAACCTGCCCCAACCGCCGATTCCGATTTCCAGCCAACGTAGACGTTAGCTTGCGGACAGCGAGCAATGGGTGACACGTCGTCCAGTCGTCCGATAACTATCCGGATCGAGCCCAAGTCATCAGCTCTACGACATCGACGGCGCGTAGTGTTTCACGCGTACCTTAATCAACAAATTGTAGGGTCCAGCAGGGTCGAACTGGAGCCATGGGTTAAGTTAAAATGAACCCCCGGGCCTTGGAACGCAAGGCAAAAAAACAACAAATGAGTGGGTTTTAGTCAGTAAAAGTCTGGCACGCCCTCTCACTTCATCCAAGGGCAGGAAACGTCACTACATGGTTTCCCACCTAAAAAACAAACCGACATCTCACCAAGGTACTGTACGAGCCTGGTGGTCTCATAATCACCGCTACTCGAGCGGTAGACCCAAGCGTCGTAACTTTATCCAGACCTCTCAAAGCCCAAAGCGGTGAGAAGCTGGAGTCATCGAGATTAGGTTAGGTTATTATTGATAGGCTTATGTTTAACCGCTACCTTACTTGATGATTTTTTAAATATAATAATGATTATGGTGATTCCTTGCTGGATTCTGTGTTTCCTGATAGCTACCAGAACCTGTAAGTCAAGAGTAAATAGTGAATACTTATTCACTCTTCTAGGCAAGCGCGTTTCATTGTCGAATATATCGTTGCTTGCCATCAAGTGAGGTAGTGGTGCGGCGGAGACCTCTCGCGTCGGGCATTGGTTGAGGCCATGGTCCGGAGCGAGGAGGAGTGGCAGGCGGTCACCGACTTCTGCGAAGCAGTAATGCTCGCAAAGGAGGAGGCCGAACGCATCAGGCGACGTCGTCCTCGCCGCCACCACCGAGATTCTGATCCCAATTTCCGGCCACCGTAGGCGCGGGCTTGCAGACAGTGAGCAAAGGGTAGCTCGCTGTCCGGCAAGTCGTCGACGGCGCGCACTGTTCCCGCGTGCCTCAAGGAGTTGTCAGCAACAGCAGGGACCCAGCCGGGTCGAAGCCTACTGGGGCCAGGGTTATCCGAAAGGGAGCTCGAGCCCCGGTATGAAGGCTAAAAGGAACGGGGTGGGTCTTTTAGTCAGTAAGAGTCTGACACTATCTCCCGCTCCGCCCAAGAGCGGGGGTTGTCATTGGATGATTTTTTCCCACCGTAAAAAAAAGTGAGGTAGTGGTCAAGAGCGACAACCTAGGGCCTATCAACATTAAAAAGTGGAGAGCAATGACTCGCTCGATATACCTGCCTATAAATAAGAAAGAAGATCGCCAGGTTGTAGCATATTCATATAAAACGAATATTTTACGAGCTGGCTTTACATAGATTGTTTGACAACATTGCATTTGCAATCCAGGATAAACTCTGTGGCAGATCTATATAGATAATAAAGTAGTAAGTTCGGAAAAAAAAACCCACGTAAACCGAGAAAATCAGAAAAAAATACCTCCTAAAAGAAATAGGAAAAACACATTTCACCCTTTTTAATTCGCTAGGACAGGTAATAATTACAAAATCACCATTTACTTTGATTACAGTTCAGTGCAAAAGAAAAAAAAAGCACAAAATAACTGAACATTATACCTTCATAGTCTAGTGTTTATACGTAATTTCGCAGATTACACGTCCAGTACAAATAATATGGTCAGAGCACGAAGGTAATAGAAAATAACGTTCACCCAGTGGGGGGCTAGTAAAATTATACGGTGCAAATTTTTCCACAACATTATAAGCGAATGTAGCGGAGTGAGTCATTAAAATGTATTCATGGTTCCGTAAGAGTTCCATTAAATTGATGCAATTTAATGCATTTAATTTTATCGTTTCAATATTAGCAAAGTTTTCCGGTTTATAATAGTTTAGTGCAATGCAGACCCTTTAAATGATTTCGAGTTTAACGTATTTTTCGATTTTATGCATTCCAAAGTTCTTAATGAAGTGAAGATGATGAAGAAGATGAGTTGAAGATTCTCTGAGTATAATTTTACATTATTGTGTCTTACAAACAAGGAAAGACTTGCTCTTTTTAGCTTGTTGTTGGTAAACAGAACAAATCATCATATGACTTTTCCCACTTCTCTGTGTCAGACTTTTACTGAAACCCATCTTCCTATCAAAATTTCTTGCAACCTTAGCGGGCATTGCCCCAATTTCGTCTTCCGCGAGAAACACGTGTGCCGTCAACTTGAGCTTGTTCCTTAACAGACGGCCGGATTGCTAGTAACCATGATCAGTAATCGCCATGGGACTCCCGAAGCGTCTACTGGGACGTCGGGATGTTCTCATATTCAGGGCTCCAAGAACATGACGTAGCGGTGCTCCTCCCAAGCAGGGCTGACTACCACCTTATTGCCCACTGTGCCCTCCTGGTGATCCGCATAGTGGTAATATCCGGTCGTTTCTTTCACTTAATTCCAAAACAGAAGCTGAACTGGCCATGTCCAGGGCGAACCTGTGTCAGGCAAAAACTGAGGATGCCATAGCGCTTCTCTAGCCACTCCTTTAAGAGATAATTTACCGCTACAATTGTGACGTGCCCACCGTCACCCGTCACCATTATTATTATAAAATCAGTTTAGGACCTATAAATAATTTCTCAAGGATCTCTAGCGGTAATAACACAAATCATTGAAAGCTATCCAACAATTTGTTTCGGAAGCAAACAGACAGATTCTATAGGGAAAAATACATCATTTTTACAATAGCACTCACTCGATCAACTATAACCCTAAAAGATGAATGTTCTCAAAGACTTCCCTGAAGATTTCTCGACAGCTTTACAAACCAGTTTTTACATGTTGAAGATTTTTAACGTCAGGTTTGAGTTTTGTACAAATGTTTAAATTTAGTTTATTTAAGACTGAAAAAAGAGACGTATTAAAACTCTTTGGAAATATTCACACGCTTGAGAATCAGGTTTTGGACAGTCGTTAGAGAGCTTTTTAAAAAATGATGCACTACACAATGCCTCTTTTTGGGGGGTAAGAAAGATGAAAATGGCAGCATTAGGGCACATCACAATCGCGGCGAGATCGAATAAAAAATGAAGATATCCGCAGGAAAACTAAGGTTGCCGATATAGCACGAAGAATTGCCAAACATAAGTGGCTATAGGCAGGGCACATTACTCGCAGAACAGATGGCCGTTGGGGCCGAAAGGTTCTGGAGTCGCGACACAGCATTGGAAGGCCTCCTACAAGGTGGACCGATGACCTGGTGAAGGTAACGGGAAACCGATGGATGCGAGACGCACAGGAACGTTCGATGTGGCGACGCTTGGGGGAGACAGTGGACGTGTATCGGCTGAAATGATGATGATGATGATGATGACAATCGCGGCGATGAGTGACCTTTTGAGGAATAGTTAGAGAAGTATCCCAGTGACCTTACTTTTTGTAAGTTTACTCACCTGATACTGAAGTTTTGAGAGGTTCTAGCTTCAGATTCGACGGGAAGAAATGCCCGAGTGTTACTTTTGTGCGAATTACCTGATAAAATTGATGGAGAATACGGTGGAGTTCTTCCCGCTTCGGTGTGGTTCCAAAAGGTAATCAGGGGCCTACGTCTGCTATTTTTATAAATTCGTCATTCCAACACGATTCCATTGTCATTTTGCTAAAAGTTTGTAATCTGCTAATTCATAATGATCGATCATTGATCGGTCAATGGTCTTGTAATAGAATTGTGGTAGAATGACAATATCGAGCTTATTAATTCATTAAACCCCAAGCGAACGTTGGCGTTCGCGCACCTATTGTCTTTCAATTGTGTCTGTGATTTCCACGATTGAAAGGTTAAAAGCACTAATTGCGCAATGACGTCGTAATGGCAGGTCACTGACCAAAGGAACTGTCAAAATTTTTGCAGATTTTCGCATACGTCAGATGTTCATTTGTCATTATGTACGAGATTACCATTCTATGCCACTTCTTTCAATGGAGTGTCAGTAGTTGACCATCGGAAAGTCATAATGACGTCATTATATTAGTGGATTACCAAAACTTGTTAAAATCAACAATTATGAAATCAATGATAGACCATTCTGACACTATTGTAATAGCAGACTTGAGGCCCAGAGGCAACAACTTCTTGTGTCCAGCCCTGGTCTAAGAAGTTATTGAGACCTGTGTCTATAAGAAAAAGAGAATGCCATCGCGCCACTCAAACCACTTTTCAAAGAGGAGATTTATCACCGTGATTGTATAGTGCCCACTATGTCCATATTACCTGCTGTAACTATTCTTATCCAAATAGGCAGAGTCAAATTTTTATTGATGCGTGACGTAATCACCAAAAATTAGCCGCAGATTTCATCAAAATCGATGAGCAAAATAAAAATAATCCATAAGTCGCATTTACTGAAGACGCAAAAGTAAAGAAATACAATATTCTTTTGCTTTCTTTAAATAAGAAAGGTTTACTGAGAAATAAACATTTAATACCCTTGAAATTAGATCTTCTGAGGCTTGTGTGACAAAGTATTTTTTTTTTTTTCAATAAACAAAAATAGCTGACAATAAAAATATATGACATTGGAATTTGTCCTTGTACAGGGATTATTTTAGCTTAAACATCATACAAAAACCACAAGCTCTTTAGAAAAAAACGAAATAAAATATTAAGAGAAAACCGACAAGACCTCGAACCAAAAAATTGAAGATATGTGATATCTACCAAATTGTATTAAGGCCTTACCATGAGCTTATAATGCGATCCATTTTACGACCTAAACTAAAGTGATGGAGCTATATAGGGCGAATAGATCCATTCTTCTTTCTCACTCGCACATCTAATGCGTCATGGTAAGGCCCCTGTACCCCTAGCCAAGTTGCCAATCTGCAATAGTTAACGCTAGTAGAAAGATTCAAATGTACGGGAATGATGTCATTTCAACGCTCAGTCACGTGGTTAGAACAAAAGAATTCGACGAAAGCTTGCGTCAAACGCTTCGACGCAAGCGAAACGGTTGTAACTTGGCTAGGGGGGCTGGTTTCTCGTGGTAAATTATAACCTATAATTATATTTAGGAGAAGCCTCTAAACAAACAATAGACACGTTATAATTTGATTTTACTTTACACTAGTATCACAATACCATCACGATTATCGCTTTTAAAAATTTATACTGATGTAATATTAGAAATCCACATTTTTTTCTTTTTTAAGTGAAGGTAAGACCAAAGAAATAAATTTGGTTGAAAAGTAGAAGATCTAGATTAACTTGCGTCTAAAACTATGTATTAATTCACATTTGAAACGAAATATTTTTAAACCTCAGGGATTGAAGCTCTGAAAAATATTTTTAAATTTTAATATATAAAATATTTATTAAATGCCGAGCATGTAAACAAGAGGTTTGAAATTTTTATGCCAAAATTATAGACAAAAGCTAGTTTTAAACGTGATTTCTTTTTCTTTCTGATAGATATCTGGAAGATGATCAGCCATTCTTCAAGAAGAACTGGCGTTTCTCCTACATCGTTGCAACAGTTTTGATCCACATCGTTTCCTTGGCTGTTTATATTCCTGAAGTGATAACGCGAGATATGATGTCAGAATTTGCGTACCTGATCCCGTCAATTTTAGTTACTATTCATGGTATGTTAACAAGCTTCTTCTACAGAAAGCATATACCTGTCTAAGGGCGCCTTCAAATTAGCTGCAAAGCACCAGGCGACGACAGCGCGGCTGCAGCTCTGCCGTCACGCTGCTTTGTTATTCCATAGGTATAAATAAAAGCCGCAAGTGCCACGCGACTGCCGCGCGACTGCTGTGCTACATCTGCACTGCAGTCGCACGTTTTAATTTATATGGAATAACAAAGCAGCGCGACGGCAGCGCGGCTGCAGCGCTGCCGTCAGGCGGCACTTCGCGGCTAATTTGAGGGCGCTCCAATACTTGAATGTGCTGTTTTTAGTTTCCAACAGATCATTTTCAGGATAATTTATTCATACATACAATAGGTTTTTGTCTACGTTGTTAACGACTTTTTTATGGGCAGCTACAGCCTGGCTAAAAAATAAGTAACAAATATGGTCAAAACGGATTTAGTTGCTATTATCGGTTGCGTCAGCTTGCATATGGTGGAATTCAGTTCACATCACTTGGATTGCGTTTAATTTTATATGAAACTAGCTGTACCCGCGCGGCTTCGCTCCCGCTCTTCCCTACTTCAGCCTACTATACCCTACTCCCTACCCTACTCTACCCTACTCTACCCTCCTCTACCTTACTCTACCCTACACTACCCTACTCTACCCTACTCTACCCTACACTACCCTAATTTTCATTTTTTTTCCCATAAGAACCTTCTCCTCATAATAACGAACACAACAAAAAAAAAATTAGCGAAATCGGTCCAGGCGTTGTTGAGTTATGCGCTTACCAACACATTTTGCGATTCATTTTTATATTATAGAAGATATAGGTGATAATATTTTTGAATATTTTAAGAAACATTTGTTTATTATTAAGTTTTCAGCTTAATAACTTCTTTTTTCTTACAGCAACTTTAAAATGTCTAGTTTTGATACCGAATACAAGGCATGTATCAGCATTTATAAAGGAACTTGGATCATTATGGAGGGTGAAGTTTACTTCAAGTCAGAAAAAACAGAAGGATACACTGCTTTGGCAACTCAACTTTATTAACAGAGGTTTTCATCATCGGTCTGCTCTTCATCATCATCCTACTCTTGACTCGTGTTATTTGGAGTCGTTTTAATACGTTTTTTCTTGTATTCTAACTCCTTTTTCTTTCATATCACTCTTTACACAAGCCCTCCACCTTATCTTAGGCCTCCCCTCCTTCACTCTTCTCCTTCTATCTACATTTATACCCAAAATTGTTACTCATTTTCTTTACAACAAGTTTGTCTTTACATTTTCACAGCTGTCATGGTAATCATTTTCAGTCCTTATATCTTATCAGTTAACGGTAACATGTTTAAATTTCCTCTAATATGCTGGATTACAAAGATTTTTTAATCAAAAAATTAATTTAAATTTTCAACGGCTTAACAATATAAATCTAGAAGCTTCTGTAATCAGAGATAGCTTAATTTATTAAAGGTAGGCCTAACAAAATAAATATTTTAACTGAACCTAATACTGGTCATATTTCGCTAGACAACGGTTTTTAAGTTTTGATAAGATTATGGCTTAAAACGTGGCGTGATGAAGAAAATTATTTTATAAGTAAAATTTACTTAGTTAGTTGGTCAGATTTTTATTTTTTTTTATTATTTTTGACCAAAACATTTTGGAGATAAAACCGGTGATATGCTATAGAACTAATTCTCTTAATTGTGTTACGTTTTTTTTTTTTTTGCCATTGTGAAAAAGTCTACATATATAAAGTATTTTACAAGCTATTCCACGATACGGTCTACTTGTGTGACAATTTTCATCAAAATCCATTTAGCCGTTTGATCGTAAAGGAATAATAAACATACACCGTAAACTTATTAAATTCCTTTGTAGTTCTGAGTTGAGCTACACGAATTTCCCACTGATAATTGATAAATGTTTGCACTAATTGGACAGGACCACTAAATCTGTGTGGTTTGCCCTGAATATATTTTCATGTTTCTTCTCAGGGTAGTACAGATAGGAAACACCGGCCTTATCTAGTTAAAAGTGGCAAAAACATGGACATATAAAATCGTTTTATAAAATCTATATGCATAATAATTATCTATCATATTTTATCACCAGAGGTCGGAATTAGGTAGAATTATTCATGTACTTGCATCGAAATGTTGATATTAATGTCAGTCTTCCCGGGATTTCTAATGTAAAATCTCGTATCGTATATCGTATCAGAAGATAAGACCAATAAAACAAAGATCATTGAAAAAGATCTCTCTACGTCAACAGAGGTAGGTAAGGTTGACAAATTTACACACTTCCTCCTCCTCGTTATGAATGCAGGAATAATTATTTTATACTCTATTTCAGAGAGAGTTAAAAAAAAATGCTAAAATTAATCTCGGGATTTGAGGCATATCTACTTTATTCTTTCGCTGTATGAAATCAGTGTAAGTTTATCATACATACACACTTTCGTTTGCATATTATTAGTGACTAATTTTCAGTAAGCTTCTGGATTTCCGTGATCGGCTCGTTCCAATACCTGCTATCACCGTTATTTGAAACTTTGTTCCGGAGATTTGTAATAAAACAGGATTCCGAGTTACTTCTACCTTTCGGTTCAAAGTATCCGTTCAACCCGACTAAGAACTGGAAGATTTATATCATCGTGTACATTTTCCAGCTGTATTCTAGTAAGTTGTAATGGTTAATGAAGCTTAGTTTTTATGAACTATTGGCGCCGATTCTCTTGTACACCGACTAAACTTATTTTGAACTAGCTGATATGGCAAACTTTGTACTGTCTAACAGTCAATGAATATAAGTTGAAATATATCTTTTAATATATTTCAACAGAGAGCGATGAAACAAAGCCTAAATTGATGTGTCAATTTATATACAATTTTAATATACAACAGTTATTTACATCGTTTTCTTACATTTTACGTGATGCGCTTGTAACTGAAAACTTATACAGATTTATTATGTTTAGACTATCGCTCTCTTTTACTCATCGTTAAAACTAAAAAGAACTCGCAATTTATAATTTTAGTCCTGTCAAATTGGTTTACGTGATACACTTCTTTGTATTTTTACCCAACTGTTAATCAACATGTTCTGAAATCACGTCTGAAATTGTACGGCAAACGAAATTCTGACCAATTTGACAAGAGTAAAATGTTTTGCAATCTTTTTTTATACTCTAAGAGAATGATTGTTTAAAATAAAGTTTAGTTAGCGCACAAGAGAATTAGCGCCACGATCTAATTCTATCGTAATTTGCGTCTTCTTTGACAGTTTTAGAATATTATTATAGTATTATTTAAGCAATTTTTACTTTAGAGTTTTTCTTTACTGAAGATTCCTAGATAAACTTATAAATTATAAATTTTCTACATCTTGTCTACAGACAAAAGTTCTAATTTTTAATTAAGATTCTTGTCTGGGTAAAGGGTTTAGTCACTAAAGTCGAATTTCATCAAACTTTTAAACAATAATTTTATTCTTATCTTACAAATAAGTCTTCGGAGTCACTGTACTTTTTTTAAGGTGGGAAATCATTGAATGACTTCTCCCGCTCTAAGATAGAGCGGAAGGATGTATCAGAATGTTATTGACTAAAAACCACACATGCGTTCTTCAGTTGCCCTTTGCGTTCTAGGGCTACGAATTTCGTTTTAAGAAAATTCCCACGGCTGTAGCGAGCTTCGGCCTTACTAGGTACTGCAAAACACTACGCGCTGTTGACGACTTGGGCTCGTGACTGTGAGTTAACCATTACTTGTCGTCCACAAGCTCGCGCCTACCGCGGCTTGTAGTCGGAGTTGAAGTCACGGCGGCTGGATGCGGACGTTCGTACCCTCATGCGTACTGCTTCTTAGAACGAGGTGACTGCCTGCCATAACTCCTCGTTCCAATCCATGGCCTGAACCAATTAGCGGTGCGAGAGGTCGCCGCAATCAATAGCCTCCAAAAATCGCTGTATGACTTGTTAAAATAAAATTTGGTGAAACAATAATTCAACCTTATTGAACCATTATAATCTGATTTTGATATCTGCCTAGGCTACGTGATTGTTTGAAAGAATCACCACGGCCCTGGAATGAAAAAGAAACTGAAAGAATACGGATGATTACGGATTATTCAGTAAAAATCTAACACCCTCTCTCGCTTTACCTGGAGAGGGAGGAGTTTTCTGATGATTTCCCACCCCAAAAAAAGGGCACAGGGTTTGTGATATTTTTTTTTTATATAAAGTAGTGTTTGATTGCAATCTCATATTTGTAAGCTGTGATGCAATCGATGATAATGAATTGTACTAGTTTGATAAAAACCTTATTCATTCTAGCCTTGAAGACAACTCAAGTATAAACGGACTGGCCGACAGTGATTTAGTATTTAAATAAATTATCATTTAATTTTCCAGTGTCTCTTCTAGTCGGCATGTACATGGGAGCAGCATTGATAATGACAACGTCTTGTGCCTTACTGGGAATAGAATTTCTGATGATAAAACATGATCTAGATCAAGTTGAACCGAGGGCGAACAGAGAAAAAAGATATAACGTAGATGCTGATGGCAATGACGGACCCAGCATTGAAATGTTTGTCAAAAGACACCAGAAACTACTGAAGTTAGTATGTGTATTTAAACAAGTTGATCATTCATTATTTTACTGATTTATAAACAATATTCTTTTTTATCCCTTAGATACAGATATTTCTGAAGAGAAGAAAGAGCTTCATCTTTACGTTTTACATCAATTGTACAAACAGATAAAAAGTCAAGTATATTTAAAATTGGCAATAGATGTTGACAACGTTTTTATAAAAAAAAGCTTATTTTTGCTTCATTGTTAGAATGTTTTTGTTTGTTTGTGCTTTTTTTTTGTGTTTGGGCCAACCTAAGGGCCTTCTACTTCTTTGCCCTCGCCTCTACCCATTATGCGGAGTCGGCTTTCTCAATCCTACGGCGTTATTAATTTCGCTGATAAGCATCGTCATCCGTAAGGCTAAACTTCTGCCTGTCCTTTCGGACATTTCATCCAGGTGACTTGCGGTCTACCTCTCCCTCTCTTATGTGTAGCCATGGAAAGGCATTTTTTCAAGATATGGTCATCGGGTCTCCGCATGACTTGTCCATACCATCTTAACCTGGAGTCTGTGTCCATCATGGGTATCATACCTGAAAAAAATGTGACGGCACTTTTGTGTTTATTTTTCAAAAGATATCAGCATTAACTGAGCTCCAGTCGGAGACACATGTGTTTGCTACGCGTTCAGTGGTGTGTCTTAATTTTGTTGCCTATTTTGTAGTAATAATTATTGTGTGATGATTTATCCACGGTGATTATTTTAAGAGAATTAAAAGTAAGATTATAGTGAAGTATTAACATTAAACGATTTGATTAGTAACGAGTGCCAAAACCACGCCTTATTACGGATCGCATTTCGAGGTTACATAACCGATTAACATTGCTGATGGAGTTCGAAAGCATTTAAATATAAATTTTTATTATTATTTACTTGCGATAGCTTTAATTAAGAAGTTAGTTGTTGATCGAAATACTACGATACCTGGTGTATTTCGCTGTTTTATTTATTTACTACCAAGTCGATAATTCGATTTTGTTCCCTGTATTTAATGAGTGTTTCTTCCTTATTTCGAACAGATAAGTAGTCGTATCTAGAGTTCTGGTCCACATAGAAGTTTTCCTGACAACTTTAACTTTAGCCGAACCCATCCAATCAATCTCTATTATGACTGCCACTTTTTTTGGTCTCGTGCCAGCATTATCGGAAGTTTTTCCGCCATAACGAGGGCCTCACCCTGCGAGACCAATGGCCTATGTAATATTAGTGATCCTACTTTTTCGTATTTTATGGTGTGTGAGAAAAATTTGCCCCTCTTTTGATTCTTTTCATGGAACACTAATATTTTCGTCGGGGCCTAGATGTTTATGGACCCACTTCAGTATTTCATTGAATAAGTTAGCTGGTTCAGATTTTGACGCGAATTTTCCAAACCCTCCTCACCGATTTTTGGTAAAAAAATACCGACTTCTCACAAATAAAACACATGGCCAATGATGTCGTTCAATGTCGATATTTAAATCATCCAACCAAACATCATACTTGCTGTTGTAAAGCATACGTTCCATTTGTCACATTTATTTTGCAAATATTTTGGTTCCAGATACTGGGTCTCTATTTTATGGGAATTTTCAGACTTTGAATTTGAAACTTTCTAAAAACTATACATAAAACTTAAAATGATCAACCTTATCATGATCCCACTAATGGAACTTAAGCCACCTCTCTAGGAGAGGGAATGGGCGTAATCCACTACACGGGCCCAGTGCGGGCTGGTCTATTTCACATGTTTTCAAATTTTATTATTCTAGGATATGTCAGTTTCCTCACGATGGTTTTCTACACGGTTTTGAGCATTAAGTGCCTCGTAATGCTCGAAACTGCGCTTAAAGTAACTGCCTGGATTTGAACTCACAACCTTCCATTTATAAACCTCAACTGCTACCTGTAACTGTCCCCGCACACGGGCTTCAAAAAAACGCCGCCACAGAAAAACGCTAGAAGCGGCCCCAAAAAAAAGCTAGAAGCGAAAGCAAAAAAACAGCTGAAGCGCGTGACATCTCTTGTGTCCGGTTAAGCTTAAAGCCGCTTCAAGCGTTTTTTTGTGGCGGACCCAAGAAAAAGCCGCCTCAAAATGAAGCTTGAAGCGGCGTTTTTTTGAAGCCCGTGTACGGGGCAGTAAATCTGTACTTTGTGACCTTGAGGCATTCTGAGTATCCAAACAAAACCGATTTAGAACTATCCTGTTCCACAAACTCATATTTCATCAAAATACACCTGTCCCCAAAAAACGGTTTCGCGTTCTAACCCCTTGTTCGCCATCAAAGCCGACATAGGGGTGGACATAAATAAAACATGTATTTTATTTGTTGACAGGTTATCCCGCCAGTTGGATAACGTTTTCACCGGGATGGTATTCATAGATATATTGTTTGTTGGGATCACGACGTGTGCTTTCAGCGTCATGGGGCAGGTGAGTTATTGTATTTTGTATTTAAAAGAAATAAATCGGTCGACTTAACATCAATTGGAAACCAGCGTCAGGTACGTAGCTGTTTCGCATTTTGCTGAATTGGACCTATTTGGTGTTTTTTCCTTTTTTATTATTTTCGTCTTAACTGAGCCATTAGGATCTAGGTTGCGTCGACCTGACAAGACACAAAAAGTATGTAATGCCGGGACAGCGACATCAGCTGGTTTGTCCCTTAATATTGTTGCGAATGTGCGAGAAAATAATTTAATAGCTAACGCCGTGTGAAAACATTTACGCACAATTACTATTTAGTTAACTAATGAAACCTGGAGAAAATATTTATATTTTGTTAAAGTGAAAATATATATCGAGTTGCACGGTGCCACACGGTGCTTCTTATTTCATAAGATTAATACTCATTATACACAGTGGAATAATGAGATCAGAAACTTTTCATCCTTTTCCACCTCTCCAATTTTAATATTCCAACAACAAACTACCGCAAAACATCCAAAAATTTCACAGGTCACAACGGACAAAATTCAAATCGCTGACTCTTGCATGTAAATTGGAATTCCACAATAATTTCATTGAAAAAAGCCGCTCGTATTACAAAAAAAGTTGAATCCTTTACCCAATTCGTGATGAAAGTTGGTAAAAAATGAGGCCGTCGCTGCGTCGGCAGTATCTGCACTTTATTAAAAAGTCCTTTGCTCTGTGTACTACACCGTATTCAATTTGTGCTCTACGCTCAACGTTCTTTCTCAAAACAGTGAAAGAACATCGTCAAGCTCAAATAAAAATGTTTAACAAACTCCACAAAGCTGGGTATCTTCAAAGTAAAATGTACCGCAACACGGGAAAGGGCAGCAGTTGCACATTATTTATTTATTTTATTGACCAACGTACATTATTGTATGCATATGTTACCGGCCGATCCCATTTTAGGATCAATTAGTTTCACCTAAGTCAAAGCCATGATACTAGTTCAAAAGCGAATGAAGCGGGCTCAGAATTGTAGCGCACCCCTGCACAGACAGGTTTAGTTCGAAGGCTAGATAGTCACTGGCCATCAGGTGAGAAACTAAAAGAATAACGAATGAAGTCCATGCTGTAGTCCTGTAATAGGATAGTTATGGGCATATTATGTATCTGCGTATATACTCGTAGTTAACCTTCTGATTTCCTATGTTATTGTTCCAGTTCGCCGGCGGCCTTGGTTACATGTTGGTCAGCTACATAGGGATCGCATCGTCCATGTTGACCGTTTTGTATTTATGTTATTACGGCGAGCTCCTTACAAGTGCGGTAAAACTTTTAATACTTATTAAAACAAGTGTTATTAATTTTTAAGAGACCTTGTAATGGTTGTTTGTAAAACCTTGGGACTTATTTAAGTAGATGAAGCTTAGTTTTCCTGAATAAAATTATAGTTGAAGATTGAAGCGCCCACTAATTATTCATTTCAAGTTTAATTAAAAAGTTACCTATAAAAATTGGTCTAATGCTGTGTTATTTTATGAGACACTAGGCGCTTCCAGTGGCTTCGCCCGTATGTAAGTAAAAAATTGACCCAAGGGAGCATAGTGTTGGGATGATAAGTATCATATGTGCAATTCCAGGATATTGTTGATTACTGTGCCAAGTTTAATTCAAATCCGTTCAGCTGTTTAAAAATAAAAAGTAACAAATATACACACATACCATAACAAACTTTCACCTTTATAATATTAGTGTGATAATAAGTGTCTGCAAAATATACAGACACATGAGATATTTCAGCGTTGACTCCTGAGATGAGAAAGAAAATTAAGTCAAAGTCAAAGTCAAAAGTTTTTTATTTCACATAGGCCTACATGGGCACTTATAAAACGTCAGAAGCTAGTGCACGGTTCGAAATTGGTCGTTTCCTATGGAGAAGAACCGGCAAGAAACTCCATGGTTACTCTTTTAAAAAAAAATGGTTGTAGTTACAATATTTCCATATTACAGTATTAAAAGTATAGGTATTATTTAAGAACAGTGTAAACCGGTCTATATTGTACTCAAAAGCACAATAAAATCATCAAAATAATCATTTAAAAAAAGTGAGTCAAAATATGAAGTAATCTAAGAATTCGTGGAGTCTACAGTGTTCTTCCATTTACATTATAAAAAGAGGCTATATAAAAAAAAAGCTGTCAATAAATGAGACGTTAACAACCAAAAAAGAAAAACTAACGAATTTAATGTGGTTGGAGTCAGATAATATAAAATAAAATAAAAATATTGCAAAAGCAATGTGTTAGAGAAAAAAAAAAAAAAAATGTTACAACAAAGATGGAGCAGTTAATAGATACATTCACACATTATTATGAGTTACCAGGGGGCCACAAGTGCAGAGGTAGTCATTGCCAAACAAGCGTATCTTCGACATAGTCTTTAACCTTGTAATATGCTTTTTTGGTTAAGACACGCTTAATATGGGTTTTGAACTTTCCTTCGCTAAGTTCAGTCACCGGTTTTGGTAGCTTGTTATAAAAGCGTATGCTATTTACTAAAAATGACTTACTGGTCTTGGCTAATCTCCATTTGGGTAATATAATTTCGTGTTTACTACGAGTATTTATATTATGGAAATCGCTTCTAATCTTGAAAAGTCCTAGGTTTTTACGAACATACAAAATACTTTCTAAGATATAAAGAGAAGGCAGTGTCAATATATCGATTTCTTTGAATTTATTTCTGAGGGACTCGCGAGGACCCATTTTATAAATAGCCCTGATTGCTCTCTTTTGCAATACGAAAATCGAGTCTACATCAGCTGCAGATCCCCACAGTAAAATGCCATAAGACATAATACTGTGGAAATAGGCATAGTAAACTAACCTAGCTGTGGCGACATCTGTCAACTGCCTTATTTTTCTTACTGCATATGCCGCTGAGCTTAATCTACCTGAGAGAGTTCTAATATGAGCACCCCACTGCAGTTTGGAATCGACAGTTATACCTAAGAACACAGTTTCTGTAATTACATCAAGTTTTTTGCTATCAAGAATTAGATTGACGCCAACTTGAGGAACATTCGGTAATGAAAACTTTATACATTTAGTTTTATTTGCATTTAGTAAAAGATTATTGGCTGCGAACCATTTCGAAAGAACAGCCAGACTTTCGTTAACACGCAAGACATCCGCATCTTTTCTATCCACTTTAAAAATAAGAGAAGTGTCGTCAGCAAATAGAATTATATCTGATAAATTAGCCATCATGTAAGGAAGGTCATTAATATAAACCAGAAAAAGGAAAGGGCCAAGAATTGAACCCTGGGGCACGCCCATCCTTACTAAAGACCCCGAGGACGTCACCCCATTTATGGATACTTTTTGCTGCCTGCAAGATAAATAGGAAAAAACAAGATCAGCAGCTCTTCCACGAATTCCGTAATGATGTAATTTACAGATCAGAGTATTATGGTCAACACAGTCAAATGCTTTTGAGAGGTCACAGAATATGCCAATAGCATCCTGGGACTTCTCCCAGGACTCTAAAATGTGACTGATGAGATTCACTCCTGCATCCGTCGTTGACCTTCCTTTCGTGAAGCCAAACTGATGACTATGCAAAATCCTATTTGAATTAAAGTGAGACAACATCTGGTCGAGCATGATTTTTTCATATATTTTACTCAATGCTGGAAGCACAGATATTGGTCTATAATTAGAGGGATCACTCTTACTACCTGATTTGAAAATTGGTACTACTTTACTATGTTTCATTAAATCAGGGAATGTACCGCTGTCTAGACATTGATTAAATATGCCTGTTAGGACAGGAGCAATTGTATCAATAATATCTCCAAGAACCTTAACGGATATACCCCATAAGTCCTCAGTGTTTTTTATATTAAGACTTTTGTATGTATTTTTAATCATATCAACAGAAATACGCTTAAATTCAAAGGTTGGTACATCCTTTGTGAAATTTTCTTTTAAAAAAGATTCAGCTAACAAAGATGAAGAAGGGAGAGATTTCGTAACTTCTATTGGGATGTTGGTGAAGAAGTTTTCTAGCTTCTCAGCCACTTCGGTCCTGTCTGAAATGATTTCATTATCAATTTTTAGGGACAATTCATTTCGATCTCGCTGGTTTGTTCTTCCAGTTTCCTTGTTTATCACCTTCCAGACAGCTTTTATTTTATTGTTAGAATTTTTAATTATCTTACTTATTGACTTAGATTTAGCTTGGGCGCAGACTCTTTTGAACATCTTTGAATACATTCTAACATGGTTATGAAAGTTAAGATCAGACGATAATGATTTTTCCTGGTATAGCTGATATAAAGTATCTCTGCTTTTTCTAATTCCAGTAGTAGCCCATTCATTAAATTTGGATTTATTATTGACTTGAACCTTTTTAACTGGACAAGCCTTATTAAATTCCTGACACACTGTAGAGAATAATGTACCATAATTTACATTGGGGTCTTGTGAATCAAAATTGGCTGTTGAGAGACTAGTAAGAACATTGTTATTAAAATAATTTAATTTATTTTTAGTAAGCGGTCTAAACTCTGCAGTTGAATCTAATTGCAACTTTTTGACTAACTCAAAAGATACAAGTTGACCCGTATGGTCAGACCTCACTCCACTAATCAGTGATGACTCTTTTATATCACAATTAGTAAAAATATTATCTATGCATGAAGCTGAAGTGGGAGTTATTCTTGTAGCTTCATTAAAAATACATTTTAAATTAAAAGAATTAAACAATGAGAGAAGTTTACATTTTTCTGATGAATTTATGAGTAAATCAATATTTAAGTCCCCACAAACGAAAACTAATTTGTTATCTCTAATAAGTTTATTTAGTATTTCTTCTATTACAACCAAAAAAGATGTCAAGTTTGATGCGGGTGGTCTGTAAACACATAAGAAAGTTTGGCCTTCAACCTCTGCACATGCTACCTCGCATAAGCGATCAACAGAGCAAGCAGTGATATCTTTCCTTTCCTTATATCTTAAAGAATTATTACATAATATCAAGGTGCCACCCCCAATTGATGATCTGTTGTATGCACTGGCAACTGAAAAATTATTTACATTAAACTGCATTCTATCTGGTTTTAACCAGGTTTCACAAAAACATAAGATATCCATATTATATCTATCTATTAACATTTCCACATCTAGTATTTTGCCAGAGAAGCGATTTATATTCTGATGGTATAGTAAAATGTTATTAATAGGCTTCCCTTTTGTCGTTACTAAAAGTTTAAAGAGTCTATATCAGTATTATTAGGTATACTAGATAATACTGATTTGTCACCTAACCTAATCTCAGTTAAATCATCAATAACTGCGTGTATATTGTATGCTAACAAAGTAGCCAACAAATGTCGACTTTTTTTGGGAAGAAACATACTTGTATGTTCCCGAATCAAAATAAAATCTCTAACAAAATTGTTTGTGTCAAAATATAATATACGGTCACTATGACGACATGACAAAATGTGCATCAAGTTATTTAGGCTATAAATGTAATTGTTATCAAGTTCACATAAACTGTTGGAATAGGGCAATGCACACAAAATTAATTTTCCTAATTTCAATTTAAGCAGGGTTTCAATACCACTAACCAAGTCCCTTTTAGTTAAACTAAGACTGTTTCCAATCAAAAGTACCACTGTGGTCTGCTCATTAATTTGTGTATTTTTTATTTTATCAACAAGCTCGTTAAAATGCAGGTTATGGTAACAATGACTCATAATGGTATGTTTGCAACGGTTATTTAACAAAGACCCAAAACCTGTCCCTAATCTATCTGAATATACCAAAATGTTACTTTGACAAGGGTTTATTGATTCTGAATTATTATTATGTACAACATTGGAAGGCATAGGAATTTCATACTGAGACATGGGAGGTGGCGAAGCAAGAGCACAACTACAGGTGATATTGTTAGTCAATGACTCATACCTCTCTGCGTTGAACTTCACCAAGTCCACCAACTCACAAGCCTCCTGCATGCGCTCACTCAACATTTGTTGGCAAGACTCATATTTACAAAATATTTCCTTTATTGTATTTTCCCTACTCAATAATTCCCTTTGGAGGTTCTGTATATCAATATCATACAAGATTTTGCTTTTTTCTAAATTATAATTACATTCATTTAATTGCTTATGTAAGTTATTACGCTGCTTTCTAAGATTAATATTACATTTATAAACATTCTGTGTCTTTAAGAGTTTTTTGTACTTTTTAATGTTTTTGGTGATTTTAATGTACTTCTTAATTTTATTATGACTACTTAGAATTGGACCTTTAGTTATGGTATCATCCCTGGTTAAGTCTATGATAACAGTAGGTTTCTCACACTCCAGTCCGGCAACACTACCCACGAGCTTGTCGAAGAGGTTATTGGTGTTAGTAACCTGTTCACTAGCTTTCAAAGTATCTACAGCAGAGATTGTGTTGCGAGCCTTGCACAATTCCGCTTCAAGGCCTGATATACGACTTAGTGCCTGGTCATGAGTGTCTCTGCATTCCTGAAACTCGGACACAAGTTGACGGAGATGGTCATGCTGCTCAAGTATGTCCATATGCTGGGTGTGCAGCTCTACAAGCTGTCTCTTGAGTTGAGTGTTTTTGTCTATTAACTTCCCAACTTCCACCTCGCTCTCCTCTCTTTCCCGCAGCAGGTCATTACAAATCTTTCTTGAAACCTCCAGCTCCTTCAGTGCTGCACTCAGTTTTACATGCATGTCACGAACTGTAGCTCCACGGGTCATCATATTATAAACTTTCCCGAGTGGCTCCTGGAATGTTACAATAAAAGGCTTAGTATTTGATGAGATGCTTATTGAGTAAGGAACTTGAGATACTTAGGGGCAGACAAATAGTTAAAAAGAAATAAAGAAACAAAAAAGAAGATTGAAATTTAGAATTTATAATATTAACTAGTAGTGTAGGTAGAAGAAAATAAGAAAAAAAAAAAAAAAATTTTAAGGAGATATTATGAAGAGGAAAAGAAACTACTTATTTATTGATTGATTTAATTGAGAGATTATTATTGCTAAGCCAATATTGTAAGATTTGCTATTTATTTATAAAATTAATTACAGATAACATTAGTTTGATAATGGAGACAGTTATTAATCTAGGAAGTTAAGGTAAAGCAGATTGAAAATAATAAAATATATGTGAAGTAAGTAATGTAGTGTATGTTTTGTCTGGGGCTTATGTTTTAGTCGTCGATTTTACTTCCACAGTTTGTCAAGTAAAAGGAGACATAAACGGTGCCAATGTGTTCTGGACGTAGCTCAGAACCCTGAGCAGAGTATACAGGTGTTGAATAGTGTGTAAATATGACTTTAATAAGCTATAAAATAAAACAAAGTACTCCCCGGGTTTGATGATTTCAAATCTGCAATCCAAACAATTCAAATTTTGACAGCTGGTCGAACGAAGATATCTTTATTGATGAAATATCACGACCAAACACAGTACAAACACTGAGTGTCACACTTTACACTAAGATTCTAAATTTTATAATAGAATTTACACAAAATATACTTAATTAACTAATTTTTAAAGATAATTTGTCTAAGAGATCGTTTTTTCACGACCTGTCACTAGGGTTGCCAGAGCAAACAATCCAAGTATAAGAAATATCCGCAGGAGAACCAATATTACAGACATAGCAAGAAGAATCACCACACATAAGTGGCAGTGGCTAGGTACATTACTCGTAGAATAGATCATCAATGGAGCCAAAAGGTTATGGAGTGGTGACCACTTATCGAAAGATGCAGCGTTGAAAGGCTTCCCACAAGGTGGACCAATGATCAGGTCGCGGGAATTCGATGGATACGAGGTGCAGAAAACTGGACGTTATTAGCGACATTTGGGGGCGGCCTATATCCAACAGTGGATGTATTAAGGCTGAAATGATGATGATCATGATATGAATCAAAATTTAAATTTTTATGAATTCTTTCAGAGTTCTAGTATTGGTGACGCAGCTTATAACAACTTGTGGTACAAAGGTGGAAAGGATTACAAAATGGCCATACTGCTTATCATTAAGATGTAATTATTGTTTTATTTTATGTCTGTAATTCATAATTAGGGACCGCACCATTAACTGCGTACGTGAGAGATTTGATAAGAAATTCTAGCTTCTTTAATAAAATTTAATATTACCTGAAATGGTACTTAGATGATATAACTAAATTTACTATAAAATATTTCAGTGAATTTTACACGCATTTTATTTTTTTATCAAATAAATTTCGATATTCAGAGCGTTTCAGCTAGCTGAAATATTATTTATTATTACAGTAATGGCGCAATGAAAAGCATTGCATCAAAAGTAAACATTTTTGGTTACCAAAAAAACTTTTCATTATTGTACTTTTCAATATTCCAATGTAATGAAAATACTCTTTTACCTCAATATTTTCATAACAACGAAAGAGCACTGTAAATAATTTCATTATAAAACTACAAAAATATATACATTCCCAAATGAAATATTTGATATCTTTGCTGTGTAATTTTTTTGTCAAGCTGTAGGGTTTCTTTATTAATTATTTTTGAAATATTATGACATAACTGAGTTAGGTACTGGGCATTGTTAGGAAACCTAAAGCCAGCCGTCAGAAAGAGCCAACATGAGCAAGGTTAAGATGAAATATACGGCCGGTGATAAAGGAATAGGAATTTATAACGTTGAAATAGGATAGATTTTTTTATGTTTCAGATCCCAGAAACCATGTCGTCTAACGTCTCTGAGACATGTCGAGGTATCTATGAAGATGTTTACTAAGGTGAAGTATTATATAAAAATTACAACCTATATACTTAGTATGGTAGAGATTTTATGAAATAATAGAAAGATAAAGTGCACATTGATGATCAGGTACACACAGATAAAATAAAATTGACAGTAATTAATAAAAAAAACAGAAAAAATAAGAATTATTGACCACTTTAAACCTCACAGATGGATAGAGATCCATCACATGATGGATAAAGAAGTTGTGCTCGATATAGAAAAAAATGCAGACATATTCCGTATGCAATTTTTTTATTTACTAAATTAAATAATTTTTCGCTAATTAATAACAAATAAACAAATATGATAAAATTATTATAATATTCTTAGCTAGAACGAAGTTTATATAAGTCTCAAAACTGCTAACAAGAAAGAGAAATGAGACATTAGTCCATGGGTTTTGACGTCTTTAATGCTCTAAGCGTCAAGTCCATATTGCCCATAATTATAGCCGCCATAGAAAACGGCATCTTGGCGACAGAGATATCTATTTTTTTTTTTTAATCGTTATAATAATATCAAAATTGGTAGAAAAGCAAACGATATGCTTTTCTACCAATTTTGATATCATTTGCACACGTAGTGTTTAATTTTTTATAGTTTTTGATAAACTGGTCACATTTTTTTTTCTTAAATTTTCCCCATTTATAGCAATAGACTTGCCCTCTTTTAGATTGCATTTTCACTTTCCAAATCTGGATGTACTAACAGCACCTATGAAGACATTTGCTTAACCTATTGACATACTGACGTGATGTTATATCGGCTTCTTTTTCAGGTGATTAGCACAACATGGTCCTATTTTTCGCTGATGAACAGCTTATATTCAGAAGAACAATAACATTTTTAACAACAAAATGAATATTGTATTTCTAATCAAACTAACCCAAGTAGATATCTATCATGAATAGATTAAAATTTAAGAGCACAAGCAATGAAGTTAATACTACGCAATACTGCACTGCTATGGTTAAATATGTAGAAGAAAATAGAGATTTCCTGCTGCACTGCAAAATTGCGGTTAGATCATTCACTGCGGTTTTGAAATAAGACCGGGTACAGATGAAGGGGATAACGCTGCCAGAGAACACTGAAAATGCACCAAACATTCTTCGTTCATTCATTCTATTTTGTAATAAAATAAAATTTTCATTTGTCACTTTCGTTGTTTTAATAACTGATCAACTGATTTTAATAAAAGAAGACAGACGAGGTTAATAATGATAAGTAGGATAACAAGAAAGCTGTCAATATTGTGATAATGGCTGATAATAATTTATTGAAAAAAATGAAAGGGTTGCATCGACCCCTAATTAATCTCACAAGTGGAGATGAATAAACCCAGATAAGGACAGATTTGCATGATGATGATGACAAAAAGGACACAGCTGCTGCTTGTTAGCAGAAATGAGAGACATTATCCCCGGATATAATCACGAGGGGCTCAAGAGCTACTGCTAATTTCCTAAGACCCAAACAAACATCCATGCAACATTTCCAGTCAGATAACGTGCGAATATTCAACACAAACGTGCACATACTACAACCCATGAGTTTAATATTCCAGTCCGCATCGCATGAGGATTACCGCCCGATACTAGTGCATACGCGCGGTTCTATTCTCGCGTGAACCCGTTTTATCTGGACGAGCACTATGTCACTCAAACAAGGGATGACGTCATAGCATATATTACTGAGTCAATGAACAAAAGAATGTTATTATGCAGATGTGTATGCAGGTTTATAGATGGAGTGATTAGTGCAGGAAATTTTTAATTATTGAATAAATGCTTTTGATATATCGAGAGAGGTGTGTTTTTCTGTGTCGCATTATGTTCACTTACAATGCTTAGATATGAATACTATGTGTCCTCATTGACATTTCAGTAGTCACGCATTCAAGTGTGGCCATCCTATCGGTCAATACTGCGCTTCTTGTATCGAATCACTGTATTTTAATTGATACATTATCCTTCTTTTGGAATAATCACCCGTAGTCACTTATTTTTGAACCAATTTTTCAATTATAGCAACGGATTGGTAATAAAAACATAAATACTTATTTCAATAAATAAAAGGTCGAAGCTATACTATTATCACAAAGCCGGAAGGCACAAATTGCTATCAATCTTTCGATATTGAATTATTATTTACACGAGATCAATTTTGACGTAGTAGGTAAAATCACCACTCACCACTAATACCACACTAATTAAAAAAACATGAATGGCATGAAGAAATTTTCCTAGTACCTAATATCAATCGCTCGAAAATTAATAAATTTGAGAAACAGTTTAATATTTTCGATACTCTTCCCGTAATTATTTCCGTATTCCAGAAATAAAGATATCGAGGCATGCGTAACTCAAGGACAACCTGCTTTGAAGATTTTAAATAAAAAATATTAAGCTTTAGAAAAAATTAAGAGAAAATTAATCCGTACCCAAGGTTTTACGGTTTTTAAACAAATCATTGCCTGATGGTTAACCCAATGGCAAGAGTAATAGGTAATCCTAAGAATGAAAAGTGTTTCTTCGGATTAAATTCTTTTTGTAGACTTCTACAAAAAAATCTCAAAAATCTCAACAAAAAGACTAAAAATATAATTGACTGCGAGCAATCAAAATAAACTTTACAGCATTTCCTTAAAACCCAAAAAATTCGCTAAACTACAATTTCATCCCAGAAACGGAGTTACGAACGTAAACTTACTGGTCTATTTCCGTTAGTGGGCTCACAAAAAGGTTGTACATAAAGATGTCCATTTCATTCGAAGCGTAACCAAATTGATATAGGTTACGTAAACGTTAGTTTCTCAGAAGGATATAGCGTTATTTACATATAATTCTAACAAAATTGAGTGACGTTAGAATGATGAATGGTCCAGGCCATTTGTGACCTTTCCCCGATCCCAAGTTATGTAAATACCAACGGCTTCAGAAGCCGCATCGCGGAGTTTTTCATCGATTTCTGTAGACCCTTCCTAAACTGTTAGAGCTAGCCATTACAATAATAGATATTCTTTTATTTATTGAAGGATTTCGGTCTTGGAATTTGTGTTGCTCCGCTGATGATATGAAGATTTTATGGCGTTTACCTTTTTCGTAGAACCGCCCGGATGTTTTGAGGTGAGACAATTGTACAATAATCATTTGTAAACCAAATAGGCTGCCATTTAGCAGAGTGGGTCGAGGGAAATTGTTTCAAGGCCGACCCTAGCCTTTTTGCAAAATGAGGCCAAGTTTAAGTCGAAAAGCGTGTTAACAAGCAATTGTTTTTATCAGACAATGACGGTACAAGCAGATAACCCTAGAACATGGGTAATGAAAATAGCTGTGAGGGCGAGCCAAAGTTAAAGTTTTTTTGCTAACCCAACGATATTTTATACATCAATGTAGGCGAAGATTTTACACGTAGTAAAATACCAAATAACAACGTCCGTTCAGTTATAGAAATAAGCTAACATACAGCGTGGCAATGCCGTCAATCTTTTGGGCACATTTCCAGTCAACAGCGATGTGTTTTTTACGCCATTTTTTTTTTGGTTCATTTTAGTTAGAACATAAAAAATAATAATAATAAAACCCTAGCGTAGGGTTTTATTATTATTATTTTTTATATTACTGTAATTATAGCTATTTTTATTTTTATTTTTTATTAATGATAGGCTTGCGTTTGACCACCATCTCACCTGATGGTAAGCGATGATGTGGTCGACGATGAAGCACGCTTGCCTAGAAGAAACCTATTCACTCTCGACTAAAAGACTCCTAAGTTGTAGCTATCAGGAAACATAGATTCCGGCAGGGAATTCCACTCCTTAGTTGTTAGTGGTTTTTATGCAGTTATTTTATATAATTTGTATTGATGAATACATAATAAAGAATGCAGTCACATATTGTAAATACTGTACATCAGAATTCCAACTAAAACTTCTCAATATGGAGTTCAGCAAAAATGCATAATGACAGCATACGAGTAAGTTTAGCGTGGTAGCTACGTCGCGAGCCTTGTCGTCAAACTTGTTCAAATTTGTTTAGAGCTGACAAGTTCTGCTACAGCCAGTGCATTATTATAAGACTTGTGTGATATACGAGTTGGGTTGTTGGAAGCAAGAAGTTAATCTTCGGGTTTTTGGATGTGTGTCAATGTTAATGTTGAAAGTAAGTATTGTGGGAACCAAGTTTTGGTAGGTAGGTCTTAGTTCTTTGGATGTGTCCTGGAAGAAATCTATCTACATGTCGTAGTAATAGTTTATCAATCTTTTAGCTTCAAAATAATCACATTCGATACTAAAAATAACTTCACTTCTCTCAATAATACTTTCATCTATCAATTTTTAGGGTTTCGTGTCTAAAGGGTAAAAAGAGACCCTATTACTAAGATTCCGCTGTCCGTTCACCTATCTGTTTGTCTGTCTCTCCTTCTGTCACCAGGCTGTATCTCACGAACCATGATAGCTAGAAAGTTGTAATTTTCACAGATGATGTATATCTGTTGCTGCTATAAATGTTTAAGTGGGACTTCCATACAACAAACGTGACTTTTCAAAGAGTATGGTAAATTTTATATCTTTAATATCTCGGCAATGATTGTCGAGCAATTCTCGGGAAATTTCTTGAGCTCATGAATATGTAACTTGGTTTTATCATTTTAGTTTATTCATTCATTTTATAAATATTATAACACAAAAATAATGGCATGTTAATCGCAAATACCAATAAAATTGTGAAGCCATCAGAATTTTGATAGATAATATTTTATGAGTACGATCACTCATTAAAAGCAAAGCGAATGTGTCCATTAAATATTTCCAATACAATTGCAGCAATGTTAGCTGAAAATTTTCCAATTCGCTTCACCGGCCAAACGAATTTTCCGTTCGAATTACATATATTCATATTTGTATCAGCTTTTAGTTTTCATTATCGCTCACTAGTATTGCTAACCGCAGATGGTTTTGCCTTTACAAATGTTGATCTTTGTTATTGCTAATGTCACTGGATTTTATGAAGCCGTGCTTGAATCTCATTTTATGTTATAATGTATACTGGATGCTATTAAATATTTAGGGTCTTCTTTGTAAACTAATAACACACCTAATATGAATTGACTAAAACACATTTAAACTCAAAATCAGTTTATTTCATATAGGCCTTTGAGCACTTATGTGCCAAATAAACGTGTTTTCTTTCTTTCTTTCTTTCACTTATAAAACGTCAAAAGCTACCGCATGTTTCCAATTAGTCTTTTCCTTCGGAGAAGAACCAGTAAGAAACTCTATGGATACTTTTTTTAAAAATGGTTGATTCTACAATATTTCAATAATGGTAAAACATTACTCGGTACAATACAGTTAAATTTGTACCTAAAAGTACAATTATTAAATAGTAATCTATGGATTGTTATCGTGTGGAGTGTTTTCATATTCATATTATAAAAAGAAGATATTCAAAAATAAATATAAACCTACCTATAAATAAATGAGATGTATACATTAATAAATTACTAATGAAGTTAAGGTAGCTTAAATATTATAAAACACAATATCACAAAAGAAGATAAAAATGAGTATAAATAATTAAATAAAAAAAAATATTTAATCACTAATTTTTAAACCAAGGATACAAGCATCGACAGTTTTTCAAAATTGGATCAGTAGTTTCTGAGTAACGACCAAACATCGATACCTAAAAACCTTTCATTCTTTTTCCGTAATCGATTTAAAAAAGTATTTGTTTCTCTAACAGCAGTTGGCTCAGAATCTACTCGTAAACACCTGACATAGACATTATACTCGTACCACAGAATTTTCACCTTTAAAATTCCATAAACTGTTGGAAACTGTTCGCATCTGCCTACGAAAGACTTGCAAATTGAATTCCCACTCGCTATTGATTTGAATCCAACATCCAACTTGGGAATTGGATTTGTTTTCACCAATTTCAAAAATAAGACAACGAGCGGAGAAAAAATGTTGAGCACATTTCTTAAAACCAGTGCTGTTACTAAAAAAATACCGTTAAAATACCGTCTCAGTCTTAATCAATGTCAAAATGTAGGCTAAATCTAATATATAAAAATCTCGTATCACAGTGTTTGCGATCAAACTCCTCTGAGACAGCTTGACCAACTTTTATGTTTTTTTTTGGTGGGTAAAAATCATTCAAATGACATCCCGTGCTCTTGGGCGGAGCGGGAGATAGTGTCAGACTGTTACTGACTAAAAAACCCACCCCGTTCCTTCTTGCCTTTCATACTGGCGCCGAGCCTCCCTTTCGGAACTAGACCCTGGCCCCAGTAGGTTTTTACCCAGCTGGGCCTCTGCTGTTGCTGACAACTCCTTGAGGGTCAATTTTTATGTTATATCTTGTGTAGTTGTAGGTCTTTTTTAAATGCAATATTTCTCTGAATGTATAGGTATGGCAAGTCAACGTTTGCCAAGTCAACTAGTTAGACAATATTAACTAGAGTTCTTACAATTCTAATATGAGCTTTTCTTACAAATGCAAACATACCCCTCCGATATTTTTTGCAAAACTTTTTCAAACTATATTTTGATAGTTTGTTTCTTTTTGGCTGTTTTATTACTCGTGCTTCGAGTAAAAATACACATGATGAGGAAAACGAACTTGTATCCCTGTTTTGTGAAACTAGATACAGAGGTAGGCACTATCGATAAAATCATGAGTAATATTTTTCTTCCTCGTGTAAGTATATGATTTTGTATTTACTTTTATTTATCCGAATACTAGAGTAACACTTCAGTCATTTATCCCAGACATTGCTCATGATACGGTTTTTTTAGGCGGGAAATTATCATCATTAGATAATTTCCCACCAAAAAAAAACCCCATCTCCCGCCTCTGTATTTCGCTGGTGGGATCTTAGACGAGGTCGAATCAGATGGTATAAAAATTAACATGAAGGGTGGATTTAAAAGAGGCTTCGTCGACCTTAGGACCCGACGTCAACTCTGCACCAAAAAACGAACATGACTTTGTGGTCATGTAATATTAAACAATGTAATTATAAACAGTTAATATAGGAAACACTTGGAGAGTCGACCGCTAGCAGCGCCCGTTTGCTCACGAGTCTCGCAAAGTCGTGACAGCACGGGAATCAATTCTAGCGCAACCGCCGAGGTATGAAAATTGAAGTACATACTGAGGTTGACTTTTAATTTGTACTTATCTGTTTTTTTAATGGAGTAAACAACATCTAGCTTTATATGGCTTCATAAAAGTGAATTAATTTCACTGTTTTACTAATATTGAAGATAAAAACCAATTTATGTACCATAAAATTATTAAACCCATATATGATACCTAAATTTAGGTCTTTTATAATTTTGGAACAGCTGCTAATTATCGCTGTGTATATTAGCATTATCTTTCAAAATAACACGGGTACTGTGTTACGACAAGCCTTAACAAGGGTTTTACATTATTTTTACTACGTCTACTTGACTGGATAATTATAATTTATGACCTTATGAGAATAATTTATTATGCCTACGCATATTTTATACTTTCTACCTGCTACTATCAGTGAGTTTACACGTATGGCGTTGTTTTAGGAGGACTTTTTTTCCACTCGCCTATCGTCAAAGTCAAGCATGCTTTAAAAGCTTGTTGCTTCATCTAAAACAATCCCACGCGATGTTTGATGAAGAGGCAACGCGAAAGAAGAGAGAGAACGCCTGAAAACTTTGTTGGCATTCGGTAATTCCGTGATTTACTCGAATATTTCACAAAACTTGTTCCAGGAAATACGTGTTTTTTATTAAACCCTTAAAAGATTTTGATACATCTATAGATGTATTTTTTAACCCCCAATGGAAAAGAGTTACAAGTTCAACGTGTCTATGTATCTGTGTGTATGCGCTTCAGCTTACTTTGTGGCCGCTTCTAGCTTCTCGTAGTGACGTTGCGTTTGTGACTGTGGCATGTGTGGTGACACTAAATGCACTATGTGTTGGAGGAAATTTTATTAAAATATAAATGTAACCGTCTACAGCTTTGAATGCAGAATTTCCGATCTTGATAAGAATGGGTACTACATAGGGAGCAGATTGCCGAATTCGAGAATTATCTTGTCCTTTCTTTTTCTGTGGACTTCAGATAATGCTATATTACTCAATCAAATCTATGAAGATGGTCGTCTCGTCGGTTCGAAGTGTTGGTGTGTTAAATGTAGATCTAGTCATCGGTTTTGGTTAGGCTAGCCAGATCTCACCCAGGGATTCTTCACACCCTTTACTTTGCTGTAACGTTGGCCTATATCGGATTCACGGATAGAAGAGATCTAATATACTCATTTCTCACGTTATCCATTCTCGTCACACCACACATCTATCTCATCATTCTCATCTCCGCTACATGCAATCCGTTGTCATCCATCTTTTTCACAGCCCAACATTCTGATCCATACAGTACGTAAATCTTACCCTTCAACTTGAGGGGCTTTCGTGTGTGGCAAGTTGTTCCCGTGACCTATCGCCATCGCACTAAAGGCCATTTTTAAATTAGTGCTTATCAAAGGGGATTTGCCATAATCAGACTGGGCAGTCGGATTGACGATTGCAGTGTAGATATTACAATCTACAGAAAATGCTGCTACCTATTCTCTGATAGCCTTTTAGTCACTTCTTATGACACCCACGGAAAGCGATGTGATGCTAGGTACTATTCTTTACGTCCGTAACCATACGGTTGTTTCACGTTATTGGTTGATAAAATTTATTTAATCACCATCTGTGTGTCAAAAATGTCAAAGAGAACATCATGATATAAATAAGTAGGGCGGTGGTCAAACGCGAGTCTATTAATAACAAAAAGTATTAAATGACTTAAGACCAAAACTTTAAAGATAATCATAATAAATTATGATATCAAACAACTCTCACTGCCCTGTAGTCTCACTAATACCGTCTGTACTAATCTTTATCTCAACCACAAAACAGATGAAAGAAGTTAGAATGGCCATGTGGGTGAGGCAGGCATGCCACAAAGTAGGGCAATGCTCATAGTTCACTGGTCACTTGCGTAATGCGCGTTCATATTGGTTTATTGCCTGTAGTGGAGTTAAAGGGTGTGAGACAAGCAGTGACATTCGTTGTAGTACAAATCGGAAATTATTTCCTTTTTATTCTCTTTCATCTTTTCTGTGGTCTCAACAGTAGAAAAAATAAAAGCAGATTGATAATGCTTCTTTGTATGAGCACCGTCACCGATTAAAAAAAAGAAAAGTGTGTTTGCATCATACTAGCTTACCCTTCCAATTTCTCCGTAGAAATCGTTCAAGAACTTCAACCAACAAAAATTTATGAAAAAGTTCAAAGTAATATTACAAATCACAAAAAGTTTACGTAATCTCGTTATTTCGATAAACAACTTACGTATATTTAATCTGTATTCATAAGCTAAACTTCCAACCTGTAAGCCGATCAACAATGTTGTGTAACCTTCAGAGCGTTTAACAGGATCGGATAGCTTGAAAGAACTTTGTTATCACTTCAACTTGCCAAGTTTAGGGGTCCACTTATCGTGGTCCTTATCTCTTAGTGATGCTATATCAATATGGGCTCTAGTAGTAAATAATGTGTTTGGATATACGTACGTACATAAGCATGTAGATATCTTTACTTCAATTATGTAATATTATAAAGTATGTGTTCTTTTTAGGTACCAAAGACCTCTTTTGACATATCTTGAAGTTTTTTATTATTACTATTATTGACTAACTGACCCGGCGAATTTCGCTTCGCCTAGCAGTACCTTTCAATCGTGGAAATTGCAGACACAATAGAAAGACAATAGGTGCGCGAACGCCGGCGTTCGCTTGGGGTTTAATGAATTTATGAATGTAGTATATCTTTTGACATAATCAACCGTTTGCAATGAAACAAAGCCATCATAATACATCAAGTTACACATAATTTTAATGTATAAAAAGTTATTTAAATCGATTTTGTACATTTTACGTGCTGCGCTTACATCTAAAAACTTCTACAGATTTATTATATGTAAAGATAAGCTCGCGGATTTTCTACTAAATCGCCTGATGGTAAGTGATGATGTGGTCAACGGTGGAGTACACTTGCTTACATGTAAGAAATTGACTCTTGATTAAAATAACCCATGGTAGTAAATGCTTATAGCGTTAAGTCCGCCTTTGTACAGTGCTATGTGCATACAGCTTTAATAAATAAATAAATAAACCTTCTCAATTATGTTTTACTTTCATTAAGTTCATTTTTGTTGTTTAACGGAGAATAAAAAAACTTCATCAACTTCTATCCGGACATCTCGTGAAATAGGTCCGTAGTTGGCCTAATTTGCTGTCAAAGTCACGCATGGAACAGAGCCCTTGGCGAGCAAGATCAATTTTACACTTGACTTAATTTTTAAACTTACAGTCTGTTTATCAAATACGAAGGACGACGTAGCTCTGACCGGGTCAACCCTAGATTACCCGGCCAGGGCTGTTAGATTGTTCGAAAGAGTTACCGTGGTCATCGGAAAGTGCAATTAAAGAAACACTATGATATTTAGTTAGTAAAAATTCAAGGGCCCAGCAGGGCCGAAGCCTGACAGGTACCCTGATCGTCTGACAGGAAACCCCGGGGTCTTGATACGCAGGGCAAAGAAATATAGGAGTGTGGGTTTTAGTCAGTAATAGATTGACACGCCCTATAGCTCTGAAAAAAAAAACAGTAATTTGACACTCCATTCCGCTTCACCTGGAGCAAGAGAAGTCATTTGATTATTTCCCACGTAAAAAGGATATGTTCGGTCCTTGCGCTAGACCCTGAGTCCCAGCAATGGACGTCGACATAGGACAATATTTCTAGTGTTGGGACAGATGCTTGGAGAATGTTCGCTGTAATCTGCTTTGCGAGCTTTGTGTCGTGCGGTTACATTTATTTTATTTTTAGGGTCCATACTTCTGTCGGTAAAAACAGACACAAGGGTGCAAGGGTGTAGGATTCATTTAGATACTCAATTCTATGAATACTACATACAGAAGAAATAAGAACAAATAGTTGCTCGATAACTAGTAAACTACTTACAGTTTAGTTACAATTTTATATCACATTGCGTTTCAATCTTAATATTATAAGGAACTAAATAAAAAAAATAACAATGTAAGCTGTCCCAGTAAAGCAGGTGATAGCTTAGTAGTCCCCTTAAGAGTATAGGTCACAAGCTCATACTCAGCTAGGCACCTTGACGCGGGGATCGTTCGGTCCATGGCCCTCTACGGGGCGCCGGTGTGGGCGCCGTCGCTGAAAAAGCAACCGGCGGCCATTCTGAACGCCTGCCATAGGGTCATGGCAATAGGGATGGTGCGGGGATACTGCACGGTCTCCCGCAAAGCGGCGAGCCTTCTGGCTGGCCTACCACCGTGGGATCTGGAGGGAACAGTCTTTGCACACATGCATGATATGCGCGTGGAGATGCAACGCCGGGGTGAAAGTCCGCTGCCGTGACAGGTCACGGCATGGCGGACAGAGCTCCGGCGGGATCTCATGATGAAATGGCGTCAACGACTATCGCAACCCAGTGCTGGGCACGCCACAATCATGGCGGTAAGTCCCCTCTTTGAGGCGTGGCTGGAAAGACCTCACGGCATCCTTACCTTCCGTATGACGCAGGTCCTCACCGGACATGGTTGGTTCGGGAGGTTCCTACACCAGATTCGTGCGGAAGTGACGCCCGAGTGTCGCCACTGTGCGGAATGCCCGGAGGACACGGTGGAGCACACAGTCGAGGTGTGCCCTGCTTGGGCGGAGCATCGCCGTGCCCTCGTGGGGGCGATCGGCGGCGGAGACCTCTCGCTCCGGGCCTTGGTTGAGGCCATGGTCCGGAGCGAGGAGGAGTGGCAGGCGGTCGCCGACTTCTGCGAAGCAGTAATGCTCGCAAAGGAGGAGGCCGAACGCATCAGGCAACGGCGTTCTCGCCGCCGCCGCCGCCGCCGGGATTCTGATCCCGATTTCCGGCCACCGTAGGCGCGGGCTCGCGGACAGTGAGCAATGGGTAGCGCGCTGTCCGGCCGTCCGGTAACTGTCCGGACCAAGCCCAAGTCGTCGACGGCGCGCACTGTTCCCGTGTGCCTCAAGGAGTTGTCAGCAACAGCAGGGACCCAGCCGGGTCGAAGCCTACTGGGGCCAGGGTTATCCGAAAGGGCGCTCGAGCCCCGGTATGAAGGCTAGAAGGAACGGGGTGGGTCTTTTAGTCAGTAAGAGTCTGACACTAACTCCCGCTCCGCCCAAGGGCGGGGGATGTCAATGCATGATTTTTTCCAACATAAAAAAAAAAAGCTAGGCACCTTCATTTGAGTAATTTATTTCATCACTATTGTTCTCAAAACGATGAAAAAAAACATCGTGATGAAACCGGCATGTTCTAGAACAAAAATACATATATAATACATGTTAAATCCACCAATCTACACTGGGTCCGCGTAGTGGATTACGGCCTATTACCTCTCCTGGAGAATAGGTCTGAGTCCCAGCAGTGGACATATTATAAAGCTGACTGATTATGACTATACTAAGCACTTCAAAAAAAACTTCGAAATTTAAAATAACTTAATAAGTAATAATAACAAAAACATGAGGTCCGTCGTATGTTGTTAGTTACAATATCTTAAAAACTAATTTGGTTACAAAACAATTACACACACAACTAGACTACGACACGCAGCCGAACCCATCTTTACGGTATGGGCGACTCCTACCGATCTGCAAAACCATTTCGTATAGTGTTGGTGCTGCCATGAATGCGAGCAAGTAGGCGCGTCTCTTTCTGATTTTGGCGTCAAAAGACATCAACTCGCGCCTCAGCAAAAATCTCTGACGCCCTGCAATGCCACAGGTCCTTAAGGGCCAAGCGCCCGAAAAGTGCCATAAAACAGTGATTTTCTGAGGCCTACTCCTCCGTAACGGCTAGGTCAATTGGTTTGAAAAAAATATCTTTATTATAGATTCATGAACAATAATATCAACATTTGATTTTTACGTGCAATTAATACTTTTGTCAAAAAAAAAAATATTTAGCAATTTCGCAACTTTTCGCAACTTTTACCTACTCCTTCGAAACGGCTTGGACCTTTAGAAACATTTTTACACATAAAAATTGGTGGTTAAATATTCTTCAAAGTGAACATAGCATATGTAAATCAATCAATATCTCGCAGAGAAAATGGATTTAAAGCGCTTTCCGGGCGCTGCTGGCCGCAAATAAATGCACAGATTTACGTACTGCCGCCTAGGCGAGTGCGAGAGTTGCGTTCACACAATTTCGGCCAGATGGTTCAAGGGACTATACGCCTTAACAGTACCCTGAGTGTATTATTTAATGTGATTGTTAATATGATGGTTATTGTGATTGAGATTAAAATAACTAAAGGTGGTAAAATATAAAGACCATACCCATTAAGATGTTAGTTGAACTAAATGAGCTCAGTTTTATATCTCTAGAAATTTTATTACGGACTAAACCTAATATATGTCGTATAAAACTAATGTAACCCTAAGCCACTACTTTAAACTGTTAAGTAGTTAAACCGTGGACGTAAAACTGGTGCAACAGTAAAATAATAATGACTGGGGTTAAGTCCCTATTGACTGGCGTCTAGACTGAAGTATTTAGTCCATGTAGTTCTTGTTTGTATGTAGTTCCCACACATACAAACAACATAATTATTATTGACGGCCCTTTTTATCTACACCGTTAAATTTTAATCGTTTTAATCCCGTGGAGGGTCGATCCGGTACATGAAACACTATGGATTTGTAAAGATAAAATTAAAAAATAAAGTACCTACTACTACTCTTAGGTGCAAGCGTTTTAGACTATAATTCTAGATGAATACGAAACATTATTAAATTGATACGAATATCGTACACCTTGTCGGTGCATATAATTAATATGCACCGACAAGGTGTACGATATTCGTATAAAATATGTAAGACAATATACTAATACTAATATGTATTGTATCTTCAAGTCCTGGCAGTGTCAATCTTAGTTTTAGTAGTCAGTAGGAGTCTAACTTAGAAAACAGTGATGGTCCAATTGTAACGGCCCGGAATTACGAGTTATATAAAATTATTTCATCGCCATTGCTCTCAAAACGGTAAAGGAAAACATCGGGAGAAAATGGCAATGCTCTAGAACCAAAAATTCGGAGATATGTAACATCAACTAATCCGCACTGGGCCGATGTAGCCTGGCCCGAGTCCCAACTGTGGGAACATTAAAAATACTAATTATGTTTACGCTAGGTGTCCGACTTTATAATCCGTTTTCCCAAGACGGAAGATACCCAAGCATTTTTCTATACTAAAACAAACAAAAAAAAAAAAAAACAGAAAAAGAATCTATGTGACATTATCACAACGGTACCTATTTATGTGTGACAAGAAAATAACACTGTATGACTTTCGCCACCTCTCACAGTAAAAACTTAACTTTTATACAAATATGTGTTCCGAGTCAATTCACCAATGTTTAGACTAGATTTTCGATGTTTAGGCTAGACTTTCAATGTTTAGACTTTCAATGTTTCTAAAAAGACCCACGTTCCATAAAGAAAATAACGGGCGAATTTCAAACTCTGAGATACGAAGGACAGTTTCAGTCCCTAATGACGGTTATACAAAAACTTCGGTGCTAAACACAATAATACAAAATGTTGTCGCTACAATTTTTGAGCAAAATATTCCAACTTTGTATGTATGTATGTTTATTTAATTTAACGTGACAAGCTGTCTCCTACATGATGAGGGTACTAACAACAAAACCTTTTGAAAATATCTAAATGTCCGTTCAAAACTCGGATATTGCGACACCAAATATAAATTTGTAATGTATGAGTTTTAATGGGCAAAATGCTTTTTGGTAGGTATTTTAATCGCATTTTGCCCAAAAAATTAGCATTGACATTCAACGTGGCAATGTTGTCAGTTTTCTGGGCATGTTTCCGTCGTGCACAGTTGACAGAAATGTGGAGGAATATTTCATGGGAGAAAGGATATTTGTATTTTATTTTTTGTGCAGGAGATTGTTTTAAAGATTGCGAAATTAGAAATAAAATAATGTGATTGCATAAATGAAGCTCGAAAAACAATTTACAAAATTTATGTAATTCATATTGACTCACATTGAACATAAAAAGTGCCATACACTATTATGTCAAACCCTAAAAATGTGCTTGGATTTAAATGGGACTCTACTCAAACTTAAATATTTAAATAAGTGCAGTTATATATATTAAAAAAAAACTTAACTTCTGAAGTGAAAACTATCACGCTATTATCTAGAAAAAGTCAAGTAAAATAATTACGACGTGTGTAACTAGATATTTTAAACATATTCAAAAAATCATCGAAAATGTAGCACAGTGGACTTGCAAGTCACTGAGAGTTCGAATTAAATAATAATAATTTTTAATTGTAACTACTTTTTAGGGTTCCGTAGCCAAATGGCATAAAACGGAACCCTTATAGATTCGTCAAGTCTGTCTGTCTGTCTGTCCGTCCGTATGTCACAGCCAGTTTTTTCCGAAACTATAAGAGCTATATACTGATGAAACTTAGTAAGTAGATGTATTCTGTAAACCGCATTAAGATTTTCACACAAAAATAGAAAAAAAAACCAATAAATTTTTGGGATCCCCATACATAGAACTGACGCTCAAAAATTTTTTTTTTTCGTCAAACTTGTGGGGTATCTATGGATAGGTCTTAAAAATGATATTGAATAGTTGTATAAGTATAATAATAAGTTAATAATTGTATAGTTTGCGCGAGAGACACTTCTAAGATAAGAGTAACTTCTAAGATAAGAGAATGATAAAACTAAAAAATATATATGATGTACGTTAGGTACCATGCAAACCGCCAACGAAAAATAGTTTGAACGAGATCTAATAAGTAGTTTTTTTTAATACGTCATAAAACTAAAAAAAAATACACTATTATTAAAACATCGATCAAAGTTACAAAAAACTATAAGAACTTTTATATTATGTTACTTGCTGCTACGGAACGCCAGCCAAGCCAAGAATAAAAAAACCAGCCAAGTGCTGGTTTTTTAATCAGTAAACATTTGGAGGTATGGCGGAACAGAGAGTAAAGTCCCGCAAACCTCCTTTGAAAAGGGAGGATCCTCCGACCAGACAGGTGTTATAGTCTGGTGGGCGACTGCCCGATAGATGATTTCGGGCTGTCGTATATGTTCAAATCGCGCGGAGAACTGTGAATGCGCGATGCAGGATTTCGTACTTTCTTCGTAGTTCTTATGTGGCGCCATAGATGTCGCTACATCACTCCCCTCCGGAGATCGGAGATCGATGGTTCTTTGATGCTTCATGATGCGTGCCAGGCCAGTGATAGGTTGGTTCCAGTGGGTCGGAACCGATGCCGCATAGTTCTCGGTGAGTCGGAACTGTCTGCGGTGATGCCCCAGTGAGTCGGGGAGTTTGCTATCCCAGTGAGTCGGGATAATGCCCCAGTGAGTCGGGGTGATGATGTCCCAGTGAGTCGGGATGATGCCCCAGTGAGTCGGGGTGGTGCTGTCCCAGTGAGTCGGGATGATGCCCCAGTGAGTCGGGGTGGTGCTGTCCCAGTGAGTCGGGATGATGCTGCAGGCTCCAGTGAGTCGGAGTAGTGCTGCTGGCTCCAGTGAGTCGGAGCGGTGCTTGTGCGACGTAGGGCTTGACTGCTGGCGTCGACCAGGAGAGGTTCTTGATAGCTCTTCATGTGACTGGCCGAAGGTGCTGTGTGCCAAGCCAAGGTCGCTGATGAGGCTGAAGGTCATGACCAGGTATGACCAGGTAGGCATGCTGGTGGTCAGGATACCCTCTATAGCCGTGGGTGCTGGCTGTATGGCTCGCTGCTCGAAAGCTTGAGGAAGTGATGATGACGTCACGAAGTAGTAGCTGCACGAAGGCTGCGCTGACGTTCTTTGTCGAGGGTCACCAGTTTGGAGGTATGGGAACAGAGAGTAAAGTCCCGCAAACCTCCGTTGAAAAGGGAGGATCCTCCGACCAGACAGGTGTTATTGTCTGGTGGGCGACTGCCCGATAGATGATTTCGGGCTGTCGTATATGTTCAAATCGCGCGGAGAACTGTGAATGCGCGATGCAGGATTTCGTACTTTCTTCGTAGTTCTTATGTGGCGCCATAGATGTCGCTACAAACACATGAAAAGTTTTTTTTTTGTAATATTATTAAGAATAAAGTATCTGTCGACGAAATATCCATAGGTGAATCTGCTGGGAAAACAGGAATAAATGAATCGTCCTCTCGATAAACAATGCAATAGTGTACACAGTTTTTAATATCACTTCTCTTAAGATTGACATCGAATTCTCCGTAAATGGAAATGTGTGTAATCAAAAGAGTTATAAGTTTATCATCGGGAAACATTACGAGTATGTAGCTGAAAAGGCCTTTCGTCAAAAGTGGCGTAAATGAAAGTTTCTATCGAACAGTCCAAAAGCAAAGCGATCTTAAGAAAAATGGGTGCAGAATATGGATCTAGTGAGGGGTCGCTGGAAACCGATGGATGTGAGATACACAGGATAGTGTGTGTGTTTTAGCTGGAATGATAATGATGATCGTTTCAGTCCGTTTGCGCGATTTCGCGCCATTCTGTCAAACATCAAGCGGACGTCGGCGTCCGCATAGATTCTAAAATATTAGGCGTTTTGTTTGTAGAGTATTTATCCAAGAACATGAATAAGAAGTTCTTCATAATGTTGTCTGTTTATATAGAAAATAAAGTCTACAATGAAGTGCGAGAAAGTGGATGCCGCGAAACCTCTAGAGGGTCTAATAGTTATCACACCAACTACTTACTTACAAGTATTCATAATCTTTAGTTATAAACTTCAGCCCCTTAAAAGATCTACACTAATAAAATAAGTACCTTATACAGACTACACCACCCGCAAATCTTCCAACACAATTTATTAGTAAACGAGGTAAATCTATTACGGCGTTGCCAGCTCAGCTGTGGTAAATGGATTACTTCAAGCTTCGCCAGACCATAAAGCCGTACTAAACTACTTATTACTTGATCACACGCTGCGGTTGCCTAGATAAACACCTTTGTATAGAATGTTATTTTTATTACTGAAGTAATTTCTGGTAGAGAATCGGTAGTCGATTTCTGTTCTTTTGATTGATGGGATGATTGGCCTCTTTATCATTAACCTGTCAATAGTTTTTCTGAGCAGTGGTGGCCGACTAATGGTAATAATTGGTAATGGCTCCGACTTACGAGTTGTAGGTCACAAGTTCAAACCCAGCCAGGCGTATTACTTTGTGTAATTTATTCCATCACTACTGCTCTCAAAACGGTGAAGGAAAACATCGTGAGGAAACCGGCAAGTCCTAGAACCAAAAATTCGAAGACATGTGACATTCACCAATCCGCACTGGGCCCGCGTGGTGGATTTTGGCCCATTCACTCTCCTAGAGACGAGACCTGAGTCCCAGCAGTGGGAACATTAAAAAGGCTGATGATGATGATGATGATGATAGTTTTTTTGACATTTCAGAGACTGAAGAAATTGACAAATAAAAGACGTGCATTCAACTCAAGCATATATTGGACTAACACCGTAATGAAGTTACAAAGCGCGGCACGCGCACATATTCTTCTACCCACTTATATTTGTACACAACACCTTCACCCTTAAATTACAACATAATAAAATAATACACTTATTTACAAAGTTACCTGGGATATTATAGAACAGTAAGAATAGTTAACTACATTTAGTTACATTTAACAATTAATAAGTCTAATAGTCATCAATGCAGTATCTTTTTACTGGCTTGCGTGTACGCCTTATCTTACCAGGAGATAAATTAACGTTTGGCACACTAGGGCCCTGACTAACTATCTCCGGCACATCGGGCACATCACTAGTTATAACGGGTGTTTCTGATACATTTTGATCTGTTTCTGTTTGCGTGCGGGATGAGTCTAATGTCCCCGGACTGGACACGCTCACCTCAGTCGACTCCGCACTGTCGTCACGTTCATTGGGACTCGTTGGGAAAACCAGCGAAGGGCGAGACCGCTTAACAGGCAGAACTGGTCGACGGTCAACACATTCCATTATATTCCGTATACTTTTAGCCTTTTCAGTTACCTCAGACAATAATCTTAACTTTAATTGGTCAATGTGTCTATGTACCACAGTTCCATTGGTCGATTCAACATTATAATCCGTACTACCCCTTCTGCCTAAAACTGTTCCTGCTAACCACTTATCTTCGCTACGGTAATCTCTGTACCATACTCTGTCCCCTGATTTGAAATGCCTTACCGCACCCCCAGCTATCGCTTCTACCTGCTTCTGTCGCGTTGTAACTAATTTCTTCTGGTCTGGCTTCAAGCAATCCAGACGCATGCGCAAGTTACGTCCTAACAACATCTTAGCTGGGCTTTCTCCGGTTGCGTAGTGTTGTGTGTTTCTATACGCCAATAGAAATCGACACATTGCGGCATGAATGTCAGTTTTGGATTTTATTGCCTTTTTAATAGTCCGCTTGCATAATTTGACGGCATTTTCAGCAGCTCCATTTGAAGCTGGATGATATGGGGCTGAAAAAACATGTTCGATACCATTGTTATTTAAAAAACGTTTTAATTCCGCGCTAAAAAATGGAGGTCCATTGTCACTAACTACCTGCTTCGGTAAGCCAAATCTCGCCCACATATCACATAATTCTTTTATTACTGCTTGTGCTGTGGTGCTATTCATTTTAATGGCCTCTATCCACTTCGAATGTGCGTCCACTACTATAAGGTAAGTGTTGCCAGCAATCGGCCCTAAGAAATCTAAATGAATCCTGGCCCACGGGCGGTCAGGCCACGGCCATGCGCAGGGCGCGTGCGCGGGCGGCGCGTCCGCCACCGCGGCGCACACAGCGCACGCGCGGCATGCTGCCTCCACGGCCCCATCCACGCCGGGCCACCACACATAGCTACGCGCCAGCGACTTTGTTTTTACTATACCCATGTGACTTTCGTGAAGTTCTTCTATGACTTTACTTCTACATGAACTAGGGATGACTACCCGATGTCCCCACATTTTACATCCTAATTCAATATAAAGATCTTTTTTTCTATTAAAATACGGTTTTAATTCTTTTATTTCTACATCGGCTGGCCAACCGTCGTTGATGTATCTCGTTACTCTGCTTAGTATATTATCACTTGCCGTTTCTTTTTTTAGTATTTGATAATCTAGCAACAACGCTTCCGCCGCAAAATGCAAGTACGTTTATTCCGGTGTACCTAATTCTTCGTTGATAGACGCTTCCTTATGTTTGCTAATAAGCCTCGACAAAACGTCCGCCGTGTTTTTATCTGTACGAATATACTCGATGTTAAAATCGTAAGCTGATAGCTTGATAGCCCACCGCTGTAAACGGCTAGCCGCTGTGTTAGGGATACCTGCATTTGGCCCAAAAATTGTGACGAGCGGTTTATGACCGGTCCGTAAAGTAAACTTCCTACCATACAAATATTGGTGAAATTTGTCTACTGCAAAAATTATAGCGAGTGCTTCTTTATGAATTTGGCTATAGTGCAACTCCGCACACGTTAACGCTCGCGATGCGTACGCCACCACGCGCTCGCTGCCGTCGCGCGCGCGCTGCGCCAGCACCGCGCCCAGGCCGCGCGAGCTGGCGTCGCATGTCACTATGCTCTCCAGAGACATGTCAAAATGCGTCAGTACCGAGGTACTACATAAAAGATTTTTATTTTTTTTAAAAACCAATCTATGTGTGTTAGTCCATATCCAATGTTTCCCTTTTTTGAGCAATTCATAAAATGGTGCGATATGTGTGCTCAGGTTTTTAATAAATTTCCCATAAAAATTTACCATGCCCAGGAATGATTTTAACTCCGTGACGTTGGTTGGATGGGGCATAGATAATATTGGTTTAACTTTGTCCGGATTAACACGTACCCCGTCTTTATCTATTATGAACCCTAAGTAGTTTACTTGCCCAGCCATAAACTCGCACTTTTCTTTTCTAATCTTTAACCCGTTTTTCTCTAAAATGTTAAAAACGTTTTCTACACTTTTTAAATGTGATTCTACCGACTTGCTTTTTATTAAAATATCGTCGTAGAAAATGACTACGTCCGGGACATTTTTAAAGAGATTCATCATAAACTTCTGAAAAATTCCCGGACTGGAAGAAAGACCGTACACGAGACGGTTATATTTAAATAGTCCCCTATGCGTATTAATTACTGTATAATTCCTTGAAGTTTCATTTAAAACCAATTGATTATATGCATGTGACAAGTCCAACTTCGTAAAGTAATGGTTGCCGCACAAGTTACTGAATAAATCTTCAACTTTTGGAACTGGGTACCTATCGACCAATAATGTTAAGGGTTACCTTGTAATCCGCGCATATTCGTATCCCACCGTCCGCCTTCCTCGCTATGACCAGCGGCGTGGCCCAGTCGGCCCGGTCAACGGGCTCGATGACGCCGGCGCGCAGCATGCCATCCAGCTCGGCGTCCACCCGCGCGAGCAGTGCGTACGGTACCGGGCGCGCGCAACATTAGATTGGCTCGGCTCCATCCCGCACGTGCAGCTTCACTTCTTCACCCATGTATTTGCCCAATGTGCCGTCGAAAAGCCGTTCATGTCTGGATATAATATTGTTAAGCATTTTATTTTTGCAAACGACAATGTTATTAATAGTATTACACTTAGTAAATTTAGGTAATTCTATATTTAATTCTGATAACCACTGTCTACCCAATAAACTTGTGGTACCTTTATTGATAACATATAAATCTAACTTTTTTATATCATTTTTATATTTGACATAATTCTCTAAGAACCCTATAGGTTGAATGACTGAACCATCATAAAACTTCAAATTTAATGTACATGGTTTTAACTTTAAATCTTTAAATTGATTTATATACGTCGATTTGCTTATGCAGGATAACGCCGATCCTGTATCTACTTCCATATCTAACAGTTTATTATTAACAATAAGTGTCATACACACCGGTTTATAATTCGTTAATGACATTTGGTACATAGCTTGATTGTCGTCGTCTTCATACACGTCGCCATTTTCGACTGAGTGTCCCGCTGGCCCAGCTGGCTCGCTCAGCCAGTACGCCGCACCGGCAGCGTTCGAAGCCCGCTCGTTGGCACGGCTGCGCCCGCGCGCACCTCGCTCCGCAGCTCCGCCCCGCCTCGCGCCTTTGCCGCGGCTCGAGCCGACCGCTTGACCTCTGTTTGTCCTTCCTCGCGGACCGTTGTCATTTAAATTTGAAATCCGTTGATCGTATTCTTTTTTTAGGCACACCCTTCCCAAATGACCCACTTTTCGACAATAACTGCACTCGAAATCTTTATACTTGCAGTTATATTTCTGATGACTATCATCGCCGCACGCTGAACATTTTTCCAGTCCCCATTTGTGTATGTTCTCGCCACGTTCTCGTTCCGAGACTTGTTCCCGCGATCCCTCTACGGATCCGGCATCCCGCTCGGCCGCCTCCAGGGTATTGGCTAAAGTCAGTGCCTTCCTGTAGTCTAGACTATCTTCCGCGAATAACCTTTGACGAATGAACTCACTCCGTAATCCACACACAAACTGATCCCTTAAGTTCTCCTCCAGGGTGGTCTTGAACTCACAATAGCGAGACATCTTTTTAAGATCCGCCAAGTATTCTGCGATTGTTTCTCCTGGCAATTGGCGTCTTTGACGAAATCTGTATCTCTCAGCTAGAATAGACGGCTTGGGCTGAAAATGTGCTTGTAGTAAATCCACTGCATCCTTGTACGAGAGGCTTGACGGTTTTTTTGGACTCGCCAACGTTGCTAATAATTCGTAAGCTTGCTCACCGATCAATGCTATGAGTGTTGGCAATTTCAATTCTTCCGTTATTTTGTTCGCAACGAAATACATTTCAATCCGGTCGACATACGCTGACCAATTGCCGTTTTTAATGTCAAATTCACGCACTTTTCCCACTGACATTTTTTTTTATTCAACCACACTACACACTGCTTAATAAGTTCTCTAATTATTTGGTACTTTAGGATCTATAGTCCATAGTCCTCGTCGCCACTGACAAATGAAAGACGTGCATTCAACTCAAGCATATATTGGACTAACACCGTAATGAAGTTACAAAGCGCGGCACGCACACATATTCTTCTACCCACTTATATTTATACACAACAGAAATGAACAGTGTTCACAAAGATGTTAAAGCCTGCAATACACGTTGGCCGAGCGTTGCCGAGTGAAGGCCAATACCAATATGTAGACAGTATATTTGCCTTGTCTTGCCATCGCTCGGCGTCGCTCGCCTAGTTGGTTGAGTAGACTTGCGCCAATCAAAGCAAATGTGCGCCAATGTGTATAGACCTCATTTGGAGTAGCTTGTCACGACTCGCAGCCGCTCGCGATCACTTGCCTCACTTCGGAGCGGTGTCGGTTTTTCTGCACAAATCAAAGGCGCTCGCAAATGTGCACCAACGTATATAGACCTCATAAAGAAACAATTGTTTCTTTCAATGAAAAAAACAAATTGTTGTTTTTTTCCGTATTTTTCACATGTTGCATTGAAATTTTGCGGAAAAAATCGTTTGGGAACAAAATAGAAATCTTTCGAATGTTTATTCATTGTTTCGGTTAATTTCATGAAAAATTGAAAAAAAAAAACAAGTTTTATTGAAATTGAAATATTATAGTGGGCGAGTGGTACATTTTCGCCCACTATACACATAATAATAATAATATTCCTCAGCTAAAATCTCGATTTCACTGTCGTCAGCTTGATCAGAATCGAACTCCCTCAAGCCTCCCCCAAGTGTCACCATAATGATCGGTGCCCACTGTTGGACACAAGCCTCTCCCAAGTATCGCCATTTAGGGCTTTAATGACTGCTGTCCACTGTTGGACATAGGCCTCCCCCTAGCTATAATGACCCCTGCCCACTGTTGGACATAAGCCTCCCCCAAGTGTCACCACCTAGGCGTTATAAAAATTGATGCCCACTGTTGGACATAGGCCTCCTCCCGCGATAATGACCTATGCCCACTGTTGGGTATAATCCTCCACCAAGTGTCACCACCTAGGCGTTATAATAATTGATGCCCACTGTTGGACATATGCCTCCTCGCGATAATGACCTATTCCCACTGTTGGGCATAAGACTCCCCAAGTGTCGCCATTTAGGCGCTATAATGATCGATGCCCACTGTTGGACATAACCCTCCATCAAATATCACCGTTTAGGCGTTATAATGACTGATGCCCACTGTTGGACATAAGCCTCCCCCAAGTGTCGCCATTTAGGCGTTATAATGACTGATGTCCACTGTTGGACATAAGTCTCCCCTCGCTATAATTACTTGTGTCCACTGTTGGACATAAGCCTCCCCCAAGTACCACCATTTAGACGCTATAAGAATTGCTGTCCACTGTTGGACATAGGCCTCATAAACTAGTGCGCCTCACCATCAGATTGCGTCATCTAGTTTATATTAATTTAAAAAAAAATTACGCATTTGAAAAAAACAAACATGAAGTTTTCGCTTTTTTTCATACTTTTCCTTTTAATAATAACAATTATAAGCGCTTATTAAATAAATAGCAGCAGCCGCGATGTCTTCTACGTCGTCCATATTGTTTAAATGCACATTAACAACTGACAGGGCCCAACATGTGGGCGTTTCCTCAAAACTCGTCTTATTGGTCATTTGCATTGGTTCAAGCTTGCCGAACGTGTAGAGAGGCGCTTGCCGAACGTGTAGAGGCGCTTGCCGTGTGTCAATTTGCCTATATTTGCTTAGGCTCGCCAAGGCTCGCGTTGGTCTCAGCTCGGCCAACGTGTATTGCAGGCTTAAGCCTGCAATACACGTTGGCCGAGCTACACGTTCGGCAAGCGCCTCTCTACACGTTCGGCAAGCTTGAACCAATGCAAATGGCCACTAAGACGAGTTTTGAGGAGACGCCCACATGTCGGGCCCTGTCAGTTGTTATTGTGCATTTAAACAATATGGACGACGTAGAAGTCATCGCGGCTGCTGCTATTTATTTAATAAGCGCTTATAATTATTATTATTAAACGGAAAAGTATGAAAAGAACCGAAAACTTCATGTTTGTTTTTTTCAAATGCGTACTTTTTTTTAAATTAATATAAACTAGTTGACACAATCTGATGGTGAGGCGCACTAGTTTATGAGGCCTATGTCCAACAGTGGACAGCAATTCTTATAGCGCCTAAATGGTGATACTTGGGGGAGGCTTATGTCCAACAGTGGACACAAGTAATTATAGCGAGGGGAGACTTATGTACAACAGTGGACATCAGTCATTATAACGCCTAAATGGCGATACTTGGGGGAGGCTTATGTCCAACAGTGGGCATCAGTCATTATAACGCCTAAACGGTGATATTTGATGGAGGGTTATGTCCAACAGTAGGCATCGATCATTATAGCGCCTAAATGGCGACACCTGGGGAGTCTTATGCCCAACAGTGGGAATAGGTCATTATCGCGAGGAGGCATATGTCCAACAGTGGGCATCAATTATTATAACGTCTAGATGGTGACACTAGGGGAGACTTATGCCCAATAGTGGGCATAGGCCATTATCGCGAGAGGAGGCATAATGTCCAACAGTGGGCATCAATTATTATAACGCCTAGGTGGTGACACTTGGTGGAGGATTATGCCCAACAGTGGGCATAGGTCATTATCGCGGGAGGAGGCCTATGTCCAACAGTGGGCATCAATTTTTATAACGCCTAGGTGGTGACACTTGGGGGAGGCTTATGTCCAACAGTGGGCAGGGGTCATTATAGCTAGGGGGAGGCCTATGTCCAACAGTGGACAGCAGTCATTAAAGCCCTAAATGGCGATACTTGGGAGAGGCTTGTGTCCAACAGTGGGCACCGATCATTATGGTGACACTTGGGGGAGGCTTGAGGGAGTTCAATTCTGATCAAGCTGACGACAGTGAAATCGAGATTTTGGCTGAGGAATATTATTATTATTATGTGTATAGTGGGTGAAAATGTACCACTCGTACATTTTCGCCCACTATAATATTTCAATTTCAATAAAACTTGTTTTTTTTTTTTCAATTTTTCATAAAATTAACCGAAACAATGAATAAAACATTCGAAAGATTTCTATTTTGTTCCCAAACGATTTTTTCCGCAAAATTTCAATGCAACATGTGAAAAAACAATAATTTGTTTTTTTCATTGAAAGAAACAATTGTTTCTTTATGAGGTCTATACACGTTGGCGCACATTTGCGAGCGCCTTTGATTTGTGCAGAAAAACCGACACCGCTCCGAAGTGAGGCAAGTGATCGCGAGCGGCTGCGAGTCGTGACAAGCTACTCCAAATGAGGTCTATACACATTGGCGCACATTTGCTTTGATTGGCGCAAGTCTACTCAACCAACTAGGCGAGCGACACCGAGCGATGGCAAGACAAGGCAAATATACTGTCTACATATTGGTATTGGCCTTCACTCGGCAACGCTCGGCCAACGTGTATTGCAGGCTTTGACATTCTGTACCTTAAGCCTGCAATACACGTTGGCCGAGCTGAGACCAACGCGAGCCTTGGCGAGCCTAAGCAAATATAGGCAAATTGAGACACGGCAAGCGCCTCTACACGTTCGGCAAGCGCCTCTCTACACGTTCGGCAAGCTTGAACCAATGCAAATGGCCAATAAGACGAGTTTTGAGGAGACGCCCACATGTTGGGGCCTGTCAGTTGTTATTGTGCATTTAAACAATATGGACGACGTAGAAGTCATCGCGGCTGCTGCTATTTATTTAATAAGCGCTTATAATTATTATTATTAAACGGAAAAGTATGAAAAGAACCGAAAACTTCATGTTTGTTTTTTTTCAAATGCGTACTTTTTTTTAAATTAATATAAACTAGATGACGCAATCTGATGGTGAGGCGTACTAGTTTATGAGGCCTATGTCCAACAGTGGACAGCAATTCTTATAGCGCCTAAATGGTGATACTTGGGGGAGGCTTATGTCCAACAGTGGACACAAGTAATTATAGCGAGGGGAGACTTATGTCCAACAGTGGACATCAGTCATTATAACGCCTAAATGGCGATACTTGGGGAAGGCTTATGTCCAACAGTGGGCATCAGTCATTATAACGCCTAAACGGTGATATTTGATGGAGGGTTATGTCCAACAGTGGGCATCGATCATTATAGCGCCTAAATTGCGACACTTGGGGAGTCTTATGCCCAACAGTGGGAATAGGTCATTATCGCGAGGAGGCATATGTCCAACAGTGGGCATCAATTATTATAACGCCTAGATGGTGACACTAGGGGAGACTTATGCCCAACAGTGGGCATAGGCCATTATCGCGAGAGGAGGCATATGTCCAACAGTGGGCATCAATTATTATAACGCCTAGGTGGTGACACTTGGTGGAGGATTATGCCCAACAGTGGGCATAGGTCATTATCGCGGGAGGAGGCCTATGTCCAACAGTGGGCATCAATTTTTATATCGCCTAGGTGGTGACACTTGGGGGAGGCTTATGTCCAACAGTGGGCAGGGGTCATTATAGCTAGGGGGAGGCCTATGTCCAACAGTGGACAGCAGTCATTAAAGCCCTAAATGGCGATACTTGGGAGAGGCTTGTGTCCAACAGTGGGCACCGATCATTATGGTGACACTTGGGGAGGCTTGAGGAAGTTCGATTCTGATCAAGCTGACGACAGTGAAATCGAGATTTTGGCTGAGGAATATTATTATTATTATGTGTATAGTGGGCGAAAATGTACCACTCGTACATTTTCGCCCACTATAATATTTCAATTTCAATAAAACTTGTTTTTTTTTTTCAATTTTTCATGAAATTAACCGAAACAATGAATAAAACATTCGAAAGATTTCTATTTTGTTCCCAAACGATTTTTTCCGCAAAATTTCAATGCAACATGTGAAAAAAACGGAAAAAAACAACAATTTGTTTTTTTCATTGAAAGAAACAATTGTTTCTTTATGAGGTCTATACACGTTGGCGCACATTTGCGAGCGCCTTTGATTTGTGCAGAAAAACCGACACCGCTCCGAAGTGAGGCAAGTGATCGCGAGCGGCTGCGAGTCGTGACAAGCTACTCCAAATGAGGTCTATACACATTGGCGCACATTTGCTTTGATTGGCGCAAGTCTACTCAACCAACTAGGCGAGCGACACCGAGCGATGGCAAGACAAGGCAAATATACTGTCTACATATTGGTATTGGCCTTCACTCGGCAACGCTCGGCCAACGTGTATTGCAGGCTATACATTTTGCACGCCAGCACAAACCTATATAGGCGAATTTAATGCCTTAGGCATTCTCTCCACGGGTTGCTCGAAAGGGAACTCTGGGGTTTTAGGACGCAACGCAAAGAAAGAACATAAGAACGGGTTTTAGTCAGTCAAAGTCCCCTTCCGCCCTCTTGCTCCGCTCTAAAGTGAGAAAAGTAATTTAATTATATCCCACCAAAAAAAAGGCATTCTCTACCAGTCAACCAAAGGAAGTGAAGAGAACATGGAAAAAAAGGAAGAATGTTTTTTCTGCCCAAATAAACGGATGGCAGATATATAAAAAAAAATATTCAGAAAAACATAAGAATGAAACTATATACAGCTGAAATAAACATACACGTCATATATTTAATATCATGAATACGTACGTAAATATTTTTTATAAATTAATAGGCTAAGTAAGGTAAGTTTAATTCAAAATAAAGTGAAATATTCACTTCAAAAATATTATCATGTTCATTAATCACCGTTCAATTGTTACGGCGATGTGGAGGAGTTTTATGACGTCATATTTTAGTTAGTAGTTATTGCCTTTAAAGTGTATATTTAGTTTTAATTAGTTAAGTGTTTTTATCTTTCTTGTTTTAGTACTTGATAACAATTAATTTAGTAAAATCTTTACTCTATTATAAAAAATAAAGTTTCTTCAACAATAATAAACTATCGGATAGTTTATTATTGTTACAAATCTAAAACATTATATTAAATTAATTGTACTTCCTGATGTAATTTTTACTTTTGGTGTACAATAAAGAATATATCTATCTTTTTATCTATCTATCTACTACTAATGTTCATTAATGACAATAACACTTTATGAAGTAACACAAATGAAGCATTAAAATAAACTAGAACATGTATACGACAGAAAGAAGAAAGCATAATGTCATGTCCCAGAAGTGCATTGATGCAAAAATGTATGCACGATTTGCATTTTTAAATCAGCTCTGGTTTCACTAATGTGGTTCCCACGCTGATTGCGGATAAACCACACGCGCCGATTGTCATGTTCTATCTACGAGTATATATATAAAAACGAAATACCACTCACTGATTAATCACGAAATCTCAAAAACTATAACACCTTTAAACTTAAAATTTGGCAGGTAGGTTCCTCACTAAGTGTAAACATCCGCTAAGATTTTATGAAACTCCACCCTTAAGGGGCTAAAACGGGGGTCAGAAGTTTTTATGGAGAAACTTACATCATGCGGGTGAAGACGCTGGCAGAAGCTAGTATGAAGAAGAGAAAAGAAAAAAAAACATGTATATACTGCCGAAAAAAATGCACAATAAATTATGAAAAACACAAACCAGTTTCTCTGGTAGGCCATGTTTCGACCGGGTATAACGCATACACATAAATAGACTATCGGCAAGTCCCCTCTTTGAGGAATGGCTGGAAATACGTCACGGCGTTCTTCCACGTGACTCAGTTTTTCTGTGAAGTCAGTCTTTCGTGAAGGAATATTCCAGAAAGTTAGTTCAGCCTAAGCCTAAGCTTAGGTTATCAATATTTATTTTCATAACTATTTCCATTAGAACAATTTAGTAGGTTTTAAAGATTATATTAATAGGGATTTTCATTTCTTAGGTTAATAAACTTGAAACTTGGACTAATTCTAATTAAATTAAATAAAAAAGACAGTCATAACTGTTTTTTCAAAATTACCTTCCAAATATAGTTTAAGGAAAAAGAAAAAAAAAATTGAAAGAAATAAAAAAAAAGAACGAAAGAAGGAAGGAAAGGAAAAAGAAAAGAAAGAAAGAAGGAAGGAAAGGAAAAAGAAAAGAAAAAAGAAGGAAGGAAAGAAAAATTAAAAAAAAGAAATAAAGAAGGAAGGAAAGAAAAAAATAAAAAAAGAAATAAAGAAGGAAGGAAAGGATAAAGAAAAGAAAGAAAGAAGGAAGGAAAGGAAAAAGGAATGGAAAAAAGAAAAAATGAAAAAATAATATTTTCTAAGAGGTGTTAAAGTTTTTATGATAACATATTCGCGAACAGAGTCGCTGGCAAAGTGCTAGTAAAATATAGGTACCTATTCACGTATTTCTTGACTCTCTTGGGAGTTTAGCAATACTGTGTCATTTGTGATAACTGTTTGCAGCGTACTTTTTATTAAATACATTCGTTTGTTTCTCGAGTCCGTTGGGACCGTAGAAAATGCCGCATAATTTTACATTCCTATGTTCATGATTAAGTATTGCTGTGTTTTTGTAGTAATATGCTTTTATTAATGATTTACCTGACCCGGCAAACTTTGTACCGCCTAACAGTCAATTGCGTGTGGAGTGATATTTTACTTCTTGAACACTTCAAATTCAATTTATCGTTCGATATGGTAAACGGGTTTTGATGAAACAATGTCGAAGTATTATATCAAGTTACACACGACTTTAATTTATAAAAGTTATCTTCATCAATTTCCTACATTTTACGTGATGCACGCATAATTAAGATTTTTCTACAGATTTATGTATGGACTCGATACAAAATGATAAATGACTTTAAAAAAAAGTATTTACTTAATAGCGTTTATTTTCGTTTCTCACTAAATTTATTTATTTATTGCATTTTCTAAATATCTGCTAAATAGGAGGATTGTGATCAGTGTTTACAAAATGACTACAAATTCCAGCCAATTCTTTTGAGATTTTTCTGCCACATTTCTAGCAACTTCTGAAAATTAGAATTAATAATGCTAGAAACTTTTCCAGCTACTTAGTAGGTAATGAAGTTCAACGAGTCGTCCAGAAGCGATTCGACCTTATCATTATTCTTTTCCAATTAATTTCAAGAAAAGAACATCGAAACGTACAATTTCTTATATTTTCATTTCCCTCATAAATACGGTAAGTATTTCGCTTATTTTTAAAACCTATAAAGTTTATCAAATTGAATTTCTTATAAAATAAAAGCTATCATTATCGTTTAATACAGCTCCCATAGCACGGACTTGTGGTCAAGGGCTCTTGTATGAAGGCACGTTGCTCCTTCAACGGTCAATTGACTTTGAAACTAGAATACGATCGCTCTTTCCAACTGTGAGGAGGCTTGAGTGGACTTCACAGCGTTATTTCTTTAGTAGGTAGGTACCCCCTTTTGCAAGACTGATTTGTTTTTCGTTAACCCTTTTTTTATATTTTAACCTCTTTGCTGATCAGAGGCATGCTAGGGGGAGTTGTCGAAGGGCAGGAAGGGAAGGAAGGGAAGGGTCCAGCAGGCTCGAAGTCTACTAGGACCATGGGTGATGCGCAAGAGATCCCTGGGGCCTTGGAACAATGGCAAAGATTAAGGAACAGGAGTAATATAGTAGTGTAGGTTTTTAGCCATTAAAAGTCTGACACGCCCTCCTGCTCCGCAAAAGAGCGGGAGATGTCATTAGATGATTTACCACGTAAAAAAACCTCTTTTTTTATATTTTAACCTCTTTGCTGATCTTAGTGCTTGCTGATCAAAATGCCTGGGAACATCGATAAGAATTCGAAAAATAAATGATCTGTGACTAAATCACTACTATGTAAGGCCTACTGTCTATAGACGCGTAGTCATAATAGCTCGACGTTGCCACTTCGTTGACAGAGTTAGTTTTGTATGTAATCTTCACGCAAGCGTATACTAAGCGTATCACGCGTATTTGCCATTATGCGCTTGTTGTACTCATACCCATAATGACTAAACGCGTCTATAAATCTACGCGTTCGTAGACAGTAGGCTTAACATAGTAGTGTAACATCTTGCAATACGTTTTTTTTTTTCAGGAATTAAAGCTGAGATTACTAAAAACTGTTTTGGTTTTCAGCTTACAGTTGTCATGGATATATAGTTCAGCATCTCAAGAAAATACATCATGATAGTTTTCACGGTCTCATAGTCACAGTAAACTGAAATGTCGTTATTTTAATGATTTCATTTATTACAAATACATATCCTATAAAAGATTCCAAATAATTACAAAAAAGCAGCATAACATATAAGAAGTAGCGGAAGTGACACCCGGGTGTCGCCATGTACGGAACACCCGCAGGAGTTGGTGGAGCACACAGTTGAGGTGTGCCCTGCTTGGGCGGAGCATCCCTCGTTGGGGTGATCGGTGGCGGAGACCTCTAGCGCCGAGTGTTGGTTCAGGCCATGGTCTGGAGCGAGGAGCAGTGGCAGGCGGTCGCCTCCTTCTGCGAAGCAGTAATGCTAGCAAATGAGGAGGCCGACCACATCAGGCAACGGTGCTCTCGCCGCCGACGGGATTCCGATCCTGATTTCCGGCCACCGTAGGCGTGGGCTTGTTAACGGCAAGCAATGAGTAGCTCGCTGTCCGACCGTCCAGTAACTGGCCGGACCAAGCCCAAGTCGTTGACGGCGCTCACTGTTCCCGCGCTCCTCAAGGAGTTGTCAGCAACAGCAGGAGCCCAGCTGGATCGAAGCCTACTGGGGCCAGGGTTAGTTTCGAAAGAGTAGCTCGAGCTCCGGTATGAAGGCACGAAGAAACGGGGTGGGTTTTTAGTCAGTAAGAGTCTGACACAATCTCCCGCTCTGTCATTAGATGATTTTCCCTCTATTAAAAAAAAAAAAAACATTTATGAAGTACAAAAAGCGTAACCTTACCTTTTCAAGACAGCCGATCCTTTTCCAATAGACCGATGACCTGGTGAGGGTCCCGGGAACCTGATGGATGCAAGATGCATAGAACCATTCGACTTTGACTGTCCGATATTTTTGGCAAAGTGCCTTTAATAAATACACCATGTATTTGAGCTAAATGTTTTTGATTTCAGTGCACTGAGTGCGAGTTGTTTTTACGTTAACGCGATCGGTACGTTTAGCGCGTTTGGCTCTCTCATTGGTTAAGATCTCGGAGCGGGCCAATCGGAGCGCCGAACGTCATAAACGTGTCGATCGCGTTTAACGTAAAACAACTCACACTAGGCACTCTGATTACGGATAGATTCGGATAGAGGTGGAATCTGGTTATGACAGGTTTTTCTTTGGTTTGCCCGGCCAAACAAACATTAGGTAATGTCGACTAGAAATAACAGTCTAATTTTTCTATTCTTTTAATTTTATTTAATCATTTTTTTTATCCGTAACCGTATCCGAAACCGGTATAAAATTATTCTCAAATCCTTATACAGATCCGAAATTTCATATTCATAACATCTTTGCTTTATACCAACATATCAGAACGTACTGATCACTCCCTTTCCAAAGCGTCAGCTGGCAACTTGAACCAACTCCTACCCACGTGTACCAGCCAACTAAAACCCTATTAATACAGCCAAGATAGAAAGGCCTTCTCACAAGATGGTATGACAGCAGTTTCCTAAACTTTGATTACAACGTGACAGGCGCGTTCAAAGTTCCGATAGATTCCACCAGTGAGACGTCGCCATATCTGATTAGCTTGTGAACTTGTTACAGTTTGCCACAACTACTTGCGTAGGTTGCTGGAGTATGATGATGTGGGCGAGAGCGACTTTGAATCGAAGTAACGTTACCACTTTTATTGTAATCGTGCTGAGGAAAGTGATGGACGTTTTCATTAGGTACCTGCCCTTTTAGGATTCCGTACCTCAAGAGGACTACAAGGTAGAGGTTGCGAGGCAGGGTCGCGGGAATCCGATGTATGCGTAACGCACTGGACCGGTCATTATAGCGACGCTTGGGGGAGGCCTATGTCCAACAGTGGATGTCTTTCGGCTAAAATGATGATGATGACGATAATGACCACAAAAGGAAAAAACGGAATATTATATAGGATTACTATGTTGTTTGTTTGTGAAGGTTTTAAGCTGACATTAATATCGAATACTCAGGTTTTATAATACTTGGAGTAGTACACAAAACAAACTCCTAAATTAGCGCAATGTAAAGACAAGACCGTTTATGCTCCGTGGAAGCGTATTTTTGACACTCACAAGAAAATCAAAACCTACAGGGTATTTCTCGTTGACCCAGAATTCTGAAATTGGGCACGAAGCAAGGTCACATAGCACTAGTAAAGAAAAACAGTCTGATAATACCGTAAATTCGTCGTTATATCAGAAAATAATTACCTTTTTGGCAATTCAGAAAAATCTTTGAGAATCCATTCGGGAACCGAATTTGTAAATTTTTAAAGAACGGTAAACGATTTCAATTGAACAAAGGTATTACGAGTAATTATTCCTTTGAAGATATTACACTAATATTATAAAGAGGTAAAGTTTGTTTTTTGTTTGTTGAAGGTAATCTCTGAAAGTACTAGTAACTAGTCCGATTGATAAAAAATTTTCACCAGAATCAAGCAGCTTTCTATATCTGCTTTATTCCTGAGTGACATTGGCTACATTTTATATAGGCCGCGGGCAAAAGCTAGTACGTAATAAACATCGATATAAGTCAAAGATTTTATATATCCTACTAGATATAAGTACATACATAGTATATATATGTACTACGCGCGTTCCGAACACTCACTTTAGTCGACTCAGGTGTAATGTAGTCCGACACCCTGAACATGTTGAACATAACGCGTAAGTACCACGACATTCATGGTGCTTAAAACATTTTGATTGCAAAAAAGTATCCGCTAAAAGCTATCTTAGCGCTGTATGTTTTAATAGTTCTGTTAGACGACATAATGCCGAAGCAGCGCTGCAGCGAACTTTTGTTTTAAATTTTAAGTATTTTGACAAATAGTTTCCATAAACATGCTTGTCTATTACTAGAATATAAGTCGTTGGTAATATAGTATCTTGTTGACAAAAATAGAAGAATAATGGACGGGCATGGCAGCATTAAAACTGTTCAGAATCCAAACTTTGTTCAATAATTGCTAATCACATTACATCCCTTTCGTTATCAAACAAACGAAAACCAACTTGAACGACAATATTCATTATTCAAACAGACCGCAGTAACTAAGGGTCAAGCAAACTTCAAATACCGGGCCACGAGCCACGGGCTTGCAGGTCGAAGTATTTCCGGGTGAATAGTCACGTTATTTACATAATCCCGGGATTTCATAGTCCCGGTCCCGGCGGGATTCGCACCAGATCGACCGAACGCTAAAATCCTCTTGTGTTTTTACTAATTATGTTAAAATAATACTGGTGAATATTTAAAATAATGTGGTCGCTAGACAATATGCAATATTACACAAAATTTTATTCAAACCTTATCGAATTATGATTAAGCAAACCGATTAATCATTATACATTTGTCGGTAAGACCTATGCATAGCATAATCAGACTTGTAATGTTCTATTGCTGGAACTAAGGCCTCCATTCTAATACAGGCAATGGGTTGTAATCTACCACTCGGATTTAGCGCGGGTCATATGTCTCTTTTAGTTCTAGGACTTGCCGGAATCCTCACGATCTTTTCCTTCACCGTTTTGCTTAATTTTATTTTTTCAAAGCATATCACCATCATTTAATTCATTAAACCCCAAGCGAACGCTCGCGTTCGTTTGAGTTCGCGCATCTATTGTCTTACTATTGTGTCTCAAATTGACGGTATCTGTAAGGTACCAAAAACGACATGGACATAATGTTTCTTTGAAGAGTCGCCATATCACGGAATTGTACGGAAAAAGAAACAGCAGGCCTAAAATGCATAGGGCAACATAGTTTTAGTCACTAAAAACCTTGAGTTCTAGTTATTTGACCTTTTGCCGCCCAAAGTAAAAAGAAACACAGTTGCTACATGGATATGTTATCAGAGTTGCTATATAGTATTTATTTCATGGAAGGTTTGCAAACTAATAAACCAATTAATAATATAATGAGCATCTATAAACATTGGTAAAAAATATATAAAAAGAAATAGAAACAAGTTAATCAATTATTTATAGTTTATTATTGTGCACTTCTACCACAGTCCACAGTGTAATCTTTTTAACCTAAAGGATGATTAATAGAAAATGCCTTGTTATATTAAGTCCGCCCTTGTATGACTACTATATATACAGTTTAAATGCATAAAGAAATTAGTTAGACAGAACTTAACTATCATTGTAAATGTCTGTGCTATTTGCCGACTTAAGATATAACAAGTCGATATTAATGTTCCCAGAAAGTCTATCAATATTATGTGCGAATGAATAAACACATAACCTTTAAATTACAAGGTTTCATTATGCTAAAAATTCAGTTTATTACATAAGAAGTATTTGACAATCAATGCTTATAGAGAATTATAGAACATAGAGTTGTAGCAAAGAGTTTACATCAGTTATATAATAATAAAAATAAACAAAACAGTTAAATACTTCGGTTGATTCAGTGATTGTTGAACAATAAACCTATTTCATAGATCGTTAGACAGCTAACAATAATCATCATTATTTTCGAACATTTTCTCCAAACAGTATCATTCCATACGAAGTCTACAAAGGTAAATTTCACCGCCGATTTACTTAAACCCAAAACAATAAACGAAAATGTAAAGTCACCATTTCTACAGCAGTTCAATTTGTTTCGCTTTGATTCTTGTTGGTTGAGTAAACAATATGGTAGAGAGAGTTACCCCATCGCCATCGCTATTCAGTGCACGTATTTTGTTGCGAGGAAAGCAAACTGATCGCCAATATCGTATTTCAAGGTTCCATATCAAATCTTTACAAGGCTCGACAAACTATGTGTTGCTGTCTCTTTCTGAGAGAGAACAGAACGAAATTTATGGAATATTTAATTGGTTATCATATACCTATACTTTTTTTAAATGATATAAACCAGTGCTTAACTGCGATCCCACCTGATGGTAAGCAGTAATGCAATCGATGCTGGTTTTTTTTTGTTAGGCTTGCGTTTGACCCCTATGTCACCTGATGGTAGCGATGATGTGGCTGACGATGGATCACGCTTGCTTAAAAGTAACCTATTAACTCTTTACTTAAAGACCCCTAACTTTTAGCTATCAGGAAACATAGATTCCGGCAGCCTTCCCAGCCGGAATCTGTGTTTCATGATAGCACTAGTTTATTAAGAGCCTATTCACTCCAGGCTTGAAGACACCAAAATTGTAATTGGACGGGAAAACCGCAGCAGGCAAATTGTTCCAGTCCTTCGATTTACGCGGTATAAACAACGAAGCGAAACGCTTAGTCCGAACCACAGAAGTTTCAACAATGTAAAGGTGGATATTTGCCGCATGACGGGTCGTCCGATGGTAGAAAGGAGTATGGCGGAGTCAAGTCATTTTGGATAGTGAAAATAGCGTGTTAAATTAGCATAACGTTGATATATTTTTAACCCAATCTGAAGTTTGAGTTACTTATCTAGTTTCAGGGCCTTCTACAAAGATATCAACGCTAAGGAGGATGATCTAATGATGACTGATTATGATCCAGAATCAAACAACCTTGAGTTTTTCTCCAAATGCCATTGTCGTCTTAATTAACAATCAGCAAAGTATACAATATTTTCACCAAGTTTGCCCCAGTAAAATCCCGTCCAATATCTATCTGTATTTAGATTTCCTCTTTTTCTTTGAATTTATTCCGTCCTCGTTGCAAGTTTGCGAAGTTTCACAGTAGAACCTCACATTTATTTTTATATTATCCGTTGCACATGCAATTTTAGAATCGAATGTTTATCAAAGGCTACAAATATGTTGTTTGATATTGTTACTGCATACAAATACGTAGCCAGTGATGCCTCTAGTATCTTAATATATGTACGTATAGAAAATACTGGCCAAGTGTGAATCGGACTCGCACACTACTACTATTATTTCGTGATCCGTACTGTTATATGAAATTGAGCAAAAAAAAAGGTCTATAAAATATATTTATTGTGTGGAAAACCTCTTTAGTTTTGTCACTTTATTTAAATTTTGTTAATTATTTTAGTCGCGGCAATAGAAATACACATACTGTGAAAATTTTAACTCTCTACCTGTTAAGGTTTATGAGATACAGCTCGCTGACAGACAAACACACGGATGGACAGCGGAGGCTTTGTAATAGGGCCCCGATGTTTTCCTTCGGGTACGGAATCCTAAAAAACTTATGAGTGAAAAATTCATCCTTCCTGATGTATTATTCGCTTAAACTAAAGAACTGACAATACAGTTACTGTCGTTCCTTTTAAAATTCGCTTTTGAGACAAACTCAATACGATGACCGACATTGTTACAGCCAAAGACTAAGGGAACAAAGAGAGAGGAAAGGAATACACCTACGGGACCACCGGCTTCTAGCACTGAAGCGAACGATTTTGTACTATGGCAGACGTTCGAGAATATTCCGACAGTTTTGCAACCACAATGCTTAGAACCATGATATGGTTCAAAGCTTCTTGAACGTGCCTTTTAGAATTTTGGCTAATCTGAAGTATCATATTCAGTTACAGTTTTGGTAATATACCAAGATACATGTTGAAAGTCTGGACGTCATTTAATTGGTTCGATTTTCATCTATGGGTATTATTTATTTTGTGGCTAGATCGTAAAATTGATCACTTCATGATGTGACTAAATAAAACTGGTCAGATCGTATAAACTTTCGCGTTTGATGGTGTCATCCATTAATGTAAGAGAGATTTCTGTGGATCAAAAATCTTATTTTTCACTAAAAATACTTATTGTACAATAAATATTATATACTTTAAGAATTATTAAGAGACATGGAAGACCCTCAACTTGGACAAGTTAGGTTAGAAAGGAATGATGGGGTTTAGTAAGCAAGCGAAGCGAGCGAACACAGACCCCACCACCTCCTTCCTAGTTATTTTTTTTAAACAATCTAGATGAGTACTTTAATGAACAATTAGTAATTTTGATGGAACAAAAGCATATTTTATAGATGAAAACATGGAATAGTGGATTTTACTGGTAGATAACGTAACTATTATACAATATGTTTAGTCACGTTGGCCATGTTTGTTTGAAACAATCATGTGTTTAGCTGAAATACCATCATTTCATGAAGTGGCCGATCACATCATGAACTGATCAGTTCTAAGTTCTGGCCACGACGACATCTAAGACACTTTTGAACTGCAAAGATAAGAATTTATCGTTGAGAGCACGTAGTTTCCTTTGTGTTTAAATTACAGCTTTCAAAAGTAAATCTTCTTAATAAGTTTAATAGAGATTGAAAGAGTTCTCAGAATAACTCTATCCTTTATCGTACTTATATTTAGGTATGCTACATAAAACTCAGAATTAAGTGGATTTTGAAGCTATAATTTGACTGAGTTCGATGAAGTGGAGTGTTTAACTTTAGCAAATACTATCTTTTTGACTTAACCTTTTGAATGTCTTAAGTTGCACAGTTCGACATAAGCAATTATCTTTCTATTGTGTCTCTAATTACGGCATTTGATGAGTTAATAAAGCTCCCACACACTAAAAACTGAAGACGAGCAATCAGTATCTCGTCGTGCTCGGGTTCGGTCCTTATAAGATGACTGAACCCGAGCCGACGACAGCGCATAGTGTTCCACGCGCGTCTCATAGAGATGTTAGCAAAACCGAAGGGGCCCAAGCTGAAAATTAAAAATTCAAAATATTTTATTACATGGACACTTATAAAACGTCAGAAGCTAGTGCATGGTTCCAAATTGGTCGTTTCTCATAGAGAAAAACCGACAAGAAACTCCATGGTTACTCTGAAGCCTACTGGAACCATGGGTTTACTTCCAAAGGGGAAACCCGTGGTCCTGGAACGCAAAGCGCAAAGAAGGAACATAGGTGTGATTGTATTCAGCCAAAGTCTTGCACGTCCCTACCGCTGAAGCGGGAAAAGTCATTAGATGAATTCCCACCTAAAAAACAAAAAACAGCAAAGTGATCTAACTAATGTGAGTTGAGTTCCCCTAGTAACACACTAACCTAGGACATAAGGACGTACTTGTGGGCGTGAAATACACTTTGAAATAACATGTAAGCGAGTTCGTGGGAACAGCTGCGAATTATGCCAAGTGTTCATAATTTTGTTTGGCTGACGACGCGGATCATGGAAACTCGAAGGATATGCCTAATGAAAGATTTCTAGTATGCACAAAATGTGCCTAATAATATCCTGGTATCTAGTAAACTGCATTACTTTGTTAGGGTTTCGTACCTCAAAAGGAAAAAAAAAACGGAATCCTTATTGGATCACATTGTTGTCCGTCTGTCTGTCCATGACCCTTTACGTCGAGAACGCGTTGAAAATAAAACCATAAACTCAAGTTTGCGGTCCCTTGAAGCTGTAAAAAAAATATCAATAATATTTTGACTCAGAAAAATCTTCGTAACTCATTTCGGGAATTGAACTTTAAAGCTAAGTTTGCACGAAACCCTCAGTGCGCGACTCCGACTCGCACTTACCCAGTTTTTTTATAACTGATAGGCAGTAAGTGTTGCTATAGTAACTTACCTTAGTTAATAATCTGACTTTTCCACCGTACACTCTCAATAAGGTTCAGTTGGAAACCAGCGTCAGGCAACTACCACGTATTTGTCTGGCATTTTTGCTAAAATGGACCTATTTAGTGCTGGCGTGAGACTCACAATGTTAGTTGTTTTTTTTTTTTTATCTTATGTGTTTACATTGTGTGTATCTGTGTGCCAAATTAAATATTTTTCTTTTCTTTCTTTCCTTACCTATGGCTCAGAATGAGCGTTATCAGAAATCTTAAACTCACCCGAGGGGCTTAGACGTCTATGCTTGGAAGTTTCTCTCGTGATCGAATCAGGAATGAAGATATCCGTAGAAGTAAGGTTGCCAACACAGCTTGAAGAATCACCATATTTAGATATGTTGATGTGTTTAAGAGACACAATATATATTAGATAATAAACTCAAACTATAAGTAGGGACTCAGCAGGGCAGATGCCCAAGTTTTTCAAAGAAACTCGTGGTCTTAGAACGCAAAGGGCATATGAAAGACATAGTTGTGGTTTAGTTAGTAAAAGTCTAAAACACCGTCAAGTTCCACCCATGAGTGGAAAAAGTCATTGGATGATTTCCTACCTAAAAAAATAGCTATAAGACCTAGTTGATTTGAATTAAGAACAATAACTGTCTTTTACAATCAGTTTCGTCCACTATAATGTCTAAAATCATCGCTCAGAATCCCAAGTAATCTAGCATTAGCACTAGCAAAGGAGACAGCCGCAAAACTAAGGGAACGTAAATCCTCGCGCCCCAGCGCGCCGCGCAAAAGACACCACGGGTGGGCTTCGAGGGTCGCAGGCCGATCTCCAGCCACCGCACGCGATGGCTTGCGAACAATGAGCAATAGTTAACTCTGTAGGGTCGAAGGTATTAGCGGAGAGAAATGATAGTCATGGATGCTCAAATAATACTGTCCTTTATTGAATGCTACATTGATTATATATTATTGATTACACACTTACACATCTACAATATACATCAAAATATTACTACTCATACACTACACTACACCTCCCACGGCGAGGTAAAATAAAATAAAATTTCAATTTTGTTTTATTTTCATAAAATAAAAACTTATAGCTAGTACTATATACTATTAGCTTATAACTAGTATGTATAACTATTGATTGGGTTGGTACAATTTGGTTCTGTTCTTGTGAATGACATCTATTTTGCCATTCTTTATTATTTTTACATTAGGTGACTCATCAGATACAACTTTATATGGTCCTGAGTAAACACTATCTAATTTATTACACATATTGTTTTTAACTAAAATTAGATCGTCAGGATGGTAAACAACAGGATTTATATTTCTGTCATATCGTTCTTTTTGTATTAGTTTACTTTTGAGTAGGTTGTCTCGTGCATCTTTCTGTGACTTTTGCAATCTAAATTTCAACTCAAATGGGTAATAATCAATGTTATAGAGTGGGTCAACTCTACTAGTCAAATTACTTGGTAAAGAGCACTTTTTTCCGAAAACTAACTCGTAAGGGGAATATTTAGTTGCTGAATGAACTGATGTATTATAGCAGAATGACCAAAATGGGAGCCATGTACTCCATGTCTCTGGATGGTTATCTGTTTGAATGCGGAGAAATGAATTCAAATGTTTATGTGTGTTTTCCAAAGCACCAATACTTTGGTGGTGATATGCTGTTGTGTTTAATTGGTTAATATGTAATAGATTACATACCTCCTTGAATATTGATGACAGGAACTCAGTACCTCGATCCGTCGCTATCACCTTCGGTACTCCATACCTTAATATAAAATTATGAACTAATGCCTTTGCTACTTCGTCCGTTCTTTTTGTAACTAAGGGATATGCCTCAATGTATTTGGTGAGTTCGCACTGCAACGTGAGAATGTAACTATAATTATAATCATCTTTTTCAAGAGGCCCTACCAAGTCAATGAATATTTTTTCAAAGGCACTATGTGCTGTTGTTGTTATTTCCATTGGTTGTTTTATATTGTGCGATGAATACTTTTGTTTCTGACATTTATCGCACCTCTTTATAAACTCTTGGATATCATTTTCTAATCCTACCCAATAGTAATACTTTTTTATATTGTTGAACATCCGTCTCACACCCGCGTGGCCACTAGTGGGTAAGAGATGGAAATCATTCAGTATCACTCGTTTATCATCTTTATTTTCTATTCGCTGTACATCCTTTACTATATGTAAATGTGGACCGGTCCATGTATTTAAATTATTTACTTCATTTAATAGCTTTTCTATAAAAATATTATTCTTATTCGTTTTTATTAAATAAACTTCCTTAATACTTAGGCTTTTACAAAAATCATGTAACTCTCTCACAAATTCGGCTGGCGATATTTGCGATGGAGAAGATACATTTTTAACAAAAACAGTTTTTTCATTAGGAATGTATATAAATGTTTTACTCTCTTTACCTATAACTCCACTTTTCCTAAATGTCTCTAATTTGCATGCATCAATAAAACGTAATTCTACTGATTCGTTTAACGTCCTAGTATTATGACTGCTTACAGTGTTTGGCTGATCAGGCCAAACTGTAGGCGTGTCACTCATTCCTATCGTGGAAGTATTGTCAATCAGTTTTCTCTTTTGAGCCCTAGTCATAACCGAAACACACGACTCGTGCATATGTTTTAAATCATTACATGTTATGGAAATTCGAGACAATGCGTCTGCAGCCGCATTTTCTGAACCCTTAACATATTCTATCGTAAAGTCATATTCTTCTAATAATAACCTATATTTAAATAATCTACATGACGGATCTTTCATGTTAAATAATGAGACTAAAGGTCTATGGTCGGTGAAAATTTTGAAATGTTTTCCGTACAAGTATGGGCGAAAATGTTTGACAGCCCACACTATAGCCAGCAATTCTTTGTCGATTGTCGGATAGTTTATTTCCGATTTGTTAAGTGTCCTACTGGCAAAAGATACAGGCTTGCCATCTTTGTTTGACAAAACTGCACCAATTGCGTACTTAGAAGCATCCGTCTGAAGATTAAATTCATTTTGTTCTGAAAAATCCGGGTATTGCAAAACCGGTGGAGATATGATTTTTTCTTTTAACTTATCAAATGATAACTGACATTTTTCATCCCATATAAAGGTAGCATTTTTACAACATAATTTGTTAAGTGGATAAGCAAGCTCAGCAAAGTTGGGAATGAATTTTCTATAGAAATTAACAAACGCAACAAACCTCCTCGTTTCGTCTACATTAGTTGGACATGGATAATTTTGCACAATTTTTATTTTATTCGGGTCAGGTAATACACCATTATTAGATACCACATGGCCTAAATATAGCAGTTCCTTTTTTAAGAAGTTACATTTCTGTGGGTTTAATTTTAAATTAATTTTTCTCAACCTTTCAAAAACGTCTTGCAGATTTTTGTTATGACTATCTAAGTTTCTGCCAAAAACTATCAAATCGTCTAAGTAAACTAAACATTTTTCATATGTCAGGCCAGACATAGCCATGGTCATCATTCTGGAAAATGATCCTGGACTTGTCTTTAAACCCATTGGCATACGGGTCATTTGGTATTGACCTGAACAGAATGCTGTGTATTTTCTGCTTTCCTGTTCCAGTTCAATATTATAATAACCTTGATACATGTCTAAATGTGAAAAATAAACTGAGCCAGATAGCGAATCAAGCACTTCAGTAATATTAGGAAGTGGGAATCGGTCGTCTTCAATACAATTATTGAGTTTACGGTAGTCAATAACTAGCCGCCACTTTTTCGGACTAGTACCATCTGACTTTTTAGGAACTAGCAGTACTGGACTTGACCACTCGCTACGACAAGGTTCGATGATACCCTCATTCAACATTTTATCAATTTGTTGCTTAATTTCTCCCTTCTGTGAGTGTGGTAAACGATACGGTTTTGTAAATACAGAAGTTACATTTGGTTTAAGCGTAATAGAATGTTTATAAATATTGGTTGTAGTTAATCTATCTCCTGGTAAATAAAAAATGTCTGAGTACTTTGCGCATAATTTTTCAATAGATATTTGCTCCTCCTTATTAAGATTTTTAAGGTTCAGTACTGAAAATAATTGTTTTACTCTACTTGCATCACGCTCAGATTTATCAAAATTACAAACGTTGTATAATGATATTTTTTCTATATACGGATTAATGTCTGTCAATGTATATGACCTATCTGTTGTATTTAATATCTTTATCGGTATTCGTCCATTAACTGGTGTTGCTATACAACCTGCCAAAAATATTCCATCACTAATTTCTTTAGAATGTACTACACATTCTTCTGTAAAATCAGTCCTCAAATAATGAATGGATTCACATCTTGGAAATATTTCAATTGCATCATTATGAATCAGTAAAGGTAAAACTATTTTCAGATTACTCTGAGTCAGCAATGTTAAGGTATGGTTACTAAAATCTAATATAGAGCTATGTTTATTAATAAAGTCTTGCCCGATGATGCCATTAGCCCGACATGGGAACGTATCGAAAACATAAAACTTATTACATTTCAGGTGATGACCACCCGCAGATAATGTTAAACAAACAGATCCTATTGCATGGACTTTGCCACCAATGCCATTTATGACAATGTCCTCTTTTTGGATTGGAAAGTTTTGTTCTAGAACATATTCATATTTTAAGGCTGAAATTGTAGCACCGGTATCAACTAACCAAGAATATGTTTTGTTTTTACAAGATAATTTAATATAATAGTTAGTATCAGTTGCGAAAATAACTTTGTTATTCACGAAAAAACTCATTTTCAAGTACCTGATTTTCGGGTCTTGTTAAAACATTAACCGCGTGTCTATTCGCATCTAAGGGGGGTTGGCTTATCCCTTGGTTACTACGGTTTCTATAATGAGACTTACCTCTACCGCGCCATGGAGATCCTCGGCCTCGTTGTGCTGCCTCGCGGCTCTGCTGATATGTCTGCTGCCCCCCTCGAGAATTGTAGTAGCCTCGACGAGCACTGAAATCATTGTTACGACCCCTATTATAATATGTTCGGTTATAATTATTGTTTACGTATTGTCCACGGTTGTGTTGTTGTCGTCCTCTAGACGAATACATACCTAATATCTCTCCAGACCCTGAATAAGAGCCAGTTATGGATGTTTCTTCATCCTTCGCACCTTGTATAGCGTCCTTCATCGATCCGTAGTTTCTGGCTGCAATAATAGTTGAAAGACAGCGGTTTCGCAAGCCATCGGCAAATCTTTTGATAATCAGCTTTTCATTCAAGGGTTTAATCATTTTATATGTATCTAAATTACCTTCGGCTTGCGATACCGTCAGATCCACAAAAAGTTCCGAAAGTTGGTTACCATAGTCCTGAACTGATAGATCATTTTGTTTTAATTGATTTATTTTGTTTTGAATTGCAAATGGTGACTTTTGAGGTAGTAACACTCTACGCATATCAATTAACAAATCGTCTACACTCACATAATCTGTCTGCAACTGCAATTTAGCGTGCTGAGACAACCTACTCTTCAAAACAAACTGTACTAACTTCTTTTCACACTCATTACTAGCCAATAGCGAGCTGTAGTACTCTATGTTATCAATTAATTGTTTAAGCGTACATTCATTATCATTTGTCATCAAAGGTAATAAACTAAGAGCTACTTTCAGATTAAAAGATTCCATTTTTGTATCCTCACTGCTACTCGTATCTGACATAGCACATAAATCTAAAATTTGTTTATACAATGACTCAAAATCGATACAAAATTTATCTATTAATATCTTTTCACTTTTTCCTATTTTTCCTTTCTTTATATCGTCAGTAATAATCTTTATTATATCAGTATATTTGTCATAAATTTCCTTTGCTTCACACAACTTTTTCTCTAAAACATTTCCTTGCCTACGTTTTGGACCTATTTTAATTAAATATGTTTTAATACATTTCAATTCTTTATAGCAAAGTTCCAAGACATCTGCCATCACTTAGCATCATTAGTTTTTTAAACACTATGAGTACAAATAACATAATTATTATTAGCTATGATTATGCACTTAACAAATAAAGTTCAAAGTCCATTTAACGATGCCTGTGTCTTCATAAATATAAGATTCCCGTATTATAGCATACCAGTTTATATTTTATTTCCGCACTGAATTTACCGAATTTATCACTTTAACTTTTATCACTATCACTTTTTGGCACTTTCACTTTGAATATTTTGTGTAACGCCTATGTCCGTTGTTGTCATACTATGTCGCCCTTCGACCGTCCTTTCTCTGGGGAATGTCCTGACTGCCTCGCTCTAGATCTTCTAGATAACGCACTCCTGTATAACTCCTGATTTATCCAACGGATATGACAACGCCGATACATGCGTAGAAGATAATATATCACGCCGAGTCCCAGAACCAGTGCTATAATACTCATCAGTATGGTGATGGTAGAAATGTGAAATCTCACCTCCTCTAGGTGCGTGTTATTGGTCCCTCCGGCTGCATTTTGTACCACAACGGTCTCTTCTTTAGTTTGCGTACCTCCCATTTTTAATAGACACGATATTCGGTATTATATCGTAAGCACCGCACTGAATTCGACTTGTTGCAACCGCGAACGTGGTCAACGTTATTGAATAATTATAATAATCCATCTTAGCTCGGATTTACTTCGATTGTTTTAGTTTTACAGTCCCTATATGGTACGGCGCCGTCGGTAACGCGATCGCACCGCGATGCGCGCTGGCAGGGTCGCCATGTAGGGTCGAAGGTATTAGCGGAGAGAAATGATAGTCATGGATGCTCAAATAATACTGTCCTTTATTGAATGCTACATTGATTATATATTATTGATTACACACTTACACATCTACAATATACATCAAAATATTACTACTCATACACTACACTACAACTCACCATCTACTTGTTTTATAAGGACCGAGCTTGAGTTGTCGATGGCTCGTATTTTTCCACGCGCACCTCAGAGAGATAATAATAATAATAATCATCTTTATTTCACTCTTCACAAAGGTACAGTACAAAGAGTATCATATAAAATATACAATGATGCAAAAAACTTTGTGAGAGTCTGGAGTCCATACTAGAATACCCTGTGTGACGGATCACCAGGCTCTCACCCCAAAATTCCGATGCTTAATTATCTGTACCTTATACCAAACAAGTGACAAAAAATACAAGATTTGAATGGGAATACAGACAAGCCATAATAATACTAGATGTCAGCAAATCATAGAGGCCTAATAGAGCCGATGCCAGCTGGAGCCATAGGGAAAAGTATAAAAGGAATACTCGTGGTTCTTGTAAAGAATAACTGTGTAGTTTTAGTCAGTAAAAGTGACACACCTTTGAGCGGAAGAAATCATTATGATGATGTCCTACCTCAAAAAACACCTCCAAATCATATGATTCCTTTTTGCAGTACATACCCTCTTCATTTCAACATAATCGGAGTCATCAGTTCCACAATTAGCGACATATTGCAACGAATTCGGGTGGCAAATTGATTCCGGGACATTGACAAAGGCTTGTGTTCGGTTCACGAAATACATTCATTTGATGTGATTTGAACGAACGAGTGCTAACCACGGTACGAAACTGCCTACTACACCGGTAAAGCTCTACTCTATTTCGACGTATCTGCACGTACAGTTAAGTCCTCGTTCAGCCTTTTATAAATATTTTTCAAATTTCGATACTACGTGCGACGTGCTGTATATCAATTTGTATATAGTATGTTTTGATAGTATTACTTCTTTGTTAATACGAGTATTTCTACAATCATCATAATTTCACTGAGAGCAGCGGTGGCCGAGTGGTAACGGCCCCGACTTACGAGTTGTAGGTAGCGGGTTCTAACCCAGCCAGGCACATTACTTTGTGTAATTTATTTCATCACCACTGTTCTCAAAACGGTGAAGGAAAACATCGTGAGGCATGTACTTGAACCAAAAATTCGAAGACATGTAATATCCACCAACCCACACTGGTTCCACGTGGTCCCCACTTAAGTTACTTAAATACAGTTACAATTTCCTACTATATCAAATATTCTTATTAATAACAATGAACGATAGACAACGAGCAAGAACAAATACCACCAAAGCCAACGAGAAACCAACCGAACAATTTGACCAGCTCATACCCGTCCCGACCTCATCAACTCAGGAAAAATCTTAACAGCGCGAAGTAGCCCTAAGTACATCGCCATCTCTCGAGAAGTTGGGTTACTAATTTATACAAACTAGACGGGTTATTCATGTTAGTTTTCGGTGGTAATTTTGGATTGCGTGACCGATTTTAATAATTCGTATTTTATTTGAAAGAAGACACGTCCAGGATAGTAAAATATGTAAAAGAAATTTAAAAAAATGCTTGCATATACGGTTAAATTACAAACTTAGTTCAGAAATTATTTTGTACAACTTTTCAAAAATTATTCAACTCATTATGTTTAAAATAATTTTTCTAGAAAGTCTTTAAAAAGTTCTACTTTTGAGATTTTTTCCATATTTTCTAAACTTATGGTTTAAAAGTTAGAGGGCAGGACACATTTTTTTTACTTTTGTAACGATTATTTCCGAAAATATTAACATTATCAAAAAATGATTTTAGTAAACTTTCATTCATTTTTAAATACCTATCCAACGATATATCACACGTTACGGTTGAAATAATAAAACTTTTTTTAAATAATATAATAATAATAAATATACATATTGGTACCAAATTCTAGCTTTTTAGTGTTCACTGAGATTATCCGCGAACGGACGGACAGACAGGCAGACATGGCGAAACTATAAGGGTTCCTAGTTGACTACGAAACCCTAAAAAGTCTGATTATGTATGTTTATTTAACTATCTGTATGCGCACAGCACTGGAGTTTTTTGGATGGCCAAAACACTTTTTTTTTGTAGCAATTTATTCTGCTATATGGATAGCCAGAATAAATTGCCACAACCTTGAACAGCTCATCGTAACTGCCATGGTTGATGGCAAACGACTAAAAGGCCGCAGCCTAAAAAGATGGGCAGATCAGGTTCGATCCACACTGGACGCCCGATTACACTTTGCCCTGCATGACGCCAAGAACCGTCACAAATGGTGAGACACCATCAGTAAGAAGCTAATCCAGCGGGACCTTCACGGCCTTCAGTAATGAGGAATACGACTCGAGGAGGAGGAGGAACATTTGTTCACATTATGCAGTTTGCTTTTGTTTATTTTTATAAAACATTGCCCTACATTAGGAATTACTCTTTTAGGGTAGTTGTGTTCACAAACATGTAAACGCATATACACCCAGACCCAAAATGAGTATGTAGTATCATACAAATATTTGTGCGTGAGATGCAGTGCAAAACCCACTTGCTCAGCCAATGCACCAATTGTGCCGTCTAAAATTGGTCCAATTTCTATACAAAATTTAACTGCGCGTAGATTTATTACTATAATTTCACGTAAAACATACGCCACTAAATGAGAATTCGCCGTATTCAAGCATCAGGGATTTTTCACTGATTATTAAATTCGGGGAATATAATTGTGGAGTAATGCTTATATTCAAAACACAGTACTAGGAATATGTTTATAATTTTGACACAAGAGGATAGAGCAGGCGCCAAAGGGAGTTGAGTATGCAAAATATGAGGACCGCCTTCTGTGAATAGTTTTGGACTTAGAAAAGCATGCAGATTATGATTCTGAATGTTGCCAGGAGGTATATTGGTCCATTTTTTTTTTACACCCCTCTCTCTGAAACAGCAAGCAAATTAACTGAACAAATGCTGAGAATCATTTAATTAATTGTTTAAGTAACAATATCTAATCGTTTCTTCGCGTTGAAATAAAAAAAAACGGGGGTTGACCATTCGTGAGGGCTCCGCAACGACTAGCCTTATACGATAAATACAATAAAGTGTGAAAGGAGTTTTTTCCGCACTAGTGCAAAAAAACAGAAAATTGCATGCCTAAAAGCGCTAGGTGTAGGAATGGGTTTTAGGATAAATATGAAAAAAAAAAAACAATTTTATTCTGCGAATAAGTTCGAAGAAAATTTTAAATTTATATTCTTTTGTACAAAATTTTTTTTAGTAAATGCGAAACCTGAATACAGTTTGTTCAGAATCAGTAACTGAATCGATCCCAATAGATTTTTACACCATATTATATTTTTTCCCAAAAATATTTAAAAAAGGTCACAAATTGGAGATCACCCTTAACGCCCACCTGAATGCTGACTCTGAATGTGATGTGTTTGTGGGCAAATGGAATAATAAGACGAGTTTGACTGGTGTTTTGTGAGAGACAGTGTGCAAGAACGTCCACTGTTCCATGTTAATGTGTATTATTGTATTAAATCTTATTTTATTAATTTAAAATTATGTGTTATTGAAATAATTCTATTATAATAATCAAATTAATTGTTTCCTAAAAGTCCATACAATTATCGACATTATGTATATTTGACTTTTTTTTTTTGTATAAGTTTTTACAATTCTATGTTAATTAATGTAAATAGGCATTTACCGTTTTAATTAACTATAAATAAATAAGTCACAAAAGAAAACAAACAAGCACACAACTGGGTGCGGAAGCAAAACAACCCTTCAATCGCCTGGGTGGCCCGGTGACCATAATTATATTTATGTCGCCAACCAGGGACCAGGAAAATAATATAGTTTTCAAATTTTGTACATAGATTCTTTACATAAAAATATTAGACATGATTGTGTTCCAGGTTTCGTATATAAACTCGTACTAAAAATAATGTTGTTTGTAGAAAATAGCTCGTGAAGTGGTTAGGATAGGATAGAATTAACTTTATTGTAAACCAAAAAGTAACATAACTTATACGTAAACTTAAATGTAAGTGAATGAATGTGGTTGTTAGAAAAAAAAAATACTTTGCTGAGACTGTATGCAAATAAAAAATTACATAGATTATTCTGATCACAATTGCTCTACTTCAAATTCATTTTTAGGCTAGAAAAAAACCCACTAAATGCGAGAAAAACAGGAGAGGTTGACATGGTATCGTATAGAAAAGCTATGCTGACAAATGATTGAGAAAAAAATAACTACTTTCAGTTCCAATTAGCGTTTTCAGAAACTCGTCAACTTATTCTTTTTGACAATAAGTCTCGACAACACTCCGTTGAATCATTTCCTGCTTGTAATTTGCAAAAAAATATTTTTGCGAATAAATTGGTAATTTTAGAATTCGCTTAGACATTAAATTCAATGAAACTTATACAGTGGCCATGGTGTTAAAAAATATATAATACCAAATTAGAGTAGATGATACCAAAGAAAGCAAAATTAGACCAAAACTCAAATTGATGCTAAAACTAATAGTATATCATTATATTTATTTATACTTGTTGATTTCCCAAACGTTGTTCTGCCATATAAATATCAACGACAAAAATGGGGGTGGAGGTAGGAGAGTAAGAAGTAGCCTACGACCTATTTTCAGTCTCAAAACTAAAAGACATACACAAAAAAGCATCAAAATCTTATTCTTCTGTCCGAACAGAAGAGTTAGTTGTCATTTATAACAAACCAGTTAGGTTCTAACTGATTTGTCCTAAACGATTAGACCGATTTGGATGAAATTTTGTGTATATATTTGAGTGGGTTCCTGAAAGATTTAAATGTACAATTAAACTCGGCAGGTGGCACTGCAATTAGCTCGCTGTCCGGCCGTCCGGTAACTGTCCGGACCAAGCCCAAATCGTCGACAGCGCGCACTGTTCCCGCGCGCCTCAAGGAGTTGTTAGCAACAGCAGAGACCCAGCTGGGTCGAAGCCTACTGGGGCCAGGGTCATCCGAAAGGGAACTCGAGCCCCGGTATGAAGGCTAGAAGGAACGGGGTGGGTCTTTTAGTCAGTAAGAGTCTGACACTATCTACCGCTCCGCCCAAGAGCGGAGGTTGTCATTGGATGATTTTTCCCACCATAAAAAAAGGTGGCACTGCAATTGGGTTTTTCTTTCTGACGTTATCGCCAGTTTACCGAGAACACCACGGTTGCCGTTAGTAAAATTTTAATCAGTTTTGGCCACACTATAAAAGCATGTCAATGTGCTTATGGCACAGAGTTGATCAACAACAATTCAAAAAATCAGTTAATATGAAGTTCCTGAAACTACCGGTGTGGGTAAATTGGAGGTGTCTATCGTGTCCAGGCCTGGATTTATTTTGAGGTCGTTAGGTAAACACTGCAGTTATTCCTGCAATATTCGGTGCACTGACATAACCGTTCTAACGATATTTGGTGAGGGGCGTTGTGTTATTAACCGACTTCGAAAAGGAGGAGGTTCTATGTTCGGCTGAATATGTTTTTTTTTTTATGTTCTATATCTCGGTCCGACCGATTGTGAAAATTATTTTTTTGATTGAAAGGTTATGCTTCCAAGTTGGTCTCATAGATTATAATATTGTTATGATCTGATCATGAACTTCGAAGATATGGAACAGAACTCCTCATAGGATCACAGCAGAATTGTCGTAACAAGTAAAATTGTTTTGTTTATACATGTAGTCGATGACTGATTGAAAGAAAAGGGGGAGGGGATGTATGGAACTGATCTGGTGATGAAACCGGAAGTTAAATTAATGTAATCTAACTGTGTTTGGGATTATTAGAATCGTTACGCGATGCACTCTGGTTATAAGGTATTTAAGTTTAGCTGATCTTACTTTTTAGTGGTGGTACCATAACTAAAAAAAGTGAAAAATAAAAAACATTTTACAAAAAAAATTAAACCGACTTCATTGTAAAAAAACACTGACAAGTACAAAATAACTTTAATTTTGGAAATTGGTGTAAATAACGAAGAGCCAAAACTATCTATTATAGAAACCCGACTTCAATAGTCGGTTTAATTTTTTTTTTGTAATTTTTTTTTTGGGAAAATTATTATTCAGTTTTCCAATATTCGGATAATCTGGTGTAGGTTCAATGTGACATAAATTGTGTACAAACTGGTTTGTAGGTTTTTGTAGACATTTTTTTTCCTGTAGGTACCTGCTAAGTTATCTGTCATAACTGCATTAAATAGACATGAAAGTAGATGAAAAAAATATTTAGAACAGTGCCCAGGCTCATTTATATTTTAAAGGTTTTTAAATATAGCTCACCACAAGAAATATATCCAAAAACTCGACATACGGCAAATTTCTACCCTTAAATTGTTGACACCTCTATGGTCCGGACTAAGCGTTTTGACTGCCGTCTTCCCATCGGATTATAATTAAGGTGTCTTCAAAGCTAGAGTGAATAGGTTGTTAATAGAATAGTGCACTTCACCATCAACGATTGCACTACTGCTTTCTATCAGTTAGAATTACAGTCAACCATAAGTTTTTTTTTTTTTTTAATATATGTATTATTTTTTTTTTTTGATTGGAAAGTCATCCAATGACATCTCCCACTTGGGTGGAGCAGGATAAAGTGCCAGACTTTTACGGACTTAAATCCACTCCTGTGCCTTCGTTACCTTTCACACTATGGTCGAGTCTTCCTTTCAGAAGCAGATCCTTGGCCCCAGTAGGCTTTAACCCTGCTGGGCCCCTACGGTTTGCTGACATATCCTTGAGGCGCGCATGGAATAGTACGCGCCGCCGATAACTTAGCCTCGGCCCTGACAGTTAATGGTTTTCGCATTTGATTATTATTAAGAATCTTGTTATTCGTAATTTTGTTACAAAAATAAACAAAGAAGCTGAACGTACTTTTTATTTTTTAGTTACTATGTCAGTATCTAATTAGAGTTTAAATTAGATAGTGAATTAATTTAATTGAATAATTTTAATTATATAATTAATTACTTTACAAACAGGTTCACATTTTGCTCTTATCTAATAAGACTGATATTAAACCCCGCTGTCTACATACACATAACGAAAACTAATTTAGCTACTAAATTTCCTTTATTTAGGAGAAGATCGTTTGCAGGATCTTTAAAGATTATACGACTTGAGGTTTAAGAACGTAGCTGTAATTGTGACTTTAGTAGGTAATTATGTTAGATCATTGTTCATCGTAATCTTGTTCTACAAATGCTTTGTCATCTCAGTTACGATGACATTACTCAAGTTTATTTCCTTTTTGATTAGATCTGGTTTACTATCGGCTAAGCAAGTGTGAGCAGCTTCCATAGGGCTGAATGATTCAGAATTTTGGGTTCTATTCATCATCATCATTTCAGCCGAAAGACGTCCACTGTTGGACATAGGTCTCCCCCAAGCGTCGCCACAATGACCGATCCTGTGCATCTCGCATCCACCAGATTCCAGCGACCCTGACCACGGCCCCAAGTCTGCTATTTTTATAAATTCGTCATTCCAACACGATCCCATTGTCATTTTGCTAAAAGTTTGTAATCTGCTAATTCATAATGATCGATCATTGATCGGTCAATGGTCTTGTAATAGAATTGCGGTAGAATGATAATTTCGAGCATATTAAAACCAATAACTGCACAATAACGTTCTAATGGTCAAACACTGATCAAATAAACTGTCAAATATTCATTTGTCAATATGTACGAGATTACCATTTTAAGCCACTTTTTTCAATGGAGTGTCAGTGGTTGACCATTGAAAAGTCATAATGACGCCATTATATTAGTAGATTACCAAACTTGTCAAAATCGACAATTATGACATCAATGATGAACCATTCTGACACTATTGTAATAGCAGACTTGAGGCCCTGGCGTGCTATTCTCTAAGAAAACAGCCTTGAGCGCAGCGCTGGCCGCAGCGACGAAATCCTAATAAGTACATTGGATTAACAACCCAATGCACCTTTACATTGGATTGTTAATTCAATGTACTGCGCTCTCGGCTCGTCGCTGCGGCCAGCGCTGCGCTCACGGCTGTTTTCTTAGAGAATAGCACCCCTGGTCATCAGTCTGCCGAAGGCTTCATTTCTTTGAGTACTTGATACTGCAGACCTGGAAATGACCTGGAAACTACAGAATACAAAGCTCCTCATTTACTTACTGAAGGGGTCCCTGTAGAGTTTAAGCTGATTATAGGAATTCATATTGGATTATCCATATAAGAACTAAGTTTTAAATTATTGGTTTTGAATAAGTGGAATTTAAAAAATTGAATTTTAAATCTTTGAGTTATATTACGTAACAAAATTTTGATTTCAGTATTCTCGGGTCGAAGGACAGCTGATGATCAACGTAGAATTCAGCAACCGCCATGCACCGGGTCTCCCGAAGAAGCTAGGATCGAAATATAAGAACATCCATCCTCACGACCCGATCACTGTGACAGGAGACGCCCCGGGTGTCGGAAATCGTAGAACGATCTCCGGCCACCGTAGGCGTGGGCTTGCGGACTGTGAGCAATGGATAGCTCGCCATCCACTTATCATATAAGGTAAGAATGTTACACGTGCACTTAGCGAAAAGATATCAGCAAGCTCTGGGAACCCTGCAGTTCTAATGCCTGCTAAGGCTATGGGGAAAAGATAAAAGGGATACTCTTGATCCTATAATATAAAAGGTAACTGAAGCCACCAGGATTCCGATCCCGATTTCCGGCCACCATAGGCGCGGGATTGCGGACGGCGAGCAATAGGTAGCTCGCTGTCCGACCGTCCGGTAACTGTCCGGACCGAGCCCAAGTCGTCGACGGCGCACACTGTTCCTACGCGCTTCAAGGAGTTGTCAGCAACAACAGGGGCTCAGCTGGTTCGAAGCCTACTGGGACCAGGGTTAGCTCCGAAAGGTAGCTCGGCCTCGGCATGAAAGGCAAGAAGAAACGGGGTGGGTATTTTATTCAGTAAGAGTCTGACACTATCTCCCGCTCCGCCCAAGGGCAAAGGATGTCAATTGGATGATTTTACCCACCAAAAAAAAAACCTGGACACGAAAAACACCTACCTGTAGGCTGTACAAATATTTGTTCCGTGTAAGAATCGAACTTGCAACGCGCAGTTAAGCAGCCAATTTCTATATCACTACGCTAATTAGGTCGTCTGACTAATACCAAAATAGAAACTTAACCACTAATTTCGTTAACTAATGAATTCATCAGTAAAAGATGTCATTAAAAAAAGGAAATGACTATAAAAGCTACCAAGACCCCACTAAACGCCCAGTTTACTCGATCATTACTTGTGAAAGATCATAACATTTTTCTCATACAGCGCAGATGTGAGTGGAGTATCTTATAAGTGATCCGGGAGCCGAAACTTTTGAAACGATAACAACTTCTCGATATCTTGGCCTGCTTCCCAAGTTTGGAAATTACGATTATGGTACTGCTGTGTAACTCAAACTGTAATTACAGAGATAACTCCAGCACTGCTTATACAGTCGCTCGTATACTTTATTTCCTTGTCGGGGATTGGTGGGAATTTAAATATGAATGTTTTGAAGATTAGCGAGACCGGAGGAATAATAGTCTTCGTCGTTGTTAAAAACAAAATTGAACTCCATGTTTTCTTTATTAAAATATCTCTGTACTTTTTTTAGTTTTAATGAGCCATATTTGCTGTCAAAATCTAAATTGTTAAAAATATAGTCTAGATAAGTTTTGATTGGGGCTCTTTATAGCTATTCTATTACTTTTTCAAAAGTTATTCTTAGGCAAAAACAACGACATTGACGACATTTTAAGGGATTTAACTTAAATGTAAATATGGTGTATCTTAAATCCTTTTTAATTACTTGTATTCGACTTGTTTTTTTTTTTTTTCTGTTATAGAACATGAAACTACTTTGGTGCTACCTATTGGCAGCTTTAGCTGCAGTCTCCGGAGCTGCATTGGGCGTTGAAAAGACCGTTAAACAAGTCCAAAATATACAAACTACCACAACTACTACTGATGAACCGAAGACTAATGCTGTTAGTGATTCTTCAGTATCAGTAGACGACTCGGGAGCTTCAATAGCAGACCTAGAAGATTCATTCGGAGGCGCTGCTCCCACCTTACCAGGGGACTCAGAGTTACCGCCTCCAAGAAGAAATGGTTTCTACTGGATGCTCGACTGGAACAGTTTCTTAGAAGTTGGTGATGGCGACACCAAAGTGAACATTCGTTTCGAACCAAAATTAGGTGACCCACAAATGTTTTTACCAGTTACTGTTCCATGAATGACTATTTCAAAATAAATATTTATGAGTTCTAGACTTTTGTTTAGTGAGAAATCCAAGTATTTTTGTAAAATAAATATGAAACAGAGTGATAATGCTAAGTGATTATTGTTACACTCAATGGCTGTTACATAGAAAAATAAGATATATCGGGTGCGTAACAAGTAAAATTTTGTGGAATTCTTAATGTCCGATTATACTATTAATATTAAATTGAATCTTGTCGCTGCTGTCAATCGCCCCTACGACGAAGACACGGTAGTGTTCCACTCAAACGGGGCACACCTCCACCGTATGCTCCATCGTATCCTCCAAGCGATGCACACAATGGTGACATCCAGGCGTTACTTTCGTACTAATCAGGTGCAGGAACCTCCCAAATTTACCATGTTCTGAAAGGACCTCCGTCATGCAGAAGGTGGCTGTAACGTCTCTCCAGCAACTCCTCAATGAAGGATCATGAAACTATAGTTCAATTAAATAGTTAAGTTTGATTGATTCAAATCTCAAATATTTTCTAGCGATACATAGTGATATTAATTTATAAATAATACTATTTCTCTAATATATAATTTGTCTTGGTATATTGTCTTTTAATAATCTCAAAGAAGGTATAAAAATAAAGTATCTAACTAAGGGATAAATCTGTCTTAGACTGTTTGAATTCCTCACTTCACTCGAGTTTTTATATTACGTCCTTCTCAATGCTTGGGAGTCTATTATACAGATCTCTCACTGCGTTCGGGATTAAAACTTAGCAACCGACGTTTTTGGAGGGATTCAACATATCCAGTTACGACTTTAACACACTGCTTTATACTCTAGTCACATAACCTACTATTTTGTTATTTGAGTATGACTTCCTCAAATAAAATTGTTAATTTCTATTCAGAAACCTAATATAATAATATGAGCACCCATTTCCGTTACGCCTCATATACTACTAAAAACTCTAAAATAGACTCTTATTGAAACGGTACTGCAATGTGTCGATTGGATAAGAGAAAGTAGCTCAGAATCTGCCACCATTTATTGTCAACTAGCTTCTGCCCACGGTTTCGCTTGCGTACATAAAATATAGCCTATGTAGTGACATAAGCTAGTAAAAATTTAGCTATCGTATCAGTACTTTCAGAGATTACCTCCCATAAACAAAAATAAACTTTACCTCTATATAATATTAGTGTAGATTTATTTTATTCGTCATCCTACGTTCATCGATCGTGATCACCATTTGTCTATAATTTATTTATTGAGACTATTTCAATCAGCATACTCTACAGGAACACCTAACCGATAGTAAAATACCAGTTCTAATTAAAAAGTCAATAAGATTGAGTCATGTCATCGTAACTGTATTGATAAAGCTTTTGTGAAACAAGATTACGATGGCCAATGATCTAACGTAATTACTTACTAACGTCACAATTCGGCGGAGGATGAATTTCCATACAAACGTAATACCACGCTCATTTGCAGTTGGAGCATATATCCAACATATTATGATGATATTCGGTTAAAGACAATATTTATCTAGGTTCCTACGTCGAGAATATTAGAAATATTGTTATTTTTAATACAAGAAAAGCCAAATGGCATGTTTTGCCATTTACGCTATAAAAAAGTGCGAAATCCAGTTTGCTTAAATTTCTTTTTGTTTTTTTAAAAAAGAAAGTTGTAGGAACCTAGATAAATATTGTCTATAACCAAATATCATCATAATATGTTGGAAATATGCTCCAACTGCAAATGAGCGTGGTATTACGTTTGTATGGAAATTCATCCTCCGCCGGCCCCTTAAACCTCAAGTCGTACAATCGTTAAAGATCCTGCAAACGATATTCTCTTAAATAAAGGAAATTTAGCATCTAAATTAATGTCCGTAATGTGTATATATGTACGAGTTTATGATGAAATTGAGTTTAAAATGTATCTTCCGGTTTTTGATCAAAAACCTAGGTTTTTGATCAAAAACCTAAGTTTATGGAAAACCTGCGACATATACACAACGGGGTTTAATATCAGACTTTTTAAATAAGAGCAAAATGTGAACCTGCTTGTAAACTCATCTTGAGCTCTGATTAAATACTGACATAGTAACTAAAAGACAAATAAAAGTTTGTTCAGCTTCAGTATTTATTTTTGCAAAATTGATATTGCTGACGAGCCCAGAGAGATTACAAATAACATGATTATTAGTTGACAATGATAACAGACGCTGGAACGATTTAGTCCTAGTGCTGGGCAGGAATATAACCATTGAACTAGAAATGACAATGAGCACTGTGCTAAATACTATCTGTTCAATACAGTTACCTATGACAAATACCTTTAGCTACTACAACTGAAAAAAAAATGATTATAAAAACCGCAAGAATATAAATTTTGTACACAATTCCTGTCATATTGAACCTCCACTAGAAATATTCAAATATTTGAAAGCTTAATGACTCATTTTCGTTACATAAAACAACACCCATCACCAAACATTGTTAGAACGGTTATTTCAGTGCCCCGAACATAGCTGGAATAACTGCAGTGTTTAGCTGACAACCTCAATATTTTGCCCTGGACACAAAAAAAAACTCCAGTGACACTTCACGGCATACTTTTAATTTACCTATGCCGGCAGTAGCAGGAACTCCATTTTTAATCAGATTAGATATATAATTAACACTAGCGATTCCCGCAGACATTTTTCAGCCCAAAAGCTGGCTTTTTGTCAGAAAAGAAACTTGGAAACCCAATTGCAACGCCACAGGTTCAATTAAATCACTAATTTGGATAATCAGGTATAAATTATAATTTTAATGGGCCCCCGATATGACAGCCTCTTTAGCGCGACTGCCTACCAGACCTCCACAACCCAGTTACTGGGCAACACAATACTCGGTTACTGGGTAACACAAACTGACGGTCAAACTTTCTGGCGTCTGACTACCTAGCTGCCTAGGTGTCAGTCTGGGTGGGTACGGGTTATCAGTAATGTTCTAGATAAACTTAGAAAAATACATATTATGAATTGAAAAAATACATTGGTACTTACCCGGGTTTGAACCCACGACCTCATGTATTAATGGAGGGGCCTTAACCACTGGTTACTAAGGAATAAAGCGGCTTTCTATCGGTGAAAAAATCTTAGCAATCAGATTAGTACTTTCAGAGATTACCTCCTACATACCAAAAAAACAAAATCTTTATAATATTAGTGTAGAAAAAAAAAACAAACACAGAATTTTTTTTTCTTTTTTGTAATTAAGTTAATGAATGAATTGTAATTTCTAATCTGGGAATTTAAGATTAAGCGGTATATTAATACTACGTACTTACTTTACCGAAAACTAGTTATGCCTCAGTGTATTAAATGTTTAATCAATTATGTATAGGCTTGTACTATCACCCTTAATACAAGTTATTACATAACTTTGTAAGGGTGCTGGTTGCATCACGTACCTGATTCTGTGTAAGTGTAACCAACAAAAAAATGGTTTATTTAAGTACCTATGTTTATTTTGTAATTTTATTGATGGAAATAAATAATTATTATTATTAATTAAAAGTTGTACGCAACAATATTTTGATTCCTGTGTCCTCGGGTTGGAAGGCGAGCGCCTGCCGTTCGTCTTCGCTCCAGACCATGGTCTATACCAAGCCCCGGTGCGAGAGGTTGCTGTCGCCGATCGCCCTCACGAGGAAACTGCATTGCTCCGCCCAAGTGGGATACCCATCCACCATTTACTCCACCTTGTCCTCCAGGTACTCCACCCAATAGTTACACTCGGGCGTTTTTTTTGCACAAATCAGGTGCAGAAAGTTTCCAAACTTACCATGTTCGGTGAGGACCTGCATCATGAAAAAGGTGAGTATGTCGTGAGGTAACCTTATGCCTGAGGCATTTAATTTTACCTATGCTGTGTGTGTGTGTCTTTTACTAGTTTATACAATTTTAATTAACAAATAAATAAGAAAAAAAAAACCATCGACATTTAAATAAGTATTTAATTATAAAAACTACAAAATGGCTTCTTAAAAAATAAAATTCAACTAAAACCCCATCCATACTGCTATCGCTACAAAATAAACTAGTTCGCTTTCGAATTTCATTTTCTGTTGCATATTAAAATTATTCACATATCATCGATTCATTTCACCGTGAAACATTCCAAAGATAAGTTCAAAACAAGCATTGGAAATTGTTATGCTGTGATTGTTGGAATATATTCTGTTCAGTATTAACTAGATCGTTTTGGCATCACTAATTTGGATAATCGAAGCATAGGTCACTATGTCAACATTGCATCACAAGACTCAATTTATTAGCAGTATAATCAGTTAATGTCCGAGTTCCGCCAAATTCCACTTGTTACGCACCCAATATTCCTAATTGTTCTAGGTAATAGCCATTAAGTGTTACCATAATCACATAGTATTACCACACCGTATCAAAATTACTTTACAAAAATACTTGGCTTTCTCTAACACTAACCAAAAGACTAGAACTCATAAATATTACAATTCATTTCGAAATATTCACTCATGGGACAGTGACTGGTAAAAACATTTGTGGGTCACCTAATTTTGGTTCAAAACGAATGTTCACTTTGGTGTCGCCGTCACCAACTTCTAAGAAACTGTTCCAGTCGAGCATCCAGTAGAATCCATTTTTCCTTGGAGGCGGTAGCTCTGAATCCCCGGGTATGGCGGGGGCGGCGCCTCCGAAAGAATCTGCTAGGTCTGCTATTGAAGCCCCTGAATCGTCTGCTGATACTGAAGAATCACTAGCCGCATTGGTCTTTGGTTCTTCAGTAGTAGTTGTGGTAGTAGAAGTAGTTTCAACTGCTGCAGTAGTAGTCTCTTCTGCTTGTCTTTTACTTTGATCATTACTAGTATTTATTTGTTCATTGACTGGGTTGATGCCCTTGTTCAATGGAATCACTTTTACAGAATCGTAGTCAATCGGGTCATAATTTGGTTGTTTAGAGACAGATTTCGTTTTTCTGACTGGCATGTCATATGGCAGACTGACCTCCTTCGTTTCTGATGATGATGTGTCCAATTCAAATGGTAATTCTGGACGAAGAGGTTCATATAAGAAATTGTTTGGAGACAAAGAATATGTACCATCTTTTTTAGTTTTTGAGTCACTGCTAGGTGAGATTAGGTCGTAGGTTAGCAGTATGTTTTCAGGTAATTGAACTGTGCCATCTATAACTTTAGGTGGTGGCAGAGGTTTGAAACCTTCAAGAGGCAATAGGAAATGATCTTGCCCTGGTTTTCCTTCTAAACCGTGAGCATCCAAAAATGCTTGCAGTTCGTCAGGGAAATTGTTTATGAGTTTGTCTGGTAATTCATAACTTGGTTTCACGGTTTTATGGTTAGACTTAGATGTTTTAGATTTTGGTGTAGTGCTTGGTAATGCAACCACTTCCGTTCGTGGTGGTCTAGTATACAATTCCTGTAGCGAGGATCCGTCGCGTGGGGTGTAGGGTAAAACCACCATCAATGTGGGTTCACCCTTCTTTGTAGTCGTTTCAACTTTCGTGGCGGCTGATGATGATACATTTGCTTCTTGGTTACCATCAACAGCTTTATCTTTAACTTTCGATTCTTGTGCATTTATCTCGTTTTCTATTGTACTATAGGGAGTAGTTGCTTTTTCTGTTTTAACTTCTACGGATTCTTTAGATGTTGAAGTTGACGACTTTGCATCTTCCGCTCGTATGTCGTTAAGTAATTGCATAATTTCATCTCTAGTCAATCTTGGTAACAGCTGATTTGTTTGCAGTATATTTTGGACTTGTTTGACAGTCTTTTCAATGTCCAATGCAGCCCCGGAGACTGCAGCAAAAGCTGCCAACAGGCAACACCAGAATAATTTCATTTTCTGTAACAAAAAAAAAAAACAATTAAATAAGCTGAATAAAAATAATAAAAAAAGGCTCGGGCTTGTAAGGTGTATTTACATATACACTTAAGGGATTTATATATGGTTGTTTTTGACAGAGAATACATAAAAAAAAAACGATAGAATAGCAATAACAATCCCTAATCGTAACTCATCAATACCATATTTTTAACAATTTAGATTTTGACATCAAATATGGCTCATTAAAACTGAAAAGAATACAGAGATATTTAAGTAAAAAAAAAACATGGTGTTCAATCTTATTTTTAACAACGACAAAGTCCGTTACTCCTCCGGTCTCGCTAATCTCCAAAACATTCATATTTAAATTCCCACCAATCCCCGACAAGGAAATAAAGTATACGAGCGACTGTATAAGCAGTGCTGGAGTTATCTCTGTAATTACAGTTTGAGTTACACAGCAGTACCATAATCGTAATTTCCAAACTTGGGAAGCAGGCCAAGATATCGAGAAGTTGTTATCGTTTCAAAAGTTTCGGCTCCCGGATCACTTATAAGATGCTCCACTCACATCTGCGCTGTATGAGAAAAATGTTATGATCTTTCACAAGTAATGATCGAGTAAACTGGGCGTTTAGTGGGGTCCTGGTAGCTTTTATAGCCATTTTCTCTTTTTTAATGACGTCTTTTACTGGTGAGTTTATTAGTTAACGACGTAAGTGGTTTAGGTTGCATTTTAGAATCAGAAATATTTATTTTCCAGAAATGTAGGTAAAAGTTTGAGATTGTAAAGGATTGGCTGTTTTCGGTTCATTTTGCCTTATGGCATTTTTTAAAGCGGGAAATCATCTAATGACTCGTCACACCCTAAGACGGAGCGCAAGGGCGTCAGACTTATACTGACAAAAACTACACCTAATATGTTCCTTTTTTTGCCTTGTATACCAGGACCTCAGGTTTCCCTTTCAGAAGTCAACCTGTAGCCCCAGTAGGTTTCGGCCTCACTGGGTCCCTACGATTTGCTAACATCTCTTTAAGGCGCACTTGTAGAGCCCTACTCTCGCCATCGACAACTCGAGGCTCGGACGTTTACCGTATGGCAGGACGGCTAGTTACTCATCGCCCAAGCCCACGCCAGTGGTGGTTGGAAATGAGGTTCGCGATCTCGGTGACAGGGGCGTGAAGATACTCGCTACCTCATGCGTGCGCCCGCCTTCTTCGCTAGCATTATTGCTTCGCAGAAAGAGGCGACCGCCTGCTATACCTCGTCGTTCCAGACCATGGCCTATATTGGAGCCCCGCTCAAGAGGTTGTTGCCGCCGATCGCCCCCACTAGCACACGGTGGTGCTCCGCCCATAGGGTACAGTGGAGCATAATGTGGAGGTGTGCCTCACTTGACGGCGACCTCACGCGTTTAAGGACTCACTTGAGAGCTCGTGGATTTACCGCCATTATTATGGCATGAACATTGCATTCACTAATAACTGAATAAACCAATTTTCAACCGTACACTCGAAATAAGGTTCAGTTGAAAACCAGCGTCAGGCAACTACCATGTAGTTGTTTGGCACTATTGCTGAAATGGACCTATTTGGCGCCGCCGTGAGACACACATTGCTAGTTGTCTCTTTTTTTTATATAAAATAATTTATTAGTGTCTATGTCTACATGTTGTTACTATATTGTGTGTATGCCAAATAAAATAGTTTTCTTTCTTTCTTTCTTCAATTGAGGTGTATTTTGAAATTATGTGCATTATATTTAGTAACTCCTGTTTTATACTTAGAGCAAGTCGTTAACCTCTTAGGCTAGTTTTTTTTTTTTATATTTCAGGTCAAGTTCTAGTTAAAAAATTTTTTCCCAAAGGACCATCCATAATCCTTGCTGCTATGGGAATTTTTTTTACATCTTCACAGAATTTCTTCTACTTCAAATTCAAACAATTCTTTTCTAACGTTTTTTAAGACAGAACTTTCAAACAAAGTTCAGATCCGAAGATACAATCTCTTTTAGTTTAAATCGCAGTCCCAAATGACATTCAAAGATTGTTCTTTGAGATAACAGATCGTCAAGAGCACGATTGTGCAAATCGGAAGCTAGTCTTAATAGGCTTAAAGTATGTAAAAGTAAAGTATTATCGTTATATACCTGCTTTAAGAGATACGCTGATAGGAATCATGTTAAGTTACTGATTTGGAAAGGCAACTTTCATGGTATTTGAATTTCAATGGAAGAAACTTTTCAATTATTTGTTGTTTACTAAATTTACATTTGCAGAACTGATAGTTGATGAGGACGAAAGGTTCTGGAGTGGCAAACACGTACGGGAAGACGCAGCGGCCTCCCACAGGGTGGACCAATGACCTTGTGCGGGCCGCGGGAATCGGATGGATGCGAGACGCACTGGGCCAGTCGTTACGACGCCTGCCTATGTTCAACAGTGGACGTCATTTGGCTGAAATGATGATGATGGTGATAAGTTCTACGACTTGTTTCAACTAAGGAAATTATTAAGTATTATCGTAATTCTGGATTTTTAACGTTTTTTTTTTAATACATACTCATTTCGCTTGTTATTGTTAAGGGGTGACCAGATGGGCGAGGAGAAATGGCAGGCAATTGCCGACTTCTGCGAAGCAGTAATGCTCGCAAAGAAGGAGACCGACCGCATCAGGTAACGTCACTCTCGCAGACACCGGGATTCCGATCCCTATTTCCGGCCACCGTAGGCGCGGGCTTGCGGACAGTGAGCAATGGGTAGCTCGCTGTCCTACCGTCCGGTAACTGTCCGGACCAAGCCCAAGTCGTCGACGGCGCGCACTGCTCCCGCGCGCCTCAAAGAATTGTCAGCAACAGCAGGGGCCCAGCTGGGTCGAAGCTTACCGGGGCCAGGGTTAGTTTCGAAAGACAACTCGAGCCCCGGTATGAAGGCTTGAAGGAACGGGGTGGGTTTTTAGTCAGTAAGAGTCTGACACTATCTCCCGCTCCGCCCAAAACCGGAGTTGTCGTTGATGATTTTAACACCAAAAAAAAAGGGGGTGACCAGATGGTTGCAAACCAACTTTCCAACCAAGGTGACCTAGCTAGTTGCAATCCGTTTAGACAGTAGTTTTAATCCATGACCTTCCACGCCCTTGGTGTGGAGACGCGTTTTCCCAACCACCGAACGTGTTGGCGCGTGGTTTACGTCCATATAGCCACAACACAAACCATACACATAAACTAAGGTCACCTTGGTCGGAACGCAACCGTCTGGTCAATGCTTTAATCGAGATCATTTTTTAACCTTCAAACTTGATCGTTCAGTGTTGCAAAACTTAGGGGAGGCCTATGTCCAACAGTGGTCGTCTATTGGCTGATATGATGATAATAACAAACCTTCAAACTACAGAGATATTACTAATGAAATATACCTAAAACTCTAATCTAATCTCTAATCTCTGCCCTCGGGAACGAAACTAGAATTTTAGCTAAGTGGCTTTGTTGGCATTATAAAATAATGTAGGAAGTATTTTCCTCCCCTTTTAAAGTCAACAGGAGGGAAAATAGGTTACTATAAGGTTTGTAGGCCACTGGCTTGGCTGCAATTAGCGACGAGTACCATAGAGCTTGTCTGGATGAAGGGCTTTACGTGCAATTGCACAAATAAAATGTTTTTGAGCTTGCTGTTTTTATTATACTTTTAACCGTTTAAATAAATATTACTTTATGGAAAACTGTTTGGTACTTATGTTTTAATATGGCTTTTTTTTTCGGTAGAAAAATCATCTAATGACATCTCCCGCTCTTGGGCGGAGCGGGAGATAGTGTCAGACTTTTACTGACTAAAAACCCCTTCCTGTTCCTTCGTTGCCTTTCGTACCGGGGCTGAGCTATCTTTCGAATTAACCCTGGCCCCAGTAGGCTTCGACCCAGCTGGAACTCTTTTGAATATGTAGTTACAATTTACTTTTCTTAATTCATAAAAATGTAATATAACGTTTACTTAAATTCTAATCCCAAATTTCTAATCCTAACTAATATTATAAATGTGAAAGTGTGGATATTTGGATGTTTGTTACTTAATCACGCAAAAACGAGATCGTGAAATTTTACACAGAGTTTCCTGTTTTGATGTAGCACTAAAAGAAGATTTTGCAATATTGACCCCATATGTTGATGAAATGGGGGTCCAAATTTTGTACATAGAAACCTACTTTCACGCGGGCGAAGCTGCTGGTAGAAACTAGTATATTATATTTCATTGCAAAACCGATCAAAATAAACGCGTATATGTTTTCAAGGATAGGAAAAAGGTCATAGGGTTAATTTTTATAAAGAACTAGCTTTTGCCCGCGCGGCTTCGCTCCAACTTTTTTTTTTTTTTTTTTTATCTGTTATAAACTAGTACTTGACTGCGATCCCGCCTGATGGTAAGCAGTGATGCAATCGTTGATGGTGAGGCGCACTAGTTTATTAAGAGCCTATTCACTCTAGCCTTGAAGACACCCAAATTATAATCAGACGGAAAGACCGTAGCTGGCAAACTGTTCCAGTCCTTCGAAGTACGCGGTATAAATGACGAGGCGAAACGCTTAGTCCGGACCGTAGATGTTTCAACAACGTAAGGGTGGATACTCGCCGTGCGTCGGTTTGTCCGATGGTAGAAATGAGATGGCGGAATCAAGTCATGCAATTCCTGCGCACACTCTCCAAAATGCAATCTGTAAAACACCGAACTCTTCCCTACTCCACCCTAATATACCCTACTCTACCCTACTCTACCCAACTCTACCCTACTCTACCCTACTCTACCCTACTCTACCCTACTCTACCCTACTCTATCCTACTCTACCCTATTCTATCTTACTCTACCCTACTCTACCCTACCCTATCCTACTCTACTTTACCCTACTCTACACTTCTCTACTCTACACTACTATACCCTACCTACCATACCAAACTTCACATAAACCATCTACTAAATAGTCCGAATAAAGCCTAAACATTTGGTTTGGATAGGTGAGCCCGTTCTTGAGTTATAAAATTACAACGAAAAGTGGCATTGATTTTTATAATTTAGAGAAAAGTACTGTTTTTGAGGGAAAGAACAATAACTTTCAATGTTCATAATTGCTTTGCGACGTTAGATGGCGCTACGTGTCTTCTGAATTATGATTGATTTTATTAATTCTTTCAATAGTGTATTAAGAGTTAATTTAAAAAAAAAAAATTCTGATAATTACAATTACTTATTAAAATATTATATTCCACAACATGGCAAATCTTCTTTCACGAAATAAATTGAAAAAATAAGGATTTCCTTTTATTCAATGATACTATATATAATTTATCTAATGTGATCGACAATCTTCAATGTGTTTGCAATTTCATAATGCGATAAATTATCAACATTATCGAATTCTTTATTTGTTGTTTATAAATCTGCATTATTTACCTTTTACGCCCTAGAGGCAAAACATAGCGCCCTCAATATATTAAAAAGAGAGAACTTATAATGTACCTCTGCTTTAAAATGAATAAATGAATGTTCAATCTTTATTGATTGTCTGACATATAGTACAAAAGATACACTTATCGCTATTTATCGTCTATATAAAGTCAAGTGGGTTATTATACCACATACCGTAAAAGCATGAATATTACATACTCCTGTCTTGTTCTGCAGTGACAATGAAATTTTAATTGCATGTCATCATGTATCGTATTCGCGTACCGCGTTGATTTAAGGACTCAACACATTTGTGCGATAAGCTTACTCAGTACGTGGGAGAGATATTTTTAAATAATATTTTTGTTATGGCTTATTTTCATCGTAGCTTTTAGGCATTAGATATTACATTATCGCTTTCAGTGACACTATCATCTATAAGAAAAATAAATCTGTAGAAGTTTTTTGTTGTTCGTGCGTCATGTAAAATGTATGATATCGATGTAAATAACTTTTATACACTAAAATGACCTTAACTTGATGTATTATTTAGGCCTTGTTTCATTGCAATCGGTTAACTATATCAAAAGATATACTACATTCTGTTTGGCAGTATGAAGTGCGCCGGGTCAACTAGTTTGTATAATTATGACCGCAAACACAATTTTTATTAATTTAAGTTGACTAAAATTTTTAATAATGAATACTGATTAAAACTCATCTCAACAAACGTCAAATATAATAATGTCTTTGACAGTCTGCTAGATATCACACAAATATTTTGCAAGTACTACAAACGCAATCGATTCTTATGTTTACGATCCGTGACGTTTTGGCACGAATTACTTTCTACTTTATACTACATTAACATTCCATTCAAATACAGATAAAATCCTGCTGTTTATTATAGACTGACGCACAAAGAAACTGAACTTATGTAAGTGTTTATCAGTGTACTACATCACGATAGCATTCTTCTCCATATCATTTCAGAAATCCTTGACCGCACAAGTGTGAACAATCCTTAACGACATGTGTACGATGTGTGACGTTATAGCACGAAACACTTTCTACGTAGTCTCGTTAACATTCGTGATGCAACGTCTCTCACTTGTTCATTACGAAGCGTAATATTTGTTAATTATTTACAGTAGGTACTTTGTGGGACAAATTTTGGATGTGGACTTTATAATGAGATCTTATGTTTGCTTTGAACAATTTCAAATAATAGTTATCAAGAGTACAATCATTTCTCGTAATGTTTTCATGCATCAGTGGAAATGGATGCATATCTGCAGAGAAATTGCAAGACGCCATTCAAGTACTTACTAGGTATTCATTACACATTCAAGTACCAAGGAACATTCTGATGGTCTTTAGTATTTGAATATGTAATAATTATGTACTCTTCAGACAGTAAAATCCAAACACACACACAGTCACAAGAATATTGATTGACTCCAAGGGAACATACTCCCTGTACGGTCTCATCAACCGCACACTTAGTTTGCGAACACAGCAACTTACGTGGAGATCGTGCGTCACAAATATTATAGTAGAATTATCACGTTTTAAGTAAGCCGCCTCGGGTCAGACTATATCTCTAGAACTAACGTCAAGAGAGATAATCGCCAGCTTTATTAACCATCTACGTTTGAATAGATATTTAAATTTGACTTGTGGTTCTTTTGGTATACTCCGTAACTACCAACATTTATAGTATTAATCTTTATGATGCCTACAACCACAGGCTCATACATTAAATAGAATAGAATAAACTTTATTGTACACCAAAAAGTAAAACAGCTTATACAAAAACTCAAAAAAAAAAAATGGTCAAATGGTCCTTCGAGCCGGATAAAAATGAGATTGTATAAAATCTTATATGTATTCTATTTCCTAAATCAAGACATGGTCCTGGAACCTGTTTTTCAAGTTCCATCCAAACTATTTATTTAGCCATTATGATGTGAAAAGGTAAGAATAACAGAGACTGAGTTACTTTCACATTATAAATTGTGTTTTATTAATTAGCGGCTTCGCTTTCGTCAAAATAGAAAATTATCCCAAGAAACTTATACCCGTGTGCCATTTCATTCAAATCCGTCCATCCATCCGTCCATCCATCCGTTCATCCGTCAATCCATCCGTCCATCCATCCGTTCATCCGTCAATCCATCCGTCCATCCATCCTTTAATTCTTTAACTCCTTTATCGTACACCATGATCAATAACAAAATATGTGGACATCAGAGTTCATGTACATAGGCGAGCTTAACTCAAAGTTGAGTTTTCTTCTAGCAAACCATTGAGTGATAGAGAGAAATCACAGCAGAGGGTAAGATCCAGTGCACAATTTAAAAAATAAATAAATAATATGAATAAAATAATACATAAACATACCTACATATATAAATACATACTTATATAATATATACATAAATACATATATTTACTATGTCATTCATATGTTTTTCATTTGTTTATTTTATGTTGTTGTTTTTATCCATCCGTCCATCCGTCCATCCGTCCATCCGTCCATCCGTCCATCCGTCCATCCATCCGTCCATCCGTCCATCCATCCGTCCATCCATTACCTTTGAAAACAAAAATCAGTTTAGCCCAAACACTTATTCAGCCGATTATAGATTATGCCGACGCCTGCTACCTGGATGCTACTGAGGAGCTATTAAACAAGCTTGAGCGATTACAAAACTTATGCATTCGGTTTGTTTTTGGATTACGAAAATATGACTATGTCTCTCATATTCGCAAGGAACTCAAGTGGCTCCCTATTCGTATTCGCAGGAATACTCGGATTTTATGTCTTCTTTTTAATATCTTACACAACCCATCTTATCCCTCCTACCTTCGTGATCGTTTTTCCTACGCTCGTCCTAGTGACGCGCCCTGCAGATCACACCTCAGATCCCTTCTTAAATCCCCTCCCCATAAATCCAGTTACTACTCCTATTCTTTCTGTGTCCATGCCGTGAGGTTGTGGAACTCACTTCCGCCTAGCATTCGAGATTTAAAATCGATCTCACTTTTTAAAAATCGAGTAAAAGAGCACTATCTTTCCTCTCAATTGTGATATTTATTTATATATTGTATGTATTATGTATGGTATATTTTTATAGCTGTAGGTATATATTATTTTTAGGTATATATAATTATATATGACTTTGGATTAAGATAAAGATTTTTGGATTGAGATAAATAAGATCACACATTCTTCTTTTGCTTCCTACACACTATGGTCTACATTTCTTTTTGATTTCTCCTTTCGCAGGTCTGCTGGAAGAAATTTCTTTGGAAATAAGCAGTAACACCTGCTAAGCAGTACCTTTGTACTAACATCTCTTATGTATTTTCTGTTTCTGTTATTTTTGTGTGTACATAAATTGTAAAATAAATAAATTCATCCGTCCATCCATCAGTTTCGTTCGAGCATGAAGAAGTAAGAGTAACAAACATACACACACACTCACAAACATTCGCCTTTATAATATTAGTGTCACCACACAAGATTAATGTCGAGCCTTCCAAAAATAAATAAGCGATAAAATAAAATCATGTACCTATAGAATGTTTCAATAAACCGAAAATGTAAAAGGTATCGTTACAAAACATCGGAACACCACAATGACCTTTCAGATGGATTCTGTTTTTGTGACAACAATACTTAATACAATAACCTCATATATGTATGTTCCGATTTCTATTCATCGGTATGCTCTCGTTTTCTTCGTTATTATTTTCTCTGTATTCTGTGAAAACAGTTTTGTTTCGTAAACAAGGTATGATAAAGATATTTAGATGTTGTTTTTTGGGTTAATCTCAGACGATTCACGGATCTTATCAATATATGGTGATTATGGCTCTTCCACAAAATAGATAGGTACAGAAGACAATCTACTTACAAAGCGCGCACGAGCAACGCACACATAGACACCGCTCACGGACACGATATCTCAGCTCAAGCGTCCGGTGCACTCATAAAGTTCGGCGCAACGCGCTGACGTGTGTGCGATTGCCTAGCGTGAACTTTATACATGAGGTTAACTTCTGTACTGGCCCTATTGTCTTATAACAAACTAAACAAAACACAGCCGACTTCAATACGAAAATGAAACGTTCAAAATAGTTTTAATTTCGGAAGTCAGTGTTTCTGGCTTTGTTTGTTTGTTACGAGTATATATTATAACACCGACTTCCGAAATTTTAATTAGTTTGAATGTTTTCGTACTTCAGGAGGATATTTTTTTGTAAAATGTTGTACTTTGGTCTGGTGATCGTAAACGCAATTTCTGAGCGTCATGTCTTAGGTTCAATTTCCAAATCGTGTAAAATGTGCTATTGCTTTTTTATAAATATTAATAGGTAGCTATAGTGCCTGAAGTATGGAAAGTGTGATACGCCCGTATCTCGGAAGCACATAAAGCCGTTGAGCTGGCGGCTAATCTCTCCCCAGTCGTGTTGGATTGCCGTCCCATCGGATTATGAGTGTAGGAACCGAAAATGCACCATAGTATTTGCTCATACGCTTATGCGTTTTTATTTATTTATTAGAACTTAATGCAACACAAATGTACGAAGGCGGACTTAATGCCTTAGGCATTCTCTACCAGTCAACCTAGGGTGGTGAAGAGAAAACATGGCAGGTACATAAAAAAAAAAGAGAGAAAGAAAAAAGATTAATAAGGGTACAAATGTATATATATATATATGTCTATTTTATTTATATATATATATATATACATATTTAATATAATATATACCTACATATATATTTATATAAAGTAAAAGAAGGGGGGTTTTAATATTGCGTTATAATATCTTTTACGTTCTAGCTAATCTCCATTGAGATTAGCTTGATGAATGATGATGTCTCATGTAAAAAAAGGAGTAAAGTTTCTTGAAAAAAACTATTTCAAACATCGATTTATATTCTAGTGATAGACAAGCACATTTACGGAAACTATTTGTCAAAATACTGAAAAGTAAATACAAAACTTCACTGCAATAGGTACTACATTAGCATTATGTCTTCTAACAGAACTATTAAAACATACAGCGCTAAGATAGCTTTTAGAGGATACTTTTTACGCGACCAAAATGTCTTAAGCGCCATGAATTTCTTAGCACTTACGCGTTTCGACAAACATAGTTGTAATATTCAATGTATACGGACTACATTGCACCTGAGTCGTTGGGCGGAGCATCGCCGTGCCCTCGTGGGGGCGATCGGCGGTGGAGACCTTTCGCGCCGGGCCTTGGTTCAGACCATGGTTCGGAGCGAGGAGGAGTGGCAGGCGGTCGCCGACTTCTGCGAAGCAGTAATGCTCGTATAGGAGGAGGCCAACCGCATCAGGCAACGGCCCTCTTGCCGCCGCCGCCGGGATTCCGATCCTAATTTCCGGCCACCGTAGGCGCGGGCTTGCGAACAGTGAGCAATGGGTAGCTCGCTGTCCAACCGTCCGGTAACTTTCCGGACCGAGCCTAAGTCGTTGACCGCGCGCACTGTTCCCGCGCGCCTCAAGGAGTTGTCAGCAATAGCAGGGGCCCAGCCGGATCGAAGCCTACTGGGGCCAGGGTTATCCGAAAGGGAACTCGAGCCCCGGCATGAAGGCTAGAAGTACCGGGGTGGGCTTTTAGTCAGTAAGAGTCTGACACTATCTCCCGCTCCGCCCAAGAGCGGGGGTTGTCATTGGATGATTTTTCCCACCATAAAAGAAACACCTGAGTCGATTGAGTGTTCGGCACGCGCAATTTAGTGCGTAGTCGAGGTTTCCGGCGACTGGGACCGCAATTAACTAGGACCGCGGTCCCAGTCACCGGATCCGTAAAAATAAAATATTTTTCTTCCAGCGACTGGGACCACTCATAGATAACTTAAAAAAATCTATTATTTAAGCCAAACTCGGCACAGTCAAACGAAAAAATTTCTAAATTATTTATATGAATAGCATTGACTCGTTCTAGGAAAATTGTTGATTATTATTACAAGCACGATTTATGTTGAAAATTGTTGATTATTATTATAAGCACGATTTATGTTATTTTTTTTTTATTATTGTTAGCATGATTTTCGTGTATGTTTTTATTACGAAAGTTTTAAATAACAGAATTGTAGTCAAAGGCTGTTTTTTTTTAACATCAATAAATGAAGTTTTTAAATCAGAAAGGATTTTTCTTCAATTAAAACATTACATTTTCGTTTGACTGTACATTTTTTAAATTTCAGTTATCATTTATGAGTGGTCCCAGTCGCCGGAAGAAAATTATTTAATTTTTACGGATCCGGCGATTGGGACCGCGGTCCTAGTTAATTGCGGTCCCAGTCGCCGGAAACCTCCGTAGTCCATATATATCGATGATTTCAAAAGACTTTTTTGTTCACTATAAGGCAGAAAAACCCATCTGATCCCAATACGTCAATTCGATTTTTTACCGAAGCAATAAGCAATACAAGAACACATAAAAATGTCCGCACTTTGTTTACTTAAATAATAGATGTTTCAATATTTTTCTATGAGCTTCTTTGTTCGTTTCTTATAGGAAACATCACCTGAGTCAATAGCACTTGTTTCCTTGGCTTGTGAAAGGGATTGTTTTTATAGTAGAAATAAATAAAACTGGGAATCGTAATATGCTGGAGGGGTTTGATGTAGTAACGTTATGGTATATTAAAGATACAAGAGAATGCAATAAAAGGTATGCCTTTAATTCTTTAATGTACACCAAAAAAATACAATAACAACAACAACAACAAGAACAATAAAAAACAACAACGACAGCAACAAACAACAAAAATAAAACAAAACAATGTTAAAGAAAACAAGTTATAAGACACTAACACAGTCATGGACACTTTTAGTTTATGATATGATAATAAGTATACTTATATTTAACGATCTATTCACAATTGTTTTTTTTTTTCAGGTACAGGGACTCGAGCTGTCCTTACCGGACAGCCTAACGATGAGCTACCCATTGCTCTTCGGACTTTTCCCCATGCCTACAGTAGCCGCAAATCGTCTTACCACTTCTGACGCCCGAGGCGTCCCCTTTAGCAGCGACTGGATCACGAGGATGTCCGCTCCCTCACGGAGGCGGCAGCTTGTCAATCCTTCTCGCTCGAAACTATAGCCTGAACCAGAATTGGACGCGAAAGGTCGCCGCCAATGATCGCCTCCATGAGGACACGGCGGTGCCCAAGTGGGGCAGATTTTCAACGTATGCGTCACTGTATCTTTCGGGCGATCCGCATAATAAGCGTTTCTTCCACCCGTATCCGCAACAGTAACCTGCCGAACTAGCCATGTCCGGTGAGAACCTGCGTCATGCGGAAAGTGACGACACCGTGGTACCTCTTTAGAAACTCCTGAAAGAGCGGATTTACCGCCGCGATCGTATTATGCCCTATGTACAATAGAGAGTGTAAATAAACACATTGTCAGGAAAACGATTTGTCATCCAGGAAAATATATATAATATAATTATGAAAGCCAAATTCTACTGACTCACTACTGACGAAATCTCCTAAACATGATTTGAGGCACGCTTTCTTTTGACCTTAAGAAGGCTTTGCTTCTAAGAATAGTTACCACATTTCCAAGTGTTTTATAAAAGAAAGAAAGAAAAAAAGAAAAACAGTTTATTTACGCGATAAAGACGCAATCTTAAAACTAGGTAACAGAACATAACATCACAGCAACATAACGAATAAAAATGACGAATATATGAACAACAAATACATATTTATGAAGAGTTTCAAAACTTATGACTAGTGCCAAGTGCTTTAATACGCTTAGACATGAATACCAACTCATATGCCATACTGTTATAAAACGCGAATATCGTAATCATATGAAGAATGCCTGCAATGGCTTGTAAAATGCAAAAATCTCGGGATGTAGACTAATTTGGGATTGGAGTTGGTACTTCAACCCCAGATTGGTCCTAAAAAATAGAACAATTATTAGCTATTAAAACTATTAAACCAGGACAAGGCAAGAACTATTAAACAACGGCTATGCTCGGAGTTTCTTTGTGTGACCACATCAGAAAATTAAATGAAGATGTCCGCAGAAGAACCAAGGTTACAGATATAGCCCAAAAAATTGCCAAAGTGAAGCAGCAGTGGGCAAGGCACACTGCTCGTAGAACAGATGGTCGATGGGGATGGAAGGTTCTAGAATGGTGACCACGTACCGGAAGACGCAGCGTTAGAAGTTCCCTCAAGGTGGACTGTTGACCTGGTGAGGGTCACAGGAATCCAATGGATGCAAGACGCACAGGACCGGTCATTATGGCGACAATTGGGGGAGGTCTATGGCCAACAGTGGACGTCTTTCTGCTGAAATGATGAATAGAACAATACCTAAACAGAACATTATAGAAATGTTTTTAAAAGGAACTCATACAATGAAAGTCAGATACTTAACTGAAACCGAGTAAATTATCACCGCGTTTAGAAGGACCAGAAATGATATTTTTCCAGAAAATTCTGCACCAGCCATAAACTTAAGAAGATTCGTAGTCACGCCTAGAGTATAAAGAATATAAGTAAGTATCACGCGTGCGACATGTCTCGCCTCATTGTATATTTATCTCCCTCAGAAAACAAACTTCACTAGAAGTCAGCTAAACTTAGACGGTAACAAGAATTTATTTAGCTAAATTATCTACATATTTCAACACTCTCAGAGAAAGGGCAGACATTAATAATAAATTCTGCAAATGTGTTTCACTTCCACGTTTCGTGACATTTTGAGGACCACCTGTGAAATCGAGTAATTTACAATCTAAAGAAGAATCTTAATATATTCAAGTTTCTAATTGTAAAACAATTGCTATAGCAAATTATTGCTGTAATCATCATCATCATCACTTCAGCCGAAACACGTCCACTGTTGGATATACGCCTCCACCAAGCGAAAGAAGAAAATAAAGAATGAAAAAGTGTTTATTCACGTCAAACATGACGCATACCATAACAAAATAAATAACAATATCGACTAAAAAGTAGTACGTAAGATATGCGTCACATCCGCGCAAAACGGCCAGCGCTCAGAAAAATGCTGGGGCTCATGAAAAACAGAGCCACAGCGCTGATTTTCAGCACCAGCCGTCGTCGACGATGAGACGCCGATCGGTCAGCAATGATTTATTCTACTTGCAATCAATTAAAAAATAAACAAATTAAAACATAAAATAACAATAAAACGAACAATAACCTTAATTATACATTAAACATAAACTATGGATAAAGAAAAACACAAGTTGACTAACAAACAAGAACTAGTCGATTATTTTGATCGATCAATGATCGGTCGAACTTAAAACTAGAAATTGTCAGTGCGCAGTCACTTAGTCACATTTTGAGTCTGTGGTAACAAAAAAAGATGGCTGATCGATGGATAACTGCGGTAAAGTTACGTAATTATTATGCAGTCAGCGTCAGCACAACGACCGATCCTGTGCGTCTCGCATCCATCGACTTCCCGCGATTCTGACCAGGACTACGGTCCATCTTGTGGGAGGCCTTTCAATGCTGTGTCTTCCGGTACGAGGTCGCCACCCCAGAACCGTTCAACCCCATCGACCATCTGTTCTGCGTGCAATGTGCCCTGCTCGTTGCCACTTAAGTATGGCGATTCTTCGTGCTATGTCGGCAACCTTGGTTCTCCTACGGATATTGCTGTAGGTAATCAGTCCTGGTCGATTAGTTGGTTGTCTTGTTTTATCTATGAAATTGGACTGTGGTATTCCTTGAAAAATTCACTGTGGTCTTGAAGTGCAAAGAGTAAATGAAAAGATTTAGGTGGGTTTCAGTCAGTAAAAATTTGACACTCCCATCTCGCCACACCCAAACTAAGAAAATTTATATGATAACTTCGCAACTTCCAAAAAAAGAACCTGTTATTTTTTTATTTGATATAAACTAGTGCTTGACTGCGATCCCACCTGATAAGCAGTAATACAATCTCTGATGGTGAGGTGCTCTCGTTTATTAAGAGCCTATTCACTCTAGCCTTGAAGACACCCAAATTATAATCGGACAGGAAGACCGCAGCATGCAAATTGTTCCAGTCCTTCAATTTTAGAATATAAGAAAGAAAAAGGCCTTGCTGATGTACATTTGCCCACATCTAAATTAATCCACGCTACGCCCCTGTATCACATCACGACCATATAAGCAAACCCTTACCCCACTCTTTTACAATTTGCATGCCACGATAACCAACAGATTTTCTCATGAACATCAAATATAATATTATTACATCTACCGAATCCAAATGAAAGAAGGGATGGAGTCAGGGGGCTCAGTAGTAGGATATATTATGTTAGAGTGAGCTCGATCCACCCCTAGATTTACATATGGAAACAATGAGATGGAAAACAGTTTGTGTGATTCATTCGTTATAACAATAACAGGGTGTGACCGCCGATAGCGGTTCGGCTGTAAAAAGTTGAGATAGGCCAGAAACCCTGCCACGATCTCTTAACATGATCCATTTCTCGACCTAAACTGATCTCTTTGAGGGATGGTGCTATACAATATTCGTTTTACTATATGCGAAACACGTAACTTGTCTTCGATGGGTCCTATGTATAAAGGCCAATATGCCAATTAACACCTTTTTAATATAGAATAAAAGTTTCAATTTGATTATTTAATAAATTTTTTACAAGCTTGTAAAAAAATAAAACAGATCAATAACCCAACAAAAAGTAAGTAATAAGTATTGAATTAAAACTTTTAGAGCCTCTAATAAAAAGATGTCCATTTGCAAATTGGCCCTTATACATAGGACCTATCGATATGTACAAAATTTCATAACTCTATCACGAAAAATCACAAAGTTATAAGCTTGTTATGTTACCTGGTGGCCTGCACAAACACATGGTCCACGGACCATCCGGGCGACTGAGGAGTTGCGCTGGTCCCTAATACCCACTACGGCCTGCTATGACCTGTGTTGTACTTAGTGTCGGTGGTGTCCAACTTGTGACCTTTTTCAAATATTTTTAGGAAAAAAATTAACACCATGTAAAATTTATTGGAATCGATTCAGTAACGATTCTGTACAAACTATTTTCAGGATTTACATAAACTAAAAATAATGTTGTATAAAGTGTACAGTTCTATTCCTCTTTCTCGCTCGCACGCCTGACCTTTTGACATGTCATGGTAACGTCCCTGAAACACTTTTGATACGTAATTACACCCTTATCAATAACTATATAACACGAAGCCCAGTTACACAAAATTCAATTTTTTGTAAGTGTCAAATTAAAAAAAAACACTAAGGGATTTTCTCTGACTCTGAGGTCTCAATATTCATAACGCATCAGGCAACGGCGTTCTCGCCGCCGCCGGGATTCTGAACCCGATTTCCGGCCACAGTAGGCGCGGGCTTGCGGACAGTGAGCAATGGGTAGCTCGCTGTCCGGCCGTCCGGTAACTGTCCGGACCAAGCCCAAGTCGTCGACTGCGCGCACTGTTCCCGCGCGCCTCAAGGAGTTGTCAGTAACAGCAGGGACCCAGCCGGGTCGAAGCCTACTGGGGCCAGGGTTATCCGAAAGGGCGCTCGAGCCCAGGTATGAAGGCTAGAAGGAACGGGGTGGGTCTTTTAGAGTCTGACACTATCTCCCGCTCCGCCCAAGAGCGGGGGATGTCATTGGATGATTTCTTCCCACCATAAAAAAAAAATGGTCTCAATATTCAGCGATATATTCTGAGTCGATATGTGTTAAAAAATAAATCAAATAATAAGAAAAACCGGTGAAACTTGGATCATAAATGTAAAAGGCATAGAGATTTGAATTCGTTGACGGGTCCATATTGAATGTATAAAAGAGTAATGAAAATTTAAATGTTATAAAAATATTAAGAAATTTATATTTATTTAGAAATTATTTATTATGTAATTAAAAGGCATTAAGTCCGCCTATGTACTTTTTGTTGCATGAAGATTAAATAAATAAATATAAATTACGAATCATTGTATGAATCGCAATATGCACGCATTTATGAAATAATCTTATGAAATCTTAGATTTATACCCCTATAGAAATAAAGAGGCGATATTATTTTTTATGTATGAAAAGAGCGCACTGGTTTACGTAATAATATCTACGGCAAATAAAAATAAGCTAATATAAAATTCACTTAAGAGCAAAAGGATCAACAAGACTCATAATCGTTGTTACACAAAGAGTTATAAATGGAACATGACCAGATGTCAATAAAGACAATATCCGTTGAAATATGACGTTTATTTTGTTGATACAGTGTAAACACAAAGCGCTCTTCTTATGAAGAATTTCGTTTTGTGATCAGAAATTGATTTTTTGATAGAAAGCTGAGAGAAGGAAGTCAGTACCATGTAAATATATAAACTAAACTAAGACTGATATACTGTAACAAAATCAACAAACGATTAGAAACTGATACAAGTGGAGAAAGTTTGTTATTTGCGACTGAGGCAGAATTCGCACAAGCCGCAGGTGAGGGTGTTATGTAGCCGAGTGCTGCTGTGACAAATTTCCATGTGTATCAAACAACGTTTTCCAATACACTTACGAAGATACAAATAAACGGGGGTTGATGTGTGACTCGCGGAGGTCGCTTAACACTCAACTCGATAAATGTAATAAAATGTAGCGGGGGCGAGCGCGTGCACTTTTACGCACTTGTGCAAAAAACAATAAATTGCGTGCCTAAAAGCGGCAGAGAAAAGAGCTGGTTTTCTAGTAAATATATTGAAAAATATTATTATAAATTTTGTATTTCGGATGTCGTACTTTGATTCGTCAAGTGCACCCTTAGTTATACAAGTATATTAATTTTTAGGTTTACCTAAAATAATCTATGTCACTCAGGAATAAAGCAGCTTTCTATGGACGAAAAAATTTTAGCAATCGGAGCAGTACCTACTTCTAAAGATTACCTCCTTCAAACAAAAACAAACTTTACCTCTTTATTATATTAGTGTAGATTACAATTATTAATCGATACCAACTTTAAAGTCACCATGTCCAAATTTCTAACCAATCAAAAATAAAGTGCAACATTCCGCAGCATAAATTCTGGTCCTTCGTTCCCTTGTGTACCCCTTACTTTATGTGCGTACAATGTTGGAAATTCAGGCTGACAGCAACATAGTGACTGGCTCGAAACTCGATGTCCTATTTTCACTGTACGACGTTATCATAGTTCCATCAACCCGATACAATCCCTTTGTTGTGTTAAGACAGACTGGCAATATTGCTGCCCAGATGTACATAAATCGGTGAAAACCATAGTACATATCTTACAGTTAACTTATTTGAAATTCAGCTCTCTTTGACACAAAATAGCTTGGAGATAGACACATAATAAAATACGTACGATCCTATTACCTAGGCCTGACTAAAGCTAATATATGGCAGCGGAGATAAACCCTTTCAATCTAGTCCTTCAAGGCGGATCCAATGTAATTTAAGTTGGATTTCTTGACGGCATCGCTGATATTTTTCGACGCCTTAAGGCCTATAGTCCCTTGAACCATCTGGCCAAAATTATGTGGACGCACCTCTCGCACCCGCCACGCAAATCTGTGCATTTATTTGCGGCCAACAGCGCCCGGAAAGCGCACAGCTGACCTTTAAATCCATTTTCTTTGCGAAATATTGATTGATTTACATATGCAATGTTCACTTTGAAGAATATTTAACTACCAATTTTTATGTGTAAAAATGTTTCTAAAGATCCAAGCCGTTTCGAAGGAGTAGGGAAAAGTTCCGAAATTGCTAAATATTTTTTTTTGGACAAAATTAATAATAGCACGAAAAAATCAAATGTTGATAATGTTGTTCATGAATCTATAATAAACTTCTTTTTTTTTTCAAAAATATTAAACTGGCCGTTATCGAGGAGTAGGCTTCAGAAAGTCACTGTTTTATGGCACTTTTCAGGCGCTTGGGCCTTAACGCTTGTAAGATATTTTTCTTAGCATCCTTACATCTATATTCAATTTCAAGGAAACGTTAATTTTGACGAATAGCCTTTTGATATGGATAGACTGTATTCAGCAATATCAAAGTTTATGTCGTATAAGGCGATATTCGTACTGGAATTTGAGCCTTGTTACTTATATTTCAGAGTTCGCTTTTATTTATTGTTGCCATTGAACGTTGTAAGGTATAAAGTACATTATTTTCGTTTTATTGATTCCGTGTGTCCGTCGATTCACTTACTTAAATTATGTATATTGTGTTGTAACTTCCTAATATAACTGTGCTACCCATATTTACAAAAAAATATAGGAAATTGACATTTTGATAAATTGATGTGGCTGCGAAGTTATATAAGTTCAGAGCGTTAATTGTTTATTTTATCAGAATTCTAATATCTCCACTTTTTTATGCAATCATGTCTGAGACTGAAAAAAAGCCTTTTATAAAAAGTTTCGTAAGTATGATTGGAAGCAGTTTCAAGCGTGAATAAAGATGTCATAGAGCGCAAAATTCTTGTGAATTTATAAGTAGGACGTCTCACTCAAGTTATCAAACATTTCATGACATTGTTTATTATGCAAACGGTCATCTTGACGTGACTTTCAAGAGAGAGAGAGAGCCCTGCCACATTATCATAACTGCATGAAATGGCGTGACACTTTTCCGTGTCGTGCAGCTAAATGGTGCCGAGCCAAGTTAAGCTGATGCACAATACCACGTTACTGTGTTATTTAGGCGATACCAAAGGGTTTTACGAAGTTGCATATGACGTGGCAATTTGCCCCAGTCAGACGCTGCATTGTTTCACGTGACATCACAGAGCATCCCACCCGATATACATTCCCGTACAACCACTCTCACGTAACTATGTCATTAGTACATTTTTTCTGTAGATAGAATAGAATAAACTTTATTAAACACCAAAAAAATAACACCACTTAGACAGATAGGTAGATATTTTGAAGACACAGATATCTTATGAATGTTATCTAAGTTTCTATAGAAAACAACTCATCAATTTGTGTAAAACTAATCCAGTAAAGACCTCTTAATATCCGCTATTTTGCGTGAACTCTATCCCTTCAGTTCACCATGTATTCATCTACACAGTTTCTGTGAAATTGTTACTATTTTGGTGTACAATAAAGTTTATTCTATTCTATTCTATTCTATTCTACACTTGTATATTAAAGAGGTAAAGTTTGTCTTCTTTTTTTTATTGGAGGTAATCTCTGGATGTACTGGTCCGATTGCTAAAATTTTTTCACCGATAGAAAGCTGTTTTATTCCTAAGTGACATAGGCTATATTTTAGGTACGCGGGCGAAACTGCGGGCAAAAGCTAGTAAGTTATAAAATAAAGATAATAATTTTACATATTTATAGGAATCATCCACTAAATTTTGGATGATAATAAATATATCTAAAACTATTAAGATTATAAAAGAAGTCGTATTTCCTGGTATAAGTTTTGCGAAATATTCAATTAAGTAACAGAATTACCAAATACCAACAGAGTTTTTAGGCGTTATTGTCAGACATTTTATTGGATAAAACAACAAGCTTAACCCTGCTGACATTGACGATAGACAAGGCGTGGGCAAAGTGGATCCTCGCACCAAATGAACGACGGTTTTTTTTTATATAATTGATAGGTTTGCATTCGACCACTATTTCACCTGATGGTACTCGAAGATGTGCTCGAACACTGGGTTGCGATAGTCATTGTCTTGTTTTCGAATTTATGAAAGAAAATGGCTGATATGCCTTCGCCCATGTCTAAACTAGTCCTCGCTACGCCACTGCAGAAAATAATCTCTTAGGCTGCACGCCTACGTCCGATAATCGGTGACCGATTTTTTGTAGGAGAAAAATAGAAGACACTGTTAGCAATAGTGCAACGCACACATCCTACAAAAAGTCAGTCAGAAATACAGAACATTGTAACAAATATACAAAATCGGTCCGATTATCTGTGCTACAAGTCTGACGTGAGCGGGCAGCCTTAACGACGCTGCACTGTAACGTGGCCAGGCTCAAAGGCTGCCAGTTATCAAGGAAAACACGTATGTCAAAACAAGGTACAGTCCACAGCAAAATCGACCCAGTAAATCCCAAAAGTAAGCATACGTGTAATATCTACATCCTCTAATCTTACATCATAATACTACTAAAATATGATGCACTGCCAAACACGGTGGACATTAGCCGGGCAGCCGTAGCCCGTATTCGCTCCACTATAAAGGAGGCTATGTTTATGACGGTCAGGCTATAAACCGGGATGATTCATCGACCAGTGTGCCACTAACTTTATTACGCAACCGGTGACCGGATATCTTGTGTAAGTGGATAATCTTCATTTTACTTTATAATCTTGTTAAGTAATAAAAGAATCTGGCGGTAATGTATGGAATTGGGGCAATAGCTTCTGTTTTGCTGATTTTTGCTTTGGGATTTGGTTGGTTAGCAGTATACTTCCTTAATAAAATGTCCCATTTAAGTATCTACGTAACCAGATCGGAACGAATGTTAAGTTTATAAATCCTTTTTAAGTAGATAATTATCTTAAAAGATTTACTTCCGGGGTAAAAAGTATTTTACAGCAGGCCTGTTGGTCTAGTGGTTAGTGCCCTGACTGCTATGCCGGAGGTCGTGGGTTCGATCCTCACCCAGAACAAATATTTGTGTGATGAGCACGATCATTTTTTCTGTGTCTGGGTGTAATTTATCTATAATATGTATGTATTTAGAAATATATAAGTATATTTATCAGTTGTCTAGTACTCATAACACAAGCTCTGCTTAGTTTGAGACTAGACGACGTTGTGTGATAGTTGTAAAATATTATATTATATATATTATTATTTTATTTGATGTGCTATTTCTAGGGTAATTATGTTTTACTTGTTTGTTGATTTTAATTCATATAAACCGTAAAAAAGAACAAACGCACACGCACATAGACACAAATAAACTTACGCCTGTATAATATTAAATGTATCTTCATATCACTTTATAATCTTATTAAGTAATAAAATAATTCTGCCGGTAATATATGGAACTGGGGCAATGGCGGATCTTGCTCTGGGTTACTTCTGTTTTACTAATTTTGACTTTGAGATTCGGTAGGTTAATCGTTCACTTACTTGGTGCACGGTGTCGCGTTTAAATATTTACTTTGTCATCTCGTAAATTTGGAACCCTAGCATGAGCTCTTAGTGCGATTCATCTGACATATGGAGGGCGCTCGAGCCCCGGTATGAAGGCTTGAAGGAACGGGATGGGTTTTTTAGTCAGTAAGAGTCTGACACTATCTCTCGCTCCGCCCAAGAGCGGGGGTTGTCATTGGACGACTTTTCCCATCGAAAAAAAAAAGGTATATAGGATGTATAGCTCCAACCCTCTTTCTCGCTCGCATGCTTGACTTTTTAACATGTCATAGTAAGAAAGAAGAAAGAAGAAGAAGAAGATGAAAACTATTTTATTTGACATACACTCGTAGATACACACAATGTAAGTAGTAACAACATGTAGACACTAATAATAATTATTATATAAAAAAGACAACTAACAATGTGTGTCTCACGGCGGCGCCAAATAGGTCCAGTTCTGCAATAATGCCAGATAACTACATGGTAGTTGCCTGACGCTGGTTTTCAACTGAACCTTATTTCGAGTGTACGGTTGAAAATTCGTTTATATTTAGGTATTCAGTTAGACCCTGATCTTAAGTTATTAAGTTTATAAAATTCCTTTTTAAAACAAAATAATTTAATTTTAAAATCATTTTTTTAATTTAAAATCATCATCATTACCATTTCAGCCGACATACGTCTACTGTTGGACATAGGCCTCCTCCAAGTGTCGTCACAATGAATGATCCTGTGCGTCTCGCATCCATCGATTTCCCGCTACCTTCACCAGGTCATCGGTCCACCTTATAGGAAGCCTTCCAACGCTGCATCTTTCGGTACGTGATTGCCACTGCAGTACCTTTCGGTCCCGACGACCATCTGTTCTGCAAACAATGTGCCTTCCTCATTGCCACTTAAGTTTGGCAATTCTCCGTGCTATGTCGGCAACCTTAGAATAAGATGTTATTTACTTTTGTTTCGTTTAGATTGTTTCGCACCTTTTTAATCTTCCTTTCTGTTTTATTTTGAGAAACTTTTCACGTGTGAACGTTCGTGTGGACCCGGCAGCTGAGTTGGCGGACGATCGTGTGGACGCGGCAGCAGAGTCGGGGCCGAGTGAGCGCGGGACGGGTGTCAGAGCGCGCGCGTCGCCGGTGTCCATCAGAGCTCGCTAGCACACGGGCATACATCTACGTTTCCTAATCCCAACCATTGTAGTACGAGTACCTAATACAACCGTTAATTTATTTACAGTCCACTTTCTTTTATTGAAGAGCACCAACCCCAACAGAAACAAACACTTGGCCGTCGCCCGCCTGTCCACTTTATTTTACAATGTTTTTAATTACAGCTAAACCGTCTGAAGTCGGAGAAAACGGGTCGAAAAAAAAAGCAAAACCTGAGTACAGAGAGTATTCGAAAAGGACAATGCGATGAATAAATTTTAGCAAAGACAAAGTGGTCAGTTCAGAGCATTTGCCTTTATCTGTCACATGGTTGGACAAGAACGCATTTCACGTGACCTTACACATGACATATAGAACCCCAGACAAAAGGATCAACGCCCACATCAATAGAACAATTGTAAGTAAATGTGGGTATTAATGGTTTCGCTGGTTTTGCGGGTGTCCTCACGTGGATCCAAAAAGGTGATATTATCAAATGCCATTCAAATTTGCAAAGGATCGTGACATGCAATATTATAGCTACATTGTTTTAGCGTAGCATAACGGGCATTGAATCACCAACACTTATTAATATTCGCAATTTTATAAACGAAAGTAATTACCTAACACCAACCTTGAATGAATAATCTACATTATTCCTTATCCTCATCATTTTCGACGAATCTATAGGAATAAGTACAGTTTCTATGAAAATACGAGTATAATATTAGAGAAAGAGTAGTAATCGCTCTAATAATTGCCATACTGAAACATAAAGTTGAAAGTCAAAATCAAAGTCAAAACATTTATTGCGAACTAAGTGTACAATTTTGTTGTCATAAATCATATCAGTACTTTTTTGAAGTACTATATTACAAACTACATAATATTATTACAATGATTTTGTATTTTTTTTATGCTTTAATACTTGAGAGGGTACACTGGAATATTTATGAGTGAATAATAATATTGTTTAAAAAATCAAACTACTGTCAAATCAACTATTAAATAAATAAATTACTCTCGATTTAAAGACCAACAGATTTAACCTATGAAGAAGCACAAATTGGTAGGTATTTCCTCACAGTTTTTACCCGACTACGGCAAAGCCAAAGGAGGGTTATGATTTTGACAGGCTATGTATGTATGTAAGTGTATTCATCTGTTCCCTCATAGCTGCTAATCTACTTATCGGAACTCGACATATCCTCATATGTCAAGTTCCGATAAGACAAAAAGAAAAGTCACAGTCACACGTTATAGGTACCAAACGAAACACTTAATAACGTGTGACTACGGGCTTTTCTTTTCGTTCTGTTCTTGTTTTTTCCAGTTTTCTTGTTTATTTCAGCATCCTGTAAATCTTGTTTCATACTTTTTCAGCGTCGTTTTTTTGTCGTAGTCGGGTTTTAGTTTTTTACTTTTTTTTATAGCTGCCCTCATTGTATATTATTTTCTATAAGTATTAGACTGACATTAGAATAAAATAATAAAATATTTACAGTGTTGGCTCATTTTAAAAATGTCAAATACCATACGTTGATTTTGTTAAACTAATTTTTAAATAATTATTCCAATTTCAAAGAGCTTGTCTATTAAATAATTAATTTATGTAGATAAAACATGATTAATTCCTAAAATTTGTAATAGAATTTCAAAATGCTCACATATCACTTAGGCTAGAAAATACTTATTTAACTTCGTAGCTTAAAACAAATTGATTAATTAACCTCCAAAGTTGGAACGCATAAAATAAACTAATAAGGCTTTGAGCTTCATATATCAATTAGTAGTTAGGGGTCATGGCCCCTAACTCTAATCACTCTCTCTGTGAAAATGTATGAATTAGAAATACACAGCGAATTTATGCAAGTACCCAGGTTAGATTCTCCATATACAAGGTGTAAGGGACAGCCCTCCACAAACTTTAAGGGCTTGCTCAGTAGACGAAACTGAACAACCTAACATAAAATTTTTTTTCAGGAAACGAAAAAAAAAATCCGCCTCACCATACAAAATTATTAACTTGATTGGACAGTTTGTATGGAGAGGCTGAATTTTTTTTTCGTTTCCTGAAAAATATTTTTATGGTGGGTTGTTCAGTTTCGTCTACTGAGCAAGCCCTTAAAGTTTGTGGAGGGCTGTCCCTTACACCTTGTATTTAAATATCATTTTGTCACTCCCTCATTATGACTCAGATCTTGGACAGGAAAAAGGTTTTTAATATTGATGTCGTATGCATAAGGCAGAAAATGAATTAAGTCACTGCAGCGATGACGTAGATAAAAAATAAATATGCTTCCGTTGTTTATTATTGAGTTGTGGAGTGGCCTCCGTAACTTTTTTTTATTTATTATTGATAGGCTTGCGTTTGACTACCATCTCATCTAATGGTTAACGATGATGTGGCCGAACTGGCTGACAGTGGAGCTAGCTTGAAAGTAACTTAAAGTAGAACTTGAAAGTATTAATGTCTTCTATAGATATATTTTAAACCAAAACGACTATCAGGTGTCCTTTTACGTTTAATCTTTAACATCATTTTAATTATTAAAAACTTGAAACTTTTACAATATCTACTAAAAATTAAATTATACACGGTGTAAAGTGACCGTAAAATGGTTCGCTTTACGTGCCTTTATTATTTTGAGAATAATTATTAACTTAAGTTTAAAATAATTTTAGAAGCTACGTTATGATAATGACTGTTCAGATATTTCTTGACAGGCTTGTATCCCTGCAGTGGAAACATTGTAAGCTAATAATTTATTCTTATACTTATGCAAGATTTCTTGTTTTCAGAAAAATAAAACTATTATTTATTTAAACTTCATGTACAATAGTGGTACATAGGCGGACTTAATGCCACAAGGCATTCTCTACCAGTCAACCTTTGGGTTAAAAAAGACAACACTGTAGTAGGTTTGCATAATAAACAAATACATAACAAATAGTTCAAATGGAAAAATATAAAATAAGTTATTTATAATAATAAAATACATATATATGCTAAAATAATAAACTAATAAATACTATGAAAAATATCAAATCACTGTTTGGTCCTTTAGTCTTTATTTTAGTCCTTTCAATAAGAAAATTTTCAATCGTCTGCGATAATGCAGAATCAAAAGTATTTTTATTCTACTTTTTCGTATACATACAAATTTACGTGCTAAGCTATGTATCTCATCATTTTCCGATTTCACGATCATTCGGTTCTCGCGCCTCCAAAACAGTTTCGAGGCTGCCGCTTATAAACGGATTCAATTTATTTTTACAGCCGCGTTTTGCGAACCGTGGTGCACCAACGTACGTTACCAAATTTCTATTATAAGGATAAGGAGTTAGACTGCTAATAAATTAAGGTTTAATACCGGTGGTAAATCATTAAGAAAGGTACCGTCATCTTTTGTGCTAATAACACTCAATCTGCAGAGCCTTTTCCCGACTACATTCGGGTCGCCTTCCTGTTCAACCAGATGTTATTGAATGCCAGAATTTTACATAGGTTGAATCAATTTACTCTTTATACAACATTAGTTTTAGTGCCTATGTGCGAAACACGTGTCTAGTATTTTTTTTTTTAATGTAAAGTATCTATGTACAATATTTCATAACTGCATCATGAAAAATCACAAAGTTATAAGCTTGTTATATCAGCAAAAATACATAGTCAACAGGCCACCCAGGCGACCTAGGGGTTGTTTTGCACTTGCACCCAGCAGTTTGCTGGCACCTAATACAGCTGTAACCTGCCGTGACCTGTGTTGTACTTAGTATCGGTTATGACCTTATTAAATGTTTTTGGGAAAAAATATAACATGGTGTAAAAACTATTGGATTCCATTCAGTTACTGATTCTGAACAAATTATATTCGCGTTTCGCATAAATTAAAAATAATTTTGCATTACTAACAAAAGTTCGACCAAACATTTTTCAACAGCAGCCCAGTTACAAAAACAACATAAAGTTATTTAAACAATTTACTTGTTTTTCAGTGAGCAAGTTTGGAACGATATTGTAATTCTATTGAAACCTTTTGAATATTCAATTAAGTACAGATTATGTTTAGTTTAATTATAGAGTAATTAATCATTTTGTGTTGGCACAGAACACAATTACGTATCGTGATAGACAGTGGACACGAACCAATGAATGGGTGTTAATTGATCAAAGCCTACTTGTTTTATATTCTTCTTCTTATCGTATCGATGGCAAAATTAGTTAAATTCCTTGCCTGGCCCAGAATTCGGCCACGGCAATGCCGTCCGCTGATGCTGACATTAGGTCCTTACGTGAGCAGGAAGCAGGGCACGTGATGCAGGACGGAAGGTGGGACATGGTCTGCGGAGAGACGCCGCACAAACACTGAAGATCGGGACCATCCGAAAACCCCCACCTGTGGTAATTGTCTTTGCTGCGCCCAATCTGGGTGCGGAGTCTGTTTAGAGTTTTCCAAGTTGGCCATGGCAACTCGTGTCCAGGAGAGAGGCTCTCCGACGGCTCGATAAAATCATCGGGAGATCAACTTCTGCCGCCAGAGGTCGCATCTCTCCGAGGTGGTGTTATTTTGAGATGTTTTGTTTTATATTGTAATGGTATGTATGTATTGTAATATATTATATACCTACAATATTTCTATTGTTGACCTTTACCTAAAGGCGTCTCTTTTCTAATTCTAATCTCTTTTCTATTACCGTTGTTTTTGTCTTGGGGTAGATATTCATCAAATGATTTCTTCTACTCTGGGTAGAAGGAGTGCCAGACTTATACTAACTTAAACAAATTTGTGTTTCTGCAATTATGTTGATCTTTGCATTTCAAAGCCGCAGCGACTCTTTCAAAATATTCTACAGTTACTTACTGCTTAAATTTAACATGCATTTTATTCCCCCATATTAGTTCAACTTTACTAAGAACAGTTGCCATATTTTTAATCAATTCAAAATAACTTATCCAACGCGGGCAGTGCAGATTTGATAGTTGTGACGTTTCTTTAAGGAGGTTTTAAATACCGTAACACAATAGAAATTAATCGACACTTATATTTAGCGTAATCCTCATTATCTATAAAACCATGTCCACACAAAGACACATACGCTTACATTTTGCAAACTCTGTATGGCCCAGTGTAAGGAACGTTACTCATAACTAAAAGAGTTGCCAGAATCGTTGTGACCATGCTTGAAAGGGACCCCTCTTCTCTTCAAAGAGATAGATGAATGCGATAAGGCCGCCCATTGTATATCTGTGTTTTAGTTTTAGTTTCCTTTTTTTTTTGTATGTGTAATGGTGTAAGTACAATAAAGTATATAATAAATAAATAGATAAAAAAGTCTCCAGGAATATTAAGGCCTATTTTTAGTCGGGTTACGGGATTATTTTATTAGTGACCACGGCACTGAACTGCAACGAAAAACTGAAGAAAGACTTGTGGGTTTCCCACAGTGAGAAAAGTTATTTGACGATTCCCCTAACAATAAATAAAGAGCCCATCTTGTTTCCAAACTCATATCTACACTAAAAAGTTACCTCCACGCGTAAATTGATTCTATTGTCGTCAATAGCGCTCGTTGAATCGCCGCGATAATTTCAACACGTTCATAGAGTTTCTATACTCGTTCAGTGTCTTAATTAAAGTGATGAAGCAGGGCGGTCACGCTCCTCAGCATTGAGGAATATGACGTAAGGAGGAGAGACAGTGTCTTTATCATCTGATGATGAAATAATGATGACTATGGAGCCAAAACACATCCACTTTTAGACAAAAGCTTCGCTCAAGTATTAGCAGAACGTCTCGTAATGAGTAAATTCTCACGACCTTCATCAGGTCATCGGTCCACTTTGTGGGAGGCCTTCTAACGCTGCATATGCTAAGAAGATAATATTGCCGTGAGACACTTGATCGTGACTATTGCACCTATGCATTAGCATATCTAATCCGATGACCTGGTAAGGGTTACGGGAATCCGATGGATGCAAGACACACAGGGCCGTTCATTGTGGTGACACTTGGGGGAGTCCTATATTCAAAGTATTTTGGCTGAAATAATGATGATGATTGACGATCTTGGGTTATTTTTCAAGAGTATCCCTTTAGCCCAGAGAACAGCTCCCAATATCAGGACTGTTGCCTTATTGTTACATGGAATTATTGGTATTTTGGCGCCCTTCACAGAATTTCAAATCGGTAGCCCAACATCCTGGGGTAAGTGCTAGACCATACCACAGTATGGTCTAGCACTTACCCCAGGATGTTGGGCTATTAGGCCGTACAAACCACAGTGTGTACGGCCTAATAGGACCCAGTATGTATGCCTGTACGCCTAGGACATTTATTCGTTAGCATAGCTAAATTTGCAATGCGTCCGAACGAAGCTTTACACTGTAACTAAAAGAGCCGTTAGTTAGGTGTCATCGATTGACCAGCCCTCATCAATCAGTCCGTCGAACTGACAACGGTTGACGCTTCACTGGTTGCTAACAACCGTGAGGAGTTCTAATTAACGACACGATAATTTGGTGCAGAGTCAGCAGAATTGTTGAGGTCGAATGATAATGTGGATAGTTTTGATAGCTTGAGTTTTGAAGAACTTTTTGGTGATAAAACTTTAAATTATGATTGAAGTCTAATTTTCCCGTTACTTTACATTTAAGAAGAGAATCTTTCCTACGTGACTTAAAATTTTGTCTTTTAAATTCATAAGTGATTTATGATATGATCTGGGTAATTAAAATGTTAGATAGGCTTTTTAGCTAACTTATTAATATGACGTTTATATTCCACAGTAGGTAAGGCAGAGGTGTGTCCCTTGTAAGTGTGTGATATGTTTTTCAGTTAATAGTAAAAGACATCTTATATTTTTGCTATAAGATTACTTACCATCAGGTGGGATTGCAGTCAAGCACTGGATTACATCAAATAAATAAAAAAAAAGTATAGTTGTGAATTTGTGATGCATTTTCGTACACTTAACTAAGCCAAGATAAGTAAAATCAGCCTCCTAACGCTGGAACGCAGACCTTCTCTGTAAGAGAGAGGGAAGGGGCCGCAATTCTGGTGAATCACAGGAATTCACGGGTGGATGTCACATACCTTTGAATTTTCGGTTCTTGTTTTTTGTATTTAATTCTCGCGATTTTTTTTTAAAGTAATTTTATTTAAATAAACTACTCTGGGTTCGAACCCACGACGTTCAAATCATAATTTGGAGTCGATACTAATCTGTTACCACTGCTGTAAGTCAAAATGTTTTTTAAAAAAGCATAGTTTTAATTAATTTCTTCAAGTGACCACAAAAACCGAACGCGAATTCGCTTACTCTTAAAATTTAAATAAAACTTATCGCAGATTCACCTTTCGTAATTTTGAGTTACATAACAGCACTTTGGATTATTAAAAGTCTAATTGCAAAATTTCTCATGTGTACATGAAAATTGTAATACCCAGCTGTGTTGGTAATTAACCAGTCTTACGGGAAACTAGACACCGTGTATGTATAGTTACTACATAAATCTTTTACTCAAGAAATGATAAATCAAAGACGGGTTTCTACCTGCGTTTCATAAATGCAGGGTTATCGCTACCCTTGTGTGGGACTGAAACATATTTCAAGTAGCCATTGTGTATTTAGTACACTAATATTATAAAGGCGAAAGTTTGTGAGTGTGTGTTTATGTTTGTGACTTCTTCACACTTGAACGACTTAACAGATTTGGATGAAAATATTCTGCAAAAGAACACATAGGTAATACTTTTATTTCAAGAGTTTTCTCCCTAAAGTACAATACAGGACAATTTATGTAGTTCTTTTTTTTGTATGGAAGTTTTTAATATAAATATTAAAAACTAAAATTGTCCTGTCATAATTATTTGAATTTCTAAAGACGAATTTTTGCAAGCGTGTATGTTTGTTACTACTTCACGCTTGAACGAATAGACAGCTTTAAATTGACTGGCCTGTTAGTCTAGTGGTTAGTGGCCCTGACTGCTATGCCAAAGGTTGTGGGTTCGATTCCCACTCAGGACAAATGTTTCTAGGATGAACATGATCATTTGTTCTGTGTTTGTGTGTAATTTATCTATAATTTGTATATATTTAGAAATATATAAGTATGTTTATCAGTTGTCTAGTACTCATAACACAAGCTCTGCTTAGCTTGGGACTAGACGGCATTGTGTGTTAGTTGTGAAATATAAAAAAAATATATATATTTATAAAAATGAAATTTAGCACACGGGCGGACCTTGTTCTGTAGCACATAGGATTATTTTTTTTCGCCGGGAGTTATTTTTTTTTAGAACAATTTTCTACCATCATGTGCTGGCATGTTTCTGCTAGCTGCGAAAATAAAAACTAAATAACTGGAATATCTTTTAGAATACTTTACTGATAAATATAGGTAGGTAATGTCTAAGCGGGTCCACACAAGACTAGTATAGTTCTCAATAGACAATTTAGACAGATTCTCGGATAATTAGTTAATCTCTTTAAATTGCATTTGAGGGCCTGCATGATTTTTCATAAATAATTTGACCAAAATACTCGTAATGTTTGATCTTCAAAGGAGACTGACCATCTGGTGTTTCATTCAAAAGAATTCTGATATGAAATACACATACATAGTATATTAAGGATTTACAGTTGACAGCCTATTGAAAGCTGGGAATAATGTGCATTTTTCAATATTATCTATCTAAGAACACTCCTGCAATTTTAACAAATGGTTCACAAAACAATCATTCGTATCGGCCCAGCAATTTTCGAGTTTCGTGCTTCGAAACACATTTATCTATTCATTTCTATTTCTATAGAAAATAGATTCGACACGAAGTTTTTGCTTTTAACCAATTTACAGAAATGAATTAAATTTATCGCTGAATACTTCGCAATAAAAACAAAGGTTAAGTAGCAGGTTTTTGTAAAGCGACTTTGATCTTATGGTCAGTCAGTTTCTTCAAGGTTTGCAGTTCCGGAGACTAATTCGATCTCATTTATGTTTTAGTCGATAAGATTAATAAAGATAATATGTATATCCTACGTTTATTGTAAGGAGCATCAAAAATTCCAGCAGTGGGAACATCAAAAAGGCTGATGATGATGATGATGATTCTAAAGAGGACTAAGCAATGTTATACAGTGGGAAATCATCTAATGACTTCTTCCGCTCTAGCGCTGAGCGAGAGGGTGTGTTTTTTACTGACTAAAACCCACTCCTATATTCCTTCTTTGCCTTGCGCCCCATAACCCCGAGGTTTCCTTCCGGACAACCCATAGCCTCAGTAGGCTTCGGCCCTGCTGGGCCCCTATGGTTTTGCTGACATCTCTTTAAGGCGCAAGTGGAATAATACGCGCTGTCAATTACTCGTGTTCGGTCTAGAGGGTTACCGGATGACCGGACAGCGAGCTACCATTGCTCGCCGTCCACAATCCCACGCCTACAGTGCCTGTACTAAATTACTACTCTAAGGACACAGGGTAAATAGGGTAGTACCACATTAAAAACCAATTTGAGAGGTAAGGGTTTAGTAGGTCAATAAAAATCAGAAAAATATTTATTATGACCTTGGTGTAGTAACTTAGTAAGAAGATAAAACGAAAACACCCATCATAAATATCATTAACATAATCATAATAACGACTCAGTGAACTCTGACCCCCGAACAACCATTGTCTTAAACCTAACACACAGCTGACATAAAAACAAGTACGTGACAAGTAATCTCTGTATCGAAAGTGAAAGGCGTAGCCTCGACCGTATCGCGTGAGAATATTTTTACAACTCCATCAGCAAAAACATCATCCAATACTCGTTTACTTTGACGTTTTTACGACTCATTCAAATAGATGCGTCAATGGTTCGCGTGTGTAAAAACATTATCGTTACTTGTGTCTATCGAGGTGAGTAGCTCAATGACTACATGTCCATGTCACAGCATTGGTGAAGAGGATTTATATTACGTGATGTACAACTGTGCTAAATTATACCCATTGCCATCTTATCACAAGGGAGTAAGGTTTACATTCGTGAGAACCGTTCGGTTTCAGGTTAATATATGATGCGTCTAATGCCCATAAATTCTAAGTAGACACTCAATCTGAGTTGTAATTTTATTTATAGCGTTTTTTATTCAAATATAAATTATGAAAGAATTTCGTAATAGACAGATGAGAGTTCAGAATTGAGTAATTTTTATTGCATACCAAGAGGGATAACATTTTACAGTGAAATGAGAATTTGTAAAAGATAAATAATTGGTTGAGCAGAAACAATTTAATAAGACACAAAATGTTTAAGAGCCAGGATAATTTAGAAAAAAAAATCTTGAGTATAATTACTTTTAATGTTCCCATTACTAGGACTCTGGTCTTATCTTTAGGAAAGGGAATGGGCCGACCAGTGCAGGTAGGTGGATGTCACATGTGTTCAAATTTTCTGTTCTTTAATATTCCCGTTTCCTCATAATATTTCTTTCACCGGTTTGGGAGCAGTCGTGATATTTTTTTTAAGGTATGACTTCTCTGGGTGGAGCGTGAGGATGGGTTAACTGATCAAAACTACATCTATCTCCTTCAGCTGCCTTTTGTCATCTTAAGACCACGGGTTTTCTATTCAGAAAAATTCCACGACCTCTACGATTGTAAAGCGCTTGTTTGGGTTTGAACTTACGACCTACAACTCAAAATTCAAGGTTGTTACTACTGGGCCACCACCTTTCCATACCTAAGTAATAAACTAAAACTTCGAAGCAAACAATTATATCAATTTTTATATATGAAGTAAAAGGAACTCCCACTATCGATCCTGACTTCTTTGGTACGCGAATTCTGAAAAACAAATCTAAGAATATCTCATCCGCTCACTACTTATTTAAAATAATATTATAATGAGATAAACATCGTTCGTGTGTCTATTTTCGTATGTTATGAAACGACAATCCCTCGACATTCTGATCCGATTATGACTAAATTCTATTTTAAATGAAAAGCTGTTTTGATTTAATAAACGAAGCCTACGGAGAAAGATCTTTATAAAGTAAGGTGATGATGATGAAACGAAGCCATGGAAGCAATATCGTAGTTAAAAGATAATAAGGCATTCAAACACATATAGGCAAATAACCCATCAATCATGTAACGAAACCATTGCGGATTGACACACACATATTGTAACATCAGCCCTGTATTGAGCAATCAATGGACTTTAAACATCATCGAACGAATTGCAATAAGCCACTAGTTGCATTGTGTTTCATTTCTTCACTATAGTGCAATATGGTGACGAGAAAATTGAGTTTCCTTTGCATAATAATTCAGTTTAGTATTGGGTGCTAGGTGCTAGTAATTTGATTCAGTGTTAAAAGGTCTACTTGATTTTATTTTTCTTAAGCAGCATGAAGGTTAAACAAGATTGTAATGACTTTTATTCTCAGTTGCTTACAAGATTTGGAAAAAGTCCGTTCAAACATAAGTATTGTATATTCCTATAATCATCTTCCTGCCTTTTTCCCGTGTTATATGGTGTCAGCGCAACATGGTTTTTTCTTCTTTTCTGTCACCATGCTATCACTAACTTCCATTTCTTTCATGTCATTCTTCACACAATCCATCCATCTTTTCTTTGGATTCAATCTCCTTCTTCGTCAATTCACATGTATATGTAGGTATATGTCATAATTATTTAATCCCTTTTCTGTACATGACCATAAGACACGATTGGGTTCAACTTTTCAGTCACTGGCGCCACTATCAAACTTCCTGTCTCTTCCTTCTCTATTGTATATTCCTATGAGCATCATAAATAAGATTAATTTATCGCACAGGTGGCACGCGCGTTAATTAGGAATAGCATAAATTACGAATATGTGTATAGTAAGAGAAATAATGCTTGTTTTAAAAGGCATTTATTAGGTTTCTGTCAGTAAACTTACGAGAAGTCTTTATATTTGGGTACTTATATTTTTATACATTATAATAATAATTATAAAGGTGAAAGTTTATACCTATAATAATGTGTGAATTTATTTATCGTTTATGTCAAACTGCAGAACGGATTTGAATAAAATGTGGCACTTGAGAAGTCCCAATCTTAGAAAAACACATAGTATTTTATCTCGGGAGTGTGTTCCTTGGAAAAGACATTATCAGAAGCTAGTTTACATTTAATTTCTATTTACAAGAGCATGTAAGCAAAACTTAAGAACTCTTAGAACGAGCTCATATTGCCCAATATCCAGACTTGACATATACGAATAGTTACACATAAAACACACCATGTAATGATGACACAACGTAACACATTACCAATAATAAAAGCGAAAATACTCGTATAATAATTCCAACAGCCATACAGCTATAGTAGTTGAGTAATTCATACAAAACTAGCGCATGTCGACGTCTCTTTTATTGAAGATGACGGGTTCAACTTATGTCTGTCACGAAAAATACTCCTGAAATATAGTTGATATTTCCCGAATATGAGAAAATGCCTTTGAATTATTTATAGAGGATAATGTGTAATTATTGATGTGATATGGCATGAATAAAGATGTGTAAATTCGACATTAAGACAACATTATATATTTTTTTTTATAATGTAACGCAAGCCTAGCGTTTGACCACAATCTCACCTGATAGTAAGCGATGATGTGGCCGACGATGAAACACAAAATTGATAGAAAACTTAAAATAATATTTATATTTAATTAATTACGTCAACCACATGCACATTGACCATTGGACAAGAGTTTCAATGCAATGGGTTTCAGCAGATATAAAGCATCATCGAAGCTAGAAAGAGGTGACTAGATGAATAAGACGCATACTACTAGAGCTAGTTCAAAAGTACACTGATGAAGAATGTCTGGAAGACCTACTCTAAGCCTCCCCGGCCTAGAGTAGAAAAAAAAATTGGATGATGCAAAAAGAATGATAATCTCAATAACCAATCATTTTGATATCAAAGTTAGTACTTTTCCAACTACAAACATTAGTATGTTGTTCGCCGTAGTCTGGGTTTTCTGATAGCTATAACAAGTCAAGAATGAATAAATTACTATAATACAAGAAGTTTCCTCAGATGGAATGGTGGTCTAGAGTGAGAATAATAGTAATAAAAATATGAAATTGGGTATTCTTGTCCCATCCCAATAAATAAAACCATAATTTAAACGAAGTCTATAGTTTTGTTTTGTTTTTTTTTTTATTTGTTTAGACGAAATCTGACTCAAATCGGCAAGAAGAGAACCTATACGACTTTTATCTTTACAACCTGAAGCCTTCTTATTTTCTTAACAGAGGTCATATCGCATCTACATTGCTCAACATGTGCACAATCGTCTGACCTTTAATATATATTTTGTAACTGTAAGTGGAATTAATTTGCATGTTTTGGTTTGAAATTGTTGAGTTTTTAACACCAGCTTAAGTGGTATATCAACAAAGCATGATATAAACCTCACGTTTGGCCTCACCCAAAAAAATGTACAATCATCTTCGACATTCAATTTTGCTTAAATTGTGGCCTATTTTTAGAAAAATCCTAAACCTTTAAATTAAGCTGTGTAAGATACTCTGATGGGGAGGATAAAGCGTATAACAAAATTGATTTCAAAGGGACCAGAATATCCTAGGCTAAACTGATGAGTAATGATATCAAGTAATCCCGAAAATCTTTTAGAAATTTCGAGAGGGGTCTGTCAAATCAGACAAACCTATACTCCAATAGCTCACTGACCGTATATAGGCGAATCCTTTGGCGTAATCCTTTCGATAAAAGGATACTGTCCAAATCATTTTAGGTCAAGGATCTTATAGTATATATATCCGTTTTTTCTTCATATCTAGTTATTTATTTTCATATACTTTGGCATTGTGTTTAAACTGGATAGCACAATTTTCTTATACCATTAAGATAAATAAACAGTTTTCACGGTACTAAATTTATGATTCATGCAAGTAAGGAGATGGCAAAAAGTTAAAGGTACTGCATTTTCATAATTTGTGAACACAATAATGAACAAATCTTTGCGATCATAGTAAAAAAACGAGGAACGTTTTAATTATAAAACAGTAACTAACTTTAAGATTCAATAATGTGTTTCTATCACCTCCGCAATTGTTCAACAAAATACTGAACGCAGTATATTGTGCCACTTATCATTTAAACATAGTCTTCTATTCACTGTTCTCATGTGTTTCAATAGTTCCGATGGTCTATCCCAAAACACCGTTACTCATTTCACTAATTCCATCATTAATTAAAATGACATATGTACGATTAATAAATTCGTCCCATTCATTGAAATGTATATGTTGTGGTTTTAAATTGAATGCAATGGCTCCCAGTAATTATGCCCAGCTAATTATTTCGTGGTAAATCGGTTCACATTTCGGTTTTGTTCAATGATTCAGGCATTTTCGTTTATATATATTATATGGTGAGTTCTGTAAATGATTATCCCCAAGAGACTGTTTAATTAAATAATGTCGTTTGATTATTCAGCAAAATTAAATCAATAGTGCTATATCATGTTCTATATATTTCACAAAGGTTTCCTACATACTTTTTGTTAAGTAGTTATATCTAATATTTGTCTCACTTTGTCATTGTTTGTTTCAAATACATTTACCTGGTTTTCAAAACAGCTGTTATTTAAATCCCGCTTCGCAATTACAACTTATATTCTCAAATTTAATACTTTCATCCTTGTAAAAATCAAAAGAACCGAAACACATCATGCCTAAAACAAAACGCAGCTCACATTCACCATAGCAAAAACTTTTTCGAAACAGAACGCAAAAACAAACTAAAAAAAATGTTAAACCTACCACAGCATTAAAATCCAGCGCACACCATTCACTTCACTTCACTAGTTCCGTCCGACGGCAGGCACTGTACTGAGGACGGTTGCTACCACCACTCAGTGGTTACGACACTCGCTTCAATGGTCACAATGACGACTTGAAGTGGTAGTAGGACATTGTGTGTAATACTCGTATAATGATGACTGATGTTACAAAATATGGGAGAAGGCAGGACATAATATAGCTCCTTGGAGATCCCTTTTAGAAAATTTCAGTTCAGGTCACTATTCATGATACTATTTACATGTTATTTTTTGACACACTAAATTATTATCTCATTCATTTCCAAGGCTACAAATAACTAAAGCTGCACTTGAAATCTGTCTAAAATAATAATGAATGACCTAGTAAGCTACGAGTATTTTACCCAAAATCATTTAAAAAAATTAACACTCATTTAACATTATACAGAGTTTTATAATGCACATTACAAGTTTTGAATGAGAGGAAAAAAATATAAAAGTAACAAACGATATTTTTTTACTCTATATACAGGAAAAAATGATTGTTACTACCTCATCACATTTGCTATTCCGGAAAAATCAAGAAGTCAAGAATAGTATCTACATATCTCTTTAAAACAAAAACATTAAGACTTTAATTTTCTGATAGCTATGATTAAACATATTCAAGGAAAAACATAACTACAGGATATAAAATATAATTCGCTTTATATGGTAGCACCCTTCACCGATTAAAATAGATTGCCACTGTAAAATAAATTATTGTTATAAACTATGTAGTCAAAAGGAGGCCGCTCTTTTCCGGATTGTTGCGTAACATCCTGCGTTGATGGTATCATAACATTAGTTGTATGCACCTAATGAGTTGACTGTCTAATGCTCATTGTTTATTTTTATTTTTTACGGTTTGCATCGTGTTGAGCAAATGAGTGGTCGAATTATTACTTCATTAGATATATATATATATAAGTTTTATCTTTGACCGGTTAGTGTGGGTTTCTTATAAAACCAAGTTTAAAGTTTTGATGCTTAATTATTTGTTCTTTGTAAACATTTAGTAAAATTATACTGGTATTTGTAATTTTTGCAGGTATTATTTGTAATTTTAGACGGTATATGAAATTTCTGAATGGAACATTTTCTCAAATGACCCATTAATTATATCTTTGTCACATAAGATCGAAGCAAATAATTAAATTATAAAAAAGATCTCCAACAGTAGTACTGTGAATGAGATACTGCCGATTTCAAACGGAACAATGAATTTGCAAAATAGTGTCAATCACATAGAATGATGCAAGTGTCTAATTTTTTGTTGATTTTTGTAACGAATTCAAACCTGACTGTAGCTAATTCGTTCGGAACTATTGCATAGTACTTAAATACACACCTATAAATGGACGCTTACATTGCAACGATGACCTGAGCTGCAAGTGCAATCATGCATAACATTTTTACAGACATACTTTCCATCAATTTTACAAATATCTAACCTGTCTGGTCAGATATATGATTTTTTTGTACTTTATGTCGTGGCGTTTTCACCGTTGAAGTTTGATGATATTTCAATCCTCTTTTGGTCTACTTTCTTTAGCTTTTTTATTATAAAAATCCTACATCAATGATATGGTCACACGAGGATTGACATATCATCAAATGTTAACGTTTAAACAATCTGGCCGGTTTTAGTTGGCCATATCATAAAGTGATCAATTCTAAGATCTAGCCAAGACATATACATATATTATATTTACTTTTCGTTAACTGCTTATTTTACTATTCATGTTAACAAAGACAAACACATAAATTACCGTCCATGGAGGTAAGCAGAAGCTACCAGTGTGCCTAGTGTGAGTTTGTTTTACGTTAACGCGATCGACACGTTTATGACGTTTGGCGCTCCGATTGGCCCACCCTGAGATCTTTACCAATCAGAGAGCCAAACGCGCTAAACGTATCGATCGCGTTTACGTAAAAACAACTCGCACTCAGCACACTGCCATCAATATCTTTGCGATCGAAACGTCGAATGTTGCGATCCTCTAAATAAATTCCCACCGAACGTCCAGGGCCCAAATTCTGAATGTTAATTCACTTATATATTAATATTGAGTCAAGTACAAATCAGAACTAAAATTAAATTTCAAAAAATGAATATTTGCATCTGCAGTTTTAAAGTAAACAAGTGAATAACCTTATATAATTTTATATAGCCCGTACAATCTATATCGGCGTACAGCCGGCAGAGAAAGTTGTTCCATCACAATGTCAATAGCGCTGCCAACGGGGACGGAAGCGTTCGCGTAATCATTACGAAACTTGTGTCTACCTGTGTATCGTTCCACCGTTCGGTGTGGATATATAATTAGTATTCGTATGACATAAATGTTGTATATTATGTCATAGGCATTTATATTATCATAACCGGTTATTAATTCTTTTCTTTTTATAGGAATATGTGATTTTAGAAATTTTATTAATCTGTATTAATTTATGAGAAGAAACTAACTGATTGATATATCAACGACGCACAGTCGAAACTAGTCTTAATTAACTAATTTTAATTAGTCATAGAACATACAACATGAGAATGTATCTAATGTTTTATGTACCATGTGAAACAATATTTGTATGCCCAGCAAGGCAACACATAGTGAAACGTTATTTTTTAACTAACACCATGATGTACTATCATATAAACCTATGTGTAACAAATAAATATTTGACATTGACTTTGACTTTGAAACTACTGAGCATAAGAACGTGAAATTTTGCACTAGGCTTTCTTTTATGATATTTTTGGAAATTCAATTTTTAGGGAGTTGATGAAATTCGTTTATATGCAATTTCATCTATTTTGGGCATATATAATTGAAACTTAGCTTAAATAGTAACGCAAATAAATATTAAAATATTTTTATTATTTTTTTTATCAAAACTACTTTTAATAAAGGTTGTATGTTCTCCCATGCAGCCTTTATATGAATAGTTTTTATTTTTTGGGTGGCTAAACTAGAAACTTAGCACAAGTTCATTTCAAAATAAATATAAAAACTGTCATAACTACCCTCAAAACGGTCTAAGGGTGTTAAAGTTTATTTTATTATTTTAAGTTATGAAAATTTTCTCGCGAACGAAGTCGCTGGCAAAATGCTAGTTGATTATAAGATAAATTATGTTAGACATGTCAGTTTTAGAAGTATCAAATAACTTGAGGTACAAATCTCCTCAGAATATTGGTACTGATTTAGTATAAAGGTTACTAGTAACTTGAAATCAGATATTAATAATTGTTTCTAATACTAGATTGCTTAAACAAGTGGTCAATTTTACTGTCTGTCCCTAACGAATTGAAAACTTATCTAAAACAAATAACATTTATACGTAGAACATAATAGGATCGAGAACAGCCATGCCAGCCAAAATATTCATGAAAGTCCTAAATAAACCTGAATAAATCATAGACCAACTATTTTTGGACCCCAAACCTGCAAAGTCAAACTCGGTAGAAACATAACAGATTTATTACCTATTAGTTGGGATACGCAAAGGCTGACCACGGAGAGTCGACCCGATTAAGTTAATCGACCACGTCTAGTCTTCTGAGAGGGGGCACGGCTAAAGGTATTAAGTCATGAAACACGGCCACGTGGCTCGAATAGATAATGGGTCGTGTGAGGCGACACGAAGTCTTGTTAGGGTCAGTGTGCGGGGCACTGACTTCAGAATCTTCGGATATAGGATTTGAAGTTACTTTAGTAGCTTTAACTGCTTGAGTTGCTTAGGAGGCAATGACCGCGGAAGGTAAAATATAGTCAGGTTTTGCTTAGAAAATGCAAGTGGCTGTGGAAAGTGAAAATAGTACGGAGTAGGAAGTCATAACTCCGGTAGCAATGAGGTTGAAATTGAAAGGTTTAGTTTAGTGATGTAAAGATGTTGATGCAGTTTATTTCTTATGCAGTATTTTTGCATGTTGTTTATTGTCTTCACACTGACTCCCATTATATAGGCATGCCTATTGTGGGAGCGCAGTGATCTCAAATACTTATAGCTACACTGCGTTGATCGATGTAAGCGGGTGGTGGAACGGCCCCTACCACAGCACAAGTTAGTTCCTAGAATAGAATTGGGATTCATTCTCGCATCCGTTGCGATTTGCATATACGTCTTTCAAATTCTGTAAGTAGTTGTAGGTTAATCAACTAAAGAATTTGTATTTATAATAGCCGTTCTAGAAGTCGTTTTTATAGCTATTTTTATTATTTATTTATTTTATTCTGTATGCCCACGGTGAAGGAAAACATCGTGAGGAAACCGGCATGTCCTAGAACCAAAAATTCGAAGACATGTGACATCCACCAACCTGCACTGGGCCCGCGTGGTGGATTACGGCTCCTAGAGAGGAGCCCTGAGTCCTAACAGTGGGAACATTAAAAGGCTGATTATGTATGTTTGTATGTATGTTTGTATGCACACAAGAATACAGAGACGGACTTAATGCCTTCAGGCATTTTCTACCAGTCAACGTTTAGGTGATGCAGAAACATATTATGGTAGGTGCCATAAATAATGTGTATATATAATAGACTCCTGTGCTAAATACGAACACATGTGTTACAGGGGTAATTGTCTTCTCCTGAGCATTCGATGCATTTATGCATTACAATCATTGACTTATAGGTCTTGACAGTAATTTTTATGGGCCAACACGTTTTCTTATTATTTCTTGATATTAGTATTCTATTTATGTCCACACTAATTCTATTAGAATCAAATAGAGCATGACAAAAAATCAAATCTTTACTTAACACGAAATAAACACCAAATCCTATATTTATTTTCCCAATAATCGTAAATAACTTAGTAGATTACTGGAGTAAATTAATGACAATTAAACTAGGATGGGTCGGTTTAAGCTTCTTCCGAACTTAGGGTGAGGGATTAAAAGTCGCTTTCAGGATTTTGTAATTGGATTAAATATGTTGTGAACCTGTGATTTGTAATCAGTAAAAACTTCGATTCGGACTTTTCGGTTTATAAAAATACAACCGACTTCATTGTAAAAAAAAAGTTTACTTTCGGAAATCGGTGTTACCATAGATTTATCTCTTCGCCTATCTTTCTTAATACTGCCTTCCGTTACATATCTTCGAAGTTCATCATCAAATCATAACAATGTTAATATAGGACCAATTCAGGAGTACGATTTTTTAATAAAAAAAGTCAATTTTCAAAATTGGTCCACAATTTATTGACCTATAAATCGGTGAAATTAAATAAATAAAAATACTTAAAGGCGAACATCCTCCTCCCTCCTTTTTGAAGTCAAGTAATAAAAATATAATAGGTATGCTCTATGTTAAACAAAAACTTATTTTTTAGACGAGATATCACCTAAGGAATTCTCTAGCTATGGGGAAAGCGAAAGAAAGTGTCAGACTTGTACTACCTAAAATCCACCTGAATTCCTTCAGTTGTCTTTTACATTCCAGGACTGCGGTTGCTCTTCCGAACAATGTATAGCCCCACTACAGCACCATAACAACAGATACATTGAAACTAACAGAAACATAAAACATTCAAACACTTTTGAGCCGTCGAGGAATTGACCATTCAGAAACTTGTAGTATCACCAATACCTATTAAACATGCCAGAGATCCTACCACGAGCTCTTAACGCAATCCATTTGTCGACCTAAACTGAACTGTTAAACCTTACATAGCTCCATTCCACTTTCTCGCTCGCACGCTTGACATTTTTACACGACATTGTTAGACCCCAGATGTCGATTTGATTTTATTTAAATACTAGCTGTGCCCGCGACTTCATTCGCGTGGACTACAGGATTTTGAATTTATTTTTTCTAAAATAAAAGTAGCCTATGTTACTCCTTATTACATCAGCTACCTGCCAAAAAAGTCCCGTCAAAATCGGTCCAGCCATTTCAGAGATTAGCCCGGACAAACAGACAAAAATTGTAAAAAATGCTACGAGTATTTTGGTGTATGTACCGTATATATATTCATATGCATGTAGTAAAAAGCAATTATTTCAATATTATAAACAGACACTCCAATTTTATTCATATGTATGTATATATATTCCAATCCTTAGAGTTAATGCACCCGGGCCACCGGCCACATCCACAAAACGCTGTTTATATTTGCTGTAGTTTTCATACATTTTATATAGACTCGTCGCACAAGGTTGACGCTGGTGGCCGCCACATGCTACAAATTGCCGCTGCTCGGTTCTTGTGGCCCAAACTGGCTACTAAACACCGATACAATCACTGAATTAATCAACCTGTGATCAGCCGCCTCGTTCTAAGTCTTCTTACTTTTAATTCCTTTTTTTTATCTCTGCTTAGATTTTGACTAGACGGCGTTGTGTGATAGTTGTGGAATATTATTATATTATATTGTAACAGTTATTATAACTTTTAATAATGTAATTTAATACTATTTTAATTTCACAATATGATTGAATATAATATCTAATATGTTTAACAATGTAATTTAATTTATAATTTAATTTAATAATAATGTTATTTTAATTTATTAGTTTTTAATTTTAGTTTTTATATTGTAATGACAATTTCCAGTTTTAAACCAAATTATAATAAATAATTAATTAATAAGACCTACTGTAAATGCTGTGCATACCTATAAGTGACTTTTTTACACAGGATGCCCTCGTAAATGTATTGTGATCAATGTTTTGTACATAAGTCGTTAGTGTGCCTATATAAATAAATAGAGTCTGTCTAATAAGTTAAACGACTTCGGTAATTATTAGGATTTAATTAAATCTGATGTAGTCAACACGGGTTCAATAATCAAGGTTGATTAAGAGATAGAGATCATTGTTTATTAACAGAAGAACCTTATAAAAAGTACCGAATATTTTTATTTTTTAAATGATTAAATATTATACAAAATTCCCAAGTCATTTGACTTATTAGACAGACTATACACGCCACTCGTGCATTTAAACCTTCTTCGTCAGAGTCCATTATGATAAAAAAATAATAATTTTTTTCAGGCAACATGTACTCATATCATAAATGCCTTATAGACTAACATACATAATTACTTATGATAAATCGTTTTGTTAGTAAATAAGATTTAAAACTATGTTAATAACACTTCACTTCGCACTATTTTGTCTTTGTGATATCCTGTGGTATTTGATATTGATTTTGATATTGTGAGTATGGGTTAAAATAAGTACTTAGCAGCCACCGGCCACAAGTAGTTTGTAGCCGCTTCTAGCTGGTTTTTGTGGCTGTGGCATGTGGCCTATGTGTGGCGACACTTATTTTCTCACAAATATTGTAGACACTTTAAACTCAAAATCTTTTACATGGTCACTTACAATAGATACTCTATTGAGATACCTTTTTTCAATATTTATAGGCTCGCGTTTAACCACTATTTCACCTGACGGTAAGCGATGATGTGGTTGACGATAAAGCACGCTCGCCTAGAAGTAACATATTCACTCTCGACTTCAAGAACAAAACGTTTCATTTCGAAAGGTCACATGTTCATGACGTCACAAAGGTTGACTAAAGGGCACAACGATTAGCTTCTGCCCTCGACTTGAAGGGATGACCCGAAGGTCACTCGTAAAACTCAAAGGCTTTGAGGAAGATTCTTATCATGAAATTTTATGAAATAATATAAACAGACTTGACAGTTTGTTGAGACATATTTATTAAAAAAAAAAAAAAACTGGCCAAGTGCGAGTTGGACTCGCGCACGCATGGCATTTTTTTGCCGAATTTCCTAAGGATGGTAAAGAATTACCGTCCTCAGGAAAATTCGGCAAAAAAAATCGCGTTTGTTATATGGGAGCCCCACTTAAATATTTATTTTTTTTGGTTTTTAGTACTTGTTGTTACATCGGCAATAGAAATACATGACAGTTAAAAATTTCAACTGTCTAGCTATCACGGGTCTTGAGATACAGCCGAGTGACAGACAAACGGATAGCAGAATCTTAGCAATAAGGTCCCATTTTAACCTTTTGGGTATGGCACCCAAAAATGTACCAAAAAAAAAAAAAAACAATTGGTTTGGTTGGAATTTCATTCATTACAAAAAATAAGTATAGAATTCCTTTACATTAGCCTGGTTTAATACCGTAATATGAATAGTAGGTACCCCGTACTATACACATCTTTATCATTGCTGTTTTATACCACAAACTTAAGGCAGGTCCGTCTCCATAATAGCATTGTACCTAGTAGTTGTGTATTGATATCAATTGATATAGTAACATAAGAGCAACAGTTTGCTAATACTTTTTAGCAGGCGTTAATTAAAAAACCAAGTATCGAAGTTAAATCAAAATTATTTTACCACCTGTTTGTCTAATCGCTATGATTAAAATATTTAACAGCATCGTAGCTTGAGAGGAGAAACTATTTAAATGAAATATCACGATAAATAGGCACCTAAAATAGTAGAAATATTAATTAAATAGCGTAATCGTGCTTTTTTTCGAAACAATTCAATCCTCTAATTTTTTAAAATACTTAGTCTCATAATAGGAATTACTTGGGCCTTACTTCGCTTGCGGTGACAAGTCACCTTTTTGAGGAGTGGCTGGAGAGGTACCACGGCATCCTCACCTTGCGCTTGACGCAGATCCTCGTGACCTCGTGAGGATCTGCGTCATGAAGTCATTAGGAACGTTCCTATTCCACATTCAGGTGGAAGAAACGGGCGGGGCGTCGGCGCCGTGCCGTACCATCGTAGAAGCAAACGGCGGCAGCAACCTGCACTTGTATGGTCTGGGGCAAGAGGGAATGAGATGCAAAAGCATCTTTCTACAAGGCCGTAATGCATGTGAAGGAGGCGGCTGCAAGAGTGAGGGAAAATATACATTATCTTTCTCTCACCTTACGCCCAAGCCAGCGAGAGATGTCCTGAGCATCGGGAGCGATTTTTCTTTCACAAGACTGCACCATAGGCGCGGTCTTGTGATGACCAAAGGGTAAAGGGACTTATAAGGATCGAGTCCGAGTCGTCAACGGTGCGTAGGAAGTATTCTGCGAGAACCGATGCCTACTAAGGCCATGGGAATGGTTCTGAAAATAATAATTTTCCTGGAACGCAAAAGGCAACTGAGCTGATATAGGTGTCATTTTAGTCAGTAAAAGTCTAACACGGTCTTCCGCTCTACCCAAAAGCGCAAAAGTAATTGGATGATTCCCACCTCGAAAAAACAGTAAGTAGTAATTATATTATTATACTATATTGTGGGAGCGTTTCCAAACATGGAAAGTCACTTAATATGTTATTCCAACTACCTATCTCAACAGTAATTTGCATAAAATAATAATGAAAAAAAAAAACATGTCTTTAAGATCTTATCTTTTGCTTTTATACCTTCACATCGAGTCTTCTGTTCTCAAACAAAGAGGAAAGCTTAGAAATTCCACTGAGACCCACCGTGTTGCGAATTCCTAAAATTGGTATGCAATTGTTACGTAAACAGGAAAAACTGATGACAAAAGTTGTAAACATAGGGACTTATGTGAGCGAAAACATAAGAAAAGGAAAGGGACTTTCACGATAACTTTCATATAAATTAAATTCCTGGCAATTTATTCAACATTGGATGGATCCATGGATCCGATAACTGAAATACTTCGAGATGTTTAATTAAACTTTGTGCTGCGTGTTTCTTTACCCAAAATAGGCCAAGTAGACGATTAAATGTGCCCTTTAAAATTCAATAGATGACAATGATAATATTGCTTGAGAAGTAATTTGTTAGTTACTTCGACCTTTGCTGAAGTTTTCGTCTATTGGACTTGCCGCGTGATTAGTGTCAAACTACTGGCTTTATCGGAGACTTGAGCACTGAAATCATCTCGTTATTTGTGTAAAATCAAAAGCGAATATAATTAATTGTTTCTGTCAATTAATACAATGCCCACGTTTATAAAAATAACTACAGTTACTCTAATATTGCAAAAACAAAAATAAATAGTGTGGTTTTTTCATATGATCACAGAAGCCGGTTCAATTTGCTGTCGAGCCTTTGGTACCGTTTTTTTTAATTGATGTGAACTAGTGCTTGACTGCGATCCCACCAAATTACGTCACACGAATTACATGATTTTTTACCTACTCTAACATTATTACCAATTAACCACTTCATCATGTTCATATGCTTCACTGATTTTTTCAAGGTGTCGCACAAACCTATGTCTGGTAATAACTTTTAAGTATATCAATATACAACGAAGTTAAAAATAGTCTTATTTTTACTGACTTTTTTCAAATCAAAGTGAGCTGCTGACTCAATTATAACCGCGTTATATGTTGTCGATATTATATATGTTACTGTGAAGTGTAATGACAGCAATAATTTTGCAGAAAGCTTTCTTTTATTTAGTAAGCATTAAGAGGCCGGCATGTCACTCGCAACTGCAAGTTGACGCGTATTCAAAATTCGTTCGTGGAATATAGCTATCTCTGTTTGACAAAAACAAGTGACGGAGTGCAGCTGTGTGTGTGTATGTGAGCGTCTTACAATTTATTGTTAGTAAAATGAGGTATATTCATTATTTGCTTTATTTTTGCCGAATACTTCGGGAATTGTTTGTGAATGTACGAACTAGTAATGCGTTTTTTGGAAATTTTATTACCGCGCCAATATCTCAACATATTATGATAACAATAGCAGATATGTCATACAAAGGTGGTCTTTTTTTACGGTGGGAAAATCATCTAATGACATTCCCCGCTCTTGGGTGGAGCGGGAGATAGTGTCAGACTTTTACTGACTAAAAACCCACTCCTGTTCCTTCGTTGCCTTTCGTACCGGGGCTGAGCTACCTTTCGGAGCTAACCCTGGCCCCAGTAGGCTTCGACCCGGTTGGACCCCTTCTGTTGCTGACAACTCCTTGAGGCGCACGGGAACAGTTCGCGCAGTCGATGACTTGGGCTCGATCCGGACAGTTACCGGACGGTCGGACAGCGAGCTACCGATTGCTCGCCGTCCGCAAGCCCGCGCCTACGGTGGCCGGAAATTGGGATCGGAATCCCGGCAGCGGCTGTGAGCGCCGTTGCCTGATACGGTCGGCCTCCTCCTTTGCTAGCATTACTGCTTTGCAGAAGGAGGCGACTGCCTGCCACTGATCCTCCTCGCTCCGAACCATGGCCTGTACCAGTCTGGCACAAGAGATCGCCGCCGCCGATCACCTCCACGAGGGCAAGGCGATGCTCTGCCTAAGCGGCACACCTCCACTGCGTGCTCCACCGTGTCCTCCGGGCGTTCCGCACAGTGGCGACACTCGGGCGTCACTTCCGTACGAATCCGGTACAGCCCGAACCTACCGAACTTACGTGTCCGGTGAGAACCTGCGTCATGCGGAAGGTGAGGACGCCCGCGCCGTGAGGTCTTTCCAGCCATGCCTCCAAGAGGGGACTTACTGCCATAATTGTGGCGTGCCCAAGGTGGTCTTCTTGTGGTCAAATCAGAAAATGTTATGGAGGCGAGAGCTTTTTTCATAGGTGGGAAATTATTCAATGACTTCTGCCGCTCTTTTAGTGTCAGACTTTTAGGGAAATGAAAACTGTTCTTTCGTTTCAAGGCCCCGATGTTCTCTTTCGCTCAACCCTTGGCCTCAGTAGACTTCGAACCTGCTGGGCCCCTACGGTTTTGCTGACATGTCCTCGAGATGCGAGTGGAACACTATGCAACATCGACGTCTCGAGCTCGGTACGGACGCTTACCGGACGGCCGGACGGAGAGATACAAATTGCTCGCCGTCCGCAACCCTGCGCCTACGGTGACTGGAAAAAGGGATCAGGATCCCGGTGGCTGGGGCGTGAGGAATGATGTTCCCTCACGTGTACGACTGTCTCCTTTGCTAGCATAACTGCTTCGTAGAAGGAGCCGACCACCTGCCATTCCTACACATTCCGGACCATGGCTTGTACCAGGGTCACTCCCACGAGTACACAGCGCGGCGGCAGTGCTCCGCCTGAGTGGAGCATACCATCGCCGTATGCTCCACCCTGTCCTCCGGGCGGTCTACACAATGATGACAGCCAGGCGTTTCTTCCGAACTTACCACGAGGTGAGGTGTCGTCATGCGGAAGGTGAGGATGTTTCCACGTCTATTCACCCACTCCTCAAAGATTGGATTTATCGCCATAATTATGGCTTGCCCCGAGATCCCGCCGGTACTCTGACCGCCTTCGTCAGTGGTTTTTTACCCCGGCGTTGCAACTCCATGCGCAAATTGTGCATGCGTGCAAGGACTGTTGCCTCTAGATCCCATGGTGGCAGACCAGCAAGGAGGCTCGTCGCTTCGCTGGAGAACGTGCGATATCCCCGCACCATTTGGATGGCCATGATCCTCTGGGATGCGTTCAGCTTTGCCCCCGGTCGCTTTCACAGCAATGGGGCCAACACCGGCGCTCCGTAATGAGCCATGGACCAAACAATGCTGCGTGGAGCCTCCGGCAAAGGGCAAAGGACCTCTATGTTGGGTAGGAGCCGCTTCAGGGCAGCCCCAGTCCGGTCCAGTTTGGGAGCCAGACGTCCGAAGTGTTCTTCGAAATTCCAACGGCTGTCGAGGACAAGTACCAAAAACAGTCCGAACCATATCTTGGTACCGATCCTTGGGGAACACCGCACGACATCTCTCGGCGTTTCCATTCTCCACGGTGAGCGGGGCAGATAATGAACCTGTCCTTCAGGTAGGCCTCGATCACACGAATGAGGTAGACCGGCACCTGGTGATACCGGGGTCCAAATAGAGCACTCCCTGCAAAAGCCAAACTGGCCATCCGCAAGATCCGGCTCCACCCGTACCAGGTGCGTACGAGGAATAAAGAACAGCGAAGCGCACCCTCAGAGCGGAGATACGGCTGGCCAAACTGGAGGCCCGCGACGTGTAGCTGGGGACTCTGAACAGAGACCCGTGGGGACGACCCTATGAAATGGTGCGTACAACAAGCTCCGTACCTGGGCTCCCCCCGCTGACACAGAGTACCGGCCCCTGTTTATGAAGGGTGTGATGAACGCTCTATTCCCGTCAAAAGGGGAGCATTCTCATCCGCCCATGGCTCCGCCACTAGTTGTAGTGTAGTTTATATTTTTATGTCACCGTTTTTTGTAGCCATATTTGCATACTATGTGCTATGTGACCTCCCCAACGGGGTCAGCGTGGTCTATTATACAGACGACACGCTGATCCTAACGAAGGGAGAGTCGTAACAGGCGGCGGTCGAACTAGCGGAACGCAGGGTTGCAACAACCTCCAACCAGCCTTGGCCCCACCGACATCATGTCATATGGGCCGAATCGAAATGAGACGGCTGCGGACACAGCCCACCCATATAAATATGAGCGCGCTATCACCGCAGCCGCTTCTTGACTCCTTTACAAATTTCTTCGTCTTGTCCCCATGTTGCCTTTCTCCCCATCCTGGGGCGGCATACTAACGGTCCCCCCTCACGTGGGTAAGACGAACACACAGTACGGGTTCGCTGCTTGCTTACTCCTTGGTCTGTGCCATTCGTGTTCGAACTCTTTTGAGGCCATGAGATTGCAGTAGTAAGCCGGTCTCTCATCCAAGCGAGTGATCCCGTCCATCACATTTCGTCGCTGTTCGTCATAAGGGGGGCATCGCCACAGAACGTGATCAAAATTTTCGTCCTCATCACCGCAATAGCACACGCTAACCTCACATAACCGCATATCATACAGTTTCTTCCAGAAATATCCATGTCCAGTCAGGATCTGCAAGACTTTGTAGTCCGGCTCGACCCAAGTTGCCTTGAGCCTAACCGCCACGTCAGGGAGGAATCGATGAAGTTCCATCGCCTTCTCTTCCTGCTCCGATCTCCGCTGCCAATTAGCCACAGGCTCACTTGCAAGAACCCTGCTCCCTGCCCTGAACCGCAACGCAGAGTTGCAACAGTCGTGAAGAGGATCCAGCAGTTGGGACTCGAGGTGGCACTGCACAAGTCTGAGAGCATGTGTTTTCATGGCCCTCGGAACAAGCCACCGCCGGTTTCCCAAATTACAATAAAAGTTTACAAATATCTGGGACTCGTCCTCGACAGTCGATGGTATTTTGAGGAGCACTTCCGACGTCTGGTTCCCAAACGTGTTACTTATTGTTTATTTTGTGTTGCGCCTTGTGCTGTACCAAATAAATTATTTTTCTTTCTTTCTTTCTTTCAAACTGGATTAGACTGAAGCACTCAAGCGGCTCCTGTCCAACCTGGGGTTTTCAGACGCCTCCTGCTGGAGGCTCTACGAAGGCATCGTTCGGTCCATGGCCCTTTATGGAGCGCCATCGCTGCGAAAGTGATCAGTTGCCAAGCTGAACGCATGCCAGGGAGTTATAGCCATCCTAATGGTACAAAGACAAAGCACGGTTTCCTGCAATATACCTGCATGGTTTCCTGCAAGCTTGCCACCATGGAATGTGGAGGCAACAGTCCTTTGCACGCATAAGCATGATTTACACGTGGAGATGCAACCCTGGGGCGAAATTCCGCTGCCACGACAAGTCGCTGTAAGGCAGACAGTTCCGGCAGGATCTCAGCGACTGTCGTAACGCAAATACTCACCGGACATGGCAAGTACGGGAGGCTCCTGCGTCGGATTTAGGCGGAAGAAACGCCTGGTTATCACCATTGTGTGGACGGTCTGAAGGATACGGTGGAGCATACGGTAGAGATGTACATATGTGCCCCGTTTAGGCGGAACACCGCCGCGTTCTCGTGGGGGCCATCGGTGGCAACGACCTCTCGCGCCGAGCCCTCTTTCTGCGAAACAGTAATGCTAGCGAAGAAGGCGGCCGCATGGACGAGGGAATACCCTGACGCCCCAGCAGCCAGGATCTCGACCCAGATTTCTAGCCACCCTGGGCTTGGAATCGCCGTCCAGCCATCCGGTAACTATCTGGACCGAACCCAAATCGTCAACGGCGCTTTTTTTTTACTCTTTTTTTTAAGGGGTTTTTGACGGCGCTTTTAGTCAGCTAAAGTCTGACATGTCCTCAAGAGTTCTGTATTCCTTTTATTAAACTTTAAATGCTTACGTACTATTTTATTTAAGTCAATAGTGTCAAAAATATTACAATAAAACTCGACCTATGAACGCAACTGAAGTAATGACAGCACGCACACAATGACACTGACATCCCGCTTGCCGCGATAGCACTAGTAACTCTTGGAAATTTGCGATAAATTGGACGTGTTTCGTAATACCAAAAATGATGAATGAAAACTTAATGTTTTTCCAATTTGTTTTCTATCATTTGTAAATTGATAATATAATCTGTGTTCCTACATTGAGAATATTGGACATATTGTTATTTTTAATACAGGAAAAGCCAAATGAAAACATGCCATTTACGTTGTAAAAAAGTGCGAATTATAATTCGCTTTAATTTCGTTATAGGCAAGTTTTTTTTAAAAAGAAAGATGTAGGAACCTAGATAAATATCGTCTATAACCGAATAACATCATAATATGTTGGAAATATACTCCAATTGCAAATGAGCGTGGTATTACGTTTGTATGAAAAATTCATCTGTCGCCGTGCTCTTAAGAGAGGATTTTCGAAAATTCATCTCAATAGATGAATCCGGCGTCCAAAGTTTGTATGGAGAAAACTACTTTTATGTCTTCACATTCTTTCACCTTATAAGAAAACCGACTTGTTTTTACTTACCCAAACCATGGTCTAAATAACCCTTTTCATCAATAAGTTGTCTGCTTCTAGTGTTACCAAGCGTTAATAGGGACGCGAAACTTCTGTGTAATCGCGGGGTATTAGTACGTAACTTGGTTGAAGTTGGTAACCTAATATTCTGGCAACGGTTAACATCAATCAACCTCGACGTTCGTTGTTGCAGTTAAGTTGATGTGGAAGGAAATTTTAAATCTGTCTGGACTTGAATTTATAATCCAAGTTCATTAGAATTCATCGCCATTAACTCAAGTATCGAATTTAGCGTTTTGTATTTTAAGTGACCGCTTTCTCCTTGCGTCGTTTGTCCTCAATGCTGAGGGTTGTGGCCTTGATGAATAATTTTGTTGTGTATAATAATAATATAGTGTGTTTCGCCATGTCATATCGTTGGCGATATGCATGGCGTCGCAGACTGTGGTGTGTAGTGTGAAACGGATTTAATCTAACCAACGGAATAGACTCCTGTCTCTGGGCCTTTATATAGTCATAGAACAAAAGATGTGGTTTATGATGCTAGTTCTGAGAGGCTTCCAGTGTTTCACAAATAATTCTGTATATCAGCAACAACAAAGTTCTTTCCAGATTATCACCTCATATGAGCCTTCCAGCAAGATGACTAAAATATTCATAGACTCTTTATTGTCATATAATAATAAGTGACAAATTACTCATTACTTTTCTATTTGATGTTTAATTTTTTGGATGAACAAAGAACCTACGCCCAGCAGAGAAGACAAGATTGGCTGTGGGTGAAAATGATAAGGATTAAAAAAAAAATGTTCATTTCTTTCCTACTTTGAAGTGCAAGCTTGATGAAACTATCTTTTGAGATTCCTATTAAAAACTTATGACATGACTAACGAATGTCCCATTGTGTGTTACACAGATTGCCAAATTTCAGAAAATAAGAAGTCTTGGTCGTTTTGGTCTTTCTATATTGTTGCTATTATTGTCAGGGTCCTCAGTTACGATGTCTTTATCAAAGCCGTAACCTTAGTTTGAGTTACGAACTACAGTCAATATTTAGAAAAAGGACCGCGGACATCCGCTGGCTACCAGAAGAAAAGAAACGGGCGCTGTGGCGATACTAGGGAAAGCTCTATATCCAGAATTGATGACCTTCGAATTAGTAATGATAATCCTACTGCTACTGTATCTACTTACTAAATTATAAATGCAAAATTCTATCTGTCTACTATCTTGTCACGTTTCAGTGGCTGACCGAATTTAGGTGAAACATTGTACAAAGTAAACATTTCTGTTCTAAATTAGGTAGGATCAAAGTCAAGCACCAGTTTATATCAATTTAAAAAAAAAAATTACTAAGTAGAAAAGGAGTTCAACATAGCGATCTACTCTCACGTAAGCTGCTCACAAGTGCACTACAGGACATTTTTTAAAACTGGCCCGATTTATGAAAGTCATAAAACATAAATGTTAGCGGCCACCAGCTAATGAACATCCGCTTTGCTGATGAAATAGTTTTTTTTTTTATATATAATATTGAATATTCCAAAATGCTTAGAAGTCTTTCCTGGGCTATAAAGATCGCATAAAAGGACTTTTAAAAGTAAATTCATTACCATGTGCTACCTGCCCTTCAAGGTGCATGAAATTGGTCTTTTACTGAACAACAAAAGTATAAACTCAAGATTTTTCGACGTTCATGAAGCGCCGTGTGTTAAACGAATATACTGTATTAAAAAAACACCACCCAGCGCTCTATAATAACCGATGTCGCGAAAAAAACAGCCAAACTTAAGTAGGAGTGGGCTGGCAATACATCGCGTCATAAATACCACCCTGGGCTCCATAAGTAGCAGATTTCGAAGGCGAAGATCATCTTGTCGCTCTCTGGGCGTCTGAGGGAAGAAAACGCCATCTAGGTCGAACGCGACGAAGATATGTAAAGATTTGATCATGTTTGTGGACACACTTGTCTAGAGACCGCATTAGACTGAGAGGTTTAGAAGGAGAAGAGAAGAGAAGGAGGCCACAATAGAGCCAAAACCAAAAATCTTAGTACATGGGTAGACCATGTCCTAGATTAGAGCATAGGATATACTTAATCGTGTGTATAATTGCAGTATAAATTCTGATTTTCACACAAGTGATTCCTCTTTCAGAAGCTTTTGATACTTTTTTTTTTTTTTATCTGTTATAAACTAGTACTTGACTGCGATCCCGCCTGTTGGTAAGCAGTGATGCAATCGTTGATGGTGAGGTGCACTAGTTTATTAAGAGCCTATTCACTCTAGCCTTGAAGACACCCAAATTATAATCGGACCGTAGATGTTTCAACAACGTAAGGGTGGATACTCGCCGTGCGTCGGTTTGTCCGATGATAGAAATGAGATGGCGGAATCAAGTCATGCAATTCCTGCGCACACTCTCCAAAATGCAATCTGTAAAACACCGAAAGGCTGGCTACCCTACGCCTGTGCTCAAGGCTTTGAAGATTGGACTTAACCAAATCTGGATCACCAATCAGCCTCTTCGCACGCCTTTCCACCGAGTCCAAAGCTGCCAGGTGGCACCAGGTGGTTACCTAAATGTTTTCCTTTTGAGCATAAAAATCAACCGGACATTTCGAAAACTGCCCTAATTCCTCATATATTCCTACAACCCGATCTTCACCGCTACAACGCTAATGCAGAGTAAAATTACAATATCAAATTATTGGCTATGTAACAAATTGATATTATTATGATGGGGGTAATACATTGATATTAGATTTCAATTTCACTGGACACATGCCCTTTGTGCTCGAAGACTGATTGATTAATTGAACTATTGAGGGTTTTCAGTTATACCTTGGTAATGGTGATTTAGTGCTTTTGGGGTGTCGAAGATAGCAGTGGTGACCGAGTGGTAATGGCTCCGAATTACGAGTTCTAGGTTACTGGTTCGAACCCAGCCAGGCACATTACTTTGTTCAATTTATTTCATCACCAGTGCTCTCAAAGCGGTGAAGGAAAACATCCAGAGGAAACCAGCATGTTCTGTAACCAAAAGTTCGAAGACATGTGACATTCACCATTCACCAACTCGCACTGTGCCCGCGTGGTGGATTACAGTCCATTCCTTCTCCTAGAGAGGAGGTCTGAGTCCTAATAGAGGGAACACTAAAAAGGCTGATGATGATGATGATGACGATGATGATGATGATGGGGTGTAGAAAATTGTGTGTGTCTTAATAGTTCTCTGAGATGGAGTATGAATTCATTTTTAAGTTCTCTGTTGTTATTATTTAAAAGTCTTATAGTGAATGGCTTCGTTCATTCCGATATTTAAAAAAATATCTGCGTTCATTTCTCCTCGTTTATGCCGTATTCTACAAAGTTTAAAATGAGGGCATATAGATTGTGTCTCAAGGGTGTATCAGTCTTTAGCGCTATGGGACCGTTTGAAAGAGTCACTATGTCCCTAGAACACAAAAGGTAACTAAAAAAACACGGGTTGATTTTATGGGGTGACCAGACGGTTGCAAAGTGGCGTTCGGACTGAGGTGATAATTTTACAAAAAAAAAAACAAGGTGACTTTGGTTTATGTATTTTGGTTTGTGTCGCGGCTAAAATAATGGATGTAAACCACACGCCAACTCGTTGAGTGGTTGGGAAATGCGCCTCCCAACCAAGGGAGTTGAAGGTCATGGATTACAATGGCTGTCTACACGGATTTAAACTAGCTAGGTCACCTTGGTTGGGACATTGGTTTGCAACAGTCTGGTCACCCCTTTAGCCAGTAAAAAACGGGAGATAGTGTCAGACTTTTACTAACTGAAACCCCACTCCTGTTTCTGTTTTGCTATTGTTCCAGGGCTCCGGGAATCTCTTTTGCATCATGGCCCCAGTAGGCTTCGACCTTGCTGGGCCACTACGGTAACTGACAACTCTTTGAGGCGCGCGTGGACCACTACGCGCCGTCGACGACCTGAGCTGTTTCCGGACGTTTGCCGGACGATCGGAAAGCGAGCTACTGATTGCTTGCCGTCCGCAAGCCCATAACAAATCTTACCTGTGCCTTACAAACTTTGGACCCCGGTGTAATGACACAATCCCCTTAGGGAATGCCCTAAGGGGATGAATTTTGACAATTTCTCTCTTAGTGCTCGCCTAAGTCATAAAAAGAAATCTTGTGCAAAATTTCACACTCCTAGTCCCAGTAGAAACTGACTGACTGACATATCAACGTATGCATTGATATGTCAGTCAATCAGTTTCTTTTTTATACACCGTTAAATTTTGATCGTATTTTTTGTTTTAATTCCGTGGAGGGTCGATACGGTACATGAAACACTATCGATTTGTAAAGATAACATTAAAAAATAAAGTACCTTTTTTTCAAAACTCGTATTAATTTACGCATGTACGAAATAAATTTCTTTAGTCAGCTGAGCGAGTCCAATGACCTGTAGGTAGTAATCTTTACAAATCGATTGTTTTTCATGTACCTGATCGACCCTCCATGGGATTAAAACGATCAAAATTTAGCGGTGTATAGACTAATCATGCTGTTAAATGTTTCCAGTCTTCTTTTTCTCTCTGGCGCCTGACTTTTGTAGTTAATTCACCACAACAACAACAGCAGTGGGTAACATTAGCTGACACAAATCCAGATTTTAATTTACAAAACTACCGCATATACCCCAGACGTCGATTGCAGAACATTAGCCCACATTTGCTTCCGTAATGAACAATTTTCTGTGCATATTACCATAAACACGATTGGCAGCGGATTGCTGGTCGATGCGTTATGTTATTAGTTTGCAAGCAGTTGCCATTGTCCATCTCATTGATAATGGCTTAGTTGGCTTCACGGAATTAATAGTTGAATCCGGGAATTAGTAGCTTAATTATACTGTTCGAATGCATTCAGATAAGGGTTATTTCAAAACATGAAGTGGACTGTGAATTTGGTGGTGGTTCTAGGAATTGCCAATTTGTTGAAAGCGGCTCGGGGTCTATAGTTTCGTTTATATTCCAATATGTGTCGGTAGGTAACGTGCATATGATGTTTATTCTAACAGCACTAAGCCTCAAACATGCCTTTGCCAAAATTCTGAGTAAATACCCAGTCTTTCATTAATTAAATCACATTATTATTATAAAGACGAAGGTTTGTTTAGATGTGTTTGTTTGTATGTGAAGGTTGTTACTCGTTCACGCTTAAACGGCCAAATGGATTTGAATAAAATTTGGCATGCGGGTAGACTATGTTCAGGAATAGCAGAAAAAAAATAAACATTTTAACTCTCTCTGTATCTTTATAACTAGAGTATGTACCATTCCGAAGCCGCTGTAAGAATTTAATATGTCATATTTGCTCAAGCATTCAAAGCAAATATAAAATGTAGGTCGTGGGAATCGCACTGCTACGACGCCAGGTGAGTCCTCCTGTCTGGCGGCTGGGCTTGAGGATGTCCTTACCAGTGAGGCAGCAGCCATCTCCTTTGCTAACATTACTGTTTCTCAGAAGGGGACGACCGCATCCCATTTCAGCAGATCGTGAGGGCACTGCTGGCGATCGCCTCCATGAAGACACGGCAGTCCTCTGCCCAAATAAGACAGAATTCTACCACATGCTCTACCATACACACTGTGTATACACATACACATTTTAGCTTCATTCATTAATTTTATCTTAAGCTAAAATTATGATAAAGAAAGCTCGATTTTATCAACTCTTAGAAACCTTACAAAACAGCCCACAGCCCAGAAAAGCAGCGGGCAACAGAAATAATACAGACAGGTTTTTATTGAAAATCGGACGCTTCCACTCGCTAAACCTTTAGCAGGACAAGTTATTTAAGGATCTCTCACCAAAAAATGTACCTAATCTGTTAACCATCGTAGAAGCACCTGATAATCGTTTACTTGGCGACGTTTGGGGGGCCTATATACAGCCGTGAACGCCTTTAGGCTGAGCTTATGATATTGATGTTGGAACTATCTAGATATAATAATGGTGAGAGCCACGGGAATGCGATGGATGCGAGAGGTATAAGACCGTTCGTTGTGGCGATACGTGGCGAGGCCTATGTCCAACAGTGGACGTCCGTCGGCTGAAATTGTGATGATGATAATGATAATGATGAGATATAATAATCAAGCATGGGCCCAGCTGGGTCGAAGCCTACTGGGGCCAGGGTTAGTTTCAAGTGATAGCTCAGCCCCGGTATGAAGGCACGAAGGAACGGGATGGATTTGTAGTCAGTAAGAGTCTGATACTATCTCCTCCTTCGCCCAAGAGCGGGGGTTGTCACTAGATGATTTTCCCACCATAAAAAAAAAGATGTAATAATCATCTTTCTTGCCGTTTTCCAATTAGCTTGGGGTCGGCATCCAGTCTAACTGGATAAGCCTGAAATACGAGAGTTTCACATGGAGCGACTGCCTATCAGACCTCCACAGCCCAGTTACTGGGTAACACGATACTCCATGAATAGCCTGATGGTCAGACTCTCTGGCGTCTGACTACCTGAAACGGCTGTCAAAGATCTATTAATTATTTTGATATCTAAAATAATGATTACCTATCCTAAATTATCCTTTGTTCAGTTCACTGATTGCGACCACAAGGTAAAATCTCAATAATCCTATCCTTACTGCGAGCCTGGCAACGGTAATGAAAACCACTCTGCTGAATATAAAGCAGCTTGATTCATGTTTAAACTTTTTCTAAAACCTGAAATTGTAAAATGATCTAATATTTTTAGATACTTTATTGGGATCGAGGAAAAAATGGGATACACTAAAGAACCTATCTATCCTTTACATTTTTTAAAAGAACATTGCCGTTTTAATGGTTTTTTTTTTAACCTTCACGTACACACGCGTGAAGGTTAAAAAAAATATAATACGCGTATTATCATTAAATCCATGTTTTTTTAGTAAACCTACCAAAAAGCAAAAACGCGTGTCTCAAATTCCTATCAGCAAAACAATAGAAGCCTACCAGGGCCGATACTTACTAGGGTCATGAGGACATCTGAAAAGGTAACGCAAAGGGCAACAGAAGGAACATAGATGTGGCTTTAGTCCACACTGAACACACAACAATTGAAGGAACACAGGTTTTCTAACTGAAACCCACCCTTATCTCTTTAGTCGCCTTTTGCATTCCAGGACCAAGGCGATTCATTCAAACAACCCTTTTTTATTGATGGAAATGACCCAATGACTTTTCGCGCTCTGGACGGAGCAGACAGCGTGTCAGACTATAATGACTAAAACCACACCTGTGTCCTTCAGTTGCCCTTTGCGTTCCAGGACTACGGGTTTCCTTTTCAGAAATTCCCCACGGTCCTAGCCAGCAAGCATCGGCCCTGCTGGATCCTTACGATTTTTTTTTTTTTTTTTTTATAGGTGGAAAAAATCATGCATTGACATCCCCCGCTCTTGGGCGGAGCGGGAGATAGTGTCAGACTCTTATTGACTAAAAGACCCACCCCGTTCCTTCTAGCCTTCATACCGGGGCTCGAGCGCCCTTTCGGATAACTCTGGCCCCAGTAGGCTTCGACCCGGCTGGGTCCCTGCTGTTGCTGACAACTCCTTGAGGCGCGCGGAAACAGTGCGCGCCGTCGACGACTTGGGCTTGGTCCGGACAGTTACCGGACGGCCGGACAGCGAGCTACCCATTGCTCACTGTCCGCAAGCCCGCGCCTACGGTGGCCGGAAATCGGGATCAGAATACCGGTGGCGGCGGCGGCGGCGGCGGCGGCGATAACGCCGTTGCCTGATGCGTTCGGACTCCTCCTTTGCGAGCATTACTGCTTCGCAGAAGTCGGCGACCGCCTGCCACTCCTCCTCGCTCCGGACCATGGCCTCAACCAGGGCCCGGCGCGAGAGGTCTCCGCCGCCGATCGCCCCCACGAGGGCACGGCGATGCTCCGCCCAAGCAGGGCACACCTCGACTGTGTGCTCCACCGTGTCCTCCGGGCGTTCCGCACAGTGGCGACACCCGGGCGTCACTTCCGCATGAATCCGGTGCAGGAAACTCCCGAACGAACCATGTCCGGTGAGGACCTGCGTCATGCGGAAGGTAAGGACGCCGTGAGGTCTTTCCAGCCACGCCTCAAAGAGGGGACCTACCGCCAAGATTGTAGCGTGCCCAGCACTGGGTTGCGATAGTCGTTGACGCCACTTCACCATGAGATCCCGCCGGAGCTCTGTCCACCATGCCGCGACCTGTCGCGGCAGCGGACTTTCACCCCGATCCTTACGGTTTGCTGACATCTCTTTGAAGAGCGCGTGATCACTATGCGCTGTTTACGACTGGGCTCGGTCTGGTCAATTACCGGACGACTGGACGGCGAGTTACCCATTGCTCGACGTCCGCAAGCCTGCGTCTACCGTGGCTGGTAGTCGGGGTTGAAATCTCGACAGCTGGGGTGTGAGGACATTCGTTCCCTCACGCGTGTGGCCTCCTCCGCTAGCATCGCAGCGACAACCTGCCATTCCTCCTCGCTCCAGACCATAGCCTGAACCAGGGCCCGGCACGAAAGGTCGCTGCCGCATTCACGCTTGCCATCGCCATATCATGTTAACACCAATTCTAAAAGATGCGACTTTTTGAGACTAAGCGTCTTCTGATGATTTTATGGAGCCATTGGAGAGCCTCTCACCTGAACACGAGTTGCCATGGCCAACCTGGAAAACTTTAAACTCAATCAAAAAGACCACATGTGGGGGATCTCAGCCGGTTCCGATCTTCAATGAGAGTGCTGTGTCTCCCCGCAGACTTTGTTCCACTTTTCATCTTGTGAATAGGCTAGTTAGCCGTAAAAAATGTAATTAGTCTGTCTTTCAGATTATTCAAAAATAAGGGACACGTATTTTTTTATTTGTAAATTAAACCAAAAATGACAAAGATATAGCCCATTAAAGTTACGTGTGACGTCACGCCGTGCTGCATTTTTTCGCACGGGGTGACGTCACACGTAACTTTAACAGGCTATATTTTTGTTATTTTTTGTTTAATCGAAAAAAGATAAAATACCCATCTAATATTTTTTTATAATCTAAAATATGGACTAAATAAAATTTAATTATTTTGACCCTGGACACTGCCCTATTGTCTCCACGAGGACACGGCAATTTAAACAACCCTGGAATGCTGGGTGATCTGTGTACCTGAAGATCATTTTAAGACATTTTAATGGTTAGTTTCAACTTCAAACTTTAAAACAGTGATAGCTCAAGCCGGTAGGGTGTCCTATTAGAAGTTTGTAATGTGGTGTAACAGTAACGGTCCGTAAACCCAGTTTATATTAGTTCCTTGAACGGTTCGTTTGAGGTGAGTGCACATTATGGAGAATTGCCATTTATTTTTATACTTTGTTGTGCATTGTTTGTAAGTAAAATTGACGTTAAAATGTAATAACGTAAGGTTTTTTTGCGAAGCTAAGTAATATGAGTTTTTCGGTGGTTTGAAGTAGAAAATCTTTAAAAAGTATTTTTTTTTAGAGTAAAATTTCAAGTCATGTCACTCACAGAGTTGCGTATTTAAAGTACTTTTGAACTTCGTACAAAGAAACCACTTATTAATTTAAGCCGAGTGGTTAATTAAAATGTAGTCTAGCAAATTGCCGAAAAAAATTTCAATTAGGCTTTAAATTAGTGTTGCAAAGGCTGTATTTGAACTTTCAATTTAAAAAATCTCATTTATAACTTATATAATAATCTACCCTTATAATCTCTCTCTAATATTATAAAGAGGTAAAGTTTGTTTTTGTTTTTATTTTTTTTTGTTTGTAGGAGGTAATCTCTAAAAGTACAGGTCTGATTGCTAAAGTTTTTTCACCGATGGAAAGCTGTTTTATTCCCGAGCGACATAATCTATATTTTATGTACCATCAGAGATACTTTCGCCTGACCATCGCAAAGTTCATTTTTGCTTGCACATGAACTCTTTTTTTTTAAATTCAAGCGAAATTTTCGTTATGGCTATACAAGGTGCAGTTTTAAAACTGCACAATATTTCAGGAGGTTGTAATAAAACTCATAAATAATCATGTAAAAATACGAAACCTGGTCAATAATCAGTAATACTTGTTATTTAATTTTTTAATTACACTAAACTAAATCGATTGATCGATGGGCGCGGGGGCGTGGCTAGGGTGTGGCGTGCGGGATGATGATTGGATGATACATTATTTATGAAACTATCGTTGCGAGTTAGTGTGTGTGAAAACGCCCTTTATTGTTCCGTGTTTGTGTGTGTGAAAAAAAGCGCGGTTATAAAAAAAAAAAAATTACCTACTTATTTTATTATTGATTCGGGTCGAGAATCACTAACATAATTACCTCCTGAAATATTTTGCAGCTTCAAAACGACACCTTGTATTTGATGTATGTGGGCGAAGTTGCGGGTAAAAGCTAGCAATATAAATTATAAAGCGGTAAAGTTTTTTTTTGTTTGTAGGAATCTCTAAAAGTACTGGTCCGATTGCTAATTTTTTTTCACCCATAGAAAGCTGCTTTATTCCTGAGTGACTTAGGCTATATATTATGTCAAAGTCAAAGTAAAAAAAAAAAATATTTCACATAGGCCTACATGGGCACTTATAAAACGTCAGAAGCTAGAGCACGGTTCCAAATTGGTCGTTTCCTATGGAGAAGAACCGGCAAGAAACTCCATAGTTACTCTTTTTAAAAAAAGTGGTTGGACATATAAATAAAAAAAATAAAAAAATATTGCAAAAGCAATGTGTCAGAGTGTGTACGCGGGGAAACTGCAAACAAAAGCTAGTAACTTATATAAATTGATTTCGATGCTTCTTTAGTATCAATAACAAAAACAGTCCTACCCATTAACCACGTACATACAACTTATCGAAGAGAAGATATTCCCAAAACGACAAGAATGCTGAATTGCTCACAACACTCGTAGACATTTGCTTATCGGAAACGAATAGAATTTTATCCTCTTTCCCCCCATTATAATACAGAGTACGGTGTCTTTTGTTTATATAATGGTCGTGAATGGCCCGTGATGGCTGTCAAATATACTTGAGTGGTTTGATGATTGAGGCGTAAAAGAATATTGCACGTGTTTGGAATTTATCATAAGGTAATAGAATTTGGAGGTAAAGATCATGTTTTCCCACCTATATATATATTAGGTGGGAAAATCATCCAAAGACATCCTCCGCTCTTTGGCGAAGCGGGAGTATGGATTGATTTTTAAGACATTATCTTCACCGTATCGGCTCGCGCGCCTTAAGGAGTTGTCAGTAGCAGCAGGGGCCCAGCCAGATCGAAGCCTACTGGGGCCAAGGTTATCCGAAAGGGAAACTCGGCCCCGGTACGAAGGGCACAAAGGTTCCTGCTGGCCAGAGGCCTCTTTTTTGCATCCAGTAGAGAACTTACTCACATTACTCACTCATCTATACTATATTATGTACTAATATTATAAAGATAAATGATTTGTATTTTTAACCAACTTCGATGGAAAAAAAGCTTAGAAAGTGCAAAATAACTTTGATTTCGAGAAATTAGTGTTAAATAACAAAACAAAAAAAAGCCTACAAATAAGTTGCCTCGTTCTCAAATTAGTTGACGTACCTACTGTTAATTTTACCAACATTATAATTATTTACACCCTCGGGCATGTCTATGTCCAGAATCGATCACTAGTTTTTAATAGATATACAACATTTTTTTTGTATATGCGAAACCCAGAACACGTGTCCAGTATTTTTATGTAAACAATCTATGTACAAAATTACGTAACTGTATCATGAAAAATCACAAAGTTATAAGCTTGTTATGTCAGCAAAAATACATAGTCACCGGATCATCCAAGTGACTGAGGGGTTGTTTTGCAGTTGCACCTAGCTGTTTGCTGGCACCTAATGCCCGCTATGACCTACCGTGACCTGAGTTGTACTTAATGTCGGTGAAAACTTAAGATGGTGTAAAAACTATATTGGAGTCCATTCAGTTACTGATTCTGGACAAACTAAATATATTCAGGTTTCACATAAACTAAAAATTATGTTGTATAAGGTCATATATTGGAAAATTCACCTTAGTGTATACCAGGTATTGAACCCAAGACAAGGTGCTTAACAAGTGAGTGGATAAAATACTTTGTTGCTGTCAATATAATGTCTGACTCTAAAGGCAACAAAACATCTTACCTTAATATCGCTAAAAGCTGCACTTGTATCGTAAAAGTAAATGTGAATGTACGTACCAATAGTAGGATACATTGTCACCAGCTTAAATGCACTAAACTTTGCAAACATTACACAGAAACCTCGTATTATGTTTGATACCTACTACGTCGGACGGGTCTAGTGTGATGTAAATTCTTTCTCAACCAACATGAGATGACAGAACGCACAGATAAATAAAACAGTACAGTACAATTCACAAATGATGGCGGCCGTGAAGTTTGCGCAGAAGGCTACGCAGTAACGTATTTTAGGAACCAAATGGCGACGTGCGTGTGCGAGAAGAGTGTAGATTGCGCTAACGTTCGCAAAGGCTAACTTCACGGCCGCCATCATTCGTGAATTGTACTGTAAGGGTGTTTTTAATATTGTATGGTTTTGATCACGCATGTGGAATTACCCCGCACGCCTAATACTACTGACTATAAATACTTGTTCCAACAGTACTCCTAGCCAAGTTTATAACCTGCAATCGCTAATGCTAGTAGAAAATTTCCAATGTACGGGAATGACATCATCTCAACGCTCAGTCAGGTGGTCAGAACAAAAGAATCGGCGGCGTAGACAACTCGAAGCGTTCGACGTAAGAGAAACGGTTGTGACTTGGCTAGGGGGGCAGTACATTTCCCCCGTAAATGGACTATGCACGTGGGACGCGGGGCATGATCCTAGACAGAAGCCCTGCGCGGGGCCCCGCACGTTTTTCGGTCATTCCACTCAGCCACAATGCACAGCATCCTGCAGAAAATTAGATCGTAGGCAAGCGTATCTCACGCTGCGTGAAATTTTCTGCAGACGGGGCAATCAAGCATACGTATTAAAATCACTTTAAGGGCACGCTACAATCAAGGTGGTAAGTACCTTCTTTAAAGAGTGGCTGAAGTGGCGCCAAAGCGTTCTCACTTTCTGTCTTATGTAGGTTAAATTCTCACTGGACATTGCCAGTTCATATTCATGGCGAGAGGGAATGGAAAACGACCATCTTCTTCTGCGAAGTAGTAATGCTAGCGGAGAAGATGGCCATAACAGAGAAGTAACGGACATCCGAACATCTCAACCACCGACCACTGTAGATGCCCAGGGCGTCAAGGGTCGCAGGGCAAATCCTGGTCACCGTTGTTGGCAGTAAAGCTAGCAAAGGAGATGACCACAATAATGATAGAACGGGCATCTTCACGCCCCAGACGCCGCCACAGGATACCTACCGCTCTAGGTATTACGCGAGCGATTATCGGCCACTGTTGTTCTTCAGCTCAGAAGAAAAAGATCAGGGATGTCGCGAGAAATACTTAAACATTTCATGACAATAAACGTGTAAGATATGTTCTAAGTTGGATATCTGTCTTAAACAACGACCTAAAAGCAACACTAAGACACAAAGTAAGATATGTTGATAAGCCAGCGCATACACAGAATCATCTGCAAAAGAATAACGAAGAAAAACATAAACAGCATGATAAGACTTGTCATTTGACAAAGAAATTCAAATTGAATACCAAAATGATTTTACTTCACACAGGCCTACATGGGCACTTAAAACATTAAAAGCTTTAAGGCTTAAAACGTTATAAGCTTTACAGACAATTGTTCTGTCAAAACTAAAATTTCTTAAACATCTAAATGCAACTAATTCTCTTTAAGATTATGAATTATAATGGTTAGATACTCCGCTATTAGCTCATCAAGAACAAGCGTTTCAGACTAATTCATATGAAGACCTCCTTGAGAGATCCTTCGTCTTATACTTAATTGACCTTTATGACTATAATACCTAAGAGATATCCTCCACGACCTTTTGGTTTACAACAGACAAACCTCTAATGACATCAAGGTATCTAATTCAAACTTTTAAGTGAAATTTCGCATGTCTGGATCAAACTCTAAAATCGGATCTCTCAGCACTATGTAAGCGATTAAAATCTTTGTAATTATGTGCTGTAAAGGTTACTATCCCGTGAACGTTTTAATGAGTTGTAACTTTATAAGTTCTTATCGAGATTTTATCAGGTCCAAAAGTTAGTCGTCCTATAGCTTGGAGGCGAAAGGGCTTTCTTACAGTAAAATTGTTTTAATTTGTTCAAAGTAGGTCCTTTAGATAGTTCGGCGGTTGTGATCTGGCCCACAAATGCTGTGGTTTTGCTTACCAGTAGTAGTAGCTAAGAATTGATCTAGTTATAATACATCAGAAAGTACATTCTTTAAATCCACGTATAACATTACAAGCTTTTTTACCTAACCCATTTTTCGGACCCAAAAGTGATAGCAATTAAATTGGGACCTCTGTAATCGATGATGCGTATACTGTTGATTTGCGTGAATAATTTGTATCGAAGGGCTAATATTGCTGAAAAAATGACATTTTAAATAAAAAAGAACACTGCCAAATAAATACGCGTGTATTCAAGCGTCGGACATGTAAGAGAGAATGACAGTTACCATAATAAAACACCACTTTAACCTAAAAATATTAGTGTTGCTGGTATGAACTATGCATTGCTAGATGTAGGCTCTCTTGTCTGCGGAAATGTTACCGGATTTCGAAAGAGTCACCGCAACCTTGGAATGTAAAAGCAAAATGACAAAACACAGATGGGTTTCCACACACACAGATGGGTAAACGTTTTACACACTACTTCTCATTCTACCCAGAGCTGAAGACGTTATTTAGCGACTTGATGATGTCTCACAAAAAATAGAACAAAAATACTTCCCTCAAGCGTGGTTTTATTATGTGTCTGCTAAATAAAGGTGTTTACTTAATTTTCCTTCATATTGACCAGTCCCTTTCTTCTTATGTCCATCACACTCCTGTACCACCACCAATTTATCACTTTGTTGTCCATTTTTTTCTTTTGAGATACGGAATCCAAAAAACGTGCTAAGTAGGTACACTACCTCAAAATTGGCTTGAAAACGTGCGCATATTATGTCGATTACCTTTTTCAACTTTTTAAATCATTATATCACGAAAACGGTGGCAATTAGGAAAAAAGTATTTTGACATTTTTGTAGATAATCATCTGATCTACAATTTTTGTATAAGCTAATTTTATGATAAAACTTACCATTTTGCTGAAAATTACGAAAAACTCGTTGTTGTGACCTTTGACCCCGAGTATTTTTTTCCAGGTGTCGGATCGATGAGGACTTTTAGGATTTCATTTATAATGGTGTTTTCACCATCAATACCAATTTCCAGTTGGATGCGAATTATTGTAAACCTTACCCCTATTTTTTGGTCTAATTTGTCTGGACTATTGGTCGGGTATGGGAATATGCTTAACGTTAATTTTTCCATGTGAAACTTCTGTTTTATATTTATATTGTGCCTCTGATTTATGTATATGAAGGACGTATAGGTAATTATTGAGTGAAGGTAAATGGAGTGTGGTGGAACAGATTACTATATGTTATTATGACGGCAGGTAAGGGTTTCCTGTCTGTGTAGTTAACTGACCTCCAATTCGGCCTTTTACTATCACTGAATAACGAACATCATATCTGTAAATCCATAAAAGTAGCTAGAGAAAATGTATTCGCACGTTTTGCGAAGGCGAAATTGTTTTTCGGTGTTCAACAACACTTTTTTTGTTCACATTAAATTTTTTGTTTCTTCTTGTTATAAGTATCTACAATCTGCAATTAAGTATATAATAAATAAATAAAAGATATTTGTTTTTTTTTTTGTTACATATTCATTATAGAATAGAATATTTATTAATATAATAGGATTTTATTTCGATCACAAAGATCTTTACAGTTTCCACACAGATTTTATAGTGTTAAGAAAGTTCACAACTAAAGAGCCATAACTCCATAAGTAGTAACAAAAATTTCAGTGTTAACTGTTTTATCTCTATCAAAATCTTCCGTTCTTTTTTAATTACCTTGAAGTGGTTCTGGAAAAATATTGTTTTCTTTTCTTTAAAATATATTAAAAGAGCTAAGCTCAAATAAATGGTTCAAGAAAAAATTAAGTCTGAATTATTGCAAAGTTTAAATCTTTCCTGGCCCGTTAGGTTCGTTCTCTTAATGTGAAAACTATAGGATTTTTAATGTACGAATAGTTTTACTTTAGAACCCAAACAGCATACAGTTATTTTCGAGTACTTAGGTAATTTTTTTGACTTTGGCGAATACTGTTGTCTTTCATGCACAGGGAATATAGATTGTCTGTCCCCGTACAAGACACTGACGATGGCATGCTGACGAAGAGTTAAGGGTGACAAAAGAGCTAGAAGCTCCTTCAAAAGCGACTCACCAGCTTCCTTGGTGCCTGAACTAATTATTATTATTATTATATAGCTTTATTGCACACCTTAACTTATTAAAGGACAATAATTAACAAAAATAAGTGTACAATAGGCGGCACTTAAAAGGTCTTTTAAGCCTTACGTACCTTATATCGTTTTTCAGAACCTAAAAATGTTAAGAATCACAAAAGATTTCGATTTTGGCCAACTTTATTTAGTTTTAGAGAAATTATAGGCCAATTTGTAGCGCCATCTACACTGTCATACACGAACTACAAACAAAGATCTAAACTGACAAAATTCCTACATCAAGTTTTTTTAAAGTTGGGTTGTGAAATCGTTTATACGAGTTACTGGGGACCTAGGAAGCCAAAGGGCAACTGAAGAAACATGGATGGATTTTAGTCAATAAAAATTCTTGTCGCTCTACCCAGCAGGGAAAATTATTTAAAACTAAAAACAAAACACGACCAAAGTAATCCTGAAATAATGAAAGCCTGTAACCTAAAAGTCTATAAATTAAGAGTGAATAGGTTACTTTTAGGCTCGTGCTCCATCGTCGACCACATCATAGCTCGATTGACTACTATCAGGCGAGATAATGGTAACTGTCCGGACCAAGCCCAAGTCGTCGACGGCGCGCACTGTTCCCGCGCGCCTCAAGGAGTTGTCAGCAATAGCAGGGACCCAGCCAGGTCGAAGCCTACTGGGGCCAGGGTTATCCGAAAGGGCGCTCGAGCCCCGGTATGAAGGCTAGAAGGAACGGGGTGGGTCTTTTAGTCAGTAAGAGTCTGACACTATCTCCCGCTCCGCCCAAGAGCGGGGGATGTCAATGCATGATTTTTTCCCACCATAAAAAAAAAAAGATGAGATAATGGTCAAACGCGATCCTAACAATAATAAAACAAAAAGTCCTCTTTTTGAACCAGATACAACAGCTTGACGATAATAATTAGGCAACTACCTAATTACACCGCCTAATTACTGTCTGGTGGGTAACTACCCCCCAGACTAAACATAGTCTGTTTAAAAAATCCTCCCTTTTCAATGGAGAGTGCATCTGTAACTTTGCACTCTATTCTGCATACCTCTATAAACCAAGCTGAAACGAAAATGGTATATTACCCTGCAGCAGAGCAATTACCACTCGTTGTTGAAGAAAGTAAAATCCTGCTAGTTATGTTTAATTACAACTTATGTTAGTCAAGACTTGATGTAAATTCTTAACGGTGTTGTGTCCTCTAGTTCAGTACAGCACTGTGAATAATGAGAAAACTTTTACTGCATTGTGCGACAACCACTATGGTAGTACTAAATGTGCTTTAAGATGGAAACTGGGTCTGCTGTATGCTTGTTGACTTATAAATACCTCACTTTGTTTCAGTGGAAAAACTGTGTTTGTTTATTACAAGTTAGCCGTAACAAAAAAAAAAGAGAAAGAAAAGGGAGTTAGAACCGGACCACACGATGCGTTGCGCCGCTATACCGCAAATATTCCGACGAATCGGCGGGCACACGAGAGACGCCACCCCCTCGTATGGCCTGCCCTTAGTGATAGTGACGGGTGACAGGATAGTATAGAAGAAAAAAATGTGTTGCGTCAACCCCAAGTAATATAGGATAAGGGCAGGAAAAAGAAAAAGAAGCCGTAACATAATTATGATGACATATGGCACTGAAACGTGGTCGCTTATAATGGGCCTCATATGAAGACTTAAAGTCATTTAAAAGGCAATATAGAGGGCTGAACTTGGCGTTCTCTTGCGTGCTCGAATCAGAAAGAAGATATTAGAATTAATTTCTTTAAGAAACCGTCAGCTGAGCGAGTTCAATGACCTGTAGGTAGTTTTTACGCAACGCCGACTATTACCTAACTACAGGTCATTGAACTCGCTCAGCTGACGTTTTCTTAAAGAAATGAATTTCGTATATGCGTAAATTAATACGAGTTTTGAAAAAAAGGTAGTTTATTTTTTAATTTTATCTGTACAAATCGATAGTGTTTCATGTTCCGGATCGACCCTCCACGGGATTAAAACGATTAAAATTTAACGTATAATTTTATAGTAATAGTTTTCGATTCATGGGTCAGGCAGGGGGCGAGTAGTATAAGCAATAAATGAATAAATTAATACTAATACTAGTTTTAAGTTTTTTATACTACTAACATATTGGATCCTGGTTATCTTAAATAAACGTATTATTATTATTATAGTAGTTAATTTGTATAGTAGATATTAAATATATGGCCATATGGTAGATACGGCCAACCTATTTTAATATCAAATTGAATACTGCTTTAAAAATCAAAGTATTTATGTGACTCCCAACATCAACTGTATACGTAAATTTCGTATTCCAAAGAACAGAAGCAAAATCACTTATTAATTATAAAACTTTAACAATGAACTTATTCAATTCACGACAATGCGAACGAGCTCAATTAAAAAGAAAGTTTTATGCCAAAAAAAAAAATCTTAAGTAACTTTTAATTTTCAGTTAATTGATACAATTTACGTTTAGAGATATAAAAAAAATGTACCTAAAGCCGCGTACAGACATCGCGAGGCGTGCGTCGTGAATAATTCGTCACGCATGCCTCAAACTGAGGCATACGACAGTACATTTATGAGTGTGTCCCGAACGACACATGCTCAAGCTGAGCACGCAAACCACCACGCAGGGTGTTCGTCAGTAGAAAACGCAAACAACACCTTTCCGTCCACACGGAGCGCACGACTCGTACTGAGGCGGCGTTTGCAACGATCGTATGACGCGAATGCTTACTGGGGGCTTACCATGACCTCTTATAGCAGGGCTGAAGCTGAACTGCCCGGCATTTTTGTAGTATCACTTCGTTATAGCAGGCCTGTAACTGGTCTGCTAAGTGACGATTCGTTCACCTTTTTTTTTTGTATAGACTTTTTGTAATATGGCGTGCTAATTGACGTGTATTTGACAGCAGATGACCGTCTTTTGAGCGTCAGTAATGTCAAATTAAGCGATCTTCAAGCGTAACTGTTCACCTCTGTACAAAAATCGTTCAACTTTAGAACTGTCATGGTACGACTTTTAGCGATTCAGAAGCAGACCTGTTTTTGAAAGGAATTTGACTCACTGGGAATTGCACGTTTCCGTAAGAGATCATGGTAAGCCCCCGGTGAGCACACACGTCCACACACCCCGAGGCATGCGAGACGAACCATTTGCGTCGCACGCCTCGCGATGTCTGTACGCGGCTTTAGAGTGATAAGTTAATTGAATTTGAAGCTGACGATAATGATCACGTTTGAAATTAACGAAAAGCTATTTATAAGCACACTAACACTTTGTCAGTGACTTTGTTCGCCAAAATATTTTCATAAAAACTTGTACACCCCTCAATCTGTAATTTGATTTGTTTGGTTATTTTGAAAAACCAATACTTAATGATACTTTATTATTCATTTTGATTACAATTTGAGCCAAGTTTCAAGAAATAAGATTCTCCTATACAAAGAATAAATATAAATCATTTTATAGGGGTAGTTTTGAAAAACAAATAATGACAGCCCTTTTTTATTTACTTGGATATGCTAAGTTAGTAATATTTATGCTAAGTTTTAAGTATAATTACCCTTTTTTTTATGGTGGGAAAAACCATGCATTGACATCCCCCCCCGCCCTTGGGCGGAGTGGGAGATAGTGTCAGACTCTTACTGACTACAAGACCCACCCCGTTCCTTCTAGCCTTCATATCGGGGCTCGAGCGCCCTTTCGGATAACCCTGGCCCCAGTAGGCTTCGACCCGGCTGGGTCCCTGCTGTTGCTGACAACTCCTTGAGGCGCGTGGGAACAGTGCGCGCCGTCGACGACTTGGGCTTGGTCCGGAAAGTTACCGGACGGCCGGACAGTGAGCTACAAGTATAATTACCCAAGGAATAAAGTATACCATACAAATGATTTCCCCGTTTTCATCTCCTTAAAAGTTTAAAAGTTGAATTTTCTATATCTTCTTCGTAGTGCTTGCATATGTCATAAAATCCTTTCAAAAGTTTCAAGATCTTTTCTAGTTTCGGCTGTGTTGATATGTCAGTCAGTCAGTCTCTCATTTTTTTCTTTATTTACTAGCTGACACGGCAAACTTCGTACTGCCTAATAGTCCTTTTAGCTAAGCTGTCAAAGAATAACGCCATCTACAGACATTATCAGAACCAGTATAATTCTCGATTCTTTTACCATTTAAACCTTCCCTAGACTATCAGAACCAGTATAATTCTCGATTCTTTTACCATTTAAACCTTCCCTAGACTATCACCAATATTTCAAGATCAAAATGAACTCAATCGTTCCAGCCGTTCTTGAGTTTTAGCAAGACTAACGAACAGCTATTCATTTTTATATATAAAGAAGATAGAGATATTCGAATAAGATTTTAAGGGCACGCTTCGAAATCGTTGCTTTTCAAAGATTATTTTAAAAGGATCTCCTAATGGATTTATTTAATTTTGAGATTGAACGCTTTTACTTTTTCTTAAAAACTTTATCGCCTACGCAGACTTCGAAGAAAACTAGCTGATCCTAGCCAGAACTTCGAAGCATCTTAAGTTTTCGACTTCGATTAGTAAGATTTTTGGTGGCACATAAATTCGTAGAATTCTTAGTCATGAAGTACTAATTAATTAACTTTCTAGTTTAGCTGGAATATCATCAATTTTAAACGCCACTCTCTTGGAAATAAAAATTCAAATAACATTTAATCAGTATTTATTTACCCGGCTATGTATGGTAAACCAGGTTTAAATGCCCCATTCGGTAATATGCCTCACTCGGTAATGTGCCCAACTTGTAAAACACGAATTTAAAATTTGGTGCATATTTAAGCTGATCTGGTTAGTTTATAAATATGACGGCAATGTAAACTATACAATGCAAGATTAACTTGACTATATGTAATTTTATGCATGTTTTATTTTAACAAGTGGGGCACGTTACCGACTGGGTCACGTATGACTGGTTTATTTTAATAATCTTTATTACCTCACATCTTCCAAATCACTGAACGGATTTATATTAATAACGTTAAATCCGTCTGATATCCCAAGTGTTTTTAGACAGGCAACATTAAAAAAAAAAATAACATGACTATAAGACGCTACAATTTAAAGGATTTTTTTTGGATTTTGTAATCCGGGTATCAACATAAAGGGCTTTATCATGCGGATTTTAAAATGGTATATCATGAAAAAAATTACTTCAAGTTTTTTTTTTTAACTCAATTCTAATAAATAAACGAACATTGGTTATTCTAATGTGTTTGTCGGTACCTACCTGTCAGCAAGCCCTCCTTATACGGTGTGAAAATGCGTTGTTTTAAAAGACTTTAATTAGAATCTATCCTTTTCCTTCGTTTCCATAATATTTTTGTATACATTGTATCTTTATTTAGGCTCTAAAGGGTGTTTATAAAGCTGAGTACCCAAAAATACGTTCCCTTCCCCTTTATAAAAGTAATTTACCAAGTTGCTATCACCCAGTATAATTTAACTGTTTACAGGCTTTGCAAGGGAAGCAATAACAGTGGTTTAAAAGTTTATACTTTTCACAAAGTTATTAAAAAATGTACCACCAACAGTCTTTCAAGCTGTTAATATTATTTCTCTTCATTATTCTGGAGTTTATTTATTATTTTTTGCGTTGTTATTAAATACGGTACGGAAGCTTTGGTTTTGGAAACAATTATAAATTTTACTCAGTTACTTTCAGTTGCAAATGAATGCTGTGTTTTTGTTTGAACAAAAAAACATAATTTACTCAAAACTTGAATTTAACTTTATTGCAATGATTTTAATGTATAATGTTTTTTTTTTTTAAATACAATCATTTAATATAAAGAAAACATTACATATTACACGTTATCATTGTAATTTAAAAAAATAGTACATATTAAAATCTTTGCAACAAAATTAAATTCAAGTTTGGCTTTGAGATCATATTTTTTAAGACAATCTTTACATTTCATTACAAGGATTGTATTAAAATTCTTCAAATGTATCTTTGGATGTTTTGTTTGTTTCTGTTTTAATGTAAATTATAATTTGAAGAGTAATGTAGGAATTTAATTTAGGAATAATTTCTTTAAATAAAGCTATACTCCGATTGAAATACGGGCTCGAAAGAATTATCGCAGCGTTCGAAAGCAAAGAACCACTGAAAATGGGATTTAGTCAGTAAAAGTATAACGCTCACTCCCGCTCCACCTAGTCATTATCATCAACAGCCTTTTTAATGTTCCCACTGCTGGGTCTCAGGCCTCTTTTCTAGGAGAAGTAATGGGCTAATCCACCACGCGGGCCCAGTACAGGTTGGTGAATATCACATGTCTTCGAATTTTTGGTTCTAGGACATGCCGGTTTCCTCACGATGTTTTCCTTCACCGTTTTGAGAGCAGTGGTAATGAAAAAAATTATACATAGTAGTGCGCCTAGCAGGATTTGAACCCGCGACCTACAAACTCGTAAGTCGGAGCCATTACCACTCGGCCACCACTGCTGCCACCTAGAGTGGGACAGGATATTTGATAAATTTTCCATATAAAAAACCGGCCAAGTGCGAGACGGACTCGCCCATGAAGGGTTCCGTAGCAGCAAGTAACATAATAGAAAAGTTCTTGTAGCTCATTGTAACTTTGATCGATGTTTTAAAAATAGTGTATTTTTTTAGACTTATGACGTAATAAAAAAAAAACTACTAATTAGATCTTGTTCAAACCAATTTTTGTTGGCAGTTTGTATGGTAATGTACATCATATATTTTTTTTTGTTTTATCATTCTCTTATTTTAGAAGTTAGAGGGGGGGGGACACATTTTACCACTTTGGAAGTGTCTCTCGGGCAAACTATTCAGTTTAGAAAAAAATGATTTTAGAAACCTCAATATCATTTTTGAAGACCTATCCACAGATACCCCACACGTATGGGTTTGATGAATAAAAAATTTTTGAGTTTCAGTTCTAAGTATGGGGACCCCCAAAATTTATTGTTTTTTTTTTTCTATTTTTGTGTGAAAATCTTAACGCGGTTCACAGAATACATCTACTTACAAAGTTTCAACAGTTTAGCTCTTATAGTTTCGGAAAAAAGTGACTGTGACATACGGACGGACAGACAGACAGACATGACGAATCTATAAGGGTTCCGTTTTTTTTCATTTGGCTACGGAACCCTAAAAAAGACGGTAATCTTAATAATACTTTTACTATTATTGCATTTGTATAGGGATGCATGAAATAAGACGCAAATAAAACTTAATAACTTACGATTTAAGCGATAAATGTTACAAGGATAGGCGGAATAATAGCAAATATTTAGATTTCGAATGAAAACAAATACATGAAGTCACAATTGTTCACAATTGTTAGGTTAGCTGACTGATCGGTCGATGCCTTTTGCATTTCAAAAGCGTTCTTCCCGATGCCGCCGTTGTACCACCACGTGAAGGAAAGGAGTAGGTAGTATTTGGCCTGAAAAAAACAATATGATTATTTTTTACAGCCAAATAACGCCACAGGCGAATTCGGTACACGCTTACTTTTCCTGTCTCTTAGTGTACTACCAAATAGAGATCAAAAAACTATGCTTTAACACTCCATTACACGCACGGGGCACAGACGTAGCCCAGCTAGCTATACAGTTTTGCTTATTAATTTATAAATAACTAGCTTTTGCCCGCGACTTCGGCCGCGTACATCAAATATAGCCTATGTCACTCAGAAATAAAGCGGCTGTCTAGCAGTGAAAAAATTTTAGAAATCGGACGTGTAATTCTAGAGATTACCTCCTACAAACAAAAAAACGTAAAACAAACTTTACCTCTTTATTATATTAGTGTAGTTAGTGTAGATGAACTTATACCCTAACTGAAACTAGGAAATAAGTGTGAATATGAATGTATAATGAATAACCGGCTCATTATTATAAGCCCACTGATAGATTTTCTCCTTCTTCTGGCTCATGGCGAGGAGTTGAAAATCCAATAGTTGATTGGACAATTTGTATGGCGAGGCCGATTTTTTTTTTCGTTTCCTGAAATAAAAATTGTGGAATTTTGTTCAGTTTCGTCTACAGAGCAAGTTCTTAAAGTTTGTGGAGGGCTGTCCCTTACACCTTTTATATTTATCTAAGTACAAAGTATCGATACACATATTTTTCTTCCTAGTGCTACCCAATATAAACTGGTATTATAATCTGATGCATGAAATAGCTATTACTAGTGCTACAAAACGTTTGTTAGCATAGTATACTACTTTGATGTACATCTTCAGCAGAGAAGACATCTTCTATGTACCTAATTTAGTAAATTTTAGTGGTTCTGGAGCACGACTGTACCCCATGCATGAAATAAAGTAACTACCACATGTGAGAGATAGGCGGTTTTACCTATTTTCTTCAACTTCCTTTTCTTCAGGAGAAAATATATTCACTTCACTGTTTTAGAAAATTAATAAATGATTCTTATCTAGTATTCAAAAAGATTTATTGAAGATAACGTTAATAACTTTTCCCTCAAAACCGTTTAATTGTTTTGTCATAATGATCTTCGTAAAATTAAAATATATTTTGTGATACAAAATAATCGTTCAAATAGTCGGACTTTTCATTTTATAAACTAAATTATAAAAGTTGAAGTGCTTACCTCTTAGGTGTACGCTATTTCCATTAGTTGCCCTATTTTTTTAAATTTTCTGTGCCAGTAGAAACAAATCCTCAAATTACTGGGGTACGTAAGTAGCCCGCATGTTTTTTGTTAATTGCAATTATATGCTTGTAATGGAGTGTTAAATTAAAACAACAACACAAAACTACATGATTTCTGTAATGATTTCACAATGCGCATAGTAATAATTCATTTTAAGGCCGACGATAATACTAGCAAGGCCAATCATAATATTCATCATGTCTTTTCGGACACTCATGTGGAGGGAGTGTATTGATTGATAGGTTCGGTTCCAGTTCCGTAGGTAACAGTGGACACATTGGACAGGGTGGAAGACATTGTACTAATTTTACGAACGTGTAGATAACTATACTGTCATGACAAAACACAACTGAAATGAATAATTGCATAATTAGTTTGATGACTACGAAACTCCAACTATAAATCTGGAAAAGGTGATTATTTCAGCAATGTATAATAATTCACTTTTAGTAAGTGGAATTGATAACGAAAAGCGTAGAAATATAAATAACTAATAGGGAAAATGCGTGAAAAAATATTTAATAATAAGATATAAATACCAGTTTATCTATTATTTACTAAAATAAAATATTTACTACATAAAAATTGGTAGAAAAATTACCGACATATAACAATTTTTAAATAAATATAATAGTCTCTCACGGCAAACGCTGTTTTCTATGGCAGCCATATGAACTTTGATGTCAATGACCACGTCAGACTTTTATTTTTTATTAGCAGCTTTGAAGCTTTATAGCTTCATTGCTGATAAGGAAATTTTTTGAAAAATAATAATAAAATTTTTATTGCAGACTTAAAAATTCCACAGAGTGTTATGAAAAAACATATTTGTTTTTTAAAACTAAAAATGATCTAATTTAGTAAACCCAAAAATTAAATGCATTTTCCCTATTAAGACTACTAATAGATGTTACTAAAATCAAACAGATTAATACGCTCCATTCAATGCTACATTTACTAAAAATAGAGTAACGCAAACTGTTCGCGCTTAAACAAATAAAACATATTATTTAACGATACAAAATGTTGAAGGTTAACTGAAAGAGAATGCCTTGTTGCATTTAGTCCACCTAATTGCTACTATAGTTTAAATATATATAGTTAAAATAAATAAACGTAACTCACAACAAACAGAGAAGGCCAGTAAAGCGAAAATCGCAGCTATAACAAAGTGAATGATTTGGTTTCCATTACGGATGAAGTATATCGCTCCTATCACACCCAGGACCGAAGTGTATAATGCCATGAATAAAGACAACCACAATGCTGCTTTCAAGGCGAATGGTTTTACCTGAAAACATATTTTTTTATTAATAATAATAATAGAACTCGAGTTGGCTTCGAAAGGTCCAAGACGTCAGGGTCCCCAGATAAATAGATGTATGAAAATAATAATAGTAAGTAATTTTTGTTTTAGACAATTTTACAATAAACAAATACTCGTACTTCTGCCAAACAACGTAGCAGTTTGTTGGCAGACGTAGCTCCCATGTTATTAAATTATTTATATTAGAATCATTGTCATTACACATCATTATTCAATTCAAAAATACTTTTACTATCATACTTTCACTGAGTACACCCGTTTTGAATTGAAGCACTTTCGATGTCTGCAGGTCATCATTCAACCATCATCATCATCATCATTCCAGCCGATAGACGTCCACTATTGGACATAGGCCTCCCCCAAGTGTCGCCACAATGATCGATCCTGTGCGTCCCGCAACCATTGGATTCCCGCAACCTTCACCAGGTCATCGGTCCATCTTGTAGGAGGCCTTTCGACGCTGCGTCTTCCGGTACGCGGTCGCCACTCCAGAACCTTTCAGCCCCAACGGCCATCTGTTCTGCGAGCAATGTGCCCTGCCCATTGCCACTTAAGTTTGGCGATTCTTCGTTCAACGGTCTATGAATATTGTAGGAACTAAACTTTTATCACATCTTTGTATTATTTTCTCGCTTTTAAATAAATTTTCCTGAACAAATCCAAAGTATCATTAGTCCTTGGACATCGGACGGCGAGGGCAATAAGAGTAAAATTGTAGCCACCGCTGCTACTGACCAGTCATCTTTTACAGATCAAGGAAGGGTCTATAAGTCGAAGATTAAAAATATACCTTTACAAAAAAACGTTTCAATAAGCCTACTTACATCCCGGTAAGGGTTAGATTTTTCGGAAAACCCTCGTACTACTTTCGGTCCCAAATCCGGATAGATAAAGTCTCATAGATATTTTAAGATAACACTGATGTTGATATTGTATTGTTAACGAGCGTATGCCGAAGGCAAATTGAAGTTTCTCAAAGAAAACTTGCGCACACATTCTCTTTTGTGCGAGCTAAAGCCCGAAGCGGAGGGATCCAAAGGTGGGTTTATGATAAAATCGGAATCCCTTAAATGTCTTTTGTTGATCTTGAGTACGATGACAGAATCGTTCCGTTTTATTGTCAAAGCTTCCTTTTAGATTCTTTGGAAAATAAAACGTTGACACGAGCAAAAATTTTCGGAGTCGGAAATATCGTTTTGGATTGCTGAAGGAGTGGCTTAGGAAAACGTATTGTTCGATACTGACCATATTTGCTGATACGACAATCTGTTAATGTGGTTTGATTTATTAGAAACTTGCCAACATTTTTAGCGGTATTCCACGGTATTCTTTTTTGAGGAATTTTTTTTAGGAGGAAAAATCATACAATGACATACCCCGCTTTTGGGAGCGAAGCGGGAGGGCGTGTCAGACTTTTTTTTACTAAAAACCCACTCCTGTTCCTTCGTTACCTTTCATAACAGAGCCGAGTTTTCCTTTCAGAAGCAAACCCGTGGCTCCAGTAGGCTTCGACCTTGCTAGCCACTTACGGTTTGCTGACATCTCCTTGAGGCGTGCATGGAACAGTACGCGCTGTCGACGACTTGGACTCGGTCCAGACGGTTGCTTGCCGGACAGTACACTTTTTCGAGCTGACTAATCAGTAGTCATAGTATAATTAACTCGATATATTTTTAATGACTCTTCCCGCTGTGAGTGCAGCAAGAGAGATTGTCACCTTTTTACAGACTAAAACCAACTTGTGTTTCCACAGCTCCTACCAGGAACTCTGAAGATTTTGTATTTGAATGAATTTGAATTTTCTTTTAAATTCAATTACATATCCTTAAAAATAATACAGCAGACTTCCAGATCTGACTTTTACTATCAGCTTCTTGATAATCTTATTTACGTGTAACACTACATTTACTTAGTAATATAAATAATAATAATATGTCAATGATAAATTATTTTATTATGAAAATAGGTTTATGAATCTTTTAGACTTCAAATAATATTTTTTATAACTAAAAGAAGTCAATGACTCCCATTTAACAACTCGTGACAAAAAATGAAATCAAATTCAGTTAAAGTCCAGAAATTGTTGTGGACAGATCCAGGCCATGGTCCAGAGCGAGGAGGAGTGGCAGGCGGACGCCGATTTCTGCGAAGCAGTAATGCTAACAAAGGAGGAGGCCGACCGCATCAGGCAACGGCGGCGCTCACAGCGCCCCAGCCGCCGCCGGGATTCCGATCCTGATTTCCGGCCACCATAGGCGCGGGCTTGCAGATGGTGAGCAATGGGTAGCTTGCCGTCCGACCGTCCGGTAACTGTCCGGACCGAGCCCAAGTCGTCGACGGCGCGCATTGTTCCCGCGCGCCTCAAGGAGCTGTTAGCAACAGCAGGGGCCCAGCTGGGTCGAAGCATACTGGAGCCAGGGTTATCCGAAAGGGAAGCTCGGTCCCGGTACGAAAGGCACGAAGGAACGGGATGGGCTTTTAATCAGTAAGAGTCTGACACTATCTCCCGCTCCGCCCAAGAGCGGGGGTTGTCATTGGATGATTTTACCTACCATAAAAAAAAAATATGAGGATCATATTATATTAACAAACATAAGCATAAGCATAAGGTATAGCAAGCATACCAGGTAGGCAGGTAGAGGGGTTGCAGGTAGGATTTAAGATATATCATAAAGTGGCGTGTCTTGAGGAAGACGATTTGAGTAGTCCTATTCATAATCACCTATTCTATCTATAATGCACGTATATGTTTTTAATTGTAGGTCAATTTTGAACCCTGAAATCATAGTTTGAAAGACGGCCAAATCCATCCCAATATCATAAATGAGAAAGCTCTCGTTTGTCTGTTGCGCTTTCGCGGTTAAACTACTGAACCGATTTTGATGAGGTTTGGTACGATATAAACTTGAATCCCAAGATAGAACATAGGGCTACTTTTTAATTGACTTTGGAGTTCACATCCGCAACAACCGGCGTTCACACCAACGAAGTCAAGCAAAAGTCAGTAAAAATATATAATTAATTTACTAAAAAATTTACTCACTTCTATAGCACCTAAGAACAGTAGTATTGCACTCAAAATCTGTATTGGAAGGATGAACAATACCATGTATTGGATTATATTTGAACATAACCCTTCACTGTACAATCGAACCATCAGATATAGGCCCGTATAACAAAATATTGACAACTGAAACAAACATCATAAATTAGTGTACGCCCAACTAATATTTTTTCGACAACTATCTCAAAAGATCCAACAATTTGTTTAGACAAAATCTACACTAATATAATAAAGAGGTAATTATTGTTTATTTTTTTGCTTTTATGTTTTTTTTTTGTTTGTAGGAGGTAATCTCTGGATGTACTGGTCCAATTGCTAAAATTTTTTCACCGATAGAAAGCTGCTGTATTCCTGAATGACATAGGCTATATTTTATGTACGCGGAAGAAGTCGCGGGCAAAAGCTAGTAACATATACAGTGGTGGCCCAATGAAAACGGCCCCGACTTAGGGCACTTTCATTTATGCGTACTGCAACCGGCCGGCTGCGGCACGGTAAACGTGCGGCGACAACAAGCGCCTAAATTGAAAACGTATCCGGCTGCCGTGCTTTTATATGCCAGTGATGCGCTATACAACATCGCACTATTCAACACTGAATTGAACGCGTGGTGCTTGTGACGTTGCCATCCTGTTGTCAACCGTTCGCAGCAGGCCATCAAAAAACGCATTAAATTGAAAGCGTTGCGGGTTTGAACACAAACAGGTGCTTTAGTTTGCTCTCAAGATGGTAAAGAAAAACATCGTGAGGTAACTGACTTGTCCTAGAACCGAAAATTCGGAGATATGAGAATGTGACCTCCACCAAAATACACTGGGCGAATTACGGGCCCTTCTCTCTCCTAGAGATAGTCCCAGCACTGTAAACAATGGTGTGCCACGACAGAAAACCTCCACGAGTGCCCGCAGGCTGTAGTTCCTTTGCGGATACATCCGGAGTGAAGGCCAGTCTGCGGGATGGTGCACCCTGGGAGGCGGCCAGTGACCTCCTTGGGTATTGTTGCCTAAGGGACCTCGATGGCCGTCTGCGAATGTTCTGTCGGAAGGAACGCTTCAACGCGTGTCCGTCTGCTATAGCAGAGTGGCGAAGTAAGAGTGGGCTCGGTGTGCACTTACACTGCCACCGGGCAGGCAGGAGGAAGACTTACTCCTCCTTCTGCCACCGTTATTCTCGTAGCCCCAGAGATTGTTCAAGGTCATTTTTCTGACTTTTGATGTAATATAAAGTAGATTTCCGCACTGTGCCTGTCTGTATGGCTGTATGTTTGCGATAAATTAAAAAACAACTGCCCTGATTTTTATGCGGTCTTCACCAATGGACAGAATAATTTATAATGTGAAGAAGATGTGTATTACAAATGCATAGAAGAGAAATATTGAGAATTTCAAACAAATTATGTATTATATTGTGTACTATACAGTATCTTGTATACAAAATTATTGAGTATAATAAACAGTTGTACACATATTTAACCCAAACTAAACATGAAATCCCTGTATTTCGGAAGTCCATTGATTCCTTCTAAATCACAATGTCTTACTTAATACAAACTTTAACAAAAATCCACTCTCAATATCACATTCATGTTGGTTCTTAAACTTTAAATAATGCAGTTCTTATAGTAGGTATTTTTCTTTGAACCCGTAAAATAAGAAAGGTTGACTGGGAGAGAATGCCTTTTTGCATTAAGTCCGCCTATGTACCACTACTGTACATGAAGTCTAAATAAATAAATAAATAAGAATGAAGCTACATTACAACAGCGAGAAGATCTTCAGTCTCTACTTACGTTAAGTCCTGTAACCATTTACTAATTCTGGTTTTTAAATGACATTTAGTAAAGATATATACTAATGGATAAGTGAAGCAATGAATTAACTTACAAGTTTGATCCATCCTATACAAATTATGGCGTCCCGGAGTACTATTCTCCGATAATGCAGTTCATCTCTGCTGAGAGGCCTGACTGACGTACTAACATACATTTCTTTTTTCACTCATGAATGTAACCTTAAATTTTGTACGTTATTATTTTGCATTTATGTACACTTTACAGGGAATTTGCTAATGTTTTTGTTTCGATGTTTTTATGTCGAAAACTTTGGTTATGACATTGACTTTAGGTGACATAGTTACCATAAACTTATTGAGTATTTTTTAGCATGCATAAAGTATTAATCCTAAATAGTAGAGTTCAGTGATTAAACCTTATCAAGGAGGTGGCATAACAGGTTATAAGCAAATGGATCGCGTTAGAAACACCACGCTGCGCTCCGTGATTCATCAAGCCAGGGAAAAGTGGGCCAGGCTGAAGTGGGAGTGGGCTGTCCACAAAAATGTTTACCTGGACAGATGGGAAAGTATTGTCAAACACTGGATGCCTAGGTAGAATGACACCATTGAGGTCGATTGCGGTAAAGGTGGTGGGATGATTTGATCATACTCGCGGCGCAAATTTAGCCAGAGTTGGGCCTAGACAGAGAAGTTTGGAAGGAGAAAGTCTCTTTGTCCAGTAGTGAGGCATAAAATAGGGTATTATTCCCTGCCGGAGTCTGTGTTTCCTGATAACTATAACCTAGGGGTCTTTAAGTCAAGAGTGAATAGATTGCTTCTAGGCAAAAGTGTTCCATCGTCGGCCACATCATCGCTTACCATCAGGTGAGATATTTTTTTTATTATTGATAGTCTCGCGTTTGACCACTATCTCACCTGATGGTAAGTAAAGATAAGTAAGGTAAGATAGTGGTCAAACGCGAGTCTATCCATTAAAAAAAAAAAAAAAACACATCTCACATTTAATTAGTGAACACTCCTTGTCCAATTTATGAATTGAATGTGAGACGTTAGTGCTTCCAGTAATAAATGTATGTTCTTTTCTTGTATGTGACTACCTCAATAGTCCAAGTGTATGAGATTCTGTTTTCAATTCAAGGTTTGAAAAAATAAAACAACCAGCTTTTTTAAACTGGAATTTCACAAGTAGCAATCCGTAGTTCGGATTTTAGATCATCGCAAAGGTATCTGCTTGCGTTTTTTTAATCCTCCAAAAAGACGAAATAATAGAAAGAACTTTGCCATCCAATGCACAATTACAGCTCGATGCCCCAGAGACTTAAAAGTCGTAAAAGTTTTGCAAGCGTGAATCCATATGGTATGGTATGGGTATGGGTATCCATATCCATGGAAACACCACTTTTAAGAGATGCATTTTCGGAAACTAAGCGTCTCCTGATGATTTTATGGAACCATCGGAGAGCCTCTCGCCTGAACACGAGTTGCCATGGCCAACCTGGAAAACTTTAAGCTCAATCAAAAAGACCATCTCCGGGTGGGGTTCTCAGACGGTTCCGATCTTCAGTGAGAGTGCTTCGTCTCCCCGCAGACTTTGTTCCACTTTTGATCTTGTGAATTCTTGTGTCACGTGATCCATTAGCTGTTCACGTAGGGACCAATTTCACAGCGTCGGCGACAATATTACCGTGGCTGAATACTGGAATTTTATAAGGAAAAAAAACACAATCGTCATGCAAAAAAAAGGCATCACAGCATCGATTAAATGGATTTGACTTTCTATAATAACATTGATTATTTATATAAATGTATCTAATTATGGATATAATATTGTGCTAATTATTTCTTTCTGTTCGTCTTTTTATTAAGTTACACCTGCAATGTTATGTTTCTGCACCACCCTAAGGTTGACAGGTAGAAAATGCCTAAGGCATTAAGTCCGCGTTTATACAGTGTTTTTTTACCAGTGCATTTTTAGGAAATGTAATGTGAAAGTTGTGATATTAATAAATCAAGCCTAAATGGGCAACAGATTTGGATCAAACTTCAGACATTGGTTAACCAAATTCTAGATTTGGGAAAAAGATAATATCCCAGCTGTAAGTAAACTTGGAAAAAAAAAGAAATTTTTTACACACAATGTCGCGCAGATGCTAGTGGTACATAAATAAGGCAAACCTTGAACATATCATTTTCTTTAAACGACCTCTGTACCACGTGCTTAAAGGCCTGATCACTCTTTAAGATAATCCCAAAGAGTGTTCCATAATATTGGTACTCAGCCAAGTCGATGAGATCAAACTTTATGGGAAACTGCCAAAAGGATTATGATGAAAATTACTTAAAGTTTTGGAGGAAAAATAAAATGGCTTTGGCGATATTAAAACGTTAGACTTTTTCATATGAAACTAAATACAACGTTAATATTATAAAGGCAAAAGTTGACTATTATTTATTAAACTTCGTGCAACACAAAGGTACAAAGGCGGACTTAATGTCTTAGGCATTCTCTGCTATTCTACTAAGGGTAGTAGAGAGACAACATGGCAGCTATGGCGAGTGCTTATAAAATGAAAATATTTTTAAGAAAACAAGAGTAAAAAGTTTATACTTATATCGTTAAAATAAACAAAATTATACAAAGTTATTTGTTAAACACTAACAACCTTGAAGGGCTTTTTACAGACTTTTTTTGCAGTCCTTAGACTGGCCATAATCTTGATTAGATAAAACAGAGTCAATTATTTCGTTGGTAATATATCATGGTAACTTATACAAGGGAGTACTTATATAAGTAGACACTTAATAATTTCATCGACAATTTCCTCGTCGTTGTTCTTTACTAAAAACAAACCTTCAAGATTTCGTTGTTTTATCTAATACATTTCCTACGTCTATATGATATGACAAAAGTGCATCAAGTACCCCCACCACCCGATCCCCATTCCCTTTCGATATTGTACTATCTCTTTCTTCGCATATACTTCGTAATATTTAGGACAATCAATTGAAGCAAGCAGCTTATTGTATTCTCTGCCTACTCCCAAAGGAGAAAAAACCGTCAAGTTTATCTAAGTTAACAACGCCACTTAATCAGCCACTATAAAAAAAAAAAAAAAACCCTATAAAAAACAAAATATGAAAAACAAACTAACTAGTACTAATTTCAATAATGTCAGCATTTTGCATCGCTTTAAAACTCGCCACCTGAACTCCGAAACTAATTAAAGTTAGTTCAACTAAACTATACGAAATTCTCAGCTTTCATTTCGTACAGTGGAGTCAGCAGCGATAAAAAGCTCTATCTTTTCGTTCGATTTCTTTTACGACTACCCGAATAGTGATTATAGTCTATCGGCTAGGCGCCGTATTATGAGTCGTTATTATAATAGAAATTGCTTTGAGCGTGAAAGCGACCGAAACCTGCTAAAAAAACTAAAATTGGACTAGGACTGCGGTAAATCAGTAACAGATAAACATTTTTAAAGCTGAATTATATAGAGTGACTGGCAATTAGTGTACGATACTTAAACACGTGATTGTGCTCATGATAACAAACAATTTTTATTATGGGAGTAAAGCCGAAATTGCGAAAAAAATATCACCTGTTCAGTACATTAGGCAAACATAAATGTACTGAACAGCTGATTTTTTTTCGCGATGAGCACAATCACGTGTTTAAGTATCGTACACTAATTATCAGTCACCCTATAAAATATAACATAATAACTAGCGATCTTGATAGACGTCCTGCCTAAAAGCTGGCTTTTGTCAGAAAATAAATAATTGAAAACTCGGTTGCAGCTCCATTTACCGGGTTCAATTGTATTTTTAAAACAATCCAGGGTCCCACTCAAATATATACATACACAAAATTTCATCTAAATCGGTCAAGCTGTGTAGAACGAATAACTTTGTAATGTTCTCACTCAGTAGTGAAAACATTATAGAGTTATTAAGCAGACTCCGGCCTCCTTTCTAGGAGAGGCAACTTTTAGGCAAGCGTGCTCCTACGTCGACCACATCATCGTTTACCATCAGGTGAGATGATGATCAAACGCGAGTCTATCAATTAAAAAAAAATTAAAGAGAATACGCCGTAATCAATTATATGGGCCAGTGCGAGTTGGTAAGCAGACTGGTTTTAAACATTTGCTATAATATGTTTAATTCATTAAACCCCAAGCGAACGCCGGCGTTCGCGCACCTATTGTCTTTCTATTGTGTCTGTAATTTCCACGATTAATATTAATTTAAAAAAAATATGGTAGTACTTATGTCAGTACTATTACCACAATTTTCAAAGCCAATTTTTTTAAGTACTCAAAAATCTATTTAGCATAAACAGTACTTAAACCTCGAGACTACAAAATATTGTAAAGATGAAGAAATAAAAAATCTCTGTTGTAGAAAAAAATGGGATCTATGAACAGTTTACGAAGTTTTTTCTCCATCAAATTAAAGAAAATCTACTTCGATTGGATAGGAATCAAAAACTTCCATCTGCTCCATTATTATTTCACGATGAACGTTTCAATGTCAAAATAATGTTCCAACAAAAAGTAATTTCATATTCGAATGACGACTTGAAGTTATAAAAAAAAACTTCACTGAAGTTACTGCGTATCATAAATATCTTTTTATTTCGATATTAAAAAGTTAGTTGAGGAAAAAATACAACTTATTTAATATGTTCGTGGACGTTTTCGTCTGAGAACACTTCAATATTTTTTGTAGTGTTCTTGTCTAACAGCTTTTTATAACATATATAATATTTTGACTGGCCTGTTGGTCTAGTGGTTAGTGAACCTGACTGTTATGCCGGAGGTCGTGGGTTCGATTCCCACCCGGGACAAATGTTTGTGTGATAAGCATGATGATTTGTTCTGGGTCTGGGTGTAATTTGTCTATAGTATGTATGTATTTAGAAATATATAAGTATGTTTATCGGTTGTCTAATACTCCTTACACAAGCTCTGCTTAGTTTGAGACTAGACGACTTTGTATAATAGTTGTGGAATATATATATATATATAATATCTACGTGTAAAACTGAACAGAGGTTAAAATATCAGCTGTGCGAGCGAGAAAGAGATATGGAGCCCTATATACCACATTAAGAGCTGTAGTGCCTCTGTTTTTGTAATAAGATCGAAACGTTGATTTTGAAACACAAACTAGAGACAAGTCATAAAACTTGGCTAGAGATACACACACTTTTTGGCATCAAAGTACATATCCGCTTAGAAAAAATTCAATTTCCATAAAAATAACAAGCTTTTATCTCGCGTTATAGTACTGATGAAGACCATTTCAAAAAGCTTTAACACGATTTGGTTATTTTGTTGCGCTCAACAGTTCCTATGGCTACTTTATCAATGCTGTGAGTAGATATAGGTATATAAGTGTCTAAGCACACGGGCCACAAAAAAGGCGCTTCAAGCTTTTTTTTGTGGCCGGATTCGGGTGGTGCCGACAAAAAAAAAGCCAGAAGCCGCTTCCAGCTTCTCCGCCACAAGCTGTCACGCGCTTCAGCTTTTTTTTTTTGTGGCAGCTTCTAGCTTTTTTTGTGGCTCGTGTGCAACACCTAATGCTAGCGATGGAACACGTGAAAGTAAGGACGGCCCAGTCGCCAAGACCCCGACCCCGACTACCAGCACAAGCGATGGGTAGCTCCGATAAGCTTTCGGATCGAGCCCAAGTCGTCGACGGCGCGTAGTGTTCCCTGCGCCCCCAAAGAGATGTCAGCCAGAAAAACCTTAAGGGTCCAGCAGGGCTGATGCTAACTGTGGCCATTGGTTGAGTTTATAAAAGGTTACCTGTAGTCTTAGAAAGCAAAAAGCAACTGAAGGAACATAGTTTTGGTTTGAGTCGGTAAAATTCTGCCCCACCCTCCCGCTACACCTCAGAGCGGGAGAAGTCATTAGATGATTTCCCACATCAAAAAAAAGATCATCAGATATGAGCTCCATGATTCCATGGTTGATACCAATGCATTGTCATTCAAGTTACATAAGTTATACCATACAAAAGATTACTGTTTCAAAATCCATTTGTAAGATTTGCATACGTACATTCAAATACTCCAACTTAAATATAAGCTTGTAAAAATAAAATACTAAAATGTCTAAAAGAGTGGAGCTGGTACAAAAAGGCGCTTTAAAAACCAATAAAAAAGACATTAACAGGTTACAAGGATTAAATCACGAACCAGTTATTCAATTACTTTTCAGTTCAGGTCAAAGCAAGAAGCGACTCACTTGTTACTGGAACACTCAAGCGTCGAATGCAGTTTTCATTGCAAAATAATTTGAGTAATTAATCGGTCGAGTAGCAAAGGCTCTCGGCAGTCAATCAATTTAAACGTCAAATGAATGCACTAACTAGTTTATTGGACATTGCTACAGAAAATATTTAATTAATTTTGTATGCTTCAGGTACTGAATTCTTACTGACTGGATCCAATTTAATGTAAGATGATGTTACAGAAGCCCCAAACAGTGATGGAGGGACTTTAACAGCTATCAGAATGACGTGACCGAGAATATAAGCGTGGAGAAAAAGGAGACAAACCTTTACCTAGCTATGGACACATCAGTAGTTAGGAGTTATTCAAAAAAGGTCTCATAACATCTAGATAGATGCCACTTACAATCTAAAAAGCAAAAGAAAAAATTATTGTAATAAACTCGAAGATGACTTTAATTCGGCCGATTTGCGGATACAGCAATGTACTGGGTGTCGGTTTAAGGCTCGAGCAGACCGTACATACCACTGAGTTGTAATGTATGGAACTGTATGAGACAGGACGTACCGCTTGCGAACGACGCGCTTGTTGTGTCCTGTCGCATACACTTGAGTGGCATTACAACTGAGTGGTACATGCGTGTCTACGCTTACGTCTATACAAACGCATTTGGTCTGCTGAAGCCTTTGCAATGAGGAAGCAGAGCGCCATTTCAGTTATTTGCAGTACATACTCATGCCCAAAAGCAGTTGGCCATTGAGTTCCAGGACCTCGGTAACTCTTAAAAATAGTCCCGCTGTCCATAGATAATACTTCAACTCAGAAAGTGATCAATGAAGGACTGAATGAACATTTTAAAAGAAAACCTAAACTGAATTTGGCAGCAGTCTTTCAAATATCGCGTTTTCCCATCGCATTCTGGGAACCTTCAGAAAAAGTTTCAACCAATGGATTTATTTTAGGATCTATCTCAAATCACCTATATCAGTAAGAACATTTCCAAAATAAAACCGAAAACATCTCTACATTGACGTCTGGCGTAAACATCTCAGTCACTAAGATTATTTTTATGGCGCACTCCGCAACGCCAGGGTCTATAATATTTTTACCACAATTTCGTTTTCCGTTCGGATACTCTCATCGTTTATGGGCTTCAATTTAATTTACGATATAGAACTGTACAAACACAAATAAACATGTTTTTTTTTTTTATCTAGCGGTTATTTTATCGAATTGTTGCTTTGTCCTTGTATTTCGATTATGTTGTGAATGTTTTGAGTTTTTGTATTTCAATTGTTTTTCGTAATTGGAGTTGAGGTTTGCTGTGGTTGAGCATCGATTGTTCGAATTTGATGTTGTTTTTTTTTTTTTTCTTAGCAATAGAATATTAGTCCAGTCAATATCGACACAAAAAAGCAAAAACATCGCAAACGCGCATGTATCTACGATTTTTTTTTATATGTTGTTAGGTCTCTTGAGAGTAGTTTACGCCCAAGTTTGCAACCCTGAAAACCTTGTCCTACTCCCATGGTGCTCGAAAAACTGCGAAATTGGGTGGATTGGATGATTTCCTACAAAAAAAAAGATAATAGTTAATCTTTTTTTTTTGGAACAAATAATTTTATAAAACCTAGTCCATTACCCAATTAATCATACTTTAGGACACTTTAAAGAAAAAAATCTGTTTTATTTAGCAACGGATCTTGCTAATTTGAGGCGAATAATGTTTCCAAGAAGAAGCGAGCGTAGAATATTTGTTACTTTACAAAACCATTGTTATCATTAATGATCTCGAATTAGATCAACGAGATTACAGTGCTGCAAGGACATTAGCGGTTAAAGGACTTTATCAGTAGAGTCAAAATTGTGAAATCATATTGAAAAAACCAAATGAGAAAGACATCCTCTGTTGGATATAAACTAGTGAGCCTCACCATCAACGATTGCATCACGGCTTACCATCAGGTGGGATCGCAGTCAAGCACTAGATTAAATCAATTTAAAAAAAAAATATACCTCCCCGAAGTGTCGTCATAACAAACAGTCCTGTGCATCTAGCATCCATCGAATTTGCGCGAGCTTCACCAAGTCATCGGTCACTTTGTTGGACTTTGGGTTTAAACCCAATAAAGATAAAAATTAGCCTTTCTTAAAATAAAAACACATATCATATCTGAAAAGACTATAATATAGGTACTTTCCTCTGATCCTACCTCCTTCTCATTTTTTAATTGGACGACCACTCGTGTTTGTTCCGCATTCATAGGTGACTAAGATTGACATGAGCCGATTGGAGCTCTACCACAGATTTGAGCACATACATTAACCTTTTATGAAACGATTTTATATTATAAAGAGGTAAAGTTTGTTTTTTTGTTTGTAATGGTAATCTCGGAAAGTACTGGTCCGATAGCTAAAATTTCGCCGATGGTAAGCTGCTTTATTCCTGATTGACATAGGCTATAGTTTAGGTACGCGGGCGAAACTGCGGGCAAAATCTAGTAATAAATTTGTGTCTGTGCTCCAGTAGAAAACCCAATGAACATCCTCAAGAGGGCATCTGACTGTGGGAACGGTGACAACGACCACTTGTGTGGCCTTTGGGATCAGTCACTCAGGTCTTCCCAAGCAGTGACAGGAGCTTCACTGGTGGTTGAGCTAAGATAAAGAAAGGGACATTGTTGCGAGCCTACAACAACCTCTGCCCGCTTCCTCTTGATTGAATATATCAACCTGGGCGTTTACCTGGGCCTAGAAGTTTGGGCGCCGTCGGCTACCTTCGTGATTCGTCGGACTACTGCGCGAGCGACGACGCGAGCACACAAGTGTGGCTGTGAGCCCTCTACACTTCATGACGATAACAACCGACGATACACGCGCCATGTAATTTCTATTTCTATACAATTTCCCTGGATATACATTTGTCAGTTTTACAGTCCACTCTCTTTTATTCAAGTCCAAATGTAGATCCTAACATTTTTGTTAAGAATATCATACAACATAATTTTTGGTTTAAGCGAAACCTGAACATAGTTTGTCAGAATCAGTAACTGAATTGATTCCAATAGTTTTTACACCATTTAATATTTTTTTGTTGTAAAGTGATGACAGGGGGTCACGACCCTCAGCATTGAGGAATACGTCGCAAGGAGGAGGATATTTTTTTCCAAAAAATATTTAAAAAGGTCACAAGTTGAAACCACGGATACTAAGTAGTAGGTACAACACTTTTCACGGAAGGTCTTGGTAAAACAACCTCTCAGTCGCCTGGATGGCCCGCTGACTATGTATTTTTGCTATGTCAGCACAAGCTTATAATTTTGTGATTTTTCATGATACAGTTATGAAATTTTGTACATAGATTTTTTACATAAAAATATTAGACAGGTATTTCATGTTTCGCAAATACTAAAAATAAGGCTGTATAACGTTTCTGTTCATCTTAACTTTACCAAAAGCAGTAACCATGACGCAAACACGTTATAATTAATAAGTCATAATATTAGTAGGAAACAAGTCAGAGTGGGCTATTCATAATGATGTTCAAAGCAAAGTTCTCCGAAGGAGCAATGAATACATACACCACGTGAAAGACTTCTTAGTTTCCTCTGAAAAGGCTTTTACATGTCCCTAGCAAGGGGAAGTCTAAGGTTATTTAATTAGCTAAGTTAACGGTGACTGTACTAATATAAAAGATGGTGTCTAATAAGGAAATAAATTCAATGGGTAAAAGTTTGGTTAAGACCAATCTACAAAGCCTGGAGCACAGGGGTAAGGTAGCCAGTCATTCATTTATTTTTAAATCATTGGTCTAATATAATAATGCCTTCAGGATGTTGTTGGAACTGCCTCGCTACTATAGTGCGTCGGAGATGTTTGCACAGGCTCGTACCGACGTGTTCCACGCGATGACTAGCGAGAAAAGCGCTTCGCTACTCAAAAGAGTTAGAGATAGTCGCAACAGCATCCTGAGAACTGTAGCGGAGAGCTATAAATCTACTTGTGCAAAGGGTAACCCATTAACCCTTTGCAATATTAGTACCCAATTAACATTAGATAATAAGTTATTTATTAAGTTACTAACACTTTATGGATCTTTTTGTGTCCGAAATATAATAAATTCATTCATTCATTCATTATTTCACAGTTTGCATTTTGGAGAGTGAACACGGGAATTACATGAGTTGATTCCACCATCACCTTTCTACTATCGGACAACCCAACATACGACGGGTGTCCACCCTTACATTGTCGACATCTCTAGCACAAAATAGATAGGTACAGAAGACAATCTCATGTATGTACTTCACTTTTCATACCTACGCTCGGTGGACGCACACTAATGAGCGTTTGAGTTGGAACTGTTCGACGTGTGGGCCGAGGCGCTCCGAGATATCGTGTCCGTAAGCGGTGTCTATATGTGCGTTGCTCGAGCGCACTTTGTATGTAGATTGACTTCTGTACCTATCTATTTTGTGCCTTTACAGGCTGGACTATAGCGTTTCATTTCGTCGTTTATACTGCGTACATTGAAGGACGGGAACAATTTGTCTGCTGCGGTCTTTTCGTCCGACTATAATTCAGGTGTCTTCAAGGCTAGAGTGAATAGGCTTTTAATAAACTAGTGCACCTCACCATCAACGATTACATCAGGTGGGATCAGTCAAGCACTAACTTATATCTTTTAGAACAAAGCACAAATTATAATGACGAGATCTTAAATAGATTTCACATTCAACAGTGAAGTAGTAGCTAGAAATCACAATGAAAAAGAAAGCCAGCAAAGTTGTGATTCAAATGAAATCTCAAATGTACCGGCTTTTAGGATTCCTCAATTCACCATCAATAAACACAGGTGTGCCAATATGCAGCATACCAATTTCGCCAAACATATCAAACCCGTAAATTCGGGCGCTTGATTTCACGTTTCACATTTACACCAGTACTTTACCAATTCACACACGAACTAGATTTTACTAGAGCAATGCACTTGGTAAAAGCTGCATCGAATAACATTCGCACACGATAGGATATGATAAGTGGCTCAGAAGGTTGGGTTCATGAAAATACATGAGCGCGTGCACGCATAGATGCGTATCATGCACACTGAGTACAAGAGCTCTAGCGAATATTAATGAATAGGTAGTTTATTAATGGATCTATTTTTTTACAATATTTTATACCGAAAATAGCATTTAATGGATTATTAAATAAAGCACTAATTAGTATTTCAAATATTGGTATCAGAAAAATAGGAGCGTGGTAGGATCATATCGCTGTCTCTTTTGTACACGCGTAATTGAAATTGTTGATTGATTTAAATTGTTAAATAACGAAGAATCAAAATTATTGTAGAAACACCGACTTCCGAAAATAAAGTTATTTTGTTCTTTTTATGGTTCTGTACCTCAAAAGGAAAAAACGGAACCCTTATAATATAATATTCCACATAATATTCCACAACTCTCACACAACGCAGTCTAGTCCCAAGCTAAGCAGAGCTTGTGTTATGAGTACTCGACAACTGATAAACATACTTATATATTTCTTCTATTTATTTCTAAATACATACATATAAAGATAAATTACACCCAGACACAGAACAAATGATCATGCTCATCACACAAACATTTGTCCTGGGTGGGAATCGAACCCATGACCTCCGGTATAGCAGTCAGGGCCACTAACCACTAGACCAACAGGCCCGTCAAATATCTTTTAAGATCACTTTGTTGTTCATCCGTCCGTCTGTCTGTCTGTCAAGACCATTTATGACGGGAACGCGTAGAGGTATCGAGTTGAAATAAAACCATATACTCAGGTCTGCGATCCCTTGAAGCTGTGATAAAATCAAACTTGTAAGATAATGAGAAAAAAAGATCCATATCTTTTCGTTCCGTTTATGACGCAAAAAAACGTCTATTCCGACACTCAAGGGAATCAAAATTCATAGGTTACTTCCCGTGGACCTAGAATCCTATTTGGATTGAACCAAGGTCTTGTAGCAAAAATATAGCTAAAAAACTCAAAACTATAAATTTGTGGTTACGTCACAAAAAAAAAATACGAATCTTCGTAACTCAATTCGGAAATTGAACTGTTCATAAGCAAGTTTGTACGGAACCCTCAGAGCGCGAGTCCGACTCGCACTTGCCCAGTTTTTTTGTGTTTTTTTTTTACATTGAAGTCGGTTACTTATATATTTTTTGTGAAAAGATTTTTTTTATATAAATAAGAAACAAAATAAACAATGCAATTTTGTTTGAGGTGACCATACATATAAAGATCTATATGTGCGTATGCCTGTTTTTGCTCATTGCATGGAGACGACCTTCTGTACATTTCTATTTCGCCAAGTCCAATGGAAAACGCGCCTTGTGACCATTCACACGGAAACGAGAGGCGTCTGTGACGTCAACAATCACAGGAGAATTGAACGTGAATTGTTGTTTGATTGTACTATTCATAGTGCAGTTCCCAGTTTTTTTTTTTTGTCTTTATAGGTGACAATTACGAAACATGTTGAGAAGAGGCTGCTAGTCAGAATTTTAATTGGAGTGTTGTTTGGTAAAGAACGATCTGGTGTCGTATCTTTCTTTGTTCGGTTGTCTTGAATTTTCCAGGGCCATGTTAAATGTCAGGTTTACGAGCGAGAAAGAGTGATAGAGCTATGCACCATATACACCACAATTTTTTAATTAGTACACATACTTAAGGGGTTTATTAGAAAAGCCCTTGTTATTTTATAAGTAAAATCTCAATAAATAATATTAATAAACAGCAAAGTTATTAGCGTTGGTTTATGTCCCAAAATGTCACTCAATTTATGGAAATATTGTGCAGGCTATTGATTAATGAAGGAATAAGTGACAATTATTAAGGAAAAACACTGGTCGTAGTATTCTCTACTAGCAATTGTTATGTATGATTGATTCTGTGATGAATTTACCTTTTCGTGGTCAATTTTAGGATTTCGGTTTTTTCTACTTTTGACTACAAAAATATGATCAGTGACGGGTACAGATAGAGCCCCATTTTTTTGTGTACTAATTAAAAAGTAGGGGTGTATAGCTCCATCTCTTTATCAATTCAGTTGAGGTTGTAAAATGAATCGACTTAAGAGCTTGTGGTGGGACCTCTATTCTCTTACGAACTTGAGCATAAAATATTTTCCTTCATAGTGTACGGTCAACATCTACACATTGCACTTTGGCCTAGTTAGCAATTATTGCAAATCTAGTAATAGTAAACGGTGAAGGAAAACAACGTGAGGAAACCGGCATGTCCAACAACCAAAAATTCGCAGACATGTGACATCCACCAACCGTCACTGGGCCCGCGTGGTTGATTACGGCCCATTCCCTCTCCTAGAGAGGAGGCTATAGTCCCAACAGTGGGAATATTTTAAGGCGGACTAGGCTAGGGTAGTAATCGCTCGAGCCCCGGTATGAAGGCTAGAAGGAACAGGGTGGGTCTTTTAGTCAGTAAGAGTCTGACACTATCTCCCGCTTCGCCCAAGAGCGGGGGATGTCATTGCATGATTTTTTCCCACCATAAAAAAAAGGCTAGGGTAGTAATGGTAGATGTGGTATATCATAACGTACATCAGTAGTTTTGTTATCGAACTTTCACATTTTTTTTTTTAGTAATTTGAATTAATATTTTGGTAACATTTTTAATGAATCTACACTAATATTATAAAGAGGGAAAATTTGTATTTTTGTGTGTGTGTATGTGTTTGAAATGAATAAACTCAAAAACTGCTGTGCTGATTTCAAAAACCTTTCACCATTGGAAAGCTACATAAAACCCTGAGTAACGTAAACTATATTTATTGCCCGAGCGAAGTCGGGACGAGCCGCTAGAGTTACATAAATTGATAAAATTTGAAACAAGGTAACCTTTTTTTTATTTAATTTTGACTTATGCCTGCAATAACAGACATGATGATGGAGCCACAGGCAAAAGCCGATACAGAATAAACAGTTCAAATCACAAGCACACACACACAATTTTGACCTACAAACCTACAATACTGCGCAAATCGCGTCAAAGGTGGCTAAGACACACCCTTCTATGAGCAGCCTCTTCTATCGAGCAAAGGCATGCAAAATACCCGTGGGTAAGGAACAATTTACTGAAGTTACCGAATTGCGTCGATCTGAAGCTTTAATTACCCTTTTGCTTTCAACGTGTTGCCTCAGTTCACTCTGTTACGTGGTGAAGAAGAAAAATATATAGAAGTCCAACTCTGTGGGATTTTTCGAAAGAGTCACCGTAGCCCTAAAACGCATAGGACATTTGATGACATACGGTGAATTTTTTTTTTTTTTTATAACCATGGAGTTTCTTGCCGATTCTTCTCCATAGGAAACAACCAATTTGGAACCGTGCACTAGCTTCTGACGTTTTATAAGTGCCCATGTAGGCCTATGTGAAATAAAATATTTTGACTTTTTGACTTTGACTTTGACTTGAAAAAATACTTAAATTAGTTAACAATATAAACAAATTAAACAATAAAATACACTTAAATAATTAAAAATTTGATTTTTAATCGGTAAAAGTCTGATGTTTTTAACCGACTTCGAAAAGGAGGAGGTTCTATGTTCGGCTGAATGTATGTTTTTTTTTCTTATTCCACTTAGTGTGGGAGGAATAATATGACGATTTCCAACCTTAAAAACCAAAAACTCAGATCCGCAAAGGAAACAGCTACATTATCGTTATTTTGGACCTAGTGGAAGTTCAACAGTAATTTTCTGTTTCCTTTGTATATGAGTTGGAAATGTAAATAATAATAATACATTTTTATTTCGAACAATCAGAATCCATAAAACATTGCACAAACAGAAAATAAATAAAGCACGTGTTTTTTTCTCTGGCGTATACATCATGTTTATAATTATTATTATCTACATCAAGACTTCGCACACCAGCTTTTTTTTTGAAGTGAGAAATCATCCTATGACTTCTCCCGCACTAGGAAGAACCGAGAGGGCATTTTAGACTGTTACGGTACCTACATATGTATGTGTAGTGCTTGACTGAGATTCCACCTGATGGTAAGCAGTGTTGCAATCGTTGATGGTGAAGCCTTCTAGATTCTTCCCATACTAGCCAAAATATAATAAAGCTTAACCTGTAAAACCTTACAGTCAAACAACTTAAGCCTTCTTCCTCATATTTATTACCTACTACATTGAGAGAGGTAACGATACACATTTATACCAATTTATGCTGCAAAGTTAGCTCTTGCAGTTCGCGGTGAGAACATAGCGATACGCTTGGGGAAATTCCTGGCGGCTCATGCGGTTTCGGGGAATTTTCAATTTCATGTGTTTTTTAATCAAGTCAAAGTAAAAGGCTCTGTGTTTTCCTATGTGGCGTATGTAATCAGAAAAGAACTTCTAGGTACGCATTGGGTTTAATACTGGTTAGAATAATGTGAATTAAGGTGCAAGTTTAAATAAAACATTGAAATTGGTTTTTTTTTTTTGTGGGAAAATCATCTAATGACATCCACAAATTAAAGTTTACAAATTAAAGTTGTACAGATGTGTACTTTAAGTGGCAGCAGTGGGCAAGGTATATAATAAAACAGATGGTCGATGGGGCTAAAAAGTCTGGAGTGGCGAACCCGTACACACGCAGCGTTGTTGGGTTGGCGGAAGACCATACGTTGTGACGATACTTAGGGGTGGCCTATGGTAACCCAATACAGGTTAAATGATACTATAATGTGAGAATCCAGCTCCACAATAACTCTATCATAGCAAACTAAACTGGTAACTTTAACTTAAGTGGAAAGCCCCACATTTCCCACAGAAATATGGTCGATGGTGCCGAAAGGTTTTTGGAGTGGCGACCGCGCACTGGAAGATACAGCGTTGCAAGGCCACCCACAAAGTGGACCGATACTGGTAAGAGTAGCAGGAATCCGATGGATGCAAAACTCACAAGACTGTTCGTAGTGGCGACGATATGAGGAAGCCTATGTCCAACAGTAGACATCATTCGGCTGAACTAATGATGATGAAAAATATTATAAAGGCCATAGCTCGTATGAGTAAGTGTAGGTTATGTTTATATAAGTTTGTTACTCCTTCACACTTAAACAGTTAATCAGATAGGAACAAAACTTAACAGTAATAAAGCCAAATTCTGATCTATATCAGAATAACATATAGGCTATCATTTATAATGGAGGGGAAGTACTAATACCACAAGGGAGAAACCAGTGACAAAATACAGTTATACATGTGATAAATCAAACACTTCAGGATAAATTGTATAAATATTTTATTCACTTTGATCAACACAATTTCATATTTATCGTTCTATTAACAAATACACGGATTAGTCGGACATGTTCACTGTTCAACAACTCAAAGCAGACTGACTCTGTCTAAAATGACAGTTACAAACGTTTCCCTACCACAAACTTTCACAAACACTCGGTCGACTAACCGACCAATCAGAGCAAAGTAAACAGTACGTAACATCAATTGACTAACTAATATACATTAGGGTTTATCTAATAATTAACTGCAAGTAAATATTTCATTTTAACAATTATGATATATTTATACAAAACAAATGCATAAAGTCTTATACTATTAATTATTACTTAATGTCTACAACGAATGCCTAAAGTTCATGTAACTACTAGCGCCATCTATCGCTTAACATTGGAAGTTGAACGATTTATGAATATTTTCTTTAAAAATCATTACATTCGGCCATCCGACATCGTGCGATCTCCTGACGCACGATTACAATTAAAATGATAGGATATTTTCATTAAAATTATGAAACTTAATTCCAGTTCGACAAGGAACTGAGTCTTACATTCAAAATCATTACATTCGGCTTAGTCTTGATTATTTGCTTTATCGTCCGGTCATATGTTTACAACATTCATCACACGAAGAATAGTGTATTTTTTTTTTTGTCAAAGGCTTTTCTATATATCCGAGATCATATAAGGTCGGAGGAAAGTATGTATTATGAATGTTATTCCTCAGTTTGCCAAAACCGGTAATTCCAGTAATTTTATACTTAAAACTTTTTGTTTTTTGTTTTCAATGGATCTATGGATTTTAAAATGAGGCAAATTCAATTTTACTCTCATAATTGCAATCAGATCTACTAATCTTTATTAAACCATCTATGCTGTAGGTAGTAGCAGGGATTTTACTGGTAACAAAAGTATCTTTTTGCTAGTCTAACCCAAATATTGGTGCTCACCTCATATCTTAAACTTTTTAACGTATTTTACTTCGTAATGTTTATCATTTAAAGTATCTCTGATCCCAGTAGTTTTGTGGCAGTCTCATATGTTTCATTGGTGTTCGTCATAGTCAGTAATCATTTTATTTTGCTAGGGGATTTAAAATAGTGTTTATACATTTTAGCAAAACCGCGCTCAACGTTAGACAAGATATAGCGTTAAGAACAAGGTCAATACCATGACTATCGCAACAGCTCTTGATAGTGGGTAAGGTATCTAAAAGAAATCCATGATTGCACTATTATTCAAGATATTAAACTACTGTCAAATATATTTTATAACCAACACTTAATTACTCAAATCCATTGGTCAATGTTAATTATGTAAGACTGTCTGTAAGTATAAAGTATAATTGATCAGCTTTTTGTTCGAAAGTATAGTCTTCATTATTTACGCACACTGAATTCACTTCATGTCATTAGGTTTTTTATCGGGTTCAGCCATAAGAATTTGAAATCTAGATCCGATTCATTAAACCCCAGGCAAATGCTGGCGTTTGCTCTCTCATTGTCTTTCTATTGTGTCCCTAGTCACAGTATTCGAAAAGTTGATATTTATATTGTTGATAATCAATTCTCGTCTCAATACTAGAAACAGATACAGAGGATTCGTCTTAATTTTTGTAGAAAACATGGTATTACGGCTTAAGGTATCGACATACGCGTCCTAGATCTTACACTCTCAATGGTTAAATGAAACTCACTAATCTGTAGCCACCATGTTGCAATATGTTGTGTGGCGTCTCGTTTAGTCAGAGTTCATTACATTAATTATTTGAAACCATAATATAAAACAGAAATTTAAGCATTTAGAATAAAAGTGATTCTTCTGCTAGAGGGTCTAAGGGCTTAACTGTACTAATATATCTCCTAAATCTAAGGCCCCAGCATATGTGCGCGATTTCGTATCAAGTAAAGGTTCTAATAATGAAGTTCGGATCGCACTGTTTGTCAAACTTTATTTTAATTTGAAACCTTGAAATTGATCCTCTACTCTAGTGTATGGATTTTCAATCTATCTTCCCTTAACCGAATAAATTACGATGTAATATTTAGTTCTATTTAAATCATTCATTGTATCATAATCATCTTATGAACCGGCTTCTATTTCAGTCTTGACGACGAGAACTGGTTATGGTCATGTAATAGTAATATTTTTAATCCTACTTGTAAAATAAATATCACTGTGTTCTCTATCTATGGAATCAGTCTCTGCTACAGTATGTACACGTCACAAGAATTGAAGACGTGTAATAAATTCATTTCCTCGTTTACAATTTAATGCTTTGGCTTAATTCCTAATAGATTTATCATAAATACCGTGTGTTTAAATTTCAATCTACAGCTCTTTTACTTATATGCTATCCGTTTATAAGCATTAATTTGTCGTAATCATATTCACATAAGTTACACCTTAAGTATTAGCAGCTAACATTTCTGCTTGAAACTGACCATATTTCTGCTCATTAGGAAAAATCATTTTAGTTTGGTTTACCACTTCGTCACCAAATACTAACTTACAAAACTTGACAAGGTTTCGTAAATTTTCTATTTTCTCTTGGTAATATTAGCAAATTTTTGACCCAAAATCTATAGTCAGTTTCTGATCCTACTTGCTTAATACAAATCAATTATAATTACTGTTTCTAATCAAACTTAAATACTCTCAAAATTTACAGAAGTGACGGAACTCCCGTATCACAATATTCCAATGGGTATGTTCAAACCTCGATACTTGTAACGCTTTCCTCCTTGAAAAATCATTCAACCACTTTCTTATACCAACATGAGGTACCCCTTTGCTTCTTGCATCGTGGTGGTGTATTACTCCTTCCAGATCGTCTCTTTGCACCATTTTTCTTCAAGTCTGTACTGTTTGAACCAGGAACTATCCATTTGTTCAATTAGACTGGCAATTTTTCTTCTGTAGTTCTGTCGGAATCCAAGTCCTCAGAAATAAGAAATCAGTGGTTAAAACATTTACATGAAATAGTAACTTGTATCATTAATTTGAAACTCTTTTTTAAGAATCAAATCACAGTGTAAAAATAGCTTTCAATTCAATTTATCTATACCTATAATATCTTCAAAAACTATTTCAGAAGTTCAAATCTCATCCAATAAACAGTTCGAAAATGATATGAATAAACTTAATAAATTATTCAATTCATTTACAACGTCTTCATTAAGCCAAAATAGTCACACTAAAATCACATTAATAGGTAAATTCATACGTTACTTACGCTCTTGAGGATAATTTCATCTGCACCGGGCACACTTAACCCGAATCTTAATTGGCTCATCTAACCAAATCAAATGGCCCACTTGGCCTTCTCGATTGACCCACTTGGCCTTCTCGATTGACCCACTTGGCCTCAAATGGCCCACTCGGCCTCAAATGGCCCACTTGGCCTCAAATGGCCCACTTGGCCTCAAATGGCCCACTTGGCCTCAAATGGCCCACTTTGTCTCAAATGGCTCACTTGGCCTCAAATGGCCCACATGGCCTCAAATGGCCCACTTGGCCTCAAATGGCCCACTTGGCCTCAAATGGCTCACTTGGCCTCAAATAGGCTCACTTGACTTCATCAAAGGCATGCTTGCCTCATCCCTCATTAAGGCTCGCTTGGTCTTATTAAGACTCACTTGGCTCCGTCAAAGGCACGCTTGGCTTCATCAAAGGCACGCTTGGCTTCATCAAAGGCACGCTTGGCTTCATTAAAGGCACGCTTGGCTTCATCAAAGGCACGCTTGTCTTCATCAAAGGCACGTTTGGCCTCATCAAAGTCACGTTTGGCCTCATCTTAGGCACGCTTGGCCTCATCAAAGACACTCTTGGCCTCATCAGAGCACTGAAATCAAATCAAAACATTTCTAATGAACCATCATTAAGGCTCGCTTAGTCTTATTAAGGCTCGCTTGGCTTTGTCAAAGGCACGCTTGGCTTCATCAAAGGCACGCTTGTCTTCATCAAAGGTACACTTAGCTTCATCAAAGGCACGTTCGGCCTCATCAAAGACACGTTTGGCCTCATCAAAATCACGCTTGGCCTCATCAAAGACACTCTTGGCCTCATCAAAGCACTGAAATCAAATCAAAACATTTCAAATGAACCATTTACAGACTCTCTTAAATTGCCAGGAAGTCAGTAAGTCAGCAAATTGACGGTAATTACATATTCCAAAGTGTAGATCTCTATGGAGGAGAAATTCCATTTGCAGCCTTTTAAATCGTGTTATACATATACAAACTCAGTTTTAATTTTGTTCTCCCAAATTCAAATTCGTATAGGATTTTTGTCATAGGTGGAAATTCAGTTCATAAAACAACAGTACAACATAAATATCATTTATCATTTAACATTTAAGATTTATCATTTATCGTTTATCATTTATCATTTTTACCATTTACTATTTATCATTTATCGTTTATCGTTTAACATATATAAATAAATAAATTTATCATTTATTATTTATCATTTATCTTTCATCATTCATCGTTCATCGTTCATCATTTATCACTGATCACTTATCACTGATAACTTATCACTTATCACTGATCACTTATCACTGATCACTTATCACTGATCACTTATCACTGATCACTTATCACTGATCACTTATCACTGATCACTTATCACTGATCACTTATTACTGATCACTTATCACTGATCACTTATCACTTATCACCTATCACTGATCACCTATCACTGATCACTTATCACTGATCACTTATCACTGATCACTTATCACTGATCACTTATCACTGATCACTTATCACTTACCACTTATCACTTATCACTTATCACTTACCACTTATCACTTACCACTCATCATTTATCATTTATCATTCATTGTATATCATTTATCATTATTGTGATATACTCATAACAGGGGTTTTTAAAACTATACGTCGAAACGAAAGGGAAATTATCGTACCACACAAAGTAATCCGAGGCAACAATGACAATTATCGCTATGGAAAATAGGTAAATTTTAGTATTTTTTTCTACGAATTCGATGAAATTAAATAAAGGAAAAGCAACCCAATTTAAAATATAGAAACTAAAATGAATCACCAGCATTTAAGAGGTGTTTAGTCTTAACTGTCAACGTTCGATTATGAACATGACGCGCATATCAGTACCACTCAGTTCACACATTTGAAGGGAATCGAATGATTCAATACACGAGCCTGTCACCATCAGTAAGAAATTTGGGTGAGTATGATACTTGTCTAAAATACTAGGCACACTTGGCTAAAAAATAAATTTCGAGTTCATTTAGCTTCAATTTAGGCACAAATAACCTCTTGTCTGGAGTAACACTAGCACACATGGGAAAAAGAGAAAAAAAAAATTGTCTCGAGCTCATTTAGCTTCAATTTAGGTACACATAACCTCTTCCTGTTATCACTGCACATATTTGTAGGCATATCCCACTTCTGAAATGTGATAAATCAAACACTTCAGGATAAATTGTATAAATATTTTATTCACTTTGATCAACACAATTTCATATTTATCGTTCTATTAACAAATACACGGATTAGTCGGACATGTTCACTGTTCAACAACTCAAAGCAGACTGACTCTGTCTAAAATGACAGTTACAAACGTTTCCCTACCACAAACTTTCACAAACACTCGGTCGACTAACCGACCAATCAGAGCAAAGTAAACAGTACGTAACATCAATTGACTAACTAATATACATTAGGGTTTATCTAATAATTAACTGCAAGTAAATATTTCATTTTAACAATTATGATATATTTATACAAAACAAATGCATAAAGTCTTATACTATTAATTATTACTTAATGTCTACAACGAATGCCTAAAGTTCATGTAACTACTAGCGCCATCTATCGCTTAACATTGGAAGTTGAACGATTTATGAATATTTTCTTTAAAAATCATTACATACATAAATACTAGTCATGGGCCGAATGTGGTTTGTACCGAATACGAACTTCGGCCGAACATTCGGTAAAATTATAAAATTCGGCCGAACTTCGGTTATGCTTGGCGCGCTTTCTAGGGAGCGATAGGTCAGGAAAGTCGCAACTCGCTTATGCGGATTCGCCCCACCCGCACCTCTCGCAACCTCAGCCGGCTCGCTGCTTACCGAATGTCATCTTCGCAAAACGCGAGCTTAATTATTTCAATGTCCATGTCAAGAGGTCCATTTCGTTAATAATAATTAAAAGTGTATTTCATTTTATAAAAAAGGTTGTGGAGTGTTAACTAATTACAAAGATTAATAAATGACTGAATTGATTATTAATTTTACTAGTTTAATTTCTGTTTTTTTTTTTTTTGGTAAAAATAGATGAGTTAATTAGATCTTATCTTGGACCAAATGTTGGGCATTTGAACCGAAAATCGGCCGAATGTTGAAGTTCGGTTCAAGCCACCGAAATTCGGTTAACCGAATGGTTTGAATTTCGGCCCATCCCTAATAAATACTGTAAAAGCGATATTGTCCGCCGGTTTCATTTCACGGTTATTCACCCTGAAAAAATCAGATGGACATCTGTCTCGGCAATTTAAAAACTTTTCTCGTGCGGACAAAAAGGGACATTAAAGGGTTAAAAAGGGACAAGTCTATTAAGAACCATTGTTAGGTTTTATTGTACCAATATTTAAGTTTTATATCAAAGAAACGAATAATGAACAGAAAGAATACTGCAAGGGTGTTAGCACGGAGATGTAAATAAAGTTTTTCTTCATTACTAGCCCGCTTTTTGCTTGGTCGGGGTAAAGGCTCTACAGAACTGTTAAAGTGATGGTACTGTAACGTAGCTCAGCTCACGGTAGGCTTCGTGTTGGGATTCTTCTATAAATAAAAGACACGGGCCTATACACTACATATTATTCTTAGTTGACCACGCACAAGCTTTTCTTATAAAAATCACTTCAACAGTGAAAAAACAACACACATTCTTTTTTTACAAATTTTGAAATTTGTTCAGGAATACAAAATTCTTAAAAGTATATTTTACAAGCCAGTTCGTTGGCTTTATAAAAAAACCGGCCAAGTGCGAGTCGGACTCGCCCATGGAGGGTTCCGTAGCAGCAAGTAACATAACATAAAAGTTCTTGTAGTTCGTTGTAACTTTGATCGATGTTTTAATAATAGTGTATTTTTTTAGATTTATGACGTATTAAAAAAAACTGCTTACTAGATTTCGTTCAAACCAATTTTCGTTGGTAGTTTACATGGTAATGTACATGATATATTTTTTTTAGTTTTATCATTCTCTTATTTTAGAAGTTACAGGGGGGGGGGGCACACATTTTATCACTTTGGAAGCGTCTCTCGCGTAAACTATTCAATTTAGAAAAAAATGATATTAGCAACCTCAATATCATTTTTGAAGACCTATCCATAGATATCCCACACGTATGGGTTTGATGAAAAAAAAATTTTTGAGTTTCAGTTCTAAGTATGGGGACCCCCAAAATTTATTGCTTTTTTTCTATTTTTGTGTGAAAATCTTAAAGCGGTTCACAGAATACATCTACTTACAAAGTTTCAACAGTATAGCTCTTATAGTTTCGGAAAAAAGTGGCTGTGACATACGGACGGACGGACAGACAGACAGACAGACAGACATGACGAATCTATAAGGGTTCTGTTTTTTGCCATTTGGCTACGGAACCCTAAAAACTAACTCATGCGATCTCCTTCTGATATCACAGTACTATATAGGATGTATAACGCTATGCACTGGTTGAGGACTAGAAGTACTCTTCTTCTATCAACTGGTAGTGGCGCAACCGCGCAACCAGATTTCGGCCAACGGCGCGTAGTCTATTAATACAGTCCGCGCGCGCCTCAAAGAGATGTCAGCAAAACTGAAAGGGCTCAGCTGGGCCGATGCCTGCTAGTGCTGCGGGTACGTTTGAAAGAGTGACCGAGGTCCTAGAACGCAAAAAGCAACTGAAGGACATAGATGGGTATTAGTAATTAAAAGTCTGACACAATCTCTTGGTGGTATGATATAGAATAGATTATAAGTGTTTCACCTCATTGTTTATGCCGAGTATATAGGACTGGAACAATTTGTCTGCTGATTGCAGCAGGCAAATTGTACTATTGACACTATTACAACATACTACTTACTACTTATTTTATACTATTGAGTATGGACTGGAACAGTCTTCTTGCCCGATTATAATTGGGTAGTATTTAAACGAGTGACTGTAAATTAAAATTTTAAGTGACAAAAATAATTATTTTGGGTTATAGAAATAATAAGTGAGCGACTGACTGCGAGTGACGAGAAATCAATAGAACAGCGACTTAGAAACTTTAATTTGAGTTACTTAAAATACAAAATGAGAAGCTTCATAATATTTGAGCGACCTAATATTTGTTTGTGTGTCAACGAAAAAAATGGTGAAATAAAATCTGCGAGCAACTTGGTCGTAGCGTTCGCCGGCCGCTACCGCGGCACCGCTCGCTTCGCTCACTCGGCTCACGCGCGGTAGGTCACAGTTCTAACCTAACCTAACCTATTTCACCCAGTTCAAATGATGAATCTACCTGCGACTAGATAATTCTAGTCGCTCACTTATTATTTTTTAAAATTTAAATTTAATCGTTTAACTAGGATTTCAATAACCCACTTTTAGTAAGCTCGTTCTGGATTTTATTGTTAATCAATATTTGTCGTTAGTTTAGTTAATGTGTCGCTTACTCAAATTCATACCGCTCAAGTTATTAAAACAGTATCTCATCATCAGTCGCTAAGTTTTTTTTTAGTCGCTCGTTTTATAATTCCCCATTATAATTTAGGTGTCTTCAAGGCTAGGTTGAATCAATCATCAACAATTACATCACAACTTATCATCAGGAGGGACCGCAGGCAAGCGCTAATAATTATATCATTTTTTTAAAATATAAATGACTATTTATTCATACTGATAAACAAGCATTATAGTAAACAATCACGTAAATCTAAATTGTAATGACTTGCAAAATAATGTAATACATATTATTTTCAATGTTAAAAATATGATGAATATTTTTCACGGCATAATGGCAAATTAATGTATTTGGAATTTACTTATAGTTAGACATGGTAGTAGAACATAATGCTTTTTTAATTCGTTTTATTTAATGCGAGTTTAACACAATACAAATTGTAGATAGATAGGTACTAAGTTCGGACAAATACAGTCTATTCGACAAACAACACATGATCCAATGCAAGCACTTGATCCTATGTTTGCGAGAGCGGCGCGTTAGTGACGCTATTTGATATTCCATTTAGATCGGGATTGACATCCCCTAGCGCGCGATTCACTAATAAATAATTGTCTGTAATGACATTGGGTTTGTGTGGCTTAGCTAACACCACATCATCATAGATACCAATACCTAGTCTGTTTAGTGGCGTCAGTATACCTTGAGCCTAAGTTTTCCTTTGTGCATAATTATTGACTTCGTAGCGACATTGCCAAATATGTTGCCAAACATTGGTCAGAAAAAATATAGTTTGAGAGCATCGACACAAAAAGATGAAGAAGCCACATCTTTAGCGTTACATATGAACTAATTCTGCATCGCGCAATTAAAGTTCTCCATGCGATTTGAACATTATAGAACAGCCCAAAATCATCTATCGGGCAGTTGCCTCTCTCGATCCTCCCTTTTCAACGGTGGTTTTCGGGACTTTACACTCTGTTCCGCCTACCTCCATACTGATGTCCCTTCGTGCAGACAACTAATCCAAACCCCCCCAACCCCCCTCACTCTATTCTATCCCCTACTTTATTTTGGAAGTTATGTTTTTTCACACTCTTCCACACATCTTTTCGGATTCATTTCTTAGGTTACATTTAATTCTTTAGGCCCTTTTTCTAATAGGTATTAAGCAAATCATAATACTTATAGAACTAGCGTGTGGTTTGTAATATACGTAAATCATATTAAAGAATACTTATGCTATACAATAATGACCGTTTCATACAAATGTTACTCCCTTCTTTGCTGATTACCCGTATAATGGCACGATAGAAATCATGACTGTAATAACAAAAATAGGATGAACAGACCTCTTGTTCTATTATAATGCGTAGAACGCCAGGCCATTACACACAATTACCTGCCTATGGTATTAAGATGGTAGTCACAAAGTATTTTGTGTGAACTCCGTCCGGGTCTATGTCGACTTCGCGGCGCTTCTTCCCGTAACAGTGATTTTATTTTTATAAAAAAAAAGTTGTAACTATTAAATATTTTTGTTTTTGCCAAAGCGTTTTAAAAAACCAGCTTTATTATTTTAAGTAATTTTCAAATATATCCGTGACGAAACCTCGCATATATACACGTTTACAATCATAAGCTAGGGTCAGATTCGCGATTTTTTTTTTATTGAGCCAACCAATTTATGATTTGACCATTACATGTTTACTTTACGGACTTTAAAAGAGACTTTGACCTCTGAGTTTGTTTTTTCTCAGAGTAGTGAGCTAGGAAACATTGGCCTCATCTAGTTTAAATTAACGAAAAAAATATTATTAAAAAGTCAATTAAAATAAAATAAATTGCTTTTGATGCAGACTAAAATAATGTTCATATAATGTTAGTGTTAGTAACAATGATCTTAAAAAACTATTTTAGTAGAAGTATATATTTGCAAAATAAACATTATTTATCATTTATAATATTTCACAAAATAAAATCTACTAAACCATAAACACAGCTCTCTATACCATAAACACGTATATACCGGCTGATCAAAGATCCACAGACTATGTTTACTATCAGGGCAACCCGATATCCCATTTAGCGCAGAGACGCTCTCGGGAATCAAACCCGCTAATAAATAATTCTCGGTAATGACTAGTGGGAGCTGTAGATCAATAGCCACTGAACCTAAACTAAAAATAGATATTGGGTATTCCTAAGAGGTTTTTTATTCATGATTGTTTATGCTTACGACCCTGCATGACCCGTTTTATGTGGACGCAGGGTAATAAGTAATTTATTTTTATTTTTTTCTGTACCTTCATATTTTACGAGATACATTTTCATTATTTTTTATGCAACTGCTTTTACGGAATTATGACGTTATTGCACATATTTCGTTAGATATTTTGGAAACACAGATATCTTGTGGATATTATGTATGTTTCTATTGAAATCAAAATATCAATTTGTGTAAGACTAATAATGAAAAGTCCTCTGAAAATTTGCTATTTTGCATGAACTTTGACTCTTGATAATATAAATTAAAAAATATATATTTATAGAAACCTTGTTTTAGTCAAAATTCTGAATGCACGTATTTCCTGTAGTAAATTGAAAAGAAAGAACAGGAGTGGGTTTTAGTCAGTAGAAGTCGTGAGTCCGCTTAAGAGTGGAAGAAGTCATAGGATGATTTCCCACCAAAAAAAAAGGTGCACACCCTGATAAAAAATTATCAAACCAAAGCCAAGTCTCTTACATCAATGATGTCTCGCTTGCGTACCATGACCTGAATCAAGGTCGACGGCTGCCACCGTCAACATACAAAGTCACGACCGGGCTCCACCCAAGAGGGATCAAACTTCCAACATATACTTCAGTGTGTACTCCAGGCGACGCGCACTATGTGATACCCGAGCGTTTCTTCCCACCAAATACGAAACAGGTACCTTCCAAAACATTTATACTTGATGAGAACCTGCGTCAGGCGGATTAAACTCACCCTCACCCACTTAGGATTTTCTTTAGGAGCGCAGTTACAGAAAACGGCACAAAGCGTAGAAAAGGCTAGTTACGGTACTGACTGTGTTAATAATAATAACTTTATTTATAAGTTTGACGATAGAAGCCTATTTATTAGTAAAAAACTTAATCCAGAAGTTACAAGCACATCAAACTACGGGTCACACACAACATAAACGACCAGGGTGCCCTTGCCGCACCAAAACACAAAGTTACTCAGCATGGAGTCATCTAATTGCTCAGTTAGCTCTTTCAGAATACTGTTGGAACTGCCGCGAACTCTTGCAAGAAGAGAAGCGAAAAGGTACTACAGTGCTCACACGTGTGCCACACACACCAATCTAGGCGCGTCGGTCTCCATACATTTTATATTGAAACTAGACTTGTAGAGGTACACTTGATACACTACACGCGACGTCGTTCTACAATTCGTTCCAAATGAGAATAGGATCAATTGCCATGTTGTGATTCTCGTTTACTGATTTCATGATTTACTGTCTGTGTTAAGGAAATAAATTTTTAAACTTTAATTAATTTACGAAAAAAATTATTTATTTACGAACTGTGAACGAAAAAAATTTAATCACAATCCAGTTCTTCAATTTTATTCGTCTCTGAATCTTTAATTTTGCCAAAATTTCTTCGATTTGACAGTACGACGTGACGTCACAACATGGCAATCGATCCTGTTCTCATTTGGAACGCATAATACGTACAAATCACGCGTGTTACGCGTGTTACACGTGTGCATTTGACTAAAACAGTTCTAGCTTTATTCTGTTAATGTATTGGTATTCAGCTGCATCTAGCTACTTGATGGCTGCTATGCTGCGTGGTTCAATTCCCGCACGGAACAAATATTTGTATTACCTACAAATATTTGTTCCAAATCTGAGCGTCTTGTGAACATGAGTTTTCATGTTTATAAACGCACCCATGATACATGAGTACTTCCCAGTATTACAGAATGTATATGAAAAAAAGGGAATTAAAACTGTCGATAACAGATTTATATTTTTTTTTTGTTTGAGAGTAGTAAAAACATTTCCAAAGAAACAGTATTTCAAAGAAAATAATATATCGAGATAGCTTTAGTAACTTTTATAAGCTTTAGTAACATGAAAGCTTTATCAATACAATTTTCGGAGAACTACTTCTGTGTAAAGACATTTCGACATGCTTTTTGTATGTTTCAGCTCAGTATATATTTTTGAAAATATTATGTCACGATTTCTTCTTCTTCTTCTTCCTGCCCTTATCCCATCTTATTTGGGATCGGCGCAATACGTTTCACGTTTTTGTTTTTTATTATGTCACGATTTATTGATACGAATAAAAATGTTTTTCAAAGGAAATTCATAAAATTAATCTTTAATCTTTATTGCATACAAAACATAAAAAAACAAGTGCGAGTTGAAATCGCGCACGAAGAACCAACCAACTATCCATTCGTTCCATTCTTAGAAAAATCCAGCGAAAAAATCGCGTTTGTTGTATAGGAGCCTAACTTATCACGTTAAGTGCGATACTAGGTTTAAACATCTTGTAATACGTCTCGCTTACAGTGCGGCTAAGAAAAGCATAGACTTCCTTGTCGTGCGGAAGGCATAACTTCAATTTGGTTCGGTGTAGGAAAGAGATATATTTTTACATGAAGCCAAAAATAGATTAAGATTTCTTAAAAGTAACAGGGTCTATAAGCCTTTTGCCGCCACAATTGAAGTTTTATTACCAGGTGTATAGACCTTGTACCGCAGGAATGGAAAGTATTGAAAAATAACTGCCGCAGCGAACGTGTTAAATTTTATTTTATTTTTGATTTTAGTTTTTTTTGTATTTCTGTTGCCGCTAAACAGAAATGCATAATTTGTGAAAATTTCAACTGTCTGGCTATCGCCGTTCTTGAGACACAGCCTGGTGATAGACAGATGGACAGACAGCAAAGTCTTAGTAATAGGGTCTCGGTTTTACCCTTTACACAAAGGGTAAAAACGGAACCCTAAAAAGGATAGTTAATTTGCAAAGGAGCATTACCCAGAATTTGGATTTTCTTACAGAAATATAGTTTTTACACCACCTGCTCGATAAAGTCGTTTTATACGTCATACAAACCTCACTTAAAGCAAGTCATTCTATCCCTAGGGAGATAATGCAGTATGGCCGATCCCTAGGGAATAATGAGATTTGAATTTAGAACATCAAAAATCGTCAACATTGTGAATCAAAATGTAGGTGCACCGAACAAGTTGACTTAAAATTCAAACCAAAGAGTATGTAATCACTATGATTAAAACTGGCCACTAACAAAAAAAAAGAAAATAGAATAAAACGTGCTTACTGATGGGAGAATTATAGAAAATTGAAACCATAGAATCTTGGTGTAGTGAATTTTGTTTGTTTCATGAACTTGTAAATATAATACTTATATTTCTCTAATATTATTTTAAGATTTGGTCGACCAAATTGTCTTTTAATTATCTCACAGATGGTGTAAAAAGTAGAGTATGCAACACGGAGATAAAGCTGTCTTTGTCTTGGGCGGCTTGAATTCCTCACTTCACTCAGGTTTCTTTATTAACTCCCTCGCAATGCTCGGGAGTTAATTTTATAAATCCCTCACTATCGTTCGGGATTAAAATCAGCAACCTTCGTTTCGTTCGGAATTCAACATGCCGCCCGCGACTTAAAGACACTGCTTTATCCCCTAGTCACATAAACTACTATTATTTAATAAAATGTTGGTTTATTTTTATTTTCAAATACCAGTATGTGAAGTATATAATCATAAGTTAGATAATATCGAAAGACGCAGCGTTGGAAGGCATCCTACAAGGTAGACCGATGACATAGTGAGAGCCGCAGGAATTCGATGGATGCGAGATGCATAGGACCGATCGTCATGGTGACACATGGGGGAGGCCTATGTCCAACAGTGGACATCTTTCTTCTAAAATGATGATGATGATGAATAAAGGAAATAAATACATAACTTTTGCCCGCAGCTTCGCCCGCGTACTTAAAATATAGCCACTTGGGAATAAATGTCACTTGGGAATAAAGCAGCTTTTTATCGGTGAAAAAATTTTCGCAATCGGGTCGATCAGTACTTTCAGACTTTCCTACAAACAAAAAAAAACATAAAAACAAAAAACAAACTTTACCTCTTTATGATATTAGTGTAGATGTAGAAAATAATGATCTAATTTATGTTATGTTTTTGTTGGACGGTCATCAATACATAACATACAGATTATTTCACACTCATAAAAATAAAACCTCACACGGCTTAAAATTACTGTAGCCTCATTTTATTTTACTTTTACATAGAGACTACGCAGAAAAAATATGATTTTATTTTAACTTCATTATAAAATTATTTTTTCTTAGAAAAGAAAATTAAATTGAAACTAGAACATTTTAATAAATGAGTCCCATTATTTAGTACTAAGGTACGACGTCTAACTGATAAGAACTAAGTTTTTGTTAAGATATGGAGGTTTTAGTTATAAAACAGTAATTCTTCAGACTACGGTCGCTTTTACAGTTTTTGTTAAGATACGTGTCTCAGAAACTCTGTGTATAGTTAATGCTTGTTTTGGAATTTCGAAACAATAAAAATGTGGAAGTAGGTCATTTTTTTTAATTGATAGGTCTTAACTGCTATCCCACCTGATGGTAAGCAATGATGCAATCATTGAGGGTAGGGTGCGCTATTTTATTAAGAGCCTATTCACTCTAGCCTTGAAGACACCCAAATTTAAATCGGAAATTGTTCCGGTCTTTGATATACGCGATATAAACGACGAGACGAAATGCTTAGTCCGGACCGTAAAGATTACAACAACGTACAGTAATAAAAGGTTTTCATAAATGTCCAATGTTATTTTGAACAGAGTATAGTTATGTCATATTTGTAAAACTTAAGTAAATCCTTTCTTTATTTTTTTTTTGTTTTTTTTTTTTAACGTATTATTGTTTATTTTCTCCAATAAATCCTTACTAATATTATAAAAGCGAAAGTGAGTTTGTTTGTTTATTTGTTTGTTTGTTTGTTACGCCTTCACCTAAATGGCAAACCGATTTTGATGAATTTTGGTACAGAGATAGTTGGGACCCTTGAGACGGATATAGGCTATTTTTTTTTAAAGTGAGAAAAGGGGGAGAAAGAGGCGGGCGAAGCCGCGTGTAAAAGCTAGTAAAAAATAAAAACAATCTATTGACACAACTCGTTTAATTTATTATTACAAAACTAATTAACAGTCAAGCCATAGTTCGTTCTTTGTGGAGTGCCAAGATGAAAGAAAAAATACTAGCAAGTTGTAGTGCAGTTTTAATAAATGTTGCTTTTAACCCTCGAACTAAGCTAAACGTGCTTGCTTTAAGAACGAGCTCGAGAATAGTTGGCCGGTCCAATTTGAGTTCGCAATAGCCGCTGGGCTATTGACGGGTTAAAGTTTAAAATGTATCGATACTCTGCGAATTTCGCCAGCTGCTGCTTTATTAGTAAGAGTTTTGGGTCTTTTGATTGTAAGCATTACTTTTGTAATGAAGATAAAGTGAAAATTCAATTCAAGATACAGCTCGCTACTCGATATTGCATGTTGTGTTCCATGTTCGTCTCATAGGGCTATATTTTACTGGGACACCATAATGGCGCGACCAGTAGTGCCGCTATGGTAGCCCGGTGAAATATAGCCCTAAGCTACAAAACTAGATACCAGGGCCTCAAGTCAGCTATTACAATGGTGTCAGAATGGTCTATCATTGATTTCATAATTGTTGATTTTGACAAGTTTTGGTAATCCACTAATATAATGGCGTCATTATAACTTTCTGATTGTCAACCACTAACAATCCATTGAAAGAAATGGCATAGAACGGTAATCTCGTACATAATGACAAATGAATATCTGACGTATGCGGTAATCTGCAAAAATTTTGACAGTTCCTTTGATCAGTGACCTACCATTACGACGTCATTGTGCAATTAGTGCTTTTAATAAGGTCGACATTGTCATTCTACCACAATTCTATTACAAGACCATTGACCGATCAATGATAGATCATTATGAATTACCAGATTACAAACTTTTAGCATAATGACAATGGGATCGTGTTGGAATGACGAATTTATAAAAATAGCAGACTTAGGCCCCAGAGTCGTTTAAAATGTATCGATACGCTGCGAATTTCGCAAGCTGCTGCTTTATTAGTAAGAGTTTTGGGTCTTTTGATCGTAATCATTACTTTTGTAATAGAATAGAGTGAAAATTCAATTTAAGATGTAGCTCGCCGTCCGATATTACATGTTGTGTTGCACGTGCGCCTCAAAAAAACGTCAGCCAAATTGACGGGCCCTGCTAGGATGGATACCTGGCAGGGTTATGGAATAGGGTAGTTTCCAGGGTCAAAATAATAACATTTTATTTAGTCCGTATTTTAGATTATAAAAAAATATTGCACACGTATTTTTTCTTTTTTCGATTAAACAAAAAATAACAAAGATATAGCCCATTAAAGTTACGTGTGACGTCACCCCGTGCAAAAAAATGCAGCACGGCGCGCGGCGTGACGTTACATGTAACTGTAATGGACTATATCTTTGTCATTATTGGTTTAATTTACAAATAAAAAATACGTGTCCCTTATTTTTGAATAATCTAAAAGAAGGACTACTTAAATTTTTTACGGCCACTAGCCTATTGTACGAAAGAGTTACCGTAGCCCTTTTTTTAAGGTTCTAGTGGACCGAGAGGGCGTATCAGACCAGACCCTAACTGACAAAAACCACTCTAATGTGCCTTCTTTGCTTAGCGTTCCAGGACCCTGAGGTTCCCTTTAGGAAGTGAACCCATGGCGGCCAACTTCGCATCGGTTCGCTTCCGAAAGGAGAACTCGGAGTCCAAGAACGCAAAGCTAAGAAGGAACATACGAGTATGTTTTAGTTAGTAAAAGTCTGACACGGTCTCCTGCTCCGCTCTAGGGCGGGAGAAGTCATTGGAGGATTTTCCATCTAAAATAAATAAAATAAAAAATGGCTGGTTCAATTTTGGTTATATAGGCAAGAAGTTGGACAAAATGCTCATATACTGCATAATGTTAGACTCGCACGAGTTTTTTTTTATCTTTTTGATGTGGCTTTTTTAAGGGAAGTAAATACAGATTAGTTACTTTTTATCTTAATGTGGTTTGTCCTGTGAGGGTGTCTCTTTTTTTCTTTCATACAAGCACAAGAAGATATTAATTTTACTTGTTGTCAAAAATATTGTTCCTCAACGAGCTCCCATGAACAAAAGATTATGTCAGCAAAAGTCCACAATAATATCGCTCGAAACACGACTTTTATAAGTTGTCAGCGATTTGCCAAGAAGCAATTATTTATTTATTTATTTATTTAAACTTCATGTACAATAGTGGTACATAGGCGGACTTAATGCCACAAGGCATTCTCTACCAGTCAACCTTTGGGTTAAAAAAGACAACACTGTGGTAGGTTTGCACAATAAACAAATACATAATAACAAATAGTTCAAATGGAAAAATATAAAATAAGTTATTTGTAATAATAAAATACATATATATGCTAAAATAATAAACTAATAAATACTATGAAAAATATGAAATCACTATGAGAACTTAATAACAATACTGAACGAAGACCGAACTAAGGTTGAGAGGACTTCAAGTAGTAGTAATTATGTCACAGTGGCTTCACAGCACAATACACTTTTTTTTTTCAGGAATTTCTTCTTTGAAACTAAATGGTAGCCGATAATACTCGTACCAACATTCTAACAAAATAAGATACGATAGGAAATGCTGAACAAACTAAATAAGTAATAAGACTACGCAAGATAATTCCGTTTCATTACTTTAATCCTGAATTTGCTTTTTTTTTCATTATCCTAGAATATCTACTAATCTATGAATCTAATTACAACCTAGCATTGTATATAATTAATTAGTAATTTAATTGTTTTTACTAAGAATACGTCCAATAATGAATTGAATCTTTCATTATGGTGACAAATTTTTCGACAATACAAATTTCAGTTTAATTCTTCGTCGCGTTTTTGAGAAAAAGGGTCTTAAAAGATGGACAGACCTACGAGACGTACAACAAAGTAATCCTATAACGGTTTTGTTTTACCGACTGAGGTACAGACAAAGGGTATATAAAATCCTTGGATACAGAACCCTAAAAATGATTGATTTTACAATATTTTCTAATTAAAATATTAATAGGTATGTGAGGACAGTACCAATAACGATTACTCGCCATCAACGATTGCATTACTGCTTTGGTAAGCATACCATAAGCACTTGATGATTCAGGTGGGATCTCAGTGAAGCACTAGTTTATATCAGTTAAAACAAAAGAGGATATACATAAAAATAAAATATAAACCTATCAATAAATTACTCGAATCGTGGCAGTCTCATCACGTGTTAAATTAACATCCCTTTATTACATCTCCTCTTACATGCAAAACAATAACATCCAACTGATATATTCAATGTTTTCATTTAATCCCGTTTGTAACAGAACTAATGTACGCTGGTAGTGAAATTCCGAACATTTACATACGAAACGATTTTGCTAAACAAACTTGATTGTAAATATTTTGTAATTGAGACTAAGGGCTATACTTCACCGAGAAAGCATGGCGGCGCGACCAGTCGCTGCTACTCTAAGAGATTTACTCACCTTTTTTTTTCGTGGTGAGAAAATCATCTAATGACATCTCCCGCTCTTGAGCGGAGCGGAAGATAGTGTCAGACTTTTGCTGACTAAAAACCCACTCCTGTTCCTTCGTTGCCTTTTGTACCGGTGCTTGAGCTATCTTTGGAATGAACCCTGGCCCCAGTAGGCTTCGACCCAGCTGGGCTCCTGCTGTTGCTGACAGCTTCTTGAGGCGCGCGGGAACAGTGCGCGCCGTTGACGACTTAGGCTCGGTCAGGACAGTTACCGGACGGTCGGACAGCGAGCTAACCGTTGCTCGCCGTCCGCAAACCCGCGCCTACGGTGGCCGTTACCTGATGCGGTCGGCCTCCTCCTTTGCTAGCATTACTGCTTAGCAGAAGTCGGCGACCGCCTGCCACTCCTCCTCGCTCCGGACCATGGCCTGTACCAAGGCCCGGCACGAGAGATCGCCGCCGCCGATCGCCCTCACGAGGGCACGGCGATGCTCCGCCCAAGCAGGGCACACCTCAATTGTGTGCTCCACCGTATCCTCCGGGCATTCCGCACAGTGGCGACACCCGTGCGTCACTTCTGCACAAATCTAGTGCAGGAAAGAGTTGCTCACCTGGTGTCCGTTTGGTGTCGCAACTAGTTTGATGGTGCAACCAGCCCGGACGTGTAGCGACTGGCGTCTGGTGTCTGTATGGTATCTAATTTGGTAGCATAAGGGTAAATTTCCTTAGCCCTTCCTTAAAAATAGCCTTTATGATATCTTTCTGGTTATTTTAGTTTTTATTTAGAAATTAAACGTGTCAACAGGATTCTATTTGCTGTTAGTATTTATGTTTTAAATCACAGTAAAACTTTAACACTATGCAAATATTCTCTTAAATATATAATAGACCATCGTTTCGTCATGCCAATATGAATGTTTTGAGGATTAATAAATAATAATTCTATTGGATCAGCATAAAAAAAAAATATCGAAAAAAATGAGAAAGACATAATAATATTCCAATCGACGAAACAAGCAATTGAAACCGTACGCTAGATTATGACGTATTATAAGTGCCCACGTAGGCTTATGTTTTGAGTTTTTTAGTTGTAGCTTAACTCATAAGAACCAAATCCGACTCGCACTTAACCATGTTTCATCGGTTATTCAACTCTCTAGAGACAGATTAGTAGAACTTAAGAATAAATACGAAAATTCATTTCAGTAGACTCTATCGGCTTAAACATTATTCTGTACAGCTATTTCTTATTTCGAATATCTTATTTTGCACCTTTAGAAATCCGTCTCTGTCTTGAAATAGTTTACTCAACAAATATTAGTAGAGCCGTTAACAACGCGATATCGCATTACCTGCGCACTGAACTTGTTATAGATAATGGTACAAATTGACAAATGGTGTAAACAACATGTATTTACGACTGTACCTCGACGTAAGTGGATCAGAGAGTAATAACACAAAATAGATAGATACAGAAGTCAATCTCATGTTTGTACTTCACTTTTTATACCTACGCTAGGCGATCGCACACAGGTCAGCGCATTGCTCCGAACTGTACGAACGCGACCGAGCGATTGACCGGAGTTATCTTGTCCGTGAGCGGTGTCTATGTGTGCATTGCTCGAGCGGGCTTTGTATGTAGATTGTCTTCTGTATCTATCTATTTTGTGGTAATAAGTACATGGTGAATATACGTTAAGGTAATGTACTTCGTGTAATCTTATTGTTCGTGTCTGTATGTACCTTCATAGTGATGTTCATTGTCATTGTTATCTTCGTTTTATACCGCGTACCTATATCGAAGGATTGGAACAATTTGCCTGCTGCGGTTTTCCCATCCGATTATTAGGCGTCGTCAATGCTAGAGCGAACGTGAATGAAAGTTTTTGCTGCTTACCATCAGGTGGGATCGCAGTTAAGCGCTAGTTTATATTATAAAAAAAAACTATCTACCTGGCCTTTTTCTCAAGTTGTCAGCAACAGCAGGGGCCCAGCTGGGTCGAAGCCTACTGGGGCCAGGGTTACCTCCGAAAGGTAGCACAACCCCGGTATGAAAGGCACGAAGGAACGGAGTGGGTTTATTAGTCAGTAAGAGTCTGACACTATCTCCCGCTCCGCCCAAGGGCGGGGGATGTCATTTGGACGATTTTTACCCACCAAAAAAAAGGATGTTAGGATTCAGGCTAAACAGATGCAGGTGAATACTAGAATTCTCCATTCTCTATTAGATCTTACCTGTACAACTCAGCAACTGGATTACACGATAGCCCTTGCAAAGACTGTTGTCTAAAGGAATCATAATCAACAAAATCCTTCATCATTATAGCTTCATGATTTCTCACGTGTAACGTGTAGTTTTCTCAATTTTTTATTTTATTTTTTTGTTTACTAGCATAAAACATATTTTTATTTATTTGTCAATCATTTTATTTCGAGCTTGTACTTATACAGGGTTATTTGTAAAACACTACCAACCCCTCAGGATTATGTTACTAACATCAAAAATATCCAACAAAATTTTCTTAAAACTATATAGTAGCTAAATTCAGTAACAAAATTGCCCTAAAAATATGTTTGTAGGAATAAGTATTCCAATTTCCATACATTATTATTACATTCAGCTCGTTACAGTTCAATATTCCAATCTAAAGCAATACATTCAATAAATTCAATCAAACATGTCAAAAACAAATCAAATTGTGCAAATTGAAAAAAAAAATGGTTTAAATCTAAAGATAAAGATAGAAATTGTTTTGTGAAGAACTAGTTGGCTGGCTTGCTCTTGACACAATATGTAGGCGTGCTAATAAACATTTTTTTACACCGGTATCTCACCTGATGGAAAGCGATGATGCGGTCGACGATTTTTTTTTAGGTAGGAAAATTGTTCAATACTGAACTGACTAAAAACCCACTCCTGTTCCTTTGTTGCCTTTCGTTCCGAGGCCGAATCTTCCTTTCAGAAACAGATTTTTGGCTCCTATAGGCTTCGACCCTGCTGGACCCCTACGGTTTGCTGACAACTCCTTGAGGCGCGCGTGGAACAATACGCACGTTGAGGTCTTGGTCCGGACAGTTACCGGACGGTCGGTGGCGAGAGCGGTCGACGATGGTGCGCGCTTACCTAGAAGTTACCACTATTTGCAAAATACCGCCGATATAACTACAGCACTAAGTGTAGGTATATCTATTTTTAGCACTACTTTCTGACAGTCTAGACAGGGCTCGATATCATCAAAGACGTCTTTGTCTGGAGAAATTAAATGGAATACTGTTGTAAAATTATTTGCAAATGTTTCCATTTAGTCCAATCACTTGGGGAGTTTAAACCTTGAATAGAAGATTTGTACGAAAAGGTTTGTATAAAATTTCAGCTTATCTTTCATACCTAAGCTGATCCCATTTTGTAGCTTCATATGACTAGACTAATCGTAGTTTTCATTCAATTACGTAACCTATATACAAATTGTTTTATCTTCAACTTACTCTTGTATAGTTATGTATAAGACGAAATCATCAATCATCAATATCTTTAGAATGGGTTTGCCAGCTTGATGCGCTGGAGGCGATTGAGAGGCGTGCCAAAAGAATCATCGGATTAAGGATGCACTTGTTGAGTCGAAGCTCCAAAACCTTGAGATCGCCGCCGAGTTGCTAGCTTGTCGGTTTTATATCGTTTCTTTTTCTGGGAGTGTGCACTGAAATTGCACAATCTAATTCCGCCAAGTCCGTTCCATTATGAAACCACTAGATGTACGGCGCCGCGGCGTTGTGCCATTGGTACATGGTAGACATTCCACCTGTACGCACAAAGCTCTTTAGGAACATATTTATTGTGCGTAAAGCAAAGGAGTGGAATTCCCTGCCGGAATCTGTGTTTCCTGATAGCTACTTAGGGATCTTTAAGTCAAGAGTGAATAGGTTACTCCTAGGCAAACGTACTCCATCGTCGACCACATCATCGCTTACCATCAGGTGAGATGGGGGTCAAACGCGAGCCTATCAATAATGAAAAAAAAAAAATGTTGTGTATCAAACTTCTTTCACATGTAATCGTTTTTTAAGACATGTATTTAACAGATAATTTATTTATTTACAATGCGAGCATCTTCAGTAACCTATTCACTCTTGACTTAAAGACCCCTAGATTGTAGCTATCAGGAAACACAGACTCCGGCAGGGAATTCCACTCTTTAGCTGTACGCATAATGAATGTGTTTCCAAAACGCTTTGTACGAATGGGTAGGATATCCACCTTGTACCGATGGCGCAACGCCGTACGTCTAGTGGTCCGAAGATGGAACGGACTTGGCGGAATTAAATTGTGCAATTCCAACGCACACTCACCGAAGTGTAATCGATAGAAAACCGTCAGGCCAGCAACTCAGCATCGATACTCAAGGCTTTGGAGCTTTGACTCAACAAGTCCCTAGTCCCTAGACTGTTTTGAGCCCATGTGGAAAGTTGTTTCTCCAACCTCGCAAAGTGTGACTCTCTCTACGGAACGGAAGTAGAAACCCTACTACGCGCTATATTTTACGACCTAAACTGAACTGTTTAATGGAAGGAGCTATACCAAATGTATAGCACCAACCACTATCCATCTTTCTTACTCACACCTGTCATTTTAACAGAGGTCCCAGGGTGCAGATGTGGAGGTGTGTCACAAATTATACCCCACTTTCTAGCTTGCTTTCTGTGCCCCAAAATAAAGTCACCATTGTGCATGTCACAGAATCGGCGAAATTTTGAGCCAAAAAAGAATGCCAAAGAAGAAGAAGATATTTTCGATTTCGATTTGAATCAGACTAATTTTGTCTTTTTGTTACTTCTTCAAGCTTGAACGGATGACTAAGTTTGGATGAAGTTTGGCACAAGGGTACACTATGTCCTGAAATAGCACATAGAAGGCATTAAGTCCGCCTCTGTACTCTTATGTGTGTAGTAAATAAATAAATAATAAAATCACAGGCCAATCAACAATCACAGGAAGGAAAAAAGAAAGGCGTGCGAAGAGGCTGATAGGTGATCCAGATTTGGTTAAGTCCAATCTTCAAAGCCTTGAGCTCAGGCGTAGGGTTGCCAGCCTTTCGGTGTTTTACAGGTTGCATTTTGGAGAGTGTGCGCAGGAATTGCATGACTTAATTCCGCCATCTCATTTCTACCATCGGACAAACCGACGCACGGCAAGTATCCACCCTTACGTTGTTGAAACACCTACGGTCCGGACTAAGCGTTTCGCCTCGTCATTTATACCGCGTACATCGAAGGACTGGAACAGTTTGCCTGCTGCGGTCTTCCCGTCTGATTATAATTTAGGTGTTTTCAAGGCTAGAGTGAATAGGCTCTTAATAAACTGGTGTGCCTCACCGTCAACGATTGCATCACTGCTTACCATCAGGCGGGATCGCAGTCAAGTACTAGTTTATAAAAGATAAAAAATAAATAAATAAACAAATAAATATATAAATAGGGCCTTTTATCCCGCGAGTGAGTTCTCTTGAGAAAATCTATGTATATTTGTGAACAACTATGCTCTATGTTGTCTATGGAACATGACAAACGAAACATGTAAACAACATTGTTGCTAGCTGTAAACAATGGGTTAATTATGGGGTAAGTATGCTAAAACAGAGACTTTATTACATGAATTTGTAACAAGACATGGGATGTTTATTATGCTAATTTTGAATTCATGTAACACTATTATAATTTACTAGCTTTTGGCCGCGGCTTTGCCCGCATACATAAAATATTGCCTGTCACGCAGGAATAAAGCAGCATTATATCGGTAAATTTTAGCAATCGGAGCAGTACTTTTAGCGATTACCTCCTACAAACAAAAAAAAACATTCAAACAAACTTAACCTCTTTATAATATTAAGTGAAGATGTTTTGAGTATACACACTATTTGAAACTATGCTATATATCGACGTCTTTTACTCAGCAGCTTTCCATCGTGTTAAGGCTTTTATTTCCAATTTCGCAACAGTTCAACTACTTATAAATAACATCAGAGTGAAATCAAAAGATAATACAGGTGGCTTTGCGTTAACCTATTCCACTCAAATCTGTGTGGTTCTTTTCTCAAAAGACCATCTCAGACATTATGATTGAAACGTTCTTATCTTACCAACCGTCAAACTATCACTGATTCCTTCTTCTTTAAAGTCAATAAACTCTTCGCACAATTTATCCATCTTTTCTTTGACTTTCCTCCCCATCCATCCACATGTTTTAAACGTATAACTCTTTTCGTAATATGCGTTTCATCCCACCATTTAACAACCCACATTTTTAGATTTAAGGGCGCCTTCAAATTAGCCGCGAAGTGCAGCGCGGTCGCCACACTAGAGCCGCTATGTTCGAGCATCATAGTCTTGTACATTTGGTTTCTCGAAACTATTAAAACAAAAAAAGATTTTGGTTATAGAAAAAAAAGAAACCTAAGAAAAAATTGCTGTTATTTGGTATATGTCAACGAACTGAATTTCATAAAGTAAAAGGCTGCAGCCAAAATTTCAAAATTATTATGTAATTCTGAAATTTTGTATTCGCCATCGACTATCAATCTCATCAATAAATTCTTCAGTCTGATTTTTTTTTATTTTACCTATGACTTACTACTTTCAATATGAATTTAACCTTGGTTCAATTATTTTTGTTTGGTTTGTCAGAATCGATAAAGGACATTGCAAATTTTTTATTTGGGAGACGGATTAAGTAATCTGTCCCAGGAGTCGAGAGAAAAAAAATATTTTTTGTGAATCATTTATTTTCAAAAACTAGCTTGATAATTGTTTTTAGCGTAATTGATCACTGACTATAAATATACGAGTACACCACTAAATTTTGATCGTTTTAATCCCGTAGAGGGTCGATCCGGTACATGAAACACTATCTATTTGTAAAGATAAAATTTAAAAAAAGTACCTTTTTTTCAAAACTCGTATTAATTTACGCATGTACGAAATTAATTTCTTCAAGAAAACGTCAGCTGAGCGGGTCCAATGGCTTATAGGTAGTAGTCGGTGTTGCGTACAAACTACCTATAGGTCTGTAAAATATAATCAGTAATTAATTACACTGAAAAGGACACAGCCAATTTTTGTATGGAAGTTGGACCAAGTGCTGCTCAGAATGAATACATAGTACATTTTGTTCCTCACGCCAGCACCAATCAGTAAACTGAAGCGCTTCAAAATCTGTTCCAGGAGTCAAGAGAAAAAAAATGTTTTGTTGTTTTTTTTTTTTGTTTTTGTTGTTCCAATTTATTTACGAGAAAAAACGTAACAATGGTTTTCAGTGAAACTGATTTCTGACTTTGCCTCACACTAGGAATAACTTCTGTATCATGGGTGTGTTTGCAAACATGTAAACTCATATATACAAGACACCCAGACCCGATCTGTAGGCCATACAAATATTTGTTCCGTGCGGGAAACAAACCCGTGAAACGCAGTGCAGCAGTCAATCACTCAACTATTGCGCCAAGTGTGCCGTACTTTTTTATAAAGTTATTACATTAATGAACAATACATAATTATGACTCAATTATAAATCGATGCATGACAGTAAAGATCACTGATATATTTGTACTAGTAATACTAGTAGCAGCGACTGTTACAGTAACAATGTATTTCATTTCAATTAAAATATTTTATTTCATATAAGCCTATATGAAATAAAATATTTTAATACCTTTACAAGGACACTTATAAAACGTCAGAAGTTAGTGCACGACTCTCATTTGTGGTTTCTTATGAAGAAAAACCGACAACAAACTACATGGCACCTTTAAAAATAAATATATATATATATATATTTATTACAATATTAATAAGTATGAGAGGACAGTGTAGACAAGTCCACATTGTACCCAAAAACCGAAATATACTAAAAAGAAGAAACAAAACCTATCATTAAACCTGCAATAATAAATCCCATAAGAAGTTAATGTGGCTGAGATATAAATAATGTAAAAAAACATTTCCAAAACACTGTCATTTTTTTTGTATGGTGGAAAAAATCATCCTATGACAATCCCCGCTCTTGGGCGGAGCGGGAGATAGTGTCAGACTCTTACTGACTAAAAGCCCACCCCGTCCCTTCGTGCCTTTCGTACCGGGACCGAGCTTCCCTTTCGGAAAAACCCTGGCCTCAGTAGGCTTTGACCTGGCTGGGTTCGCCCCTGCTGTTTCTGACAGCTCCTTGAAGCGCGCAGGAACAGTGCGCGCCGTCGACGACTTAGGCTCGGTCCGGATAGTTACCGGACGGTCGGACAGCAAGCTACCCATTACTCGCCGTCTGCAAGCCCGTCATTTCAATTCACTGACAAAAACAATTTAAAAAAAATATAATTAAATTAAAACCAAGATGGAGTAATTAATATACGTTTACACGATAATGCAGTCCTTGAACCAACAGGGAATCCACATGTGTAAAAGCAGTCAATGTTAAACAAGTGTGTCTTCAACGTAGTCTTTAATCTCATAATACTTTTTCTTGGCAAGAACATGCTTGATTTGAGTTTTGAACTTTCCGTCACTGAGTTTTGTAACTGACTATGGCAGCTTAGTATGAACGCGTATGCTGTTTATGAGGAATGACTCCCTTTTCTGAGTTGATCTTTGTTTGGTTAATGCAATTTCCAAGGCGTATCTATATTATGAAAATTGCTTTTATTTGAAAAGTCCTAAGTTTTTGTGAACATACATGAAATGAAGATAGATTCAGTATCTATATCTATTTTATAAATAGTCCGGATTGCTCTCTTTTGCGATATGAAAATTAATTTTGCATCAGCTGCAGAACAATATGTCATAAACTATAAAGTTGTGAAAATAAGCATAGTAAACTAACCTAGCTGTGGCTATATGTCAAATCGCTTATTTTTCTCACTGCATATTATGCAGCTGAGCTTAATCTACCTTAGAGAGTTTTAATATGAGCACTCTACTGCTATTTCTAAAAATACTGTTGGATAAGATTGAGGCTAACTTGAGGAATATTCGGCTACAGTAGACTATATACTATCTTCAAACACTAACTCGAACGGTTTTGATACAAGAGATATGATTTAATGATAAATATTTATTAAAGACAAAAGTGGTTTTTATTTGGTTCTCCTGGGACCGATATTTTATTTAATATATTTTTTTTAGTGTAAATTAATGCTACAATACTACTAGAACTGCTCTCATTCCTGGGCAGCACTTGGTCCAAACCCTGGCAATATCCTTTGCAAATCTTATTAGGTCATATCACAGCGTACCTGTTTTACCTACATAATAATAATAATAAGCGCCAGCCGTGAGTCCAGAGATTCCGGTAGCTGCAGTTGCGTCGAGCTCGAGCGACGAATACTTCTCGCCGCCGACGACACCACCACCTGCGCGTCGGCGGGGAAGAGGCCGACCTCCGGCCTGCTTGGGACCTCGAGGCCCTTCGGCCTCTGACAGGGTCCCCGCTGCCGGTGGAAGTGTGCAGCGCATGCGATGGACACAATCCATTAATGAAAATGTCATGCGCTCATACTTTGGGGCTACAGAGGGGGGAACTATCCTGACTGCGTACCGTGGTCGGATGCTCTCTCTGTTTCAGGTGCTTGAACCAGCTGTCAACGTTTCGGCCCAAAGATTATCGGATCAGGTGCGGGTCATCCAGCGTAACCGTATGTTAGATGACGCCGTACTTGATAGACTGCGCCTAGAATCACGGAATGGTCGTGTCTCACCTGTTTCACCACCGGCCGCGGTGCAACGTCAACCCAGTGTTTCACCGCGACCCGACCACGTTGGTGAGGATGATGATGACGGGGCTATATCCGTGAGTACCCAGTGCAATGTACGTTTGAGGAGCGCTTTGGAGGATGCATTCCGGGAGTACCGCTCTATACCACCAGAGCTTAGACCTCGTCTACCTCGTTTGCCTATGCATAGAAAAAATAGGGCGTTGGTGTGTGCTCTAGATTCGCAGCTATCAAATTGTTTTGATAGCAGCGAAGACCTTACCGATACCCACTCGATCTTGTACTGTGCGGCTGCAGCGGCGTGTCGTGTAGCTCACGTCAAAATTCCAAATAGTGACAGAGCTACACGACCAGCTAAACCAGCTTGGCAGTGCAGGATCGAGCGTCGTATCGGTGAGGCTAGAGCACTCATCGGCAAACTTATCTGCTTCAGGGAGGGCAACACTCGCCCTAGAGTGATGCGCTTTGTGAGGCGGGCGTTCTAGGGGACAGATATTAGTCCACGAGATTATCTACCCCGTATCACAGAGCGTATCGACTTCCTGAGGCAGAAAGTCTATGCATGGGCAAACCGTATACGACGGTACAAGCGGCGAGTGGAGCGGTACACCCAGAATCGCGCGTTCCAAAGCAACGAAAGGTGGGTTTACAGGGCTTGGGAGCGACCGGACCAAAGTGTGATTGATACGCGCCTACCGGATGATGATGCCATGTATTCATTTTGGCGCAGCATCTGGTCGGTGCCTGTCAATCACACTGAGGGTGATTGGACTCGGAAGGTCGAGCGAGAGTGCGAACTTCTACCAGAAATGGGGGCAGTTACCATCAGCCCCCAAGATGTAGCTCGTGCAGTCCGTCCGTTACCAAATTGGAAATCTCCAGGGCCGGACGGGCTGCACAACTTTTGGCTTAAATGGTTTAAAAGTTCGCACGCTCGCTTGGCGTCCCAATTCCAATCTGCCTTAGAGTCAGGGTCACTGCCCCAGTTCCTGACGACAGGAATAACCCACTTGCTCCATAAATCGGGTAGTACTGCGGAACCCAAAAATTATAGACCGATTACGTGTTTGCCGACGGTCTATAAAGTTCTTACATCCATCCTGAGAGCTAAAATTAATAGTCATATTGAGACAAATTCCATCATGTCTGCTTCTCAGAATGGATGTAGGAACGGGTCCCGTGGTACTAAGGAGCTGCTCCTCATTGATGTTGCCATTAGCCAACAGGTTCGTCGTTCTCGAAGAGATCTGTCGACATGTTGGATAGATTACAAGAAGGCCTATGATTCAGTGCCGCATACATGGCTCATGAGGGTGCTAGAGCTATATAAAATTGATGTAACTCTGCGCACCTTTCTGATGTCATGTATGGGGCAGTGGAGGACGGTCCTTCACTATCCAGGGTGTCGACGGGTTTCGGAGAACAGCGAACCGTTAAGGATCGAGCGTGGCATATTCCAGGGTGACAGTCTGAGTCCACTGTGGTTTTGCCTAGCCTTGAACCCTCTCAGCACACTGCTGGAGGGTTCGGGTGTAGGCTACCGGTTGAGAAGAGAGGGTCAGGTCATATCTCACCTTCTTTACATGGATGATCTGAAACTTTTTGCTTCCAACAACTTGCAACTGATGGAGCTACTGAAGGTAACTGAAACCTTCAGTAGTGCCATCAGGATGGAATTTGGTTTGGACAAATGTGCAGTCATGCATGTAAAACGAGGGGAGATTATGGAATCCGTGGGAACCCAACTCTCGGATTCCATACACCTTAGATCCCTCTGCTCAACCGAAACTTACAAGTATTTGGGTATGTCGGAAGCGTTGGGCATCAATGCTGTTGACGTGAAACAATCGTTGAGGGAGCGCTTCTTTGGCCGCCTGAATAAAGTACTGAAAAGTCTTTTATCAGGCGGGAACAAGGTGCGCGCCTTCAACGGTTGGGTCATGCCGGTTTTGATGTACTCTTTCGGCATACTCAAATGGACTCAGACGGAACTCGACGCCCTGGATAAGAGGGTCCGCACTCTGCTTACTGCAAATCGGATGCATCACCCACGATCATCGGTGATGAGGCTGTATATCCCGCGGAAGTGTGGGGGTCGTGGCTTCTTAAATGCCAAGACCCTGCACAACCGTGAGGTATGCAGTCTCAGGGAATACTTCCTGGAAACCGACGTGGGGATGCACCGAGATGTAGTGGCGGTGGACAAAGGCCTCACCCCGCTCTCCTTGGCCAACGAGAACTGGCGCAAACCTATAGTAATGGATACTAATGAACGCAGGGAAGTATGGAAGGGCAAGGAGCTTCACGGGCGCTTTTACCGGGCCTTACATCGGCCCGATGTAGATCTTTTAGCGTCCGTATCCTGGCTACGCTTTGGTGATCTCTTTGGAGAAACCGAAGGTTTTGTCTTTGCAATTATGGACGAAGTTATGATGACGAACAACTACCGGAAATATATTGTGAAGGACGGTACGGTTGACATCTGTCGGGCATGCCACCGGCCCGGAGAATCAATCCGACACATTATTTCTGGGTGTTCTCATTTAGCTAACGGAGACTATTTGCACAGACACAACCTTGTAGCCAGGATTATCCATCAGCAACTTGCTCTTAAATACAATCTTGTTGAATCAGAAGTACCGTACTATAGGTATGTGCCCGATCCAGTTCTCGAGAATGGCAGCGTCACATTGTATTGGGACCGATCTATCATCACTGACAGGACTATTGTTGCCAATAAGCCTGACATAGTGGTGATAGATCGACTAGAGCGTCGCACAATGATTGTTGATATAGCGGTCCCTCATGACGAGAACCTCGTGAAAGCTGAGAAAGATAAACAAACTAAATATCTTGACTTGGCTCGCGAGGTTGTCGACATGTGGGAAGTGGATAGAGCAATCATTGTGCCGATAGTCGTGACGGCCAATGGCTTAATAGCCAAGAGCCTCGACCAACATCTGCGGAGGCTCTCGTTAGGCAGTTGGATCAAGGGCTTGATCCAGAAGGCAGTACTCCTAGACACGGCGCGTATTGTCCGGAGGTTCCTCTCTCAGGAGCCCTGACCGCCGGCAGCCTGGACCCTGTTCCCCATGCCGGTGGGCTACTATTTTTTATATTTTTAAATGTTTTTTTTTTATGTTAATTTTTGAAGAAATATTTAAAAATATGATAAATATGTATATAATAATAAATGAATGGAATAATAATAGTATGACTTCCAAAGGTCCAGGACCTCATGGTCCTGAGATAAATAAATGTATAAAAATAATAATAATAATAATCTTTATTTGTACATTCAACACACACAGTAACAATATATAATGACATGAACAGATACAATAGTTGTACAAACACTGATCATTGGAAATAAAATGAACATTTGACTCCTAAATTAAGTAAAATAAATACTTGTATCTCAGAACATATACATAACACCTTTTTATATTTGCCTGAAATATGCAAGTAACGTATTGATTGATTTTCGTTCATGTTTAGACTTCAACAAAAACTAAGTGCGTATCATCACTAGTCGACCGATGTATTGGTGCGTGGCTGTCGCACTGCGGTTGCGCGTTTTAAATTTGTATGGATTAACAACAGCGACAGCAGAGCGACGGCAGCGCTGCTATCGCACGGCACTTCGCAACTAATTTGTAAGCACACTCTCAAAAGGAAGACATTGAACTGTTTAAAATATTTATAACGTTTGACCATTACAGGTGTACTGTAGGGCTCTAAAAGAGACTTTTAACTTCTCTCTCTCAATCTCGGAGATCGAAACGTGCGGTTCTTATTACTTAACCCATGACTTCAAAAGGAGGAATGACAGGCGGCTGCCTCCTTCTGCGAAGCAGTGAAGCAAAAGAGGAAGCCGCACGCGTGAGGGAACGAAGGTCCTCACACCTCGGCTGACGAATTTTTGATTCCGACTACCAACGTAAACGTAAACGCGGGCTTGCGGACGTCGAGCGATGTGTGGCTCGCCGCCGCGCCGTCCAGTAAATAACCGAACCTAGCCTAACCAGTTGTCAACGGTGGCGCGTAGTGGTCCACACGCTCCTCAAAGAGATGTCAGCTAGCCGTGGGGGCCCAGTAGGGCCGATGCCCGCTAGCTAGGACCACAGAGAATTTCTGAGATGCCTTCTTGCTTCACCCAGATCCGGAAAAATCATTCGATGATTTCAATCCTTAATCCCTCGAGCGCCGATTGTACACCAAATCAAACATAAAATTGTACAGAAAAACCAAGGCTTTAAAAAAAACGAATCCAATGAAAACAAATAAAATACCGAATGCACGATTGTTTCAGAGTCTATGCACAATATTTAATCCACCCGGAAATTTCGTTTCCGTGATCAAGTAAAAAGAAAAGCAACGTCCTGTCAAACTGCAGTTAACACAAACGAAACCGAACACAGAGATGAAAAATTAATGAGAAAATAAACGCACAACATCTGCGTCGCTGCTCCTGTATCACGACCAATTTGTTGTGACCTTTATAACGGTATACATGTTCCACTTATCCAGTGGAGTTGAGTTAGAACGCGGGCGGGGTGGAAGGTTTTCACCCCTGGCCGTCAATAGACCCATCATGAAATATTCATTCTGGAATGTTCTCCCGGGCGGGCTGCGATCTCTTTTATTAGCATTTAAGACAAGTTTTGTAATGTAAGTCGGGGTTTCTTTCATGTCTACGTTTGGCCGGTTTGTTTCTGAATATTGAGGGCGATAATTTGAATTTGTTAAGACTTCGGGGACAGGAGTTACAATGATATTTTATTTGCATATTATTATTATTATCTGTTTATGAAGGTCGGTCGTTCTTCTGTGAGTTCATAATAATTTATAGTTTTACTAACTCGGTAAAAGTTGTTCTTGCTGTATAAATTAACAAAGTATAAATTTGGGGGATGGGGGGGGAAATAGCCTACAACCTTTTCTCAGATCTACATAAAAATCATAAAAATTGGTCAAGTCGTTTCGGAGAAGTTCGATGACTTTTTGATTTTTATACAACCTTAATTTTAGAATATGCGAATCCCGAAACACGTGTCTAATATTGTTATATAAAGAACCTATGTACAAAGTTTCATAACTGTATCATGAAAAATCACAAAGTTATAAGCTTGTTATGTTACCGGGTTGTCCGCAATAATACATGGTCACTGGGCTATCCGAGCGTCTGAGGGGTTGTTTTGCTTCCGCATCCAGATGTGCGCCGGCGTCTAATACCCGCTATGACCTGCCGTGACGTGTGTTATACTTAGTGTCAGTGGTGTCAAACTTGTGACTTTTTTAAATATTTTTGGGAAAAATATAACGTTGTGTAAAATTATTGTAATTGATTCAGTTACTGATTCTAAACAAACTGTATTTAGGTTTCACATAAAAGTAATGTTGTATATTAGATTTAAAATTCGTTGTTATTATATACGAGGACTATTTGAAGCGATTGCAAACGAGTTTGTAGGTATGAAAAACGACGCCACGGTTCGTGCGTTGGTATCCTGTCGGTCCCTAATTTTTCCGGGTTTTGGTGTCCTGTATATGGGCGTAAACATGTTTATAAACGCACGGACCTGTGACATAAAAGTAACGAAATGTCTAACGTTTATCTTTAAAAAAAAATATTACAAAAACAACAGGGGAGGGGATTGTTTTTAATAATATTAAGTTTGGTGTACAATAAAGAATTAAGAGGATTTTAAATTATTTCTCTAACTACAAACTCTACTGCAGTATAAGTAGCAAAACATGCTGAAGGCTCCTTTAGCACGGCGGCGGGTGGCGCAACGTTACGTGCTTTCCGAGGCTTACAGGTACTGTCAGTAATGTCCGAGATAAACTTAAAAAAAATTAATTATGAATTGAAAAAATGTTGGCACAATAGTAACAAAGTAAAAGAGTCTAGACCTAACATATTATAAAACATTATCCATACTAAAATTATAAATGTGAAAATAATTGTGTCCGTCTGTCTGTTACGTTTCACGGTTAAATCACTAAACTGATTTTGATAAAATTTGGTATAGAAGAAGCTTGAACTCCAAGGATAGACATAGGCTACTTTTTATCCGTCTTTAACTTCAACTTCGCGTTCGCAATATCCAAGATTCACACAGACGAAGCCGCTAGCAGAAGTTATTAGTTTCATTAAAATTGAAACATTTTTCTCCGTTTTTAGGGTTCCGTAGCCAAATGGCAAAAAACGGAACCCTTATAGATTCGTCATGTCTGTCTGTCTGTCTGTCTGTTTGTCTGTCTGTCTGTCTGTCTGTCTGTCTGTCTGTCCGTCTGTCCGTCCGTATGTCACAGCCACTTTTTTCCGAAACTATAAGAGCTAAACTGTTGAAACTTTGTAAGTAGATGTATTATGTGAACCGCATTAAGATTTTCACACAAAAATAGAAAAAAAGCAATAAATTTTGGGGGTCCCCATACTTAGAACTGAAACTCAAAAATTTTTTATTCATCAAACCCATGCGTGTGGGGTATCTATGAATAGGTCTTCAAAAATGATACTGAGGTTTCTAAAATCATTTTTTTCTATACTGAATACCTAGTTTGCGCGAGAGACACTTCCAAAGTGGTAAAATGTGTGTCCCCCCCCTCTAACTTCTAAAATAAGAGAATGATAAAACTAAAAAAAATATATGATGTACATTACTATAAAAACTGCCAACGAAAATTGGTTTGAACGAAATCTAGTAAGTAGTTTTTTTTTAATGCGTCATAAATCAAAAAAATACACTATTATTAAAACATCGACCAAAGTTACAACACATTACAAGAACTTTTATATTATGTTACTTGCTGCTACGGAACCCTTCATGGGCGAGTCCAACTCGCACTTGGCCGGTTTTGTTATACAACAATTATTATAAAAAACGTTAATAAACAATTACCGTCATTTTAATAAATTACGTGCCGTTAAGAATATCCCCGAAAGCTTTTTTTTTAATTCCCAAGCTCTTCTTGGAAATAGGCCAATTAGACGTGTAGATACTGTAGTTCATTATATTTTACCCTACAATTAATTTTATCGTGATGAAAATGTTTGTAGGAAAAATTTTGTAGCTATGCGGAAATTACACTAGGGTAAAATCTTAATAAAAACACGGTCCACATGGATGGAATTCGCAGCATCTCTATCACAGAACAGATGAAAGAGGTTAGAATGGATTTGTGGGCGTGGCAAGCGTGCCACAAAGTAAGGCAATGCTCATAGTTCAACTACCAATAGCAAACTTGCAATCTAGGTGTGCGTGGTCTGTTAGTTGCGTAATGCGCGTTCGTATCGTTTTATTGCCTGTAGTGGAGTTAAAGGGTGTGAGACAAGCGGTGACACGCGTTGTAGTACAAATCGGAAAGTATTTCCGTTCTAACCTCTTTCTTCTTTTCTGTGGTCTCAATCGAGGTGACCTTGCTATTTTCAATCCGTGTAGTCAGTTACAGATGTAATCCAAGGATCCGACAAATCGACAATCAACACAGTGTTGGCTTGGTTTACAATCCGCAAATTCCAAGCCAACCAAGGTTGTGCTGTTTGGAAGCCGGATTACATCCGTGTGGCCCATGCTTAAAGAATCAGTAGGTAGACATAGGTTTACATGAATTACAAGATTGCTTGAGCAGGGGTGAACCAATGGTAATGGCCCTAAAGAATTGTACGTCGTTGGTTCAAACCCAGCGAGATCTATGATGCCATATAGGAACTAAAATTCCAAATTCTGCATCGCAGCATTAAGGTAGAACTACACTGCTTACACGTGTGCCACACACGCTGATCTGGGCGCGTTGGTCTCCATATATTTTATATGGAAACTAGACTTGTAGAGCTTGATCCGTGCCGTGCGATGTCGTTCTATCATTAATCAGGCGCGCTACACCTGTGCGTCGGTCTAACGTAGTTCTAGCTTCAGAATTCTCCGCGCGTTTAGAGCGCATACTTGCAGCCCGAAACCAACTATCGTGCAGTAACACAAACCAGACACAGCTCTTGTCTGGTCGGAGGATCCTCCCTTTTAAACAGAGATGTGTGGGACTTCAGACCCTGTTCCGTTTACCTCTAAACTCAGATAGGCGCTTTAATTTGTACCTATAGTTTATTTTATAATCACTGTTCTAAAGAAAGTGAAAGCAAACATCGTGAAGACACCGCTATGTCCTAGAACGAAATATTCGAAAATATGTGAAACCCATCAACCCACACTAGTCCCACGTCGTGGATTACTGCCCATTCCCTCTCCAAGAGAATAGGCCTGAGTCCCAGCAGTGGGAACATTAGAAGGCTGATGCACAAGTAGGCAAATGCTAATGCTATACAAGATTGTTAGGACTACATAGTTATTTTCTAAATAAATATTTAATATGGAATCGAAAACATTTTGATTAACTGACAAATTGTGTATCCACAAACGCAAGTAAACGATAAGATTAAAAAATGTATGTTTTAGGATCTGAGTTTAAATCACTATTTGTCAAAAATAGTATTTAAGTAATGAAAAATAATGATTATTTTGTTAAAAAATAATAATTTTGTCAAAAACGTATATTATAATACGATATATTCCACAACTATCACACAACGCCGTCTAGTCTCAAGCTAAGCAGAGCTTGTGTTATGAGTACTAGACAACTGATAAACATACTTATATATTTCTAAATACATACATATTATAAATTAATTACACCCAGACACAGAACAAATGATCATGCTCATCACACAAACATTTGTCCTGGGTGGGAATTGAACCCACGACCTACGGCATAGCATTCAGGGCCACTAACCACTAGACCAACAGGGTAGTCAATATATATAATTATAATATATGCACCTACGTTTTTGACAAAATGATTATTTTGTCAAAGACACATGAAGCGCTGTATTCTGTGAGTCAAACCTACAAATCGCAATATTGCTTTCTTCAAAGTAATTGTCGATGTTCGGGAGAAGCTGCCAAAATAAAACAGGACTAGACACTATTGGGTAGACTATGGGTATTGTCAAGGGATGAATAGTTACTGAAAAAAATAAATTGACATCGAAATGACTGCCGGATAACTGAGCAACACTGTGAAAGAACCAGACGATAATGGTGAGACCAAATGTAGCCATGACTATAAAGAGTAAAGGACCCTTTTATCCATCTGTGATGTAGCATAGCGTAGTCGGCCTTATAATGTTCCCCCTGTTGGAACCCAGGCCTCTCTAGGAGAGGGAATGGACCATAATCCACCACGCGGGGCCAGCGCGGATTAGTAAATGTCACATGTCTTCGAATTTTTGGTTCTAGGACATGCGATTGCCTCACAATGTTTTTATTCACCGTTTTGAGAGCAGTGGTGATGAAATAAATTACACAAAGTAATGCACCTAGCTGGGTTTGAACCCGCAACCTACAACTCGTAAGTCGGGGCCGTTGCCACTCGGCCACCACTGCTCTCTAACATCATGAGACAGTATGCGCCACGGATGGTATGTACTGATATAATAATAGAATATCAAAAATTACTTTATTATTCTTCCAACAATTTCGAATTAATTAACACTGAATGAGTGAGTGGGGGTAGGTACTCGACTTACACAAAATTATTATTTTAGGTAAAACAACAGTGTTCTGTGTTTGAAACACGGTAAGTAAAAAGGTAAGTGGAAAGGGTTGTGCTTGGAGTTTCCTTGAGATCAGAAATGAAGTAATCCGCAGGAGAACCAAGGTTACAGACATAGCCCAAAGAATCGTCAAACAAAAGCAAACACTCATCACATCACATCACATCCAGATTAATATTGTAAAGAGGTAAAGTTTGTTTTTCTGCTTGTAGGAAGTAATCTCAGTACAGGTCCGATTGCGAATTTTTTTTTTTTGGTACAAAACTGCTTCATTCCTGAGTGGCATAGGATATATATTTTTTTATATGCGGGCGAAGTCGCGGGCAAAAGCTAGTATTTTATAATTAAGTACATAATAATAAATTACTTTTTTAGTCCTTTCCCTCTCAACCTCATCTTTTATAACACGACGTGCACGCTTATAAATATTTAAACTTTTCGTATGTTTTACTAGCTGAACGCTGCGGTTTTACCCGCATATTTTTCTTGTTAAAACTTTATGAGTAAACTCAAATACTGACTGTACATACTGCACACTGTACTTCATACACACTCTTTTCTACCCGAGGATAGAAAACGAGTGGTTGTCTCTAAAAGTTTTAAATATTTTGGCCATATTTGTCGACGTGGAGGTGACTCAATCGAACGCCGGCAAAGCTACAAGCAAAAACTAGCAATAATAAATATTCCTTGGAAATAAAATCACCACACTAAGCTATTTCTAACTTAAACCAATGCGGTTTCTCAAGACTGGAATCTTCCCACAATAGTTCATAATATCATTGTGAACGAGCAACCTCGGACGCAAAGTTTTAAGTGGCGTTCGCTCTTAGCACTCAGATCTTGATAGCTTAAAATGTTCCTTGCCAAAATTGGCCTGGAAATGGTATTATCTGAAGCTATAATCACTGTGAGGAAACTCTGTAGTAAGGCACTTCTGCTACTAGACCTTGGATTCAATTTTTTTTAGATAGAAAAATCATCCAATGACATCCTCCGCTCTTGGGCGGAGCGTCAGATAGTGTCAGACTTTTACTGACTAAAAACTCACTCCTGTTCCTTCTTTACCTTTCGTATTGGGACCGAATCTTTTTTTCAGAAACAAATCCTTGGCCTCAGTAGGTTTTGACCCTGCTGGGCCCCTACGGTTTGCTGACAACTCCTTGAGGCGCACGTGGAGACCTTCGATACTGGGTTAGAGTTCAGAAGCCATGGACTGCTATTTACTCAGTTTGTAGACAATATTTTACAAGCCAGTATTGCTGGCTAATAATTTATCAGTGGAATTTTCAGTCGGAGTATGTGTTTCCTATTAGATATAACCTAGGGGTATTTCAGTCAAGAGGGAACAGGTTACTTCTAGGCAAACGTGCTCATCAGGTGAGATAGTGGTTAAACACGAGTCCATCAATTTATAATTTAAAAAAAAATTGATTTTCTTTTAAAAGAAACTGAAAAAAAAAATCTTATGTTCTCTTCCAGGACATAGTCCAAACGTATGCCAGGTAAATTCATCTAACTGTTTGAGCATGAAGGAGTAAATTTCATACGCACACACACACACACACATACCCATATAAAAACTGGTTATCTTTCTTGTGTTCATATTTGACAGAATTTCATAATAATATTCGACAGAATTTCATTTCCAGTAGAACTTTTCAACTATCATCGTTTCGTTTTTTTTTTTTTTTTTTTTTATTTCAAGTTGTAGTCACGGCTGCCACTGTATCAGTTCATCTATTGTCAATTCGATTTTTTCAAAACTCTCACACGCTTGACATTTTAACACCTCTTTTTTGACCTCTAATTGAAATTACAAAAACAAATAAAGTACTTAACTTGAAAACAATCCGATCTAAATCTTTCCTGAAATACATTACTGAAAGTTAAGACGGATAGAAATCTCGTTAGAAACGGTAGAGTGATTATCCAAATTAGCGAACTTATTGAGAGCAAAAATTCTGCTTTATTTTGTACAATGAAATCTATCTTTAGTTAACTTTAATTAAATAGCAGTTCGCTTTAAATAATTTAACTACCGTTAGCGTATTATTTCTACTGTGATAATGGGATTGAATGACGAAAAGATAACAGCAGCGGCGGTATTGCAACTACAGATTTTTACAGCGGTTTCATGATGGTAATAAAATGTCATGGTAACTTTTTTTGGCGCTCTTGGGCGGAGTGAGATGGCGTGTCAGACTTTTACTGACTGGGCGGAGCATTCCCGTGCCCTCGAGGGGGCGATCGGTGGCAGAGACCTCTCGCGCCGAGCCTTGGTTGAGGCCATGGTCCGGAGCGAGGAGAAGTGGCAGGCAGTCGCCGACTTCTGCGAAACAGTAATGCTCGCTACCTCTCGCGCCGAGCCTTGGTTGAGGCCATGGTCCGGAGCGAGGAGAAGTGGCAGGCAGTCGCCGACTTCTGCGAAACAGTAATGCTCGCTAAGGAGGAGGCCGAACGCATCAGGCGACAGCGTTTTCGCCGCCGCCGCGCCGCCGTGATTCCGATCCTGATTTCCGGCCACCGTAGGCGCGGGCTTGCGGACAGTGAGCAATGGGTAGCTCGCTGGGACGGTCGTACAGCGAGCTACCCATTGGTCACTGTCTCTTTGTTAAAGTGCAAATAACACTAATTTTATGTGCAACATTTATTTATTAAACATACACACCATATCTTATTATTATTTATACACACTATCTTTACAGGCAACTCAATAAAAATGTGGTTTAAAAATAATTGAAAACAAAAACATCATAAGGCTAGCACTTACCTAAAAATCAAAACCCTATTACAGTATATTATTTTTATTTTTTTGTATTGTTATAGTTAGTGGTTTATACTAACTATAAAAATACAAAAAAAAATCTTAACCTTAGCCTATATGTAAATAAAAAAATCAGACTTAATAAAAAACATTAATTAATATTTAAATATCTTGTCCATACGTGCAATATGGCCCGCCCATTTCCATTTTAATTTTTTACAATAATCTAGAGCATCTATTATTTTTGTTGTGTATCTTATTTCTGTATTCCTTTTTAGGTGTTTTCTTTGTATGTTTAGTATGCTTCTTTCCATCGGTCTCTGACATACTTGTACTTTATTTTTCATGCTATTATTACTTATATATCCATGTTTGGCAACCTTAGGTTACCAAACAGGCTCGTTGAGGGGTCCATATTGAATGTACTTTACAATTATTATAATTTTGAAAGTTACAATCTAACTGACATTCAGTAATTTCATATTTTTTTATATTAAGTTAAAAATCTATATTTATTTAAAAATTATTATGAAATGTTAATTATTGTTGATTTGTGAATTTTAATATTTGTTATTTTATAGATGATAAATAATCGTATGAAATGTAATAAGTCATTCTCTATGGAAATAAAGAGGCTTTATTATTATTATTATAATATTTAAATATAACTAATGTTGTTAACATTGAATATATAGATCGCTTACAAAATCACTGTGCCATTAAAGACATTGAAGACCCATCAAGCATTTTAACAGTTTTATTAATCATCAAAAGCAATCCAAAACAATCTCAGCCGTAAAGAGCTGTCTTAATTCACCTCTCGCTTCGAAAACAATAGAAAACAAACTTGTATCCCAATCGGTACTGATGCTGGTTCGTTAAATCCTTTTCTTTGGAACATTTGTACTGTTTGATGCTACTTCGTACCTTTAGTTTGAGCTTTTCTTTATATATCATTTATGCGAACCCTGAGTATAGTTTTTTCAGAATCAGTAACTGAATGGATTCCAATAGTTTACTACACCAAGTTATATTTTTTTCCAAAAATATATAAAAAGGTCGCAAATTGGACACCACCGACACTAAGTACACTTACACAGGTCACGGCAGGTCATAGCAGGCATTAGGAATTAGCAAATAGCTGAGTGCAAGTGCAAAACAACCTCTCAGTCGCCTGGATGGCCCGGTGACTATGTATTTTTGCTGACATAACAAGCTTATAACTTTGTGATTTTTCATGATACAGTTATGAAATTTCTTACGTAGATTCTTTACATAAAAACTAGATACGTATTTCTGTTTGCATATATACTAAAACCTATTTAAGGTTATTTCAGAAGCAACTACAAATATTTTAAAATGGTTACGGTATTTTCACAATTGGACTGAAGAATTTATTTTATGCACGTAAGAGTTGGAACTCACATAGTCGTAAACATAATAATTTATTTGCCAGAATATAAGTGTACAAAGTATTACGATCTTAACATACATGATTATGTAAATGTAATCCATTTACATTCTAACATTACGTCATGTGGTGTGCAAATATTAAATTCTACAATACCTATATATATGTATATATATATACATCTGTTCAGTGGGTCCACCTTTTTCATAACAACGAATATCATAAACTTCATTTCACAGAAAATCGTTTCGCATACATTCATTTGTCATACATTCAAAACTCATAATTTTGTTAGTCAGAATCATCTTTTGCACATGCATGATGGCATCCACCGTGGAGCGAGCATGATCTGCCGACGGGGGATGTGGTGTCCCAGGGTTGGTTTCCTTGGACATTGCCAACACCTTCAATTCCCTGCCCTGGAGTACGATCCGGAGGGCACTCCGGTACCACCGGGTGCCCGAATACCTCTGTCGAGTGGTCTGAGACGGAGAATAGAAACGTCGAGAGATGTCGTGCGGTGTTTCGCAGGGGTCGGTACTAGGACCACCCTTGTGGAACATCGGGTACGACTACGTGCTGCGCTGTGACTTCCCTGACGGGGTCAGCGTGGTCTGCAACGCAGACACGCGGGGTTGCGATAGTCGCTGGTAGGATCCAGGAGTTGGGACTCGAGGTGGCGCTGCACAAATCCGAGGCTATGTGTTTTAACTAAACCTTAGGTCTGTACTGGCAGCGTTTGCTTTGCCATAACATGCCTAGGGTGAAGGGCCGGGGCATGCGGTCAAGCAATGGGTAGGTAGTCGTCTTACTGTCCGGTAACCGTCCGGATCGAGCCCAAGTCGTCGACGGCACTTACTATTCCATGCGCGTCTCAAGATGTCAGTAAACCGTAGGGGTCCAGCTGGGTCAGAGCCTACTGGTGCTAAGACTTAGCTTTTAAAAAGAAAACTCGGCCCTTGTATGAAAAGCAACGAAGGAACAGTATTAGGTTTATAGTCAGTAAAAGTCTGACACACCCTCCCGCTTCACCCAAAAGCAGAAAATGTTATTGAATGATTTTCCCACCTAAAAAAAGAGATATAATCTACAAATGGTAGTTCAGTGGAAAACTGATAGGCATTAGCGACCCCCGGGGCTTCGATCTTCCGGGAGAATTCTGGTTCCTCATCTCCGGCTTGCCTTTATTGGCCAGTCATAGTGAACACTGACTAGGAACAGAGCTCTTACCTTTCTCTTGCCATTATTGGCTAGTTTTATTGGAGATACGCAAAAGCAAAAACGTGCTCGGAAAAAAGGGTGTATAATTCAGTAAGGGGCTGGTAAGGATCTTGAACGTACATCCGGGATTGTCCTTATAGCCTTTTTTTATGGTGGGAAAAATCATCCAATGATAACCCCCGCTCTTGGGCGGAGCGGGAGATAGTGTCAGACTATTACTGACTAAAAGACCCACCCCATTCCTTCTAGCCTTCATACCGGGGCTCGAGCTGTCTTTCGAAACTAACCTTGGCCCCAGTAGGCTTCGACCCAGCTGGGTCCCTGCTGTGTCCTTAGCCCTGGCATACCTCTTTTCTTGATAATCTTCGGTCCTGCTGCGGTCCCGTCCAATTATGCGTGTCTTCAAGAATAAATAGGTAGGCTCTTAATAAATTAGTGCGCCCATCGTTAAATTCTATCCAAACATGAATAATTATGTCAATCAAATCAAAACTACATTATGATGAACAGAATTGAACTTTATGAAATACGTCAATTTGATGTAGGTATGTTGACGCTGCCAAGAAATTCGCTAGAATAATCAGGTAATTTATCGGAGTCAATAAGAATTATACTTAGACATCTATAAATTGATTGCTAAAAGAAATTTGTAAAAAAAAAATAAGAAGAACCACCATACAAATATTCATCATTTCAGCCGATACACGTCCACTGTTGGACATAGGCCTCCCCCAAGCGTCGCCACATCGAACGTTCCTGTGCGTCCCGCATCCATCGGTTTCCTGCTACCTTCACCAGGTCATCGGTCCACCTTGTAGGAGGCCTTCCAACACTGCGTCTTCCGGTACGCGGTCGCCACTCCAAAAGCTTTCGGCCCCAACGGCCATCTGTTCTGCGAAGCTGTCCATACAGTCGGGTCTCAGTTTTTTAAGACCCGTACAAGTAAGACCAAGAGGCTCACAGATCAAACTCTCGAGCTCATGAAGAAGAGGCGTGAAATGACTTTGCAGTCTTCAGATAATGCGTGTACGTACCGGCAGCTCAATAAACAGATCTCGAAGTCTCTGAAACGCGACCTTCGCCGATTTAATACCGAGAGGATTAAGGACGCGATTGAGCGGAATAAGGGCTCCAAAGTTTTTGCACGGGATCTGTCTATTGGGCAGAGCCAACTCACGAAACTGAAGACCGAAGATGGCAGAGTCATATCCGCCAAATCGGAGCTTCTGGCAGAGATCGAGGCATTTTATGGACAGTTATACACGTCGATCTCCAAACCCGCTACAAATCTGGCAAACGACCCAAGAGCTAGATTGACTCGACACTACACTGAAGATATCCCGGACGTCAGCCTGTACGAGATTAGGATGGCTCTGAAGCAGTTGAAGAACAACAAGGCGTCGGGTGAGGACGGAATTACGGCTGAGCTCCTGAAGGCGGGTGGAAAACCGGTCCTAAAGGCCCTTCAGAAGTTGTTCGATTCCGTCATACTCGAGGGAAAAACGCCACAGGCATGGAGCAGAAGTGTGGTGGTACTCTTCTTTAAGAAGGGTGATAAAACCCTGCTGAAGAATTACAGGCCCATCTCACTTCTGAGCCATGTCTACAAGCTGTTTTCCAGGGTCATCACGAACCGTCTTGCGCGCAGGTTTGACGACTTCCAGCCTCCCGAACAAGCCGGATTCCGAAAAGGTTTCAGCACCGTAGACCACATACATACGCTACGGCAGGTCATACAGAAGACCGAGGAGTATAACCTGCCTCTCTGCCTAGCGTTTGTGGACTACGAGAAAGCTTTTGATTCGATCGAGACTTGGGCTGTGCTGCAATCTCTCCAGAGGTGCCAAATTGACTATCGGTACATCGAAGTGCTGAGGTGTTTGTACGAAAACGCCACCATGTCAGTCCGACTCCAGGACCAGACCTCGAAACCTGTCCTCCTGCAGCGAGGTGTGAGGCAGGGAGACGTCATCTCTCCGAAACTGTTCACGGCCGCAATGGAGGATGTCTTCAAGGTTCTGGACTGGAGTGGACTAGGCATTAATGTCAATGGCGAGTACATCACTCACCTTCGGTTTGCCGACGACATAGTAGTCATGGCGGAGACTATGGAGGAGCTCAGCACAATGCTCAATGACCTCAGTAGAGCTTCTCTAAGAGTGGGTCTTAAAATGAACATGGATAAAACCAAAATCATGATTAACAACCATGTAGCGCCCACTCCTATCAAGGTTGGAGACTCTACACTCGAAGTTGTGGACGATTACGTCTACCTCGGACAGACAGTCCAGTTGGGTAGGTCTAACTTCGAGAAAGAGATCAACCGTCGAATCCAACTCGGTTGGGCAGCGTTCGGGAAGCTACGCGGTATCTTCTCGTCCAACATACCACAGTCTCTCAAGACGAAAGTCTTTAACCAGTGCGTGTTGCCAGTGATGACATATGGCTCCGAAACGTGGTCGCTCACAATGGGCCTCATCAGAAGGCTTAAAGTCACCCAAAGAGCAATGGAAAGGGCTATGCTCGGGGTTTCCTTGCGTGATCGAATAAAAAATGAAGATATCCGCAGGAAAACTAAGGTTGCCGACATAGCACAAAGAATTGCCAAACTTAAGTGGCAATGGGCAGGGCACATTGCTCGCAGAAATATTCATATTATATTATTTCTGTCATGAATTCCCGTGTGAATTCCCAAGAACGAAAAATTCAAGAAATAACAAAATGTTGTAAGTATGAGTTTCCTTTCTGATTCAAATAACAAAGTACCATCACGATGAATTCCTAGAATAACCAACTACAGATAGGTTTGACGACTATAATGATTTTCTTGGAAAATTGGCTGTTTTTTTATTGTTCAGAATAACAACTCTCTATGCCAAAGCACTCTGAAAATTTCGAGTTTTACATATTTCCAATTTCACAACAAATGTGCAAAACAAATGAAAATATTTAAGAACTATTTGCAACTCGCCCCAGAGCATGGATGTTACAAATCTTTGAAATTCTCGGCTTTACTCTTCCATAATATTATTATGCATGTACTTATTATAATAGACCTAAAAATTCCTCATGAATTACTTAAAAATCCAATCAAAAATTTTTTTTAGATTATCGGAAATAGTGAGACAGGCAAACTCAGTGGGGGTTTTCGTTTTATAATGTACTACTAACTTTTGCTCGCGTACATAAAATATAGCTAATGTCAATCAGCAATAAACGAACTTTCTATATATAGTGAAAAAAAATTCTCAATCGGCTCAGTACTTTCAGAGATTACTCTTACAAACAAAAATACATAAAAACAAACTTTACCTCTTTATAATATTAGTGTAGACGTAAGGATATAGATATGCCGGAGCGTCAGAAGGGGCCTCGTAGCGGTCTTGGCTTTCGCTATCCATCGTGGGCGTTGTAACGACCGGAATTTGAAAATAAAAGCACACTTGTATTGTCCAATGTCTTATTATTAGATTTCCTTACAATTTTATGCAAAATCACAAACACTTATCAGGATGAAACTGGATTGCGAGCCAATAGGTTAGCACGTGCGCACTTCGTTCGGCAGCTGTCAATAGAATGACCGCCGCCATTACTCGTAGTGACACTTACTACTCTATTCGGGGTTAGCCGCTCATAATTTTTATTTTACCGATAAACTAATCGACTAAAACTAACAACATTGAAAAATCGAGTTATGATTAACAATAAATCACAAAGTAATAATTGCCTACTTTATAATTAAAACTAATCAATAATCGGCGCGCCGTCAGATATATATGTTTGTAATGGCAATATATAGATGGATAAAGAACTTTAACAATCGTTACCGGTAGTCAGACGCCAGAAAGTCTGTGCATCATAGACTGATGGTAAGACTTTGCTAAGGAGCCAAGAAGTTGCCCGTAACTGTTTTGCGGAGATCTGATATGCGATCGCTGCATGTAAATAAATAAATAAAATAAAAATCATTTAATTCAGGCAACCAAAGGCACCCATAAAGCAAATACACAGAAATACATTCCACAACACAGTCATTCACACTATCGGATATGTCCGGACATTACTGAAGCAACATGTCTGCTACAGCAATGCCCGATATAAGGACAAAATCTGCCGGCAATCATCGCCAGAACTGTATTGGAGCTGCCCCGAACCCTGCGCACCAAAGACGCGCACCGCTTGCGCATGGTAGTGTGAAAACAGTCGGTGCGCGCTTCCGCAAACATGCCCGAGGCACTACAGAATCGGGGCAGCCCCAACACCGCCCTGAACGCGTTATTGTATTGGATACGGAGGGCACTGTAAACCGCTTGTGTGTAGGAAGCCCATAGGCTGCACGTGTACAATGAAGTGCAAAAAGCTTTAAAAAGTGAAATCTTGACCTCACTTGAACACCGCGCAAACCTACGGGCTATCATATTAGCTCTTTTAGACAATGCCCTTCGCTCCCTTTCGATGTCTACATGGTCCCTCAGGTCAGCCGTTACCCAATGCCCTAAGTATTTAAATTGGTCCACCCGTTCCAAAGGTACACCATTCAGGCGAATGGGTGGTACATGTTGAGGGCATTTGGATCCAGCCTGAAAGACCATGTATTGACTCTTCACAACATTGTACAAGAGTCCGTGTCTGTACGCGTACTCCTCACACACTTCTAACAACCTTCGTAGGCCACAGACCGACGCACTCAGTACCATGTCGTCTGCATAACTCAGATTGTTTACACAGACTCCATCAACATAGCAGCCAACACGGCGACCACTAAGAGCGACGATGAGTGCATCCATATAAAGATTAAACAAGGTGGGTGAGGTTAACCCACCCTGTCTCACTCCACATTCGAGCCTGTACGGCTCCGACAACACGCCCGCCCATCTGACACTGTTAACCTGGTGTGCGTACCAATACTTAAAGATGTTGATAAGTTCATGTGGCATGTTTATGTCCTCAAGCTTTTGCCATAACACATTATACGACACCAGGTCAAAGGCCCTGGACAGGTCGAGGAAACAAGCGTAAACTGGTGTTTTACGATCTGTATAGTATCTGATGGTATGCTTGAGACACAGTATTGCACTATCTGTAGACAATTTAAAACACAGGTATTCAGCCGCTTTCGGTTGGTCTGGCACCGATCCCCAGTTGATGTCATCTATGGTGGCCAATTCCCAGAATGATTGGAGATTCTGGGAATTTACCTCCTCGTCCTACTTACGTCGTATTCCTCAATGCTGAAGGTCCTCCCTACTTCATCACTATAATTTTTATGATGTTCCTCTATCTATTCCTGTCTCTGGCGGTGTGAAGGTTCTTGTATACCGTGGAGTCAAAAGCTGTGCGGATCTGGTCGGACCAACGTATTGGGCTGCGCCCGCGAGTCTTTTTTCCATGTACTTTACCGGTCACGAGTTCTCGCAGTATGAATGCTGTCCAAGGGATACGGAGCATTTTTCAAAGGCTTCAATGCGTTTGCGATCTGCTGCTTTCAGCGTCCAAGTTAATAACCAACTGCAAGACGTATATAATTTTCCGACAAGTAAATTTAATCTTGCCATTACTATGAATAGTCCCTACTGTTTGTATTGTTCGAGTGCAGTCAATGAGCACTCGATATCAAAGGACTGTTTATTAATGCACTGATTGATTTCGGGTCTTAGTTTGGCGTAAACACTTGTGCTTTAATTAGAGGGAGCACATGATCCGGTTGTCTGTTTGATTGTTTGGGTAACTATTAACTAGACAGGTTATGGATCACACTGATATTATAAAGACGGTGAGCGTGTGTATGTGCATGTATCTATGTTTATTAATTCTTCACGCTGGAACGTCTACACGAATTTAGATGAAATTTGGTAAACAGGTAGACTATATTCTGGAATGACACATAGAATACTTTTGATTCTAGGAGTAAGTTCCTTTAGGTAATTTTTTACTTTCACGTGGAAGAAGCCGCTGGTAGTAGCTAGTAATGTATAAAGACACGATAAGATAGATTTGATAGACTGCTTCTAGTATAGAGCTCAATGTATTCAAGAAAAACATTTTTTTTTTTTAATAATGGCCCTGTCATGGTAATTCCACCCCCCTTCTTAAGGATTAATTACCAAAGCACCACAGTGTCACACTTTCCATCTAATTACTTTACTCACTAGACATGGGTGTTCCGGAAGGTTCCTATTTCGGAGAACATGTAACCCTGCCCTGCTCAAACGCTGTACCGCCGTGTTTTCATGGAGGCAATCGGCGGCGGCGATCTCTCGCGCCCTACCCTGGTTTAGGCTAGTATAGAGCATAAGAGAATAGAAAGCAGTCGCCTCTTATAGTGAAGCTGTAATGCGAATATAGGAGGTGGTGAAACCCATGAGGTAGAAGACATTTTCACGCCCCAGAAGCCGCCGCAGAAAACGCTCCGGGAGTCAGGATTCGCAGGCGGACGGATGTAGACGCGTTACTGACGGCAACCAAATGAACACAGGTAAATTTTAGTCCACGGTGGAGCACACGGTAGAGGTGTGCTCCGCTTGGGTAGAGCACCGCCGTGTCCTCGTGGAGGCAATCGGCGGCAACGACATGTCGCGCCGGGCCCTGGTCCAGGCTATAGTCCGGAGCGAGGAGGGATGGCAGGCGGTCGCTTCCTTTTGCGAAGCAGTAATGCTAGCAATAGGAGGAAGCGGCACGCGTGAGGGAGCGTAGGTCCTCACGCCCCAGCCGCCGAAATTCTGATCCCGACTACCAGCCACGGTAGACGCGGGCTTGCGGACGTCGAGCAATGGGTAGCCCCATTGGCAAACGGCCGTCCGGTAATTAACCAGACCAAGCCCAGTCGTCAACAGCGCGTAGTGACCCACGCGCTCCTCAAAGAGATGTCAGCAAACCATAAGAACTCAACAGGGCCGATGCCCGCTAGCTGGGATCGCGGGGAATTTCTGAAAAGGAAACCCGTAGTCCTATTACGCAAAGGGCAACTGAAAGACACAGGTGTGGTTTTAGTCAGTAAAAGTCTGCGCCCTCTCGCTCCACCCGGGCGGGATAAGGCATTGGATGATTTCCACCCTTAAAAAAAAGAGCTAGATTTTAGTCCATGAAAGTCTGACATTTCCTCTCGCTCCACCCAAAACTAATTCCTGTAGATATCATGATTTACCACGAACAAAAGAAATTGAAGCTTGGAAAACTCTAAGCAGCCTTTGCTCTCAGGTCGACTGTAGTAAAAATAATTTCTAGAGATGAGTGCCCTCGGATCTTTAGTTTTTTTTTTGGTGCCTTACTCCTCAGACCATGTCCCTCCTGACATTATGCGTCACGTGCCTTGTTTCTATTTACATAAAGATCTTATGGCAGCACCAGCGGACGGCATTTTCGTAGCCAAGTACTGAGCTAGGCAAGAGATGTATCTATACTATTTTTACTAACGTAACTGTAAGAAGACGATTAAAGTGCAGTTAATTTCTCGTTTTCTCTTCTAAATCAAGCTCTATTTATGGGCATTTTTTAAACTCAGTTTTTGCTCACACAGCATGCAATTACAAATATTATTCGTAAGCCACAGGTCATTAAAAGGGTCATAAACCCCGGCTTGCTAAACATTTTTTGACCCAAGTAAACATCACAATAATTTATCGAGAAACGAAATATTTTCCATAAACGTTATGTTACCCCAATAGTCATAAATATCAGGGACTCCAACAGTAAATAGGTCATAAATAATATGATATCATACAAACATACATATTCTTCATATACCTATTACCTAGCTGAGCGAAATTGTTATGCTGGAATTGATTTCTTTTATAAAAATAACTTTGTGAAAGATATTCTCATAAAAGAATTTCATTATTTCAAGACAGAATCACTTATTCCAGATAATATATAGTTGATATTTATTGTTAAAGAAACTAAACCAAAGTTACAGACATAGCCCGAAGGATCATCAGAACAGATGGTCGATGGGGCCGTTAGCTTCTAGAGCGGTGAACACATACCGAAAAACGCAGCGTTTGAAAGGCTTCCGACGATCTGATGAGGGTCACGAGAATTCGATAGATACGAGACCGGTTGTTGTGACGACACTTGGGCGAAGCCTATGTTCAGCATTGGACGTTTTTCAGCTGACATGATGCTGTAACAAGACCAAATACGTGTTTGTTGGTACGGAATTATTTGGCAGTATTTTTTTATGAAAACTTTTTTCTTGTGCCAAACTCCTCGACTATGTATGTAGGTATGTGCCAGCTTTATCCACGTTTCACCAGCAATGGCAACAAATATTGAATACTGCCATAACTCCTTTATCGTGGTGCACCTTATTGTTGTCCAAAACTTGTATTGTAACATATCGCATAAAGTTTGAAGCATTTTATTTATTGTTTACAGAACTAACCAGACTTTTAAAGCACACACATTTAAGAATAGTACTTTTACTAATGGCGCCGTTTATTTGTGAAATACTCAACTACTCTCCTCTTAAGCACTGTACACACAACTATAATTACTTTTTAAATGGCTACTATAAAGCCACTTTCACACTGCTACCAGCTGATAAGGGAACTGCTGCATTTTATGCAATTTAAATCGTGAGATCTGGTGACTATGCATATTAGCCGGCTAATCTACGAATTAGTTACTTACATTATTCAGCGTTTATTCAAATAGAAGTTGTTACCGAGAACAAAAAAAAAGTTGTAGCCTACTGAAATGAAATGTTTTATTAGTAAAATTACAAACAAATTAGTTTGGGAACAATTTGTTAGCTTTGTTTTTCTCGCAAAACATTTTTAAAAACGCTTTAACCTTTTTTTTAATTTATACTCTCTACTACTGTAAAGGACAATTAAATATAACGTGCCAAGTGTATGTGTATGAATTACGAACTATATTTCGAAACTGGTTTTGAATTGGCATTATGATCGCGTGCAATAAATCCATTTTTTTTAATATATAAGTTTTGATTAAATAAAAAGGGGTTATGTTCAAAATGACGTCATTCAGCCAAACGGGATATGACAAGATTAGAAAAAACGAGACAATGTGGAACTATTCTTTATGTTGGGTCGTTTATAAAACATTTTCAAAACAGTTACTCGAAAACCCCCCTACCACTTTTAGGCACGCACTTTACTGTTTCCCGAACTAGTGCGAAAAAGTGCGCGAGCCCCTGCCACAATTTATTGTATTTATCGTATCAAGCTGGACGCTAAGTAACTTCAGTAAGTGTATTAAAAAAACTTCGTTTGATACACGTGGTTTGTCACTGCAGCACTCGGTTCCTTAACATTGGGTTAAATTGAATTGGGTCGCAATAACAGATTTTCCCCACTTGTATCAAAATGAAATATTTCCTACATGGGATGAGGTCCACGCTGTCCACTCAAACCCCAAGCAAACGCCGGCGTCCGCATAGATTATAAAATACTGAGCGTTTTATTTATAGGGCATGTATACAAGAACGTAAATAATAAGTTCTTCATAAAATAAGCAAATCTTTCCATTATTCCCTATACAGGGTTATTTGTAAAACACTAACAACCTTGCAGGACTATATTACTAACATCATTAACAACAACTTTTGTTCTACGACTTTTCACAAAATCATAATTTATTTACCAAAAACAAACCTTCAAGATTTCGTTGTCTACCTAAATGTGTTAGATAGACAAAGAAATCTTGAAGGTTTGTTTGTATTTTGCTATACCTACCTAAATCTGTATGACGCGACGCAAGCGTATCAAGTATCTCCGCCACCCGATCCCCGCTGCTCCTGCCCAACCTTGGGGGTCCAGACGCCTCCTCCCGGAGGCTCTATGTGGGGATCGTTCGGTCCATGGCCCTCTACGGGGCGCCGGTGTGGGCGCCGTCACTGCAAAAGCGACCTGCGGCCATTCTGAGAGGGATCCTGCCAGAGAGTCATGGCAATTCGGATGGTGCGGGGATACCATACGATTTCCCGCGAAGCGGCGAGCGTTCTGGCTGGCCTACTACCGTGGGATCTGGAGGCAACAGTCCAGTGCACACATGCACGATATGCGCGTGCAGATGCAACGCCGGGGTGAAAGCCCTCTGCCGCGATAGATCACGGCATGGCGGACAGAGATCCAGCGGGATCTCATTGTGAAATGGCGTCAGCGTCTATCGCAACCCAGTGCTGGGCACGCCACAATTATGGCGGTAAGTCCCCTCTTTGAGGCGTGACTGGAAAGACCTCACGGCGTCCTTACCTTCCGCATGACACAGGTCCTCACCGGACATGACGGCCGGGTGTCGCCACTGTGCAGAACACCCGGAGGACACGGTGGAGCACACAGTCGAGGTGTGCCCTACTTGGGCGGAGCATCGCCGTGCCCTCGTGGGGGCTATCGGCGGCGGAGACCTCTCGCGCCGGGCCTTGGTTAAGGCCATGGTCCGGAGCGAGGAGGAGTGGCGGCCGCCGACTTCTGCGAAACAGTAATGCTCGCTAAGGAGGAGGCCGACCGCATCAGGCAACGGCGCTCTCGCCGCCGCCGGGATTCCGATCCCAATTTCCAGCCACCGTAGGCGCGGGCTTGCGGACAGTGAGCAATGGGTAGCTCGCTGTCTGGCCGTCCGGTAACTGTCTGGACCAAGCCCAAGTCATCGACGGCGCGCGCTGTTCCCGCGCGCCTCAAGGAGTTGTCAGCAACAGCAGGTTTCTCAGCCGGGTCGAAGCCTATTGGGGCCAGGGTTATCCAAAAGGGCGCTCGAGCCCCGGTATGAAGGCTTGAAGGACACTATCTCCCGCTCCGACCAAGAGCGGGGGTTGTCATTGGATGATTTTTCCCATCGAAAAAAAAAAAAAACCGATCCCCGCTCCTCTACACTATTGTACTATTGTTTACTTCACATAAACTTCATAATATTTAGAACGTTAAATCTGATGAACTAAAATTTGATACATTTTTAAAAGTCATAGAACAAAAGGTTGTGTAATGTTAGTAACATTGCCCTGATCGGATGCCAATGTTTGACAAATAACCCTGTATATACCTACTTATATATTATACGAGGGCTGTCGGGTTCAATACCACCACATGCACCAATGTAACATAAGCCACAAAGGTCAACTTCAACCTTCCTTAATTCTAGCTTAACCCTAAAAAGGCCCAAAAGGAAAAACCTTCAAAAGAGTTAACACAGGACACTTTTTGTTGTTCTTTTTTATTTAACTTTTTTTTTATTAAGTCTATAAATGTTTTATTACCTAGTTGTTCGTAAAAAGAAACGCTGTTTCTGTTTCTGATGTTAAACTTTGACAATTGTGAATGGTGAAAGTTTCGAGTGAAAAATTCGACTTGTTTTAAAGTTGAATCGATAGGGTTGGTTTTATGTTCGTCTATGGTTTGTGATAAAGATGCTTTATGGAATGTTCGTGTTGTTTACAGAGTCGCAAAATGAGTAATAAGTGAGTAGGTACCTATACAGGGTGACTGGTAATTAGTGTACGATACTTAAACACGTGATTGTGCTCATGATAACCGAAAACTTTTACTATGGGAACAAACCTGAAATCGCGAAAAAAAATCAGCTGTTCAGTACATTTATGTTTGCCTAATGCACTGAACAGCTGATATTTTTTTCGCGATTTCGGCTTTGCTCCCATAATAAAAAATTGTTTGCTATCATGAGCACAATCACGTGTTTAAGTATCGTACACTAATTGCCAATCACCCTATATAGAATAGTTAGTCATGCGTAGAAGTCATGTAGGTACATACCTTCCCCATTTTTAATGGTAAGCGATTCAGACTACATAACAAAGGCACTTTTAGGGGTTCCGTGCCTTATAATTAAAAAACGTAACCCTTAAAAGATCTTTTTGTCTGTCTGTTTGTCTGTCGGTCTGTCCGCCTGTCTGTCTGTCAAGACCCTTTATCTCGAGAACGCGTGGAGATATCAAGTTGAAATTAAAACCATATACTCAGGTCTGCCGTTTCTTGAAGCTGTGAAAAAATCAACGAATAAAAAAGATGCGGCCGTTTATGTCGCAAAAAACGTATATTTCGATACTCTCAAAGATCGAAATTCATAGCTTAGGTAGTTACCGTTGACCCAGAATTCTGAAATTTGGCCCAAAGCAAGGTCTTATAGCATAGGTATAAGAATAAATCTGAAAACAGTCAATATTGTTGTTACCTACGTCACAAAAAGAAAAAACTTTTTGGCAATTCGGAAAAATCTTTGAGACTCCATTCGGTAATTGTAGTTTGCACGAAATCTTCAGTGCTCGAGTCCGACTCGCACTTACCCAGTTTTTAAATGGTAAGCGATTCAAACAACATAACAGAGGCCCGTTTTTAATTGATATAAACAATGCTTGACTGCGATCCCACCTGATGGCGAGCAGTGATGCAATCGTTGATGGTGAGGCGCACTAGTTTATTATCACGAGCTTTAACGCGATAAACTAAACTGTTAAAGGGATGAAGCTATATTGTGTGTATATTAATATTATTTCTTTATTGTCAGGCAACTAAGGCCCATAGATAAAATACATAACATTACAATCTTGTAAACAAAATAAACTAATACATATTAAAATATCACAAACAATAAAGTATTTATAATTAACACGTAACATCGGCGTCGTGTTCCGCTGCGTGGTGTCGCGTAGCCGTCCTCGGAAACGTCGATACAAGACACCTTTCGGCCAAAAGTCCTCTTTTAAAAAGGTCTGTAGATGGTGGGTTAGAACTCGTATCACGAACGACCTGAAGTAGGTGTCGTATAGCTCCATCTCTCTTTCTCGCTTGCAAGCTTGACATTTTAACACGTCATAGTGACAGTGAGCAATGGGTAGCTCGCTGTCCGACCGTCCAGTAACTGTCCGGACCGAGCCCAAGTCGTTGACGGCGCGTAGCTTCAAGGAGTTGTCAGCAACCGCAGGGGTCGAGGTCGAAGCCTACTAGGGCCATGGGTGATGCGAAAGAGATCCCAAGGCCCTGGAACAAAGACAAAGAAGGAACAGGAGTGGGTTTTTAGTCAGTAAAAGTCTGGCACACTCTCCCGCTCTGCCCAAGAGGAGATGTCATTAGACGATTTTCCGACCTAAAAAAAAACAAAACACGTCATGGTAAGGCCCCAAATGACAGGTTTTCAGGCTATAGTTGGGAGAAGTCAGGGGATAGTCAATCCAAGTTATCACAGTTCTAACCTAATATCATGCAGAGTGTCCCAATCCGAACAATAACCCTATATTTATTGAGTCCACAAATCTGCAAAGACACGGCCCAAGGTATGTATTTTGCCGTATCCAGTACACCGATATCTCAAAGGCTGAGCCTCGGTCTAACTCGCAAAGTAAAACGAGCCTATAGGTTAAACACGATAGATAATACAGCACAGAAAGTCAACTATACTATTTTTAATCGACAAATCTATCTAGTTTTGTTCAGTCCATCCTATAATAAGGTTGTCTGGAAGAGATTGCCCTGTGTGATAAGACCACCCATTGTACGGTTAGTTTCTGTGAATGTTTAAGGCGTATAGTCCCTCGAACCATCTGGCCGAAATTATGTGAACGCAACTCTCGCACTCGCCTAGGCGGCAGTACGCAAATCTGTGCATTTATTTGCGGCCAGCAGCGCCCGGAAAGCGCTTTAAATCCATTTTCTCTGCGAGATACTGATTGATTTACATAAGCAATGTTCACTTTGAAGAATATTTAATCACCAATTTTTATGTGTAAAAATGTTTCTAAAGGTCCAAGCCGTTTCGAAGGAATAGGGAAAAGTTGCGAAAAATTGCGAAATTGCTAAATATTTGTTTTTGACAAAAGTGTTAATTGCACGAAAAAATCAAATGTTAATATTATTGTTCATGAATCTATAATAAACATTTTTTTTTTCAAACCAATTGACCTAGCCGTTACGGAGGAGTAGGCCTCAGAAAATCACTGTTTTATGGCACTTTTCGGGCGCTTGGCCCTTAACCTATCAGCATTATAAGGTCATGCAATGAAGTACTGACAAACATAACAACGCACAGCCAGAACTATGGGGACTAGAAGTGTGTTTTTTTTTGCAAGATTTCCTTTTGTAACGTAGGTAAGCACTAAGCAACACACACACAATAAACTTTCCGAAATTCGCCTACAAAGGGGATGGAATGGGGATCCAAAGTTTGTTAGGAGGAACCTACTTTCTCGCGGGCGAAGCCGCTGACAGAAGCTAGTAATAAATAAATACAAAAGGGAGGGGGTTTCCTATTCATTAGAATCTTTTTTACACATCTGAATTGATTTGGAAAATTCTTTTTATGTCTATTTTCTCTCTTATAACATTATTTATAATCCCCCTGACCGAATTTCGATCATGGGGCCACCATGATCGAAATTTTATTTTACTAGACTAGCCAAGTGCACTGGATACATTATAATAAAATAATAAAACCCTAGCCTTATATTAGTTTTCCACATGTTGCAATAGTTTCCTTTCAACCGCAGGTTGTCCTTGATGCACTAGCATAGCGCATACAGGGATAATCAGCGGTTGGTACCACGTTCCATTAAAAGCATCTAAAAGGGCCTCTGCGAGTTGGTTTCGGCTCCTCGTATGCCTTCCAAAGTTCCAGGACCTCAGGGTCCTGAGATAAATAAATATATTAAAAAATAGTAATAATAATAATTTATTAATAATACTGTGTTTGTGTACAAGTCTGTTTACAAACACAGGTAAACTCTCTGGTCTTTTATTCTCATAGACCAATGGGATGGCAACCCGACACAACCGGAGAGAGATCAAGCGCAAAACCAACGGCTTTATGTACTTTTCAAGGCACGGGGATGCCACACCATCATCTTCCAAATTCCAAGTTGCTACAGACTACTTCTTATTATAAAAGCCCAATAACACTTTTGCCTGACTCAGAAATCGGATGCACGACCAAGACTAATGAGGTGCTCCCTAGATAATGAAATTAATTTTTATTGCTGATAGGTTCGCGCTTGACCGCTATCTCACCTGATGGAAAGCGATGATGCGGTCGACGATGGATCGTGCTTACCTAGAAGTAACCTATTCACTCTTAACTTAAAGATTCCCGGGTTGTAGCCAACAGGAAACACAGACTCCATGCAAGAAATGCCACTCCTTAGCTGTACGCACAATTAATGTGTTGAATGAAATTCACAGACTTGAACTTCTGTAATTTTCTACATGCACAATGTTAGGCCCGACGTGTAAATACAGGTTCTATCCCTCAGCGTCACTTACTATTGGAAACAAAATCGCTGTACAGTACCGACAGTCGTTTAGTAACGAGAATTCGATACAATGTCATCTGAGCCCTTTGAGTTATCGTGTGTTCGGTTTATAGGAAGTTATTAAGCTTCGTGGTTATAATAGTCAGAGTGGCACAGGTCAAATTTTGAAGTTTTTTTTTTGAGGTGGGGATCCATCCAATAACTTCTCTCGCTCTTGGGTGGAGTGAGAAGGCGTCTTGGAGTTTAACTGACCCTTTGCGTATCCCTTTCCTTTTTGCGGCTCTAACGAGCATCGACCCTACTGGGCCATTACGGTTTTGCTGACATATCTTTGATACGCGCGTGAAACGCTACGCACCATTGATAACTCTGACTTCTTTCGAACGATTAAGGGACTACCGGACAGCAGGCTATTCTTTGCTCGTCGTTCGTAAATCCGGGGATCGCCCTGCGACTCACGATAGCCGTGGCTGGACGTGAGGATGTTCGTTCCCTCACGCCTGCGGTCATCTCCTTCGCTAGCATTACTGCTTCATAAAGTCCTCCTCCGTAGCCTACAAGCGCGGTGGTCCGCACAGTGGTGACACCCAGGCGTTTTTACCGCCTGAATCCGAAACAGGAACTTCTCAAACATACCATTCCCGGTGAGGACTCCTGTCAGCAGAAAGTGAGAACGCCGTGGCGCCTCTCCTCATCATTATCATCATCATCATTTCAGCCGCTAAACGTCCACTGTTGGACATAGGCTTCCCCAAATGTCGCTACAACGAACGGTCCCGTGCGTCTCGCATCCATCAGATTCAAAAAGAAGAAGTCATCAGTCCTCGGTCACGGCGCCGTTCCAGCAACTCCTAGCATAACAACTAAGGAGAATACTTACAGCCGTAATCGTGGCGTGCCCAATGTCATGTCTTTAAATTTCGATTCTGACAAAACCTCTTTTGTTGAACCATGTTTGATCTTCTGTATAACTAGTACTACAACACTCAATCGCCTTAACAAATAGAAACACAGTACACTGTGTTACTATTGTTACAAACGAACTTTGGCCAAAGTTATAACCCAGAACCGAAGTAATACGACTTTATTGTACTTAATAATACCAGCCCGTACCTCCCACAATGCAACGGAAAAGCCTTTTCTCATATACACTGCTTAATTTTGATCGTTTTAATCCCGTGGAGGATCGATCCGGTACATGAAACACTATCGATTTGTAACGATAAAATTAAAAAATAAAGTACCTTTTTTTTAAAACTCGTATTAATTTACGTATGTACGAAATTTAATTTCTTTAAGAAAACGTTAGCTGAATGAGTTTAATGACCTGTAGGTAGTTAGTACGCAACGCCGACTACTATATTTTATAGATGTATTTTAGCATGTTACATCATCCAGAATACTAAATCGTTTACGATAATTCCAATATCAAGTTACGACGTCATTAAAACGATAATAGTTAGCAAATTATCCCAATGTAATGTCCTACATTATATTAAGCATATCTCATTAAATTATATCTATCTAATAATACTTAGGTATTAAGTGAAGGTAGAAAGCGCTGAGATGCCTCAGCGACTACTGCTAGATACGGCATTATTAAAATTTTCTATACAAACCAAGTGTCACTGTATCCCCGAGGATACAGTAGAACATAGAGAGCCGTGTCCTTTTGAGGGTGATCGTCAATGATAACTTCTCGCGTTCGGCTCTGTACCAATATATGGGCCGGAAAGACAAGGAATGATAACCAGTCACCTCCTTCTTGCTAAGCAGTAATGCGAACTAAGGAGAGTTTTTTTTAATGGTATAAAGTAGAGCTTGACTGCGATCCCACCTGATGAGTATATGATAGAGTAGGATAGGGTAGGGTAGAGTACGGGGGACAGCTTGAATTCCTCACTTCACTCAGGTTTCTTTATTAACTCCCTCTCTATGCTCGAGAGTTAATTATATAAATCCCTCACTGACTTTCGGGATTAAAATCAGCAACCTTCGTTTCGTTCGAAATTCAACATGCCGCCCGCGACTTAAAGACACTGCTTTATCCCCTAGTCACATAATCTACTATTATTCGGTACAGACACAGCACAACGGTTATATTATTATATACACAAAGTAAACAAGAATATGCCGATTTAAAATCATTAAACTTTTTGCAATAATTATTATCACTGCTCGTGTCCATAAAAACAGGTTTCACATTCATCCGGTTACTTTCTACAATTAATTAAAATGTTTATTTTATATTTTTGTAGTAACTTTGAATTACATTAAAAGCTCAAAACCCTTTTCAAAGCCTTTCTCCAAAACTTATTCATCATCCCATTAATTATAAAAAGGCGAGGTTTATACCCAAAAACAAAGAAACACCCTCCTGTGAAAACACAGGAATTCATAAACAAAATTCACACCTGAGATGTTGGGTGTTATAATAATTTAACATCTTTCCGCTTGAGCTGAAAAAATATAACTCAGTGGAACAAAGCTGCAGAGTGACAGCCAAGTTTGGAGCCAGGTTTGAGTTGGCCGATTTAAAAACGATCTTTTTTTTTGTTGTCACAACTAAGTGGTAATCAAAATTACTAATTAATATCATAATTATCTTGTCATCATGTCATTTATGAATTACTTACTAAATTAAAATTATGGTAGTACTAACCCATTTTTTTACTCTAACATAACACTGTCAAAGATCAATTACCTACATTAGTTAAAGACATGTTTTCGACATAAAATATGAACAAAAAAAATATAACGAGATATTTGTTTTAGTTTATCAGTTAACGTCATAATCAGCAATTCGTAGTATAAATTGAAACCATTACCATCAAGAACCACCCATAAAGAACCATTAAGTATTGATTATTCTTTTTATTTGAGGTCTAGATTTTTTTTTAATAATATTACCCGTATTCATTTATATAAATAAACTGGAAAAGAACAAAACAGATATTAAACCCTACCTGATAACTAAGCTGTTTTGCCTATAACCATATATTTTTTTTTTAAGTTAGACTAATTTTTGGACTTGGCTTTCACTGCCGTGCACACATTGCAGCCCGCGTCCGAGCATTAATTAAACGAATGAGCCCAATTTCAGGTTACTCCTTTCACGCTAATTGAAATAAATGCAAAGTTTTAATCAACAAATGGACAGTGGGGAGGGGGGAGCTAGTGATGGGAAATTTCCTTTATAGTCGAGAAAAAGGCAGGCTGAGTAGACTAGATTAATTTTAATAACAATATCGTTAATTAAAATTAATGATATTGTTGCACGTTCCAGTCGTAGATTGATCTTGCAAATGATTCGCGTTTTATGTTTATTTCAAAGTATATTGTTTGTTCTTTTGCAGTTAGAATTACATTGACTTAGTACATAATAAAACAGTTATCGAAGTACGAGTGCTTGCACTGTTCCGTTGTTCGTAAGAAAATAAAGAAAGATTCGAAATTTTGATTTTCGAGTTTTGAGAAAATCAACATTTCGCCGTGGACTGAACACTGGCTGAACATAAGTTAAAGGTAACCCCACTGTTGTTTAAAAAACCTCTTTTGATTTTCTTAAAACAAGCTTTGAAATAGACTGAGTCTAAAAAATAAATAAATAGAAAATTAATTGAGTCCTATCTTGTGATAGAGCGTCAAGGTGAAGATGTCAAATCAACAAATCATATTCATGGCATCTTACCGTCTTCCAATACTCAGATCACTGCCGTTGCTCAATCAGCCGCAAAGTTGAAGTGTAATTTATTTATCAGCCGCAACATGCGCAATTTGCCCAATGAGCTATGAATCAATGTAACCCACTACATAAAACCCTGACTCAACCAAAAAGCGTTGCGCCAAACCCCATAGAAGGCGGTGGGACGAGTTACACTAATAATAATAATAATAATAATAATGAATTTATTCAATTTTAGTTTACATTTTTTGCTACATATTTCTAGGCTATATTGTTAAGAGACAAGACAATTAGACCTCTGTAGCCGAACTAGGCAAGAGCCTGTATTTCGGCTATCAGCGCCAATCCCCCTAAGTAATAAAAATCAGTACAATTTTAGCCATCGAGTAGAATTAATTAAAATAAGATAAAAAAAAAAATTAAAACAAAAATGCAGTTAATTAAATAAAACGCAAAAAATTAAAATTAATAAAATAAAATAAAAAATAATAATAATTACAAAATTATAAAACCATTACAATTACAGAAACATAGACATTAAATCATTAATCCAAAAAATAAATAATAACATATTTTTTTTTTTGTTCTCATTGGAATAATAATAAAAAAAAAAATAAAAAAAATAAAAATAGTGTGTGAGTGTCCTCTCTTTGTGTTATGTAATGGTGTGTGTGTGTGAGTGTGAGAGGGTGTGTGACTGTAAAAAGCAAGCAATCACTTTGGTGCATGTAGAAGCAACTCAGTCTCCTCATAGGAGAGCCCAAGCAAGTATTCCAACACCTTTTTCCTACATTGTGTTTTAGTCAAGGGATAGATGTTTATAGCTTTGTTAATTTTATTGTAAATGAAAGGTCCAGAAAAATTAGTAAACCTTGTACTAAATTTAGTATTGGTAATATTTCTACTGGCAAAAATCCTGTCTCTTCTTCGCCCCACTTGGTTTAGCGGATTGTAAGTCTGTTTACTGTGTTGTAGGAGAGTAATATTAAGAATATATAATTGCCTGACAGTCAGGACCTCACAATTCTTGTACAGTTGAGTGGTTGGGAAAAAAATACTTTTAAAAGAACTAACCTTGAGCACTGCACGCTGGGCAATCTCAAGGCGTTTTAAAGTTGTTTTAGAGGAGCCACCCCAAGAAGAGATACAGTATGTCAAAAGCGACTGACAGAGGGCAAAATATATCTGCTTCAGCAGTTGCGGATCAGCGACATGTCGTAAATTTTTAAATACAAATATTAATTTGCGAATCCTTCCGCATAGAACTTTTGTGTGTTCTTTAAAATTAAGGCAACTGTCAATTATTACGCCTAAGTATTTAATCACATGAACACGCTCTAGGGGGGGGCATGAACAGTTAGATTTATTTTGACATTCATGCGAGACGATTCCCAGGTTACCAGATACTCCCTTTACATTCCTAATGCCGAAACAGACATATCTTGTTTTATCTACATTCAAAGTGAGAATGTTTCTCCGCAACCACCCTCCAACCTCGTCAAAGCCCAGTTGAGCAGCATCGAAGGTATCTTCCCAGGTATCGGCAGCAAAACAGAGGGCAGTGTCATCTGCGAAGGAGATAATTTCACCTTGGGATAGGTTAAGATTTGTAAGATGGTTTATGTATACCAGAAATAAGGTGGGCCCTAAGATGCTGCCCTGTGGTACTCCATGTGTAACCGGGAGATCGCTACTTTTATGACCATCAACACGAACAAGTTGAGATCGCCCAGTTAGATAGCTCCTGAAAAGTTCGTGCTGCACACCCCTAATTCCCAATTTTTCCAATTTGTCCAAAAGGATGGAAACAGAAATCGTATCAAAAGCCTTGGCCAGGTCGAGGAAGATAATGAGACATTTTTTTCTTTTATCAAGGTTTGAGGCAATGTAGTTGGTCAATTTATTGACTGCTTGCTCAGTTGACTTACCCTGTCGAAAACCGTATTGATTAGGAGACAACAAATCATTTTTTTCTAAATAGTCTACTAATCTTTGATTAATTACTCTTTCAAGTATTTTCGATAAAGCCGGCAAAATAGATATCGGCCTATAATTAATGATACGATTTCTGTCACCATTTTTATAAATGGGGCAAATCTCGGCCTTTTTCAGAGAATCGGGGAACACACCCATCTGAAGGCAACTATTAAATATTTTAGTAATAGGTGGTACAATAATATTTTTATACGTTTTTAGGAAATCACTGCTAATATTGTCCCAACCATTGGCACAGTTTGACTTTAAGCCAAGGATAAGGCGTTCAACTTCAGCTTCGGTAGTATCCATTAAAACGAATGAATTGACTGTACTTGTGTCAGCATTATTAATTTGAGAGTTGCTGTGTAACGTTTGCATGTTTTTTTCATAAATTTTATTTGCCAGAGAAGTTCCAACGTTAACAAAAAATTTATTAACCTCATTGAGTGAATTCTCAGGAGTAGTAGACACTGTCAATAATTCTTTAGGAGGAGTTGATTTTTTAGACGTGTTAGTGACACTGAACAAACATGATTCACATTAGCTCCGGTTCAAAGGAGTTATGAAAATAGGCTTTTGTTCTGCAGTTGTGCTGGCTGAAACAGCAAACATTGGACTAAATTGTTAAAGTAATACGGGGTGTCTTTGACATTGACGCACAAACGAATACCACGGATCCAGAACATGATTCTGGACCCTAATTTTCCTAAGAAAAAAAAAAAAATCTTTTTTTAACTTAAACTATTTAAAATTGTTTTTCTAACCAACCCCGATGAGATTTTTTGAAAAAAAATCAAAAAAGAAATGATTTAAAAATTAATTAATTAAAAAGACATCGGGGTAGATAAAATCATCATTCTAATCAACCCTGATGAAATTTTTATTACAAAGGTAATTCTATCACTTTTTTTTTTCACAAAAAATGTTAAAATAACCATAATATACAGTTTAAATTAAAAAACGTAAAAATAAATCAAAAAATATAACAGGAAAAAACTGACGAAATATTCCACCATTGGAGAGTCCAGAATCATGTACTGGATCCATGGTATCCGTTTGTACGTCGATTTCAAAGATACCCTGTATACATCATTTGTAACAAGGAACAAAAGGCACAGCAATCAACGTATAATTAAATCCAATACGCCAAAATTACAACACAATGCTCAACCGAAAGCCAGGTCCACACAATGGCGCAGAACTGATCGGAATCAACAAGCGAGGCTAGACTAAGGCCATGAGTAAACACGCTCGCTCCAGCCTTGATTCAAAGCGACAATATCCTAAAGCTATGGGCAGAACTTCAAGCTACTTGAGTTTGAATTGGTCGAATTCAACAAATGGATGTTTGTTTGTATTAGTATGTATGTTGTTATAGTGTGCATTTGAAATAAAGCTTGGAACATGACTAATGTAAATGTACAGCAAATACACAACTACTTATTCGAAAAATCAAATAAAGAAATCACACTTATATTATAAACGTAAAAATTTGTGAGTGTGTTACTTTTGTTACACCCGAACGGCTGGATGAATTTGGACGTAATTCGGCAAACGGGTAAACAGTATACTCGCCAGCTTAGTCTTTTATAATATACATGAGCAAAAGTTTGTATTTTCGTACGTGTAAAAGTCTGTTAATCTTTCACGCTCAAACGGCTGAACGGATTTGGATGAAACTTGGCTCACGGGTGGACCATGTCTTGGAATAGAGCATAAGATCTTTTAATCCCTAGATTATATATTCAGGAAAGGTATAACAAATTTTAAATAAAATAATACCTACTTCCCTTTGATAGCGTATGAAGGAGAGGAATTTTAATGAGCACTGTATGTAGGGTGACTGGTAATTAGTGTACGATACTTAAACACGTGACTGTGCTCATGATAACCAACAACTTTTACTATGGGAACAAACCTGAAATTGCGAATAAAAAATCAGCTGTACATTTATGTTTGCCTAATGTACTGAACAGCTGATATTTTTTTCGCGATTTTAGCTTTGCTTCCATACTAAAAATTGTTTGTTATCATGAGCACAATCACGTGTTTAAGTATCGTACACTAATTGCCAGTCACCCTATATACTGTGAATAATCCACTGTACCCCGTGATTCACTGTAACCCAATCTCCCCTAGCGTAGTGCAGCTACAAGTAGACTGGTCCAAGCAGATTACGGTAAGAAGTAGCCGTCTATGTAAAATGAAAAAAAAGCCATTAATTATGATATTAATAAAATTTTAAGAGTTTATTTAAAAGCTGTCCAAAATACACAAAGTACATTTTTAGAATATTACACAAAGGAAGATTCCACAAAGTTTATAAATAAACTTCCACTTGTCTTAAGCCCATCCTTATGGGCTTCATCCCGCTAATTTGACGGCTATTTTCACCCGGATCCAGCGAGTGCGGTGATGCGAATAAGTTCAGTATAAACAGTTGAATAAACTAGCTATTAGTACTTTTTATACGATTGAGTGAACTGGCCTGCATATTCGGGCTACAACCTCGCAAAAAGGTACAACACCCACACAGGCATGTTAAAAGTGGTATGAATAAGGCTATTAGCATTATTCATACCGCTTAGCCAGCCTTATGGTGTTTAAACCGCTGGGATTCAGGCCTCTTTTCTTGGAAAGAGAAGAGGCCGTAATCCACCACGCGGACTCAGTGCGGGTTGGTGTATGTCACATGACATGCTGCTTTTCTCACAATGTTTTCCTTCACCGTTTTGAGAGCAGTGGTGATGAAATAAGTTACATAAAGTAATGCGCCTGGCTGGATTTGAACTCGCAACCTACAACTCGTAAGTCGGAACTGTTACCACTGGGCCATCACTGGTCTGAAAAAGAAAACGGTATGTTTCGTAATAAATTATATTTTGAAATAAATGATGTCATTTATTATAGTAATTTGCACCTCTTGTCATTTCCATTATTAAATTAACACCGAATCAATTAATAAAATAAAATCAAACAATTACATGAAGTCTCATTAATACCTAAATTATAATTTGGTCGCCAATGTGCAAATACGGATTGTCATTGAAATTTGATCATCATCCTGCGGAGTGTCCATGGAGTTTCTTGCACGTTCTTCTCCATAGAGACCTACGTTTTGGAACGTGCAATTTAGCTTCACTTTTCTTGGACTGACCGACATTTGACTATTCAAAAGTGCCTGCATATGGTCTGTTTGAAATAAATTATTTTGTCTTTTGAGAACCAAGGTTAACGACGTAGCTCGAAGGATCGCCAAACTTAAGTGGCAATAGGCAGAGTACATTGCACGCAAAACAGATGGACGCAGCGTTTAAAGGCCTCCAACAAAGTAGACCGACGAACTGGTGAGGGTTGCGGGAATCCGATGGATACGACACGCACAGGACCGTTTGTTGTAGCAACGCTTGGTGGAGGCCTATGTCCAACAGTGGACGAAATAATGATGATGCTGATAATCATCATCTTCCTGCTTTTGTCCCGTTTTATTTGGGGTCAGCGCAACACGTTTTTATCCTATATTCTGTCCTGTCGCCCGTCACGCTATCACTAACTCCCTTTTCTTTCATATTACTTCTCACATAATCCATTCATTTTTTCTTTGGCCTTCCTCTCCCTCTCCATCGATCTTCGTGTAAATCATGAGATAAGTGATTAAAATAACCCCAAATGAATCAATAAAATTAATAATAATAAAAAAATACATTAAATTTTAATATACGAACTAAATCAAATGAAATAAAACTAGGTCGCTTTCAATTAATGCGTCTTTTGACGACGTGCTGCGGTGCCGATGCGTTGCGTTAGTCATACTGCGTACGGACGATCGTATTTTTTGTACAAAGCGTGCGGTGCGCAACCGTGCGGCGAACGGTTAACAACAGGACGGCAACGTCATGATCACCACGTGCCCAATTCAGTGTTTAATAGTGCGGTGTTGAATAGCGCATCCGCGTAGCGCGTAGCCAGATATGTTTTCAATTTAGGCGCTTGTTGACGGACTGCTATCATACTGCAACCGGCTGGCTGCCGAGACGGTCCGATGTATCCGTGTAAATTAAAAGCGCCCTAAGACATTAAGTCCGCAGGACCGAAGCCTACTGGAGTCTATGGGTCGACTTCTGAAAGAGAAACCTGTGGTCCTAAAATGCAAAAGGCAACTGAAGAAACATAGATGTGGTTTTAGTCAGTAAAAGTTTAAAACGCTCTCCCACTACGACCTGGCGAGAAAAGTTAGATGATTTACCAAAATGAAAAAAAAAAATGACCCCTTTGACGCGAGTGAAATTGCGACCAAAAGCTGGTAGGAGTACCGTAAAACGGGGTGAATAGAAACGCAAGGGTGAACATAGCACAAATTCTTTGAACCACAGTAAGCCTGAAACCGACGTGATTGTTTATCCGATTTAAGACCTGAAACCATGGGAAAATCTTCCAAATCTTGACAATCATAAGCGGATTACTTATATGATTCGTTTTATTTGTCTAGCTTTGATGACACCCATGTCTATTTAGCGATGTCTACGCTGTAGAAATATGATTCGTTTACATACAAGTCTTGACAAAAAGTCCAAAAACCAATAAAAACCGGAATAAGCAGGTTGTTTTTGTCATTTTAGGGTTCTGTGACTCAAAAGGAAAAAAATGGAACCCTTATAGGATCACTTTATTGCCCGTCAGTCTGTCTGACAAGACTCTTTTTCTCAAGGATACGTGTAAGTATTAAGCTGAAATTAATATCAAATACTCAGGTCTGCTACTCTTTAGAGCAGAGAATAAATCAAACTTCTAAGTTAACGAAAAAAGGTACGACCGTTTATGTCGCCAAAAACGTATATTTTGACACTTTCAAGGGAATCTAAATTCATATGGCTTTTATTTATTATAAAAATAACTTACTTTTATTTTTCCTTTTCAAGTATCTGTTATTTGTTTATTGTGAAAACCTACCACAGTCTTGTCTTTTTGAACCCAAAGGTTGAATGAAAAAGAATGCCTTGTTGCATTAAGTCCGCCTAAGTACCACTACTGTACATGAAGTTTAAATAAATAAATAGGGTTCTTTACCTTTGACCTAGAATCCTGAAATTTGGCTTGAAGCAAGGCCTTAATACACATGTAAGGAAAAAAAATCTGAAAACTGTAAAATTGTTACGTCACAAAAAACTAACTATAAAAAACAAAAGTTTTTTTTTTTTTGTATTCAATAGTGATGACATATGACTGAAACGTCGACCACGTTTCAGAGTCATATGTCATCATCATCATAATAGGCCTCATCAGAAGGCTTAATGTCACCCAAAGGACAATGGGAAGGGTTATGTTAGGAGTTTCCTAGCGTGATCGAATAAAGATGATCAGGAATGAAGATATCCGCAGGAGAAACAAAGGTTGCCGACATAGCATGAAGAATCACCAAAATAAAGTGGCGATGGGCAGGTCACATTGCACGCAGAACAGATGGCCGTTGGGTTGGAAGGCATCCGACTAAGTGGACCGATAACCTGGTAAAGGTTGCGGGAATGCGATGGACGCGAGACGGACAAGACCGTTCATTGTGGCGATACTTGGGGGAGGTCTATGTACAACAGTGGACATCTTTTGGCTGAAATGATGAAAAACAATTCTATATCGATCAATGTTACATGTCCAAAGTAAAAGGAAACAACTTTTCGCCTTCAAGACACATAAAAGGGCACACGAAAAGAGATTGAATGTTATGTTAACAATGGAATTTTTCATCCCGTTCCTCGTCTGTTAAATAGGGTAAACGCGACAGTTCCTGACTGATACAAATTGCGGCTTAATCCAACGATTGAGCGTGAACTATGAGAGTCGTTACGCGGATCCAGCCGACGTAATAGTCCTTCTTTGTCACTAATGTGCCATAAAAGTAGAGATGTCCTCACGGCAAACGGTTTTGACGGTCAATCGGATTTCGGACAACGAATGGGGATTTTACCCTTGTTACTGTTGTGTGGGCGTACTGTGGTATTGTTGTGTAAGTGGATAATCATTGGTTTTTATTGAAATTGTCCAGAAAAAGATTATAAAGCTAAAACTATATAGGACCGACGCACACGTGTAACAAGCCTGATTCGTGCGTAGAAAGACGTCGCGTGGCGTGGATCTAGTGTAGCTCTACAAGTCTAGTTTCCATATAAAATATATGGAGACCAACGCGCCCAGATCAGCGTGTGTGGCATACGTGTTAGCAGTCAGTAGTTCTACCTTAAATTTTGCGAACCCTTTCTCAACTTTTTTGGGGTCGGGCTGATCGACTCGGGACGTACGCCAGCTTGTTAATCACTAGCCTTTTTAATGTTCCCGCTGTTGGGACTCAAGCCCCGGAAGGAGAGGGAATGGGCCGTAATCCACCACGCGGGCCCAGTGCGTTTTGGTGAATGTCACATGTCTTCGAATTTTTGGTTCTGGGACATGCCGGTTTTCTCACGATGTTTTCCTTCACCGTTTTGAGAGCAGTGGTGATGAAATAAATTACACAAAGTAATGCGCCTGGCTGGGTTCGAACCCGCGATCTCTACTCGTAAGTCGGGGCCGTTACCACTCGACCATCACTGCTCTCGCCAGCTTGTTCACTATAGTATTAAAATAAGGTATTAAAATGGCGCATAGTGAACCACACGCGCCTCAAAGGGTTCTCAGCAAAACCTTAGAGGCGCAATAGGGTCGATACCCGCTAAGACCACGGGGAATTTCTAAAAGGGAAGCCGTGTAAAGGACACAGGTGTGGTTTTAGTCTATTGTCACACCCTCATGCTCCAACCTATAGCGGGAGAAGCCAGTCTATGATTTCGCAACTAAAAAAAAATGGACACGACACCATCATTGCTCGCGTTAAGGTTCTTTTTTTTTATGATGGGAAAAATCATGCAATGACATCCACCGCTCTTGGGCGGAGCGGGAAATAGTGTCAGACTCTTACTGACTAAAAGACCCACCCCGTTCCTTCTAGCCTTCATACCGGTGCTCGAGCGCCCTTTCAGATAACCCTGGCCCCAGTAGGCTTCGACCCGGCTGGGTCCCTGCTGTTGCTGACAACTCCTTGAGGCGCGCGGGAACAGTGCGCGCCGTCGACGACTTAGGCTTGGTCCGGACAGTTACCGGACGGCCGGACAGCGAGCTACCCATTGCTCACTGTCCGCAAGCCCGCGCCTACGGTGGCCGGAAATCGGGATCAGAATCCCGGCGGCGGCGGCGGCGGCGATAACGCCGTTGCTTGATGCGCGTTAAGGTTCTGAAGTGGCGTCCGTATACTGGAAAACACAGCATCGAAAACTCTCCTTAGGGTGGACCGACACGGCCTGTTAAGGCCAAAGTGCCATAAAACAGTGACTTTCTGAAGCCTACTCCTCGGTAACGGCTAGGTTAATAGGTTTGAAAAAAACAACATTATCAACATTTGATTTTTTCGTGCTATTAATACTTTTGATTTAAAAAAATGTTTAGCAATTTCGCAACTTTTCCCTACTCCTTCGAAACGGCTTGGATCTTTTGAAACATTTTTACACATACAAATTGGTGGTTAAATATTCTTCAAAGTGAACATTGCTTATGTAAATCAATCAATATTTCGCAAAGAAAATGGATTTAAAGGTCAGCCGCGCGCTTTCCGGGCGCTGTTGGCCGCAAATAAATGCACAGATTTGCGTACTGCCGCCTAGGCGGGTGCGAGAGGTGCGTCCACATAATTTTGGCCAGATGGTTCAAGGGACTATAAGCCTTAAGGGTCGCGAGAATCCGACGGATGCGAGAGGCACAAGACCAGTCTTTGTGATGATGCTTGGAGGCCTTTATCCAGCAGTAGACGTTTTCCGGCTGAAAAAAAGATTAATAAATAAATTTTAATATTAACTAGGTACCATATTAAATACCTTTTTACCGAAACAGATTTCAAAGACAGAGACTTTCAAGTATGACGTAGAAACCGGCGCAGCACATGACTTTGTCGCTACGAAGAAAATATTAATAAAATATTCCACTTATTTTAATTTAAAGGCTCGCTTCCCACTTTTCAGTAAATAACTCCTTTTGATTATTTTCCGAATAAGTCTGCAAAAGGAAATTATTAAAAGGTATGCGACTGCGGTGCTCAAAGGCGAGGCAAGACGACGGTTCTTTTTGAACTTAGGCATGTAATAAAGTAGGCATCTTTACCTTTGTACATAAGAGTACATAGCCAGCATGTATGATCATCGTAAAGTAAGAAATCCATTTTTAATATTAATTTTTGTTATGGTATGTACAGTACGTACTTTAACTAATATCTATCTATATCTATATTCTATACTTATATAATAAATCTGTAGAAGTGAAAATTCTGTACATTGAAAATATCAAAAGTAATTAAAACATTTTTTGACTGTCTGTCTGTTTGTTCAGGCATCACGCAAAAACTACCAGTTCGATTACGATGAAACTTGGTATAATTATTCTATAATATCCTGGGCATCACACTGGGTACTTTTTATCCCGGAAAAGTATATACAATAAAAAACAAACTTAATTTTGCGGTTCGATCCCTAGATCCGATTACTGTACCAACCGCAAATAATAAGTTTCTCGTAAGTTACGTCACCCGCAGTGGAGTTCACTAAGGGGCGCTGCAAACGGCTAAGATCCATACTTCCATACTAATATTATATTTAAATGGGAAAGTGTGTGTGTGTGTGTCTGTTTGTCCGTCTTTCATGGCAAAACGGAGCTACGAATTGACGTGATTTTTTAAGTGGAGATAGTTGAAGGGATGGAGAGTGACATAGGCTATTTTTTGTCTCTTTCTAACCCCCCACAGAAAGGGGAATCGTGATACCCCGAATTTGACGCGAGAGAAGCCGCGGGCAAAAGCTAGTTGTAAATAAAAACGAAAGTAAGTTTAGAATAGAACACGCTTTATTGTTACATTTTTTTCACGCCCAAACCTCCATACAATTTTGCATAATACATTGTCAGGCCTACAAAAAAGTTTACTTGTCATTTAATAATAATAATATATAGTTATTTAGTTGTTTATAGGTAGTGATTAACGTTATAATAATAATATTCCACAACTATCACACAACGCCGTCTAGTCCCAAGCTAAGCAGAGCTTGTGTTATGAGTACTAGACAACTGATAAACATATTTATATATTTGTAAATGCATACATATTATAGATAAAATATTACACCCAGACACAGAAAGACAGAACAAATGATCGTGCTCATCACACAAAGTGCTCGGTGGGAATTGATCCCACGACCTCCAGCATAACAGTCAGGGCCATCAGCCACTAGACCAACAGGCCAGTCCTAATCGATAAGACAACAACTTTAAATCATTAAATCATTAAATCATTTATTTATTTGCAAACATGGGTAGAAATATACATTGATGTTTTTTTTTTTGAATGAAAAATAAAGTTCTCCATGCTTAACCATCACATGGGTATGCAAATGATGAAAGTAGGCACATGATAGAAAATTAAATAATTATGTTAGCCTTGTCAGTTACAATTTATGACATTATTGTAATAATATTTAAATGTCCAAATTAAGTTTAACAAAAGTCAATAAAAGAATAAGTTTCAAACTAAAATAAAAATAAAAAAATCAGTAAAAATTTAAAGTCAAAATGAATTAATTAAAACAAAATAAAAAATAAATAAATAATAAAAATAAATGTCACAAAATTTTTAAAGTCAAAATAAAAAAAAAAAATAATAAAAAAAAATCAATAAAAATTTAAATTAATAGTCAAAATAAATATAAAAAAAAATTAATAAAAATTTAAACTACAAACAATTATAAATCAAATTCAAAATAATTCATATATAGTAATGTTCAAATCATACACAATCAATCACAGTCTGATTTAAAACCAATACACATCAAATCAATAATAATTAATTGACAAAATAATGCAGAATTTTCTTAATATAATAAATCGGATGTAGTAGGGCTATCATCTTTCATTTAAATAATCATTAATATGATAGTAACATTTTCCGACTAAGAAATCGTACAGTTTTTTTTTAAATTCATCCATATTTTTACTTTCAACTATGTGTTTCAACTTTCGATATACACATCAAATACATGTAATCCTGTTTGTGAATCTTTAATTTTTTTGGTATCGACCAACAACATATTTTTACAAGGGCTTAATCCAAAAACGAGATTCCTCTTACAAAAGCCCTAATTACTGGTAGCTTGGACCCGGTGTCCGATGCCGATGAACTACTATTTTTTTTTTACCCGACTACGGCAAAGCCAAAGGAGGGTTATGATTTTATTTTATAACAGGCTATGTATGTATGTACGTATGTATGTGAGTGTGTTCATCTGTTCCCTCACAGTTCCTAATCTACTTATCGGAATTCGACATTTTATTAGTGTTTCGGTTGGTACCTATAACGTGTGACTGCCTGGCTTTTCTTTTTGTTCTGTTCTTGTTTTTCAGCATCCTGAAAATCTTGTTTCATTCTTTTCCAGCGTGGTTTTTTTGTCGTAGTTGGGTTTTAGTTTTTTACTTTATGTAAATTAAGTTATAGCTAATGTCACTCAGGAATAAAGTAGCTTTCCATCGGTGAAACCAATTTAGCGACCAGACCAGTCCTTCCAGAGATTACCTCCTACAAACAAAAAAAAAACATAAAAACGAACTTTACCTCTACCAACTAGATAGTGTAGATTATAATTATAGTTTAAACAGAACAGAATTTGCTTATCTTTCTCAGGTTCTTGAGATCACGTGACCTTTCTCACAACGCGAACTATCTCAAAAAAACTGTCTTCTGCATCAGGCTCTTGAGCAACAGTCTAACGTCAATTTCGATAGACGGTCGTCGAGGCTTTTGGCCATCAAGCCGTTAGCGGTAACGACAATCAGCACAATGACAGCCGAGTCCATATCACATATATATAATACTAGCATTTGCCCGCGCGGCTTCGCTCCCGCTCTTCCCTACTCTACCCTACTCTACCCTACTCTACACTACTCTACCCTACTCTACCCTACCCTACTCTACTCTACCCTACCCTACCCTACTTTACCCTACACTACTCTACCCTACCCTACTCTACCCTATTCTACCCTATTTTACCCTACTCTACCCTACTCTACCCCACTCTACCCTACTTTACCCTACTCTACCCTACTCTACCCTACTATACCCTACTCTACCCTACTCTACCCTACTCTACCCTAATTTTCATTTTTTTTTCGTAAGTACCTTCTCCTGACAATAACAAACACAACAAAAAACAAAACCGGCCAAGTGCGAGTCGGAGTCACCCATGACGGGTTCCGTAGCCGCAAGTAACATAATACAAAAGTTCTTGTAGTTCGTTGTAACTTTGATCGATGTTTTAATAATAGTGTATTTTTTAGATTTATGACGTATTAAAAACTACTTGTTAGATCTCGTTCAAATCAATTTTCGTTGGCGGTTTGCATAGTAATGTACATCATATATTTTTTTTAGTTTTATCATTCTCTTATTTTAGAAGTTAGAGGATTTTACCACTTTGGAAGTGCCTCTCACGCAAAGTATTCAGTTTAGAAAAAAATGATATTAAAACCTCAATATCATTTTTGAAGACCTATCCATAAATACCCCACACGTATGGGTTTGATGAAAAAAGATAGAACGAGATAAAAGAGGTTTTCAGTGCTATGTATGGCCATACCCCCAAAAGTTATTGCTTTTTTTTCTATTTTTGTGTGAAAATCTTAATGCGATTCACAGAATACATCTACTGTGTAGCTCTTATAGTTTCGGAAAAAAGTGGCTGTGACATACGGACAGATAGACAGACAGACAGACAGACATGACGATTCATTTTTATATATATAGATAGTTAAGATAGATTATATTCTTCTTGCCCTAATTCCATATTACATACTTAAGGCAGCAGAGCACCTTTTCTTCCATTTTGTCCTGTTAACCGAACGCTGTCACTTTCTCCCTTTTCATTCTATTACTAGCTTTTGCCCGCAATGGAGAGGGAGAGGAAGGCCGAAGAAAAGATGGATGGATTGTGTGAGGAGTGATATGAAAGAAAAGGGAGTTAGTGATAGTTTGACGGGTGACAGGACAGAATGGAAGAAAAAAACGTGTTGCGCCGACCCCAAATAATATGGAATAAGGGCAGGAAGAAGAAGAACACTAGGTTTTCCCCGCGGTTTCAGTCGCGTACATTATACATAGACTATGTCCCTCAGGAATAAAGCAGCTTTCTATCGGTAAAATAATTTCAGCAATTGGACCAGTACTTTCAGAGATTACCTCCTACAAATAAATAACGAAAAAAAAACTTTACCTCTTTATTAAAAAGTATCCTATGTCCGTTTCTTGGTTCTAAGCTACCTCTCCACCAATTTTCAGCCAAATCGGTTCAGCCGTTCTTAAGTTATACATAGTGTAACTAACAAGACTTTATTTTATGTATATAGATGAATCATCAAACGTACTTATTTATTTATTTAATCGTCACGCAACACAAAGTACATAGGCGGACTTAATGCCTTAGGCATTCTCTACCAGTCAACCTAGGGTGGTGAAGAGACAATATGGTAGGCGCACAAAAAGAAAATTTTGGTATTAAAACAAGAGTAAAAATTATACATAATTATAGATAAAATACAAATACATATATATTTAATATAATATATATACTACATTTATATATTTATATAAAGTAAGGACAGAAGTTTTGAGACGATTCTGCTATTGGTGTAGAAAAAGATTCCGCAACTTCCGCTTAAATGCATACCGACTTTCGGCCGTTCTGATATCGAGAGGAAGCGCATTCCACAGAAGGATGGACTGTATATAGAAGGAAGAATGAACAAAATCAGAAGTATGAGAAGGACAGAGCAGAAGGAGATTGTTTGAAGAACGCAGATTCCTTGCGTGTGAAGAACAAAGAAATTGAAAGTGAGTTATGAGATAGGATGGAGGCGTGGGAGAGTTGAGCAGAGAGAAAAGTGTGGTAAGTGCGCGCACATTTCTTCTCTGGCGAATACTACTACTACTACTACTGTACTTCGATTGGCCTGTTGGTCTAGTGGTTAGTGGCCCTGACTGATATGCCGGAGGTCGGGGGTTTAATTCCCACCCAGGACAAATATTTGTGTGATGAGCACGACCATTTGTTGTGTCTGGGTGTAATTTATCTATAATATGTATGTATTTAGAAATATATAAGTATGTTTATCAGTTGTCTTGTACCCATAACACAAGCTCTGCTTAGTTTGGGACTAGACGGCGCTGTTTGCTAGTTGTGGAATATTATTATTATTCTTTACATACCATTACATACATGTTCATTGTAGTTAATTCATTATCACTAGTATTGGAAAAAACTCGAGAAAAGACTTTATAAGGATGCTTCATTTTCTGTTCCTCGAAAAACTAATGATAAAGTGTTCAGCGAAACTATAAAAAAAATCTAGACTTTCTTGGAGAGAGCGTGTGTTATAAAACCAGCAAATACCCTTTAGCTAAAGCTTATCTTTGAACCTCGCCTGTTGCAAATTGACGAGGCGATGTAAATATTAGTAGCGTTACGAAACACGGTACTGATATAATCCACACTCCAGACTTGGAATAACTTTAGATTTACCGATAAACTCACAAAATTTGAACAGGAAATTAGAACAATTTTTCTATCTATAAATTATTGAAAACTAAAGTCGTTTTAAGTGTTAGTTTGCTTAGTTTATTATTCCATAGTATAAGATATATAGAAAGACTAAAAGACTAAATTCATTCATTCAAAATCAAACCTGTATTCTTCAGTTACTCTTTGCGTTTTAAAACCACGGGTTTTGTTTTCAGAAAATGCCCGTGTCCAATAGCGAGTATCGGCCCTGCTGGGCTCGGACGCTTTGCTGACATCTCATTGAGAAGCGAGTAGAATACTACGCTGTTGACGACTAGCGTTCGGTCCAGTCTCGATGGCTGGGGTATGAAGACGTCCGTACCCTCATGCTTGCGGTCGTCTTCTTCGCATTACTGATTCGCAGAAGGAGGCTCCCGCTTGCCATTTTTCCTCGCTCAGAACCATGGCCTGAACCAAGGCCTGGCGCGAGTGGTCGCTGCTGCCAATCTCCTCTACGAGGACATGGCAGTGCTCCGTCTACGCGGAGCACGCCTTCACCGTACGCTCCACTGAGTCGACCACCGGGCGGTTTACACAATGGAACCTTCCGAATTTTCCACGTCTGGTCTTCACCACCACACCTTCCAGACGACGTAGGTGAAGACGCCATGACTCTTCTCCAGCCATTCCTCAAAGGGGAGACTTACTGCCATGACAGTTTAAGATATAATAACCTTATCGGAAATAACTGTTAGCCGTTTGGCCAAACGGCTCAAACATGCAACATGTCATAACCACATGTCCAGAATTCGAATGCTCATTGAATTGTTTGGGATTTATCAGCAAACTGCTAATCGATTTGTCACGTACTTAACCAAAAAACTGGGAAAGCCCAGTTCTTTCTTTCGATGGCCAAAAAAGAACCTTTAGCCTTGGCAATCAGCACCTATTGCTATTCAAACTGGCAATGTTGCTGGGTTTCTGAATATTTTTCCCATTGAACGTTCATAAATTTTTTGATGAACAATTTTCTTACGAGTTTGTATGTACTATGGTTTTTTGTTTGTATATGTATCTAATAGGCTTTTTATTAGTTACGTTATTCATATGTATATTGTAGTTACATACGTAACATATTTTAAAAAGGTACCTAAGTAAGTAACATACCACAGTGTCTCAAGACGAAAGTCTTTAACCGGTGCGTGTTGCCAGTGATGACATATGGTTTCGAAATGTGGTCGCTCACAATGGGCCTCATCAGAAGGCTTAAAGTCACCCAAAGAGCAATGGAAAGGGCTATGCTCGGGGTTTCCTTGCGTGATCGAATAAAAAATGAAGATATCCGCAGGAAAACTAAGTTTGCCGACATAGCACAAAGAATTGCCAAACTAAAGTGGCAATGGGCAGGGCACATTGGTCGCAGAACAGATGGCCGTTGGGGCCGAAAGGTTTTGGAGTGGCGACTGCGTACCGGAAGATGCAGCGTTGGAAGGCCTCCTACAAGGTGGACCGATGACGTGGTGAAGGTAGCGGGAAACCGATGTGGCGACGCTTGGGGGAGGCCTATGTCCAACAGTGGACGTGTATCGACTGAAATGATGATGATGATGATTATGACCTAAGTAAGTAGGTATCAAATATTATTAGTATCGGTGGTGTCTAACTTGTCACCTTTTTAAATATTTTTGGAAAAAAAAATAACATGGTGTAAAAACTATTGAAATCTATTCAGTTACTGATTCTGAACAAACTATATTCAGATTTCGCATAAAATAAAAATAATGTGGTATACTAACAGCCGCCAGTGGCTTCGCCCGCGTCATTATAAAAAAAAATATGCCAAAGGAACATATTCCTCGGGATACAGATCTGAGTTTGTTTCGGTGTTTTTCTCAGGGTAGTCAGTTAGGAAACACCGGCCTCATCTTGTTTAAATTGATGAAAAAATTGACGTGTAAAAGTGTTTATAAAAAACATTACATGACAGTAATTCAACACGACTGAGGAGAAAACAACCGCAGGACCAATAAAACCTTTACATGGCACCATCACACCACCATCATCCAATCTGCTACAGAGTAATTCCTAATGGATAAATCTAAAAGCTCTTCTGCGCAATCCGAGAATCAAACCCAGAACCCTACACTTAGCAGTCGCGCTTATGACCACAACACCAACGAGGCAGTACCTCTACCAGTTCACCAGATACTAATAAGTTGACATGAATAAGAAACTAAGTATCTAGATCAAAACTTTGTAACAATACGTAACATATTCCAGGCTTAAAACGTTTGAGGCAGATGTAAAAAAAAAAACTACAGGCTACATTTTCGAAAAAGTTTCTGATCCGTTCAGAAAACAGTTAATCTAGGTACTATGTATATTTTAATTCTATATTATACAATAAAACAACATAAAATACACAGATAAAATATATTTCAAGGACTTACTTGAAATGTATTATCTCAGTTTGTACCTACAAAGACGAGCTTAGCTCACAGTTGAATTTTCTCCCAGAAAACCTGCGAGACGCATAGCAACGTTCATTGTGGCGACGCTTGGGGGAGGCCTGTGTCCAACAGTGGACGTATATAGGCTGAAATGATGATGATGATGATGATGAAACCTCTGAGAAGCCACGAAAAATTACAGTAGAGGGTAGGATTCAGTAAGTATATTCAATATATATAAAATATTTTAAAATAACACAACGTATATGTATGTAATAAATAACGTAAGGTAATAACATAACGTATGCAGTTTTGAGTATTTGATGCGGCCTACCCAAATGTCCTTTCTTTGGTATTGTTCGTCAAGTCGTTGAGCTCCTTAGTAGTCCTAAGTTGAGCTACACGCATACTGACAAATACTTACACTGACTGGATAGGTCCACTTAGAACTGTGTGGTTCTTTCTTCAAAAGACCATCTCAGGCTCAATCTGTATGTGGTTGTAGGTGGGAATATAATTTGACTATTACATGTTTTGTTGTATGGACTTTAAACGAAACTTTGACCCCTGAGTTTGTTTCGGTGTTTCTTCTCAGGGTAGTCAGCTAGGAAACACCGGCTTCATCTAGTTTTAACTGACCAAAAAAAAAATTAACGTGTAAAAGTGTTTTTATAAAACCTACTTGCAAAATAAAGATCATTTATCTAAGTATGTATTTACTATTTTATTTGTCTATTTATTAAGTTGCACCTGCCTTGTTATGTTTCTGCACCACCCTAAGATCGACTGACAGATAATGCCTAAGGCATTAAGTCTTCCTTCGTACAGTGTTTTGTGCATTAAGCTTGAAATAAATAAATAAACATAACTTCTAATTCTTCTTCTATTTCTCGTGTCACAGTGTTGGAACAATACTCTTCCGAAAAGGTTTGACCAATTCATATGCAATGTGTATATATTCAGTTCTGAGAATAGGACGTAAATTATGTTTACCTTCCCACCCCCACACCAAATTTTTAACCGACTTCGAAAAGGAGGAGGTTCTATGTTCGGCTGAATGTATGTTTTTTTTTAGGGGATGTATCGGACTGATCTGATGACGAAGCCAGAAGGTAAATTAATGTAATCTAACCGTGTTTAGGATTTTTAGAATCGTTGTGAGATGCTCTCTGGTTATATGGTATTTAAGTTTGGCTGAGAGGTAATTTTTAGTGGTGGTACCATAACTAAAAAGTATAAAATAAAAAACTTTTTACAAAAAAAAAATACAACCGATATCAATGTTAAAAAAACACTGAAAAGTACAAAATAACTTTAATTTCGGAAGTCGGTATCAAATAACGAAGAGACAAAACTATTATATTAAAAACACCGAGTTCCGAAATTAAAGTTATTTTGTACTTTTCAGTGTTTTTTTTTTTTAATTATATTATAGAACAACGTTTGCCGAGTCAGCCAGTAAATATATAAAAATGGCTTATCTGATTATTATAAACTTTATTTCCACAAAAACCCAATTAAGCCAACACCGAAGAATTTTCAGGCAACAGCAGCTTCACAATAACATCACTTTCAGTTCAGTTATGCCCTTTAGAAAAAAAACTTTCTTAATTTCGTTGCGTTATAAAGTAATTCGTTTGCCCCTGTAATGGCTTGCAAAGCAGCAAAGTTTTTTGCTGCGTGGTTTGACACTTACTAAAGCGCAGCAGGGCAATTTACTAGTACGATTAAATTTAATTCTTGCTTAACTTGCAGAACTATTTAATAAACGCTTAACTTTTACGCTTAAGTGTGCAAAAGGTCTTTAAAACCGTGGATTTTTAATTTGAAATGTACTTAGAGATTTGTATTTACATTTTGAGCGTGCTACTTACGACCAATTATACAAGAAATGAGTAAAACAAGTTTCATACACTTCACATACGCAATTATCACTCTTTAAATTTACAAGTATATGATTTTTTTGAGCCGTAAAATTATCAAGCAAAACCAACTCTTTCAAAATCCTAAAAATCTGGTTTCGTATTTTTAAGCGTAATTTTTTTTTGTCATAGTCCGGTTTTAGTTTTATTATTTCAACTATTTCGGTATTATTGACGGTAATTTTTTTTAACACATTACTTTTTGACCGCTAGAGGCCGTCACATTAAATTTGAACAATATTTTGAAAATGTACAAGTGTGCTTAACTTAGAAAGAAACACAGCCTATATACATATATATATATATTTATATATATTTAAATATGTATATATATATATTGTCACAATATTTTTTATCCGCTAGAGTGCGCCACATTGAGTTTTGTGACACGACACGAAGCTTATGTTCACTGAACGATTAAGTCTATTCTAACGATACCTTTTTATTTGTCGAGTTCCAATACGTAATTTAGGAGCTATGGGTGACCAGATGAACATACATACAGTGCCTTCCAAAAGTTAGTTGAAATGAATTCACCTTATAAATAAAGTCGCATAATTTCTAAAACACGCAGTTTCAATAAATGAACTGATCACTATTTATGTTAGGATACTCTATTCTAAAACGTACAGTAGCGGATTCCAGGGAATTAATTTTGTTTTATTTCACAATCTATGTTTGTCTTCTCTCCTTACGGTCAGTTGAAATAGGAAACTTTTTACCAATTTTAGATACTTTCGCGGTTTTAAACTCATTTATTAATATTGTTAGGGCCGTGTGGGTACTTTAAATTTAATAACAAGATATTCTCCGCGAGATAGGCTCCGAGGCGAAAAGTAACTGTTGAAGAAAGAACAAAGATTGTGTGTGAATACGAAAAATTAAAAAACTTTAGTGCTGTGGGAAAATTATTTAAAGTTAGACCAGAAAGTATTACCTTTAACTGATCTTTGATCTCTCGTAGCACAATCTTGTGATTGATTTTACACTGCCGCACAATTTGTCGATCATCAACACAATTAGTAGCCCTAGGATGCCCCGACTGTGGCCTATCTGCAAGACTAGGACATTCTGAACTCTTCTTTTTTATTTTTTGAATACTTTCTGGTCTAACTTTAAATAATTTTCCCACAGCAGTAAAGTTTTTCAATTTTTCGTATTCACACACAATCTTTGTTCTTTCTCCTACAGTTTATTTTCAATTCGTAGCCATTATTAATTCAAAAATAGTCAAATCACCTTACAATATCTTGTTATTAAATTTAAAGTACTCACACTGCCCTAACAATATTAATAAATGAGTTTAAAACCGCGAGAGTATCTGAAATTGGTAAAAAGTTTCCTATTTCAACTGACTTTTGGCACACTCAAATCAAGTAGTGAGCACATAAACATAGACTATGAAAGAAAACAAAATTAATTTCGGGGAATTCGCTACTCTACGTATTAGAATAGAGTATCCGAACATAAATAGTGAACAGTTCATTTATTGAAACTGCGTGTTTTAGGAATTATGTGACATCATTTTTAAGGTGAATTAATTTCAACTAACTTTTGGAGGGCACTGTACATAGCCTGTCAAAATCATAACCCTTCTTTAGCTTTGCCGTAGTGTAGGTAAAAAATACTCAACATGGCTGTCAACTTGATCAACAGATTCTCTCAATCTCCACCAGACCATCTCACCGGAATCCATCGAATCGATATCACTGACAGCTAGATTGTGGTGTTGTTTATCGTACCGTTGACTGCATCGTCCGATAATATCAATGTGCTTACATGACTTGCGCTATACCGATGTATTGGCCTTTCAATTAAGATATTAGAAATCCAAAACGTAAGTATTTTATTTAGAAGATTGAATTGTAATTGTTGTTATGAAATATTATGTAGGCAATGGTCTACAGTTAGGTAGATTTAGGGCTTTATCACACTAGCGGTTTGCTAGCGGCTGCGGGGCGGGGCGGGCGCGAATTGAATGTGTCGCAAATACGCTGCGACTGTACAGCGAAGACGTCGCGGATGCGTGGCAAATTCGCAACGTTTTCAACGCGTGTTTGTAACAAGTTAACGAGGTACGTACATTTAGTAACAAAATGGATTCCGACAAGGAGACACAGCTGTTGGCATTGTTATTTCGATGAATGAGTCCCGCACCTCGTTGCCATATCTCTTTGTGCGTCTGCAACAAATTTGCTGCGTATGCGTGGCCTGTTCGCTGCGTGTCCTTAACGTAGGTATTCGTTCCGCTCCCGGTCCGTTTTGAGGAGCTCGCAATCCGCTAGTAGGATAAGAGTCATAAATTTTAGGTTTAACGCGCGTTTTTTTTTTTTGAGTTGGCAATTCAATCATGAAAAAGTTTCTCCCACCATGATTTAAGCGAGCAGGAGTGTCATACTTTTACTGACTACAACACAGGTTCATCCTTCAGCTGACTTTTGCGTTCTAGGGCTGCAGTGATTCTTTCGAACAATCCTGCATTTCAAAGCACAATAACTGATTTCTATAGAACTTTCTTGACACTTCCCTATACATTCTCATTTCTCATTTTATCCATTTGTGTAACATCACACATTACTCTTAGGACATTCTCATTTATTTTTTCGCTCATGCACTTGCTTCCTATCTATTCTTTTGTGACCCAAAATTTTGATCTGTAACAAGACCAGTCCCTTTATGCATCTAATAATCACTGAAAGATGTTGTTTTGAATGAATACTATTTACTAATCTCATCAAAAATAATCTCGCTTTATCATTTCTCACCCAGCTTGGGGTCTGCTTCCAGTCTTACCAGATGCGGCTGAATATCCTTATTTTACACAAAGTCACTGCCTATGAGACCTCCACCACCCGTTTACTAGGCAACACGATACTCCTTGGATATACAGATATTATCATCATCAATTCAGCCGCAAGACGTCCATTGTTAGATATGTGTCGCCGTCGCCACAACGAACGGTCATGAGAGTCTAGCAACATACCCGCAATTCTCAGCAGGTCATCGGTCCACCTTGTGGGAAGCCTCACTCTAGAACCTGCAGGCCTCATCGACAATCTATTCTACGAGTAATTTGCCCTGACCACTGCCACTTAACTTTAGCGAATTTTTTGAGCTATATCGGTAACCTTGGTTATCCTGCGGATATCTTTATTCCTGATGCGATCACGCTAGGAAACTCCAAGCATAGCCTTTTGCATTGCCCTTTGGGTGATTGTAAGACTTATAAATAATCTCACTTAGCATAGTATGGCATAGCATAGCATAGTCGGCTATATAATGTTCCCACCGTCGGGACTCAAGCCTCCTCTCCAGAAGAGGGAATGAGCCCATTCCCTCGATGAGCCGTAATCCACCACGCGGGCCTAGTGTGGGTTGGTGGATGTCATGTCTTCGAATGTTTTGTTCTAGGACATGCCAGTTTACTCACAATATTTTCCTTCACCGTTTCGAGAGCAGTGGTGATGAAATAAATTATACAAAGTAATGCGCCTGGCTGGGTTTGAAACCGCGACTACTCCACTCTCAACTAAGTCGAGGCCATTACCACTCGGCCGCCACTACTCTCCCAAAATCTCGCTTATTAGATGTTTATTAGAAGCAGTATCACTACACAAGAACCCAGTCAATTCATAAGACTGCATAAAGATTCAATAACCCCATGTTTTCTGTATCATGAAGTATATCGTCCATTTTTATGGTCGTTCGTATACTGGGGTGACATATTTGACCCGGATCGACCAATCGATTGGTCCGTAATGGATGTTCTGAATGACGAAATTTCGCGACCCCCGTCACGTACAGTAGACCAAATAAGTGCGCACTGTGATTTTCATTATGACCGTTATGGTTTTGTTGCAACACTTTTGCTTTGTGTATTCGGATTTTTTTAGTGCTGTTATTTTATGTTCGGGACATGATGTGACTTTCTTATTTATTATTTTCCCTTCTTTTTGTTTGTTTGTGGTATTCTGGTTGTTGTTTTTTTGGATCGAGTGATTTTCTCACTTTTTGGCATCTAAGCTTTTTATAAGATACTTAATATTGTAATTGATGAATTTTTATTTAAATTAAATCTTTCAATAATGTACGTTATGAATTCCTTTTTTATAATAGACAACAATTCCTATAACGTTAGAATACTAATGATATTGCTGTCTTATATGCCAATCTACCTGTTATATTTGACTTCACTTATATAATAATCTACACTAATATTTATTTATTTATTACTGCTTTATGCACATTACACTGTACAAAGGCGGACTTAATGCCATAGGCATTATCATTATTATTAATATAATAAAGAGGTAAAGTTTGTTTTTTTATTTATTTAATTTTTTGTTTGTAGAAGGTAATCTCCGGAAGTAATGGTCCGATTGCTAAATTTTTTTCACTGATAGAAAGCTGCTTTAATCCTTAGTGACATATGCTATATTTCATGCACACGAGCGAAGCTGCGGGCAAAAGCTAGTAACATAATATTTCAGATAACAAACAAAAACCAAAATCAAAACCACAAAGCAAGATTTTTAGGAAAAGATTCAGTATTTTATTTTACTTGGAAAGCTTAGCTAATTATGCTTACTTACCTATATTCTAATGAACCTATATGCTAATTACAAGTTTTCACATATAACGCAAACGAATAACTGTTTAAATAGATACATTATACAATATAAATAAGATACATGCATATACACAAGCGTGCAAGCATGTACATTGTACTTAAAATTAAGAAGTGGAATTCCCTACCAGAATTTGTGTTTCCAGATTCCTGCTGTATGGAGTTCATTATATCAAGAGTGAATAGGTTACTTAACAAAGCAAGCGTGTTCCATCGTCGACTACGTCACAGCTTACCAGCAGATGAAATAGTGGTGTGAATCTATCAATAGTCGGTGCTCCAAAGTCTTGAGCACCGACCGACGCCGACCGACATGCTAGTAACTTAGCACGTCGGTTTATTTCTACCGATTGCATTTCGCGAAATATGCATCGGAATTGCATAACTTAATTCCGCCAAGTCCTTTTCATCATTGGATCACCAGCCGTACAGCGATGCGCCATCGGTATCTGCTAGACCTCCCATCTATAGGTACACATAAAACGCTTTGAGAACATATTCATTGTGCGTACAACTAAGGAGTGGATTCACAAAATATATAGGTACGGAAGTCAATCTACATACAAAGCGCGCTCGAGCAAAGCACACATAGATACCGCTCACGGATACGATATCTCGGAGCGCCTCGGCCCGCTTGTCGAACAGTTCCGGCTCAAACGCTCATTAGTGTGCGTCCGCCGAGCGTAGGTATAATAAAAGTGAAGTACACACATGAGACTGTTTTCTGTACTTATCTATTTTGTAGTGGAGTTTCCTCGGAGTCTGTGTTTTCTGAGAGCTACAACTTAGGGGTATTTAAGTCATGAGTGTATTGGTTATTTTTAAGTAGGCGTGTTACACCGTCGACCACATCACCATTTACCATCAGGTGAGATAATAGTCAAATGCAAACCATTAATTATAAAAAAAAAATTATTAATTATGAAAAAAAATCAACAATTATAGAGTCTGTCTAATAAGTTAAACGAGTTGGGTAATTATTAGGATTTAATGAAATCTGATGGTGTCAATACGGGTTCAATAATCAAGGTTGATTAAGAGATAGAGATCATTGTTTACTAACAGAAGAACCTTATAAAAAGTATCGAATATACTTAAGTATTTTTTAAATGATTAAATATTATACAAAATTCCCAAGTCGGTTAACTTATCAGACAGACTTTACCTATAAAAGTTTTTCTATTATATTTTCTATTTTTCATAACTCACTTTTACAAAAGGCACATAATGATATGTAAATTTTCTCTGACTTTTTATAATAATTGTCGACGAAGGCTTCAATGTCTTCAATCTGAATTAAGGAAAATTTGTTGAAAACTTTTCAAATAAGTCAAAATTTCTGTAAAGTTTTCCATAAGTCGTGTAATTGGTTTATTAATCTTAGCTTTGAAAATACTTTTTGGGTACACCCTCTTCTGAGGAAGGTCGGCTAGTATACTGTAAATGTGTTCTTATATGGAATTTTCAATTACATTTTAAAATGCAGTGTATAGATACAGTCAGGAAAAAATATGGTTTAATTTCATAACGAATGTCAGGAATGTGGATATTTGCAGGTTAAGGATGTAGCCTGAAGAAACACTAACCCAACATAAGCAGAAGTGGGTAGGGCACATTTCTCGCAGAAACTGGACCGATACGACCTTCGAGAGCGGAACAGTAACCATAGATGCCGGTGCAACCACACATAACTATAGAAGGCACCAGATAACCATGGAAAAAAGTACATTAACCTTTTCCCAATATATCTGTGTTGGTACCCGAAAAACAAACAATGAATTGCTTTTCATTACTAGATCAAGTAAAGGATCATTTTAATGGTGTCCTGACATGTCCGCTTTGTGCTCGGAGTTTTTCGGCCAAGGTTGGATATGCAAGTCACATGAGGGCGCATAAAAGAGCAGCAGATCTGAGCTCACAACCACTATGAGAAGCCAAAGAATGCGGTCGCTGTGGCCGAAATCGGCTAGATGGCATCATCGATTCAAGAAAGCTTTATGTCTTAATTTCCGTTTTTTAAATTAACAATGTCAACAAATGTAGGAGCAATGACCGTTATTCCACGACTATCTGGCACCTACCTTAGTATTTAAAAATAAAATTGTAAAGAAAACAGCTTTATCCTCTCGTCTATAAAATTGACTGATAAGTACGAGTAAAACGGCGATATGAGGGTTTTATTTTCGACACTAAACAGTCTACTTAGTATTTACCCATATTCGTAAAAACCAATCAGCAATTTTATTTTATCTTTCACTTGAAACAAGAGTAATGCCGGTTATTTATCCTTTCGACAATTTACAGCTCATATTACGTAAAACGTCGTAAAGTATTTATTTCCTAATAAAAAGATATATATCGTAACAAGAACAATATCATTACTCAGCACCCAGTGCTGAGTGTACATCTAAAAGATAAAAATTACGAACTGTTTACTCATAAAAATAGAGAGATGTAGTGATGGCCTCAGACATTATTGTCGTTGTCGATGTAAGTGACGGCCTCTTAATGAATCTGTCTATTTCCAACTATTCTGGGATCGGCTTCCAGTCTGATCGGAGGCAGCTGAGCACCCGTATTTTATATGTGTTTCCTGATAGCTACAACCCGGGAATCTTTAAGTCGAGAGTGAATAGGTTTTTTTTAGGTAAGCGCGTTTCATCGTCGACCGCATCGTCGCTTTCCATCAGGTGAGATAGCGGTCAAGCGCGAACCTATCAAAAAAAAAAAAACCTCTATAACACAGTAATTGGGCTGTAGAAATTAAATTAGATAGGCAGTCGATGGCTCCTGGCAAAGCTGCTGTCAGATTTCTGGCTTCTGACTACCCGCCATGACAGTCAAAAAATACAAATTGACAGCGAAGACCAGTCTCAGAATTTCATGGATGGTTACTTATCTACTACTACTAAACTACTACTAAACCTTGGCAATTGTTGTTGAACATAGAAGCCTGTGACTTATAACATCTCACTCTCTTTCTCTTCTCTTGTTAACATGGCTTTGGTGAAAAATGCTATATACTGCATAGAAACAAGAAGAAATAAAGCGATTATTATGGTAAAAACCAAAAACAAATTAATAATATTACATACATATTTATTTGTGCCCAATTTTTCTCACAATTCTGTAGTATTAAAGTGATGATTAAGGCATATTCTATCGCTCAAACTGCGTATATTTACTTGAAATCGTAAATATGCATTCGAAAAACCAAAAAAAGGCATTTTTTTTTATTTTGTCTGCATTAAAACAAAAAAGTACTTAAATCAGCCCGTAAACTAGGATGACATGGTGATAAAATAAAAAGCTTATATTCAGAACCAGACATTACTGGGCAGATGCTGCATAATTATATTATGTTCTAGTAATATGAGAAGTAGTATGTACCCTAGTAATATGAAAAGTAAGTTATTTCTTCATTTACAGCAGAAATGCAAATGATATGCAAAGCGATTGTCGGCAGCAGTCTATGCTTAGTTTCATGCATATGATTCGTGTGATTGTTTTTATCTGTATTATTTTTTCAGCTAAATAACTTTAACACTTATAAAAAAATTGGGCAAGTGCGAGTCGGACTCGCGCACTGAGGGTTCCGTGCAAACAACAATTCCCGAACGGAGCCTCGAAGATTTTTCAGAATTGCAATTTTTTTTGTAACGTATGTAACAACAAATTTACTGTTTTCAGATTTATTTCTATACCTGTGCTATAAGACCTTGCTTTGTATTAAATTTCAGAATTCTGAGTTCTTCTCGTTAACTCATCATCCCTATGAATTTTGATCTTTGAGAGTATCAAAATATACGTTTTTTTGCGACATAAACGGCCGTATCTTTTATATTCGTTATCTTAGAAGTTTGATTTTTTCACAGCTTGAAGAAACCGCAGACTTGAGTATAATTATGATTTTAACTTCAACTTGATACCTCTATGCGTTCTTGAGATAAAGGGCCTTGACAGACAGACAGACGGACGGACGGACAACAAAGTGATCCTATAAGGGTTCCGTTTTTTCATTTAGGGGTACGGAACCCTAAAAAGTACAAAATGACAAGATAACATCACAATAAATGTTAGGTTACTTTAAAAAGTAAGTAACCATTCCCAAACTGAGCATTTGCTTTATCTGGAGTAGTCAGCGGACCACTGTTTTATTAGTGCAATTACAGAATATTATCACTGTCCTATTTTGTTGGTACATACGGACATAGTACCCACTGCACCATTTTTTTAAATATGTATATTTTTCAAATTAAAACTGTGTAAAATCGTTATTTTAACCAACCCCGGATAATTATTTTTTAATTAAAAATTACTTTATTAAACAGTCATCGGGGTAAATAAAATCGCTAATAGTTATTAAAATTCACTCATTTTTTTTTCACTAAAAATATCAGAACAACTATTGTATACAGTTAAAATTAAAAAAAAAAACGTAAAGATTAAAAAAAAATATACAGTTCAGAATCATGTACATAGACATGTGCGTCGATTTCAAAGACACCCTGTATATTTTCTTTTATTACAAGGGCAAAATCGCTAGCAGAAGCTAGTAATATTATGAATTTCGTTTAACTCTATGTAAACTCTATGTAAAATAAGTTACGATTATAAACAAAACGATAAATGCCCCCACTATTTACTTCAAGCTTTTGAGAAATGGCCGTAAAATAACTGAAAAGTGGTCCTTTAAAAAATTTAAACAAGTTATCATAGTTATTAAATTTTTCCCCCGATCAAACAAAAATTATATTTTCTAGAGCCCAATTTATAGTTCGCTGTCCGTCGCACTCAGCAATAATATTTTATCGATATTAAGGACCCATCACTAGGATTGAAGTTAAGTCGTGCATCAAATTGATTATATTCATGAAAAGTTGGTAGCCTTTATAAACGAAGTTGGTTTATTGTTGACTTTGCTGATAGTGCTTCGAACTTACTAAAATACTAGCTTTTATTACTAGCTTTGCGCGCGTGAAAGTAGAAAACTATATTAAATAATAATAATCCTTTATTACAAGGCAAAATCAACAATCCAAATCCAATGGAACATACTCAGTTCGGGAGGTTCCTGTTCCGAATTAAAGCGGAAGTGACGCCCGGGTGTCGCCACTGTGCGGAACGCCCGGAGGACACGGTGGAGCACACAATCGCGGTGTGCCCTGCTTGGGCGGAGCATCGCCGTGCCCTCGTGGGGGTGATCGGCGGCGGAGACCTCTCGCGCCGGGCCTTGGTCGAGGCCATGGTCCGGAGCGAGGAGGAGTGGCAGGCGGTCGCCGACTTCTGCGAAGCAGTAATGCTCGCTAAGGAGGAGGCCGACCGCATCAGGCAACGGCGCCCTCGCCGCCGCCGGGATTCCGATCCCGATTTCCAGCCACCGTAGGCGCGGGCTTGCGGACAGTGAGCAATGGGTAGCTCGCTGTCCGGCCGTCCGGTAACTGTCCGGACCAAGCCCAAGTCGTCGACGGCGCGCGCTGTTCCCGCGTGCCTCAAGGAGTTGTCAGCAACAGCAGGGGCCCAGCCGGGTCGAAGCCTACCGGGGCCAGGGTTATCCGAAAGGGCGCTCGAGCCCCGGTATGAAGGCTTGAAGGAACGGGATGGGTTTTTTAGTCAGTAAGAGTCTGACACTATCTCCCGCTCCGCCCAAGAGCGGGGTTTGTCATAAGATGATTTTTCCCATCGAAAAAAAAAAAAAACTCCCAGGAAACAAAATTAATCGGGAATACATATCCACATCAGAAAAAAAAAGATAAATACGTCATGTTTGGTATCATTTGAAAGGGATTCACATAAATAGTATAGAAGCGGTGTTTTAACACCAAAATTGTTTAAATAAAAAATAAGTAAAAAACTAAAATACGACTAAGACAAAAAAACGACACTGAAAAAGTATGCGTACCGCGTATCTTTTTGTTCTGTTCTTGTTTTTCCACTTACCTTTATTAAGCATCCTGAAAAACTTGTTTCATACTTTTTCAGTGTCATTTTTTTGTCACTCGCCGTCTGCAAGCCCGCGCTTACGGTGGCTGGAAACAGAGATCGGCATCCCGGCAGCGGCTGGGGCGTGAGCGCCGTTGCCTCACGCGTGCGGCCTCATACTTTACTAGTATTACTCTTTCGCAGAAGGAGGCGACCGCCTGACACCCGGGTGTCACTTCCGCACGAATCCGATGCAAGAACCTCCCAAACTGACCATGTCCGATGAGGATCTGCGTCATGCGGAAAGTTAGGATATCGCGAGGTCTTTCCAGCCACGCCTCAAAGAGGGAAATTACCGAAAAGTGAACCACGGGTGTTAATTTGACAGTTTAATAATTTATTTAATGAACGTTGGTTTTTTCTTAGATCAAAAGCTCCACTTTAAATCTGATCACTGCTTTTTGTTACATCTTGTATAGAATTTCTTATCAAACTTTGATTCGTCGTTAATAGTAAATATCAAAAGACGGAACAGTTACGTGAACTTGAAGTAATTTGGGATTACTCCCACTTTACTACTACCTATAATATTATTTCTTAAGTTCCTTTTTGAACTCACTATCTCTCTGTCTCTATCTATCTTATTTTATGTGTGTACCTGTATATCTTCTACCAAACACTTGTAACAAACAAACCTAAAGTGTGATGTGATAAAAATGTTGGCGCTCGAAACTGAATCACTGTGACAGAGCATAAGCATGAAAATCCTGCAACTATTTTCCCGAAATCTTCTGATCTCTATATGACAAAGACCCTAACCCGTAGGGCTGGTCAATTTAAATCTAAATTAGAACAAATAGCAGCAAGCTAGGAGTGATTGAGGGTACTCGAATCGTAATCAAAATACGGTCTGATTATCCGAAAAGGTCTGAGGTTCTAAACATGAACGTAACATGTAGAATCATAAATTGAAGTATCGCTCACTCTCTTTGCATTCTATATTATACATATTTGAAATGTTCAAGTGACATACCACAAAACCACCGAAACACTCGTGCAATCAATACAGGAGATAAAAAGTAACTTTATAAAAAAAACTTCCAGGGCGTCTTTTGAGTACCTAGATGTTATCTATACAGGATGTATCTGACATTGACGCACAAACGACTACCATGGATCCAGTACATGATTCTGGATGCCCCAGTGGTGGAATGTTTCGTCAGTTTCTTTTCACGAAGTAGGCAAGCACACAAGAAAGAATTTTTAAAAACCCAGCCCCTAAGAAGCTAAACGGGGGTCTAAAGTTTTTATGGAGAAACCTAGTTTCACGCCCACAAAGCCGTTGGCAGAAGCTATTATTGTAGATAAAAGAGAAAAAGACGATTGTTTTTAAATATTTCTTAAAACCAGACTTGCAATAAAAATGAATTTGCCCATCACCGTGTTCAATCATTGAACATCAATAGAAATGATATTGCTGTTGTACTAAAATTGAAAGTCTTGTAGATCCTCTAGTCCAAATGCCTTAATTTCAAATATTAAAGTCGCCCAATATTGCTTTAATATAATTTGTAAAAACGACGCTAGGTAGCATGACAATACTGTGTAGTGTAAGTTGTCTGATTTTTTTTGGTGAAAAATAAAAATAGTGTGTAAAAAAAAATTAAGCGTTTTTGTTATAGCTTTTTCTTTTTTCAGGTTTTACGGTTTTTGAGACTAACACAATAAAAATCACATTGCCACAATATTACCGAGTAACATCCGTGATGGTGTGATGGAATGAGAGGTTAAATTATTTTAAGTACCTACATCATATACATTAAATATGCATACCTGAGTTTCCTAGCATCTCGATAAATATAATTATTCAAGTTACCAAATGATGCTCAAGCATATTTTAAATTGTTTATAGCTACGGAATCAATTTTGTTTGCAATTTGTGGTAAGATCTTCTTCTTCTTCCTGCCCTTGTTCCATCTTATTTAGGGTCGGCGCAATACGTTTTTTTCTTCCATTCTACCCTGTCACTCGTCATGCTATCACTAACTTCCTTTTCTTTCATATCATTCTTTACGCAATCCATCCATCTTTTCTTTGGCCTCCCTCTCCCTCTCCACCCATCCACATGTATACTCATAACTCTTTTGGTAACATGCATTTCATCCAATTTGTGGTAAGATAAATTAATTAAAAACAACTCCAAAAAAGTACGATAAATATGCATATTCGTTCATTTTGATTTAAATTACACTGTGTAATTAAAAAAAAGTGTTTACACTCATCATCATCATCATTTCAGCCCAAAAACGTACACTGTCGCGTCGCAAAATGACCTGTTCTGTGCGTGATGCATCCAACGGATTCCCGTGACCCTCGCCAGGTCATTGCTTCACCTTGTGGGAGACTTACCAGCGCTGCGTCCCGTGACCCTAGCCAGATGATCGGTCTTCCTTGTGGTAGGTCTGTCAATGCTGCGTCTTCTAGTACGGGGTTACCCCTCCAGAAACTTTCGGCCCCATCGACTACCTGTTCTACAAGCAATGTGGCCCCTTCAGTGGTAGTCTACTTAAGTTTGGCGATACTTCGGGCTATGTAACCTTAGTTCTCCTCTGGATATCTTCATTTCTAATTCGATCATGAAAGGAAACTCTGAGTATAGCCATATTCAGGACCTTTTGATTAGGCTCACTGTGAGTGACCACCTTTCAGAGCCATATGTCATCACTGGCAACACGCACTGGTCATAGATTTTTATCTTTCATCACTGTGGCGATCAAAACCGTTGTCTTAATTTCGTTATCTTAAATGACTTATGTAAACATGGACTCGAATAACCGATCTCTATTTTATTTATAGCAAATTAATAGTGTGTTAGTTAAACTAATTCTACTCTCGTATATTCAATCATTACAAGTTAATGTATTAGGTAGCCGCGAGCATCTAATCAACTCGTAAGTACATAGCCCCAAAACGGACCACGCGTAAAATTGATCACCAGAATAGCTATTACAGAATCTAAATTGGAGTAGTTACTTTGTAAAAGAACATAGGACGAAGTTTGAAGTTGCAAGTTACTGATTTGTGTGAGTATATTGGATAACTTTGATTGTCTAAATGAGCTAGATTTTTTTTGTAAGAGATTTGTAGTACTTGATCTCTCGGATCCAGGTTAACTTTTGTCTATGTATGGCAATTTTATTTCTATAGATATATTCTTATTCTCCTACTATCAGACAACCCGATATACGGCGAGTATTTTCCCTTACGTTGTTGCAATCTCTACGGCCCGAACTAAGCATTTCACGTCGTCTTTTATACCGAGTACATCGAAGGACTGAAACAATAATTTATGTGTCTTCAAGGCTAAAGTGATTAGGCTCTTAATAAACAAGTGCACCTCATTATCAACGATTGCGTCACTGCTTATCATCAGTTCTGATCGCAGTCAAGCACTAGTTTATATTATTAATATATATTCTGTTTCCCGTGTAAACATGAACAATGTTTTGAGTAGGTAGATACTTCTATACAAGAGAAAAATATGCTGTATTATGCCTACACAAGTTGTCATTTTTACGAATATACCGCCACAGCCTATAAACATAAAAGTGTGTCACTTTGTTTTATATTTATTAGCTATCAAAATGTAGTATCATAAACTCTGCTGAAACTCTAAAGGGAAACTGCACCATCGTTAAATATTTGAAAGGGATACTAAAATGTAAATGGAGCACCATAGGCATAAGTTGTCATCAGACCACCATGAAAATAACTATAGACAGACGCGTCAATTTTCGAAGTTAAGTATTTTATATTATACTGCTTGGTGAACAAATATCATTTCTATAATTAGAATTTATTTCTACTGTATGTCATTACACTAAAATATTTCGACAATATTTGGAATGGTTTTATTTATTTGGATTACCAAATAATGTTTTGCTAAATAAACGCAATTCAGTTTAATATTCCACAGAGTAGAATAAGCTGACATTAGTAACAAAAAGACGTAGAATTAAAAATTGTTTCATAAATCTATTTCATTATTACTTCAACACAATCATATTACGCTACAATTTCAGCAAATTCACCAGCCAAGCGAGCAGACAGTCCACTTAAGTGATATTTTGTTCGTGAGAAGAGAAGCGACAGTAGCAAAATATGTCCTGAATTGTTGTAAATTATTTATTATTTTATTAATTTTACTGACCTATTTTCTACGAAAAGAATTAAGCCAAGCCAGTAATACTCATAGGTATATGCCAGTTTGATAAGTTAATAAAATGGCCAGGGTTATCCGAAAGGGAACTCGAGCCCCGGTATGAAGGCTAGAAGGAACGGGGTGGGCTTTTAGTCAGTAAGAGTCTAACACTATCTCCCGCTCCGCCCAAGAGCGGGGGTTGTCATTGATGATTTTCCCACCATAAAAAAAAGACAAGTTCGAGTGAACTCATGCATCAAAGGTTACGTACAAACTTTAAGTAGGTGAGTTAGTAAAAAGTTGAATTCCTGAATCGAATCATGAAGATTTTATGATTAACAATTGAATATCCCTTTTGAGTGTATGCATCATCAAATAACTTCTCTTCTGGACAGAGAGAGAGAGAGACTTTCAAACTTTCACTGATTAAAATCTACGTATGTTTCTTCAGTTGCTCTTCGGATAACAGAGATTCACAAACAGTAGATTGAGAGATATACAGTCCTTTAGATGTTATAAAATCTATACTAAAATTTTTAGAACCATACCTCTCAAACTAGACTATAAACCTGTATTTTGAGAATATCCTGTATACCTGTGTCGAACGGATACAGTGAATCTCATTCACCTAAATAATGAACTAAATCATAAATCACAGTGTTTCGAATGATTGACGATAATTAAACCTCATTTCGGTATTGAACGCTAATCGGGCTGGCTTTCAGTTCTCTCAGCTGGATTGAGGATTCGCATATTTTGATCAATCCATTGTGAAATCATGCATTAAGTAACTAATATGAACATTCCATGCCAAAAGCATTCAATTGTCGCATTATCCACATGTACACTAGTCACTGATATAATAAAGAGGTAAAGTTTTTTTTAATGTTTTTTTGTTTGTAGGAGGTAATCTCTGAAAGTACTGGTCCGATAGCTAACATTTCTTCACCGACAGAAACCTGATTTATTCTTGAGTGACATAGGCCATATTTAATGTACGCAGGCGAAGCTGTGGGCAAAAGCTAGTAATATAAAAAAGAGGTTTGGTTTGTTTTTTTTTTTTTTTGTTTTAGAAGGTAATCTCTGAAAGTACCGGTCCGATAGCTAAAGTTTTTTCACCGATAGAAAGCTGCTTTATTCTTGAGTGACATAGGCTATATTTTATGTCACTCAAGAATAAAGCAGCTTTCTATCAGTGAAAAAATTTTAGCAATCGAACCAGTATATTCAGGAATACTACAAACACAAAAACAAAAAAAAACTTTACCTCTTTATTATATTAGTGTAGATGTAGATGTCACTCTGGAAAGCCAGCGTTGTGCAACCAGAGTAGGGCAGCTACCCCCTCCAAGCAGTAATGCTCGCAAAGGGGGAGGCAGACCGCATCAGGCAACGGCGCTCTCGCCGCCGCCGGGATTCCGATCCTGATTTCCAGCCACCGTAGGCGCGGGCTTGCGGACAGTGAACAATGGGTAGCTCGCTGTCCGGCCGTCCGGTAACTGCCCGGACCAAGCCCAAGTCGTCGACGGCGCGCGCTGTTCCCGCGCGCCTTAAGGAGTTGTCAGCAACAGCAGGTGCCCAGCCGGGTCGAAGCCTACTGGGGCCAGGGTTATCCGAAAGGGCGCTCGAGCCCCGGTATGAAGGCTTGAAGGAACGGGATGGGTTTTTTAGTCAGTAAGAGTCTGACACTATCTCCCGCTCCGCCCAAGAGCGGGGGTTGTCATAGGATGATTTTTCCCATCGAAAAAAACAAAAAAATTCCCCATACCCCATTCCCACTCTAGAAGACACAGCTGATTAGTAGGATATGAACCGTAAAGAAGTCATTACGTATTAGTAATAAACAAAAACCGTTTATTCCAATGAGAGGCCTACTTTATAAAATCGTACTATGGTTAAATCTATTTTTTCTTTTATACGCGTGAAACCGATTTCTGGAAAACGCGCTGAATCACTCCATTCCCTATGCCGTCTGTGACAATACTTCAAATTTTCTATTAGAACTACAATTCAAAATCTGGTATTTAACTCCCACGTATTGTATTTCGTCAACAATATTAGAACAATGACCCTGCTGAAAATCCATTACGCATCACACACCACACGATGTTATTCGGAAGCGATCGACGACTATTCGATCGTTATTTAGATTTACTGACTGATATACTAGAGCAGCGTTTACGTGGGTAAAATTTGCCTGCTGTCGGAATAACGTCGCAATATCCTAGCACAATGTTGAATATGTCAATTTTTATTTGAAATCATCAGATTCCACCAGAAAACAACCAGAAGATATTGGAAAACAAAATTTTACTGATGCGTTAAAAAAAGCAAACATTGACTTCACCGCAATAAAAAAAAGTTATGCTTATTTCTTTGGCATAACCTTGCACTACAAGCATCATAAGTCCTTTCTTAACTCTTTTTTTTATGGTGGGAAAAATCGTCCAATGACAACCCCCACTCGTGGGCGGAGCGGGAGATAGTGTCAGACTCTTACTGACTAAAAGCCCACTCCGTTCCTTGTAGCTTTCACACCGGGGCTCGAGTTCCCTTTCGGATAACCCTGGTCCCAGTAGGCTTCGACCCAGTCCTTTCTTAACTCTGCATCGTGTTAAAACGTGACTGAGGTCAACGATGACTGTTTGGTCTTGTTTTTTTATATTTCTATGGTTTGACCTCTGTACCTATGTATGCTCAGTGTACACCAAAACAAGGTACAAAAATATAAGAATGAAATTGAATGTAAGATGTTGAAACGGTTTTGCAAAGAACCACATCGACCATTTTTTTGTAAAGTTTATCTCCGATGTACTCGTACCTATATTTGTTTTTCAGTTTTAACGAATCCTGTCCCATTTCTCTTGCAAATTTTAGGGAATATTCTTAGCTCTTCTACGTTGTCAAATTTTATATTTCTACGAATTTGTAAATTAAAATGATTGTATAAATAAATAAATAGTGTTTATTTCTCTCTACCCCATAACGCATAAAACTAATTCATACAATGCATACATACTTAAATAGATTACATATTAGATTGCACATGTTGGGTGTATCTATATGAATATAAATGAATTGCAATTCTGTTAGTCTTGCTAAAACTCAAGAACGGCTGAACCAATTTGGCTAATTTTAGTTTTGAAATATTCGTGGAAAACCAGGAAAGGTTTAAACAGTGAGAAAATATTTAAAAATAAATTCGAATACAACGCCATCTCTAATTAAACTGTCATCTTGAAATGAATTATGCTGGTTCTGGTAATGGCTGTAGATGGCGTTATCCTTTCACAGCTTAGCTAAAAGGAATATTAAGCAGTACGAAGTTTACCGGGTCAGCTAGTCATACATTTGCTCTGGTGGCCTATCATGCCAAAAATCATAAGAAGCAATTATGGCCTATGGGTCTAGTGGTTAGTGGCCCTGATTGCTACGCTGGAGATTCTGGGTTCGAATCCCACCCAGGACAAACGTTTGTGTGATAAGCATTGAATGAGCACGATCATGATCACAGGCACTGTTAGGAAGCACTTAGCAAAGTCATGAGTTAACCAACTCTGTGTCAACCTTGTGGGACCAACATTGGTTTTTTTTTTTTCGTCATTATAACTACCTACATGTGGAAGCTTGTAATTAGCAATTTAACTACCTACTATTGTCACTATGTTGTTATTAGTCTGTAAGCTTTCCTGAAATATGAAAAATAAAATAATAAATAAATAATTTGTTTTCTATCTGGGTGTAATCTATATACCTATATTTAGATTTAAGTTATTTTCACAGTATCATGTCTTACGGTATTCTGCTATGGGGACGGGCTGCAGACATAGAATCTATTTTTAGTCTATTTTTATCCACTCCTAATTGTACTTTTTTTGATATTTTAGTTTTACAATATTTTTAAGCACTGTAATTGTATCATTATTGTAATAGGAAACCTTGTTACTGTTGCCTAATGTTCATATTTTTGTAAACGTATTTTGAATAAATTATTATTATTATTATTATTTTTCTGCAGAAAAGAGCTATCAGAGCCATATACAATCTTCGCAGGTGCGATTCTCTTAGGGAACTATTTAAAGATATAAACATCATGACGGTTCCTTGTCAATACATTTATGAAAATATTATGTATTTCAGGAAAAATATTCATCTTTTTACTAAAATAAGTGACAGGCACAATTTTAATACTAGAAATAAAGACAAGTTAGATCAACCTCGATTCAGATTGGCTAAAGTATCTAGTTCTTTTAAGGGGTACTGTGTAAAATTTTATAATAAAATTCCACTTGAAATTCTCCAATTAAACGAATCAAAAAAAACATGCATTAAACGCACGCTATGTTGGCAAGCATATTATAAATTGGAAGATTATCTACTCCATAAAAATGCTCGGCTAAATGCCTATTACATATTTCTATTTTTATTGTTACCTTTATATTTAATTTTTATTACTTATCTTCATTGTGTTCACATAATAGAAGCAAAAAAGAAATATGTAACAAAGATTCATGTAACTCAATACGATTTAACCTTTTGAATGTCTTAAGTTACACAGTTCGACATAAGCAATTGTCTTTCTATTGTGTCTCTAATTACGGCATTCGATGAGTTAAAAGTGTCCATGGAGTTTCTTGCACGTTCTTCTCCATAGAGACGTTCTTTGGAACGTGCAATTTAGCTTCACTTGTCTGACTGACCGACATTTTGTCAATTCAAAAGTGCCTGTAACTAGTCTATTTGAAATTAAAGTTTCTGATTTCTGAAAAATCAATGCCACTTTTCGTTGTAATTTTATAACTCAAGAACAGGCTCATCTACCCAAACTTTAGGCTTTGTTCGGACTATTTAGTAGATGGTTTATGTGAAGTTTGGTAGGGTAGAGTAGGGTATAGTAGAGTAGATTAGGGTAGAGTAGTGTAGAGTAGGTTAGAGTAGGGTAGAGTAGGGTAGAGTAAGATAGGGTAGGGTAGAGTAGGGTAGAGTAGGGTAGAGTAGGGTATAGTGAGGTAGAGTAGAGTATAGTAGGGTGGAGTAGGGAAGAGCGGGAGCAAAGCTGCGCGGGAAAAGGCTAGTTTATAAATTTATTTAGAAATATTTATGTATGTTTATCACTTGTCTAGTACTCATTCACAAGCTCTGCCTAGCATGGAACTAGATGGCATCATGTGAAAATTGTGCAATATTATTATTATTTTATTGTTTGGATTTTGCGTTGCTAAGGTTCAAAAATAGTTATTCTATATTATGAGTCTTTAGTTTGAATGGAAATTGACTTTAATCTACAAATCAGGCTTATTAGTTTAAATAGTAATCCTTCTATGCAATCAAAAAATTATACTAAATTAACAGTGACCTTGAGCGATTCAAATCCACCTTTTTTTAAACAGGAAACCAGTAATTAAAGGTCATTTATTTTGTTTAATAATAAAAAGATTTTATCATGACGGCTCTATAAAATACGCTTTATAAACTATTCATTCATACAAAATAATTTAAAGTAATTTACTAATAGTTCACTGATTTCATCAAACGGATGTATCAACGCAATCTTTTAGGGGACTGAGTCACCCTCGTCCGTAGGAGTATACCCATCGGAAGTCCCTACACGTGGTCCCTGGGTGGTGCTAATCGGGTGACACTTACTGGTGGTAGGCTTCGGCCGATGGCTTGCGACCACCCACTGGGCAAAGACGTACCGCCAAGCGGCCTAGCCGTGTTCCGGTACGATGCTCAGTGAAGCCAATTCAGAGGAGTTGGGTCGAAGTGGTGGTTTCATTGCAGGCAGACCGACCGGGCCTACATTGGTATGGAGGTATCGGGAGACTAGTCGTGGAGGGTAGCGGGATCCGAGGCACGGTGCGCCGCTGGCCGACCGCAGGTAGTTGGGGGCCCAAGTAATGTGCTAGCCACACATGAAAGGCTGCCCCGCCAACTGTCGAAAAATCCCGGGATGCGCCATCGTGCTGGTTGGCGACCAGAAGAGAGGGCCCGATGGACACTCCCGGGGGGGCTCGGGCGTCCCCGCAGTCTCCAGACTAGTACCTCAATGATGCCATCCTATCAGTGCTTGCCTGAAGGATAGCAGCGTGAAATCCCATTTCACTTCCTTCTCCTCTCCTTCCTTCACTCTTATTTATCAAAATGAAAAAGATTAAAAAGAGAACAGTTAAACAGCGGCAGCACTCCCTCTCTCTTAAAGTGCACCTCAGCAATATCCGAGGACTGCACTCCAATCTCGTCGCAGTCCACCACCATCTGGAGACTGAGAAACCTGCTCTTTTTTTTCTTTCGGAGACGCAGATCAGTAGTCCGTCAGACGTGTCGTACTTATCTTACCCAGGGTTTACCCTGGAGCACCATTTTAAACCACGTGCGGGTGTATGTATGTACGCCCGGGACGACATCTGCTATCGGCGTCTCCGCAATCTTGAGGACTCCAGGTACTCCACGCTTTGGGCTTTGGTGGACACTGGCATGGATCAAATTGTCTATGCTTGTGTCTACCGCTCACACAGCGGTGATCAGGAGACAACCAGGCTCACACAGCACCTTAGTGAGGCGGCGGATGTGGCTCTGCAGCGGTACCCTTCTGCCCAATTGGTGATACTGGGGGATTTCAATGCCCACCATCAAGAGTGGCTCTTCCCATACCAGTACACAGACCATGCTGGGCGAGAGACGCGGAAGCTAGCGCTAGCGTTAAATCTTACCCAGCTGGTCCAGGGGGCTACAAGGGTGCCGGATGTTGACTCACACATGGCCAATTGCTTGGATCTTCTGCTGACTACTGATCCGGACCGATACTCAGTGTCGGTATCTTCACCAATAGGTAGTTCCGATCATTGTCTTGTGAAATCTGTATCTGTCTATTCCCCGCCCGATCCCAGCCCAAGAGGCACCCGGCGGGTTTGGCGATACAAGTCAGCAGATTGGGATGGTATGCGATCTTTCTTCGCATGCTATCCTTGGCAGCCTACTTGCTTCTCTTCTGCTGATCCTTCGTTGTGCGCCGACGCAGTGACGGCTGTGTTGCGTCAAGGGATGGAATATTACATTCCATTCTCAGATGTAACAATGTCTGACAAAGCTCGACCTTGGTTTGGCGCCGAATGTAATCGCGCTGAAGCGCTAAAACATGCGGCATACCGAGCATGGGTCGACGCCCGTATGCGTAAGGCGAGTGACATGAGTCAAAAGAAGAGAGCCTATAATAGGGCTGCCAAATCCTGCAAGAAGGTGATGCGGAGGTCTCGGTTTGACCACATTAGCCGTATTGGGAACAAACTTGCTTCGTACCCAGCAGGGAGTAAAGCGTTTTGGTCCCTGGCTAAATCTGTTGAATTGAACTTCTGTCGTCCCTCACTACCACCACTGCTGAAACCCGATGGGTCGCTGGCCCATACCGCTGAAGAGAAGGCTAATCTATTTGCCTCTCTCTTTGCGGAATCTTCACGTCTTGATTCTGGTAACGCGCAGCCCCCTGCCTTTCTTGAGCGATGCGAGACGAGTATGGCAGACATTCGCATCTATCAGAAGGACGTCCGTAGGGTGCTACGTAACCTTGACGTGAACAAAGCCAGCGGTCCCGATGGGATACCGGCAATTGTTTTAAAAACTTGTGCGCCTGAACTGTCTCCGATCTTGACACGCCTATTTCGTCTTTCGTTTGAGGCGGGAAAAGTGCCGTTGGCTTGGAAGCAAGCTAATGTGCAACCCGTGCCCAAAAAGGGCAGTAGGGCTGACCCTGCTAATTACAGACCTATCTCGGTGACGTCTATTCTCTGTAAGTGTATGGAACGAGTGGTCAATAATAAGCTCCTGGCATACCTAGAAGCTTATGACATCCTCAGTGATCGTCAATACGGTTTTCGCCGAAATCGGTCAACTGGGGATCTTCTAGCGTATGCCATTCACATCTGGAGCGAGGCCATCGAGAAGCATGGGGAAGCACTTGCAGTCTCCCTTGATATCTCGAAGGCTTTCGACAGGGTCTGGCATGATAGCCTTATTGCTAAGCTTCCTTCCTTCGGTTTGCCCACTGGTCTGTGTAACTGGATAGCAGACTTCTTGAGGGGGCGATCCATCCGAGTAGTTATTGATGGCTGCTCGTCCAGGCAAATGGATATTAATGCCGGGGTCCCTCAGGGGTCGGTGCTCTCTGCAACACTGTTCTTGCTGCACATAAACGACCTACTTAAACCCGGTACCTTTGGGTATGCAGACGATAGCACTGTTGCTGAGAGTTACGTGTCCGATGCACGTACTAGTGGGTCACAGATCCAGTCTTTGAGGGAAGCTATGGTTGAGCGCTTGAACTTGTCCTTGGAGGCGGTATCCGATTGGGGCGATGCCAACCTGGTCAGGTTCAATGCTGCTAAAACCCAGGCGTGTCTTTTCTCCGCCAAACGAAGCCAATTTTACCCGGCTCCTATATTCCGGGGTGTGACCGTGCCGATAACCGACGGCCTTGAGCTTCTTGGGGTAACGTTATCATCTACCCTCAATTTCGGCTCTTACATTGAGGCAAAAGCACAACAGGCTGCCAAAAAACTGGGGATCTTAGCTAAGGTGAGGCGGTACTTCACTCCGGAACAGCTGCTCAACCTATACCAAGCGCAAGTTCGATCGTGTATGGAGTACTGCTCTCATCTTTGGGATGGGTCTGCCAAGTATCAGCTTGATGCTCTGGAGTCGATTGAGAGGCGAGCCAAGAGGATCATCGGTGATGATGCGCTTGTTGAGTCAAAGCTCCAAAGCCTTGAGCATCGACGCCGAGTTGCTGGCCTGGCGGTTTTCTATCGATTACACTTCGGTGAGTGTGCGTTGGAATTGCACAATTTAATTCCGCCAAGTCCGTTCCATCATCGGACCACTAGACGTACGGCGTTGCGCCATCGGTACATGGTGGATATCCCACCCATTCGTACAAAGCGTTTTGGAAACACATTCATTATGCGTACAGCTAAAGAGTGGAATTCCCTGCCGGAGTCTGTGTTTCCTGATAGCTACAACCTAGGGGTCTTTAAGTCAAGAGTGAATAGGTTACTTCTAGGCAAGCGTGCTCCATCGTCGGCCACATCATCACTTACCATCAGGTGAGATAGTGGTCAAACGCGAGCCTATCAATAATAAAAAAAAAAAAAAAAAAAAAAAAAATCTGATTAATCAGTTTAGTTATCGAGTGAAACCTAATTCAAGTTAAATCGAGTTAAGGCACGTTTGATGCAGTTTGCGGTTTGTATATATCGACTTCCACGAATGCATGAACCAATCACTAGCGTCCACGCCCTGTGCACTGACCAATTAAATTGATTAACATATTATATATTCGAAAGATCTCGCACGTGTCTTTTTATTGATATTTCGTTTATTCATTTAAAGATACATATAAATTATATTTTTAAATATATCAAAAAAAAAAAAACATTTAAAAATATAAAAAAATAGTAGCCCACCTGTATCGGGGAACAGGGTTCAAGCTACCGGCGGTCAGAGTTCCAGAGAAAGGAACATCCTAACAATACGAGCCGTGTCCAGGAGTACCGCTTTCTGAATCAAGCACTTGATCCAGCCACCTAACGCGAGCCTCCTCAGGTGTTGATCGAGGCTCTTGGCTATTAAGCCATTGCCAGACACGACTGTCGGTACAATGGTCGCCAAGTCTACATCCCACATGACGACAACCTCGAGAACCAAGTCAATATACTTGATTTCTTTGTCTTTCTCAGCTTTCATTATTATTAATAGGCTCGCGTTTGACCACCATCTCACCAAATGGTAAGCGATGATGTGGCTGATGATGGAGCATGCTTGTCTAGAAGTAACCTATCCACTCTTGTCTTAAAGACCCCTGTCATTCTTTTTTTACGAGAAAAAAGAAATATAACAAGTTATGTCACCGGTTCATTGCAAAATAATGTAATTTTATACCTAATATCTACACTAATATAATAAAGAGGTAAAGTTTGTTTTTTGTTTTTATGTTATTTTGTTTATAGGAGGTAATCTCTGGAAGTACTGGCCCGATTGCTAAAATTTTTTCACCTATAGAAAACTGCTATATTCCTGAGTGACATAGGCTATGAATGCGGGCGAAGCTAGCTAGTCGTTTATATATATAATCACGTGAGACTAACTAAAAATCTCTTTCTACTCAATAAAACGGTTATAATAATTATACTTTGAATTATCGAATTTGGATTTGATTTGATTTATGTTCAAAATGATCTGATTATAAATTGTCGATATTAAATTGTGTAATTTAATATCGACATGATTTAGTCTCACTGAATTTATTACAAACTTAAGATATTTGTACCCGTGGTCATTCTGAATGAAAGTGTCACTATTGTATCTATTAAAAATGAAGAAAAAAGAATAACATTCCATTTCAGCATCAATCTTCAAATTCTCTAATATAAATCGAATCGATTCTATTATAATTTTGGGCAACAAATTCTACGATACCGCGCAAAAATCATTCTTAATTAAGGCCAATCACAAATCGAGTTAAACGCGATCCCACAAATTCGTCAACAGGATTGAAATGTTTAGATAGATACCAACTTAATTAAACCAAATAATTAAATTTGCAACAATTACGATAGCTAATCTCTAAATTGGAGGATTGTATTGTATGAAACTGTATAAATACAGTAACAAAAATGTAACCAAATCACTTGTGTGATACCACACCGGTCTAAAAATGTACAATGGTAAAAAGTGGGTTTTAATTTTCATATTTCACCTAACTTTAACATTTAATGTAAGTATTTTTAAATATTTTTATCATATTGTGTGCATATTTTATCGTAGTTTAGTGGTGTTTTTCTTTAGGTGGGAAATCATTCAATAACTTCTCCAACTCTATGGCGGAGTAGGAGAGAGCTTTGCCTTCTTTCAGGGCCTTCTTTCCTCTTTCACATACGCACAACCCATGGCCCCAGAAGGTTTCGACCCGTTTTTTTTTTATGGTGGGAAAAAATCATGCATTGACATCCCCCGCCCTTGGGCGGAGCGGGAGATAGTGTCAGACTCTTACTGACTAAAAGACCCACCCCGTTTCTTCTAGGCCCCAGTAGGCTTCGACCCGGCTGGGTCCCTGCTGTTGCTGACAACTCCTTGAGGCGCGCCGGAACAGTGCGCGCCGTCGACGACTTGGGCTTGGTCCGGACAATTACCGGACGGCCGGACAGCGAGCTACCCACTGCTCACTGTCCGGAAATCGGGATCAGAATCCCGGAGAAGGTTTCGACCCTGCTGGGCCCCTACAGTTTTGCTGACCTCTCCATAAGGTGCGCGTGGAACACTACGCGTCGTCGACTGCTCGGTTCAACCGGTTACCGGACGCCCTGATAGCAAACTACCCATTGCTCGCCATACGCAAGTCTACGCCTACAGTGGTTGGAAATCGAGGTCGCTCCTTCGCTAGTATTACTACTTCGCATAAGGAAGCGGCCGCCTGCCATTCCTTTTCGCTCCGGAGCATTGCCTGTACCTGGGCCCGCCGCGAGAAATCGTTACCGCCGATCGCCCCCACAATCTCCGCCCAAGTAGGGCACACCTCAACCGTATGTTCCACTGTGTCCTCCGGGCAGTCCACACAACGTCACCCGAGCGTTTCTTTCGCACGAATTTGGTGCGGGAACTTCCCAAACTTACCATGTCCAGCGAGGACTTTTTTCATGCAGAAGGTCAGGATATCATGAAGTATTTCTAGCCACACCCCACACCTTAAAGAGGGGACTTTCCGCCAAAATTATGGCGTGCCCAGGTGATTCAGAGCTGGATTATTATTATTAGTTGAAAAATCGTGGCCTAAACGAGATGAAGTTCTAGTGTAGGTAAATACGCTAATAGCTACATTTATTAATTTAAATAGCAAGTCCTGTCAATTCTCTATGAAACAACCCTTTTTATTAGTACCTTTCATTTCGACGGATCTTTTGGCTAAAGACGTAACTAGAAAGGTTACTTTATTAAGGTTAATAAGTATAATTATTATATTTTTTCTTATTTCTACACACTATTGTCTACTTCTCTTTTAATCTCTCCTTTCGCAGGTCTGCTGGAAAAAAAAATCTTTTTGCGATACTTAAGCAGTTCCTTTGTACAAATTTTTATAATAAGATATCTTCTTCTGTATGTTTGTGTGTACATGTCGCAGGGAAATGAGGATATCAGGGATTTCACGAAATCCCTGTAGATGTCGAATACACACATAAATTATAAAATAAATAAATAATTTGAATATATTTTCCAGTGCCTCAAAATAACTCCAGAGCGTGCCTCAATAACTTACGTCAATGAAACATATTTCAGTAACGTGTCTGTAAGTGTAAAGCGTATAAACAAAGGAGGTGAATATGTGGCTAATCTTGATTTTGTTTCCAAATTGGGTATCGGATATGACGTTATGGTAAGAAATATTAAGTGTCCCCCGCACACGGGCCACAAAAAAAGCCGCTTCAAGCTTCTTTTTGTGGCGGCCTTTTTTTTGTGGCTCCTGTGCGTCAGTGCCACCACAAAAAAAGCTAGAAGCCGCTGCAAGCGTCTCCGGTCACAAGATGTCGCGCGCTTCACCTTTTTTTTTTGTGGCCGCTTCTAGCTTTTTTTTGTGGCGGCTTTTTGTGGCCCGTGTGCACACATAAATACAGTACTGTGGTGAAACTCACACTTCAAAGATGTAAAGATTTTCCAGTATTACGAATAGAAAAAACCTGTCGAGTGTGAGTCGGACTCGCGCGGGTTTCCGTACAAACTTACATAATTATGTAAATATGTAGTTTAGTTCCCGAATCAAGGCTCGGAGATTTTTCATATTGCAAAAAAAAAGTAATTTTCTTTCGACGTAACTACTTTGTAGTTTTCAAATTTATTCTCTATTCGTGCTGTACGACTTTGCTTTTTTTTTATAATGGATAGGCTCACGTTTGACCACTATCTCACCTGATGGTAAGCGATGATCTGGCCGACGATAGAACACGCCTGCCCAGAAGCAATCTATTCACTCTTGACTTAAAGACCCCTAGGTTATAGTTATCAGGAAACACTGACTCCGGCAGGGAATTCCACTCCTTAGCTGTACGCATAATAAATGTGTCCGATGATGGAACGGACTTGGCTAAAAAAAAAATCAGGAAAATTTCAGGATTCTAAATTAATGGAAAGTAGGTACCCTGTAGAGTTTTTATATCCTAGCGAGTGGCCAAAGTGTTAATTTTAGCTTGACATATATCAGTTGACCGACGTGTGACGGATAGACAGACAACAAAATGATCCTGTAAGGGCTACAGTTTTTGTCGACTGAATTCTAAAACAGAAGCCCTTTTTTGTGTGATCAAATTACTTCTCCCGCTCTGGGTAGAGCGAGAAAAATTGTCAGACTTTTATAACCTAAAGCTCACTTATGTTTCTTCAATTACCTTTTACGTTCCAAGACCGTGGTAACTCTTTCGAACAATTGCGTAGATAGCAAAACCGCCTGAAATATTTAATTTCTTTAACAATATTCATCGCTGCTGTTTATTTATTATTTTCTTTTTTTATAGGAAGGAATGTGTATAAGAATATTTAAAATTGTACATCCATTATATTAGCTGTTTTAAATAGATCAATTTATGAGTAGTATTTTTTTCCAAGATGCATTTCTTTTTCTATTTTAAGATTGTCATAACACATTAAAATATTTTGGTCATACATCTCATCATAGACAAACCAATAAATAAATTAAAATATAAAGCAAACCATTACTTCTACAGGTCGATCTGATATTCTACGAGTACCTTCATAATGAGTTCAAACGTTCTTTCATGGAGATGCACTTCAAAGTGTGTGATCTCATACTGACCGATCCTTATATTGGTAGCATTGTAAGGAAGGCTGGTTTGTCCACGTGTCCCATACCTCCGGTAAGTTGGAGTATCATCAACTTCTAGACCTTCTTTTCTTATCAACCCTTTTTATTTATGTGTGCCAAATAAAATATTCTTCTTTCTTTGTTCCTTACTTACTTACTTTCTTTCTTTAGTTTATCTTTTGTTTCAGACAAACATCGTGACTGTTTACACTTTTTGCTAGATTTTTTGTTATCTTTCCTAATTCATAAGTAATTATGAATTATTTATTTGGACTATTTTAATAGACAAGAGGTTATAATAATAACAAGTTATACGATTTTGAAAAATATGTTATCATAAATTTTTTTTTAATAAGGAAAGATAAAATCTTTTGCTGCAAAAAAATTTACACGACATACCGGGTATTTTCAATTAACATAATTTTTAAGCGTACAGGACATACTGTTATTATGCAAAAACATATTATTAAAAACAGATCCTAAAAAATATTTTGGCAAAAAGTAATTCCTTATTCATTATTAGAAGTCGTGTGAAAACCGAACTCATCTTAGATAATTATTACATACAAACTTTTATGTTACAGGGCAAAGTTTCACTGAGAAACATTAGTTTTAACACCGATATTCCTTCAATTTGGCCATTTGAAAAGGGCAAAGCGGAAATCATTGCCACAGACAACTCAACTGGTATCATCATGGCCAAGGGGGAAGTAGTGTTGACCTTCAAACTGATATAAAAATATTATATGTAATTTTTCTTTTAATATTAACCCGTGTCCCACTAATGATCACAGGCCTCGGACAAATCCTTCCAGGTTTTTTTCCCCATACCACTTTGTGCCAAACTCATACAGTATGCATTCAGGTCATCTCGCTACCTATTTCTAGGCTGGTCTCACCGGCACCTGAGTTTTTTAATTATTCTTGTATATTTATTAGGCTTAAGTTATAAGCCTAATAAATATGCACCATGCACCGCCACTGTAATCCTAGTGAGTTCATAGGATTACTGAGGTGGTGCGTCAATGCGCGCTATGATACAATACTCGTATATTCAGTTTTGCTCAACCAAGCGGACAAATAGGTCAGATACCGTCAATAGAGCTATAAATCTATGGGCCAAGATGCCTGAAAATAAATTATTTATAATAATTATTTATTACTTTGGGTGTTTTTGAGTTATTTATTATTATTATTTGCATATACAAGGTTAATTGTAAAACACTAACCAACTTGCAGGGCTATATTAGTAACATCATAAATAACAACTTTTGTTCTTTGACTTTTTACTTTACAAAACATAATAATTTTAACTCTGTATTTTGCCATTGCACATCAAGCACCCCGCCACCCGATCCTCACTCTTCTCTCCTATTGTGCTATCGCTTGCTTTGCATAGACTTTGTAATATTTGGAATGTTCAATTTAAATATTTTAATTTTTGTTTGAAAATCTGATGAACTAAAATATGATAAATTTTTAAAAGTCATAGAACAAAAGTTGTTGATTATGATGTTAGTAACTTAGTACAGAAAGGTTGCCAGTGTAAATAATCCTGTATATTTTATTGGTGATCCAACTGGTTGTGCTCTCACAGGTGTCCCAATGAGGTACATGCCTTATAGCGTTCCATTCATCAAAACAGAATAGCTAGATCAATTTAATATGAGATAATGTAAATACGACAATTTAGTTCATTTTACAAATGAATTTAAAAATAATAAATACTACGGAAGACATTAAAAAGAAGTTACGGTAATGATGATTTCAGAGTATATCATCAACAGGGATATTATCAATGACATTAATATTGTAATTTATATGTGTTTAATTCCATAAATGCTGAATAATTAATTGTTGATTTCTTCTACGGCATAGACGTTATGGTTTTTTTTCTACGTAGACCTCAACACAGCCCATTTCTTCGCCATTTGATCCTACTGTCCAGGTTGCTTCAATCTTGCCTTTATCAAATAATACAGCGAACGGGAACTTTCCACTAAATGTCATATTTGCAATTGCAATTGGACCCTGTAAATAATAGTAGTAGTACGAAATTATTTGATAAAAACTCAATAACTATTATAAGATCAATGCAACAACAACTTTACTAAGGGTGGCTGTTAAATTTGCCATCTGCATGTTATTTGACTAAAATTCATAGGTTTCAGAAACAAGGCCAGTTGGTAATTCATTCAGTTATCACTCAGTTAAGTCAAGTTGTCAACTAACTCAAAAAGGATGCACAAAATGAAATGCGACGTCACCACCATTAGGTTACACATATAAAAACGAGATAGCAAGATGATCTCACCACGCTCCCATTTTTCCTCATACTAATATTTGACGAGTCGGAGTCTATACTGCATCATTTAAAAAACCAATTTTAACACTGTTTTAAAAAAAAAATAGTTTTAGTGATATTGGCTTTTGATTAAATATTAAATTAAAAAAAAAACACACACACACGCGAAAATATCGAATTGAATTTAAAAAGTTATGAGCTTATCCAAATCTCACTTACTGCTTAAGTTTGACAGGATTTTTAACATCATTAAAATTTTACAATACAAAATATTCAACTTCTTAATTTAGAAAATTGGGGGCGTATTATGTTCCTACATATTAAAGTAACTTCTAAACTGGTCCTGTGTTCCAAGCATATACACTCGAGAGCAAAAAAATCGCACATCATGACTCTTTTTGTTAAAGCACTTTTTATCATGTATGTGAATAGTTATTGAAAGCATGTCGTACACTTATTGGAAGCCTATTTAATTACCTTTCTAATGATGTGAAATACAGTGTAAAAAAATATCCTTGAAAGGGTTTAGAGCACCAAATCCAACTAATGGGAAAAATTATCAAATTTCACTTAAGAAAGAATGAGAGTCAAACTTAAAATTCTTGGTCATCCTGTTTGTCAATAAAGTGTATTCCCTCCCTTAGCCTTATTTACAGCTGTTACTCGATTTTTTACCAACCGTATTAATTTTATCATAAAATCTTAGGGTACAACGTCCCAGTTCTAGTCAATGACAAATTGAAGCTCTTGGAGGCATGGAGAGCCAGGCTTTTTGCACTAAGTCTTCTTTCAAGGTCATTCCGGATATGGTCAATTGGATTAAGATCAGAACTACGAGCTATCCTCTTTATCGCAATGATTACAACGTCTTACATGTAGTCGCAAACTGTTCTAGCGACATGCGATCTGGGCCCCAAGTCTGCTATTTTTATACATTCGTCATTCCAACACGATCCAATTGTCATTTTGCTAAACGTTTGTAATCTGCTAATTCATAATGATCGATCATTGATCGGTCAATGGTCTTGTAATAGAATTGTGGTAGAATGATAATTTCGAGCATATTAAAACCAATAACTGCACAATAACGTTTTAATGGTAAAACACTGATCAAATAAACTGTTAAAGTTTTAGCAGACTACCGCAAACGTCAAATATTCATTTGTCAATATGTACGAGATTACCATTCTATGTCACTTCTTTCAATGGAGTGTCAGTGGTTGACCATTGGAAAATCATAATGACGCCATTATATTAATAGATTACCAAACTTGTCAAAATCGACAATTATGACATCAATGATAGACCATTCTGACACTATTGTAATAGCAGACTTGAGGCCCTGGTGTTGTTCTGCATTAAGGAAAAAAAATCTACCATAAGCCACTCAAGTGGCTTCACATATTCTTCGAGCGTTTTTTTGATGTATCATAAAGCTCTCAAACCTCTCGATATCAGGCCAGTATTGGCCCAGTGATAAATAAAATGTCAGTTTTAGTGTCCAAAATTATGCCACCCTAATACGCCTCCAAAACCCACTTGTTCGCTTATGCAGCATTGTTAAATTTGCCCTGATGACCTTCTGTAGACCTTATAGTATCCATCATGGTCATCTAAGTCATTCTGCACTTATCAAAAAACACAACAGCCTGCCATTAGGTATACATCCAATTTAAGTGTTTCGTGGCAAATTATTGCCGGGCTTGTCGGTGAGCTGTGGTCAATTTGGTTCTAGTTGCTGAGTGATGTGTAGTCAGGCCTGCTTCAACCAGTCTTTTCCTAATCGTCTACTGATTTGTACTGACATTGGAAACGTCTTGAAGCTTTTGTGTCAGTTCAATCGTGTTCAGTGGTCGATTTCTCAAAGTACTTGTTACAGAAAAGCGATAATCACGCCCTGATCCTATGTGCCACCGGCCATATCCTGGTCGCCGAATATACACACAGGTCTCTTAAAACCTCTGGTATACCAGACGAACAGGCAAGCTGCTTCAATTTAGCTGTCGAGTGACTTCATTTTGATTATGGCCTGCTTTGGGCAGGGCAATAACTTGAAGGGCTTCTGCGGGCGTATCCATATTTTTCCAGTAAATCCGTCTGTTTCTAATAGAGACGTTATCATGTTAACGGAAACTGATTAAAACTCCAAAACAGCACCCTTTTTGTAGCTCCAGGTAAAGATGCAAGTAGTGAAATGCAAATGGGTGAATTTGCGGAATTCGGTATACCGCTGGTTTTTGTGAGTTACGTGAAGGTCAATGATCTTAATTTTGTGTTTTTATAATGCTAACTTTGTATGCTTTAATTTTGCTAATTTGTACTCAATATCTTTAGATTTAAGAAAAAAACAGTATTAAGCGAAATTACAAGTCATGTGCGATTTTTTTGCTCTCAAGTGTAGTTTCTACTAGCCCGTTGTACTGTAAAAAATCCGCAAAATCTGAAGTAAATCGTTATTCCACCAAGTTTTTACGCTAAAATTTTAGCAGAATAGTGGCATATTTTAAGGCTAATTTTGACACAAGTTGCAGTTGAATTGACAGAAAATTAAAGTAAAATAAAGATACAATACGACGATGACAAGTAAAATGTAATTTTATAATGCAAATCCAGAAATCGAAATTCATAATTCTAAGAGAAAGTAATAAATAAAAAATGTTAATTTACCGGTGGCGTGGGACATTCCGTTAAGCCGAATTTCCGAAGTATAGGACCAAACCACATATCGCGAACGACCAAATCACACCATTTGTAGTGAAACTCCATCATGGTGCGAACATACTGATTGTATCTGGTACTGAGTTCGTATATGACCAAGTGGAACTAGTAAAACAAAGTAAAACACAATATTATAAAAGCAAAAGTTATAACTTTTTGGTTTCTTTTCACTTCAAAAATTCGTAGTTCCCGAAGCCCCTTACGGAGAATAAGGGGCTTAGGGTCGAGTCCCAACTCCTGGATCCTACCAACGACTATCGCAACCCCACGTGTCGCTAAAGCGGCCGCCGCCCGGTATGACTTTCCCTGCGCTAGAACCAGCGTGACGTCTGCGTAGCAGACCACGGTCACCTCGTCGTCGCTATTGCGGTCCACGTCAAACACTGCTGGCGGAGGCGGAGAGTTCTCCATAGAGACCTACTCTTTGGAACGTGCAATTTAGCTTCACTTTTCTTGGACTGACCGACATTTGACTATTCAAAAGTGCCTGTAAATGGTCTATTTGAAATAAATGTTTTGATTTGATTTGATTTGATTTGATTTGATTTGGAGCCATGGGCGGGGGGGAGTGTTCCCCTCGCGCAGGGAATAGAGCGCTCACTACACCCTCCACGAGTTGAGGCTGGAGACTCTGAGTCAGCGGAGGAGCCCAGGGGCGGAGTTTCTCCCGTACCAATTTGTACGGGCGCCCCCACGGGTCCGCGTTCAGAGACCCCAGCCACACGTCGCGGGCCTCGAGTTTGGCCCGCTTAATCTCCGCTCGGAGGGTGCGTTTTGCCTCTCTGTAACCCTCGTACAGCACCGCCTCTCTGGCCTCCGCATCCGGTGGGTGGATGCGGCGCCTGATCTGTTTTTGTTCCACTCTTGGGCAAAGGCTTTCATTTTTTGTTAGCCCACGCTTCCTCTATCCAATCCTGGTTATATTTATCCAGTTTGTTTTGCAACCTTCTACGTTATCTGCCTCTATAAAAGAAATGGGGTCTTATAAAATATTTTTACTAAAATATTCATACCGTGACGTTATTTCCTACTACAGTTTTGTTAATAAGCTTCACGTTGAACACATATTCCCCTCTTTTGCTTGACCTTCGAACAGCTACTGATACGTTTGAGACATATTTCTCATTCACGTATTTCAATATGGCACGTTCAGGTATAACAGTGATACACTGAAATGAAAAATTATTTACGAATTCAACATATTCATATTCTAGCTGCCGTCAAGGCATGCATTAAAAATATAACTGTCGAGGTTAATGGAAATTACAATAATCAAACAATTTTCTCGGAAAATTTAAGTAGGTACTTACATCATAGCAGTAGACACCACACAGAACCAATATGATAAGCGAAGCAAACTTACGATCGAACATTATGACTCGCCACAAGAATAATATCGTGTAATATCAAACACTATCATTTATATTTCTATACATGCGTGTGCCTATTAGACAAATGATGATACTATACAAAAATATTTATAAAAAAACGGGCATACTTAATTACCTCATTTGCGTTGGTATTGTGAACACTGTGTTCAGTGAACGGACACAAAAGATTTAATCTCACTATGATACTCTTTTAGTTTAAAGTTTCCGCACAAAACGGTACTGAATTTGACGGGTTTTTATCATTAACTCATCCTCAACTCTATCACTGTTGAATATTTTAAGCTTCCCCTTTTTTTCTTCTGTCTCGATCTCATGCAAATTTTATCCTCGACTAACTATTAGACATTACTAGTATGTGCCAAAATATAGAAAGTATTTTTCAGATTGTGTGAATGTTAATCATATTAATAAAACAGCTACTTAAAACATTTTTCACCATGTCAAAGGTCATCATCATCATTTCAGACGACAAATGCCCATCACTAGGCATGCACCTTTGTCATAACGAATAGTCCTATGCATCTCGCATCAGGTTATTGATACACTTTGTGGGAACATTCTCAATGCTGTGTCTTTTGTAACGCGGTCGCCACTCTTATGAGATGACTTAACGAGTATTTCACATGGTATTTTTTTGTACATATTCGCTTCCCAATCTTTTACACTCTCCTCTTAAATCATTGAGTATTGTATTCAAGCGAGGTGTGAGGCAAGAATTCTATAAAACTTTAAATAGGATCAAAATCAAAATCAAAATCAATCAAAACATTTATTTCAAACTAGCTTTTACCCGCGCGGCTTCGCTCCCGCTCTTCCCTACTTCAGCCTACTATACCCTACTCTACCCTACTATACCCTACTATACCCTACTCTACCCTACCCTACTCTACTCTACTCTACTCTACCCTACTGTACCCTACCCTACTCTACCCTACTCTACCCTCCTCTACCTACTCTACCCTACACTACCCTACACTACCCTACTCTACCCTACACTACCCTAATTTTCATTTTTTTTCCATAAGAACCTTCTCCTCATAATAACGAACACGACAAAAAAAAAATTAGCGAAATCGGTCCAGGCGTTGTTGAGTTATGCGCTTACCAACACATTTTGCGATTCATTTTTATATTATAGATAGACCATTTACAGGCACTTTTGAATAGTCAAATGTCGGTCAGTCCAAGAAAAGTGAAGCTAAATTGCACGTTCCAAAGAGTAGGTCTCTATGGAGAAGAACGTGCAAGAAACTCCATGGACACTCTTTTAAATCATATTATGTGTTACATATAATGCTTGGTTACATATTACTTGTTGCTTCTATCATGTGAGCACAATGTCGATAATGAAATAAAAAATGTAAAATAATTAAAAGATAGAAACTGAATTAAGCCACTGGCAGCTAAGAGACGACCAGTCCCATCTGACGGCACCCGTTCACGAGCATGACGCGTGCATCAGCCCCACTCAGCTCAACCATTTTGAAGGGAACTGAACGACCCAATAACACGTGCCACCAACAGCGAGACATTTGAGTGAGCATGACAAACTCTCAACTGCCATGCTCGTAATGTCAAAAAAAAAAAAAAAGTTGTAACCTAATACAAATGCTCCATGGTGCTTCACATTCACAAACTTGGAAAAAGTGCTTCTACATTATACAATGCAATTGTGTCTTTCAAATTAAAAAATAATAATATTAGTTTCCAACTAATCAACTAATTAGTACGCCCTAGTGGTAGTGGAGCTGGACCAGCATTGAGCCAAGCATTTTTATCTTGAATATAATCCTCCAACTTATAATATGCTTGCCTGCATAGTGTGCGTTTAATACAAGATTTAAATTTCGTTTCATTGAGTTCTAATATTTGGGGTGGTATTTTATTATAACATTTCAAACAGTACCCCATGAAAGAAGAGGCCACTTTAGCCAGTCTGAAACCTGGTTGAACTAATTGATCCCTATTTCTTGTAACATAATTATGTCTATCGCCTCTTTTGCTAAAAAGATGAAGATTTTTTCTAACATACATGATGTTTTCATAGATATATTGACAAGGTACCGTCATTATGTTAATATCTTTAAACAGTTCCCTTAAAGAATCGCACCGGCGGAGATTGTAAATAGCTCTGATGGCTCTTTTCTGTAATATAAAGATTAACTCGATGTCTGCAGCCCGTCCCCATAGTAAGATACCGTACGACATGACACTATGAAAATAACTAAAATAGACTAGTCTAGCGGTATCAACATCCGTAAATTGGCGGATTTTTCTAACAGCATATGCAGCCGAGCTAAGCCGTCCTGCAAGAGATGTTAAGTGAGGACCCCATTGTAGCCTAGAGTCAAGCGTAATCCCCAAGAAAACTGTTGTATCAACAAATTCTAGTTTCTCATTGTTCAATACTATGTCGCAATCACTACTTATGACATTCGGTAAGGAAAATCTTATGCATTTAGTTTTTTTCCCATTTAGAACCAGATTATTAGCAGTGAACCAGTTTTGGACCTGCAATAAAGCGTTATTTTCATCGTCAAGATTATTAGTCCTTCTATTTATCTTAAAAATCAAAGAAGTGTCGTCAGCAAACAACACCATATTAAGTTTATTTTTCAACAAATAGGGTAAATCATTAATATAAACTAAAAATAAAAAAGGACCTAAAATTGAACCTTGGGGTACCCCCATTTTCACATTTAATCCCGACGAATTGACACCGTTTATTTGAACTAGTTGCTGTCTGTCATTCAAATACGATTTTAATAAGCTTAACGCTGTTTTGCCTAGTCCGTAATGCTCATCACTCATCACATCATCACCACTGCAGTGGGGTCTTCAAGTTATGGTTTGAAAGGACCTAGGTATCAACAATGAATACATCTACTAGCAGTGCTACTCCACCGACTCTGCCTCATTATGACTCTTTAATTCCCGAGGTAAGGAAAAGAGAAGTTTTGAGAGAGCTGTGTCGTCTAGACGTGAATAAAGCTAGTAGACCAGATGGCATACCAGCGATTGTTCTCAAGGCTTGTGCACCCGAGTTGTCTCCTGTATTGATGCGCTTATATCGCCTCTTATTTAGGACTGGTATAGTGCCCAAGTCCTGGAAGCTTGCCAACGTGAAACCCGTGCCCAAAAAGGGCAGTCGTGCCGATTCTGCCAATTATCGGCTAATTTCGGTTACCTTCATACTCAGCAAGATTATGGAGCGTGTATTGAACTCACGCCTCATGGCATACCTGGAAAGTAACGATCCTCAGTGACCGTTACTTTCCAGAGTACGGAACCCGTACTACTGACTACTACTACTACTACTACTACTGTAGTATCCGTACTGACAGTACGATTTTCGCCACAATCGGTCTACTAGGAACCTACTAGTGTATGTCATCCACTTGTGGGGCGAGGCCCTCGAGAGGAATGGGGGCGCGATTGCCGTTTCCTTAGGCGTTTCGAAGACTTTCGACAGGGTATGGCACGCTAGCCTTTTGAGTACGCTTCTAGCGTACGGCATTTCCCCTGGTCTGATTAACTGGGTAAAAGACTTCCTGAATGAACGGTCTCTCCGAGTAGTAGTCAACAAATGCTGATCAGAGCCCATGACGACTAATGCCGGAGTTCCTCAGGGGTTTTTCTCTCTGCAACTCTCTTTCTGCTACATATCAACGATCTGCTGGTGCCTATGGGTATGCAGATGATAGCACAGTTGTAAAGAGATACCTGCCAAGTGCTCGGGCTAATAAAGAGCTATTCCAGTCCGAAAGAGAGGCTATGGTCAGAGCGTACAAATGTCTTGCTTCAGGCAGTCTCCAAGTGCCGCCAAAACACAAGCGTGTCTGTTCACCGCCAAAAGGAGCCCGTACACCTTAGCTCCTGTTTTTCGGAATGTATCATTGGAGTGCACTGACCGTCTTCAGCTTTTGGAAATTGAAATTTCCTCAGACCTGAACTTTGAGCGGTTCATTGAGTCCAAAGCCAAGGTAGCTGCTAGGAAACTCGGCGTTCTTGCAAAGGTCCGGCGGTATTTCACTCCGGGACAGCTATTTATGATATACAAAGCACAGGTCCGTTCGTGTATGGAGTTCTGCAGCTACACATATGTGGCTATCAGCCCATAGGCTGGTGCTGCAAAATGCCGCCTAGCACCTTTGGATTTAGTGGAAAGAGACTAATCAGTGATCCAGTTTTGGTTAAGTCCAACCTTCAAAGCCTTGAGCATAGGGTAGCCAGCCTTTCGGTGTTTTACAGGGTGCATTTTGGAGAGTGTGCGCAGGAATTACATGGCTTGATTCCGCCATCTCAATTCTACCATCACACAACCCGACGTACGACGAGTATCCACCCATACGTTGTTAACCTTGAAACCTCTACGGTCCGGACTAAGCATTTTTCCTCGTCGTTTATACCGCGTACGTCAAAAGACTGGAACAATTTGCCTGCTGCGATCTTCCCGTCCGATTATAACTTGAGTGTCTTCAAGGAAAGAATGAATAGGCTCATAAACTAGTGCGCCTCACCATCATAGATTGCATCACTGCTTACCATCAGGTGGGATCGCAGTCAAACACTAGTTTATATCAATTTAAAAACAAAATCTCTCTGTTTGGGTTGCTTTCTAGTATTCATGGTTAGGACAAAGGAAGATCTCTGTATAACGTTATATTTATAAAGAATATAATTTAAATGTATTGTAATGTTATCTATAATACAATACCCTAAATTGAACACACACAATATACACTGAACTGAATTGTTGTACATTTTCAGGGTCGGCAACTACTTAACGAATTCATGCTCCTCAACAGAACTATCAGTGTTACCTTACACGGAACTACAAAGAGCTTCAAAACAACTAAAGGGTGCCCGCAAGGAGGCGTTTTATCGCCACTTCTATGGCTACTCGTTGTTGACCAATTGCTAGTTGAAGCCTCTACAAGAGACTTAGATGTACATAGCTATGCTGACGATGTGGTGGCTTGTGTTGTCGGCCGCTGTCACAGCACGGTATCATCTATACTACAAAGATCTCTGAACATTATTAACACATGGTGCACAGAAAACAATTTATCGGTTAACCCGAGTAAAACAACAATAGTCCCCTTTACTAGGAAGCGTAAGTTGGACAAACTTGTAACGCCCACTGTAAAGGGGACTCTCATACCATTCTCCAGCGAAGTCAAGTACCTGGGCGTAACTATCGACCAGAGACTGACCTGGAACACTCACATTAACAATGTGATCCAAAAGGCTAAAATAGCTTTAGGAATATGCTGTCGCTTAGCAGGGAAGAAATGGGGCTTAAACCCTAAAATCGCCCTGTGGTTGTACACCGCCATAGTCAGGCCGATAATAACGTATGCCTGCGTAGTATGGTGGAGGAAAACAACTCAGGTGACAGTCATTAACAAACTTAATGGTTTGCAGAGACTTGCATGCCTCATATCAACAGGGGCCATGTCCACAACCCCAGGAGCTGCTCTAAATGCCCTGCTTAACCTACCGCCACTTCATCTATTCATTGCGAAGGAGGCGAAGGCAAGCATGTACAGAACAAACAGCACTGGCAAAGCAAACTGGCGCTCTCAAGCACTGAGATCGCTACACGAATCAGTACTTGAACACGATCAACTAGCTATGACAACAGACGTCATGCTTCCACAGTGTAATTTCACAAGGAATTACACAGTGGAACTGCTGAGCAGAGAGGATTGGTCAAACAACCTCATCACTTGCAAGGCTGGAAGCCTGATCTGGTTTACAGACGGGTCCAAAATGGGTGAGAATGTAGGATGTGGAATATTTGGCATTAGCCCGAAATTCAGCAAAAGGTTGAATCTGGGTAAACATGCTACCATATTCCAAGCGGAGGTATACGCCATTATAGAATGTGCGGAGGCCAACCGTCATCGAAACTACATAAATCAATTAATTCTGATTTACTCAGATAGCCAGGCAGCTTTTAACGCCCTGAACTCGAATACTTTAAATTCGAAACTGGTAAAAGACTGCGTTAACAAACTGAATGACCTGGGGCAAAGGAATAAAGTTATTCTGAGATGGGTACCAGGTCATTCCGGAATCAATGGCAACGAAAAAGCCGATGAACTTGCACGGGCTGGGGCTCAAGGTCATCAGATAGGACCAGAACCCTTCTGTGGTATCTCAAAGAACCAGGCCATGCAGACCCTTAAGGGCAACTTATTTGGCGATTCAAAAAAGCACTGGTTGGTACAACCAGGTCTGCTACACGCCAAATCTCTCATAGAAGGCTACTCACAAAAACGAACTGCCGAGCTTCTTGAACTTAGCAGGACGAACATCTGTGCGATAGCCCGCGCCTTAACCGGCCACTGCAAACTAAACAGGCACCAATTTCACATGAAACTGAGTGACACTGATGTTTGCCGGTACTGCAATCAGGAGAGGGAGACGCCTATGCACCTTTTGTGTGAATGCGGGCCCCTTATCCACAAACGCAGTGTCCATCTGGGCCGACACATTATTCGCCCGGAGGAGATTAAAACTCTAAAAGCTAGGAGTATTCTAAATTTCTTGGAAGCCTCCGGGCTAAAAGAGTTACTCTAACAAGGTGGCGAGTCACAATAGATCTTTTAGGTCGCAGTGACTACATCCCCTACACTATGGGTGATGCATAGCCCCTTATCTTCTAAATAATAATACTTAACGAAGCAGTTGCCTACTAAACTCAACATCAAATCACGCCTCTTCACCTCTTCATCATCATCATCATCATCATCATCATCATCATCATCATTTCAGCCGAAAGACGTCCACTGTTGGCCATAAGCCTCCCCCAAGTGTCGCCACAATGAGCGGTCCTGTGCATCTCGCATCCATCTGATTCCCGCAACCCTTACCAGGTCATCGGTCCACCTTGTAGGAGGCCTTCAAACGTTACGTCTTCCACTACGTGGTAGCCATTCACGCCTCTTATATATAAATAAATAAGATACTTAGCCTAAGTTTTGGAACGGGCCGTTTGCGTGCCATATTGGTATATTTTAACAAATAAAACAGAATATGAAGGACAAAATATACCGCAACCTTTTTAAAAGGATTACCAAAAAGATTACATTTACGAATTTAATTATTAGTTTTGCTGTGAGCCAAGTTTAAAAAAATAATTAAAAATACATTCTGTCATGCTAATGTCTTAGGAACATATAAGACTGTCATACTTCAGAATCGGATTTTTTCATTTACATCAACACATTTGTGAATATATTAAAAAAAAAATATTTACTATGCAAACCACTATAATTGATAGTACGTGGTATTAGCTGTCTTGCAGAAACTCTTCTACACAGAGGTCAATTACAAAAGGCGTACTGAAATCACACGAAAACAAACAAAAGTTTCAAACCATAAGTTGAAATTGAAGATTAATAATGGTGAAAAGAATATATAACCTAACATTTCCAAGTCAACAGAAATGGTATTAAGGGAAGAGTTAACAAGACGACTCGAGAATCAACGTCTTTTTAAACTCTTTGACTGGGATGCAGAGGTTTTGGATGAATTTTTGTGTTGCATACCGTTAGGAATCGGTGCTAAAATAATATGTGTGACTTCCCTAGTCTACGGTTTCATAGGACTCTACTTCTTCTTTACTGTATGTTTAAATCATACAGACTGGAAAATAGTGTATTCAGATAAACAAGATTTATATGTATATTTGTATGTTATCTTTTTTTCAATTATTATGGTCTTTATTGCTGGTATATTTTTGTCAATAGAATTGTGTATTCGCGATACAGAATTCCTTTTTGGCTTCATATGGTTTACAACGTTTCATCTTCTGATACTCTGGTTTTATAATTTAGGAATGTTCATCTACTGTCTGGTGGATAACTCGTGCTTTCAATCTGGAGGACCCGGATTCGCAATCACTATAATTTTAGTAAATATCTTCTATACGTTGGCTTGGGTATATATGTGTATGGCTATCAACAGTTATAGGCTTAAAAGATAATCTTTTGTATGTTAAGTTGTTTTGTTTTAATAAACGACAGAATGGTGATTTTATTATTTAAATAGAGCTCATTTTAGTTTATATCGCTGTGAGGCACTCGCTCACGAAGGTGCCAACTTAGGATGGTCATCATTCGCTGTTACCCTTAGACTTACCGTAACGCCGCCTACTTGCATCTGTTTGGCAATGCCGCTCGTCGCTTGCCGTGCACGGAGTGTATATCTAGAAAACGTTCTCATCGACTATACTTGACGCTTCTTGCAATGCAATGGTCGGTATTGCAATAGCCGGTAACGGAACAATCTTATGGGCATAGTTGTTTTTTCCAAACACCTTGCTACCACGGACATGGCAGCTTTATGAATTTCGACTGCCGTCAGTCAAAGTAGCTTTTAAATAGTTATTCATCGAATACTTATTAATCCATATCATACCTTCGGGATCCAGTGAAATGGGAAGTAGAAGAGTGGGAAAATATCGGGGAACACTGATTGTGACCTTGACCTAAAAGTCAATGATTTTAATTTCAAGGTCAAATGTATAAAATGCCAGTAAACATCAAGGATCACTCAAAGTCGACCTCAATTTATGCCTGCGGGGTACCAGTAATCTAACAACCTAACTGAACCTAACCTATCCATATGCTTTTCAACAAATAGAAAAGAAATTAGGAAATATTTTATGCATGAAAAAAATATTTGGTTTTTTTTAACAAATTCGTTAAATAATATGCAAATATACAGTGAAAGCAAAATCAAAATTGTCATCAATTTTGATATGATTGAAACAAACGCGTACGTTGGGTGTGTGTTTTCTGATAGCTGCAACCTAGGTGTCTTTAAGTCAAGAGTGAACCACCATCGTTGACCACTACATCGCTTACTATGATGTGAGATACCTAATGATATTCATCACACATATCTTGGTCTTGCAAAAACGCTGTTTTCAAAACGTTTTTTTTTTCTTAGGATTTCGTACATAAGTCGGCAAAAATGGAACCCTTAAAAAATCATTTTGTTGAACTTCTGTCTGTCTGTCTGTCAAGGCCCTGTTTTCTCAAGAACACGTAGAGGTATGGAATTAAAATTAATATCAAATATGTAGGCTTTCCAACTCTCGCAACTAAAACAAACTAAACTTCTAAAAAAAACAATCTTAAAATAAGGCCTTTTATGTTTCCTTTAGTCTGGCTGCCACGGGCTCATAGGCTGAAAGACCCCTTACTGTAAAAATGACGAACTTTTGGTTGATGTTCAGTCTGAAAAGGTTCCATATCAATATAATTATATAACCTTCGTTTTAGTATTTATGTGAAACCCGAAACACGTGAATGTATTTCTATATAAAGAATCTACTCTATCATGAAAAATCACAAAGTTATAAGCTTGTTGTACCAGCGAAAATACATAGTCACCGGGCCATCCAAGCGAATGAGGGGTTGTTTTGCACTTGCATCCAGTTGTTTGCTGGCTACTAATGCCCGCTTTGACCTGCTTTGCTGCTTAGTGTCGGTGGTGTCCAACTTGTGACCTTTTTAAATATTTTTGGGAAAAAATATAATTTGGTATAAAAACTATTGGAATCCATTCAGTTACTGATTCTAAACAAACTATGTATATTCAGGTTTCACATAAACTAAAAATACCTATAATGTTATATAATAAATTAAATGCTTTTTCTTAATTCCAATCAAAATTATAAAAATAAAAGTAAGTCGATCATCACCATATCACTATTGCCGTTTATTTAGTAAGGTGCGTTTTGTCATTCAAAAAAGGTGGTGATCTTCAATTCTTGCTCGGAAAACACCTGAGACGGTGTCCAGTAAACAGTATAAGACTGTAAAAACAGTAACATATGTTACAAATTTGTTTAGCAAATATGTGACAGCTTCGTACTAGCCGTCATGAGAGGTTTCAAAGGGAAATGTTATTTGTAAATTTGTTCGCTGCATTTGAAATGTTTCGGGATTTGCTTTGCAATGTTGGACTGCCATAATCTTTTAGCCTTGTCCTATTATACAGATAAAATTCATCATCATCGTCATTTCAGCCGAAAGACGTCCACTGTTGGACATAGGCCTCCCCCAAGGGTCGCCACAATGAACGGTCTTGTGCGTCTCGTATCCATCGGATTCCCGCAACCGTTACCAGGTCATCGGTCCACCTTGTAGGAGGCCTTCCAACGCTACGTCTTCCGATACGTGGTCGTCATTTCAGAACCTTTCGGCCCCATTGACCATCTGTTCTGCGTTCGACAATATGCCCTGCTCATTACCATTTAAATTTGGCGGTTCTTTGGGCTTTGTCGGAAACTTTGGTTCTCTTACAAATATCTGCATTCCTGATTCGAACGGACAAAGAAACTCCGCGCATACCCTATAATGAAGCCCATTGTGAGCATCCCCGTTTCAGAGCTGCTTCTGACTTTCGTATTGAGACACAATGTTATGTTAGACGAGAAAATACCACACAGTTTCCTAAAAGCTGCCAAACCCGGCAGTCAGTCGGTTACGACTATTGACCTCTTTCTCAAAGTTTGACCAACTAACCAACCACCAAACAACCACCAACTAACCAACCAACAAACCAACCAACCAACCAACAAACCAACCAACCCAACTGGACCAACCACTGCTCCAACTGGACCGTTCAACCTATGTAAACGCTTCTAGTACCTACATACAGAAAAAAATCCGCAAAATTCTCAAGAGAGGTGATGTGAGAGGCATGTAAATGATAACTACAGAATAAAGAACTATTCTCAACACCTTCGTTACTAAGACTTAGTTCCTCCAATTTTCCTTCCATTGATTTCGTTCAAATAGTCAGACAATCAAATCATCAACATTATTCAAGTAAATTAATCATAAAAGTTATAAAATGGCGTCCTTGCCGAAATTCGACGGTTGATGAAGACATTCACTGTTTCCGACGCCCCGTGCCGATTCGAACACCTTTTTGTTCACAACGATTCAGAGATAATGCGATGTGAAAATAAAGCAGGAAATGATGTAATCATACTATAAAATAGAGTCTGTGCGGAAAGTAAACCATCGTGGGATTTGAGGGCGCTGCTGTAGATAAATGTCGTTTTTGTTATGTAAGCAACATTGTGACGTCATTATAGTGCGACTGTTAATCTTGATATTTTGAAACTATGTTAGACTAGCTTCTTCCAGCGGATTCACCCTATTATAAAAATTATCCTTTTGGCTGAATTTGCTCACCTAATGAAACTGCAAAGTTATAGCTTATGTGCTATATTATTGCAATGTTTATTATTAAGTTCATCTGTCTAGTAGTTTTTGCGCGACACATCCATACATACGAGTACCTCCATCCATCTTCACAAACTTTCGCATTTATAATATTAGTAGCCTATTTATTGAACTTGCTCACGTGATGAAACTTAGCAAAAATATAGGTTATAAGCTATATTATTGCAACGTTTATCATTAAATTCATCCGTTTATAAGTTTTTGCGTAATGAGTAACAAAACCGTTAATTGTAGCGACACCTGTGGGAGGCTTATATCGAACAGTGGACGTCTTTCGATTGTAATAATGATGAATATTTAAATGCAAACACGAACCGGTAAAGGAAAATAGCGTGAAGAAACTGATGTACTGCCTATCTAGGTAGGTTCCACCAACGACCACTTACCCAGTTCCAACGAAAATGGTTCTATCACTTTGACTGGGATCGGTCTATTATCACCGACTGGAATATTCTAGCTAACAGCAAGTTAATGGTTACCCTGGTTAAATATAAAGGTAAAAATAGGACACACTACCACTTTCTCGTTGTCTTCCTCAGTACATTTTTCCCTTTTGCTAATCAATGAAAAATATGAACTTAATGACTATGAAAATAAAGTACACTTCAGAATTTGTAATGTTGCTTCGTAAAAAATCTATTTAGCCTGTAAGGGACCATCTCATATATAAGATCCTTGGGATCACTTGGTTGTCCGTCTGTTTATCTGTTAAGACCCTTTAACTCGAGAACGCTTGGAGGTATCGAGTTAAAATTAAAACCATACTCTCAAGTCTGCGGTCTTTGGAAGTTGTGAAAAAATCAGACTTCTAAGTTAACGAAAAAAAGATACGGCCGTTTATGTCGCAAAAAAATGTATATTTCGATACTCAAGGGAATCAAAGTTCATAGGGTGAATCTCGTTGACCTAGAATCCTGAAATTTGGCATAAATCAAGGTCTCATAGAACAAGTACAGGGAAAAATCTGAAAATTGTAAATTTGTAGATAAGCCACAAAAAAAAAAAATTGTTTGCAATTCGGAAAAATCTTCGTAACTCAATTCGGGAATTGATGTCATAGCATAGGTTTTGTACAGAATCCTCAGTGCGCGAGTCCGACTCGCACTTGCCCTTTTTTACTTGAGTTAGATACTGTATCCTTACTCAAGCCTGAAAAGAAATATTCTAAGTTAGTCGAAATGCATTATAAATTTAAAGTATCAATACTCTTTATACTAGTCATCGAAAATATTGAACAAAACAAAATAAACAAATATCGTCATGTTTAAATGAATTTCCGTTTAATTTATATATATTTGGAGATAACAGGGACAGGCGTCTATCTAGGAAGTCTAAAAACATTAAAATAAAAGTGTTAAGTACCAAAAAACAGCATACCAATGTTTCCCAAGTTCGTGACTTTGTTTTGATCAATAATGGTGTGATTTGCCACTTGTTATCTTTGGCAAAACTGTAATATGTTAAATATTGTTTCCCTTGCAGCTCAGTGAAATTTTTTATCACATTTCTGAAGATTTCAATAAAATAGCATAATCAACAAACCCTCTGTCAACATGATATGACATTTGGCATGTGACGGATGGCTGGGTTGAGTTGCTACTTAAAATCTTTAATGTTGTTTTCACTTTACGCCACGACGGTTCTTTTATCGCACAGACAATACCTATATTTTTGTTTACTTACTTATTGTACCTGTACTATTTTTAGATAGATAGATATACTCTTTATTGTAGACAAATAATGAAAATACAGTAAGAACTTAAAATTAATAGGGTGTCACAATGGGCGGTCTTATGGCTAAAAGCGATTTTTCGCAGACAACCTTTAAATGGAGTACGGTTTGAACAATATTTTTTAACAAGTCATCATCATCATTTCAGCCGATACACGTCCACTGTTGGACATAGGCCTCCCCCAAGAGTCGCCACATCGAACGTTTCTGTGCGTCCCGTATCCATCGGTACACCATAATATAAACAAGTGCTTGACTGTAATCCCACCTGCGGGTAAGCAAGTCGCGGGCACAGCTAGTAAATCATAAATCCACTAATCGGATGAGAACACTGAAGCAGATAAATTTTTAAATAAGGACATACATTAAGAAATTTAGCTAAAGTAAAAAAAAAACTATTTGTGGACCATTCCACAAATCATAAGTTTTTTATAGAATAAACGAACGTCACCTTTCATGGGATCCCGGAGGACACAGCGGAGCACACAGCGCCGCAGCCGACGCCGGGATTCCGATCCCGATTTCCGGCCACCGTAGGCGCGGGCTTGCGGACAGTGAGCAATGGATAAGTCGCTGTCCGGCCGTCCGGTAACTGTCCGGACCGAGCCCAAGTCGTCGACTCCGCGCACTGTTCCCGCGCGCCTCAAGGAGCTGTCAGCAAGAGCAGGGGCCCAGCTAGGTCGAAGCCTACTGGGGCCAGGGTCTCGACGACTTAAGCTCGATCCGGACGGTTACCGGACAGTCGGACAGGGATCGGAATACAGGCGGCGCGGCGCGACGGCTGGGGCGTGAGCGTCGCTCCCTGATGCGGGTCCGTCTGCATCAGGGAGCGACGCTCACGCCCCCTCCTTTTTTGCTAGCATTACTGCTTCGCAGAAGGAGGCGACCGCCTGCCACTCCTCCTCGCTCCAGACCATGGCTAGTAGCAAGGCCCGGTGTGAGAGATCGCCGCTGCCGATCGCCCTCGCAAGGACACGGTGATGCTCTGCCCAAGTGGGGCACACCTCTACCGTGTGCTCCACCTTGTCCTCCGGACGTTCCACGCAGTGGCGACACCCGGGTATCACTTCCGCATGAATCCACGCCTTAAAGAGAGGACTTGCCGCCATAATTGTGGCGTGCCCAGCACTGGGTTGTGATAGTCGCTGACGGCATTTCACCATAAGATCCCGCTGGAACTCGGACCGCCATGCTGCGACCTGTCGCAGCAGCGCACTTTTGCCCCGGCTTTGCATCTCCACGCGTCAAATATCGGTATTCTATGAGAAAGAGTGCAGGTGTGGTGGAACATGAGAAACTCTCACTGTCTCTTCACATTTCGGTTTGTGCATCCTGTTTGTACTACTTGACAATTTTCCCTTCCACCAAATTTGAAAAATTTTCAACTTAATTAAGTAATTTACGAATTTTGAAAAATTTACTTTTTACTACAAATAGTTAAAAGAAATTGAGTCAACTAGAATATCTGCCCTAGAATATCTGCCAATAAGACGTAGCATTAATTATTTCCATGCATCAGTTCCATGCCTTTGGTCCCTTTTCTTTTTGGCAGTCACATTGACGGTTCGATACAATTTTCCGCTGGGATTGATATCTGGTAAATCTCGTTTATAATACACAAGATACAACCTAAAATCAGATATATAACGAAACATGGTTACTTATCTGGTTTTCTCATCATAGATCGATTCAATCTAAGATCGAGTTGAAATGGCACTTTCTCAAACTTCTTTTTTATATGAATTCGCAAAGTAGGGACATCTCCTTATCTTTCCCTGGAGATTTTTACATGTTCAAAAGAATTTGTTAAATAAAAGTCTTCTGCACAAATTAAGAAAATGCACAACAAAGATTTGGGTATGTAGTTTATCTGGTCTCATTTGAGAACGAAAGTGATGCAACGACACCCATCTATCAACTCTTCGCTTGTGCTTATTTTTATACTACCATCTTTGTTCTTGGGATTAGACCTCCCTCACAAAACTACGATGCGACGCAATACGACGTCGCTTTGCAAAAACCTGCGATGCTAATCGCTGCGAAAAGCATCGGTCGGACCATACAATGTGCAATGTGAATCAATTTGCAAGTTCTTGCAATACATCGCGCAAGTTTGCAGGTTTTTACGATGCGACATTGTATTGTAGTTTTGTATTTAGTAGTATTCAATATCTTAAATTTTCGGTTATGATCTCTCCTTGTCCTTTATTTTTTGTCTCAGTTCTCAGTTCTTACGACCAGTACCCCTAGCCAAGTTGATAATCTGCAATCGTTAACGCTAGTAAAAGACTTCAAATGTACGGGAATGACGTCATCTCAACGCTCAGTCACGTGGTCAGAACAAAAGAATCGGGGCATGGGCATGGCCAACTCGAGGCGTTCGATTTTTTTATTTTTTTTGATAATGTATAGGCTCGCGTTTGACCACAATCTCACCTGATGGTAAGCGATGATGTGACCGACGATGGAGCACGTTTGCCTAGAAGCAATCTATTCACTCTTGACTTAAAGACCCCTAGGTTATAGCTATCAGGAAACACAGACTCCGGCAGGGAATTCCATTCCTTAGCTGTATACATAATGAATGTACTCCCAAAACGCTTTGTACGTATAGGTGGGATGTCCACCATGCAAGAGAAACGGTTGTAACTTGGCTAGGGAGGCAGATGACATTATCGTTTTCTTTTCCCTACTTGCAGAACTGTGTCCTGTGTTTGCTTTTAATTGAAAAAAAAAATCTGTTACAGGACAATTATTTGTACCAAGTATTCATTTGATTCGTCAGGTCTTTTTTTTTTATCTGTTATAAATTAGTACTTGACTGCGATCCCGCCTGATGGTAAGCAAGATCTCAATCAAATACTCTTCTAAAAACTGAATGACTGTTTTTTTGCCCCATTACACGTCGAAACTATAACACGTTGTGAGCGTTTACAATCTTGGAGTGCATTCATTGTTTCAGATTGAAAATTCACGAAAACGTTAGAAGATTACAATGGGTCGATTCAGATATGCACCGTTGTTGGGGTTTCAAATATTTCTCATGACCGCGTACTTCTTTTTAACCACTTACGCGGGTGAAGAAAAAGTAAAAAAACAGGGTAAGTTGCTATTTGTACTCTTTAAGGACAGGTTGGCCTGTACATCAGAGCACTGCTTCTAGTATGTGTGACTTTTTTGTTTTATTGACAAGTGAGACTTATTTATTTGAAAACATTTTTTTGGATCCGAACGGGATGAAAGGAACGAAGCTCATTTGTATTTTGTTCAAATTGCCACTAACAGTGGCATGAATTCTGAATCATTAAAAAGTCATCGAGCAGTTTCATCCCAAAACCTGTGGTATTAGCCTGATCCAGTCATTCGGGACAGTTGTTCCAGTTATTGATGATTGTAACGGGACTCATAGAACAGATGCGAGCAATGGTGGCCGAGTGGTAACAGCCCCAACTTACGAGCTGTAGGTTGCGGGTTCAAACCCAGCCAGGTGCATTACTTTGTTGCACCTTGCGGACGGACTGTTTGGCTTTCGCAGGATGCGCTCCAAGGTGGACGCCATCATGCGCGTGCGCCCCTCACGACGGGGGATGCGGTGTCCTGGGGCAGGTGTGTCGTGGCAGTGTCCTTGGACATTGCCAACGCGTTCAATTCCCTGCCCTGGAGTACGATCCGGAGGACATGCCCGAATACCTCTGTCGAGTGGTCGAGGCCTGTCTGTCGGAGAGATTTGTAGTCTACCCCGGTCACCAGGGAGACTGGAAACGTCGAGAGATGTCGTGCGGTGTTCCGCAGGGGTCGGTACTAGGGCCACCCTTGTGGAACATCGGGTACGACTACGTGCTGCGCGGCGACTTCCCTGACGGGGTCAGCGTGGTTTGCTACGCAGACGACACGCTGGTTAGGTGCTTACTGTTCGCAAACTCTTTGTGCTAGCCTTGATCATGAAAATGCACTCCAGTGGCAGGCTAAGTACTCTTATTCAAAAAGAAAACACAAGGAGAAGGCGTTATGATGTATTTAAATCAGTACCCTGCCGAACTTCGTTTGCTCAAAGATTTAAAACGTTTTTAGGCCCAAAACTGTATAACATCGCAAATAAAAAATTGGAAATTGTCTCCATGACAAAAAAAGAATGCAAACGGAATGTAAAAACTTGGCTCCTGTCCCTAACCTATGACGAAACAGAGAAGTTCTTTACCATACTTAAATAATGTTTTTAGTGACTTTGTGGGCATTGGTGTGCAATGATAGAGATAGTTATGTATGTATATTTATATATGTTTAAAAATATTTTTTGTTAAAAATTATTTATTTATTTAATTTATGTAATTCTAGCCTCTGCCAACGGCTTTGCTGTATGAAACTAAAAATAGTCGGGGTACAAAGTATCCTATGTGGTACTCTGTGACATAGCCTTCGCCATGCCAGTGTTCATCCAAATCTACTAAACCGCTTGAGCGCGTAGAAGTTACTTACATAAATACACATACACTCACACTCACACTCACATTCACACTCACACCACACACATGCTACTCATGCCGTCACCTACTTACTTCTTAATTTTTGCATCAATTTGGTTGTGATTATAAGGATATTTAAATCTGCTTGTGATTAGGAGGGTGGGCGCTGATGCCTATAACTACAAGATATTAAGTTATCTTAGCTTAGGTATTAGCTGTAACGCTTAAATATTACAATTAATATACCTTGTGACCTAATTTGACTGTTTTTTTTTTCTTTTTGGTTCAAGCGCAGGAAGAGCCGCACCAGACGGCGGTCGCTTTAACGACACGCGGGGTTGCGATGGTCGTTGATAGGATCCAGGAGTTGGGACTCAAGGTGGCGCTTCACAAATCCGAGGCTATGTGTTTCCACGGACGCCGCCCACGGAACGCGCCGCCATTGAGTTCCCAACTAACGGTAAGAGGAGTTCACATCGGTGTCGGGTCGACGATGAAGTACCTGGGACTCGTCCTTGACAGCCGGTGGAATTTCGTGGAGCATTTCCGACGTCTGGCTCCCAAACTCAACCGGGCTGGGGCTGTGCTCAAGCGGCTCCTGCCCAACCTTGGGGTTCCAGATGCCTCCTGCCGGAGGCTCTACGCGGGGATCGTTCGGTCCATGACCCTCTACGGGGCGCCGGTGTGGGCGCCGTCGCTGAGAACGCAACCGGCGGCCATGCTGAACGCCTGCCAGCGGGTCATGGCAATAAGGATGGTGCGGGGATAACGGACGGTCTCCCGCGAAGCGGCGAGCCTTCTGGCTGACCTACCACCGTGGCATCTGGAGGATAAAGTCCTTGCACACATGCACGATATGCGCGTGGAGATGCAACGCCGGGGTGAAATTCCGCTGCCGCGACAGGTCACAGCATGGCGGACAGAGCTCCGTCGGGATCTCATAGTGAAATGGCGTCAACGACTCTCGCAACCCAGTGGCGGTAAGTCCCCTCTTTGAGGCGTGGCTGGAATAACCTCACGGCGTCCTTACCTTCCGCATGACACAGGTCCTCACCGAACATGGTTCGTTCGGGAGCTTCCTGCACCGAATTCGTGCGGAAGTGACGCCCGGGTGTCGCTACTGTGCGGAATGCCCAGAGGACACAGTCGAGGTGTGCCCTGCTTGGGCGGAGCATCGCCGTGCCCTCGTGGGGATGATCGGCGGCGGAGACCTCTCGCGCCGGGCCTTGGTTGAGGCCATGGTCCGGAGCGAGGAGGAGTGGCAGGCGGTCGCCGACTTCTGCGAAGCAGTAATGCTCGCAAAGGAGGAGGCCGAACGCATCAGGCAATGGCGTTATCGCCGCCGCCGCCGCCGCCGGGATTCTGATCCCGATTTCGGGCCACCGTAGGCGCGGGCTTGCGGACAGTGAGCAATGGGTAGCTCGCTGTCCGGCCGTCCGGTAACTGTCCGGACCAAGCCCAAGTCGTCGACGGCGCGCACTATTTCCGCGCGCATCAAGGAGTTGTCAGCAACAGCAGGGACTCAGCCGGGTCGAAGCCTACTGGGTCCAGGGTTATCCGAAAGGGCGCTCGAGCCCCGGTATGAAGGCTAGAAGGAACGGAGTGGGTCTTTTAGTCAGTAAGAGTCTGACACTATCTCCCGCTCCGCCCAAGAGCGGGGGACGTGAATGCCTGATTTTTTCCCACCATAAAAAAAGGTGCATTACTTTGTGTAATATTTCTTTACCACTTTTTTTCTAGTTATTGGTTTTCAAGAAATTCATGTTATGATATTCATCGGCTTCGCTTACCTTATGACCTTCTTGAAGAAGTACTGCTACAGTGCCACTGGATATAATCTGTTATTAGCTGCCTTGGCGATACAATGGAGTCTTCTTTGCCAAGGTTTCTTCCATATGAAGGATGGCAAAGTAATAATCTCGCCGAAACTGTTGATAGGTGAGTGATCATTATGAAAAAGTAGTATAAATGTGCTTTTAAGATATATTTGCATTACCTACAGGTTTCCGATATATACCAATACTTCTTTGTTCTTCGGAAAACACGTTAAGCCCGTCTCGACTATCTTTTGATGATTTTGATGATCGTTACCGTCGGCAGAAGCCATGCCTGTAGTAAGACTGGTATTTATATGTTGTTTTTTTTTTGTTTTTTGTTTTGTTATGTTAGTCTGTAAGGTATTTGTCTATGGGCCAAGATGCCTAAAATAAACAATTTATTATTATTATTTATCCACCAGTCTTAACCAGGCTTATCATGTTGCCCAGCTAATTGGTTGTAGAGGTTATTATGTACAATGGCTCAATGTAAAGTACTGCGACACAGGTGCTTTCAATTTGACTGGAACTCGACTTCAACAAGTAGAGTTAATAATGAATTAATAATATTCTCTTATGATCAGGCATCTAAGGCCATATATCAAATACAGATATAATCTATTAAACTAATACATGTAAAAGAAACCATAACAAATTATTAAACCATACACTATTGCACACGAAGTGACGGCGTTGTGTTCCACTAAGAGATCGATATCCTTCCACGAAATCGTCGATACACCAAACTCTTCGATTATAACTCTCTTTTGAGGACGATGCCCAAAAGGTGAGTCGGCAACTGCACCACAAACGGCTTGAAATTAATGTTATGGCTACAACTATACGACTCGCAAAATCCAGTTCGTCTCGAGTCGCACATATTCCACGATCTCCTCAACCTAATTCTGTTCTTATTTCTGTTTCATTCATAGAGTCTGATATAATGTCAGCGACCGTCCTCATCACGTTTGGAGCTTTGTTGGGGCTCGCAAGTGGTACACAGTTGCTGTTCATAGCTATTGTAGAAGCAGCAATGGGTAGCGTCAACTTGTACATTAGTGAAGAAATGTATCAGGTAATGTACATGTTTGAGTTCCCTAAAAGGACTGCTCATTGCTATTCGTCACCTAAAAACACAATATTAGTTTTAGTATATGCAAAACCCGAAACACATGTCTATCATTTTTATGTAAAGAATCTACGTAAGAAATTTCAAAACTGTATCATGAAAAATCACAAAATTATAAGTTTGTCATGTTACTTGGTTGTCCCCGCAAACACATAGTCACTGGGCCATCCAAGGGACTGAGTGGTTCTTTAGGCTTTTTTTTTCTGTACGCTGGCACCTAATACCCGCTATAACCTGCAGCTGTGAACTTGTGAAGTTTTTAAAATATTTTTGGGAAAATTGTAACATGGTGTTGTGTAAAAAAAATAGTTACTGATTGTGAACAAGCTATATTCAGGTTTCGTATTTACTAAAAATAAAGTTATATATGGATCATATTTTTTTGCAATTGATTGAATCGCTTACTTTGCAAAACAATAACAATCAATCAATCAATTGCAACAAAAACATAAACACACTAGAACTAAAAGCATTATAATAAAAATGTGTTGGGTTTCAGGTCTCAGATGTAGGCGGCTCCATGGCCATTCACGTGTATGGGGCCTACTTCGGTTTAGGAGTGAGCACTGCTTTAAGATTGAAAAAAACACCCGATCCTGTTGAAAAAGAACGTGTTTCGATGCACCAAAAAGAAATACGCAGTCACACTGCAGCTGGGCGAGTGGTTAGCATCAGCGTCCCAAAGCAGGCTATGAGAATCGATGGGCCCAGTTATACCTCAGATGTTACTGCTATGCTTGGTACTTAAGGGGCTCCTATTAGCCGATGACCTTGAAATTTTATAAAAGCCATAATTCTATAAAAAGATGTGTCGCTATAATAAAAAACAGTCTATTTAACAAGACTCTTCTAATGATACCTGTCTCAAGACTGTTGGTGGGTGGGGACACTTTCATGCTTCCCTTTCGTGTTGATAATCGCTTAGGTAAAAAGTTTATGCACAAACAGTAAACGCAAGTAGACATTTTTTTTATAATTTATTTTACAAACGTAAAAAAGTATTGCATTATATTTTTTTCAAAATTTGATGGTGCGCTTTTAAAGTACTTTATACAAGTTGAAAATAGACTTTCAAAAGGTCATCGGCTAATAGGAGCCCCTTAAGCATCATCATCATAATCAACTTTAATCCAGCCAAAAGACGTCCACTGCTAGATATAGGCGTCGCCAAGGCGACCAGTGCTATGCATCTCGCATCCATTGGATTCCCGCGAACCTCACCACGTCTACCTTGTAGAAAGCCTTCTAGCGCCTTCTGGTCCCTGGTCACCATATCAGAACTTTTCGGTCCCGTCGACCATCTGTTCTGCGAGCAATATTCCCACTTGATTTGGCGATTCTTCCGGTTATATCGGTAACTTTGGTTCTCCTGCGAATATTTTTATTTCTGATTTGATCACGTTTCGAGAAATATCTCTCTTTTGCTCTTTGAGTGACTTGAAACCTTCTGATGAAACCCATTATATGCAACATTACGATCACGATGACCACGATTTTCAGAAATATATATACTAGCAATACTCACTGGTTATACCTGTATGCTCCTGAAGCTTTAATTGCAGACCTTCATAACTACTTACTCCGTTCCCTACCATGCAACGTCGCTGCGCCGTATCGTATGCGTGTTGACCTCGAGGAGAGCACGAGCCGAGCTTAAACTGACTCTAGAAGAGCCGAGCGCGAGCGACACTACACGAATTTGAGCTCGGATCGTGTCCTCCTATCCTCGGCTTCTCTATCGTGGAAGCATCTTTAGGAGCGTGATATTTCTCATAAAATGTATGCCACAATAAGCATTTTGTGTCCTAAATTCCATCAATTACTAACATTACTTTATGTTTTCTTATTTATAAATCAATCACTAAATAAAGTTTTTCATGTACATTGTTGTATTAGTTATGATCGTAATGATTAGTTTTCTTTTAATTTTCCACAGGTTCTATCTTCCTATGGATATACTGGCCATGGTTCAACTCTGCTCTAGCTTCTTCAGAAGTTGAACGACAAAGAGCGATCGTCAATACTTACTTATCTTTAGCTGCATGTACGGTACGGCTGACATTCCAATATTGCTTTTAAAGTGCAAACTTTAGGAGTTAGTTGCTTGTGGCCGACACACTGGATGAACACATTTAATCAAATCGTCTAAGAATTGCTCCCTTACCAAATATGTCACACGAAAATGAGGATGTCAGGGATTTCACGAAATCCCTAGGGATATCACGAAATCCCGGCAGATGTCGAATATTCTTGTTTATTACGTCACTTTACTGAAAGTATCTAGTGATATGACAAAACACCAACTTATCGTCAGTGATATTTTGTTTCACTAAACTAAATCTAGTAAAATATAGAATACTGTAGTTGAATAAAGTAATAAAACAAAATTTCAAATTAACTGGTGCATTTTTATTCGAAAATAAAGTTTTGATCAACTAAACATAATAATCTGACAAAGACGCTATTTTATGGCGCTGTTCTGGCGCTTGAGTCTTAAAAATCACACGAGCCGCGCCACCTCGAGCGACGCACTTATTCGCTCCCACTAGTGCACGTATGGACACTAGAGCGAGCGAAAGAAATTCATGGTTCGATTTTTATTCGGGAGTATCCACTTTTCTGACATTTTACTAGATTTAGTTTAGTGAAACGACATACCACTGACGATAAACTGGTGTTTTGTCATATCACTAGATACTTCCAATAGGAAGACTTAATAAACAAGAATATTCGACGTTTTCCGGGATTTCGTGATATCCCTAGGGATTTCGTGAAATCCCTGGCATTCTCATTTCCCTACGACATATACAAATAGAGATGAAGAAGTCTCGTAATTATCGCAACCAAACTGTCAGTTGTTCTGTAACCATGACTGTCATAAGTACAGTACATCTAAAAAGAAGAATAGAAGTTAAACCCCCTTAATAAGTTATTTTGAGGCTTTTAATTTTACTTGGACGGTGCCTGAAGTACTTCAGTAGTTTAGGGCCTGGAAACACACTGGTCATGGGAGAGGTTGAAATCTTGACCTGACCATATCGTACTAAAGTATATGTGGTCACATATCACAGAGATATTTTAGCAACCACTTCTAGAGAGGGTAATTTTTTTGAAAGTAACTTTCTTAACTCTTCAAATCATCCAGAGCTAAAACGAAATGCAAAGGAAACGTCTTTGAGACAATATTTGACTTTCAAACAGGTAAAGTACTAGTTAAAGCTTTTTTAATAAATATTTTATCGAATTCTACCAGGTGACGACCTTCGTGCTGTCTGCAGCAGTAAGCCACAAGCCTGGCAAGTTGGACATGGTCCACATACAGAACTCGACACTGGCGGGCGGTGTGGCTGTAGGTGCGGTGGCCAACATGCATATTGGTCCCGGCGGTGCGATGGCTATCGGCATAGGGGCGGCCTTCATCAGCGTTTTGGGGTATCGGTATGTTACTGTGAGTTCCTGGGTTATAATTCTTAGTTATAATTAAGTAGCAAAATATCTACTCTCAATATCTGTAAACGTTTACAACTAACTAGGTCACGGTTTAATAAGCGTATAACATTAAAATTAAATGGTTGATTTAAAATAAAAAAGATAAAAATAAAGGTTCCCATCTTCCGCTTTAAACCTAAACCGACGATGTCATGGTGCATCATTATCATCATTTCAGCCGATACACGTCCACTGTTAGACATAGGCCTCCCCCAAGCGTCGCCACATCGAACGTTCCTGTGCGTCCCGCATCCATCAGTTTCCTGCTACCTTCACCAGGTCATCGGTCCACCTTGTAGGAGGCCTTCCAACACTGCGTCTTCCGGTACGCGGTCGCCACTCCAAATCCTTTCGGCTCCAACGGCTAGCTGTTCTGCGAACAATGTGCCCTGCCCAGTTTGGCAATTCTTTGTGCTATGTCGGCAACCTTAGTTTTCCTGCGGATATCTTCATTTTTTATTCGATCACGCAAGGAAACCCCGAGCATAGCCCTTTCCATTGCTCTTTGGGTGACTTTAAGCCTTCTGATGAGGCCCATTGTGAGCGACCACGTTTCGGAGCCATATGTCATCACTGGCAACACGCACTGGTTAAAGACTTTCGTCTTGAGACACCTTGGTATGTTGGACGAGAAGATACCGCGTAGCTTCCCGAACGCTGCCCAACCGAGTTGGATGGTGCATCAAATTCATGAAATTATGCACCAGACTAGAATATTTTACGCGTAAACGTAGTGAAATATATTATTATATCGAATGGTTTCTACCAGAATAACGTTTGGATCCTGCGTCATGATAATAACATGATTACACGTTTTTGTGCAGTGGCGATTTACAATTAAGTTATATGTATGTCTTAAGTTCAAACCTAGGCAGGCTTTACTTTATATGATTTATTTCGTTTCATCCCTACTGCTCACAAAAGATGAAGGAAAACTTCGTGAAAAAACCAACACGTCCAAGAAGCAAAAATTTTAAGATTTGTGTTAACTACATATTATTATCAACCCGCACGCGCCACGACGTGGATTATGGCCCATTCCCTCTATAGATTCTTCTTTGACTCAGACTTCCTGGCCTAAATCCCAGCAATAGGCACATTATAAGACAAATTATTATCTATGTATATACACCGCTAAATTTTGATCGTTTTAATCCCGTGGAGGGTCAATCCGGTACATGAAACACTATCGATTTGTAAAGATAAAATTAAAAAATAAAGTACCTTTTTTTCAAAGCTCGTATTAATTTACGCATGCACGAAATTAATTTCTTTAAGAAAACGAACGAACGAGTCCAATGACCTGTAGATAGTTTGTACGCAACGCTGACTACTACCTACAGGTCTTTGGACTCGCTCAGCTGACGTTTTCTTAAAGACATTAATTTCGTACATGCGTAAATTAATACGAGTTTTGAAAAAAGGTACTTTATTTTTTTAATTTTACCTTTACAAATCGATAGTTTCATGTACCGGATCGACCCTCCACGGGATTAAAACGATCAAAATTTAGCGGTGTATATAAAATAAAAAACTGACTGACTGACATGTAACCGCACAGCCGAACCTACTGGGACTTAGAACGTGACATTTTACACAAGGCTTATTTTTATGACGTAGGTAAGATCTAAGAGAGGATTTTACAAAATTCTCCCCCTAAGGGGATAAAACGGGTGTCCAAAATTTGTATCTAGAAAACTACTTTCACGCGGATGAAGCGGCTGGTAGCGGCTAGTGCTAATATACTCGTGTATGGGCACTACAACGTCTTATTAGTACTAGAGTCTGACTAAAAAGTCAAAAGACTTGGGTAATTATAATAGGGCAAAATCTAATCTGATGTAGTCAACACTGGTTCAATAATCAAGGTTGATTAAGAGATCTTGATCATTGTTTATTAATAGAAGAAACTTTTTAAAAGTATCGAATAATCATAAGTATTTTTTAAATGATTAAATATTATACAAAATTCCCAAGTCGTTTGACTGTTTAAACAGACTTTTTCTGTTTTGTTTTATGCAGCCAAAGTTAGAAAAGCTCCGTATCCAGGATACGTGCGGAGTGAATAATCTCCACGGAATGCCTGGAATATACTCTGGTCTTTTATCTGTGGTAGTCTCAGGACTGGCCACCGAAGAGGTTTACGGCACCGAGTTGTACAGCATCTTTCCCGCAACTTCACCTGTGCAATATAAAGTAGTAAGTGACATTGAAAGTTTACTGTATAGTAGATATATTTTTATATCCTCTGTTCTAGAACTTGTTAAAATTCTCACCACAATGGGTTCTAAAGATGAACGGCACTGCCGAAATATAGGTAGTGATACAATTTAGACGTATCGTTTCACGTACTCTGTAGGTTCAATGTCGGCATTAGAAAGTAATTTTCGATATGGCAACAAAAAACGTAGTGTATCATGCGCGAGTCTAAATCGCACATGGCAGGATTTTTTTGTCAATACAAAAGCAATTTCATTGTACTATTGGGTATTGCATATTTCTTTTTCTACGTGTGGCATGGAATACATTCTTATCTATATATATTTTAGGGAGACTCCCCAAGATCCTTCGGGATGCAGGCAGTGTACCAGCTGATAGCTCTAGGAACTACGTTACTTATAGCACTAGGAACAGGTCTTCTAACCGGTAAGTACTTGTTGTTAACTGAACTATGGAGCCGTACCCGCTCCGGGTTCGTCGACCAATGTCTGTCCGTGGGGGGACCGCTGCGGTCTCTACCTTCACAAAAAGTTAGCTAAATTATGAATTAGGTAAGTATAGAAAATTATCAAAATAAACTTGCCTCCTCTCTCATTGAATTGAGTAAATATATCTGCCCCTCTAGCCAAGTTACACCGTTACCGTTTTGCTTGCGTCGAACGCCTCGAGTTGGCTACGCTCCCGATTTCTTCATTCTGACCACGTGACTGAGCGTTGAGATTACGCCATTCCCGTACATTTGAAGTTTTTTGGGACTGTTTAGTTTACTATGAGTACTACCACAAAATAAATATGTACAGAAGTTTATCTGCATACGAAGCGCGCTCGAGCAACGCACACATAGACACCGCTCACGGACACGATGTCTCGGTCGCGTCTCAGCTCACTCGTCGAACAGTTGCGGCTCAAACGCTCATTAGTGTGCGTCCACCGAGCGTAGGTATAAAAAGTGAAGTACATACGTGAGATTGTCTTCTGTATCTATCTATTTTGTGGTACTACTGTAAAGAGAAAAACATCAAATGAGGTATAGATACCGGCACGGATCTTAAGCGCTGGCTTCAAGTTGCGCAGAAGCCAAATATTCGGTCTCTTTAGTGGTACGAAGTGAGACGCGAGGGCGGGGAGTGTCAGTGATTGGCTCGCCGCGCCATCGCGTCATAGACGTCACTCGTGATTCGTTCCTTGCGCTTGCTGCATGTATCTAACAACGACGACAATAGGCTCGCCAATGTATGGAATGCGCAAAGCGATCCACACTCTGACGCCGAGCGCTCAAGATTCGTGCCGGTACCTATACAGTTAGATTTGTCTTGACAACTGAAAGTACTGATCCGATTGCATTTTTTTTTCACATAGACAGCTACTTTATTCTTGAGGGACATAGGCTATAGGTATTTTATGTACCTCGGGTAAAGCCGCGGGCAAAAGCTAGTATCTAATCATTATAAATTATAAATTTTTTAACCGCCATTAGGTAATGGTGGGGTCTAAATTTTTGTTAGGTAGTTAGTCATGTAGAATGTCAAAATAAAGAGCTCGAGGAGACGATTCCAAAAATATCACTAATTCAAAAGTAAAAAGTAAAAACGAAGATCACGCCTGACATGTTTTTAAACAAAAACAAATGCTTAAAAGTAAAATATGCGGCGTGCACATGGACACTAACCTTTCTTGGGAGGCTCATGTTGCTGATGTGAGCAGGAGGGTCTTTTACTCTTTTCAGTCTCTTAAACGTCTCCAAAAATTCCTACCATTTCATACTAAGGTTAATCTTGCACAATCTCTTCTTCTACCGCTCATAAACTATGCGGATGTCTGTTTCCTTGATGCTACGGAGGTACTTCTAAACAAACTTGAACAACTGCAGAATTGGTGCATCCGCTTTATTTTTGGCCTCCGCAAATACGACCATGTGTCGGAGTTTCGGACCAGATTGGGGTGGCTGCCGGTTCGGCGTCGGCGAGATACACATATTCTATCTCTTCTCCATACAATCCTTCACAATCCTAATGCTCCTCAATACTTTTGAGAGCGTTTTGAGTACCTCGTCCCGAGGGGTAAACTCTGTCGTACTACCTCTCCTCTTCTCCTTCGTACTCCGCGTCATACATCTAGCCGCTATGATGGCTTCTTCTCTGTAACTGCAGTGCGTCTATGGAACTCTCTGCCACACTCTCTTCGCGACAGCCCTTCTCTAGATATCTTCAAGAGGAAACTTAAAGAGCACTTCCTTTCATTATTGACATAATATTAGTATATAATTATAGTATGTATAATATAATTATATATTAGAATTAGTTATGTAGGTTTATATTGTGCATTAGATCCTACCTCCAAAAATGTTCTCTCTCTGTTACTCAAAGGTTTGCTGGGAGAAAACTCATTGCTGAGTTAAGCTCGCCTTTGTACGTGAACTGTCTGTATCTCTACATGCTATGTAATCTTTTTGTGTACAATAAAGAATTAAGAAACAACTTTGTTTACTACGTAAAAAAATTCAATAATGATTTAATTGTTTTTACAGGTTTTGTCATCAGAACTGATATCTTCAGGTCTCTGAAAGAGATAGAAAGATACGACGACGACAAAAATTGGGAGCTGCCCCCCCCTTCCTTAATATAACAATGTTGTTTTTATTCTAAAAGCTTTCCATTGTAAGCCTTTTTCTATTTCCAAATAACATCTAAAGAAAATTGTAGGGAAAGCGAGATTTTTTCAGTACCTATTGAGACGAAAATTTGAGTAATACATATGTGCCTGTGTAATGTTGAGGGATCTCATGCAAGGGTGCAAAAACAAAGATACAGGTATAGACATATCGGGACCGAATACATATTAGACCGGTACCGATCGGTACAGATAAGTACCGGTCAAACCACATATAGAAATAGGTAAATCTGTATGTGGAAAACAGTACACGGGCTAATGCTTAAACCCGTATGACAGGATTCAGGCAATCGATACCGACCGGTACAAACCTGTTTCTTTATAAATGAGCGCATAAAAAGAACACACGAGAGAATTATACCTGTACCGATAGGTACCGACCAGTAGAGACACACCAGCATCGGTAACCTGTTTCTTTATGTTTGCACCCTTACCCTTACGCGGGCTTGGCACAGACTGTGGACACAACTGGTTGCGTGACCAGTCCCACAATACGCATTAGGTTTCAATATTTCAACCTGGCCCGATGGAAAAAAATTGGCAGATCATTCATTACTCATTTTAATATAATATTTATAACTTATATATGAATGGTTGCTTGTACATTTCTGATATTAAGAGCGTCCTTTACGAGGTACATTTCCATACAACCGCTCTTACGCGATTGACAATTTTTATTAGATATTTTGGAAACACAGATATCTTGTGGCTATTATCTAGACCTCTATTGAAATCAATTTCTAAATATAATCCAATAAAGACCTCTAAAAATCTGATAGTTTGCATGAACTTTGACTCTTCTTAATGTACTCAAAAATTTAAAAAATAAAAGAATAGAAGGCTTGTAAAAATCAAGATTCTGAATGATGAAAATTTTGTCCAAATATTTTTTACAGTTTTTTTTTTTAAAACACGTATTGTCATATACCCTGGAACATGTTTTGTGAAATATTTGAGTAAATGACGGTATATAGACTGCCAGCAGAGCTTTCAGGTAATATGTCTCTGTTTTCGCGTTGTCTGAATATGGCGTTAGATGAACCGGCAAGCTTTTATCCCATGTACAGGTTCACGATAAACAAGTGACGAAGGGCCCTCATAATTTATTTCTAATATAAAAACGAAACGCTAGCAAATAGGTATAATATATGTGATTAGCAGGTATAATATGTGATGTATTATAATTATTACATTTACTGAAAGTTGGTATATACAGGATGCAGTGTTGAGACGGGATAGTTAAGGCAAGCTACCTCACCAGTTGTAGCTATCATCGGACAATTATAAACACGCTAAAATTACAACAGATAACTACAGCTAGATTGTAAACTCTCGATAAATTGTGATATGAAGAAACTATCATGATAAGAATTAAAATTAGAAAATCTCTCCGTGTCGTGCTGAGACATCTTAAATGGATTAACCAGCGTTCATTCAGGTTTACTTTATTCATTTTGGTGTGATATTGAAAGTGCAACTAAGTGTCCTCGCACACGGGCTACAAAAAAAAGCCGCAACAAAAAAGCTAGAAGCGGCCACAAAAAAAAAGCTGCGACAAAAAAGGCCACCTCAAAAATAAGCTTGAAGCGGCTTTTTTGTGGCCCGTTTGCGGGGACACTTAGTTTTACTAAGTTAAGACTAAACTCATTTTTTATGTTTTTATATTTTTTTTTATTATTTATAAAAAAAATATTTAAATCTGTACCTGTATCTAAATTAATAAACTGATTATTATGCTTCACTAAAATTAATAATAGCTCTCTCTCCCATAGGTTGTAATAGTGTCATGAAAATAATACTTGTTCAAGTAAAGCCCTGTACATATTTTGTTTGATCTTTGACGACTTTTTTGACTGCCAATATGCTTTTATACCTATTTTGACCTTGTAATAATGTAGACACCTTACTTGATTTATTCTGGATAAATTAATATTTGCAAACCTTTATCCACTTTTTTATATTTAGCGAAAATGTAAAATAAATATGTTAGAAAATGATGTAAAACGAAGACTTCTTAAGGTAGATACGAGTAATTATGTTGTTATATGTTAATAAACTGTAAGATAAATGAGTCTTTTCTGTATTACAACCCAGCTGCATTTAATTATTATATTTATTGTTTATACCATTTGAAATATTTTGACAGTGGATAAAATCGTACTTATTCATTCGTACTTGGTGATATTCTACGTACAATTATGTTGCAAATATTTGCAATTATTCGTGACGATTTGGACAGCCTTAGATATGGATACAAAGACGTAAGAAGAATGCCCCAGCCGCACCATCAAACCCCTTTTTAGGGTTCCGTAGTTTTAATCAACGACGGAAAAGAGGGGTGTTATAAGTTTGACGTGTCTGTGCGTCTGTGTGTCCGTAGCATCGTAGCTCCTAAGCGAATGGACCAATTTTGATGCGGTTTTTTTTTATTTGAATGCTAACTTTATCGAGATGGTGATACAACTTTTTTAATTGTCTTTTCGATTCGGTGTTTTTATTTTTATTTTAATTTTATGATATTATTTAGGTGGAAAATCATCCAATGACATCTCCCGCCCTTTCGTGACAGATTTTATTGACTCACTCTCCTAGTTTCTTCGTTGTTTTCCTTTTAGAAGCGAAACCATGGCCCCAGTAGACTTCAATCCTGCTGGACGATTGCTGCTTCCTGTCATCTTGGACTATCAGCCCCTGAGTTTTATTTCTACAGTGATTTCCTTTTAATTAAAGTTCAAGAAATGTATGATTTTATCCATAGTTTGTTCATTTTCTATTTTCATTTTATTGGACGTTGCAGTATTATTTCTTTTTTCAATTTGCTTCATTTCCATTTATTCGACAATCAGTTGAGCCAAAAAAAATGGTTGCAAAAAAAAACAGAATTCCTTATAAAGTTTTTTTTTTACGATGCCCATTTAGTTACTAACTAGAACTTACATAATTTATCGGAGAAATAAATGTAGGCAGAGAAAGTTCTCTCGTATTACGGTGTTAAAGCAAGTAACGATTCGAGATCCAGAGATTCAAGAACTTTTATTTCACGTAAGTTCAAATTGGTATCTTCTTATCGAGAAAAACTGACAAGAACTTTACTCTTTTACTCACACACACAACACGTTTACTCTTTACTTGTGCCTTGCTTCATGCCAAACAAGATTCTAGGTTAACAGGAAGTACCCTATGAATTTTGATTCCCCTGAGAGTGTTGAAACAAAAGGTTTTTGCGATATAAATGGCCGCCATCTTTCTTTTTCGTTGATTCAATTTCCTTGAGTTTGATTTTTTCACAGTTTTAAGGGACAGCAGCTTTGAGTATATGGTTTTAATTTCAATTCGATACCTCCACGCGTTCCCGAGATAAAAGGTCTTGACAGACAACAGACAGACAACAAAGTGACCCTATAACGGATCCGTCTTTTACCTTTTGAGGTACGGAACCCCAAAAATGAGATGGGAGTGGAGACCAAATAAAACAGTACCAAATAAATAAATTCCCATAGTGGCTTATTTTCTTGTTTAAATTATTTATTACATTCATCATCATCATCATCATTTCAGCCGATACACGTCCACTGTTGGACATAGGCCTCCCCCAAGCGTCGCCACATCGAACGTTCCTGTGCGTCCCGCATCCTACGGTTTCCCGCTACCAGGTCATCGGTACACCAGGTCATCGGTACACACACACACACGTTTATTACATTGTTTAAATTAAATTCACTCTTTTAGTAAATGGCCCAGGATAGCACAAAATGTACCGAAATCTAGAGCCAAGTCAGACATGTAATCTATTGGCTCTTAATTTTATGCAACGCCTTGGCTATGTGCCCAGTCCTCAAGTGATATAGTGAGAGGATATTGACCAGTTTAAGTGTACTTGTGAACTGAAACATACTACATATATCGTGAAAATTAGTAAATACGATAACAGTTTTTTTTTTTTTTTTTTTTATGGTGGGAAAAAATCATGCATTGACATCCCCCGCCCTTGGGCGGAGCGGGAGATAGTGTCAGACTCTTACTGACTAAAAGACCCACCCCGTTCCTTCTAGCCTTCATACCGGGGCTCGAGCGCCCTTTCGGATAACCCTGGCCCCAGTAGGCTTCGACCCGGCTGGGTCCCTGCTGTTGCTGACAACTCCTTGAGGCGCGCGGGAACAGTGCGCGCCGTCGACGACTTGGGCTTGGTCCGGACAGTTACCGGACGGCCGGACAGTGAGCTACCCATTGCTCACCGTCCGCAAGCCCGCGTCTACTTTGGCCGGAAATCGGGATCAGAATCCCGGCGACGGCGGCGGCGATAACGCCGTTGCCTGATGCGTTCGGCCTCCTCCTTTGCGAGCATTACTGCTTCGCAGAAGTCGGCGACCGCCTGCCACTCCTCCTCGCTCCGGACCATGGCCTCAACCAAGGCCCGGCGCGAGAGGTCTCCGCCGCCGATCGCCCCCACGAGGGCACGGCGATGCTCCGCCCAAGCAGGGCACACCTCGACTGTGTGCTCCACCGTGTCCTCCGGGCGTTCCGCACAGTGGCGACACCCGGGCGTCACCTCCGCATGAATCCCGTGCAGGAAACTCCCGAACGAACCATGTCCGGTGAGTACCTGCGTCATGCGGAAGGTAAGGACGCCGTGAGGTCTTTCCAGCCACGCCTCAAAGAGGGGACTTACCGCCATGATTGTGGCGTGCCCAGCACTGGGTTGCGATAGTCGTTGACGCCATTTCACCATGAGATCCCGCCGGAGCTCTGTCCGCCATGCCGTGACCTGTCGCGGCAGCGGACTTTCACCCCGACGTTGCATCTCCACGCGCATATCGTGCATGTGTGCAAGGACTGTTGCCTCCAGATCCCACGGTGGTAGGCCAGCCAGAAGGCTCGCCGCTTCGCGGGAGACCGTGCAGTATCCCCGCACCATCCTTATCGCCATGACCCTCTGACAGGCGTTCAGTATGGCCGCCGGTTGCTTTTTCAGCGACGGCGCCCACACCGGCGCCCCGTAGAGGGCCATGGACCGAACGATCCCCGCGTAGAGCCTCCGGCAGGAGGCATCTGGACCCCCAAGGTTGGGCAGGAGCCGCTTGAGCGCAGCCCCAGCCCGGTTGAGTTTGGGAGCCAGACGTCGGAAATGCTCCACGAAATTCCACCGGCTGTCGAGGACGAGTCCCAGGTACTTCATCGTCGACCCGACACCGATGTCAACTCCTCCTACCGTTAGTTGGGAACTCATTGGCGGCGCGTTCCGAGAGCGGCGACCGTGAAAGCACATCGCCTCGGACTTGTGAAGCGCCACCTCGAGTCCCAACTCCTGGATCCTATCAACGACCATCGCAACCCCGCTTGTCGCTAGAGCGACCGCCGCCTGGTACGACTCTCCCTGCGCTAGAACCAGCGTGTCGTCTGCGTAGCAAACCACGCTGATCCCGTCAGGGAAGTCGCCGCGCAGCACGTAGTCGTACCCGATGTTCCACAAGGGTGGCCCTAGTACCGACCCCTGCGGAACACCGCACGACATCTCTCGACGTTTCCAGTCTCCCTGGTGACCGGGGTAGACTATAAGTCTCTCCGACAGATAGGCCTCGACCACTCGACAGAGGTATTCGGGCACCCGGTGGTACCGGAGTGCCCTCCGGATCGTACTCCAGGGCAGGGAGTTGAAGGCGTTGGCAATGTCCAAGGACACTGCCACGACACACCTGCCCCGGGACACCGCAGCCCCCGTCGTGAGGGCTCGCACGCGCACGATGGCGTCCACCGTAGAGCGCATCCTGCGAAAGCCGAACTGTCCGTCCGAAAGGTCCGGCCCCACCCGTGTAGGCGCCCGACGAGGCGGTTTGCAATGACTCTCTCAAAGAGCTTGCCCACCTCGTCGAGCAGCACAATGGGCCGGTACGCGGACGGAGAGTCCGCAGGGCGCCCCGGCTTCGCTATGAGGACCAGTTTCCCCGTCTTCCAGCAAAGTGGGAACTGGCCCCTCTCCATACATGCGCTGAAGAGCCCTCTCAGTCGAGGCCCGAGAGCCTCCATGGCCAGGACCCAGGCCTTTCCAGGCAAGCCGTCGGGTCCTGGGGCGGTGTTTTTGGCACTCAGCCTTCGCACCGCCACTCTCATCTCTACCTCGGTCACCTCTGGAGCATCGTCGTCGTCGCTGTTGCGGTCCGCGTCAGACACCGCTGGCGGTGGAGGCGGAGCCATGGGCGGGGGGGAGTGTTCCCCCCGCGCAGGGAACAGAGCGTTCACCGCACCCTCTACGATCTGGGGCCGGAGACTCTGAGTCAGTGGGGGAGCCCAGGGGCGGAGCTTTTCCCGTACCATATTGTACGGGCGCCCCCATGGGTCCGCGTTCAGAGACCCCAGCCACACGTTGCGGGCCTCCAGTTTGGCCCGCTTGATCTCCGTTCGGAGGGTGCGTTTTGCCGCCCTGTATCCCTCATACAGCTCCGCTTCTCTGGCCTCCGCATCCGACGGGCGGATGCGGCGCCTGCAGTGTCTGGCGTACCGGCGTCGCGCGTGACTGCATGCGTTGCGCAGTGCAGCAATCTCCGGCGACCACCAGCACACCTGGCGCTTAGCTCGCCCTGGACGGACTCGGGGCATTGCCGCGTCGCAGATTTGCGACATGGCCTCCCGGAACCACTCCGCCTCGACGTCTATGTCGACAGGCCTGTCCGGTGCTTGCACCCAGGCCTGTACCGTCGCGGCTTCCAGGAGGAGCTCCCGGTCCATCTGCTTAAGCGCCCACCGCGGACCGCAGGGGCTCTGTCGGACCGGCGCGGCCGAGGTTTCGGCGGAGACGTCCAACCGGATGTACCGGTGGTCGGAGTACGTCTCCACCTCCTCCATAACGCGCCAGTCGACGACACGCGGCAACAGAGCGGGGCTGGCGAACGAAATGTCCACCACTGATTCACCCCGCATCCGCGCCAACGTGGGGACAGAACCCCGGTTCAGGACGACCAGGCCCAGCTCCAAAGCCCAGTCCTCCACCATCTGACCCCGCGGGTTCGTGTACCGGGAACCCCAAGCCGTATTCCAGGCGTTGAAGTCCCCGCAAACGACCACGGGGAGGGTACCGAACCCAGCGACGACGACATTTAGCTCCATAAGGGAGACCTGGAGTTCGTCGAGAGATCTGCTCGGGGACAGGTAGACGCCTACCACTGCAATGTCCCCGAACCGTGCTGCCACGCAGCCCCGCCCCCTCGCAACAGCCTCGAGGGGCGGGGTACCGGCGGCGGCCGACGAGATTAACGTCACCGAGCCGTCTAGGTCCTGAACCCAGTCTCCACGGGGATGGACGTAGTACGGCTCGGAGACGACGGCGACATTTATCGACCACTGCGCCATGCTCTGGAGCAACAGATCCTGAGCGGGGGCGCAGTGGTTGATATTCGCCTGGAGGAGACGGAATGGGGCCGTTATTGGCAGTCCATCGTCTCCTCCCGAGCCCTTCTAGGGGGCACTGCCGCGGCGGGTGCGGCGGCGACTGCGGCGGGTGCGGCGGCGAGAGCGGCGGGTGCGGCGGCGATAGCGGCGGCGGCCAAGGAGGCGGCTGCGGCGGTGAGGACATCGGCGGGGATGGGCCTACGGGCCCTGCCCTTGTCCTTGGCGGGGGGGTCGCAGGACCTGCCCCCAGCCCGGTGGTTGGCCGGCTTGCCTGCCGCCGCACATGCGTAGCAGTGCGGCGGAGCACGGCATTCTGCGGCCTTGTGACCGGGCTGGCCACACTGGTGGCAGCGGTCGCTGCGGTCCACCTCCGCGGCGCAGTGGGCGCCAACGTGGTGCCCCACTTGGCACCGGAAGCACCGCAGAGGTCTGGGCTCCAGCAGTTTGACCTGCGCGGAGACCCAGCCTACCAACAGCCGTCGGCCCTCCCCGGTGATGGTCCTGGCCGCCGCCACGGGGCAGCTAGCTGTCACCGCTCGCATGCCCGTGCCGTCAGCGCGGATGGTGCCCACCCGGACCTGATCGGTCGTGCAACCACCCGCCCTGACGATGGCGGCCACCACCTCGTCCACCTTGACTGAGTCGTCCAGGCCCATGATGCGCATGTCTATGCACTTTGTGGGCCTGGACACTCGGGCTTCCTCTGAATTGAGGGACGCCCTAATTCTCGCTGCTAGGGCATCCGCCGCAGGGCCACTGGCCGCACCGGGGACCTCTAGGATTCGGGCCCCGGTGACAGTACGCCTCATGCGGAAGCCCCCAGCAGCTCCGAGCTCGCCAAGGTGGGGCAACACCGCCTCCTTCGCCTTCGCCATGACGTCGTCATACGTCACGCCCTTCTTTTCCGCCTCAGGCTGCAGCGTGATTACTACAGCCTCGGAATTCGGGGCGCGAAGTCTCGCCGCCATGGCTCGCTTCTTCCTATCTTTCCGCCTCGCGCGCTTTTTGGCCGCTCTGGCCGCCTTGCCCGCCTTCTTCGCGGCGCCGACGACCGTCCACGCGCCGCCGGGTTCCTCAGGTGGAGGAGGCGGCGGGCGGGGCCTAGTCGCCGCCGCGGCAGGAGGTCCCGCCGGTTTAGCGGCCGGCACCGCCACACCTTTTTGCCGCCGTTGCTGCCCAGCCGTCGGGGGCGGTCTCGCGGGCTCCGATGCCACAGCCCCGCGCCGCGCTTGTCCCGATGGACCCGCCTTGGGCACAGAAGCCGCAGCGGCGGCGGCGGCGTAAGACGGCGCCTTTCGCTGCTGGCCAGAGGCCGCCAGCGGAGGGCGCAGCACGATGCCCTCCAGCAGGGACAGCTGCTGCTGAATGCGCAGCTGGAACTGCTGCTGCTGCTGTTGCAGCTGCTGCTGGAAAGCAGCCAGTTCCCGCTGCACCAGCGTTAGCAGCTGGCTCTCCGGCTCGGGCTGGGCCTGGGCCCCCCCCCCTCCTGTCGCCGGCTCCTGGCAGCCACCGCTATTGGGCGCTCTCGCGAGCTCAGCCCGGACTTCGGCGTGGAGCTCGGCCTGGAGCTCAGCCCGGAGCTCGCTCCGGATTCTGGCCACCCTCTTCTCGAGAGAGGCGTCAAAGGCTTCCCGAATGGACTTGGCGTGTCGTTGGGCCGTCCTCTCCTTTGACGTCCTCTCCCTTTTGCGGCTCATGTCCCGCAGCAGGTTGACTGCCATCTTCTGAAGGGACTCCATGTCGGAGTCCGCTTTGGCACGCCTCTCGCTGCCAGATGGCTCCGAGAGGTCCCTCTCTGAGCCGGCCGCTCCGGGGTAACGCCCCTCCGCGGCAAGCCTGGCGGCTCGCTGAGCGGAGTCTTTGGCTGTTAGCCCCCTCCCCTTTCCGCGGGACTGGCCCGCACCACGGCTGATGGTGGGAATTTTGCTCCTCCCCTCAGAGCCAGAGCCAGACGATCCGTCCTCTCTCCTGGCAGACGCGGAGCGCTTCCGGGACCGACCCGAGCTTCTCCCAGAGTTGCACGCAAGCTCCTCCACTTCCGAGCGCCCGTCGTCCCTCCTGACGAACTCGGAACGCTTCGGGGAGAAACCCGAGTTTCTCCCAGAATCACCAGCCATCTCCTCCGCCTCCGAGCCCTCCGAGCCCCCTCTGGATGTCGCGTCGGACTCCGACCGCGCATCACTCCCTGGTTTCCTAAAAAACTTTGATTTTGTTTTTAAATTTTCCATAATTGTTCCCACGAGTAGAAACTTTGGGTACTTGCTCAAACACGTGGTTCGCACTAGTGACTAATTTAGCTACCCATTAGTCAAGCTAACAACCTCCCTCACGGTGCGCCGCCGCTTGGAGGTTTGGGGTAATTTTTTATAGAGGTTGTCTTCCTCGCGGCCCGGGCGGTTAAGCCAAGACCCTCGTCTCCCATCAAAAGTCAGAAACATGACCTTGGACAATCTCTGGGGCTACGAGACTAACGGTGGCAGAAGGAGGAGCAAGCCTTCCTCCTGCCTGCCCGGCGGCAGTGTGAGTGCACACCGAGCCCGCTCTTACTTCGCCACTGTGCCCTCTGCTATAGCAGAGGGACACGCGTTGAAGCGTTCCTTCAGACAGAACATTCGCAGACGGCCATCGAGGCCCCTTAGGCAGCAATACCCAAGGGGGTCATTGGCCGCCTCCCAGGGTGCACCGTCCCGCAGACTGGCCTTCGCTCCGGACGTATCCGCAAGGGAACTACAGCCTGCGGGCACTCGTGGAGGTTTTCTGTCGTGGCACCCCAATACGATAACAGTCCTAATCCTTGTTTATTTGCCCATTTACAAGATGATTTTTTAGTGGGTGTGGTAGGCAATTCTGATACTATGAGGAGTACTGCAAAACACTTAAGGAAGTCTCAGGCCCAATTTTAATGTGATCTAAAACTGTATTAATCGATTTTTGGAAAATCTGTAATTCTTAATCATAAATCGAGCCACAATGTCATTAAACAGTAGCGAATTGTGTATTCATAAAATTGTTTTTTTTTTTCGTAAACTAGTGAGTTAGATTCTTGGCTAAGAGTTTGTCCGGAAGGAGTGGGATTGCCGCCGCACACCGTTTCGCGCGAACTCTTTGCGCGTTAGCGAAATGTTAGACGTAAATACATCGCATCCATAAGCATCGCGTAAAAAACGCACCTAAATCGCGTGCACTTCCCCAGACTCTCAACTCGCGTGTATTGCGTGCGAGTCGAGATACTAAAGACGCCTAATTAACGCACGTACTCCATAGCGAAAGCAATCGCTTCGTTCAATTACATATTTCCTACTAACTAAATTCGTCTCCAAACGCTCGCACGTTGGTAAGCTCCTACAGGGCGCATTGATTGCGCGAGAGAATTGCAGCAGATTCGCCCCTTCTAGACAAGTTCTATGAATATTTATTATTTCTCAAAAATTCAATTAGGCAGTTCAGTTTCAGTTTCATCATAACCGGGCACCAGACTGAGTATTTTTTTCTACTCCTGCTAGTTTCAGATTTACCCATGCCATGCCCACTTACAAAAATTACCCTGTGTTGCTGAATAGGATAATATGTATCATATTTTTGTGGATGTTAACAAGCAGTTGTTTTTGCTAATCTTGACATAAACCGCGCAGTTATCAAGTATGAGAAGTTGGGAAGCGATAAAATTCATTTCACGTCATGTTCTTGTCATTATTTACGTTTTCAAAGAAGAAAACCTCTCGCTTAAGGGTCGTCACAAACGCATTAACGACCACAAAAAGGCGCCACTGGAATATTTTCTACAGTTTTCATACGTTTTATATAGACTTGCCGCACACGATTGCTGCTGGTGGTCGCACACAGTCGACGCCGCACTGGCCACTAAACGCCGACACACGCGTCTCGCGTCACTTTCTTCGTTAGAGTTTATTATGATGCTGCGCGCATGGCTTAAAAGAGTACCAGCCACGGCCACAAGTAGCTGTTGCGTGCTCCAGCTACCTTTGTGTCCGCTACTAGCTTCTCGTGACTGCATGACCCTAAGTGATAAATGGTATAAATATCCCTAAAAACCCTCAGCATTTTACATTTAAAAAAAAAATAGTTATTCTGAAAATGTTTGGTACATTTTCACAAACAAACTAGCGTTGGTCACTCTTCAGAATTCATTGATGGATTGCAAACCACTTTACGGTTCTTTTTCATTTACTAATTGATCGATGGGTGCCGAAGTGCCGTCAGCCGTAAATGGAATACTTTTACATGCGTATGCGCTTTTATCGAATAGATCTGCAAAACGGATTGAACTTGCTGCACACACTACTCATTCCCAGAGGTAAAATTTGCTAATTATTCAAACGTTCAGTAACCATATTTTGTCACTGTAGTATGGCGAGTGAATAAAAAAACTAATTACCTTCGGTCGCCCACTTGAAAATAGAAAATATAGACTTCTGTTATTCAGTGATAGCTTTTACTGGTTACAGAATTTTGAAAATCATTCCAGTAGTTTTTGAGTTAAATCTTAACAAACAAACAAAAAATCGTATCTTTCCTGTTTATAATATTAGTATAGATGTTGCGAGATAAGTTGCAGGACACTGGGCAACCATAATCATAATAATCATAATCATTTATTTTGTTTGTAAAACATTATGTATTACAAAGGCTGGTATAAATGTACAGTGCGCTGTTTTGCCAAATATTGGCATAAAAACTTATAGCAAATCTCAGCATGCATAGTAACAAATATTTAAAATTATAATATAATGTCAAACAATGAAACAGTAACTTAAAAAAATAAAAAAATGTCATTATCATTATCATTATTTCAGCCAAAAGACGTCTACTGTTGGACATAGGTCTCCCCCAAGTGTCCCCATAATGACCGGTCCTGTGCGCCTCGCTCCCGTGGTCCACACAGGGTCATTAGTCCACATTGTGGGAGGCCTTCCAACGCTGCGTCTTCCGGTACGTGGTTCTGACATTCATACCTGACATTCATATCTTGTTTTGATATTCTTTTCGGTTCTGGGATGGCTCCCAGAACCGAAAAGAATGTCAAAACAAGATAATTGAAATGACACAAAAATTAACCGTTGCAGCGTCACGTAGATTGAGTTTGTTTGTTTTACTGTTCTGTGGAGCGTTGCGTGTCATATTGAGGGGACACTTTGTCCCCTAATGTATCATAACTAAGTCAATTACGAAATAGTAAATCCTCATCCTCCAAGTTGTATATTCGTCATTCGTCTTCAAATCTTTGAACAAACGGTATTATTGTAAAGCAAGTTTATTCGTTTGCACAACAAAGCTCAGTTAGCCCGTTAAGTACCCATCGACTAAAGCCCAGAATTTAATTATCTATAGCTTAAAGTCTAAATCCTTAGCCTACAATAAGCTTTATAAATTACTTTCTCTTTGTTACTTGAGGATTATATTAACATTTAATTTATGTTGTACGATTACTGTGTAAATGAATGAGATCTGCTTGCAACATGTACAGAAAAACTGGCCAAGTGCGAGTCGGACTCGCACACGAAGGGTACAGTACCGGGTAAAAATGGGGTGAATAGAGACAAAACTTTGGTTTGGTTTTTCCCTTTGATACCATAATATGGGCCTCTAACAAAGCATCGATTTTTTAGAATAACAATTATGTAATAAATTGATATTATTAAATGCTGCAAAAAATATTCAAATATCGAGAAAATACCCTTTAAAGTTTCGTCTCTATTCACCCCTAAGTCTCTATTCACCCCATTTTACGGTACTACAATTCTAAAATTGAGCAAAAAACATCTCTCGAATGGTTTATAGAGATCAACTGCTGGGGTAGTTAGCATGAAGTGCTCCAGCAGTTAAGACAGAGTCACACCGTAATGGTATGGATGTCTATTAGATGCATACCCCGACAAGACACGCGTGGCGCGCGGCCGCTCACGGCATGCGTTTCAAGCGATACTGGTCTTTCAAGTATGTAGAAAAATTATGCCATTCTGGTGTGACTCGGCCTTTTAACTGGCAGCTTCGAGCTGTTGAGTCTGATTGCAAGAACGGTCCCTGTATATTGATCACTGACTGCTCGAGCTATCCGTGTAAAGCTGGCCTACCTGTTACGGAGCCTACCTGCTACCTGTAACAAACGGAGAAATAGACATACGAAAGGATAGCAGCGACTTAGTAATAGGGTCCCGTTGGCACCCTCCGTTACGGAACCCTAAAATTCATGTTGTTCAAATACTTGACTTTTTGTGTAATTGATATATGATATAAACTAGTGCTTGACTGCGATCCCACCTGATAGTAAGCAGTGATGCAATCGGTTGATGGTGAGGTGCACTAGTTTATTAAGAGCCTATTCACTCTAGCCTTGAAAACATCTAAATTATAATCGGACGGGGAGACCGCAGTAGAAAAATTGTCTCAGTCCCTCGATGTACGCGATATAAACGACGAGGTCAAACGCTTGATTCGGACCGTAGAGGTTTCAACAACATAAGGGTGGATTTTTGTTTGTTGAAACTACTGGTCCGATTGCTAAAACTTTTTCACCGATAGAAAGCTGCTTTATACCTGAATGACATAGGCTATATTTTATGTACGCGGGCAAAACGGCGGGCAAGAGCTAGTAAACATATAAAATAAGCGTTGAAAATACAAGTAGTTGATAGAATTTACGAAAAAGATGGGATTTTATGATAGTATAACGAGTCAAATATTTCCCCCAGACGTATCAACTTGGGATATTATTACCACAATGATTGAATTTGTATAAATTTTGCCAAATTGCCTGCTACGTAGGGAAATCATGTTTATGAAATAAATTACATTTTAGCCATGTAGCCCTTTCAATTACTACTGTAAAATATTTAAAAGTTTGATATTAATATCTAGTTGCAGAATTACTTGTTAATGATAGAAACGTAAACATGGTCCCAGTCTTATTTTTTTCATTTCTATCATTTTACAGTTAAAAAAATTACAGACTCAAGCTGACTTAATATGCTGTCAAAAACTAGAAGAACATTAAAATGCTTTACATTCGCATTCTAATTGAAAGACAAAGTGTTGTATAAACTAATAGTAGTTTATGTGACTAGGGGATAAAGCAGTGTCTTTAAGTCGCGGGCGGCATGTTGAATTCCGAACGAAATGAAGGTTGCTGATTTTAATCCCGAACGATAGTGAGGGATTTATAAAATTATCTCCCGAGCATTGCGAGGGAGTTAATAAAGAAACCTGAGTGAAGTGAGGAATTTAAGCCGCCCAAGACAAAGACAGCTTTATCCCCGTGTTGCATACTCTACTTTTTACACCATCTGTGAGATAATTAAAAGACAATTTGGTCGACCAAATCATTTATTAGAGAAATATAAGTATTATATTTACAAGTTCATCAAACAAACAAAATTCACTACTCCAAGATTCTATAGTTTCAATTTTCTATAATGCTCTCGTGTCGTCAGTACGCACGTTTTATTCTATTTTCTTTTTTTTTGTTAGTGGCCAGTTTGAATCTTATTGATTACATACTCTTTGGTTTGAATTTCGAGTCAACTTGTTCGATGCGCCTACATTTTAATTCACAATGTTGACGATTCTTGATGCTCCAAATTCAAATCTCATTATTCCCTAGGGATCGGCCATACTGCATTATCTCCCTAGGCATATAATGACTTGCTTTAAGTGAGGTTTGTATGACGTGTAAAACGACATTATCGAGCAGGTGGTGTAAAAATATTTTTACAGACAATATTTTTCCAGATCTGATTAAGCCCGATCTTCAAAGGCTTGAGCACAGGCGAAGGGTAGCCAGCCTTTCGGTGTCTTACAGGATGTATTTCTGAGAGTATGCGCAGGAATTGCATGACTTGAATCCACCATCTCATTTCTACCATCGGACAAATCGCCGTTTGTCAAACTTGAGTTTCAACAAACAAAAAACAAACAAAATTTACCTCTTTTCTCTCAATCCCCAAGCGAACGCCGGCGTTCGCGCTAATGTCATCGCGCCATTCCGTCAAACCCCAAGCGAACGCCGGCGTTCGCTCTCACCCACTTCATTATAAGCCTTATTTCCGATACTTACAGACTACTTCTCTATGAACAATTTCGGATATTTACGTTCTTGGATAAATTTCCTACAAGTTGAACGCAATAATATTAGTGTAGATAGGTATTCTGGCGATCCCGGCAGACACTGTCCTATATAATAGCTGGCCTAATCTCAGAAAAAAAATTGAGAACCCGCAGCGCCACTTACCGGGTCTAGAGATCCAGTCAATTATACACATAAAATTTTATCCAAATTGATCAAGCCGTTTACTATAAGTTAGGTAACAAACCCACGTACAGAAGAATTATATACATGAAAGTATAAAGATATAGTTATGGACAATACTTCTTCTCTGAAACTAACTTTGTCTTTGTGTTAATTAATCCGATTTTATCCGATCTGCATCGAAGTCCACAGTAACTAGGAGAGAATTCACTTTTAATATAATCTGTCCAATAATTAAATTTTCATTTGAACAAAAGGTATAAATATTTCCAACATAAACTTATTCATAAAATTATTATTTATTCGATTAACAAAAGTTTTGCACAAGATTTGCAAAGCTAACAAAAGTGATTGTGTGTTTCTGCTCGGCTCCGCTTATACTCAATAACATTCCAAGGCATATTAATAAAATAAATATATTTTTTTTGTTGGTTACATGTATACAGAAGCAGGTAGATGATGTAACTAGCACCCTTACTAAGTTATGTTATAACTTATACTTAAGAGCAATTACTAAAACAAAATTATTTAAAAAGGAACTCCATGAACAAATGCTATCACTTTATGGAAGACTTATTTTCTGACAAATCACAATTAAAATACAATCTGCCTGTGTCATAAAGCGTTTTGTATACATAGTACAGAAAAACATGACAAAAGAAAGAGACCTTTCATTTACGAACTGTTTTTTTATTAAAAGTTACTCGTGATGTAATGTATAATGTATTGTTATATTATTGTTTACACGCATGTAAACTCACTATAGGTACGTACATTTTACTGTTTCAGCTGTATTATGTCGTTAGTAAGTGTCTAACGACCCATGATAAAGATGAATTGAAATAAAAAAAAAGCTTTTGCGAAGCAGTAATGCTAGCAAAGGAGGAGGCCGACCGCATGAGGCACCGGCGCTCAGCACCCCAGCCGCTGCCGGAACTCCGATCCCGATTTCCGGCCACCGTAGGCGCGGGCTAGCCGACGGCGAGCGATGTGTAGCTCGCTATCCGACCGTCCAGTAACTGTCCGGACCGGTCCCAAGTCGTCGACGGCGCGCACTGTTCCCGCGCGCCTCAAGGAGTTGTCAGCAGCAGCAGGGGCCCAGCCAGGCCGAAGCCTACTGGAGCCAGGGTTATCCGAAAGTGAAGCTCGACCCCGGTGCGAAAAGCAAGAAGGAACGGGGTAGGTTTTTAACACGCTTATATTAGCTTCACCTGTATGTTTGTAACCAACGCCTTTGAGCTCGATTTTGACCTACTTTTTTAATCAGTTAGAGTCTGACACTATCTCCCACTCCGCCCAAGAACGGGGGATGTCATTTGTATAACGCACCAAAAAAAAATTCTCCATAGAAAAACTCGTTGATTCTTTAATATTTTCTGTAGTTACAAGAGCGAACGTGCGTGATTCACTACCACTCATTCAATGACTAAGTACTCCACTTCACATAAGATGATGGAAAGCAGCAGGTGAAATAATGTATGCTCTTTTGCTATGTGAGCCACAGAAAAGATGAGAAGAAGAGGTTAGAAAGGAAATACTTTCAGATTTGTACTACGAGTGTCGCCGCTTGTCTCCCTCTTTAACTCCACTACAGGCAATAAGCCAATACGAACACACATTACGCAACTAACGGACCACGCACACTTAGATCGCAAGTTTGCTATTGGTTGTGTCAATTATGAGCATGATCATAATTTGAGGCCCGCGTGGTGGATTATAATCCACCACGCGGGCCCAGTGCGGGTTGGTGGATGTCACATGTCTTCGAATTTTTGGTTCTAGGACATGCCGGTTTTCTCACGATGTTTTCCTTCACCGTTTTCGAGAGCAGTGGTGATGAAATAAATCACACAAAGTAATGCACCTGACTGGATTTGATCTCGCGACCTACAACTCGTAAGTCGGGGCCGTCACCACTCGGCCACCACTGCTCTCAACCACTGCTGAGCCATATGGCGTTCCAATACGAGGGTAAACGAATAAATAAATTACAGTTTGGAGGTCGTCCTGAAGTTTGTATTTTTACTGATGGGAAATTCTATCAGACTCGGCTTTTCGGCATTTTATAAATTAGTAGTCGTAGAAATAAAGTGAAAAACTTGCTGAATTTATCTGTTCAAAATAAAATTAAATGACTTTTTGAACAAAATAATAATATCTGTCCTTGTATGGAAACTGTTTCGGTATTTTCATACTGCATAAGTTATTTTTATTTACGTCATAGATGAGTATATATCGTAGAGGTTTATGTTGTACACTGGATCCTACCTACCCTCGAATGTGATCTCTCTCTGTCACTCAAATGTTTGCTGGGAAAAAACTCATTGTTGAGTTAATCTCGCCTTTGTACATTAAACTAATCAATGTATTAAGGTTAAGTTTTTGTGTGTACGATAAAGAATTAATTAGAATTTCGTGAACTAAAGCGCCTCACCATCAACGATTGCATCACTGCTTACCATCAGGTGGGATCGCAGTCAAGCACTAGTTTATAACAATTTGAAAAAAAAAAAAATAAGTAACAATTACTTTAGATTAACATCCCAACAGTACATAACAAATTCAGAAATATTTCAAATGCAGCGAACAAAGACGCAAATAACATATTCCATTGAAATTCCATAGTTTCACTCCTCGTGGCTGCTCTGGCTAGTGAGAAATACGATCTGGATATTTGACAAACGAATTTGAAACTTACCTCACCGTAATAAAAGTCTTATACAATTCACTTGATACCGTCTCAGGTGTTTGCCCCGCGCATAAATTGAAGAATAATTCTTAACACCTTTTTCGAATACGTATTTTGTAAATAAACTACACTTGAGAGCAAAAAAATCGCACATGGCTTGTAATTTCGTTTAATACTGTTTTTTTCTTAAATCTAAAGATATGGAGTACAAATTATTAAGCAAAATTGAAGCATATAAAGTTAGCTTTATAAAAACACAAAATTAAGATCATTGACCTTCACGTAACTCACAAAAACCGGAGGTATACCCAATTCCCCAAATTCACCCATTTGGATTTCACTACTTGCACCTTTACCTGGAGCTAAAAAAAGGGTGCTGTTTTGGAGTTTTAATCAGTTTCCGTTAACGTGATAACGTCTCTATTAGAAACAGACGGATTTACTGGAAAAATATGGATACCACGCCCGCAGAAGCCGTTCAAGTTATTGCCTTGCCCAAAGCAAGTCATAATCAATATGAAGTCTCTCGACAGCTAAATTTTAGTTGCTTTCCTGTTCGTCTGGTATACCTGAGGTTTTAAGAGACCCGTGGGTATATTCGGCGACCAGGATATGGCCGGTGGCACATAGGATCAGGGCGTGATTATCGCTTTTCTGTAACAAGTACTCTGAGAAATCGGCTACTGAACACGATTGAACTGACACAAAAGTTTCAAGAAGTTTGCAATGTCAGTATAAGTCAGTGGACGATTAGGTAAAGACTGGGTGAAGCAGGCCTGACTGCACATCACTCAGCAAATGGTATCAAATTGACCACAGCTCACTGACGAGCCCGGCAATAATTTGCCATGAAACACTTAAATTGGATGTATGCCTAATGGCAGGCTGTTGTGTTATCTGATAAGTGCAGAATGACTTAGATGACCATGATAGATGCTGTAGGGTCTACAGAAGGTCATCAGGGCAATTTTAACAATGCTGCATAAGCGAAGAAGTGGGTTTTGGAGGCGAATTGGGGTGGCATAATGTTGGACACTAAAATTGACATTTTATTCATCACTGGGCCATTACTGGCCTGATATCGAGAGGATTGACGGCTTTATGATACATCAAAAAAGTGCTCGAAGAATATGTGAAGCCACTTGTGTGGCTTATGGTGGATTTTTTTTTCCTTAATGCAGAACAACACCAGATCGCACTTCGCTAGAACAGTTTGCGACTACATGTAAGACGTTGGAATCATTGCGATAGAGAGACCGGCTCGTAGTTCTGGTCTTAATCCAATTGAGCATATCTGGAATGAACTTGAAAGAAGACTTAGTGCAAAAAGCCTGGCTCTCCACGCCTCCATGAGCTTCAATTTGTCGTTGACGAGAAGTGGGACGTTATACCCTAAGATTTAATGGTGAAATTAATAGGGCTGATGAAAAATCGAGTAACATCTGTAAATAAGGCTAAGGGACGGGATACACTTTATTGACAAACAAGATGACCAAGAAAGTTAAGTTTGACTCTCATTCTTTCTTAAGTGAAATTTGGAAAATTTTCCCATTTCTTGAATTTTGTGCTCTAAACCCTTTCAAGGATGTTTTTTTACACTGTATTTCATATCATTAGAAAGGTAATTAAATAGGCTTTCAATTAGTGTACGACATGTTTTCAATAACTATTCACATTCATGACAAAAACTGCCTTAACATAAAGAGTTATGATGTGCGATTTTTTTGCTCTCGAGTGTATATCAGTCTAAATCTGTCGTGTTAGGGCAAGGTTTAACTTAGTTTTATTTTCGACTGTACATTTGAAAACTAACTAGCTATTGCAAGTGGGTTTGCCTGCGTGAATGTAAAAACTTGTCTCTATAAAACATACTCCTGGGATGAAAATATCCTAAAGACAATTCCAGGACATGAACTATCCGTGTTCCAAATTTCATCCAAATCCGTTGAGACGACGCCCGAAAGCGTGAAGAAGTAACAAACATAATAATAATAATATAAGCCTTTATTACTGTTTTCAAGTTTTACAATATTTCGTTTGTTGCTGACGATCGGTTTTTAGAAACAGCTTGTCCTTCGACAAAGGCCTCCTCCAAAGATTTCCACCTATCTCTGTCTCTTGCGATTCTGATCCATTCTGGACCGGCAACTCTTTTTATGTCATCTTACCAACGTTTTATTTGTCGACCTTTACTTCCTTTGCAATCCCTGGGGTTCTCTACTGGGGTACTTTGAAATTATTTTAGTCCATTTCTCATTTTTCTCTCTCAGCATATGACCTGTTCATTTCCATTTTAGTGTTTTACACACTTTTATAGTATCATTATAGTAACAAACATACATGCTCACAAAATTTCGCCCTTTACGAGTATAATAAGTATGATTGAATTATAGAACGATTTATTCACAATCTGTTAATTAACTCTTTGAATGTCGTAATTAGAGACACAATAGAAAGACAATTACCTTATGTCGGACTGTGTAACTTAAGACATTCGAAAGGTTAACCGTCATCATCATCGTTCAATGACATTCACTGGTGCACATGGATCTCCCCTAAGCGTTGTCTGATTAACCGCTCCTATGCGTATCAATTGGTCATTACAGCAGACTAAACATCACGGCTCAAACTCCACTGAAGCGGGATTTGCGAAGCGAAGCGGAGTATTCTCAGAAACTGTATGAAGATGCGTACTGTAACTAACCTAGCGAACATTGGAGCAACGGTGCGTACTGTTTGGAGCGGATCTGAGATATGTGCGGCGACCGTTGGGTGTTGAGGTTTACAGTCGCCGAAACTCGCTGTACGCCAATCACATCTTGCCGTATGGGCTATGCGGCGTCGCACTGGTCTCTTGCTGTTTTGAGATAAGACCTATCAACTTTTATAAACTCATAGGATCACGTTTATAAGCCTCCGAGTCTAGCCCAGTAGGCTTCGACCCTATTGGGCCCCTACGGTTTGCTTGGGGCGTGCCTGGAACAGTACACACCGTCGACGACTTGGGCTCGGTCCGGACGATTTATCGGACGGTCGGACGGCGAGCAAAACCTTCGGGTCGCCTCTGGTGTTACTAAAATACTGCTTCTTCTTCTTCTTCCTGCCCTTGTCCCATCTTATTTGGGGTCGGCGCAATACGTTTTTTTTATACCATTCTACCCTGTCACTCGTCATGCTATCACTAAATTCCTTTTCTTTCATATCATTCTTCACGCAATCCATCCATCTTTTCTTTGGCCTCCCTCTCCCTGTCCACCCATGCACATGTATACTCATAACTGAAATACTGCTTACAAACGACAAAAAAGTAAAACAAGAATTCATTGTACCGAAGCCGGCTTAATTAGAAAATGAAGTGTATCCATTTTGTATGTCCTTACATACTTGTTCTACACTCAAACTTATTTTGTGAAATAAAGCTGCAAAATCTTCTAAAGAGGGATCTTTTAAAAGGACCCCTAGAAAGTCCTTCCTTTTATAATCGACACTTAATTTAAGATTAAACACTTGACATTTTGAAATAGGCTCCTACAGTGCCTGGCTATAAATATAGGACACATCGAGTTTGAGAAAAAGTAACTTTAACAGAAGGCCACACGAGGGCTATGGGAAGGGCTGTGCTCGGAGTTTCCTTGTGTAATCGCATTAGGGATGAAGATATCAGCAGGAAAACTGACTGACTAAAGCCAAAACCTGTGTTCCTTCAATGTCCCTTTGCGTTCCAGAGCTGCGGTAACCCTTTCGAATAATCCCGCAGTCATCATTAGATCCTGGATAATCTGTTTATCATCATAATTATAATCATTTTTGCCGAAAGACATCCACTTTTGGACATAGGCTTTCCCACGACGAACAGTCCTGTGCATCTCGCATCCATCGGATTTCCGCCACTCTCACCATGGCCTCAAGTCTGCTATTACAATAGTGTCAGAATGGTCTATCATTGATGTCATAATTGTCGATTTTGACAAGTTTGGTAATCTACTATTAAAATGGCGTCATTATGACTTTCCAATGGTCAACCACTGACACTCCATTGAAAAAAGTGGCTTAAAATGTTAATCTCGTACATATTGACAAATGAATATTTGACATTTGCGGTAATCTGCTAAAACTTTGACAGTTTATTTGATCAGTGTTTGACCATTAGAACGTTATTGTGCAGTTATTGGTTTTAATAATATACTCGAAATTATCATTCTACCGCAATTCTATTACAAGACCATTGACCGATCAATGATCGATCATTATGATTTAGCAGATTACAAACTTTTAGCAAAATGACAATGGGATCGTGTTGGAATGACGAATTTATAAAAATAGCAGACTTGGGGCCCAGGTCAAAGGTCCACCTTATAGAAGGCCTTCTAACTCTGCGTCCACCTTTCCATCACTCCACTCCATTAACTTTACGCAAAATGATTTCATTTCAATAAAAACCTAGATAATATCCACTAGGTAGGTATCTGTGTTTTCAAAATATCTCTATAGAGATCTACGATTTGGAACGTGCAATTTAGCTTCACTTTTTTTAGACTGACCGACATTTGACTACTCAAAAGTGCCTGCAAATGGTCCATTTGAAATAAATGCTTTTGATTTTGATTTTATCTAGAAGAAGTGTGATAACGTCATTATCACCTAAAGGCGGTAGTATCAAAACTAATGAAAGAAAATGTATCTTGTGGTGGACACTTCTAAGAGCGATCAACCTAGGATACATTTTCATGAAGTCTGAAATCGATTCGTACTGCTGTTATTAGTACCTACCACCAATAAGCTACTAAGTACAATAAGAAACAAAATTCTAAAGCGCGTAAGAGCCCATACATTAATCAAGTTCTGTCATTCGCAGTTATGGGATACACTCTCAATCTTAATGTACCGTATCGCTTGGGTCGTATACTTAACAAGATAAAAGGCTCATTAATTTCTCAAATATTTTATTTTTATTTAACAATATATTTACCTTAAACATATTCGTCTTTCATCATCCTCCCATTTGTATCTCAGCTAATTATAAATACCTACAGATTTAGAGATATCAATTTAAGAAAAATTAATAGAGTAAGGTGGAAACTGCAATATTACTAGGTCAAATAGTGTCTACTAATCATCAAAATATCGACTAAAACAATCATTATAAATCAAACAAATCTGTAGGGATCTTTATTGCAACTGATAGAATCTACCATCTGATGGTATCATTTTTATTTTGTCTATTGTATTGTAACCACTAATTGTAGAAAATTATTATTGGAAAATATTATCATAATTTTTAGTTGATTACTTAATTGAAAATAATAATTGTGTATAATTTATTAAAATGTTTACTTTTAATTTAGTATATTTATTGAATTAAAAAAAAAAAACAGTCTGTCTCTAACAAAAATATAATGCAATACAAGGTATTTTGTTAAAAAAGGCATTTTTTTTTTTTAGCGAATGAATGATGAGGTATCATTCCATCACAATGTGTTAGACTATGATAGAAAATGTCATTTTATTATATTTAATTATTGATTAACATATTTTCAATAACATATTATTGAATGACAATAACTATTTGCTAGTGTTTCATTAAATTAAAATAATAACATTTACAATAGAATACTATATATTAATAATGTCTATATTTTTCAACAAAACAAAGATTAATAAAAATAATATTTACACATATCTCATTGTTATAGCGATGTAGGATTTCAAAGACTTCAGACTGGTAGAAAAATATTGATTTAATTACGAACTGCATTTTGTAAGTTCTACAAATAATATAGAGTCACATTCTTATACGACAAATTAGGGCTACTGTTTTACACTTAAAACTAAAAAATAAAATTAATTAATCATTTTGGTACGTAATTAGAAATATAGAAATTCAGTACTCCAAAGGTGCAGATTGCGTGATTTCGTATCACTTAAATATTTACTTGCCATTAAATTAAAAATAATCATGGTAAACATATAAAAAATACAGTTACAAACAATTCATAACCTCATCTTAATATCAGAAATGAAAAAGCTGTCACTTTCTCGTATTTTGGTTGTTGTCTCGTAGTTGGCTTATTCATGAAAACAGATAGAACAATATCTGTTTCATGAATAAGCCAACTTTGGCGTGCGTTGCGTTATTATTGAGGGACCATGAGCACACTGCGACCACATAGACCAGAGCAATAATGACATCTCAAAATCTTCATGTATCCGTTGTGAGAAAGAGATAGTATTCGACGGCTTGTATAGCTCTGTCTCTCTCGCTTAAACCGGTGATGATTTTGAGACAGCGCGCACAAGCAACTTTAGTTTCCGCAAGTAATTTGTTTCTCACATCAAGTCTACGGAATTGCGGGACGCGACGCGACAACTGGGAGACTTTTTGTCTGCGGGTTTGGTTTTGACAGGCCGTCGACGAAACTATCGTCGCGTCTATTGGTAGCAAAATTATGAAAAAGTCGCATCGCTATCGCTCTCGTGTGTAGGAAAAGAGACAGTGAGAGAGACAAAAAAGTTGTTGGGCCATTAAATTGATGAATAATTGCTCGTGGATGCCTTCCTTAATACATCATGGTCCATGGCAGGATAGCTCTGGACAACTATGCTGTGTTACCTGACCGGTCGTTCAACCAGTTGCGACCACACTTCGAAGCAGGTCGCGTAGGTTGCGAGGTCTGACAGTGATAGATACAAAAAAGCTGCTGGGTAACTAAGTACCTCGTGGGCCGGATCCCTAGGACGTTATGGTAGGACCTAGCCTGGACAACTATGAACACCAATATGCAGTATCGCCTAACCGGTTGTTCGACCAGTTGCGACCACACTTTGAAACAATTCGCGTAGTGTGTGAGGTCCCTTAACATTGAAGACTAATTTCTCTTTTTGGTCTTAGTGCTAAGTTTACTATTGAAAGCTTCCAAAATAAGGACGACGTTGTTTTTTTTTAAGTTAAGGCAGCTCCCAGTTCATTTCGTCGTCATATCGTTGTTTCTCTTCAAGTGGCGAGAAGATTTTAGTTTTGACGATCAAACCTGTAAAATAGAAAATATTATTATTTTAACCTGGCTGTATGTATGTAGCCTCGCTGATAAACTAAATACCTAAACCTCGATCCATCTGAAATAGTACATTTTGATACTTGTCAAGAAAGTAGATGTGGATAGGTAGAGAGGGAGAGGGAGGTCAAAGAAGAGATAGATGGATTGTGTGAAGAGTGATATGAAAGAAAAGGAAGTTAGTGATAGCATGACGAGTGACGCGCCGGGCCTTGGTTGAGGCCATGGTCCGGAGCGAGGAGGAGTGGCAGGCGGTCGCCCACTTCTGCGAAGCAGTAATGCTCGCAAAGGAGGAGGCCGAACGCATCAGGCAACGGCGTTATCGCCGCCGCCGTCGCCGGGATTCTGATCCCGATTTCCGGCCAACGTAGACGCGGGCTTGCGGACAGTGAGCAATGGGTAGCTCACTGTCCGGCCGTCCGGTAACTGTCCGGACCAAGCCCAAGTCGTCGACGGCGCGCACTGTTCCCGCGCGCCTCAAGGAGTTGTCAGCAACAGCAGGGACCCAGCCGGTTCGAAGCCTACTGGGGCCAGGTTTATCCGAAAGGGCGCTCGAGCCCCGGTATGAAGGCTAGAAGGAACGGGGTGGGTCTTTTAGTCAGTAAGAGTCTGACACTATCTCCCGCTCCGCCCAAGGGCGGGGGGGATGTCAATGCATGATTTTTTCCCACCATAAAAAAAAGGGTAGAATGGAAGAAAAAAAAGTGTTGCCCCGACCCCTAATAAGATGGGATAAGAGTAGGAAGATGATGATACACGTGAAGAAAGTTTGTCATTGCGATTGAGGTGGGCGTTATGGAGCCGAGTGCTGCAGTAACCCACGTGTATCAAATAACGTTTCTAATACACTTAGAAGAAATAAATAAACACGGATTGACTCCTTGCCTGATTTGATAAATTGTATATCAATAAAAAAATATTTAAATCAAAGTATGGAAGAACCCAGCATAACTTCTTGTAAAAATAAAAATTGAAATTGTTTTTTTTATTACACGGAACTGTTCGTTGTGCTTGTTATCGGGCAATTGCCAAGACTAGACACAACACCCGTCTGATTGGAGGATCCTTCTTGTTCAACGAAGGTATCATCATCATCACCATATCAGCCGATAGACATCTACTGTCGGACATAGGCCTCTCCCAAAATCGCCACAACGAACTATCCTGCGCGTCCCGCATCCATCGGATTCCCGCGTGTCCCGCATCCATCGGATTCCCGCGTGTCCCGCATCCATCGGATTCCCGCGTGTCCCGCATCCATCGGATTCCCGCGTGTCCCGCATCCATCGGATTCCCGCGTGTCCCGCATCCATCGGATTCCCGCGTGAGCGTCATCGGTCCACCTCGTAGGAGGCCTTCCAACGCTGCATCTTCCGGTACGCGGTCGCCACTCCAGAAACTTTCGGCCCAAACGGCCATCTGTTCTGCGAGCAATGTGCTTTGACAATTACCATTTAAGTTTGGAGATTCTTCGTGCTGTGTCGGAAACCTTGGTTCTCCTGCGGATATCTTCAACGAAGGTATGCGGGACTTTATACCCTCACGCATATCTCTATATAGCTTAACATATTATAGTTCCAAATTGCTGTCTACGAAAACATAATATACGATAAACAAGTATTAATCGAACTGATTTGATGTAATCAAACGATTCCACTGGCTAAAACAAATCCGTTCAACGGTCGGCTGTGTACGGATTGTATTAAATTTTAACAGGCTTTTTGCCGCTCCATGTGGCTAAATTGTGAAATTAGAGATTATTCTGCCCAATGTATATTCATTGGATTTTGACCCTATATCTAGGATGGACCGCTTACAACCTTGTCTTTGTTGCTTTGTAGTATTACTTTATTTGTTAGTCCAGACTCAAGGTTTGCCAGCGTGCTATAGAGCGCTGCATACTAGGTGTTAAATTACCAAACAGACCATGTTCGAAACGCAACAAATAGCTCCAAAACATAATTCATTGATATGGCTCAAAAGGCTGCCAAACTTAAATGGGACTGGACAGGATATGTCTGCAGCATGTCTAATGAGCTGTGGGCCCGCAAAACGCAGGTTTGGTGCCCAGACATAGCGACACGGGGCCAAGGCAGACCACGAAGGAGATGGCGGGACGATCTGGATGGCTTGCTTAAGTATTGGAATGAGAAAGCAAGGAACCATGATCGTTGGAAAGAATGGAGGGTGGCTTTTGCCCAGCAGTGAGACAATAGTCATAGTCATAGTAGTTTATTGATAAGGGATTCTTGCAAGTCAAATACAGAGTCTTACATTATAGTTAGTCCAATATATGTTAGCTATAATAATAATTATTATTTATTTATTGAATCTTTATGCACCAGTAAACATTGGACAAAGGCGGACTTAATGCCTTATTGCCTTTGGTCAAACACGAGCTCATCAATAATAAAATAATAGCATAATCGGCCTTATAATGTTCCCACTGTTGGGACTGAGGCCTCCTCTCTAGGAGAGGGAAAGGGCCGTAACCTATCACGCGGGCCCAGTGCGGGATGGTGGATGTCACATGTCTTCGAATTTTTAGTAAGTCGGAGGCTCGTAACGTGTGTTCACGTACCATCACCTTAAAGAAGAACCAACTGGATGCCATCCTGACATTCTTTATGTGTATTGACTTAGTTTGTGTATTTAAAATTACGACTGCATCACTGCTTATCATCAGGTGGGATCATCACAGTCAAGCACTAAGTGGTCTCCGTTCAGAATATGTAATAAAATTGCTTTCAAACAAATACCAGTGGTATTAGATGAGTGGTATTAAAACGGAACAAATCGTTTATATCATTTAAAATACCTGTATATTTTAAATAGAAACATTGAAAGTGATATTACGATCCAGCGCTGACTTTTTGTAACCTAACGTGTTTATAAACAGACTATCTGGAAATCCAACCGTTTTCTCGCCCAAATGAACTCGATTACGTTTACAACATAGAAGGTGAAGGTACTTTTTCATATTTTGCAGGGAAGTAAAGGTAAGCTTAGAATCCTCTATAAGCCATTTTTTCTAAAGTACCTATTTATATTATTGTATTCACATGTTTACTGAGGTCGGAACCACATAGCTTTGCTTAGTACTACGCTACGTGATAAGCTTTTTATATTTAGGTAGGAAATCATCAAAAAAAACTCCTCCTGTCCCGGATGGAGCGAGAGGGAGTTGCATATTTTTACTAACTGACTAACTCTTTCGAACAATCCCGTAGTCTACGCTTGCCAGTACTCTGTGTACTTAGGCTAAACTTTTACTCTTATTCAGTGAGGTACTATCAAAGCCACGTCCACCTGACCACCGCTAAGTTCATTTTTACTTGCACTCAAACAAAAATTTCAAAGGGTTTGGTTTGGCGCCACGCCGCAGGATACAAGCGATTTTTTTTTTTAATAATCAGGCAGAAATGACCGCGATTGTACGTGGCAGCTATAAGGACTAATACTTCAAATATTACAGCTTAACAGCTTCTGAATAAAAATATATCAGACCGCTATAAATATTGAAATAATGAACATTAATAAGTACTTACCAGAAAGGACGCCCGAACCAAGCGCTAGACCCAAAGTAGTCGCCAGAGCTATCAGCTGATACGCCGCCTGCATCCCCACGGACCTTGGATCAGTAGTCGATGGCACCACGTGTCCTGCCTGCAAAAAGAAATGTATAAGGGTTTTGTCTATCACTGACAACAAGCAGAGTACACCAACAGCAACTTCATACAAACTCAAATAAAAACCCTTCTGATTCTTATTTTTGTGTATTAGTGTAACTGTCAGATGAGGGGAGCTATGCACAGCAATGGACGTCTATCGGATGAAATTATGATTAGTGTAAATCTCAGCTGTACCACCAAAAACACTTCCACCTGACCACCGCTAAGTTCATTTTTCTTTGCACTCGAAACGAAAACTTCAAAGGTTTCTTCTAGGTCTTCAAAGGGATTCAAACGAACATCTTTTTTAAGTGATCAGGCAGAAATGTGATATGATGGTATATAGAAACTTTGAATAGAAGTAGAGGAAATCAAGGATTCCGTTAGATACCAAAGACGGGATGCTTTCTTCCAAAAACCACTATCAGTAGGACGTATCGAATATGGCCTTTTCATGCCTCTTTCCATTGGGCACAGAAAATCAAACAGGCATCCAAGTCGTCTCTCCACTTCTTTTTGGACCGATGTCAACTGTGCCGTCAATCTTCAGGCTCTTATTGTGATAAAAATAAAAAAGTTACATATGGCTCTGACTGTTACGCCAGAAGTCGTGGGTTCAATTCCCACTCAAGGCAAATGTATTCAGATGAGCACGATTGTCTACACTTATATTATAAAGATATAAAGTTTATTTTTATGTTTTTTGTTTGTAGGAAGTAATATATCTGAAAGTACTGGTCCAATTGCGAATTTTTTTTTCACAGAAAGCTGTTTTATTCCTGAGTGATACAAGTATATATTTTATGTATGCAGACGAAGCCGCGAGCAAAAGCCAATTTATTATGTTTAGAAATATAAAGGTAGAGTCTGTCTAATAAGTTAAACGACTTGGGTAATTATTAGGATTTAATTAAATCTGATGTAGTCAACACGGGTTCAATAATCAAGGTTGATTAAGAGATAGAGATCATTGTTTACCAACAGAACAACCTTATGAAAAGTATCGAATATAAGTATTTTTTAAATGATTAAATATTATATGAAATTCCCAAGTCGGTTGACTTATTAGACAGACTATATGTTTATTACTTGTCTAGTACTCATAGCACAGTTTAGTTTGGGACTCACATAACGTCTTGTGTGTTATAGTTAGTTGCGGAGATTATATTATTACATACAGGAATTAACATAGGAACCTTCTAACTGGCACTTACTGCAATACTGGAGGTAGCTGGGAAGATGTTGCCAAGCTCATTGTGGTACGCTTCTTTCGTGGCCAGAGCTGCGAACAGCGCAGAGAGTAGACCGGAGTATATTCCAGGCATTCCGTGGAGATTGTTCACTCCGCATGTATCCTGGATACCGAGCTTTTCTAACTGTGGCTGTATAAAAAAAAGGGAGCAGTTATTTATTTAAGTATTGAAAGTCATCAACACAAAGGTACAAAGGCGGTCTGAATACCTTTGGTATACTATACCAGTCTAGCAAGGGTAGTGAAGGCATACGAATACCATGGTAGGTATACCAAAAAAGTGAATAGATACACAAATACATTATAGTGTATTTATACAAATAATCATGTGTTATTATTAATCATTATAATAATAAGAACTATATTTCAGACCTTTTTGATCTAGAAAACATATCTTTTTACAGGTCCATATGTAAGTACTTAAGAACTAAGTAAGTAGTAGTATATTTTTTTGTATTGTATGTATGTATTTGTGTTAATGTATCTTGTTAGTATTATATCTGATGTTTGTACACTGACAACCCTAAATCTATCTCCTTTCTCTCAGTCCATCCAAAGGTTGTCTGTAAGAGATCGCCCTGTGCGATAAGACCGCCCATTGTGCACTTACTCTTTAAAATATTTGTCCTGTATTTTTGTTTATTAGGTGTACAATAAAGTTTATAATAAATAAATAAGTAAAACACAAAAAACAATTATTATTATAGCACAATCAACTTTTTCAATGTTCCCACTGCTGGGAATCAGGCTTCTAGGAGAGGGAATGGGCCGTAATCGACCACGCGGACCCCCTGCGAGTTGTTGAATGTCACATGTCTTCAAATTATTATTGACTGTAATTAATCGCAGTAATATGAATATGGCTTCATTCACGAGTAAAATATTTTAGTAATAAATTTCGAGTATCAATGGTATCGCGACACGGTTAGATCAAGGTGAAAGGGGCTGACATTTTGGAATTCTGAATTGATATACCTACTTTTTTATTATTTTTGTAATATATATATGAACCATTCGGTATCATGATTTATCTTCAAACATCGATATTATAAATTAGATATTATTAAATATCAGTTTTCTGATACGTGTAGAATATGTAAACAGTAAAAAGTAAACAGAACTGAGAGATAGACTATGAAATTGATAAATTAATGTAGAATGAACTTAGCTTGAAATTATTTTTCAATCTAAAAAACGCTGGTTTGATATTTGGTACGTACCAAATCGCGAACAAACTGAATGTTGTATAGAACGTTATAGATATTTTTTAGCTTAGTATAATCAGCCTTATAATTTTGACTCAGGCCACCTCTATATTAGAGGGAATGGGCCGTAATCCACCAAACGGGCCCAAGGCGGTTTAGTAGACGTCACATGTCTTCGAATTTTTGGTTCTAGAACATGCCGTTTTTCTCATGACGGTTTCCTTCACCGTTTTAAAAGCAGTGGTGTTGAATTAAATTACACAAAGTGAACCCGTGACTTCCTCGTAAGTTGGTGTCGTTATCACTGGGCCACCACTGCTCTATATTTAGTTAGCTATTCAAATAAAATTAAGGCAGTGTTGTCATGAAACTCACAGTAAGATACCGATACCCCAAAACACTGATGAGAGCAGCTCCCATGCCAATAGCTATCGCGCCGCCCGGTCCAATGTACATGTTGGCCACCGCACCCACAGCCACACCGCCCGCCAGTGTGGAGTTCTGTATGTGTACCATGTCCAACTTGCCAGGCTTGTGGCTTACTGCTGCCGACAGCATGAAGGTGACGACCTGGTAGAAACAGATAATGACGACCTTGTACATTTTGATGCAAGTGGAAACAAGTTGAAGAGGAATCGTTTGTCTTGGTATGGTCATGTAAAAAGGGATGAAATGCATGTTACTAAAAGAGTTATCAGTATACATGTGTATGGATGGAGAGGGAGAGGGAAGCCAAAGAAAAGATGTCTGGATTGTGTGAAGAGTGATATGAAAGAAAAGGAAGTTAGTGATAGCATGACGAATGACAGGGTAGAATGGAAGAGAAAAACGTGTTGCGCCGACCCCAAATAAGATGGGACAAGGACAGGAAGATGATGATGAAGTGGAGAAAGTTTGTCATTGGAACCGAGGCGAAATTCACCCGAACCGTGCAGGCGAGGGTATTATGAAACCGAATGCCGAAGCTGCTTTGACAAATTTCTTTGTATATCAAATGACGTTTTTCAAGACGTATCGAAGAAAAGAGTCAGTTTTCGAAGAAGTTTATTGAAAAAGATTTATCATCATCATCATCTTCCTGGCCTTGTTCTGTTTTATTTGGGGTCGGCTTAACACGTTTTTTTCATCCATTCTGTCCTGTCACTCGTCACACTATCACTAAATCCTTTTTCTTTTACACACTCGGATATCACTTCTCACACTATCCATACATTTTTTTTTCACCTCGCTTTCTTTTCCATCTATTCACATTTTCAGTCACTGGCGCCACTTTCAAATTTCATTGTTATGAAAATTTGTTCCTTATAATTTAATAAAGGATTTTAAGTGTTTGAATTCCCATACTTTGGACATAAAAAGCATTGTTTCCTTGTTTGTAGCGCGAACCCGCTCTGGCTCCTTAGAAAAATATCTGTCTGTAGGAGGACCGCTGCGGTCCTCTAAGTCGTACGTAATTAAGTCAAAATATAAGAGACAACGAAGGCCCTCCTGAGACCTCCCACAAACAGACATTAGTCAACAGACCCGGAGCAGGTACAGCTCCACAGTTGAGTTAATATTGGAATGACAGCCGTACCGTGCATGAAGCTAAAGATAAGTAAGTGTTGACGATTGCCCTTTGGCGTTCAACTTCTGTGGAAGCCAGCCCAGAGTTGAATGATGGCCAGTAGATCCATAGGAAGATTGTACCTGTAGAATATAAAATGAAAAATAAATATTAGTCAAAATCATAGTTGCTAAGCAATGTAACCCGAAAAGTTTCAGTTAAAGACTATCATTTTTATTAATGTACATTTTGGGGACGTTAATACAACAATAAATAAAAACACTGACCTCATTCAATAATATGATGACATAAAAACAATTATTAATATGGAATCAACCATGGAATTGCAGAAAAAATCAACTATTCGATACTTTGATTTTTGTATACATAATTATAGGAAAATAAATGTACTCATTGATAGAATCCAGAACATAGAATAATTATCACGGCATCCCTTTTCTTTAACGGTATATATAAACTTTATGTAGGTATAGTAGTAGTACATATACGCAGAAACACACACACGTTACCGCATTACCGCCTAGTTACCAACTACAAGGAATATAGCGGAAATTATTAAGCTGTTCTATGTTTACCTACGACAAGACCCAAGAAATAGTCATTTTAAAGGATTAGCACTTAGCACTTTATTTTTTGAATATTTAGTTTTTCATATAATTGTAAAGCGTACGTACCAAGCATAGCAGTAACATCTGAGGTATAACTGGGCCCATCAAGTCGAATATTTTCTTTTTGGACCTGAATTGTAGCCACCCCAACGGCTGGAGCGGGTTCGGAAGATGATTTTTTCATCCTTAAAGCAGCGCTCACTCCTAAACCGAAGTAAGCCCCATACGTGTGAATACCGATAGAGCCGCCTATATCTGAGATCTGAAACCAAAGGCATTGTATTAATGAGAGGTTTTCGTAATGTTATAAAAAGATTCATTAACTAAAAAAAATTCAGCCTTATTGAAGTGACCTAGCTTTCCGAGCTGGCTCCGCTTGCTCTTGAACCAATTGGCTGATTTATATTTTGTGCATGGCCGTATGACGACATGGCCAACTTATTGGAATATTCAAAGTGTCCCCTACACCTGCATAGAGGACCTAAAAAACGCCACTAACTCCGCTATAAAAGTGGCAACCTACTGGATCCAAAAACTTTGATGGAAAAGAAAACTACCGATTCGAGAAGAAGAATTTAGTGCGTTAGGTGTATAGAATGCAAGTTTCAATTCAAATTTATAGTAAGAAAATATAATCAAGTCTCATAAGAATTTGGACATAACAAGTAAAATAATAAAGTTGATATTCGTATGAAAAGCTAAAGTTATTTTGCATGTCTACCAACAAATTCACAAAGCTTGCTCAGATGCTGATTAAGAATCTGGCTAGTAATAGACAGTAATTCAACATCTTAAGTATAATTTCACACAGTTGTACATTTAGCCTAATATACTTACGAGCGGTACCAGACTATTGTCGATCGACAACTTACATTGTGACTATATCTTGTGTATCACTTAATTGTAGGACCGTCAAGTAGAGGGATTTTTAGATGGCGATTAGTAATAGGCAGTTCACACAAACCTTATATATTTCTTCACTAATGTACAAGTTGACGCAACCCACTGCTGCTTCTACAATAGCTATGAACAGCAACTGTGTACCACTTGCGAGCCCCAATAAAGCTCCAAACGTGATGAGAACGGTCGCTGACATTATATCAGCCTCTATGAATGAAACAAAAATAGTTGAATATAAAAATTAGATTATTGATTTAAATAAAATCATTGGCAACACTCATTATTGTGAACAACGCAATGAGATAATTATTGAAATCATTAAAAATATCAGTATCCCTAGTCAAGTTGCTAATCTGCAATCGTTAACGCTAGTAGAAAACTTGAAATGTACGGGAATGACGTCATCTCAACGCTCAGTCACGTAGTCAGAACAAAAGAATTGGTGGCCTGGCCAAATCGAGACGTACGATGCAAGCGAAACGGTTATAACTTGGCTACGGGTAGCTGTTTAGTACATTTTGTGAAGTGCAAACACTTTTTTTAAATGTGCTTCGCACTTGTAAACGCTCCTGTATCAGTACAAATGTTTAAAGTAAATATATTAAAAAAAATTGTTATTACGGAACCGAATTCGGATGCGGAGTTTTTAAATTTGGTTTGTCGGAATCGGAATCGGAGGCAGAAACAGAAGCATCAAATGAAACACTACTACACGAACACTAATCAAAAACTCGAATAAGTATGAATGAAGAACAAACTCACACTTTTCCAAGTACGAAACTAAATAACAAGCGAAAGAAATCGAAATAAGGCATGAGGGGCAGAAGGTTCCGCGCGCAAGCATAAATTTGTTTGTAAAAACTGAAATCAGAATCAAAAGCGCAATATCAATGGAAGTATCGGACTTTCGAAATCGAAATCGGACCTCCGTAAAATCTCTGCAGACCTAGCCAAGAGATTCTAGATTTCTTTCGAATCTCTTTCCACAAACTCGGTAATGCCGATTCCTTTGTTCTGCCTATATGACTTAACGTTGAGATGATGTCATTCCCATACATTTAAAGTTTTCTCCTTGCGTTAACGTTTATAGATTATCAACGGCTTAGCTCTCTGATATAAAGTCACATGTACATATAATACACCTAAGCCCAGTAAATTGTATGAGGAAGTTAACACTTTTTTTCGCGATTTCAGTGTTGGTCCCATTATAAAAGTTGTTCATAACGATGAGAATTGCCAAAATTGCCAGTTTCATGTATTGTTATATTGTCATCTCTACACTGTGTATCGGTATAGCTAATTTAGTGGTTGGGTTTTTGCAGACTCATTTAGTTCACAGTCATGTTTGCCTTGATTTGCGCGAGCAGATTTGTGACACTTTGGGTATGGTAATTCTACTCTGATAAATAGAAACTAGTGTTGCTTCCCAATAAATCAATTGGCCTAGCCGTTTCTCACCTACATTAGGATCAGCTTCCAGTCAAACCTGATGTAGCTGGATGTAGATTAGTATTTTGCATGGAACGACTACAAGATGGACCGATAACCTGGTGAAGGTTGCGGGAATCCGATGGATGCGGGACGCACAGGATCGATCATTGTGGCGACATTTGGGGGAGGCATATGTCCAACAGTGGACGTCTATTGGCTGAAATGATGATGATGATGATGATGATGGAACGACTGCCTATCTTACCTCCACAACCCGGTATTTAGGTAACACAAATGCTACTCCCCGGTTGTATAATATTAAATGTAAGTAACTTCATGAGTTCCAAGCCTCTTAACCTACTGTTTTGTTTAATAACTATGCGTCAGCTAAAGACTTACGTGTACATAGTACATCGATGTCGCTTATGCTATACCAAAATAAATAATTTCCCCTTGCTTGTAAGTTATTTTTTTATCTTCAAAACTATGGACTAAACTAAAATATAAAAGTCTAGTTCAAGATTAGTAATTAAAAGCATTATAGTTATCAAAGTGAATTTAGCATAAATATCGAGATACTAAATGATACAGATTGTCTAGATACTCGTACATAAATATGAGCTGTGTTGAGTGCAGACTTCAAATTACATCTAAAGTCTACAATCAGTTAATAACCAAGCTCAATATACAGTAATAACATCCGGGCTAGTTAATTTGAGCAATAATCTTGTAAACTCCCAAAGGTCATGCTACTGAAAATCAACATCTACCTAATTCAATTTAGCTTGCGCCAAAAGAAAATCCTGTTATACACAAAATGGTAATTGAATTTAAAACAATATCAAAACATTTCGACGATGCTTTATAAGCTTTCTTTTATGAAACAAAATACAGAGGAAATTGAGCATTTAAAATTTAGCCTTTATTAAAATTGAAGAGGGGATCCCACGTTATTGTTAGATACAATAATAATTATGATTTGTTCCAACAAATAAACTTTGAGGATTGAACGAAGAACGAAGTTTTAGAAAACAAATTGAGACTTTACACTTTTGTTAAAATTGAACCTGTTCAAAGTATTGTATCGTAGATTTTGTTTTTAAGACTTTACTTTCTCACACCTAGGCAAAGGTTTCCACAATTTTTTTCAGGTATTTTTTGATCTTGAACTAGTTCTTATGATAGACTCTGTAATTAGACATATAGGTCGTCTAGATTTTGGTATTACCACCTTGACTAGTCTTTTTTTTATTATTGATAGGGTCGCGTTTGACCACCATCTCAACTGATGGTAAGCGATGATGTGGTCGACGATGGAGCACGCTTGCCTAGAAGTAACCTATTCACTCCTGACTTAAAGACCCCTAAGTTGTAGCTATCAAGAAACACAGACTCCGGCAGGGAATTCCACTCCTTGGCTGTACACACCATAAATGTGTTCCCAAAACGCTTTGTTCGTATGTCCTCAGTCCTCATGATAGACCCTGTAGTTAGACATCTTTTGTATTACGAAGGTTTTAAAATTATTTTACATCAGCATAAACAGAGGTTATAAAGAGCAGAATATTTTTTATGACACTATCAGAAATATAGCACAGAGAGGAGAAGTATATAAATTTGTTAACCTCACCTCAGTTGACGTACGGATTTTTTTTTAATGAAAAATACAAATAAAAATGGTTCCCGGGATTTCTAATGAAAAATCCCGTTTTTTCATTAGAAATCCCGGGAAGATCCACATATCTTATTAATATCCACATTTTGTTGCAAGTACATGAATAACTCTACCTAATTCTGATCTCTGATTATAAATAATACACATTATTTTATACTTACCCAACAACTGTTTCAGCGAGATTGATATTTTGCCGTCCTTCATATCAAAGAAACCTTGGCAGAGAAGGCTCCATTGTATGATCAAGGCAGCTAATAACAAATTATATCCAGTGGCACTGTAGCAGTACTTCTTCAAGAAGGTCATAAGGTAAGCGAAGCCGATGAATATCATAACATGTGTTCCTTCAAAGCCTGAAACTGGAAAAAAACAATAATTTTATTAACTTATAAATAAACTAGTTGTCCCAACAGACGTTGTCCTGTACGAAAACTAAGTATTCGTTAAGAAAAAATTAAGATTCCGATAGCAGCGCCACCTACCGGTCCTTCTAGGTCCACCATCTTAAATGTACCTAGGGTTTTTAAAAAAAAACACGTGTTACATGGAACATATTTTATAAAATATTCGAACATTCAGGCTCTCTCTTTTTTCGCGTAGTCTCTTTATCAAACATTGCGTTTAATGAAAAAACAAGCTTTTAAACAATGCTCACGATGACGACAGGGGAAGGACTCTTTTAATGCTTTTTCAATACACTTGCTCAGAAAGTGACTCTTATTGCACTGTACTTAGGTACATAATGGCCCTTGTTACCAACCTGTGACATTTTGATTACCATTACGCACTAGTGCTATAATGTAGTTAAAACCTTATTGTTCAACCTCTCCCCCGCCATAATTATATTACATGTATCGTATTAGGATGGGCGCATGTTGTCCCCCACGAGTCGCCGGTCAACCCCCGTTTATTCATTCCAGTAAGTGTATTGAAAGGTAAATAAAAAAAAATTTGGGCGCGCATATGAAAACAGATTTTTACCGCCACAAAAGTTTACTAATTTTATGGTTATTTTCTTCACAATTGTATTGAAAAACGTCGTACGATACACGTGAGTAATTAATGATTACCGTTCTCGACTCTCTTAAGCCTTGGCTCGGGTCTAAATACCGCCTCGTCGGTAATCACTAACATTACACACTTATATCATTTACTATTATATCGCAAGTAGTTTCGTTTTGCATTGTTTTATTACTGTAACGCTATAACCGTCCAAGTTGTCTTTTAACACACGTTTTTATTTTTTTTTATTTTGATGGTACATTGTGGCTCATTTTTTATTTTTTTGTTACTAAAATCATTATTACAACTTTAGTCATACAATTAAAAAAGTGCCACACGTAATCAAAGTCCTATATTCCATCTAATCATTTTGATTGCTTTGCATGTTAATGGACATACATTTTTCAGTTTTTATTTTTTTAAATACACTCAACACTAAAAATCAAATGTTTAATAAACAAAATATACGAGTCTAACCTATTGAACTTTTCATTATTTATTGTTTTAAATGCTCCAAATATACCCATTACGAACTTCATCACGCATAAAGAGAACAATACATCGGCCCCATATATCTCTTTTTTATCTCTTTATTTTTTTCCCCAACAGTAATTGTTAGAATGTCAAATGAAAAATCGCAAATGAAATTACACAATTCATTGTTTTCACGCTTGAAATGGACCCCTGGAGGATAATGGGTCTTAAAATGGGCATATATAACGTGAAACGGTTAGGTACTATTAATTATACTTATAGAGTTGTTGGGTACATTTGAGTGTCAAAAGATTAAGTGTCTATAGTAGAAATGCCGAAGAATTTAAAATCATTTTAGCCCAGTGCCACACTACTCGAACAGATTTCAATGAAACTTAGTATCCTGGCCCCATAGCCAAGTTACAACCGTTTCGCTAGCGTTTAACGTCTCCAGTTGGCCACGCCCCCAATTCTTTTGTTCTGACCACGTGACTGAGATGACGATGTGATGAGCTGCGTTGAGATGACGTCATTTTCGTACATTTGAAGTTTTCTACTAGCGTTAACGATTGCAGATTATCAACTTAGCTACGGGTATTACAATAGCACATAGGATACATTTCTGTTATCTCGGAAGTATGTTGCCGTGACTTAATTTTCTACTATCACGCGGGTGGAGCCACTTGAAAGAAAAGAAAGAAAGAAAAGTATTTATTTTGGCGCAAAAAAAAACATTGTAGACAACAAAAACTTAAGACAAACACCAAACAAAAAATAAATAAATAAAAAGTAACATTGTGTGTCATACGTTTGCGCCAAAAAAGGTCCAGTTCAGCGAAATGCCAGACTACTACGGGTAGTTGTCTGACGCTGGTTTTCAACTGAACCTTATTTGGAGTGAACGGATAAAAAAAGTAATTACAATAAGTGTCAAAACTACATAAAAAGAACAAAACATAATAGAAACCGGTTTGAAACGATTTGCATCATTTTTGATTTGCTTGCAGCAACTAGTCTAAATTAATATAGACTAAAATTGCATGATATCTTAGTGTAGTCATTCAACAACCCGCACTGGGCCCGCGTAGTGAGTAACGGCCTATTCTCGCTCCTAAAGAGGAGGCCGGAGTCCCAGCAGTGAGAAAAGTATAAATCTGATTATGCTTTTATGCTATAATCATCAAATGACTTATCTCACACTAGGTGGATTGAGAGGGCGTATCAGACTTACTACTCGCAGATTTAGTACCTTTAAACATACAAATTAAGCAAAGCCTGATAGATTTTAATGTCGTTTTAATCACAATTCAATTGTTAACGAAACTTATCTGTTTTTGTGGTACTAAAACAGATCCTGACTCATTAATAAGACTCATTAATTTTAAACGTTAAGATTCCAATTATTCTTTCACTAATTGGAATGTCCCAAGAATCCTGGAATCGCGTAATAATTGAAGTGCGATAACAATACCAATATATACAATGTTTGCTATGAATTTGTTGGCTATTGAATTCTGAAACTTTATGAGCCGTTGGCAATTTGTTTAACCTAGTTAATGGTTTTTGTCTAATTGAATGTAATCGTTTATTTATTTTATTGGCTGTTATATTGGTTTATTTAATTTTCAAATGTTATTGTGGGCAATATTTTGCGATCGTCAATAAAAGTAGATAAACATTTGTTCTTAAAAATCTTTAGGTACTCTTGTGTGTGTATTCTTATGCCTTGATCACACGTACCGAGTAAACGGGAGAGACAGTGCTCTCGGCCGAATACTCGGTACGTATAAACAAAGCACCGCTTACATCACTGTCTCGGCCGAGCAACGTTTTACTGTCTCGCCCTTTTACTCAGTACGTGTGATCAACGCATTAGGCACAGGTTTATTTCACTTTTTACCCAACATCTTCAAAATATCTATATGGATCAATGGATTTTTCTATTAGACTTTTCTTTGAATCTGAAACTGCTACCATTAAACTTTGATTTTCCTGTCAAGAGTAATTTTGTCCCGGATTTAGAAACGTGGTTAGGAATACCATGACTGATAGAGCTGGTTGTAATGCGAGGTAGCCTAGCTTACAGCTTGTCAATAAATGATATTCAATCCCTTGAGTGCTGCAGACAGACTGTATGCAGCTTAGCTGAGAATACTGAATACATATCGAATATGGAATACCTTTTAACAAAATATCTATATTGTACGATTCACTGCGGAAACAACTCTGTCTGTCTGTTTGCTGGTCTATGACGCAACATAGGAACTAAATCACGAAATCCTCCATCGCAGTATTTTCTTTTTTTTCGGTAGGAAAATCATCCAAAGACATCCCCTGCTCTTGGGCGGAGCGGGAGATAGTGTCAGACTCTTACTGACTAAAAACCCATTCCAGTTCCTTCGTTGCCTTTCGTACCGGGGGCTGAGCTACCTTTCGGAGCTAACCCTGGCCCCAGTAGGCTTCGGCCCAAATGGGCCCCTGCCGTTGCTGTCAACTCCTTGAGGCGCGCGGAAACATTGCGCGCCGTCAACGACTTGGGCTCGGTCCGGACAGTTACCGGACGTTCGGACAGTGAGCTACCCATTGCTCGCCGTCCGCAAGACCGCACCTACGGTGGCCGGAAATCGGGATCGGAATCCCGGCGGCGGCTGGAGCGCTGTGAGCGCCGTTGCCTGATACGGTCGGCCTCCTCCTGACATCGCTGTATTAGAGTTTCCACGCAAATAGAACATATAGAAAAGCCCTGGTTTGCGGATGACGAGCACTGTGTGGCTCACCATCGAACCGTCCGGCCCAAGCGCGTGTCATCGACGGCGTGTAGTATTGCGCGCGAATCCATGCGCGCCTCAAAGAGATGCAGCAATCCCGTAAGGGCACTGAAGGGCCGAACGCCTACTGGGGCCATGGGTTCGTTTCTAAAAGGAACATCCGGAGTCCTGGAACGCAAGGTGAAGAAGGAACATAGGAGTGGGATTTAGGCAGTAAGCCGACTCGCCCTAGAGCGAGAAAAGTTGGATGATTTCACAAAAAAACAAACCCGGAAGTACATCCCTAATCCGTACAATGACCGACATTCGCACGGGTAAAGCTGCTGACAAAAGCTAGTCCCTTATAAAAGAAAATATGAAAATATTCCATTTCAGCCTTTTCTGCGCATTTACATAAAGATATGAAAAAGTTATAACGAAGTTGGTGTTAGCTTTGAATCACTTTTATTATTTGTGCGAGAAACGACAAAGATATATCAGATTCCAACACACGTTCATTTCATAGGTTTTGTCTTACCACACGTACAAGAATATCTGATCAGGATCACATAATATTAAATTAAGTATTTGATGTTGAAAACAAGACAAGATACAATATTTGTCCTACTTTTTGTTGATGAATATTCGTCAAATACATATCTTCCCTCACTTTGGGTGAAGCGCGAGGGAGTGACAGGGCAGGTAACCCTCTCAAATACTTTCACAGCCTTAACAGGTGACAAGAACTACAGCGATTCAAATTATATAAGATAATAGAAAACTTTTCCCGGCTGTATTCCCAAAACACTCTTAACAGTAAGGCACAGTTCAAAAGATAAAACAAGAAAGAGATTTGAACTTAAACTTCTATGCAACTTAAATGGCACCTCAGAGAATACCGTTTAAGGCTTCAGTCTTACTGCTGTAGGTAAGCGTATAGCGAGTAGAGTGAGAATCAGGAATGCAAATATGCGTAGGAGAACCAAGCGTTGTGCGTAAACTTAAGGCCCAAGCGCAATAAAACAGTGACTTTCTGAAGCCTACTCCTCGGTAACTGCCAGGTTAATAGATTTGAAAAAAATATATGTGTATTTATAGATCCATGAACAACATTATCAACATTTGATTTTTCGTGCTATTAATACTTTTGTCTAAAAAAATATTTAGCAATTTCGCAACTTTTCGCAACTTGTCCTTACTCCTTCGAAACGGCTTGGATCTTTAGAAACATTTTTACACATAAAAATTGGTGGTTAAATATTCTTCAAAGTGAACATTGCTTATGTAAATCAATCAATATTTCGGATTTAAAGGAGAAAGAAATTAGATTTAAAGGTCAGCCGCGCGCTTTCCGGGCGCTGTTGGCCGCAAATAAATGCACAGATTTGCGTACTGCCGCCTAGGCGGGTCCGGGAGGTGCGTCCACATAATTTTGGCCAGATGTTTCAAGGGACTATAAGCCTTAACTCTTTGAATGTCGTGTCTCTGTAAGCCTACTGTCAACAGACGCGTAGCTTCATAGACGCATATTCGCCATTACACTTGGTGTTCGCCTACTTACAGCTTACATACAAACCTGTGAAACTCTGTCGACGAAGCGGCAACGTTGTACTGTTGTGTCGTTGCACTACAATAACGCATACGCGTCTATGAAGCTACGCGTCCGTGGATAGTAAGCTTTGGAAAATGAATTTCTCCGTAATTTATTGGAAGTGCAAAATCAGGAACCAATCTAGTAACAGAGGCTTGTGTAAATACGAGTATAGGCACAATACATATACATAGACTTGCACAATGTAAACAATCCTGAAAAAATCCATTACGATCAAAACTAAAGAAGTTTGACGCACAAAAAAAAAACTACCATTATATGAAACCCTTAGGTAGGTAAGTTCGACTCACAGTATATTGGTTTTTTCTACTTATTCGTACTTACGTCAGCAAATTTTTGAACAATGACAAAAATCCCTCTTTTGTTACGAGAACAATCGTCCCTTATTATATCTATATACCATTCGATAGCACACAATGTAATTCTATCAAGCAGTCAGTAATACGCATGAACAATAATAAATGACAGCAGTTCTGATGGATATGGATACCTATTGATTTATTAATAACAGGTAACTAGCAACCCATCTTCACACAGGATTGCGACAGTCGTGGAGAGGACACAGCAGCTGGGACTCGAGCTGGCGCTGCACAAATCCGAGGCCATGTGTTTTCACGCCGAGAGATGTCGAGCGGTGTTCCGCAGGGATCGGCACTAGGACCACCCTTGTGGAACATCGGTTACGACCACATGCTGCACGGCAACTTCCCTGACGGGGTCAGTATGGTCTGCTAAGCAGACGATACGCTGTTTCTAGCGCAGGGAAAGTCATACCAGGCGGCGGCCGGTCTAGCGACACGCGGGGTTGCGATCCTGGTGGCGCTGCACAAGTCCGAGGCTATGTGCTTCCACGGCCCTCGGAACGCACCACCCCCGGGATCCCAAATAACGGTAGGAGTTCATATCGGCATCAAATCGACGATGATGTACCTGAAACTCATCCTCGATAGCCGATGGTATTTCGAGGAGCACTTCCGATATCTGGCTCTCCAACTGGATCGGACTGAGGTTGTCCTCAAGCGGCTCCTACCGGAGACTACGCAGGTATGGTTCGTTCCATGGCCCCTCATAGGGCGCCAGTATGGGTGCGTCGCTGCGAAAGCGACCGGCGGCCAAGGTAAACGCATGCCAGAGGGTCGTGGCCAACCGTTTGGTACGGGATACCGCACGGTTCTCCGCGAAGGGGGCGGACCGCCTTGCTGGAGAGGTATTGAATTTGGTATTGTATTTTTCTCTTCATTGAGTTTCAATAAAGAGTAAAATATAATATACTATATTACTATCTTCTATTATATATACATATATCACTTTTTTTGAAGTTGGAAGACGAGAGAGAAGATTTTTACTGACTAAAACGGACTTGTGTTCCTTCTGTTGCCTTTTGCGTTCTAGTGCCACGGCACACACAAACACACATATAGTAAATAATAATATTCTATCACTAACATTCATATTTTGAGCCCACTGATTGATTTCCATTAAATATCGAAAGCTCGATTATATATATAATAAAACAACGATTATAAAAATTTTATAATTATTGTTTTATTGAAACGTTTATCGTAGCTTTTTGCACAAAAATGCTGATTTCGACCAAAATTATTATAATTATTTGAATCGCCATGTTCAGAGTTGAATAATTTAAATATAATAATTATAATGATAGTTCCCATTTGTTGCTAAATATTTTGATATTTCAGTTGCAAGTTGCTGATTGTAAATAATATTTTTTATAGAGGTCGACGTAATTGTGATGTGAATTTTATTGTTTATTTTGAACCAAACAGTAGTAATGGTTTGTCGATAGCAAATAGCGGTCGTTTTTTTTTTTATCTAATGGTGATGTATTATGTGTGGAGTGACATAAAAGAAAGCTTGAGTCATTTAAAAGTGCATGACAGCATGCAGGACAGAATGGAAGAAAAAAAACGTTTTACTCCGATGCCGAGCGAACCCCTCCTAAAGTCTGTCTAATAAGTCAAACGACATGGGTAATTATTAAAGTAACACGAAATCTGATGTAGTCAATACTGGTTCATTAATTAAGGTAGATTAAAAGATCTTGATCATTGTTTACTAATAGAAAAACCTTATAAAAAGTATTGAATATAAGTATTTTTTAAATGATTAAATATTATACAAAATTCCCAAGTCGTTTAACTTTTTAGACAGACTATATACCGTTATTTGTGGCAATGACTTCAAAGGGCCATGAAATCACATGGCCATGGCCTCGGAATTGTGCAGTGCCACCGTAGAATCAATTCAGTTACTGATTCTAAACAATATTCAGGTTTTACATATCCTAAAATAATGTTGTATATTAATAATATTGTATCTATGTAGATTAGATAAATACTAAAACCTACTTTTGTGCCCAAGTAAAAATCCGAAATATTTATATTGTCATTATCTAAACCTGTATAGAGGCAAAACAGTAAAAAAAATATTTGTTTCGAAACTTCCATATTTCGACACTAATTTTTATATCGTTACCCAGGCGTGAATAAAAACCGAGTAGGTACGACAAAATAGTTTCAATAAAGTATTTTTATTTTGAACACATAAATTCAGAATGATTTTCATATAATCTAAGTTCGCTAAATTTTACGCGCTCTTTTCCTTATAAATCATCGTAAACTTCATGGGAAAGTGTATTCTTGTGCTCTATCTTCTTATTGCTCATCAAAGCATTTCTAACTGTCGCACATGATATTGGATGAGATAGCATGCATTTTAACGTCGTCCATCAACAAGTTCGAGTCACTGACTTGTGCAATCTTAGAAGTGAGTCTACGCTACAGGAGCTAAGCACGAACTAGGCACAAGACGACGGGCCTCCGATTGTCCTCGAACACGATGCGACCCCCTTTGTGTTCGTCATAAAACCGACAATAGGTGAAGCACAGTTGAATTCGCTTCAAGCGCTCGAAGCGCGCTCGTTCGAAGCTTGTACGAGTAAGTTTCTCTACATGAATTAATGTAGAACTACACTGCGCGCACGTTTGCTACACATGCCAATCTAGGTGCGTCATTCATGAAAACGGAACTTATTTGATCTATATCACTTGCTCCATTATGTAGTTCTAGCTTAAAGATGGGTCTATGCTAGAGGAGCCGAGCACGAGCCGAGCATAAAACGAGCCGCTCTACTTCGTGCTCCTCACTGTCAAGTGTGGACGTACAACGAGCCTCCAATTTCATCATTGTCTTCGAACGTGATGCGAAGCCCTTGGTGTTCGTCAAAAACCCGACAATAGGCGAAACACAGTCGAGCACGAACCGAACGCTCGAAGCGCGCTCGTTTGAGGCTTGTAAGTACAGTACACGAATTTCCTGCTCGGCTTCTTTTTTTATTATGGTTAGGCTCGTGTTCGACCATTATCTCACATAATGGAAAGCGATGCGGCCGACGATGGAGAACGCTTGACTAAAAACAACCTATTCACTCTTGACTTAAAAACCCCTAGGTTATAGCTATCAGGAAAAACAGACCTCTTACGGTCCTCTAGCGTAGACTCCCCTTTTGATATATAGAGGTAACAAATAGACAGACAAACTTTCGAACGTACGAATTAATTAAAATATCATCGAAGCGGATAACACGACAACTCAAACAAATAATCCAGTTAATTGAAATGCACTAAGAACGAGCGCCGACACGTTTATTGATAACCGGTTCTGAACTCAATCCGGGTCAATGGGGATTGCTTACGTCACGGCAACGGATATATCTGTTTACCCGGGTTTTAATGGAAACATGGTCGGGTTTAACTACTTAGAGAAGAAAGTGTCATTATCGGTTTTTTAATTAAAAAGGGGAAGGCCTGTTTTAATTCTGAGAATGAACGAGTGATGGTCGTGAGCTCATTATGCTGGCTTGCTGTATGTTGACGAGTGTAGAAGAGTCTAGGGCCCATACTAAAATAATTTACTGCAACCACAGGCGCGGGTTTACGGACGACAAGCAATGGACAGCTCACCGTCCGGCCACACAGTAAGTGTCCCCGCACACGGGCCACAAAAAAAGCCGCTTCTAGCTTCTTTTTGTGGCGACCTTTTTTTGTGGCCCGTGTGCAGCGCCACAAAAAAAAGCTAGAAGCTGCTTCTAGCTTCTCCGGCCACAAGCTGTCGCGCGCTTCAGCTTTTTTTTGCGGCCGCTTCTAGCTTTTTTTGCGCCCGCTTCTAGCTTTTTTTGTGGCCACTTCTTGCTTTTTTTGTGGCTACTTTTTTTTGTGCCGAAGCCTACACGCTCGCCTCAAAGAGATTTCAGTAAAACTGTAGGACCCAACAGGGCTCACGCCCGCTTAGGTAACGGGGAATTTTCGGAAAGGAATCTCGCGGCCATAGGACGCTAAGGGCAACTGAAGGACACAAGTTTGGTTGTAGTCAGTAAAAGTCTGTTAGGTACTCCATTTCTTTCCAGCCAGAGCGGGAGCAGTTATTTAAAGATTTTTCACTTCAACTACAAGATCCAGAACATAATTATAAATAGGTAATATTTGAGTTTTTACCAATAAGTTAATAATGCTTTTTATAGTTAAAAGCTTTTCTAAAGTATATTTCTAATTTTTTTTTTATTTCAAAACACAAACTTTAATAGTTTCAAACAATTTTCAATTTTAAGAGTGTTTTAGGTACTAAGTTTAGAAAGCCAGTGTAGAATGTAGATATCCCCCTGAATTTCCTTACAACGTTTTACGAGTATTTCATAGTTCAATCAAAGAACTCTAAAAATAACTCCCAATACTATTAATTAATTTATAAAAATACTGTTTCTTTAAACTCTTAACCACCAAAAGAGATGAAAAAAACTAATATCACGTAGGTAAATTGGCAGCCACCTGCCGTGACTCAATACATCTACGATCGTCGACCCACAGCTAATCAAACCTTATAGAATTATGTTCCTACGTGTGGAAAGGTCAATGGTTAACAGATTATTGGAAGTTCATTGGATTCTCTTAGAGTACTGAGGTCATTTGTAAGGTTGACTCTCGAATGACTGAAGGTCCAGTTTCAGCGAAGATGGAATGTTGCGTCCAGATCTGGCGAATGCGCCGCCGCTCGTGAGCCGTTTGCAAGCCGCTTCCGAACTGCCCGTGCATTTCATGATTGTAAGAAGCACGCACGGCGCAGAACACACCATTAAAGTTAAACTACACTGCGCACACGCCGAAATGGGACGCGTCAGTCTTCATACATTTTATATGGAAACTAGACTTGTAGAGCTACACTAGATCCACGCCACGCGACGTCGTACTACGTACAAATCAGGCGTGTTACACGTATGCACCGGTCTAACGTAGTTCTAGTTTTATTGATATAAGATTTCTTTAACGGTCTTCGCTGTCAGTATGTGTGTGTGTTGTGGTAAAGTGTTCATTGACACGTAGATATTTTGAGTAATCAATCAGAAGAGATAGGACTTGATCAGAGTTCTAATGAAAGTTGTTGATGTTCATGACGTTGCCGCCATCAGAAGCGTGGGTTTGCGGACGACCAGCCATCTAGTAAGGACCAAGCCACGCGCGCTTCAAAGAGATGTTAGTTAAAATCGTAGGGCCCACTAGGATCAATGCCTACTAGGGCTCTAGGATTGTTTGAAAGTGTTACCGTGGACCTGGAATTTCAAGGGTGGCAATATCTATCTGAGATGCTAGTGATGGCGTAGCCAGTCACTATGCTGACAAAATAAGTTCAGTTTTGCACAACCAGTGATATGAAAGAAAATGGAGTAAGTGAAAGCATGACAAGTGACAGGACAGAATAGAAGAAAAAAACGTGTAGCGCAGGAAGGGCAGGAAGATGATGATGACAATCAAGCGGATGCCAGGTGGGATAGATAGATAGTTATAAATATATTTTTTATTGACATAAACTAGTGTTTATATCAATTAATATATATATATATATATATATACACACATATATATATATATATATATATATATATCCCACCTGATGCTAAGCAGTGATGCAATGCATTGATGGTGAGGCGCACTAGTTTATTAAGAGCCTATTCACTCTTGCCTTAAAGACACCTAAATTATAATCGGACAGGAAGACCGCAGCAGGCAAATTCTTTATTGTACACCAAAAATTAAAATTACTTTAGGAACTTAAAATTAATAGGGTGTCACATTGTGCGGTCTTATCACATAGAGCTATTTTTTAACCGACTTCTAAAAAAGGAGGAGGTTCTCAATTCGGATGTTTGTATTTTTTTTTTTTTTTTTTATGTATGTTCGCGCATAACTTCGTCACTTGCCAACCGATTTGAAAAATTCTTTTTTTGTTGGAAAGGGTATACTTCCCAAATGGTCCCATAGTCACCAAGTCGGGATCTGATGATGGAATCTTGGCGAAATCGAGGGAACTCCTCAAATATTATAGGCAACCATATAGTTCTTTTGGTATTTTTATCAAAGACTTAAGAATTTATAGTCAAAACATGACATTTGATGAAGTGGAACTGGTGAAGACGACCAGAAATTGCCAACGGAAGTTCATAGTCACACCGATCTCTCAATGAACATAGTTACAAATAAATGAATAGTTCTGAATAGGTATGTTGAAAATGGTATCATCGATGTGACCTGATGATGATGATGGAGCTGGAAGATAGGTACCGGAACTCCGAAATTAATCAATGTATCCTAGCCGTGTTTGGGCTTATTACAATTGTCATGAGATGCACTTTGGCTATAAAGTACTATCGAACTGATCTGATGATGATGATGGAGCCGGAAGATAGGCACCGGAACTCCGTAATTAATCAATGTATCCTAGCCGTGTTTGGGCTTATTAGAATTGTCATGAGATGCACTTTGGCCATAAGGTACTATCGAATTGATCTGATGATGATGATGGAGCCGGAAGGTAGACACGGGAACTTCATAATAAAACAATGTATCCTAGCAGGGTTTGAGTTAATTGGAATTGTCATGAGAAAAAGGTACTCTGGCTGCAACTAAAAAGTGTGAAATAAAAAACTTTTTACAAAAAAAATAAAACCGACTTACTAAAAAAAACACTAAAACTATCAAAATAACTTTAATTTCGGAAGTCGGTGTTAAATAACGAAGAGGCAAAACTATTACAGAAACACCGACTTCCGAAATTAAAGTTATTTTGATAGTTTTAGTGTTTTTTTTAGTAAGTCGGTTTTTTAAGTGATGCGATTAGTTACTTCACCGCTAATGTCCTAATGATATACAAGCCTAAATTTTAAACTGTTTTTATTCAAGCCCATAGCGTTTACTAGAAATCAGAGGGTACTTAAGTGTCTTAACAGTTTTCCAGTTATTCTATGACGGAGCCAGCCAGTAAACGGCACTAAAGAATTCAGTGGCCAGTAAATTATGACAAATTGCTGCTCTTTAAGCCCTGACCTTATGTAAACCAATTTAGTCGATTTTATCGACTTCTGTGATATGTCGACGAGGCATTTCATATGAATGCATATTTGAACAAACGCATGTTTCTTCAGGCAGCTCAAATGCAACGAGACGCCGTTTTTTGAGGTGGGGTATCATCAATCACTTCTGCGTTCTGGGTGTAGTAAGAGGCCGTATCAGACTTTTCTACCTAGACCCCACTTGTGTCCCTGGTCCGTGGTCCTTGGTTTTCTAGCCCACTGTAACAGGAACACCATCATCTACCCGCTTTTGTCTATACAGGATGTAAGGGACAGGTTTCCGCAAACTTTAAGGGCTTGCTCAATAGACGAAACTGAACGACCAGTCCGATCAAGTTCATATTTTTTTATGGAGGGGCTGATATTTTTTTTTCGTTTCTGGAAAAAAATCTTGTGGAAGGTTGTTCAGTTTCGTCTACTAAGCAAGCCCTTAAAGTTTACAAAGACCTGTCCCTTACACCTTGTATTCGGTGCAACACATTTCATTCTTCCATTCTATCCTGTCACGCTATCATCGACTCCCTTTTCTTTCATATCACTCCTCACACAATCCATCCACCTTTTCTTTTGCCTCCCTTTCCCTGTCCATCCATCCACATGTGTATTCATAACTCTTTTAGTAACATGCGTTTCCTCCCCTTAACATGACCATAACAAGATAAATTATTACATTTCATCTTTAAATTCACTAGCACCACTTTCAAACTTCCTCTAATGCACTCATTTCCCACTTTATCCATTCTCGTCTCTCCTCATATGTACACCAACATATAATTATAAAATGAAGACCCGATCAACCACAATATTTTATTCGAAAGTACCATGGTCTTTATCAAAATAGCAATTTCAAACCACTGAAATAGTTACTTTAAATTCTTAGGCTCTCTTTAACATGGATCAATAATAAAATAAATAAGTATTTAACAGATTGTAAAATGCCGCAAATCTCCATTAAAAAGGGAGGATCTACTGCGATGCATGATTTTGAATGTTTAGTTTCTACGTGGAGTCATATATGTCGCTACAAATGCAATCACGCTCGACTATGGAGTGATCTCGACAAGCGATGCTTATCCTTGAAAATCACTCCTTTTTTTAGGCAAGAAATCATTCAATGACTTCACCCACTTTAGGGCAGAGCGGAAGAGCATGTCAGACTTTTACTAACTAAAACACAATCCTGTTCCTTCTTTGCCTTCGTTCTAGAGCCTCAGGTTTCTCCTTCACACAACTCATGGGCCCTAGTAGGCTTCGACCCTGCTGGATCCTGCTACGTGTAGTCGATGACTCGAGCTCGGTCCGGATGGTTCCCGGATAGCTGGACGACGAACTACCCATTGCTCACCGTCCGCAAGCCCACGCCTACGATGGAAACTGAATTTGACCATACGTGCAGCTGTTATTACTCAGCTACGAGTTCTTCTAAAGAAAAGTTGTTAATGTCATAATATTATTAGCATTCTGACCAATAATTAATGGACTTTTGAAACAACTGTAACTTTTTTATTCAATTGATTAGACTTGGAGCCATGCTAGCATACAATAAATGGTTGAACTTTTTCTAGTTTTAATTAGAGGTACATAATTTAGAAAGTGCTACATTAATGGGTCTATTCTGCGCCATCTTTATATTCAACGCAGTATATTCGTATTACTGTCCCCGCACACGGGTCACAAAAAAACGCCGCTTCAAGCTTCTTTTTAAGGCGGCCAAAAACGCTTGAAGCGGCTTCAAGCTTCTCCGAACACAAGGTGTCGTGCGCTTCAGCTGTTTTTTGCGGCCGCTTCTAGCTTTTTTTGTGGCCGCTTCTAGCGTTTTTTTGTGGCGGCATTTTTTTGAGGCCCGTGTGCGGGGACGTTTAGCTGCTATTTTTAAATGAGAGTCTTAAAAATTGTGGTTTGACGTTTTTGTGTAGGCATAATGTCAAATAACAGTCAAGCGCGAACCTATCAACAATTAAAAAAAAAAAAAATTTTCTTCAGTTAAAAAAATGTTTGACTATTGAAAAATTTTCTCTTAAAAACTTGTTGACACGTGGGTCCCTTTTTTAAACGTTGTCCCTCGCTAGGAATTCCTCCTGTATTGTGGATTTAAGTCACTCTGACCCGGTAAAATACCTGTAGGCCATACAAATATTTGTTCCGTTTGGAATTTGGACCCGAAACACGCAGCGGAGCAGCCTATCACTCAACCTATGCTCCAACCGTTCCTTCGTAGGATCTATTGCTACAAATCTGTTTTTTTTATATAAAAATGAGCTTATAACCTGTTACATTACTTTTATCTAACTACTCATTTTATCTGTTACTATTCTTACGATCAATTATTATCTATTTCTGCTCGTTGGTCTCAGATCTAAGAATAAACTAAATACTTATAAACTTTAGGAGAATAAAGAGAGCCAGAAAAAAAATTGTTGATGTAAATTAAAACACTATATAGGTATATTAAATAAACATAATCGGCCATTTAATGTTCCAACTGCTAGGACTCAGGCCTCCTCTCTAGGAGAGGGAATTGGCCACCACCATGCAGGCGCAGAGCGGGTTGATGTATGTCAAATGGCCAGGGTTAGTTTCGAAAGAGTGGCTCACCCCCGGTATGAAGGCACGAAGGAACGGGGTGGGTTTTTAAACAGTAAGTGTCTGACACTATCTCCCACTCCGCCCAAGAGCGGGGGATGTCATTGGATAGTTTTCCCACCGGAAAAAAAACATGTCTTCAAATTTTTGGTTCAAGAATATCCTGGTTTCCTCAATATGTTTTTGTTCGCCGTTTTGAGAGCACTGGTGATGAAATAAATTACAAAAAGTAATGCGACTACACACAGTCAATGTGAGGCAAAAAACTAGAAAACATGAAAAAAAAATCTGGAAGGAATATGCTTTTGTCCAGCTGTAAGACAGTATAGGCTCGTCTCGCTCCGGGCCTTGGTTGAGGCCATGGTCCGGAGCGAGGAGGAGTGGCAGGCGGTCGCCGACTTCTGCGAAGCAGTAATGCTCGCAAAGGAGGAGGCCGAACGCATCAGGCAACGGCGTCTTCGCCGCCGCCACCGGGATTCTGATCCCGATTTCCGGCCACCGTAGGCGCGGGCTTGCGGACAGTGAGCAATGGGTAGCTCGCTGTCCGGCCGTCCGGTAACTGTCTGGACCAAGCCCAAGTCGTCGACGGCGCGCACTGTTCCCGCGCGCCTCAAGGAGTTGTCAGCAACAGCAGGGACCCAACCGGGTTGAAGCCTACTGGGGCCAGGGTTATCCGAAAGGGCGCTCGAGCCCCGGTATGAAGGCTAGAAGGAACGGGGTGGGTCTTTTAGTCAGTAAGAGTCTGACAGTATCTCCCGCTCCGCCCAAGAGCGGGGGATGTCATTGGATGATTTTATCCCCCCTTAAAAAAAAGACAGTATAGGCTAAAACAACAATAGATATGCAATAACCCAGATGGGTTGGGCTTGTAGATACAAGCATGAATGACAAATAATTCATAAGTGGATTCTTTTCCATTAACCATCATCACTCACACTTGACATACAAACACAATTGTAATGATTCTATAATATGTTCAATGATTACAAGACAATATGACCATATCAATTCAATGAGAAATCGGTCTGCACTTCAGTCGATAAGTCTTTAATATCAATGAACACGTCATATCTGAATAAACTTGCACAAGCTACACAATCCATTCAATATCCTATGTAAGGTATACATTGTAGGCCATTGGTAGGGACTAACGGAAAGGTTTGCTTATTTTCGATATTTAGAAACTACTTTATGACTTCTTATTTACGTTCTTGGATAAATACCCTATAAAAAAACACGCTCAATATTTTATAATCTATTCTATGCGGACGCCCGCGCCGGCGGCGTTCGCTCGGTGTTTAACCGAAATAGCGTGAATCACGCGCAAATGCCGGCGGCCGTCCGCATAGAGCCACTTTCGGAGCAAGAGTACTGAAATAGTAGTTTATGTGACTAGGGGATAAAGCAGTGTCTTTAAGTCGCGGGCGGCATGTTGAATTCCGAACGAAACGAAGGTTGCTGATTTTAATCCCGAACGATAGTGAGGGATTTATAAAACTCCCGAGCATTGCGAGGGAGTTAATAAAGAAACCTAAGTGAAGTGAGGAATTTAAGCCGCCCAAGACAAAGACAGCTTTATCCCCGTGTTGCATACTCTACTTATTACACCATCTGTGAGATAATTAAAAGACAATTTGGTCGACCAAATCATATATTAGAGAAATATAAGTATTATATTTACAAGTTCATCAAACAAACAAAATTCACTACTCCAAGATTCTAGTTTCAATTTTCTATAATGCTCCCGTGTCGTCAATGCGCACGTTTTATTCCATTTTCTTTTTTTTTGTTAGTGGCCAGTTTGAATCATAGTGATTACATACTCTTTGGTTTGAATTTCGAGTCAACTTGTTCGATGCGCCTACATTTTAATTCACAATGTTGACGATTCTTGATGTTCCAAATTCAAATCTCATTATTCCCTAGGGATCGGCCATACTGCATTATCTCCCTAGGTATATAATGACTTGCTTTAAGTGAGGTTTGTATGACGTGTAAAACGACAATATCGAGCAGGTGGTGTAAAAAATTACTTTTCGACACATTTGCTCAGAAAGTGACTACAAATTGCGTTCAATAGCAAAAAATACAAGCCAATAGCTAATATTCATTAAAAAAGATTTATTGATTTATTTTACTAAGAAAATTAAAATCAAATCAATTAAAAACAATGTCAAAGAACAACGGTGAGGAAATTGTTGATGAAATTATTAAGTTTATTGATTTAAGCTTATTGCTTATTACTTCCTTGTATAAGTTACCATGATACATACCAACGAAATAATTAACTTTGTTTTATCTAATCAAAATTATGGCTGATTAAAGACTGCAAAAAAAGTTATCATAATTGGAAACTGAATTGACTATATTAGTTAGTTAGTTTGTGGTAGTTTTTTTATGCTCATGGCTTTCATGGCCTTTAGGTAAATTGAACATTTAATGTTGCTACCAATATAAATCTTGGTCAAGTAACATAATATGCTATGCTTTATGTATTGATATATTCGGAAATACATTTCCGCATTAAATAATAAACATAAAAATAAAAATAACTGTTTGTGCTTAGAATAATAGTGGCTAAAATGACACAACATATGATTTTGCCACAACAATAAATACAATATCGAGAATCACATCACCAGAAAAAGCATGGCATTAGACATTTCAACAGCCATCCAGCCTAAAGACACATTTGACATGACATCTTGTCATACGTTCAAAAATGCGTTTTTAAAATTCACAAGGAAGTACGTAGGTATTATTGACATAATATACGTAATCTCACCAACTTTAAACTGGAATATCTTTATTACTTGGTATCTATTAATAGTAATGTAGACAATATTGTTTAGAAAAATCTATATCATATATTTTTTATCACAAGATGCTAAAAAAATATGCCAGCAAAATTTTGTTCGGGACTTCGCCATGCATAATCCTTTGAGAAATTAGAGGTACCTACATGAAATGATCATTTGCACTGATTTAACTAATGAACTGTAAATATCTCAAATTCTTGGAGTGGCGTACCGGAAGACGCAGTGTTGAAAGGCCTCCCTCAAGGTGGACCGATGACTTGGTATGGGTCGCAGAATCCAGTGGATGCGAGATGCACAGGACCGGTCATTATGGTGACACTTGGGACAGGCCTATGTCCAACTGTGAATGTCTTTTGGCTAAAATGATGATGACGATCATGATGATGATGATCATGATGAAATATCTCAAGTTGACAAAGATAATTCAACTCCGTAAAGGTTATGCACTGTATTATGAGATCCACTAAATGAGACAGAGAATTTATAATAAGAATCCTCTCATATGTCGTGAATTCAATTTGTGGTACATTCCTCAGTAGTTGGTAAGATAGGGGTGTGCGTAGGTAATAACACATTTTTGTTTTTCAAAGTATCTTAATAAGTATAGTGTAGTGCATGCGGCCTTCTTTTTACATAAGTAACTAGCGGGATGGTTGGAGAGGGAGAGGGAGGCCAAAGAAAAGATGGATGAATTGCGTGAAGAGCGATATGAAAGAAAAGGAAGTTAGTGATAGCATGACGAGTGACAGGGTAGAATGGAAGAAAAAAACGTGTTGCGCCGACCCCAAATAAGATGGGACAAGGGCAGGAAGAAGAAGAAAAACTTGCGGCCAATCCCGGCTTCGCACAGGACATAAATATAGCCTATCTTACTCTCAGGGTGAATGTAGCTTTCCAATGATGAAATAATTTTTGAAATTGGCGCAGTAGTTTTTGAGTTTATTCATTACAAACAGATAGTTTAGATATTAGTGTAGATTGGGGTATCAATTATCTACGATTTTTTCATAAATAAGATGCAACGGATTTGTGCATTCCTTCAAAATCCTTTGATTTTTAATTAAAAGCGTTTCATACGACGAGCGTTTCGTTTGACTGGCCTGTTGGTCTAGTAGTTAGTGACCCTGACTGCTATGCCGGAGGTCGTGGGTTCGATTCCCACCCAGGACAAGTGTTTGTGTGATGAGCATGATCATTTTATTCTGTGTCTGGGTGTAATTTATCTATAATATGTATGTATTTAGAAATATATATGTATGTTTATCAGTTGTCTGGTATATTATATTATATTATATTATATTATATTATATTATATTATATTATATTATATTATATTATATTATATTATATTATATTATATTATATTATATTATATTATATTATATTATATTATATTATATTATATTATATTATATTATATTATATTATATTATATTATATTATATTATATTATATTATATTATATTATATTATATTATATTATATTATATTATATTATATTATATTATATTATATTATATTATATTATATTATATTATATTATATTATATTATATTATATACGTATCTTGGCTAGCATTGCACAAAAGAGCAAGTAGTTCAAATAGATTGGACTAACGAAAACGTTAGTACGTATCTTGCAACGGTTGACAAGGAGATTGAAACACGCTAGTAATAGCGCCCCGAATGTCTAGTTATTATGTTACCACTTAACTTTTTTTTTGTTTTGTAAGTAGGAAAATCATCCAATAACATCTCCTCGCCCTTGGGCGGGTCGGAAGATAGTGTCAGACTATTTTACTGATTAAAAACCCACTTCTGTTCCTTCGTTGCCTTTCGTACTGGGGACGAATCTTCCTTTCAAAAGAAGACCCTTGGTCCCAGTAGGCTTCGACCCTACTGTGTTGCCATTAAACTAACTTAACGATCTTGACCTTAATATTAAAATACTTGCTTGCTTAATACTAAAAGCTTAAACATGTTCGATGACTAAGATTTACTAATCCATTTTGAATATTAATCGTTAATTATGATTAAATAAAAGATATAATCGTTAATCACGATTAAAAAATATGTTAGTGTTGTTTGAACCAGCTCCAAAAAAAGGATTTAACATATTTTTTTTTTAAATATTATGAAAATTACAGGAATTAGAAACACTAAAATGTGGCTTTGTTTATTTTTATTTTTTGTAGATAATTTAGACCTGGGAAGAGGTGGTGAGACGACCTAGATGCCTACCACAAGAGCTGGTTCGAGCTGGCTGGAAGAAGTTGAGGGAGACCTTTGCCCGGCAATGATACAGTATATATATAAAAGATAAATAAAAAATAGATTTTTTTTTAACCTTTCAATCGTGGAAATTACAGACACAATAGAAAGACAATAGGTGCGCGAACCGGCGTTCGCTTGGGGTTTAATGAATCAGAGTTAAATTAGATTAATGTCGTAGTTATTTTTACAGTATTTTTTTTTTTTTTATAATGGATAGGCTCGCGTTTGACCACAATCTCACCTGATGGTAAGCGATGATGTGGCCGACGATGGAGCACGCTTGCCTAGAAGCAATCTATTCACTCTTGACTTAAAGACCCCTAGGTTATAGCTATCAGGAAACACAGACTCCGGCAGGGAATTCCATTCCTTAGCTGTACGCATAATGAATGTACTCCCAAAACGCTTTGTACGTATAGGTGGGATGTCCACCATGTACCGTTGGCGCAACGCCGTACGTCTTGTGGTCCGATGATGGAACGGACTTGGCGGAATTAAATTATGTAACTCTAGAGCACACTCCCCGAAGTGTAAACGATAGAAAACAGACAGGCTAGCAACTCGGCGTCGATGCTCAAGACTTTGGAGTTTTGACTTCACAAGAGCATCATTGCCTATGATCTTCTTGGCACGCGTAATTTATTATAAAGAGGTCGGTGTTTTTCTTTATTGTTTGTTCCTAAATAAGTTTATTTAGTTTTTTTTGTACAAAGAAATAATAAACAAATTAAACAATAAACAAATTAAACAATAACTTAAATAATTAAAAATAATATATACACTAAATGCCTAGCTAAATATGACGTCATAAAACTCCTCCGCATCGCTGTCGACTGGAAGTGTGCCCAAAAGGCTGCCGGCATTGCCACGTTGTATGGCAATGCTTATTCTCTGACCGAGGTAGAAGCCAGCCCTTTGGTCACGCGAAGCGTCAAATAAGCGTTTTGACAATTCTTTAAAGAGCATATGAGCACTCGGACCCCACGGCCCGAGAGTTTCAACCCCAAACGGCTCAAAAATATAACTGCCGAAGAGGCTGTCGTAGTTACTCTTTTCTCAAATATATTATCGCCCTATATTTTTGCAACTCAACTGAGCCAGAATGAGGCATTGGTTCCAATTTAAGTAATCAAATTAATTATTAAAGATTTAAATTAGTTATTTATTTAGTCTCGTGTAAAGTTAATCTTGATCTGATTAAAAATAGTTCAATGAAGCAATTAATTAAAACATTAATCCATTAATGCCGACAATGGTTCACATATGCAATACGTGACGCATGTCTTCCGAGCAATCCGCACAATGATGCGATTGTAGCATACCCAAGTCTTGAAGCCCTACCATGAGGTCTTATATCCATTTTAAATGCCGATGTGAGCGAGAAATAGAAGCTATACTGGACAAGCAGCACTATTCCTTTTTTCCCCGGCAGTCATTGTACCAGTTATTACTAGTATATGCCTCTATCTGTCTTACCACAGTAAGCTATATGTATAGGTACACTCTTAGCGCAATTTGGATAAATGATAAATGATCTTTATTTTGCAAATAGGTTTTATAAAAACACTTTTACACGTCAATTTTTTTTTTTTTTCGTCAATTAGGTAATGCTAGATGAGGCCGGTGTTTCCTAGCTGACTACCCTGAGAAGAAACACCGAAACAAACTCAGGGGTCAAAGTCTCTTTTAAAGTCCATACAGCAAAACATGTAATGGTCAAATCATATGAGAACCATGCAGATTGAGCCTGAGATGGTCTTTTGAAGAAAGAACCACACAGTTCTAAGTGGACCTGTCCAGTCAGTGCAAGCATTTGTCAATATGCGTGTAGCTCAACTCAGGACTACTAAGGAGCTCAACGACTTGACGAACAATGCCAAAGAAAGGACATTTGGGTAGGCCACATCAAATACTCAAAACTGCCAGACATCATGTGAAAATAAAAGAAAAGGAAAGAGTAATCCACATAGTTCTCACATTCACAATAATAAAATTTACAAAAGTGTAAATATTACAAATTGTAAAAAAAAGTAAGTATATAAAAAAAATCAGTCAAATAGTAAAAATAAACATGTCATAATTGTTAAAAAATAATAATAATATTTATATATATACAATATCATAATTGTAAAACAACAACAATCGTCAATAAAAAAAAGGCAGTTAAAACAAAAAAAACATTCAAATGATAATAATTATAGTGAGTACGTACTGGAGCAGGTCAATCCCAAGCCGTTTTATCCTCGAGATACTCTTTTACAGTATAAAAAGCCTTTTGGCAAAGTTTTCGCTTTACAAATATTTTGAATATATTAATGCTAAGTTCCTGAATAGGACTGGGAAGCTTATTATAAAAATGTATACTTTGGCATCTAAATGAGCGTCCTATTTTTTTGAGCCTGGTGGCAGGAACCACTAACTTGTGTTTGTTCCTAGTATTAACGTTGTGAATGTCACTGTATTTTTTAAACATGTTTTTATTTTTATGAACATACAAAATATTTTCATAGATATACTGAGATGGCACAGTCAAAATATTAATATTTTTAAATTTATTTCTGAGGGAGTATCTGGGACTTAATTTATAAATTGAACGAATGGCCCTTTTCTGCAAAACAAAAATCGTTTGGGTATCGGCGGCATTTCCCCATAATAGAATACCGTACGACATGACACTATGAAAATAACTGAAGTAAACTAAACGGGCTGTCTCTAAGTCAGTTAGATTTCGAATTTGTCTAACAGCGTATGCGGCAGAGCTAAGTTTTTTCGACAACTTATCTATGTGTGGGCCCCACTGAAGCTTAGCATCAAGAGTTATACCCAAGAACACTGTAGAAAATAACACATTTTTTAGGTGTTAAAGCGCCACGAGGCATGTTGATTAAATAAAAGAATAATATTTAAAACATTAACAGGTAAAATGATTGTAAATTATAGAAATTAATGTCTGAAATTATGTATTGTCATCAAACATTATTTTGCTGTGATATATTCAACGTTTTACTTTAAATTCAAATGCATTTAATTCAAGTAACAACAAACTTATTTTTCGGTATTAATATCACAACTAATAGACTTTCTAATTGCAATAAAATTATGTCAGATAAATTAAGTTACATAAAATTTAAATTATTAAATTAAATTGTGTCAGATTGTAATTGCAGTATTGGTCAGATATTTTAAAACTGAATTAATCATTATTAAAACCAATTAAAATAAACGCATAGAATTTTAAATCAAATTGACATTTTTTCAAACGCGATCGAGAAATGCGTTCAAAAATTTGCAATAGAGCTACTGTTCTCGGAGTGACAACCCTACCCAATATCCGTACCTACTCGTTACCGGCCTCGACTACACTCCGGATTAATGTGGAATTTCAAGCAAATTAATTGTACGCCAGTCCTTATTCACACGGAGAACATTATTTTAATTGACATCGTTCGCGATGACATTAACAATTTAGTGTGTAACGCGATATCGTGGGGCTTTTTGTACGTCTCTCTTGCAACCAATTGGTGATTTTTTACAGCATTAAAATTTATTTACATCATGTTACAAGTGCGCCTGTAATATGTCATAATTTAAACGTTCTGTAAAGAAGGTTACTAAGTTGCTAATGGACGCCAGTCAAAAGCTGCAAAATTTTATTTTTAGTTGCGATTCCATCTCGAAGACGATCTTTTTTCATTCATCAAACTCAACAACTCTTTTCTCATTCATCAAACTCAACAACTGTTTTTTCATTCATCGAACTCAAAAACTGTTTTTCATTCATCGAACTCAACAACTGTTTTTCATTCATCAAACTCAACAACTGTTTTTTCAATCATCAAATAACTCATCCCACTCTAAGTGAAGCGAGATGGAGTGTCAGATTTATATACTGACAAATCCTTGAAACGCATGGGTTTTGAAACGCATGGGTCTTGATTCTTCTTCTTCTTCCTGTCCTTATACCATATTACTTGGGGTAGGCGCAACACTTGTTTTGCTTGCAATCTGTCCTGCCACCGGTCACTCTATCACTTAATATGACTTATCACGCATGCGTCTAGATAACTCTTTCAAATAATCTTACAGCCCTGATTAAAACATCATTTTAAGGGCCGGTTTATGAATTGATCATTTTGAGTTAAGAACGTGTTTAAGCTTATTTTAATGTCAAAACTTGACAGTTTTTCAGGCTAAAGTAGAAAAAACGGGGTCAAGATTATAAAGTTAACTTTAAAAAAAAGGAATTTAATCACTTCTCAGGCTGGTTTGAAATAAATTGTTTATGCTAATAGGTAGTTTTAATAGTCGAATGTAGTTTTACTATAAATAACTTCATTAATGTTCCGCTCTATAAATTTTATAATTTCTGCAAATACTGAACAAAACTGAAATGAATAATTAATCTTCAGCAACTACTATTACTAGTAGTTGCTGAAGATTAATTATTATAAAACCACATTCCACTAATATAATTTGCATAAAACTCTCAAGTTTCAGTCCAGTTCGTTATAACAGTACATCCTTGTTTTAAATAATTAGAGCAACGCATATGGATTTGCAAAGGAAGCATGAATGAATTAATTGAACACGTCGAGGATTATTATTAAGATAAAGATGGAATATATTCATTAAGACGTTCGTTGAGTTCGCATTAATAGATGCAGTTGAAAATGGCAATGTCATCCGTGTCAAGGAGACATGTGTTCATTTCATGAGTTTAATTCGGTGTTTATTCTCAGTCATAGTCAGCACAAAAAGATGGGGCCCAGCCGGGTCGAAGCCTACTGGGGCCAGGGTTATCCGAAAGGGCGGTCGAGCCCCGGTATGAAGGCTTGAAGGAACAGGATGGGTTTTTTAGTCAGTAAGAGTCTGACACTATCTCCCGCTCCGCCCAAGAGCGGGGGTTGTCATAGAATGATTTTTCCCATCGAAAAAAAAAAAAAGCACAAAAAGATGAAAGAAGTTAGAATGGCCTTGTGGGTGGGGCAGGCGTGCCCCAAAATATGATCATGCTCATAATTATCACAACCATTAGCAAGCTTGCGATCTAAGTGTGCGTGATCTATTATTTGCGTATTACGCGTTCGTATTGGTTTATTGCCTGCAGTGGAGTTAAAGTACAAATCTGAAAGTATTTCCTTTCTAATCTCTTTCATCTTTTCTGTGGTAGTCAGCTAGGGAAATAGTAGCGTCATTTATTTAAACTGAAGAAAATATTTATGTGTAAAAGTGTTATTTACAACCTAGATACTAGCTGACCCAACAAAGGATATATAAAATCTTTGGACCCGACAGACGCTGCCCTATCTTAGCTATTATATGTCAAAAGCGCGAACTGTCAAACGCACAAACTGTCAAATGCGCGAAGGTTAAATACTCGTAGTTCTCTTAAACTTTCCAATTTCCTGCGTATTTTATTACTTTTTCTTTCAGTAACAACTTTTTAAAAAAGATAAATAAATCGGTAAAGTCGTATTCAAGTTAAAGCGTAACCAAGAAATGTAGAGAATCATTTTTATTATATATTATACTATTTGCAAAATAACTATAATTTCTATCATGGACGTTTTTCATTTCAGACTATAATAATTTATATTAATTACTGGAAAAACTCTTCTTTAACGACTGGAGTACTGAGGACAGTCTTGACAATGATAAGAACTATTCTAACTGGAGAAAATTTTGCAGGATGAAAGAGGAAAAAAACGCACAGTTGTGTTCAAACACAACTGTGCGTTTTTTTAATTACGCAAAAGACACGTAATTAGTTAGATATTTGCGTCAATTTGGACATCTCCATACAAGTGACTGGAAGCATTGTTTTAATTTTTTTTTTGCTGAATTTGTCTTCGCTTGAACGGACCCTGTTTATTATGCTAACATGCCAAGGTAACTTAAATGTTTTTTGAATAACGGACCACACCTGCCATATTTTCAAAACCAAATATCCGTAGCAAGCAGTAATCCTCAAGGATTTTGTATACTAACTCGCACTATACCCCCGAGCATAGTGCGAGTTGGTATACCAAGCAGACGTAGCGAACGTTTAGTTAGTATACCAACTATTGGTACGGAACTCCTACAGTAAGTGGTAATCCCCCAGGATTTGGTATACCAACTCGCACCCCTCAGGTATAGTGCGAGTTGGTTTAGTATACCAAATCCAAGTTCACTAACTAAACGTAACGAACATTTAGTTAGTGAACCAACTATTAAAATGGTACAGAACAAAAAGGTTTAACTAGTATTGTCACAAGTTGTCACTCTTTCAGTTTAAGTACAAATTGAAGTTTACTTGAACCTAATCTATAACCTATTCGCGTTAAGATTAGATATTTAAAGAAACTTTTTTTTACTGTCTGTTCAACCGATTTTAACTTCTATTTCGTTGACATAAGGATGGCATTAAAAGCAGAAAAGTAGTTACAATACCAACTATTCACCGGAGCCGCCATTTTGTCATGCCACCAACACCAACGTAATAAAAGTAAAAAAGGTAAAGTAAACATTTTCATAAATTTCTAATGTCATTTTGAACAGAGTATATATAGTACATTCAAAAAATCTGCTCTAAGGCCACGGAAGGAACCTTTTTTTTCTATTGTAAAGATCAACCTGTAAAAAGTATCAATAGGAACTTACTCCGATCTTTAACTACTTCTTCAACATCTGCATACGTGGTAAAACAGAAGAACAGGATCATGAGAATTATTTGAAACACCAGCAAAGGTGCATATCTGAGTCGACTCATTGTTATCTTCTCTAACATTTTTGTTTATTTTCAATCTGAAACAAAGAAATAAACAACATTAATGTAAAATGTTAGGTTTACTTTTTAGAGTTCCAAAGGGTAAAAACGGGACCCTATTACTATGACTTCACTGTCTGTCCGTCTGTCTGTCACCAGGCTGTATCTCAAGATCCGCGACAGCTAGACAGTTGAAAATTTCCAAATTATGTATTTCTGTTGCCGCTATAACAACAAATACCAAAAACAAAATAGCACAAATATTTAAGGAGAGGGCCCCCCCCATACAACAAACGCGATATTTTACCGAATTTTCCTAAGAACGGTACCAAACTCTCACTTGGCCAGTTTATGTAGCATTAGAAGACCTCCCACAAGGCGAATCGACGTCCTGGTGAGGGTCACGGGAATCCGGTGGATGATGGATGCGAGACGGGAGGCCTATTTTCAGCCGTGGATGTCTTTCAGCTGAAATGTTGATGATGGTGATGATGATGATGATGATAATTTTTCGATAAAAACATCAAGCTAACTATAAAAGGACATGTACATGTATTTGAGGCCAAAGAAAAAATGGATGGATTGTGTAAGGAGTGATAAGAAAGAATAGGGAGTTAGTGACAGTGTGGCGAGTGACAGAACAGAATGGAAGAAGATAACGTGTTGCGCCGAACCCAAGTAATATGGATCAAAGGCAGGAAGAAGAAGAGATGTATATGTATTCATGAATGTTTGTTACTCTTTCATGCATATAAACGTCAAAGTAAATAATAAAGAGGTAAAGTTTGTTTTTGTTTGTAGGAGATAATCTCTGAAACCACTGGTCCAATTGAAAAAAATTTAGAACCGAGAGGACGCTGGTTTATTCCTGAGTGACATAGGCTATATTTTATGTACGCGGGCGAAGCCGTGGGCAAAAGCTAGTAATTTGTAATGGAAGAAATATTAATTCCACTCCAAGCTAGTGTTATGATTTCATCAACGAACGACACAATATTTCACGAAGTGCCGCCAATTTGTGAACTGACTGACTAATTAATGATTTGACCATTTTCACGATCTGTCTACGACGTAGAGGAATGTAAATATAGTAATTAACGACGATTAAATTTTGCATACAATAAAAGAAATGACATAACTTAATGTCGTTTGTGAATATTACTGAGTTTTTATGAGACCTCACATTCTGCTTATCATGAGGTTTTGATAACGACTAATTACCTTTTTATGAGTTAAGCCTGTTACGTATTACATTTTGGGATTTGAATACATGCAGTAAAGATACTGGGTCTAGTGGCTAGTGACTCTGACTGCTATGCCGAAGGTCGTGGGTTCGATTCCTACCCATGACAAATGTTTGTGTGATGAGCATGATCATTTGTTCTGTGTCTGGGTGTAATTTATCTATAATATGTATGTATTTAGAAATATATAAGTATGTTTATCAGTTGTCTAGTACCCATAACACAAGCTCTGCTTAGCTTGGGACTAGACGGCGTTGTGTGATAGTTGTGGAATATTATTATATTATTATTATTATTATATTTTTTTTTTTCTTTGCTTTTATACTGATTTTAAGATCTATCATAGCTTTATGTTTATTGTGGAAATGCTTCAGTATTACTTCAGTACTACGACGTCACAAAATAAATCTCAATCTATTAAATTATGCAGGGGCTCTAGAAAGAGCTGCAAGATTGTTCGAAAGTTACCGAAACCCTGGAACGCAAGCGTTCTAGGCCTGTGCCCCGCTTAGACAGAGGACCGCCATGTCCTCGTGGAGGCGATCGGTGGCAGCGTATCTAGCGCCGGGCCTTAGCACAGGCCATGGTCCGAAGCGTGGGGCAGGCGGTCACTTCCTTCTGCAAAGCAGTAATGCTAGCAAAGGAGGAGACGTGGACGGCGTATTGTTCCACGCGCGCCTCAAGGAATTGTCAGGAAACCGTAGGGGCCCAGCATGGTGCCTACTGGAGCCAAGGGTCTGCTTCTGAAAGGAAGATTCGGCCCCGGTACAAAAGGCAACGAAGTAATAGGAATGGGTTTTTAGTTAGTAGAAGTCTGGTACTATCTCTGGCTCCGGCTAAGGGCGTGGAGATGTCATTAGATGATTTTCCCATCTACAAAAAAAATCGTTCTAGACAAGCGTGCTCCATCGTCGACCACATTATCACTTACGATGAGGTGAGATAGTGGTCAAACGCGAGCCTATCATAAAAAAAGTGTCTCTCTACCTAAACACATATCATAACCAGCTGCTGCTAGCGACTTCGATTGCGTCAAAATAGTAAATTGTCCCAAGGGAACATACTCCCGCAACAAAAAATATCCTGTGCTATTCCAGGACGCGGTCTATCCTTGTACCAAGTTTCATCGAAATCTGTTCAGCTGTTCGAGCATGAAGAATAATAATAATAATATGCTTTATTTTTCTCACTACAATATACAGTAATTATCAAACATATTAATGAGTATACAAAAAAAACAAGATAGATAAATCATCTACAATTAATCAATCAATCAATTATTCATATATATTGTAGGAGACTGGTGCCTAAGCTAGGCTCTGGGCCTGTGTTTCAGGACACCAGGTTCCCACCCCTTAACTTTTACAAGACTTAGATTTTGCACTAAACGCGCTGACAACGTAGTAGTAAGATACTCGACAACTTTATATGAAGACAATAATTAGTTTTATTTTTAGTAAAAAGGTAGTGTTAGTACAGAATATGCGTTGTGTAGTGTAAGTGTATGTGTGTGTGTGTGTGTGGTTATATTTTTAGTTAGGTACCTAAATATGATTAGACTAAACCAGCATATGTTCGGTATCGTCATAGTTTAGTTTTAATAACCATTCAGTTAGCTTCTTTTTGCATTCTTGTTTTTTGAGATTATAAATGTTTAGCAGTTTGTGAGTTTTGTTATAGAGATGACTACCCAAATGCACAAAAAAGCGTCTAGCAAAGGTCGTATTTAAATGTGGGTGAATACGTTTCGCTGGATTACATCGCCTCTTCCCACTAGACAGCGACGAAGCGATGAAGAAGTAACAAACAAGTTTCAGATTTATTGATTGATTTATGAATTGTATAATAAAAAAATACTAAACCGTACGACACACTTTTGCCGTTAGTGATTTTCGATAAGATTGATAAATCATAAAGAATCGATTTTTGATTGATTTTAGTGTATTCAAAATCTATTTTTCACAAAATATTAAGAGTTCCATATATCGCAGGATATATATCACATTTACAAGGAGTTTGCAATAATCCGGTGGCATACATATACACTGGCATGGGTTCACGAGTAGGAAATGAACTCATGACCTCTTTATCACCCGTCAGTACTATTGTTGTGTGTTAATTGTCTTTGTTCTTATTTACGTATTTAGTTTGAAAAGTGGGCCAAGTTGGTATATAGGCACGATTATGTGTCCTATGTTCATGTCCTAAGTTATACTTACATGAGAAATTACAAGCCTATAACAGTTATTTCAGCCTTCGGCAAGTAATTTCAATCTAAGATATTAAACCGGCATATATCCAGTCAGAAAAGAAAGCAACTCAGCGAGTCTTTGCAGATAACAAGTAATGGGTAGCTTGCCGTCCAGCTGTTGGCCCACCAAGCCCGAGTCGTCGACGGTGAGTTGTGTTTTACACGCACCTCAAAGAGATGTCAACAAAACCGTAGGGGCCCAGCAGGGCCGTAGTCTACAGGGGCCATGGGTTTACTTCCGAAAGGGAAACCCATGGTCTAGTAACGCAAAGGACATAAGAAGGAACATTAATATGATTTTAGTCAGTAAAAACCTAATACAGCCTCCCACTCCGCCCTATAACGGGAGAAGTCAATGGATTATTTCCCGCCTTAAAAAAAAATTCAGCGAGTGTCAGCATGGGCTCAGAGCTGATAGCTCAACGGCAACGAACTTAGTCAACTCTGTAGATTATGCTGTCACTGAGATGGACAACAACAAAAAGGTCGATATAGCATATTTTGATTTTAAAAAAGCACTTGACTGTGTTCATAATGTTGTGCTATTGCAAAAGTTTTCACCCATAGACAGTTTAGGGGTCAACACCCCTAAACTGTCTAAATTATTTGGTTGCTACTTTGGCAATCGTATAAAAAAAGACAGTACCGCTAGTTTGCTGGTTATTGGTCTTAAAGTTATATAACTCAATTTGGGATGAGTCAGGGAAGCACTTTGGGCCCAATCCAAATCCAAATTATCAATTTATTTATTTAATCTTCATGCAGCAAAATGTACAATGCCGGACTTAATGCCTTAGGCATTCTCTAACAGTCGACCAAAAATTTGAAGACATGTGACATCCACTAACTCGCACTGAGCCTACGTGTTGGATTACAGTCCATTCCTTCTCCTAGAGAGGAGGCTTGAGTCCTAGCAGTGGTAACATTATAAAGCTGATTATGCTAAAGTACAAAGGTGGACTTAATGCCTTAGGCTTTCTCTACCAGTGTCTTATGTCTCTCGGGTCTTATGTCTCTAGTGTCTTATGTCTCTTGTGTCTTAGTGCAGACGCGTGAAATCATGTAACTCTCTGGAATTAAATCGAACGGCCTTGTTCTGCTAACCCGCACTGATCTCCTAAACCAAAGTAATTAGTACGGTATTGTAACAGCCATAACAATCATTGTGTCACTCGTTGTTGAATGTTATATTTCTTTGATAGTTCATGTTTCACAACAAGTTTCCTAGACAGTGTTAGCTTGGTACAATATTATGTATCCATTTGATGTAGTGAATTCTTTTCAAACATTACAATGATATGAATGCAACATCAGTTTTAATAGATATATGCGAAACATACGTGTCTAGTATTTCCATGTAAAAAATCTATGTATAAAACTTCATAACTGTATCACAAAGTTATAAGCTTGTTACGTCAGCAAAAATACATAGTCACCGGGCCATCCAGGCGACTGAGAGGTTGTTTTGTTTTGCAATTGCACCTAGTTGCTTGCTGGCGCCTAATGCCCGCTATGTCCTGCCGTGACCTGTGTGTACTTAGTGTTAGCGGTGTCCAACTTGTAATAGTTTGAAATGAAGAATCGCCAAACTTAAGTGGCAGTAAGCAGGGCACATAGCTCGCAGAACAGATGGTTGATGGGGACGAAAGGTTTTGGAGTGGTGACCAGTTACCAAAAGACACAGTCGATCACCTTGTGGTATGCCTTCCAAAGGCATCCCACAAGCTGGACCGACGGCCTCGTGAGGGTCGCGGGAATCAGATGGATGCGAGACGCACAGGACCGGTCGTTATTGCGACACTTGAGGGAAGCCTATGTCCAACTGTGGATGTACCTATAGGTGTACACATACGAAGCGAAGCCACTGTCAGAAGTTGGTATAGTATGACATCTCTGGTGTAATTCTTGATACTTTAGGTGAAAGTGCCAGAGTAGGCCGCGAAATTATTATTTTTTTCTAAAAGTATACATGAGTGTGTATGTGATGGTGTGCCTGTGGGTGTGTTTGAGTGTGAGTGTGAAAAAAATTGAGAGTGATTAAAGTATGATTGGTGGCCGTAATACAATAACAACTAACTACTAAAAAAATAACACAACACCACCATCACTGTTTTTATAACTTATAAAATGTTGATATCCCAAGTAAAACACAAATAAAAATTTAACAAAAAAACAACCCAATTGAGACCTTCTTCTTTTTCGGAAGTCGGTTAAAAATAAAGAACCTACGCTAAGCTAAGGCTAAGGCTAAGCTATAGCTAAGATGTGCAATAAAGTAATAAATAAACCTCGTACATGCGACTACAACCAACCAAAAATGGAGCTGAATATCAGTATTTTACATAGAACTCTCAACTGCCTATCTGACTGACACAACCATGTAACTGGATAACACAATACGTTAAATATTTACAAACAACAGCCGGACGAAAAACTGGAATGCTAGTAAATAACTACCATAAATAAAGAGGCATTTTAATTTGTCGTAGTAATTAAATATAATTAACAATACCGGTTACTGTTGGTAACGTTAGTTGGTTCAATTTCGCATATTTCAGCATAGCATAACCAGCTAATCTTGTAAGTTTTACTGGCTAAAAACCACCTGTGTTCCTTCAATTACCCCTTGCGTTCTAGGGCCATGCTATCCGGGCCTTGGTTGAGGCCATGGTCCGGAGCGAGGAGGAGTGGCAGGCGGTCGCCGACTTTTGCGAAGCAGTAATGCTCGCAAAGGAGGAGGCCGATCGCATCAGGCAACGGCGCTCTTGCCGCCGCCGCCGGGATTTCGATCAGGATTACCGGCCACCGTAGGCGCGGGCTTGTGGACAGTGAGGAATGGGTAGCTCGCTGACCGGCTGTCCGGTAACTGTCCGGACCAAGCCCAAGTCGTCGACGGCGCGCACTGTTCCCGCGCGCCTCAAGGAGTTGTCAGCAACAGCAGGGGCCCAGCTAGGTCGAAGCTTACTGGGGCCAGGGTTATCCGAAAGGGAACTCGAACGGGGTGGGCTTTTAGTCAGTAAGAGTCTGACACTATCTCCCGCTCCGCCCAAGAGCGAGGGGTTGTCATTGGATGATTTTTCCCACCATAAAAAAAGGGCCAGGCTATCTTTTTTTTATTATTATTGATATGCTTGCGTTTGACCACTATCTCACCTGATGTTAAGCATGATGTGGTCAACGATGGAGCACGCTTGCCTAGAAGTAACGTATTCACTCTTGACTTAACTCTTTCGAATAATTCCACATTTGCTGTTGTCTGTGTTACTATAATATAATAGACTAGCTTGTACCCGCGATTTCGTCCGCGTACATAAAATATAGCCTATGTCACTCAGGAATAAAGCAGCTTTCTATCGGTGAAATAATTTTAACAATCGGACCAGTACTTCCACAGATTACCTCCTACAAACAAAAAAAAAAAAGACGTGTGGCACTCGGGGACTGCCGCGGTAAAGCTATTGCATAGTATTTTTATCAACTTATGCAATTATAATTATTTATTTATTTTATTAATGCAGTATTTTTTTTCCTTTGTTTTTTTTCTTTGATATTAATTGAAGTTACACTTTCACACATTGAATTGAATTTTGATTGATTGTTCACTCATTTGTTTTCCACCACGCTCAAAAAACAAATGAGTGGGGGGTGTTAGGTTATTTTCGTTACGGAATTTCTGGATTCGGTCTCCACGCTCAAGGCCCGCGATAGAAGCTATGCAATAGCTTAAAAACAAACTTTACTTCTTTATTATATTAGTGTAGATAATGATTTGGATTTGTGTACGTATGTTTGTTTGTAATAAATAAACTCAAAAACAACATGACTGATTTAAACATTCTTTCACCAGTAGAATGCTACCTACCTTATCACTGAGTGACATATTACCTACTTTCATGCATGCAAAACTGCTGGCAGAAGCTAGTACCTATTATATGTTGTTAGTTGTAAGCCACCCAAATAAAACAAATAAATATTTCCTTAAACCCTTTCAACACCATGGAATTTTATAAAAAATGCTCACCAAAACACGACCGGGTTCCAAAAAACCAACACATATCTTTAACTGCACAAATATTTTAACCCGTTGTGTGTCTAAACGTGGATCCACGCGAGACACAATGGCTTTTTAATTGTGTCTCTAATTAAGACACACGAAAGGTTAAAATAAGAAGAAAAACATTTAAGTGTGACTTGCATTGGACAAACAAGAATAAAATAAAAAGAAACTAACCTATAAATTTTAATGACTCAAAATAATAAAAACAATATTAGAAAAAAAAAGACCAGTGCGAGCCCAAAAAGGATATACCCTAAAAATTTAAATTTGTTTTAAACACATATTTGTCTCCTAATTATGTAAGACTGTCAATGCACGGATACGAAATTTATTTGTCACATATAATAGGGTAGTTTCCAAGGTCAAAATAATTACATTTTATTTAGTTATTATTTTAGTTTATAAAAAAATATTGGACACATATTTTTTCTTTTTTCGATTAAACAAAAAATAACAAAGATATAGCCCATTAAAGTTACGTGTGACATCACCCCGTGCGAAAAAATGCAGCACGGCGTGACGTTACACGTAATTTTAATGGGCTATGTCTTTGTCATTTTTTATTTAGTTTACAAATAAAAAAATACGTGTCCCTTATTTTTGAATAATCTAACAGACGGACTAATTACATTTTTACGGCAACTAGCCTGTTACGCGAGATGGTGGCGCTGAAAGAGTTAAAAAACTCAGTACAAAAAATGATTCTAACTCGGAAAAGTCGTGAACATTTAACAAAACGATGAAAGGAAAACTATTACTGACACAAAGTCAAAAGAAAATCAAAGTTATAACCGTTTAAAGACAGTTTTAGACGCGATTTCCATTTAAACGGTCGACGAACGATCGAGCATCATTATGCAATTGGATGCACGTTAACTCGATGAGAATTTCACATTTTATGCCCCATCGCTTTTATTCGAAGGATGTTAAATATTTGAATAGGACTATCGTTGATTGCTTTTCTATTGGAAAATGTTTGAAAAGTTTTACTTGGTCGTTTTGTATTCAGATTGGTGGTTGATTAGGTTTCCGTGCGCCTTTTATGGCGTGAAAATTTAATTTTCTGACGTTAAAATCGTTTTAATATTTATGAAGTGAAAAAGTAATGCTGTTACGTACAAGATTGAATGTTGATCTCAATTCGAATCGTATCGATAAGTTAAAAATTTTCGATTGTTACTTTTGTTCAGTTTTTATCCGCTAATACTCTCTCCATTTAAAAATGATAAAGTAAATTGTCTATATGGTCATAGTTACTACCGTATCAACGGTACGGGGGCCCCTGGGCCCGAGCTACAGAGGCCCCAACAAGTACAAAAAATTTTAACATGTTATCCACGACCTTAAATTTTCATATCAAAGTTATATAATATTTCGTAACTCAAAATCTCTCACGTTAATAACAAAATTTAGGCCCCCTTGTGGAATTAACTTCACAGTTGCACAATCAGTGGAACTATGTATGTATTGATAAATACACCCAATATTTAAATATGAACTATTAACATTAAATATGTAAGAAAATTCAAAGTAAAATTTATTTACGTCTAACATAAATTTAGAAAAAACATTGCTTTTAATACTGCCTGCTATGGCATTTTAAAATTTAATCTTATTATAAAAAGATCTAAGCGTTAATTTAGTCTCCTACTTAGTAAAAAAAAAAAAATCTTCATCTCCAAAAACCGCTCAAAGGATGCAATTTTTCACCACTACACTATATTTGCAATAAATTGATTTGATAATATTGATGTTCACTATGTTCCACATCAATAAAACTACTCTACTATCATTAAAAAATCTAAGTGTTATTTTAGTCTCCTTCTTAGTGAAGAAAAAACCAAAATTCCAATTACTTTATCTCCAAAATCTCTCAATGGATGCAATTTTTCACCACTACACTATATTTGTAACAAATTGATTTGATTAAATGTTTTCACCATTATATTCACTATGTCCCACGTCTCTAAAATTACTCTCATGATCGTCGTTTAAAAACTTAGTGAAGGAAAACCAAAATACCAATTACTTTATCTCCAAAATCTCTCAAAGGATGCAATTTTTCACCACTTTACACTATATTTCCAACAAATTGATTTGATACTGTTGATGTTCACTACGTCCCACCTCCATAAAACAACTCAACTATCTATTCTACTAATCGTCGTATAAAAGAACACAGCTTACCTCTAGTACGTGCGAAGTCCCCGGCTGCTATCGTGCAACACACCAGCCGCATATGACGAGCCCCTGTTTGTCAAACATCAATCAACTATTAAGTATTATGTCGCGAACACTGTGTATAAACTGACGTTTCCGTAACTTCTCACTAAATGCCGGAGTCACGAATTATAAATATTATTGTCGCGTCATAAACTCATAAACTTAATACGCTGTTTATTTGTGAGACGAGGTTATGAAATGGTTTAGATTAAAATTATAGTTTACTAGCTTTGCCCGCGGCTTCGCCCGATTGCATAAAATATAGCCTATGTCACTCAGGAATAGCAGCTTTCTATCGGTGTAAAATTTTCGCAATCAGACCAGTACTTTCAGAGATTACCTCCTACAAACAAAAAAAAACAGACTTTACCTCTGTATAATCCAATTAAGTAGTATATATAATCTATTATGTATACAGTGCAATGAGTTCCTATTTTACAAAATTAATAAAATTATCACTATTGTAAATGTCAAAATTTACATAAATTTTAACTCCAGTCCCCAAGATACAGGCATCGCTTAGCTCGAGGACCAACGATTGTTATCAATAATGATATTATAATTGAGGCCTGAAAATAGTTACAGACCTACTTTAAGTTAAGATTATTTAAAGCAATATTAGTTTAAATCAGCGACTATTTTTTTTTAATTCTTGGCTTTTTGACATTACAACATGTATGTAGGTACCTATTATACATCTAAATCTTCTAAATGAAACACTGTCTATTAGCAAAAAGTGCATGAAAGTCCGTTGAGTACTTTTAGAACATATCGCAGACAAAGCTGAGAGACTTTGTTTTGTAATACATATGTACCATCACGGTCATTTCTGCCAGATCACTTAAAAAACATTTCGCTTGAATCCTGCGGCACTGCGTTAAAGCAAACCCTTTGAAGTTTTGATTTCGAGTGCAAGCAAAAATGAACTTAACGGTGGTCAAGCGGAAGTGTCTTTGATGGTACATAAGAATATAAAACGCTCATTCAGTATAAAAACTAAGGTCTAACTAAATCTTAACATAAGATACCCTGTATACTGAAGCATTGTTTGATTCTAATACACAAATAAATGCAAGAAATATTTAGGCATAGGTGTCCGAAATTTTGTATAAAAACACAACCAACCTGTATGTATCACTTTTTCAAAAACACTGGATTCCGTCACATTATAATACGCATCTTTTTAACTGTCAACTTTTCCCACAACAATATTACGAGTATTCGAAAGAAATGCCGTATTTTTAAACACGGTTTTGTAAACTAAAGCGTATGTTTCAAATTGATTCACTCTGCAAACACATCGAATGCCTAGCATTGACTAGAAATACAGTACTGTAATCACCATTCTATTCTTTACTTCCCGAAATATTTTTTTTCTGCACGTTTAAAAATAATACAAATGGTTATGCAATGTCAACATTTTTACGTGTTGACGAAGTCAGGTCTCAGTCTACAAATACTACGCAAACATTTCTCATAAAATTTTAAGTGAACGTCAATATAATATTTATTTACTCTGAGAAACACTAAAATACTCGTAATGTATTTACTATTGTTCTGCATAGTTTTGTAGTATTTCTCTTATTTATTTATTCTTTAATAGCAGGTATATATCTACCTACGAGTACACACAAACAATTTTGTAGGTTCATATGATAGGTTCGTAATACTTAAATTACATAAATTTTTTTTTTTTACGATGGAAATTATCTAGTGAACCCTCTCGCTCTAAGTGAGGTGGGCCTTAGAGTCAGACCTTTACTGACTAAAACCCGTTCATTCAGTAGCCAGTACTCCTAGCCAAGTTGCTAATCTGCAATAGTTAACGCTTGTAGAAAGCTTCAAATGTACGGGAATGACGTCGTCTTAACGCTCAGTCACGTGGTCAGAACAAAAGAATTGGTGGCAAGGTCAACTTGAAGCGTTCGACGCAAGCGAAACGGTTGTAACTTGGCTAGGGGGGCAGGTCCTTTAAGGTAGAACTACACAGAAAGAAAGAAAAAAAAAGTACACACAATGAAATAACAATTATAGAAACTACTTAATCTTACAACGCGTGTACTGTGCTGACAGCACACACGTATGCCACGTACGCCGATCCGTGCGCGTGGTCTCCATACATTTTATATGGAAACTATAGGTAAAGCTACATCTGAACCACGCCACGCTACGCCAAGCGACATCGTTCTACGTACAAATTAGGCGTGATCCACGTGAGCTTCGGTCTTATGTAGTTCTACCATTAAACATACAAATATTATTAAACACACACTCACAAACTATAATATTAGTAATTATAATATTAGTGTGACATTGAAAATCCAGCTAGGTACGTCAGTAAAAGTCTGACACGCCCTCCCGCTCCGTTTTAGAGTGGGAGAAGACCTTGGATGATATCCCACTTCAAAAAAAACATTGCTACGTCAGAAACACACGGTAGCGCATTACAAAGTCCACTACGTCTAGAGAAAGAAACCAATAGGTAACTTACTCATATAATAGATTAATCCATGGTGCTTAATTTTTTTTTTCTGTAACATTTTTTGCAAAATACAATTCTTGATAAAATCAGCCATTTCTTAAAATTTTTCAAACAAAATGTACTGGGCAACCGCCTTTTTCAGGGTTATTACTAAACCTGTCCGTCCTTATGTTTGTCTTTCAGCTGTTTGTATCCCAATAATCGTAACAGGTAGGACTGTTTAATTATACAGTGTGTTTTTCAAATAAAATCAAAGCTGGTATACTAAAATGTATGTTTTACAGTTTACGGTAGAGTTTACATAATTATATGCGATTTAAATAAAAAAATATTGCATATGGACGATTTTTCTTTATTAAGGCCCCGTTGCAATAGTGCACAAACAGCTTCTTTATAGTGTTGGCTAAAGTTTTTGACCAGGTAAAACTCATTAATTATGAGAAATAATACTCGTAAGTCCAGCCACAGAATTTTTATTTGGCCCCGTTATCAACATTATTTTTTTATAACTAAGCAACGGGGAAATGCTTTAGCCTCTATATATACTAATTCGTCTTTTTTACAACACCTACCAAATATTTTTAAGGAAGCGTCAAGTAAAGGTCATAAATTATATTTACTTGTCTTTCTGATTTATAAATTGCCACGTAATTTACTAACTCAGCCACAGATTTTACAACTTATCACCATTTTACGTTTTGCAGCTTCAAAAATAGCTCCTCAAAATAATATAATTGAAACTTCAATTTAAAACATCATACCTATTTTCTCAGCATCTGAAATAATAGATCATATTCTTTTATCGTGAAAAGGGCCACTGCACGATTTGGCGCCAGTACGCTAGATGACATCGACTGGCCATTTACGGTAGACGGGGGCATGCCGACGACGAGCAACGGGTAGCTCGCCATCCGGCCGTCCTCCTCAAAGAGATGTCAGCAAACCGTTGGGGCCTAACACGGCCGATGCCCGATAGTGCCACGGGGATTTTCTGAAAAAAAATCCGTGATTCTGCGAAGGACACAGGTGTGGTTTTAGTCAGTGAAAGTCTGATACGCCCTTCGGCTCAACCCAGAGCGAGAGAAGACTTTAGATGATTTCCTACAAAAAAGAAACAAAAGAAAATCACAGTCAGGTGATAAAAGGATAAGTTATTCTACAAACATAAACCCCAGAAATTGCATCAACATCCCGATTTCACAGCAACACCTTCCATCTTTGTCCCCCACTATGATTTAGAAAAAGATGCATTATAAACCCGCGTGAACATCAACAGCCGGTACTTATCGTCTATTTAGCGAATCGAACGCCCTTGCACTTATATTATTTATGCGCGGTTACGAGAAGCAATTTGTTTATTTGTTTGTGTCAAACGAAATGAACTTGATTCGTGATTGATTCTTTTGTTTTTGTTTACGATTTACGTTGAATTGAGAAAGTTTTTGTTTACAAATTAGGTCGTGTTTCGTTTTCGTAGCTTGCCTCAGGGGCCTTTTTCGTCTGGATAATTAAATAATAGTTTTTTTGCTACTGAAATGTTTTTAAAATTTAAATAAATGTACGCACAAATAAAATGTACCTTATTTAGCGAAATAGAATGTCAGTGAAACTCTTATTTGTTAATATTTTATTGCCATGAGCCTGAGACGACAAAGCAGGTGACTTCTTCGGAGAGGAAAATATTACAAAAAAAAAACAATACTGGCTAGTGTAAGAAAGAAATGCAAATACGTTACGGAGGTTCGTTCCGAAGGAACTTCCGACTGATTTTACTTTTAAGATTCCGATTACGGTTCCGTTAAATATTAAAATCAGAACTTATATCGGAGATACAAACAAGTTTATACTTGTCGCGCATGGAACCTCTCTTCCCCATGCCTGTATTTTTTTTTTCACTTGTTATTTTGTTTCGTATTTGGCATGTTATGAGTTTACCGTCATATGAAGATTTGACGCTTCTGGCTACGCTTCTGGCTCCGCCTCTACCTTCAATTTCGATTGCGATTCCGACAAACCAAATATAAAAACTCCGGTACCGAATTCGGTTACGATATAACCACTTTCGTTACATCCCTAGTATAAAGACAAATAAGCTTGATAATACCACAGGAAACAGCGCCAACCCAAACAATAAACATTAAAATAAATATATACAAATAACTGGAGTAAGTGCAGGGAACAAAACAATCAACTGGCTAATGGAAGTCTCAACCGCGCGAACTAGGAACAGCATCCGTAGATATATAGAGAGTACGTAGGTACATATACGTGGGTATTTTATCTAGCTCAGATTTAAAAGGATGAGAGGTTTTTTTTACTGTTATTCAATGTAGCAAGTAAAGCATGTGAGTAGGACACATTGTTCACAGAACAGCAGTCGATGGGAACGAAAGGTGACACAAGATAGACCGAAGACCTGGAGAGGGTCGCGGGAATTCAATGGTTGCGAGACGCACAGGTCCGGCCAATATGGCGACACTTGGGGAGGTCTATGTCCAATAGTGGACGTCTTTCGGCTGAAATGATGATGATGATGAAATCATGACGGGATCGTGGCAGATCACGAAGAAGATGGCGGGATGACTTAGATGTCTTTCCTAAGAATTGGCTAGAAGTAGCTGAGTGCCGAGAACTATGGAAGGACGGGCATCACATACCATAACATTAATATAAAAAAATTCTGAGTGCTCTCGTCTAGCTAACGGTGAATATTTGTACATTACAAACTATTGGGATCGATCTATCATCACTGAGAAGACTATTATTGCCAATAAGCCTAAAATGTTGTAAGCCTGTGATGTTAGGTCGACTAGAGCATCATACAATGATATAGCGGTCTCTCATAAGGAAAACCTTGTAAAAGCTGAGAAAGATGAACAAACTCCACTGAGTTTGTTCATCTTGGCTCATGAGGTTGTTAATAAGTGAGAAGAGGACACAGCAGTCATTGAACCAATATTAGTTGTTAATCCAACTGCTTATAGCGAAGAATCTCGACCAATATCGGAGAAGGCTCGCGATGGGAAGTTGGATCTAGGGTTTAATACAGAAAGTAATACTTCTGGAGCTATGCCCATCGGTAATTTGTACCCAGATCCCGATGCTGATGAGCTGCATTTTTTTTGTATTTTGTATATGTTTTTTCTTTAAAAAAAATGAAAAATGCAAGTTATAGTTCCTACAACGAATAAAGTGAATATAATAATTATATTTGTAAGAGTGATTATACATATCATCATCATTTCAGCCGAAAGGCGTCCACTGTTGGACATAGGCCTCCCCCAAGTATCGCCACAATGAACAGTCCTGTGCGTCTCGCATCCATCGGATACCCGTAACTCTTACCAGGTCATCGGTCCACCTTGTAGTAGGCCTGCCTTCCAACGCTACGAATATACATAATTAGTCAGTTAGTTTGTTTGAATACCAGTAGTGCCATCTTGTGGCTAGTTAATTAATAATCTGTCATGGCGGTAACACCATCCATTGAGAAGTCATCGGCCGGTCGATTATTGTCTTTGAGTCATTAGTTCGAGTAGGGATTGTCAATTGCAACAAGTATGTTACAAGATCACAATTGGCGTCTAGACTTCGACCGCACTGGTTGTCAGTGCAATAATGCGCTGATTCGTAATAACCATTGAGACCCTTTAAGTTTTTTTTTATGGTATCCACTTTTTATGAAAACGATTTCCTAGTGTATGTGTTCTAATATGATTTGTTAGACTACTGAAGAAAAAACACTTGAAAATTTTTTCGCTACAAAAAAGACAATACCAACGCCTTCAGGATCATCCGGTGGGATGTGGAAGTAGAAATGTGGGGAAACATTTAGTGACGCTGAATGTGACCTTGACCTTTCGTCAATGCCCCGTTTCGTATGACCCCTTAAATTCCAGGCCCACGCAGCGCGGCGGTGGGGTTCAGCCTATTGAAGTGGGTTACACAGTTATCGTCATTAGTTTCTATTAGTATACTAGCTTTTGCCCGCAACTTCGCCCGAGTACACAAAATATAGCCTACTTCACTCAGGAATAAAGCAGTTTTCTATCGGTGAAAAAATTTTTGCAATCGGATCAGTACTTTGTAACCGACTTCGAAAAGGAGGAGGTTCTATGTTCGGCTGAATGTGTTTTTTTATGTATGTTCACCGATATCTCCGTCAATAAATTGTGGACCGATTTTGAAAATTATTTTTTTGATTGAAAGGTTATGCTTCCAAGTTGGTTCCATAGAAGTATTGTTATGATCTGATCATGAACTTCGAAGATATGGAACAGAACTCCTCATAGAATCACAGCAGAACTGTGGTAAAGTTGCTTAATTTATACTGTCAGAAAAGGGGGGGGGGATTTATTGAACTGATCTTATGATGAAGCCAGAAGGAAAAAAATTAAATTAATGTAATCTAACCGTGTTTGGGATTATTAGAATCGTTATGAGATGCACTGTGGCTATAAGTTATTTAAGTTTGTCTGAGGGGTACTTTTTAGTGGTGGTACCATAACTAAAAAGTGTGAAATAAAAAAGTGTTTTTTAACATTGAAATAGGTTATATATTTGTTTGTAAAAAGTTTTTCATAGAGATTACTTTCTATAAACAAAAAGAACATAAAATCAACCTTTATCTCTCTATAATGTTAGTATAGTGTAGATGACCAATATGACCATTTCTGACTATACTTGAAGAAACCTGTTAAAAAGCGCTTCTTAAAAAGGCGCATAATTTGACTTGGTCGTTGGTTAGCTGTTTGGTGGTTGGTTGTTGGTGGTCGTTGGACGTTCAGAAATTTTAATAAAAGGTCATCATACCTGAGCCGCCACTATGACGTGCCAATGTCATCATGATTCCGCTGTTAAGAGATGGAGCTATACAAGACGTATAGCACTTTCTCTTTTTCATATCAATGATAGCAATGGCACCTCATAGTAGGGGACCGATTATGTAGTTTATTTCTATTGGACAATATTTACGTCCATAAATGTTTTGATCTTAAAATTGGAGAAGAATGCCGGATTGATGGATAATATTGTCCTACATGACATCTATCATTTCCTCTTAAGTCACTCGGTTGAAATGAAGATAACCGCAGGAGAACCAAGGTTACAGACATACCCCAAAGAAACACTAAACTTAAGTAGCAGTAAGTGGAGCACATTGCTCGCAGAACAGATGGTCGATGAGGATGAAAGGTTCTGGATTGGCGACCACGTACCGGTAGCCGCAGCGTTGGAAAGCCTCCCACAAGGTGGACCGATGATCTGGTGAGGGTCACGGGAATGCGATGGATGCGGCCGTTTATTATGGCGACACTTGGGGGAGGCATATGTCCAACAGTGGGCGACTTTCGGCTAAAATGATGATGATGACTAGGTTGAACTCAACAGGCGTCCATATTTATAACTAGGTGTGGCTGCAGTCCAACCATACCTGGCAGTACAATCGATGCCATAAATCATTCATTGTTACTACAGTAATGCGTGGTATGACACTGTTTTTTTTTCGAGGTGGGAAATCATCCAATGAATTCTCTCGCGGTGGAGGGCGTGTCAGTCTTTTCCTAACTTTTTTGTTGTGCTTTCCTAACCTCGGGTTTTCCTTTCAGAAGCCAACCCATGGCCCCAGCACGCTTCGACCCTGCTAAGCCCCTACTGTTTTGCTTACATCTCGTTGAGGCGCGTGACACACTACGCGCCGTCAGCGACTCTGGCTCGATCCGGACGCTTACCTGACGGCCGGACGGTGAACTACCCATTTCTTTTCGTCTGCTAGCCCACGCCTACAGTGGCTGAAAATCAGGCTCGGGATCCCGGTGGCTACTGGGGCATGAGGAAGTCTGTTCCCTCACGTCAGTCGCCGCCTTCTTCGCTAGCATTACTGCGTCGCAGAGGGAGGCAGCTGCCACCCATTCTCCTACACTCGCTACAGACCAAAGCCTGTACCAGGGTTCAGGGTATGAACTGCTATAACATCAATCTCCAAAAAAACAAACTTCAACATGTATTGCCTTTGAAAAAATGCAACGTAATCAAATGGAAGTATTCCCTGAACCGGCGCAATCCAACTAATACCGGTATTTTCCGGTTTGTTCCACCCGTTTCCAGTTTAAAAGCCTATTGTGATTACCTAAATGGATTTTGTTTCATTTAAGTTCGTTTAGGCACATCACTCATTTTAATGATTTTAGGAACAGAAATTAATAATAGATTCGTCTGTTTTCCTATCTCATAATTAATTATGAAGTAAAAGCTTTTAAATGGTGTGTATTATTTTTATCTGGTCTCAACATTATTTATTTCCAACATTCAATTCATTTTCACTTAGATGAAAATCGATCAGTGAAATCCTAATTTAGTTAAAATTTACAAATGAAGATTACCTCAGGAAAAACCATCTCAGACTTCAATCTGCATGGTTCTTATACATATATTATGATTTAACCATTACATGTTTGCTGTATGGACTTTAAAAGAAACTTTGACCCCTGAGTTTTTTTCGGTGTTTCTTCTCAGGGTAGTCAGCTAGGAAACACTGGCCTCATCCAGTTTAAATTGACGAAAAAATTGACGTGTAAAACTGTTTTAAAAAAAAATTGCTAAATAAATATCATTTATCATTAAAAGTCTGGAAAAAGTACCTAGTCAGAATAACGAAGGTTCATACGACATAAGGTTGTTTATTTATTAAAACTTCATGCAACATAAAAATACATAGGCGGACTTAATGCCTTAGGCATTCTCTACCAGTATACCTAAGGTGGTGAAGAGAAAACATGGCAGGTGCATAAAAAAATCAAAACAAATAAAAGATTATTACGAAAAAACAAGGGTTCAAAATTATTTACTAATACAAAATACTATATATACAAAATAAACATACATATATAATTTTATATAAAATATACCTATATATATTTATAAAAAGTAAAAGAAAGGGGTTTTGAAACGACTTCACTATTTGTTTAAAAAATAATTCCGCAACATCCGTTTAAATGCATACAGACCGGTGGCCGACCTGATGTCGAGAGGAAGCGCATTCCACAGAAGTATAGTCTGTAAATGAAAGAAAGAATGAACAAAATCAGAAGTATGAGAAGGACAAAACAATAGAAGATTGTTAGAAGAACGCAGATTTTTTGCATGGGCAGAAATCAAAAATTCAAAATCTTGTGTCGTGGTATCAGTGTATTCCTCACGATAAGAACGTATAAACAGTCCAAAAAGCACAAACGAGCAGCTGCTCGGACCACACACAACACTCGTCTGAGAAGGGGAAGATCCTCCAAATCTTCCTTTTTCAATAAAGGTTAGCGCCCTTTTCCGTCTTCGTTCAGTGAGTTTGGTCTTTGCCTTAGCCTTTGAGAAGACGATCTGTTGAGTACCAATTTTTGACACTTCTTTTCCCACTTTTTTATAAGCTTCTACACAAGGAAGTAAACTGCAAATTTTATTAATAAACCCAACCCTTTTAGTAGAAACCTAAACTAACCAAACAATCAACAAACGCGTTACACGCTTCAGTGATATGAAAGTTCAATAGAACAACTACTCTGTTATTGTTAACTTCAGCAAAACATTATTTGATTTGAGATCCGGTTGTTATAACAGTTGTCTATTTCATGTTGTACAAGAAATACATGTGTGCTTACTATGTTAAAATCATAAATAATGTTGGTTGGTTACCATGAAAACAGTCAACAAAAAACATAAATTGAAAATGCTTTCGCCTATTCAATATTAATGTAATGTGATAAATAAATAAATTTACAAGTCCGTCATAAGACCTGTCATACTGTATGGATCAGAATGTTGGGCTCTGAAAAAGAAGGATGAAAAAAGATTGCATGTAGCGGAGATGAGAATGTTGAGATGGATGTGTGGTGTGACGAGAATGGATAAAGTGAGAAATGAGTATATTAGAGGAAGTTTGAAAGTGGCGCCAGTGACTGAAAAGTTGAAAGGTAATCGGTTGTCTTGGTATGGTCATGTGAAGCGGAGGGATGAAGCGCATATTACTAAAAAAGTTCTGAGTATACATGTAGATGGATGGAGAGGGAGAGGAAGGCCGAAAAAAAGATGGATGGATTGTGTGAGAAGTGATATGAAAGAAAAGGGAGTTAGTGATAGTTTGACGGGTGACAGGACAGAATGGAAGAAGAAAACGTGTTGCGCCGACCCCAAGTAATATGGGATAAGGGCAGGAAGAAGAAGGAGTGATAAATAAATAAATATATACCTATACATATACTAGTTTCTGTCAGCGATTTATGCCGATTTAAAGTAGGTTTCTTTTTTTTCTTCATACCAACTTTGAACCTCCGTTTTATCCACTTAGGGGGCGAATTTTGGAAAATCCTCTCTTATTACTCGTTTAAATCATAAAAGGAAGACTTCTGCAAAATTTCACGCTCCTAGTCCCAGTGGTTTCGGCTGTGCGTTGATATGTCAGTCAGTCAGTTTCATCTATTATATCTATAATATAAAAATGAATCGCAAAATGTGTTGGTAAGCGCATAACTCAACAACGCCTGGACCGATTTCGCTAATTTTTTTTTTTTTGTTGTGTTCGTTATTATGAGGAGAAGGTTCTTATGGAAAAAAAATGAAAATTAGGGTAGTGTAGGGTAGTGTAGTGTAGAGTAAGGTAGAGGAGGGTAGAGTAGGGTAGAGTAGAGTAGGGTAGGGTAGAGTAGGGTAAAGTAGGGTAGAGTAGGGTAGAGTAGGGTAGAGTAGGGTAGAGTAGGGTAGAGTAGGGTAGAGTAGGGAAGAGTAGGGTAGAGTAGAGTAGAGTAGGGTAGAGTAGGGTATAGTAGGGTAGAGTAGGGTATAGTAGGCTGAAGTAGGGAAGAGCGGGAGCGAAGCCGCGCGGGCAAAAGCTAGTCTATAATATAAAAATGAATCGCAAAATGTGTTGGTAAGCGCATAACTCAACAACGCCTGGACCGATTTCGCTATTTTTTTTTTGTTGTGTTCGTTATTATGAGGAGAAGATTCTTATGGAAAAAAAAATGAAAATTAGGGTAGTGTAGGGTAGAGTAGGGTAGTGTAGGGTAGTGTAGGGTAGAGTAAGGTAGAGGAGGGTAGAGTAGGGTAGGGTAGAGTAGGGTAGAGTAGGGTAGAGTAGGGTATAGTAGGGTAGAGTAGGGTATAGTAGGCTGAAGTAGGGAAGAGCGGGAGCGAAGCCGTGCGGGCAAAGGCCCGCGCGGCTTCTAGTAGTCGGCTAGTTTGTAAATAGAATACAGTAGCGTGCAACTGAGACACCTTTATCTAGCATAGCATAGAAATCATCCTTTTCATGTTCCCAATGTTGGGACTCAGGTCCAGACTCAGGTTGAGAGAGGACTCTAGGAGAGGCAATGGCACGTAATCCACCACGAGGGCCCAGTTCGGGTTCGTAAATATCAAATGTCTCCAAATATTTGGTTCTAGGACATGCCGGTTTCCTCACGATGTTTTCCTGTACCTTTTTTGAGAGCAGTGGTGATAAAATAAATTACACGAAGCAATGCGCCTGGCTGGGTTTGAACCCGCGACTACAATTTGTAAGTTGGGGCCATTACCACTCGACCACCACTGCTTAAGAGACCTTTATATAACTAGCGATAAATGTACCAATAGATAACAAGTAAAGGAATATCATTCATGATGTGTTTACAGCCACGCTTATTGTACTATCGGTGCCAATAGGATGAATAGATAACAACAGTTACAGTTCCCCCTCAAACGCGATGAAGCGTATACACAAATACACCTCCCAATCTAATTCTATCTCCAACGAAAATAGAAATTGTGCGAATGTGCGCCAAAACACAAAACAACAGTTCTCGACGCGAACATCAACTAATCGTAGGCGGGTTTGAGGGAATGTAAACAAAACTATTTGCTAGAGATTGAACAACTAGTTGACGAAAAGAGGGGAAAGGTAACTATCCAGACATATTTATAGTTGGTGACTAGTTGGTGATTAGTCGGCATAGCATTCCACTAGTTGCGACACAGATAATGTAAGATTCAAAGTCAAAGTCAAAGTCAAATCTTTATTGCAGAACACAGTACAATCAATTATACATTTCTGAATGTCATGTGAATGATCAGCAAACTGTGTTTTACCAAATTAGGCATGCAAAATTGTAATAAATTAAACATTATGGATACTTAATATATGTACACACAATAACACAATATGTCAGAGATTAATGCCTACTAATAATAATGTCAACACAAAACAAAATAAAATTAATATAGTCAAACAAATAATGTCAATACAAAATAAAAACAAACTCAAAATAAATACAATAAGTAGATTAAGTAAAGTAAGTCGGACTTAGAAAGAAGTAACCAAGTGTCAAAGCACTACTTACGTCTAACAAGTGAAATTATAAATTCAGACTACGAAACATAAACGCTTTAAAACTAAGAATGTTTATAGATAGGTCGGGAATACCGAATTTCGCGATATAGCGATTAGATTAGAATTTTATTATGTACCATCAAAGACACTTCCGCCTGACAACCGCTAAGTTCATTTTTGGTTGCACTCGAAACGAATACTTCCAAGGGATAAAGCAAGGCAACGAAAAGGATATAGATATTCTTGTTGCTAAAAGCAACTAGTTGGCCATTAAAGCGCCGACTAAATGTCTAGTCAAATAGTCGGCGAAGCCAAGACCATGTTCGGCTAATCTCTATGGTAGCATGTTACGTAACTGCGTTTGTGTAGCGTTTGTTAAACGTTTAAACGATCGTGTTTCATGATTGGGCAATTAGAGATTTATTTAGGTCTTTAGTGCAATGTCGCTGTTGTGTTAATATGAGGTGACGGATATGTAAGTCGTGGATCTCATAGTCGCGTGATCATACATAAATTCTGTCTAGACAACGTTTTATTTCTATTGATTTATTAGACGATACTGTTCTCGTGTTTCAACGAAAATGATGTTTGTTAGTATGATGTCTGTTAAGGTGTATAGTTCCTTGAACCTCTGGCAGAGTTAAATGCACACAATATAATGCCGCCTGCGCCCGCTTAGAGCCCTGCTGAACTTTAAAACCATTTTCTTTGCGAAATATTCATTGATTTACAGATGCTGTGTCCCTACATTCTGAAGAACACTTAACCAGCAATTTTGATGTGTAAACATATTCCTAAAAATCAAAGCCGTTTGAAAGGAGTGAGGAAAACAAGCAAAAAAAATATCATATCGCTATTTTTTTTTTGCAATAATGTCACGAATAAATCAAATGTTGATAATGTTGTACATGAATCTATAATTGTGTTTTATATTTTTTTCAAACCTATTGACCTAGCCTTCACCGGTAAGAAGACTTCAGAAAGTCACTGTTTTGTGGCACTGTTCGGGAGCTGGAGCCTTAAGTGGGTTTGGATGAAACTTCGCACATGAATGGACTATAACCTGGTCAAAGGTACAGGAATACCTGTTACTTATTATCCCAATAGAAAACTCACGTGCGATAATTTTGGATTTTCCTGTGACTACGACCGTCGACAAGCTCATTCTCGATTGTATTGAAATAAAGTTGAAATAATTTTAGTTTTCTTTTCAAGAGCTATACAGAAAAATTAGAAAAAAGAATAAAGACTACAGTTTATTTTCTTTATTTTTATTTATTTATTAAATTATATTATAACACCTTTACAGACGCGTCCAAGGCGATGTTATTAGAAACACCTAATTAAGAATTATAATATTGTTAAACTAGCTATGCTTATCTATAAATTATTTATCAGTCCAGACCTTCCTCAATAAGCATTTGAGCCGCCGTTGTTTTTACGTGCTAGTAGGGAAAATGGAGATGATGATAATGCCTTATCTGCTGTGTACTGATAGATAATCTAGGCCCCTGTTTACATAGATCTCTTATAAATCATCGTTTTGTAGAGGTATGCCTGAATCACGATTACCGAATCAATAAAGATCGATACTAATCATTGTGCTAATTAATGGCCGATTTTTGGAAGTACGGAATCTCATTTAGATATTAGTTCTAATTTGGCTAGCAGACACGTTGTTAACAAATCGTTATTGCAATTTGACCCCTTGAACTTTGGCATACCGTAGGGACCCAGCAAGGTCAGTGCCCGTTAGGGCCACGGGGATTTTCTGAAAAGGAAACCTGTCGTCCTAGAACGCAAATGGCAACTGAAAGACACAGGAAATTATGAGACACTCGTCGAGTCGAGGCTTCAAAGTCTTGAGCATCGACGCCGAGTTGCTAGCCTGTCGGTTTTCTACCGGTTGCATTTCGGGGAGTATGCGTCGGAATTGCATAAACTAATTTCGCCTAGCCCGTTCCATCATCGGACTACCAGACGTACGGTGATGCGCTACCGGTACATGGTGAACATCCCACCCACACGCACAAAACGTTTTGGGAACACATTCATTGTGCGTGCAGCAAAGGAATGGAATTCCTTGCCGGAGTCTGTGTTTCCTGATAGTTACAACCCGGGAATCTTTAAGTCGAGAGGTTTCTTCTAGGTAAGCGCGTTCCATCGTCGACCGCATCGTCGCTTTCCATCGGGCGAGATCAATAAAAAAAATAAAAAAATGACAATTTGATTCCGCCCAGTCCGTTCCAGCATCGGACTACGAGTGGCTTGTTACTTCCCGTGGCTTTGCCTGCAAGTAAAGTGTTTTATTCTTAAGGTACACTACCGCTAACAAGTCCTATGTCCAGAGTCTACCAAGTACCAAGTGTTATCCGTGCTGTTGCCTAAGCCGTGATGTTGTATGCCAAGTACTTTTTGAACAAACTTTCAAACAAATAAACACATATTAATGTGACTATGAGTAGCTTGTTGCTGCTCGCGGCTTTGCCCACATATAAAGTGTTTTATTTCTAAGGAACACTTATCACTAGATTCGTGCGGAAGTGACGCCCGGGTGTCGCCACTGTGCAGAACATGGTGGAGCACACAATGGAGGTGTGCCCCGCTTGGACAGAGCATCGCTGTGCCCTCGTGGGGTTAAACGGCGGCGGCGATCTCTCGCGCCGGGTCTTGGTACAGGCCATGGTCCGGAGCGAGGAGGAGTGGCCGGCGGACGCCTCCTTCTGCGAAGCAGTAATGCTCGCAAAGGAGGAGGCCGACCGTATCAGGCAACGGCGCTCACAGCGACCGATCCGATTTCTGGCTACCGTAGGCGCGGGCTTTCGGACGGCGAGCAACGGGTAGCTCGCTGTCCGAACGTCTGGTGACTGTCCCGACCGAGCCCAAGTCGTCGACGGCGCGCACTGTTCCCGCGCGCCTCAAGGAGTTGTCAGCAACAGCAGGGGCCCAGGTGGTTCGAAGCCTACTGGAGCCAGAGTTAACTCCGAAAGGTATCTCAGCCCCGGTATGAAAGGCAAGAAGGAATGGGGTGGGTTTTTATTCAGTAAGAGTCTGACACTATCTCCCGCTCTGCCCAAGAGCGGGGGATGCCATTTGGATGATTCTTACCCAACAAAAAAACACACTTGTCACTAACAAGTCCTATGTTCTCATACTAATCCACAGCCGTATGCCAAATTTTATCCATGCCGTTGTCGTGTGAAAATTACTTGATGAACAAACATACAAACAATATGTATATGTAGGAAGTAAGATCAATAGTAGAGGTGACACTATAACACATGTTTCATGACTCATTAATTTGCAACTTGTTTAGATGTAATCTGAAAATTGAGGTAGGTACATGTTATGTCGTTAAAAGGTGTTAAGTTAGGAAAAATCCGGGTTATTTTTTACTACGATGATCTATCTTTTCTGAACTCGGGTTTCTATATAAACTTCCTTGCAGTGATTGGGAGTCAATTATAAAATCCCTCACTGCGTTCGGGGTTAAAACTTAACAACCATTATTACATTTGGTACTCAACTTACCGCTTGTAACTTTAAAACACTACTCTATCCCATAATTAGTCACATAATCTACTATGGCTTGAAGGAACGGGATCGGTTTTTTAGTCAGTAAGAGTCTGACACTATCTCCCGCTCCGCCCAAGAGCGGGGGTTGTCATTGGAAGATTTCTGCCATCGAAAAAAAAAAAACTATAAATCCAGAAATTGGTGTTAAATAACGAAGAAACAAAGCCAGAAGCACATTCTACTTCCCCCCCCCTACCCCCTTCCCCCTTTTTTAGTTTAAGTTCTCATATTCCATCCCAAGGTTGTCTGGAAGATATCGCTGTTAGCGATAAGACCGCCATTATACCCATAGATTTAAGTTTCTGTGACATTGTTATTATTTTGGTGTACAATAAAGTTTATCCTATTCTATTCTACTCATGTTCTACTCTTTTATTAATAAAGGAGAATGAATGTATCAATTTTCGCCTCTGAACTGAAAATAAACTAAGGTGATATTGTTAGTTTCCTCTCGACAAAGTTTCGTCTCATCTCATGTTACCTAAAGACCTGCTGCTAGACAGTTATTGTTCTTTGTAGTTGGAGCACCTGTCCATATTTTATGCACATGCATTGTCATCTGGCTTATGACGTCATTATATTGCGACACGTGTAACGGGACCAGAAATGGGTAGCTTTATGCTGTTTGTGTTCAAGTTTTTTCATGATCATTACTTCGTTTTCCCTGACTTTACATTTGAAAAGTTAGCAGCTTCGTTTGGATCTTGTCGATTGTTTCTTGGTTGGGCAGAGCAGCTGGGCTGGGCAGCGTTCGGGAAGCTGCGCGGTGTCTTCTCGTCCAATATACCACAGTGGTTCAAGACGAAAGTCTATGACCAGTGCGTGTTGTCAGTGATGACATATGGTTCCGAAACGTGGTCGCTGACAATGGGCCTCATCAAAACTCCTAAAGTCACTCAAAAGGTAATGGAAAGGGCTATGCTCGGAGTTTCCTTGCATGATCACGTACGCAGCGCAGCGTTGGAAGGCCTCCCAAAAGGTGGACGGATGACCTGGTGAAAGTCTTGGGAATCCGATGGATGCGAGACACACAGGACCGGTCATTATGGCGACACTTGGGGGAGGCTTATATCCAACAGTGGACGTCTTTCTGCTGAAATGATGATGGTGATTTTGTCGATACGGAAGAAGGTCAAATAATATCTACAAATCTGTAAAATTTTAACAAGAAATAATAGAGAAGTGAACTTGATGTTAGTGTTCTATCAGTCTGTACCATCACATTGAATGGATATGTTACCCTAATACGAGTATTATAAAGACGAAGTTTGTGAGTCTAGGATTAGTATGAAATTTAACACACGGGTAGACTATTTCCTTTAACATTCACGAAGTAAAAACTATCCTAAGCTATGTGCTTAGGATAATTTTTATGCTGGGACTGTTACCTTAATATAATTTTCTACTTTTACAAAGTGATTTTGAAAAGTGATAAGAATGGGCCGATGTTTCTGTAGGTGATCGTATTTTTGTTGGTTATTGATAGGCTCGAGTTTTACTACTATGTCACCTGATGGTCAGCGATGATGTGGCCGACGATGGAGCACACTTGCCTTCACGTAACTTACTCTATACGACGTATATTTAATATCTTACATATTACCATTATTTTATCATTTGATTGACATATTGTCTATCCAAACCCTAAAAACATCCCTAAAATTGACCCTATCCAAGCAACAAAACGCCTGAAATTCACCAAACTTAGTTCACAAGAACGATCCATTTTTAACCCTACATTAGCATTATTAGCCAGCCACCCAGCTGTAACGTCCCACCCAGGTCCATTGAAGCTTTATCTTAAAATAGAATATTCCAGAGCCGGCCACATCTTATCTGTTGCCATCTCATACAATATTTATGCGTGAAGAACACAGAATGTCGATTACTCGTCGGTTTACGAAGATGTTGGGTTAATAGATGGGGCTTGGAGACGGAAATGGTGTGGTCATTTTAAGGTTATCAGCATAATTTCAGTCGATAGGCGTCCACTGTTAGTCCTTCTAGGCTAGGCCTTCTCCAAGAGTCGCAACATCGATAGATCCTGTGCATCCGGCAAACGTTCGTGGTCCTCAACAAAACATCAGTTTACCTTGTGGAAGGCCTTCCATCGCTACATTTTCCAGTAACCGGTCGCCACTCTAACTTTATGACCCACCTAATATCTTTTAAGGCGCTACAATTAAAACTAAACCACTTCTATATGTCCATGAAGAGTGGACTCACAGAACGGTAGGTATTGGATAGGACACAAAACGATACGAACTTGCGTTTTAAGAAATCAGATTGACGCACAAGTGAACATTATGTGTCAACTGTTCAACACAAATTCTCTACTTGGCTTCCTATTTTGGGTACTTACTTCTTCTCTTTAACGTGTCGACGGCAAAACTAGTTAAATTCCTCGCCTGGTTCTGTATTCAGCCACGATAATGCCGTCCACTGACGCTGTCATATAGCTGATGGCACCTACTGTTCACCATGATTGAAAAGTACGTTCTCAGGAAAATTTACTTCTTTTCACAAAGTTTTCTTCACATATATACCCAGTCAGAAAACCTAGACAAGAAATTATATGTAATCCTAAACACACTTAACGTCTCTATTGGAAGAGGCCAGTGCCCCGCAGTGTTATAAGGTCAGTATTATTATTTAAACTACGCTTGCCCACCCATGCATACTACACTCCCGCCCCATCCATTGTCCCTATATCTGAACTCTCGTCCCTGAACTGACGACCCTTAGGAGGGAAAGAGATAGAATGCTTATCACACAACACTTAAGTTTTACGTACTCTTTTGTAATCTTTATTGAGTGGCTGTAAATTGACTTTTGAAGAAGCCCTCACAACTCAAGGAGTGTTTCATACTTCTAAAAGTATAACACATTAAACCCGAGACGTAATTTTTTGTTTGGCAAAGTACGTACTTCAACTTAAGTAAGCGTTTTTTGTGTACCTTTGGGAAATGATTTGGTTCGTTGTTTTAACGTAATGGGGTTTATGAGTTGTGGCGTGAATTTTATAAATTCATGATTGTATTTTGTGGCCAATTTTTTTTTTTAGTTTACTGGAGATGTCAGTGAAACTGTAGGGGCCTGGCAGTGTCGAAGCCTACTGGGACCTGGGTTCTCTTCTTAAAGGAATACCCGGGGTCCTGAAACGCAAGGCAAAGAAGAAACATAGGTGTGAGTTTTAGTCAGTAAAAGTCCGACACGCCCTCCCACTCTGCGGAAGAAGTCATTGGATGATTTTCCACCTAAAACCAAAAAGATTTTCTCAAACCCTAAGCGAACGCCGGCCGTTCACGCGTAATTTCGCGCCATTCGGTTGACACTAAGATTATTAAAAGTCCGCATAGATTATTAAAATATTGAGCGTTTTATTTATAGGGTATGTATCTAAGAATGTAAATAAGAAGTTTTTCATAAAGTACAACAACCTTTCCATTTATCTATATTTATACCTACTTAAATCCTCAAGATTGAAGCGGTCTGATATATTCAAAACATTATACTGCACTCTATAACGAGAATAACTGATGTGGCTAACAAAAGGCTACCTACACAACCGAAATGGCAATGGACAGGACATGTCGGTGGCACGCCCGATAAACTGTGGGTCAAAGTAGCACAAAATTGGTACCCTGAGACAGTAAGACGTGGTCGCGATAGATCACAAAGGAGACGGTAGGAACTAGAACACATGAAAGATGGTAGGAGTTGAGAGACTTTGCCGAAGAGTGAGATAGAACATTTATTTATTTACTAGCTTTTGCCCGCGGCTTCGCTCCCTCTCTACCCTACTCTACACTACTCTAACCTACTCTACCCTACACTACCCTACCCTACACTACCCTACACTACCCTACACTACCCTATACTACCCTACACTACCCTAATTTTTTTTTTTTGCCCAATTTTAACCTTCTCTTCACAAAAATAAACACAACAAAAAAAGAATTAGCGAAATCGGTCCAGCCGTTCACGCGTGATGGCGTGACCAAGGGAAATTGGGATTCATTTTTATATTAGATTTCTTCTATTTAATTGTATAACCTGTTTTTTTCCTCTCGATGTTTTCCTTCACCGTTTTGAGAGCAGTGGTGATGAAATAAATTACATAAAGTAATGGGCCTAGCTGGGTTTTAACCCGTGACCCGTGATTCGTAAGCCGGGGCCGTAACCATTGGGCCAGCACTGCTCCACACACCAAAAACAAAATAAACTAAAAATATTTAGTTTTACGCCATCTAGCGGGAGTATAGTCACACTCGAGCGCATTACTTTCACCTTAACCGAACAGACGTGAATCCATAGGGTTTTCCCATAGGACAGCCCTTTGGGAAGACCCTATGGATTGCAATGTTCTCGTATCTGCTGATAGTAACAACATATTAAAAGGATTTCAGACGTAATAAATCTATACCCTACTCAAAACATTATCAGATAAACTTTTGCGCTGAAATAATTGTGAATGTGAAAATTTCGGAAACTTAATCTCTGGAGAGAAAACATAGGAACTAGTTGAGAAATCTTATTTCGGCAAATGTTATTCGATTTTTTTCCCCTATTTTATTTATTTATTCCTAACTAGCTCCACGTTTATGTCAACTGTTTTTTGGCCAGGAATAGTATGTTGCTCATAGTGTTACCAGGCGTCCCGATTTGCGCGGGATGTTCCGATTTTTAAGGGTCTGGGGACGCGTCCCGATTTGCACCTTTTTTTTTTTTTTTTTTTTTTTATGGTGGGAAAAAATCATGCATTGACATCCCCCGCCCTTGGGCGGAGCGGGAGATAGTGTCAGACTCTTACTGACTAAAAGACCCACCCCGTTCCTTCTAGCCTTCATACCGGGGCTCGAGCGCCCTTTCGGATAACCCTGGCCCCAGTAGGCTTCGACCCGGCTGGGTCCCTGCTGTTGCTGACAACTCCTTGAGGCGCGCGGGAACAGTGCGCGCCGTCGACGACTTGGGCTTGGTCCGGACAGTTACCGGACGGCCGGACAGTGAGCTACCCATTGCTCACCGTCCGCAAGCCCGCGTCTACGTTGGCCGGAAATCGGGATCAGAATCCCGGCGACGGCGGCGGCGATAACGCCGTTTCCTGATGCGTTCGGCCTCCTCCTTTGCGAGCATTACTGCTTCGCAGAAGTCGGCGACCGCCTGCCACTCCTCCTCGCTCCGGACCATGGCCTCAACCAAGGCCCGGCGCGAGAGGTCTCCGCCGCCGATCGCCCCCACGAGGGCACGGCGATGCTCCGCCCAAGCAGGGCACACCTCGACTGTGTGCTCCACCGTGTCCTCCGGGCGTTCCGCACAGTGGCGACACCCGGGCGTCACCTCCGCATGAATCCCGTGCAGGAAACTCCCGAACGAACCATGTCCGGTGAGTACCTGCGTCATGCGGAAGGTAAGGACGCCGTGAGGTCTTTCCAGCCACGCCTCAAAGAGGGGACTTACCGCCATGATTGTGGCGTGCCCAGCACTGGGTTGCGATAGTCGCTGACGCCATTTCACCATGAGATCCCGCCGGAGCTCTGTCCGCCATGCCGCGACCTGTCGCGGCAGCGGACTTTCACCCCGGCGTTGCATCTCCACGCGCATATCGTGCATGTGTGCAAGGACTGTTGCCTCCAGATCCCACGGTGGTAGGCCAGCCAGAAGGCTCGCCGCTTCGCGGGAGACCGTGCAGTATCCCCGCACCATCCTTATCGCCATGACCCTCTGACAGGCGTTCAGTATGGCCGCCGGTTGCTTTTTCAGCGACGGCGCCCACACCGGCGCCCCGTAGAGGGCCATGGACCGAACGATCCCCGCGTAGAGCCTTCGGCAGGAGGCATCCGGACCCCCAAGGTTGGGCAGGAGCCGCTTGAGCGCAGCCCCAGCCCGGTTGAGTTTGGGAGCCAGACGTCGGAAATGCTCCACGAAATTCCACCGGCTGTCGAGGACGAGTCCCAGGTACTTCATCGTCGACCCGACACCGATGTCAACTCCTCCTACCGTTAGTTGGGAACTCAATGGCGGCGCGTTCCGAGACCGGCGACCGTGGAAACACATCGCCTCGGATTTGTGAAGCGCCACCTCGAGTCCCAACTCCTGGATCCTGTCAACGACCATCGCAACCCCGCGTGTCGCTAGAGCGACCGCCGCCTGGTACGACTCTCCCTGCGCTAGAACCAGCGTGTCGTCTGCGTAGCAAACCACGCTGACCCCGTCAGGGAAGTCGCCGCGCAGCACGTAGTCGTACCCGATGTTCCACAAGGGTGGCCCTAGTACCGACCCCTGCGGAACACCGCACGACATCTCTCGACGTTTCCAGTCTCCCTGGTGACCGGGGTAGACTATAAACCTATCCGACAGATAGGCCTCGACCACTCGACAGAGGTATTCGGGCACCCGGTGGTACCGGAGTGCCCTCCGGATCGTACTCCAGGGCAGGGAGTTGAAGGCGTTGGCAATGTCCAAGGACACTGCCACGACACACCTGCCCCGGGACACCGCAGCCCCCGTCGTGAGGGCTCGCACGCGCATGATGGCGTCCACCGTAGAGCGCACCCTGCGAAAGCCGAACTGTCCGTCCGAAAGGTCCGGCCCCACCCGTGTTAGGCGCCCGACGAGGCGGTTTGCAATGACTCTCTCAAAGAGCTTGCCCACCTCGTCGAGCAGCACAATGGGCCGGTACGCGGACGGAGAGTCCGCAGGGCGCCCCGGCTTCGCTATGAGGACCAGTTTCCCCGTCTTCCAGCAAAGTGGGAACTGGCCCCTCTCCATACATGCGCTGAAGAGCCCCCTCAGTCGAGGCCCGAGAGCCTCCATGGCCAGGACCCAGGCCTTTCCAGGCAAGCCGTCGGGTCCTGGGGCGGTGTTTTTGGCACTCAGCCTTCGCACCGCCACTCTCATCTCTACCTCGGTCACCTCTGGAGCATCGTCGTCGTCGCTGTTGCGGTCCGCGTCAGACACCGCTGGCGCTGGAGGCGGAGCCATGGGCGGGGGGGAGTGTTCCCCCCGCGCAGGGAACAGAGCGTTCACCGCACCCTCTACGATCTGGGGCCGGAGACTCTGAGTCAGTGGGGGAGCCCAGGGGCGGAGCTTTTCCCGTACCATATTGTACGGGCGCCCCCATGGGTCCGCGTTCAGAGACCCCAGCCACACGTTGCGGGCCTCCAGTTTGGCCCGCTTGATCTCCGTTCGGAGGGTGCGTTTTGCCGCCCTGTATCCCTCATACAGCTCCGCCTCTCTGGCCTCCGCATCCGGCGGGCGGATGCGGCGCCTGCAGTGTCTGGCGTACCGGCGTCGCGCGTGACTGCATGCGTTGCGCAGTGCAGCAATCTCCGGCGACCACCAGCACACCTGGCGCTTAGCTCGCCCTGGACGGACTCGGGGCATTGCCGCGTCGCAGATTTGCGACATGGCCTCCCGGAACCACTCCGCCTCGACGTCTATGTCGACAGGCCTGTCCGGTGCTTGCACCCAGGCCTGTACCGTCGCGGCTTCCAGGAGGAGCTCCCGGTCCATCTGCTTAAGCGCCCACCGCGGACCGCAAGGGCTCTGTCGGACCGGCGCGGCCGAGGTTTCGGCGGAGACGTCCAACCGGATGTACCGGTGGTCGGAGTACGTCTCCACCTCCTCCATAACGCGCCAGTCGACGACACGCGGCAACAGAGCGGGGCTGGCGAACGAAATGTCCACCACTGATTCACCCCGCATCCGCGCCAACGTGGGGACAGAACCCCGGTTCAGGACGACCAGGCCCAGCTCCAAAGCCCAGTCCTCCACCGTCCCGATTTGCACCTGATCGGGACGTTAAATGTAACGTGTAGACGTTAAGTCAAATACCCTGAAACTCAAAGAGCGACTGAAGAAGTCTGGGTTTTACTCAGTAAAAGTTTGACACGCCCTTTCGTTCCACCCCAGAGCGGAGGAGTCATTGGATGATTTTCAACAAAAAAAAAAAAAAAAAAAAAAAAAAAAAAAATTGGTTGCCTGTAAAGTCGGTATACGGGCGAAAGTTTTACGTGACAACGACTTTTTATGTCTGTCTCTCTCGCTCTTAGGCGGGCTAACCATGCCCGAGTGGAAGGGACGCGTGCCTCTCACTCGCTCTCATTGTGAGCGCATAACGTGAGCGGAGCGTAACGCAGTTTCTTGAAGTGTCACCCGGCAAACCAATTTATAAGACGTTGTCACGTCAATAAATCTTTATTTAAAAAAAATATTTGTCCCGATCTAAAACTCTAAATCCCGATTTGTTTTACCATCTGTCCCGTTTTTTATCCAAATGGACCTGGCCACATTAGTTGCTCAGTAAGCCCCTAGGTACTGAAAAACTTTGAAAAACTAGTACGTATTTTCTGTTGGGAAATAATCAGATGACTCCGCTCTGAATGGAGCGAGTTGGTAAAATTTTGATACTCCCTGTGTCATACTTTTACGGACTAAAACCCACCTGCGAGTATGTCTCTTTGGCGTCGGGAATAGAGATGCGCCGTTGCCGGCAATATTGTCGTGAACCGGGAATATTGGTGGGAATATTGCCCGAAATATGAATATTGGTGGAAATATAGGAATATTCCTAACCAGGAATATTTCTATATTGCCGGCAACGGCACATCTCTAGTCGGGAATCGCAGAGTGATAAGGGTCACGCGAATGGGTAACTCGCCACTCGCTCGTCCTATAAGGACCTAGCTTGAGTCTTCGACGTCGCCTACTGTTTCACGCGAAAGAGATGTCTACAAACTGTAGGGACCCAGCAGGGCGATGTCTGCTAGGGCTATGGGAAAAAGTATGAAAAGGAATACTCATGGTTAGGGCTGCCATCCGTCCGGGTTTTCCCGGATTTGTCCTAGTTTGGAAGACGTCCGGGGAGCGTCCGGGCGGGGTTTCAATTGTAGTCCGGGATTTTGATTAGATCCCGTTCCCATAATTTACGTAAATAAAAGCTATGGGTTAGGTATTTCACCGCACGCACTGCCGACGCTATTTTACTACGCAAGCGGCGAGCGGGTATGGGGCGCGTTCGACCGACGCATGGTAATAGTATGGCTTTAGTATAAATTATTATAACTTTCTGAATTTGATTTTAGATTTCAGTTCTTTTAAAACTAAAGTAAATATTGTTAATTGTATGGAAAAATAAGAAATTAAACAAGTTTTTCATTTAATTTTATTAACTAAGTAACTAATATTGGATTTGTTTATCTTTTATTGAATACCTAAGAAGGTTAAAAAATAAAGCAAAATTACTCACTTGTAGTCACAAAAACGATTAAACACACTATTTCATGCAACAAAAGAGGCTTACAATTAAAGTTCACTTCTATCAAGTACGGAGTGAAATATATTTTAATCAAGATGTAAGTAAATGAAAAAAGTATTGAAATGTCCGGGGTAAAAGCTCCAAAATCCGGGGAACCTACGCTTCCGGTCCTGGGGGACAGGTTTTAGAGATGGCAGCCCTACTCATGGTTCTAGAACGCAAAAGGGAACTGAGGCAACATAGATGAGGTTTTAGTCAGGAAAAGCACGTGTTTTATCCTCTCCCTAGAGTAGGCGCATTCATTAGATGAATTCCCAACAAAAAAAAAGATACTAAGTAGTTCACAGTATCTAGATTCATACTAAGGAACATACTTTTCCTGGCAAAAAAAATAACAGTTAATATACACATGAAGCCAGTTAAGAAAATAAAACCTGTGTTCCTTCAATTTCTACATTGTGCTCGCATAATAGAAGCAACAAGAAATATTTAACGAAGATTTAAGTAACTCTTAATAGGATTTAAAAGAGTGTCCATGGAGGTTCTTGCACGTTCTTTTCCATAGAGATCTACGCTTTGGAACGTGTAATTTAGCTTCACTTTTTTGACTGACCGACATTTCGACAATTCAAAAGTGCCTGTTATTGGTCTATTTGAAATAAACGTTTCTTATTTCTGTTGACCTTTGCGTTTCAGGGCCATGGTAACTTTTACGAACAATCTTGCAGCCCACTGTAAACACAGCACAGCACCAACAGTAGAGTGTACAGCATCAAGAGTAGTGTAGTGATGTTAATCCTGTTACTCAAGTAAGTCACAACTTAAGCCCAGGTGCACCAAACTTCAAAGATAAGTCGTTAAGTGAAAAGTGGTGAGGATGTCGTTCCACAGAAAAGGGAAAGGTGCTTTCAACTTGCTGAGTTTTGTCTAAAAGAGTTAGGGAAGTGCTGGGAAAAGCATGTTTTTTGTAGCTGACCCAGCAGATTTTAATTTTAACCGACTTAAAAAAAATGATGCGAACGTGCCTTACGACACAAAATAAATAGGTACGAAAATTAGGCCAGATGAATGAGACATTCTCTTGGTTTCAAAGAATCACTCAACCAAGAATCTCTCAACATAGTAACATAAAAACGAAACAAAACTTAGACATGCACTCAGTACCTCAGTCCACCATGAGTATTTGGCGATACTCGATACCGACTACGTAAATATTTGGTATGGCAAATTTTGGTTCCGTAAGTGACCGCTAGAGGCGGTGTAAAATTTGCCATACAAAATATCTACGTAGTCGGTATCGAGTATCGACAAATACCATTGCTTTAAACTCATGGTAGAGGTACAGATCTCTCAGCAATATATTTAGCCATTTATTTGTGCTACATAACAAACAAAGAAAGAAGAGTGTTCGCCTTAAGGGGCCGGCGGAGGATGAATTTCCATACAAACGTAATACCACGCTCATTTGCAGTTGGAGCATATATCCAACATATTATGATGATATTCGGTTAGAGACAATATTTATCTAGGTTCCTACGTCGAGAATATTAGAAATATTGTTATTTTTAATACAAGAAAAGCCAAATGGCATGTTTTGCCATTTACGCTATAAAAAAGTGCGAAATACAATTTGCTTAAATTTCTTTTTGTTTTTTTAAAAAAGAAAGACGTAGGAACCTAGATAAATATTGTCTATAACCAAATATCATCATAATATGTTGGAAATATGCTCCAACTGCAAATGAGCGTGGTATTACGTTTGTATGGAAATTCATCCTCCGCCGGCCCCTTAATAGAGACAATTACAAAAATTTTATTAGACATATTCTTAGTAATAACAATTTATTAGTTTAGGAAAGAATATAATTAAATTACTTATTAGTCTGTATTCAATCAAAAACCAAAAGGATTCTTTTGTATCTTTTTTTTTTTTTTTATTGTGGGAAAAAATCATGCATTGACATCCCCCGCCCTTGGGCGGAGCGGGAGATAGTGTCAGACTCTTACTGACTAAAAGACCCACCCAGTTCCTTCTAGCCTTCATACCGGAGCTCGAGCGCCCATTCGGATAACCCTGGCTCCAGTAGGCTTCGACCCGGCTGGGTCCCTGCTGTTGCTGACAACTCCTTGAGGCGCGCGGGAACAGTGCGCGCCGTCGACGACTTGGGCTTGGTCCGGACAGTTACCGGACGGCCGGACAGTGAGCTACCCATTGCTCACCGTCCGCAAGCCCGCGCCTACTTTGGCCGGAAATCGGGATCAGAATCCCGGCGGCGGCGGCGGCGATAGCGCCGTTGCCTGATGCGTTCGGCCTCCTCCTTTGCGAGCATTACTGCTTCGCAGAAGTCGGCGACCGCCTGCCACTCCTCCTCGCTCCGGACCATGGCCTCAACCAAGGCCCGGCGCGAGAGGTCTCCGCCGCCGATCGCCCCCACGAGGGCACGGCGATGCTCCGCCCAAGCAGGGCACACCTCGACTGTGTGCTCCACCGTGTCCTCCGGGCGTTCCGCACAGTGGCGACACCCGGGCGTCACTTCCGCATGAATCATGTGCAGGAAACTCCCGAACGAACCATGTCCGGTGAGTACCTGCGTCATGCGGAAGGTAAGGACGCCGTGAGGTCTTTCCAGCCACGCCTCAAAGAGGGGACTTACCGCCATGATTGTGGCGTGCCCAGCACTGGGTTGCGATAGTCGTTGAATTCTTTTGTATCTAATAAAATAAAAGTATTCGAATTTCACCTTCATACTGTCTTTTTTTTATTAACCTATTACGTGTCCCACTGCTGGACAAAGACTTCTCCTTTTCCTTACAAACTTCTTTGTCTAGACCGGGGTCTTAAATTATCAAATCAAAAAAAAATTACATCCACCCTAATGACTTAATTTTATAATCAGCTATAGTATAAAAAAGAAAACAAAGAATTAAGTAAATTTCGTCAAAGGTTATCGTTACCTCTAGAGAACTCACAAACATAAAATTACTGACATCGTTTTAAAAATATCTACACTTTTAATATTAATAACATTAACAAAACCGTTGTTAACAAACATGGCCTCCAAAAGATAATTTTAACATAATTTAATCACAGCAATTGACTGTGTAAACATTTAAAACCCTCAACATTATGTTTATTTTAAGATTAATACGAGTACTATTAAATTTTCTGTTCGTGTAGGTATTTAAGAGATATTTAGACCTGACGATGCGAATGTTTCATTAATTTAAAACATCTTTGATAATCTGACCAATTTTCATATCGTTCTCAATTTCGAATTCCATTGAATATTAAATATTCTTATTTAGATTCAAGACTTAAAGCAAAAATGGTTTATCTACAGTCTACACCAATATAATAAGGAAGTTTGTTTTTTGTTTTTATTTTATTTTGTTTGTAGGAGGTAATATCTGGAAGTAGAGTCTGTCTAATAAGTCAACCGACTTGGGAATTTTTTATAATATTTAATCATTTAAAAAATACTTATATTCGATACTTTTCATAAGGTTCTTCTGTTAATAAACAATGATCTCTATCTCTTAATCAACCTTGATTATTGAACCCGGGTTAACTACATCAGATTTCATTAAATCTTAATAATTACCCAAGTCGTTTAACTTATTAGACAGACTCTACTGGAGCGATTGCTAAAATTTTTTCACCGATAGAAAGCTGCTTTATTCCTACGTGACAGGGTATAATTTATGAACGCGGGGAAAGCTGAAAAGCTAGTTGGAAATAAAATTATTTCAAATAAACCATTTACAAACACTTTTAAAATCAAGAAGTCAGTCAGTCAGAAAAATGAAAACAATTTTGATGCTATTTTCAGAAACATATTTCTTGTTAGTGCTATACAACAAATAAACGCAGGAATACTCAATGGTCGAAACGAAATATAAAAAATATATCTAATAAATTGATTTACAAAACCGAAACACATGGTTAATCCAAACATTTTGGCATTTCATTAATCTTTGCCGCCGATAAAATGTCACTTTGAATAAGTTCCAAGTTTTGACCCGAGTCAAAAACCCAAGGTGCTTTTCAGCAAGGAATCTCTATTCAGCCATTCTACCTACCATTGACTTAAAAAAACATTTCTTGACTGATTTGTTTTGGCCCATTTAGAGATCCCTTGCTCTGCAAAGGCTTAGGTATTGTTTATTGTAGTGTGGGATTATTCGGTGTAAGCATGTTAGAGATGTCATCTGATCAAATTATTTGTTTTTGACAATATGTGCTCCTACATAATAAGATTTGAATAAACGTCTTTTTTTTTTATTTGGTTGAGTACTCATGGTTTTATTTTGGTCTTGCGAAATGTACATGAAAGTTGAAAAATGTGTTGTCTAAGATTTTTTAAAAGGCGGGATCAAATCTACCTCACTCCGATCCTTACCCTGTATCGGGGCTTGGTCCGAGAGATCGCCGCCGCCGATCGCCCTCACGAGGACATGGTGCACGGCGGTGGTCCGCCCAAGCGGACGATTAGCCTAATTGTGACACCCGGGCGTTTCTTCCACCTAAATCAGGTGCAGGAACTTCCAGAACTTATTACAGTATTAATTTTATGTATTTTAGATTTTATATATTTAGATTAGATACGATCATCGATACATCTGACCGAAATTATGTGAACGCAACTCTCGCACTCGCCTAGGCGGTAGTACGCAAATCTGTGCATTTATTTGCGGCCAGCAGCGCCCGGAAAGCGCTTTAAATCCATTTTCTCTGCGAGATATTGATTGATTTACATATGCAATGTTCACTTTGAAGAATATTTAACCACCAATTTTTATGTGTAAAAATGTTTCTAAAGGTCCAAGCCGTTTCGAAGGAGTAGGGAAAAGTTGCGAAAAGTTGCGAAATTGCTAAATATTTTTTTTTGACAAAAGTATTAATTGCACGAAAAAATCAAATGTTGATATTATTGTTCATGAATCTATAATAAACATATATTTTTTTCAAACCAATTGACCTAACCGTTACGGAGGAGTAGGCCTCAGAAAATCACTGTTTTATGGCACTTTTCGGGCGCTTAGCTCTTAACAGATTATTATCGAAGAACAGTGTAGGCCATTCAATATCTAAGAATTCGTGGAGTCTACAGTGTTCTCACATTTGAGATTGTCTGGGAAACTCTGCCCAGTTCAACATTTTATATTCAGTTTATTTTTTTTTTCACCTTCATATCGTTACGCAATCGTATCGTCAGATATAAATACGATCTTCGAATAATGATGTTAATTAAGTATTTCGCTCCAATCCCTTTCAATCAGATTCGGTATTAATATATGTTTTGAGTTCATTGCTAGTAACAGTATAATCATCTTGATAGTCGTATTGTTATTTACAATAACTAGCTACATGTATCAAGAGTGAATAGGTTGGTACTTCTAGGCAAGCTTGCCCTGTCTTCAGCCACATCATCGCTTGCCATCAGGTGAGATAGAGATCAAACGCCAGTAAATTAAAAATAATTAGGGGTATAGGTATCCGAGGGCTGCAATATTGTGCAAAAGAGTTGCGTTTTTCGGCCCTTTTTTAGGTGCGAAGTCGTTTCAGACTTTTACTGACTAATCCACATCTATGTTCCTTCAGTTGTCCTCTGAGTTCTAGGACCACGGTTAACCTTTCTAAGGCCGACGTGACGCTGCGTTTAGCGGTTGCCCGCGCGATCCTGTACAAAATTACTCCGTCGCAGCTCACCGATTTGTCACGTAATAATGTATTAAAATTCTCCATCGACACGACTACATGCACACCGCTAAAGTTAAAATAGCGACAATGCGCAGGTAATAATCCGGTTTAATCGCAACTTCACGCGACGGGTACCCGTCGCAGGCGCACGCTTAACGCAGTGTCAGCCCTTAGAAGTCGATCCATTTCCCTACGGCTACTAAACTTCGGACCTGCGATTTTTTTTTTTTTTATTATATTAATACAGTTGATAGGCTCGCGATTGACCACCTTATGGTAAGCGATGATGTGGTCGACAATGGAGCACGCTTGCCTAAAGTACCCTATTCACTTGACTTAAAGACCCCCAAGTTGTAGCTATCAGGACACAGATTTTGCTGACATCTCTATAAAAAAATATGAAAGGCCATATCGATCAGTTGGATTAAATGCTAAAGCAATTTTTGCCTTCAAACTTATAATATACGCGATGGCAACTCGTTTGATACTTTGGGTCTTTTAAATATAACAGCTAGGCAGCTGTCCCGTAGAGATAGTTCCAAAGATTACTCCGAGTTTAAAGATACAAAAAACTCTTTCACTTTATTATATTAGTATCGAAGATTAACAGAAAATGTTGGCTAGTCCTTTGAACATCTGGTGGGAATTAAATGCACACGTACTCGAGTATCTGTGCATTTAATTCTAATTTGCGAAATATTGATTGATTTAGATATGCAATGAACATTTTGAAGAACAATTAACCAGCATTTTTCTATGTTTTATTTCTAATAATCAGAGCCGTTTGAAAGGAGTAGAGAAAACTAGTGAAAAATATTATGTTGCTATTTTTTTAGGGTTCCGTACCTCAAAAAGGAAAAACGGATAATATTTTGAACTGTATACTCTTAAAGATCGAAATTCATAAGGTACTTCCCGTTGACTCAGAATCCTGAAATTTGATACAAAGCAAGGTCTTATAGCACAGGTAGGAATAAATCTGAAAACATTAAATTTGTTGTTACCTACGTCACAAAAATAAAACATTGCAGTTCGGGAAAATCATCGAGACTCCATTTATGAATAGGCTAGATGCCGTAAAAAATTTAATTAGTCCGTCTTTTAGATCATTCAAAAATAAGGGACAAATATTTTTTTATTTGTAAATTAAATCAAAAATGACGAAGATATAGGCCATTAAAGTTACGTGTAACGTCACGCCGTGCTGCATTTTTTCGCACGGGGTGACGTCACACGTAATTTTAATGGGTTATATCTTTGTTATTTTTTGTTTAATCGAAAAAAGAATAAATACGTTTCCAATATTTTTTTATAATCTAAAATACGGACTAAATAAAATGTAATTATTTTGACCCTGGAAACTACCCTATTGCAGTTTGCACGGAACCCTCAGTGCGCGAGTCCAACTCGCATTTGCCCATTTTTCTTTTTGGCAAAAGTATTAGTTTTACGAAAAAACATGTCGTTGATAATGTTGCACATGAATCTATAATAAACGTATATTTTTTTAAACCTATTAACGTGGCCATTACCGAGGAGTAGGCTTCAGAAAGTTACTGACTAGGAGTCAGGGCCTTAAAGACTAAGATACCTACGCAGCCGTACCTGCTCGACATGTTCAGAGCACTGACGTGTCTCATATAACGAAAATTTAACTCAACGCAATTTTAAAACAGATTTTGTATTGTAATTCCAGGGACTACGCGACTATTACATGAAAAGCGAACAAAATAATCTTGAAAAATGAGCACTGTTGCAATATAAGTGGATCGTGAGTGTGCGATAAAATAGTGATGGGCCGTACTGTATGAATTCCGATGAATATCGAGTAAAAAAAAATTAATTTAATTTATGAAATCCATTTTATTTATATAGATAAAATTTATATTTCGAATTTATAGTTTGTAAACTGCCCCCCTAGCCAAGTTACAACCGTTTCGCTTGCGCCGAACGCTTCGAGTTGACCTTGCCGCCAATTCTTTTGTTCTGACCACGTGACTGAGCGTTAAGACGACGTCATTCCCGTATATTTGAAGCTTTCTACAAGCGTTAACTATTGCAGATTAGCAACTTGGCTAGGGGTACTGGTCTTTAGACGGAGATATATGCCGACGACATTGTTTACACTGTGAGAAGAACCTTAATGGGACTGGCAGAGAAACATAAAGCAACAAAAAAAAAAACTTTCAGACGACTTGAGACCCTCCTCCTCTTTTTGAAGCCGAAAAATTCTCTACTACTGCATGTTATCTCAGGAAAATGCGCGGTTCTTGTAGAATAAGAGTCGGAAGTGAAGCTGCAGTGCCCTTTCTGTAATTATCAAAGAAAAAATGGATGGGTAGGAGGGTAAAAAAAATGCCTACAATCTTTTACTTATCAATTCTTACAATTAAAAGTGATTTTGACCAATAAACGATTTTGGCTGAGTCTCCTAAGTACTAAATGAATAAACTATCCGGTTTGGTATTACATGGATTTTCCCACTTTTTATGGTAGAAGAACTGTGGTTTTTCAACAAATTATGTTTTTAATGGCATATTTTAGATGCCGAAACACTGACCTCTTGTATTTATTACCGAAATTAGGTAAGAATAGAAAATTTTCTTTCAAATCAAACGTAAAATGAATTTTGGTCCAACACTAATGAACAGAAACCGCATTGCATCCGATAATGATTTTCCACTCGAAACGCTAATGATAATGGGTATTTTACTTACTCATTAAGTCGTACTTTACATTAATTAATTACAGTCATAAATGATGTATTGGTTTTGAGGTCTATTTGAATCATTCATGTATATTTTTGCCTCCTAATTATGCGATCCAAATTGCAAGTAACCTATGTATATGTAAGGTTTGTATAAGAAAAATATTAGGTACCAACGCGGCGCTATTTCGCTTGAATCCTGCGGCGCGACGCTAAACCAAACCCTTTGAAGTTTTCGTTTCCAGTGCAAGCAAAAATCAACTTAGCGGTGGTCAGGTGGAAGTGTCTTTGATGGTACATGATGTAGCCAGCAGCTCCTCCCGCTTGATAGTTGGGCACGCCATAATCGTAACAGTAAGTCCCCTCTTTAAAGAGTGGCTGGAGAGAGGTGACCGCGACCTCACCATCCGTATGACGCAGGTCCTCACCGGGCATAATAAGTTCGCGAGATTCCTGCACCTGGATACGTGCGGAAGAAATGCCCGGGTGTCACCGTTATGAGGACACTTTTGGATTTTTAGATCATAAGCGGGTTCATACTCCGACTCGCAATTAGCCGATTCGGTTAGTGATTTCAGATGGCTGTGACCACTTAATATTAATTCGAGATTACTTCTAAATCTATGTTTACTTCAACGTGATCAAGTACGTTAAAAACTTACACTAATGACACGATTCATTTTGCCGTCAAGATTACAGCGGGTTTGAAACAACGTCCGGTAAACTTGACCATGTGTAGCTATCAGTGAGCATGCCAAGTCTACTACTGTCTGTATGAGCGATCACTTGACCATGCAAGACGTTAGTCGGCCGCAAACTTGACGGTAAACTGGATTATGTGTGGCTGCCATAATCCTATTGAAGCAGTCGCCCCCGTTCTACACATTACCAAGGTAATCAGGATTATAATGCTTTTTATTTACGAAAAGCTTTTGCCCTGCAAAGTAATTGATGAAAATGGATCTTTTTATAGCAATGAAACATCATGTCGATGAGATAGACGTTATAGTGTACTTGTTGACTGTGTTACTGTCAGAAAAATATCATCATCAGCACTGTCGGACACAGGCCTCCCCCAAGCGTCGCCACAACGATCGGTCCTGTGAGTCACGCATCCATTGGATTCCCGCGATCCTGACCAGGTTATCGGTCCATCTTGTTGGAAGTCTTCCAACGCTGCGTCTTCCGGTACGTTGTCGCCACTCCAGAACCTTTCGTCCCCATCGACCATCTGTTCTGCGTGCCATGTGCCCTACCCATTGCCACTTTTTTAGCGATTCTTCTTCAGAAAAATATACGCCTATGACACAAACTGTGTTGTGTTGGTAATCTGCCTACTCTGCTAAATAACCCAGATCATATAATAGTAACAATAATATTATAATATAATATTATAATACAAGCCTTTATCTGTCTAACCGCAACTGAACTTTATAGAAGTTTTAGTAGCCATTAATATTATGACAGGCGCGTTAGACAATGTTACGTATAAAGAAATATTGCTATCTTATGGTATAGACGGTGCGAGAATAAAGGGATATTCCAATGCAAGTTAGTTGAAATTTAATTAAGTGTTATCAGCATGAGGATATTTGAACAAGTGAAATGTTATTGAGGCCGGGCACATTACGTACCTACGAATTATAGCTAATTAGACGCCTTGCTGCTATGCGACGTTTATCAGGCGTTTCAAAGATGAGAAGTGCCCGTCCAGCAGTGGATTGACGCAGGCTGATGATGTTCACACCGCCAGGGACAGAAACAGATGGAGTAATATCATAAAGGTTAATTTGATGAAGCGAAATGTCACGACCCTCAGCATTGAGAAATACGATGCAAGGAGGAGGATGATGATGACGCTCCAACACAGCCAGCTACATCAACAATTCGGTTTTAGAAAAAAGAAATCCACTTCACTAGCAGCCTATAACTTAGTAAAATCCATAATGAATAACATCAACTCTAAAAATGAAACTTCAGCTCTATTTTTATACCTTAGTAAAGCGTTCGACTTCGTAAATAATTCCATTCTTATCGATAAATTGTATAAAATTGGAATTAGGGGCCCAGCACTGGAATGGTTCAAATCATATTTAACGAATAGAACTCAGATCACGAGAATTACGAAATTTGATGACAAAGTGAACAGTCTCATCAACTTTAACTCCCAGCCTCGACAAAATTTCTATGGAGTTCCACAGGGAAGCATTTTGGGACCACCATTATTCCTTGTATACGTTAATGATCTTCCGTAAACAATAGATCAAGATTGTGTTTTGTTTGCCGACGATACAACAATAATCTTAGATGTTTAAAATAAATAATCACACGAGTCTAATATAAATGCTAGTTTGGATAAAATAATTACATGGTTAGATAGAAACGCCTTGAAAGTTAACGTGGAAAAAACTAAAATATTAAATTTTAAAACACAAAAGAGTAAACATACTCATCTTAAAGTAGCACATAGGGATCAAATAGTGGAACAGATACATAAAACAAAATTTCTTGGTCTAACTCTTGATGAACATTTCACGTGGAGGGAACATATTGATGAAGTATGTATGAAAATAAATAGATTTGTTTTCGCTTTAAAAAAGGTTAAAAATGAGACATCCCGACCGACCGCGTTAATGGTATATCATGCGTATGTTTGCTCTGTCATCCGATATGGTATCATTCTTTGGGAAAACTCCTCTGAAATTTCTAGAGTCTTACTAGCACAAAAAAAATGCATTCGTGCAATCTTTAACATGGAGTGGACTAATTCTTACAGACCAGTGTATAAATCACACAACTTTCTCACAGTTCCTTGTATTTATATATATGAAATCGCTAAATTTGTTAAAACCAATTCCTCAATATTTGAAACAAACAACAATCATAAAAAACGAAAAGTTACGCACTACCATTTGCAATTGCCAGTACCAAAAATTGAATTATTTAGACGTAGTTGTGTGTACATGGCTCCACTTATTTATAACTCGATACCAAATTTTATAACTGACTTTCCTTACGGAAAATTTTGCAAAGTACTGAAAAAGTGGCTCATCTCACATAGTTTTTATTCTTTGACCGAATTTCTCAAAAAAGGTTCTTGTCAATCCTATAATTACAGAAACGTGTTGTAGACCGTTTTTACTGTTGCAGGACCCACTGCATTTTTATGTTGTTATTAAGCCAAATTGCGTCTAATTTAAATTGTTGTGTAATGTGTATAATAATAATATAGTATTTTAAAGTATGTTATTTAATTTTGTGATAGTTTATAAACATAATATTGGTTTAAAGTAATTCTAATTATTAATTTGTATAAAGTTTTTATTTTGTTTCTGTAAAAGAAACAATATTTAAAAAAATAATATTTTACTGTCCATTAGGTTTAATATTTTTCTTAAAAGGAAATTTCGTGTCAAATATTCATAACGTATTTTAATATTTGCATGCCAACTCATGGCAAAATGTGTCTGCATTATTATATTAAGTTACCATCTCCTGTACCGCATTTAATGCAAATAAATGGCTTTGACTTTGACTTTGACTTTGATCAATTGGACACCTCTCACATATTACACCTTAGAAAATGAGGTCACCAGTTAATGATGCTATCTGTACCAATGCTTGAAGATGTGGTCCAAGGTAGAGATTGAAAAGTCAAAATAGGTTTTCAAATAAATCTTAGCAGGTCGATGGCAAAAATAGTAAATTTTCTAAATTAAATTCCTCGCCTGGCCCAGTATTCGGCCAAAGTAATGCCGTCCACTTGCGATTATTAGAACCTTCCGTGAACAGATAAGGTACGTGTCGCTAGATGGAAGATCGAGTGGAGTCATGGTCTGCGTTAAGACGCCGCACCAACATTGCTGATCGAAACCCTCCAGGGAGATTGCACCTGTAGCGATTGCCTTTAATGCGGGCGACTTGAGTGAAAAGCTTGTTTAATGTCTTGTTGGAAGCATGATAACATCACCCCAGAGAGGTGCGATCTTTGGCAGGACACGCTTGAAACCTCCTGATGATTTTATCTAGCCTTTCAGGTAAACACTTTGTGGAGACTCTTGCCCATTGGTCAAAGTGCATGCTGCTTACTTCTCTTTAGCCTGGCAGTCTTTTTTTTTTCTAAATGACAGCTGAGTGGTTTTTCACTCGCATGTTGTTCATCGATTTTACCCTTATATTTTATTCAAGATTTTAAAGATTAAAAAAAAAAAAGAAAAATACGGTAAAAAAAGTTTTTGCAATTGTTTTTGAACTTTGTAAGAATAACATAGTTTATGAAAATCTTGAATTCAAACATAAAAACATGTGTGTCTCTCAACTTCTATCTTTATCTGTCATTTATGAGATCTTCTAACAACAACACGGCGTCAGAAATCTGCTCTGGGTTGTGCCTCAAAGATTTCCATATTATAATCCGTTGAGGTCACATGACTTACGGTAAATGTTATTTAGGATTATTATGCAAACGACCCCACGGGATATTGGCACCAAGCCCGATCTATGTATGGATTTAGTTTCGTACCAAAACAGCATGAATCCTTAAAGGTTATCGATTCAGGCCTGTTCTTAGGCGCCTTATACATACAGGATTCTTTGTTAAACACTGGCCTGCCGTACGTCAGGTTGTTCGATGGTAGAAAGGTGACTTTTTAGCAAGTGACACCGTAAATACATTTTTTTTTTAATGGATAGGCTCGCGTTTGACCACAATCTCACCTGATGGTAAGCGATGATTTGGCTGACGATGGAACACGCTTGCCTAGAAGCAATCTATTCACTCTTGACTAGATCCCTATGTTGTGGCACTATTGTTTATGATGTTAGTAACATAGTCATTTTAGAGTCTGTCTAATAAGTTAAACGACTTCGATAATTATTAGAATTTAATTAAATCTGATGTAGTCAACACGGGGTCAATAATCAACGTTGATTAAAAGATAGAGATCATTGTTTACTAACAGAAGAACCTTATAAAAAGTACCGAATATAAGTATTTTTTAAATTATTAAATATTATACAAAATTCCCAAGTCGATTGACTTATTAGACAGACTTTACTAGCATCATAAACAAAAACTTTCGTTCTATTGATTTACCATTCCGAGGTGAAGTGCAAAAGGCGACTGAAGAAACACAGGTGGGGTTAAGTTCCTAGTATAGAATTGGGATTCGTTCTCTCACCCGTTGCGATCTGCTGTTCAAATTCTGTAAGTAATTATAAGTCTGTACTTTAATATCATGAGTTTAAAGACTAGTAGTGAATATTTGTATAATTTGTAATAGTCAGATAAAGTCTGACACTCTCTCTCGCTCCACCCAGAGCAGGAGGAGTGTTTTAGGTCTAAGGTGACGGCCTCGACTTACGAGTTGCAGGTCGTCGCGGGTTCGAACCCAGCCAGGCGCATTATTTATTTCATCACCATGTCTCAAAACAATGAAGGAAATCATCGTGAGGAAACCGGCATGTCCTAGAACCAAAAATTCTCAGACTTGTGACATCCACCAACCCGCACTGGGCTCGCGTGGTGGATTGCGGCCCATTCCCTCTCCTAGAGACGTCTGAGTCCCAACATTGGGAACATTATAAGACCGACTATGCTTTGCTATGGTACAATCTACCTACACATTCTATTCTATATTCATTAGAATATCGTACACAAAGAAAAGGCTTTCTGTTACTATCCGATCCCACTATAATGCCAACGTTCCCAAAACTCAGGTTATCACAAATACCTACTAAGTTATTTCTGGCAACAAATTCAATTATAAAAGGAAATAGGTAAGAAACTTTGTAAGTGAAAAAGTTTAGATAACGTTAAATAATTCAGGAGAATCGAAGTAATTTCCTTTAAGTTTCGAAATGGTTGAATGTTACTTATTGTAAACGGGGGTTCGAAAATATTATATATTGTACACAGGGTTATTTGAAAAACACCTACAACCTCTCAGAACTATGGTACTAACATCATAAACAACCACTTTTGATCTATGACTTTTAGAAATTTATCATATTTTGATTCATCAGATTTTCATACAAAAATTAAAATATTTAAATTGATCGTTCTAAATATTACGAAATTTATGCGAAACAAGCGATAGTGCAATAGCGGAAGAGAGTGGGGATCGAGTGGCGGGAGTGCTTGATGCGCTTGCATCACATCATACAGACGTAGGTAGGTATAGCAAAGTACAAATTGAAATGTGTTAGATTGAACAACGAAATCATGAAGGTTTGTTTTTGATAGATGTATTATGTTTTATAAAAAATCATAGAAAAAAAAATGTTTATGATGTCAGTAATACAGTCCTGCAAGGTTGTTAGTGTTTTAAAAATAATCCAGTATATGTACGACTATAGTACCTTTTTTTTATGGTGGGACAAAATCATCCAATGACAACCCCCGCTCTTGGGCGGAGCGGGAGATGGTGTCAGACTCTTACTGACTAAAAGACCCACCCCGTTCCTTCTAGCCTTCATACAGGGGCTCGAGCTCCCTTTCGGGTAACCCTGGGGCCAGGGTTACCCGACGTAGGACGACTATAGTACCCTACGAAGGAGATGGCGTGGGTGACGGTTTGGACTCCTACCTAAAGGATTGGCCAGAAGTGGCTAAATAGAGAGAAAAGTGGAAGAATGGAATGGAGGCTTTTACTCTGCAGTGGGACACCACAGACTCATAATAATAAAATAATAGTACCTACTACCATCAGGTAGGATCGCAGTCAAGCACTAGTAGTATAATATAAATTAAAAAAATAACACATTTTTGTAAGCGCTTAAAAATTACTATTTTAGGTATTTATTTTTATATATGCGTTAAATTACAAAATTAGATAATGAACAGAATCAGACAATGACATGGGATAATTATTTTTTGAAAACCACATTACTCAAATGTCGTCCTTCGCGGCTCTGGAACTCTTCAAAGCGTTTTCTAACATTCATAAAAACACGTCTCAGAAGTAGAAATGTTTTTGATTTCTTGGCTAATGTTATCTTTAAATTAGGATATGGTTGATAGATTGCTGTTATACAATCTAATCTTCAGATAACCCAAAAATGAAAAAAATCTGAAGTTTGAGATCTGGGGTCAGAGGGGAGGATGAAGGAAAAAAGTACACGTCAGTTTCTGAGTTTGGAAATGAAGGCGTATACAAAAGTGAGACACCCAGTACTGACTACACGTTCCGAAAATTTCAATTGTTTTAATTTATAAGTGCTATTAATAAAAAAAAGAATACCAGTGACACAATTTCAATCTCATTTATTTAAAAAAATAACAACTCCAAAAAATGCTACTGTAAAAGTTACATTTTCACTGCATAAAAATAAGGAAATTATCATGCAAAGCTTTTAAAATTATACGTTTCAAAGGCTTTGTTAAAGTGACAGACGAGAGTGTTTCCGTAACATGAAACCAATTTCATTAAAACCATCATAAAATGAACATTTAAGCGAACACACGTTCCAATAAACGTCAGGATTTCATCAAACTGTAAACAAAGTATCAGTATGTATTACAGTCAGTCAAAACTCATTAACAAAAGAGATTTCCTGGAAATGATGTCAACTATCATAATATATTTTTTGTCAATGGTTACAGTAGTATCACAATACAACATTAATCTAAGGATATCGTATGAAATGGCACGAAATCTGATAACATCAGCGCCGGGGGCTCGCTCTCGACATGTGACGAAGATGAACTATCGACTAATGGCACTACATCGACGCGATAGCTCGATCTCCTCTTAAACCAACCCACTATACACGACGCAATGTAAATCAAAAATCCACAAGTCACACCAGCCCACAACAAAACCGTCTTCGACTGAGTAACGGTACTAATTTTCATCCAATCACTACAAGACTTACTTGAAGCGAGAGTCTTAACACACACTCGTACTAAATATTTGGGCACTATCACAGATTGAATGAACAGCCTTGTTTCATTAGCTGAAATGCACCAAGACTGCGGCAACAGATTATTGATATTAATTCTAGGCAAACTTTCAACAGAATAAGATAATATTGGGCCATTAGTTATATTTGGAGGATTCCATTTCACATAAATATGCCCGTATTGATTCGCATACAAGTTTGTAATAGATGGTATGTCAGCATTTTTTAAACTAAATGTTCTGACGACACCTTTTGATGATCTGCTGCAATGACCGCCGGAACAAGCTCTTAACCTAAACCTGTAGTCACTAAAGGGTGCCAGCCCACCGATTTGGAAATCATTTCTGGAGCTGTTAATATTTAACAAAATTAGAGTTCGAACATAGTTGCCAAAAGTTGAATTATTTGATATCATGCTTTCTTGATTACCACAACCGATATGTTTACTATCGCAGACATCAAAATAGTCCTCTACCATCGCTCCAGGAGTAACAGATCCTAAGATACCACACATTGATTCACAGCCTCTGTTATATTCTGGAGGTGGCCTCCTTACTAATGCATGACGAGTGTAGTCAACCTCGTATCCATCTTCTTTAAGTTTACAATAATCTACCGCTGATTTCACTGAACTCCTTTCAATCAAGGCCACATCCAGTTCGTAGTAATCAATGTGCAGCATATAATCTTTGTGGTCGACCCATCGTATGACAACAACATCTGATGCAGACGCAACTAACTCCACAATAAATGGCGGCTCAGGAATTCCTACAGGCGTTGAGAAGTTGAATATATTACTCCTAATCAATCGTTTGTTGTTAGGATCATATATTTCGATACAGAGAGCGTAAGTTGACGCTGGTTGTAATGAATTCAATTTAGCCACACCGAAACCTTTGTCGAACTCGGCAGGAACATCAGTAGCGTGCCATTCGAACTCACTACAAGTTTCAGGAACTACCGCCGTTTGAACTCCAGGTGGTAATCGCACATATAAAGCAGAGTAATGTATATTGTGATCACGAATAGGAGAAAACTTTATTAATACTGAAGATTCATTGGACGGTGCTATTTTGAAGTCGAAAGACACCTCTTCACATGCACCACTGTACCCATTGGAGCCTATAGGAATCTCTATTAATGTTGGCTGAATAGGGAGCCGACTTTGCAATTCATCTATTTTGGACATGCATAGTACTGGATTTTGTTCAAACTTTGCTGTACCGTTTTTGATTATGAGATTCTTTGAAACAGCTGGAGTAAATAATGTTTGTAGATTTGTATTGTGATTAACATCGAGGACATATTTATCATCTTTCAGCTTCTCGCCTTTGATTAATCGCAGTGATGAGAGAAAATCTAGAGATGTGATATCGGAGCCTTCGACGACTATGTATTGTGAAACTTCTTGGATACGACCAAGGTATGCTCTAAGGTCGCCCATTGCTCCTGAAATTGCTCTGACGTGTATTACCAAAGATCCGTTCACGTAGACACATCTTTCTGCATTTTGTATCGAGCCCAGGGACTGTATTTTTAGATCACCGCATGTCTGAAAAACAAAAACAATACTTCCATCATCGGACCATCAGATGTACGGCGGTGCGCTACCAGTACATGGTGGATATTCCATCCGTACGGACAAAACGTTTTGATAAGACATGCATCGTGCGTACAGCTAAGGAGTCGAATTTCCTCGAAATACATTATATATGTTTCCTGTAAGCTACAACCTAGAGGTCTTTAAGTCTAATGTTACTTCAAGGCTAGCGCGCTCCATCAAAAATGTACGCCTTGTTATCCAAGATTACTTCAATAAAAAATCCAATCTTCTTTTCCCTCAGCTCCCCTCCGGTGCCCTCTGCTTCAGGAACTAGGCATTGTTCTTGATAAAAATTGCTTAAAGCACTTAATGTAACTCAGTATGAGTTGAAAAAAAAACATATTAGGATTAGTAATTCCAGAGATTCATAATCATCACTTCAGCCGAAAAACGTCCTCTTTTGGACATAGGTCACCCCCAAGATTCACCACAACAATTGGTCCTGTGCGTCTAGCATCCATCCGCCCTCACTAAGACATCGGTCTACGTTGTGAGAGGCCTTCTAACGCTGTCTTCCGGAACGCGGTCGCAATTCCGGAGATTTTATTACTTTTTAACAAACATTTTCAACTCATATAACATCAGTTTCGATTACAATATCTTACTCACAATATCACAATGAGTGCAAGGCTCGCAAGTGGTGGGATGCGTCTTATTGTTTACTTTATAGTCTATCGGACAGTCAGCAACGCAAGTGTTATTGAAGACCCATCGGTTTACATTCCAACATTCCTCCTCTGTGACACAATACTGGTTATCAGGAATAAGGATTCTGTAAAAGTAAAGAAATTGTAAAGCAACAATCTTTGATCAGGGTGAAAGCTATAGGTATAAGGCCAAGTATTGCAAAGTTCCCAAGTATATCATATTTAAACACTATAAGTACTCGGGAGGCCAAAGAAAAAATGGATGGATTGTGTGAGAAACGATATGACAGAAAAGGGAGTTAGTGATAGCGTGACGAGTGACAGGACAGAATGGAAGAAAAAAACGTGTTGCGCCGACCCCTAATAAAACGGGACTAGGGCTGGAAGATGATGATGATGAAGTACTCGTAGTTAGGGTGCAGTACGTTAGCAGTCCAACAACAAGCGCCTAAATTGAAAACATATCTGGCTGCCGTTCGTTTGTATGCCTTTGATGCGCTATTCAACACTGTACTATTCAACAGCCGTCCTGTTGTCGCCCGTTCGCCCCACGGTTGCTGCACCGCGCGCTTTGTTTGAAAAATACGATTGTCCGTCGTACGCAGTGCGAATAACGCACCGCTGCAGGCCGTCAAAAAACGCATAAATTGAAAGGTTATGAATAGTCGGAATAGTCATGAATGATACCCAGATCCACAAAAAATATCAATTGGCCATGCAAATATTTATTCAATGCGGGAATAGATCCCACGACACGAAGCGCAGCTGCCAATCGCTACCTACCGACACATCATGTAATAATTGTCATAATTATAATATTTTAACAATTCAAAGTGTGTCCTTACGTGTTAGCTGGACATTGAGTCACGCACTTTCCTTCATGCGTGAAATGACGGCAAACAAAACAGATATTCTTATTAGTCTTCCGGCATCCAATACACTGCTCATTGCATTTGTCTGCTTCAGGTCCGTCGAGAAACAACTGGCATTTTCTGAAACACAAAAAAAAACAAAGTAAGATACTCAAAATGTAACGCCGAAGTCCGGTGGCTTTACTCCTAAATCAGGTCTAGCAACACCCAAACCTGGCAGAGCTACTCCGAATCTCTCTGTCGACTCTGGTGCGACAACACCGAAAAGTGGTAATTTTATTTATGTACTACACTAAAAGATTCACATTTGATTGTGATCGTTATAAGTGCACTATTATGAGTGTATATGTACATAACCAACTTAGAAATATAAATTTAGTATTAAGTTTACACATCCTGAGACAACAAAACTGACGTATAACGAGCGTTTCTCGCCATCAAGCCATAAAGTTTGGCGAGCTAAAAATATGTTAAACGAATGTTAAAAATGTATGAGAGAAATAAATGAAAAAAAAAAAACTAGTGAGGGTCGTGTATTCGATGGATATGAGATGCACGAGACCGGTAGTTATGGCGAGGCTTGGGGCACAAAAGAGACAGGTACAGAAGTCAATCACATGTATGTAGTATGTACTTCACATTTTATACCTACGCTAAGCGATCGCACACACGTCAGCGCATTGCGAACTGTACGAGCGTGCCGGGCGATTGAGCCGAGATATCGTGTCCGTAAGCGGTGTCTATGTGTGCGTTGCTCGAGCGCGCTTTATGCTTGTATGTAGACTGACTTCTGTACTTATCTATTTTGTGCTTGGCCCAAGCACAAAATAGCAAATAGCAAGCAGCTTGGGGGACCTATGACTGTATCGGCTGAAATGATGATGATGTTTATAAAACAGTGCATAGGGGGCACCACTACAAAAAGCTAGAGCTTAAGGTGAATGCTCCTGGATAGCCCGCGAAACTTTTCTAAAGTTTTTCGCTCTTGTAGTTCAGTGTGGTTCAGTGTGTAGTTTTATGTTGATTGAAATATGATTTGCTACCGTAACCAGTATTTATTTACGGAATTATTATCATTAAAATCATCAATACACCCATCTTTGTTGGTCTATCCCTATTGAATGGTTATTTCATGACAAACTTATCCATCTTGTTAACTAAATAGAAAAGGTTATGTCCAGGGAAAGGTTGAGGGTACCAGGCCACGAGGAAGATCGCCTATGAAGTGGATTGACCAGATAAGGCGGCAGTGATAAATGATAAATGATAAATGATCTTTATTTTGCAAGTAGGTTTTATAAAAACACTTTTACACGTCAATTTTTTTTTTTCGTCAATTAATGCTAGATGAGGCCGGTGTTTCCTAGCTGACTACCCTGAGAAGAAACACCGAAACAAACTCAGGGGTCAAAGTCTCTTTTAAAGTCCATAGAGCAAAACATGTAATGGTCAAATCATATGAGAACCATGTAGATTGAGCCTGAGATGGTCTTTTGAAGAAAGAACCACACAGTTCTAAGTGGACCTGTCCAGTCAGTGCAAGCATTTGTCAATATGCGTGTAGCTCAACTCAGGACTACTAAGGAGCTCAACGACTTGACGAACAATGCCAAAGAAAGGACATTTGGGTAGGCCACATCAAATACTCAAAACTGCCAGACATCATGTGAAAATAAAAGAAAAGGAAAGAGTAATCCACATAGTTCTCACATTCACAATAATAAAATTTACAGAAGTGTAAATATTACAAATTGTAAAAAAAAGTAAGTATATAAAAAAAAAAAATCAGTCAAATAGTAAAAATAAACATGTCATAATTGTTAAAAAATAATAATAATATATATATATTTAGACAATATTATAATTGTAAAACAACAATAATCGTCAATAAAAAAAAGCAGTTAAAACAAAAAAACATTCAAATGATAATAATTATAGTGAGTAGGTACTGGAGCAGGTCAATCCCAAGCCGTTTTATCCTCGAGATACTCTTTTACAGTATAAAAAGCCTTTTGGCAAAGTTTTCGCTTTACAAATATTTTGAATTTATTAATGCTAAGTTCCTGGATGGGACTGGGAAGCTTATTATAAAAATGTATACTTTGGCATCTAAATGAGCGTCCTATTTTTTTGAGCCTGGTGGCAGGAACCACTAACTTGTGTTTGTTCCTAGTATTAACGTTGTGAATGTCACTGTACTTTTTAAACATGTTTTTATTTTTATGAACATACAAAATATTTTCATAGATATACTGAGATGGCACAGTCAAAATATTAATATTTTTAAATTTATCTCTGAGGGAGTATCTGGGACTTAATTTATAAATTGAACGAATGGCCCTTTTCTGCAAAACAAAAATCGTTTGGATATCGGCGGCATTTCCCCATAATAGAATACCGTACGACATGACACTATGAAAATAACTGAAGTAAACTAAACGGGCTGTCTCTAAGTCAGTTAGATTTCGAATTTGTCTAACAGCGTATGCGGCAGAGCTAAGTTTTTTCGACAACTTATCTATGTGTGGGCCCCACTGAAGCTTAGCATCAAGAGTTATACCCAAGAACACTGTAGTGTCTTCAGGACTCAATTCTTTACCTTTTATTAGCACACTAGTTTCTACCTGCCTTACGTGAGGCATCGTAAATTTAACAAATTTGGTTTTCTTTTCATTAAGGAGCAGGTTATTGACATTAAACCAGTGTACTATTTTTGAAAGGGCGTTATTTATGTCATCAGTAACCGGCTGCTGACGTTTAAGCTTAAACAAAAGCGAAGTGTCGTCTGCAAACAACACTATATCATGGTTATCCTTTATGAGGTATGGCAAGTCATTTATATAAATGAGAAATAAAAATGGACCAAGAATCGAGCCCTGGGGCACACCCATTGACACTACAGACCCGGGTGATCTTTTTCCATTTACATCAACTCTCTGAATCCTATCACTCAAATAAGAAGTAAGAAGATCCAGAGAGGAATTCCGGATTCCGTAATGGTGTAGTTTCCTGATTAATGTTTCATGGAGAACGCAATCGAAAGCCTTGGACAAATCACAAAAAATGCCCAGGACATCGCATTTGTCTTCCCATGCATTATAAATATGTCCTAAAAGTTCAACCCCGGCATCGGTTGTTGAACGACCCCTTGTAAAACCGAACTGTTTATTATGTAACAACTTATGTCTATTAAAAAATCTTTGTAATTGATGTAAAATTAGTTTCTCAAATATTTTACTAAAGGTGGGTAGCACTGAAATAGGTCTATAATTTGTGGGGTCAGATGTACTACCCGTTTTAAACAATGGTATTATTTTACTATACTTCATTAAGTCAGGAAACTCGCCACGATCAATACAATTATTAAAAATAAGCGCTAAACTAGGAGCTACAACCTTTATAATGGACTTTACAACACCCACAGAATTTCCCCATAAATCTGTGGTCTTTTTTACATTCAAAGTGTTAAAGGTTTTAATTATATCCACACATGTCACATGTTCGAAATTAAAATCTGAATCACAAACTTTAACATTTTCTTTAAGCAGAGACTCTGCAGCAGTGGGTGATGAGTTCAGAGATTTAGTAGTTAATATGGGGATCTCTGAAAAGAACTTTTCAAAAGCTGCAGCAACTTGTAAGTCCGATTTGATCACGCTGTCATTAATTTTAAGGCTATAGTCACTACATGGTTTTTTTTTTTTTTTGGTGAATGGCTCATCATCACTGCACGAATACACGAGGAAGGCGGCCGTCAGAGAGGAGTGGCGGCGAGTTGTGAAGCTGTCTACCAACAAGAATGATACCGACAAGGAAGAAGATGGATGATTTGAATGGTTATAACTCAGTAAAACCATGTTCTACGGTCGCTTTAACCTACACTGATATTATAAAGAGGGAAAATTTGTATTTTTGTGTGTATGTTTGTAATGAATAAACTCAAAAACTACTGTGCCGATTTCAAAAATTATTTCAACATTGGAAAGCTACATTCACCCTGAGTAACATAGGATACATTTATTGCCCGTTCAAAGCCAGGACGGGCCGCTAGTTACTTATATTTGAATGAATATAAAACCTGACACTGACCTCTAAAAGGCAAAAAACGAAGCTAAATTTAAATTTCGCAGGCAACCCAGGTGCTTCCCACCCAAAAGGTCTATATCGTCTCGCTTCAGTAATTCCGTCCTTATTATCCGTAGAGGCTTGAATGAGGTGTCATTTCTTTCCGACAGCTTCAATGGTCCGCGGCTATTGAATGTGGGCCTCGGTTCGGCCTGAGCTGGATGTCGGGTCGGATTAAGATTTAGTAGGATTTTTCATCGAGAATTCCTCAATAACAGCGTCTTACTCGAATTTGTCCCTAGTGGGCGAATGGACTTAAGAGGGCCCTTTTCCACCCGCCTATAGTCAACATTTATATAATATAATTATATAATATTCCACAACTAGCGCACAACGCCGTTTAGTCCCAAGCTAAGCAGAGCTTGTATTATGGGTACTAGATAAGTGATAAACATACTTATATATTTCTAAATACATACATAATAAACATACATAAATTACACCCAGACACAGAAACAAATGATCATGCTCATCACATAAACATTTGTCCTGGGTGGGAATCGAACCCACGACAGGTGGCATAGCAGTCAGGGCCACTAACCACTAGACCAACAGGCCAGTCAAACATCGAGCATGGTTTGAAAGCTTGTTACTTCATAATAACGCAATCCAACTAGATTTTTGATGAAGAGGCAATGCAAAAAAGAGACATAAAGCCTGAAAACTTTTTTGACTTTTGGTTATTCCGTGATTTACTCGATTATTTCAGAAAACTTTTTCCTGGAAATACGTGTCTTATAAAAATCCTTAAAAAAAAAAATGTCGTCTTTCAGAATCACGACTAAAAATGTGCAAAGTGATTGATGTACTTTTTATATTTTTAATATGAGTACATTATGGAGGCCCAAAAATCACGTAAAATAGTAAATTTTTAGAGATCTGATTACTAGATTAGTTTTACACTGTGTTTTGTTTTATTTCTATAGAAGCCTAAATAATATCCACACACAATATAGCTGTGTACCTAAAATATCTAGAGAAAGATGTGTAATAACATCATAATCACGTAAGAGCGGTTGTATGAAAATGTATCTCGAAAAGGACGCTCTTAAACATTACCGACAAAATAATTTGTTGTGTTATTTATTCATTTACTAGCTTCTTCCCGCATCGCTTCGCTCCTTCTCTTCCCTAGTCCACCCTACTATACCTTACTCTACCCTACTCTACCCTACTATACCCTACTCTACCCTACTCTACCCTACTCTACCCTACTCTACCCTACTCTACCCTACTCTACCCTACTCTACCCTACTCTACCCTACTCTACCCTACTCTACCCTACTCTACCCTACTCTACCCTACTCTACCCTACTCTACCCTACTCTACCCTACTCTACCCTACTCTACCCTACTCTACCATACTCTACCTTACTCTACCCCACACTTCCCTAATTTTTTTTCCCATAAACTGGACCTTCTTCTGACAATAATAAACACAACAAAAAAAGAATTAGCAAAATCGGTCCAGCCATTAACGCGTGATGGCGTGACCAAGGGAAATAGGGATTCACTTCATTTTTTCTTGCCCAGTGAAGTTTTAATCTATATTATATAGATTAAAACTTTACAGAGTCAGCACATAGCGGAAAGCACTGTCGAGGCTGGCTCAAAAAGAAGTGGCGAGGTGACTTAAGACACGTATCATAAGGAGTGGTTCAAAACGGCGTAGGAGAAAAATGTCTTTAAGGACTTGAGCGAGGCCTTTGCCCAGCAGTGGGACAATGACAGCTAGAAAAAAATACTTTATGCAACACAGAGGAACAAAGGCGGATTTATTCCTTACCAGTAAACCAAGGGTGGTGGAGAGAAACATGGAACGTGCATAATAAAACAAAGAAAATATTATTAAGAAAAAAAAAATTAATAATTTATACGGTTAAAATAAACATACATACATATTTAATATATTAAATATTTATACGAAGTAAAGGAAAAACAATACTGGGTTAATGAGAATGTTATCTGTGAGGTGTTCTAAATATAAATATGTGTAAACAGGGTTATTTGTAAAACACAAACAACCTTGCAGGAATGTATTACAATCATAAACAACAACTTTTGTTCTATAATTTTTTTACCTTCATGATTTCGTTGTTATATCCGATACATTTCAACTCTGTATTTTGCTACACCTACCTACGTCTGTATAATGCGACACAAGCGCATCAAGCACCCCCGCCACTCGATTTAAATATTTTTATTTTTGTAAGAAAATCTAATGATTTTTTAAAAGTCATAGAACAAAAGTTGTTGTAGTACCAGAGATTGCTAGTGTTTCACAAATAACCCTATACATATACAAAGGTTCCTTTTATGATGTGTAGGTACAAACAATAAGAAGGAATATTCCGAAATTAACCCCTTAGGGATGAAACGAGGCTCCAAAGCATAGGCATAGAGAAACCAATTTTTTCGGCGAAACTGCTGGCAGAAACTAGTTATTATTTACTAGCTTTTGCCCGCAGCTTCGCCCGCGTAAGTACATAAAATATAGCCTATGTCACTCAGGAATAAAGCAGCTTTATATCGGTGGAAAAATTTTAACAATCGGACCAGTAGTTCCAGAGATTACCTCCTACAAACAAAAAAAACAAACTTTACCTGTTTATTATATTAGTGTAGATGTAGTATGTGTAGATGCATTGACTAAAATTCGTCTATACTTAGGGTCAGAACAAGACGCATAGCGACGCGATGCGAAGAGAGACTGAAAATATAACTTTATTTACTATACCATAAGTAAGATACACGTTTCCTTGCCTCGCGGCGCAGTACTACGTAAGTCATCGGTCCATCTTATAGGAGGCCTTCCAACACAGCGTCTTCCGGTACGTGGTCGCCACTCCAAAACCTATCGTCCGCATTGACCATCTGACCGTCCGGATTTTAAAGACGAATAAAAATATGCTGGCTTTCCTTGAGCTGGGGTGCATCGAATGACACATTTGTCACACATTTGTCAAAATACGCACTTTAGTTGGAGCCAAACAGCCCGTTGAAAAATTTAACATCAAGCAGTTTTTTTTTCGTGGTGGGATAATCACCTAATGACATCCCCCGCTCTTTGGCGGAGCGGGAGATAGTGTCAGACTTTTACTGATTAAAAACCCACACCTGTTCCTTCGTTGCCTTTCGTACCGGGGCTGAGCTATCTTTCGAACTAACCCTAGCCCCAGTAGGCTTCGATCTAGCTGGGCCCCTGCTGTTGCTGACAGCTCCTTGAGGCGCGCAGGAACAGTGCGCGCCATCGATGACTTGGGCTCGGTCCGGACAGTTACCGGACGGTCGGACAGCGAGCTACCCATTGCTCACCGTAACATCAAGGCGCTGCTAACAAAAATACCTTTAAGTTTTACCTGTTGTTCCAACAGCGATTCAACGAAGTATTTCTGGAACAGGTACAAGGAACGCTGCACTGGACCTGGATATCTGGTGGACTGATCACGTGCCGAGCCTTGGGAGCCAGCACCTTCCAGTCAATGGTATCCACGAAGCACGCTTGAGGTAGCTGCCACATTGACACCCCTCCTCTGTCGATTTTGAGGAGACTATATAGACCAATCTAGAAATGAAATGAAATAAATTGACTTTATGAATCTACAACGTTATTTTTTTTTGTTTATGTGAAACCTCAAACACCTGTCTGGTATTGTTATGTAAACAATTCAATTTCTATGTAAAAAATTTCAAAACTGTATTACGTGCCAAAAATCACAAAGTTATAAGCCAGTTATGATATCTGGTTGGCTCACGGCCCTGACACCCAGGACGGGTTTCTCCTCGCGGCGGCTGCGACCATCTCAATCCTGATCGCCTCATCATAGACACTTTGTTGCTCCGCATAAGCGGGGCGCACCTCCACCGTGGTTAGCAATGAATGTGCGTGGTAATACACATGCACATTGTCTTTGAATGCGTAACCGAACGCCGAACCTGTGCTTACGAACACAGAAAAAACCGGCCAAGAGCGTGTCAGGCCACGCTCAGTGTAGGGTTCCGTAGTTTCCCGTCCGTCACAATAAGTGTACCCACTTATGAGTTTAAAAAAATGCTTGCATATACGATTATACTACAAACTTAGTCCAGAAATTATTTTGTAGAACCTTTTTGTCTTTTTGTACAAAAACTGTTCTTTCCATCAAGTTCAAAATGATTTTCCTAGAAAGTCCTTATAAAGTTCTACTTTACAGATTTTTTTCATATTTTCTAAACTTATGGTTCAAAAGTTAGAGGGGGGGGACACATTGTTTTTTACTTTTGGAGCGATTATTTCCGAAATTATTGACATTATCAAAAAATAAATTTAGTAAACCCCTATTCATTTTTAAATACCTATCCAACGATATATCACACGTCAGGGTTGAAATTAAAAAAAAAAAACACTTCCCACTTTACATATAGGGGGGCTACCCTAATAAAACATTTTTTTCCAATTTTTATTTTACCACTTTGTCGGCGTGATTGATATACATATTGGTACCAAATTTCAGCTTTCTAGTGCTAACGGTCACAGAGATTAAGCGAGGACGGACAGACAGACAGACGGACAGACAGACATGGCGAAACTATAAGGGTTCCTAGTTGACTACGGAACCCTAAAAAAGAGTACGAGAACCTACACACACATATAAGGCCAAACCGCCTTGCAGAAATGGAACATCTATACATTTCGTTTTTACCAGCGATTTCGCCCTCGTGAAAATCGAGAAATATCACAAGGCCCTAAATAGGTAGAAAATACCGTGTTAAAAATATCCTATATTCCATGATATTATTATTTCATCAGAATCTGTTGAGGCGTATTTAATTGAGAAATATAAATTCATACTTTTACATCACTAATTACATTTTTTTAAATACTAAGAATCGACGCACGGACTGGTTCCATTGCAATGTTTGGAAAATAGAAAAAATATAAATACAAACGGTTTTACTCGCAGTTTCAACATAACTCTGTTTGAATACTTTATTCTACAAAAATCTGAATGTTCAGCCCGAAGTATTCTGAATGTTTTCAAATATATACGAGTTTCCGCACTACACACTACCATTGTTTGCAATATTTTTTAATATAAAATACTATTCGATCTATCTAAATGCAAATATTTTTTTTCGCCCGGTAGCAAAAACTGTCAAAAAATTTATCATAGTTATATTGACTTAATTGGTCAGTTCACAAAATAAATAGCTGGAGCGATTGTTGACAAATGGGTGACCGAGTCTTTTATTTACGAACTGTATAAAAAATGTCAGATGTAGTTTTCTTAATCGTCAGATTATGCAGGTACATACTACTCATACGCAAAACGTTTTGGGAACAACATTATCATCAGCCTTTTTAATGTTCCTACTGTTGGTAGCAGGCCTCCTCTCTAAGAGAGCCGTAATCCACCACGCGGGCCCAATGAGGGTTGGTGAATGTCACATGTCTTCGAATTTTTGATTCTAGGACATGCCAGTTACCTCACACCGTTTCGAGAGCACTGGTAATAAAATAAATTACACAAATTTATATATATATTGATAAATAATAACGCACCAAAACAAATAAATAAATACAGATATCTAAATGTAAAACAAAATAGAACATTAATACATAAATATACATCGATATATATTTTTTCACACACATATACACTCGTATACAGAAACACAGTCACAGTGACGCACATACAGACAAACACATCCACAAACACACCATCTCAAACTCCATAAATCATGCTTTCACACACAAGTGCATAATAACGGAATGCGAATGTAGTGCGCACATTGCGTGCAAGCTAATGTAGATTTAATTAACTGTTATATTAATTTAATCTTAAAGATGTTAAAGATGTCGTATAACTCCGTATAAGTAAATTATTAAGATACAAAAATGTAATTAAGTTAAGGGAGAGCGGCCTCTCCTGGCACAGGTGTTTTTACACTTAAAAGGAGAGGTCAACCTCAGTATTGTTGAACCAAATTTGGTACTGAATAAAGCATTTTTCATTTTCATTTTCATTTTCATTTTTCATTTTCATTTTCATTTTTACAAAGTAGTGCGTCTGGCAAGGTTTCAACCCGTGATTAACAACTCGTAAGTCGGGGCCATTACCTCTCGGCCACCACTGCTCTCAACACTGCTTTTGTGAACATATTAAGACATTTCCTGCCAGAGTCTATGTAGCCTGTAGAATTCTGATCTTGCTTTAGTCTAGGTAGCTGTGAGCTAAATAGTGAAAATATATCCCCTCGAGCGCCAGGGGATCACGTGAAAAATATATAATATGTATAGAAACCAAAATTTTCGGCCAAATAACCATCGTACAGACGTGTGTACAAAACGAAAATTAAGCGTTTTTCAAGGACATCCAAGTTGTACAGACGTATATACAATCGGCGCTCGACTACGACATGGAAGAAAATATATACACATGGTATTTACCTCTCTAAGGTAAGTGTTGTCATACACAACCAGGGCGAAATTATTCAACAGCTTCAGCCCTCTTATTCTCGTCAGATTCGGGAACAACTGGCCAACAGATTCCAACTCCCTGACTCGATAAATTACTAGATATTCTGTTATCTGCAACATACAAAAAAATAATGAGTGGAATCCTCCTGATAGCTAGAACCTAGGGGTCTTTAAGTCAAGACTGAATAGGTTACTTCTAGATAAGCGTGACGACGCGCGCTTACTATCAGGTGAGATAGAAGTCAAGCGCGAGTCCATCAATAATAATAAAATAATATTTAGATATAGGATACCGTGGGATTCGAGACATAGGTTAACCAAAGCTAAGATACAGGACTGCAATATTATTGTACGCAGGAGTGACCCCGTCTCTAGGATCGTGGCATGCCTCTCTTCACATATTCTACATAGCAATGGATAGTCCACCTCCTATCGTGCCTTCTATGCCCCTAAATATACTGGGTTATTTGTAAAACAATAACAACATTGCATGACTGTATTACTAACATCATAACGACGGTTGAAAGGCAAAATGATCTAAGCGACATTAAGTAAACTTTACAAAAGTGAACCCAATTTTTTTAAATTTAAGACACTCTTTTGTAAAGTTTACTCAGTGTCGCTTAGATCATTTTGCCTTTCCACCGTCGATAACATTTATATCATTCTATTCTATTCTATCATAAACGACAACTTTTGTTCTATAACTTTTTACAAAACATAATTAATTTACCAAAAACAAACCTTCATGATTTCGTTGTTCTATCTGACACATTTCAACTGTGTATTTTGCTATACCCACCTACGTCTATAGGCCGCGACGCAAGCGCATCAAACACGCCCGCCACCCGACCCCCGCTATTGTACTACCACTTGCTTCGCATAGACTTCGTAATATTTAGAAAGGTCAAATTAAATATTTTTATTTTTGCACGAAAATCTGATGAACTAAAATATAATAAATTTTAAAAGTCACAGAACATAAGTTGTTGTTTATGATGTTAGGACCATAGTCCTGAGAAGTTGCCAGTGTTTTACGAATAACCCTGTACAGCCGAACTGACTAGTGTTTTTTTTTTGGTGGGTATAAATCATCCATCCAAAATGACATCCCCCGCAGAGCGAGAGATAGTGTCAGACTCTTACTGACTAAAAAACCCACCCCGTTCCTTCTTGCCTTTCGTACCGGGGCCGAGCTTCCCTTTCGGAGCTAAACCCTGGCCCCAGTAGGCTTCGACCCAGCTGGGTCCCTGCTGTTGCTGACAACTCCTTGAGGCGCGCGGGACCAGTGCGCGCCGTCGACGACTTAAGCTTAGTCCGAACAGTTACCGGACGCCCGCGCCTTCGGTGCTATCGGCTGGCCCCAACTGACTACTGTGCTGCCATCTACTATGCCGTGTCAAAGCCAAGTTTTGGACAAATAAAATCTGTATTAGGTACTAACGTGCCAACGACACGGGGAAGAATTGGAGGGTCAAGTTATTCTTTACCTCTCTCAGCTCCCAAAAAGTCCTATTAACAAAATTCTCTTTCCTTGCCGTCTCTATAAATATTTCCAAGCTTCCTAAGATTACGACGCATCCGTCCAATTTCTTCAAATCTATGACGCTCCTGATGAGTTTTCCTTCGCACATCTTCGTACCATTTGTCCTCGATAGATCCAATTTTTGGAGTGCTATCCCGCCTAAGAGGAGGGAGTGGACCAGGAACCTGTTGACAATTAAATCTGTGTTACTACTCATAATATAAATGTTTCACCTTTCAACAAACTTTATTTAAGTATTTAGGTAGAGGTGTGCCCCGCTTAAGCAGAGCACCGCCGTGTCTTCGTGAGGGCGATCGGTGGCAGCGACCTCTCGCGCCGGGCCTTGGTACAGGCCATGATCCGATACGAGGAGGAGTGGCAGGCGCTGGCTTGCGGACGGCGAACATTAGGTATTTCGCCGTCCGACCGTCCGGTAATTGTCCGGACTGAGCCCAAAATATCGCCGGCGCGTATCGTTTCACGCGCGCCTCAAGGAGGTATCAGCAAACCTTAGGGGCCCAGCAGAGTCGAAGCCTTATTGGGACCAAGGATTGGTTTCTTAAAGGAAGATTCGGCCCCGGGTACGACAACGAAGGAATAGGAATGGGTTTTTAGTCAGTAAAAGTCTGACACTCCCAAAAGTCATCTCCCGCTCCGCCCAAGAGCGAGGGATGTCATTGGACGATTCACCCAACTAAAAAAAAAAAGTGCACATAAAGGTACGGTCTGCGTGCTTAATCAAGTTACCTAAAAAAATAACTTAAAAAGTTATGTCGATTGAACAAAAAAAAATCTTTCAGTAATATTTTATTAATTTGCACGGAGCATTAAAATAAAAAGGAATAAATATGCAGAATACTCCGATCTCCACTTTTTATTTTAAGTTCTTACAATCCATCCTAAAGTTATCTGGTAAATATCGCAGTTTGCGATAAGACCGCCATTGCACCCATAGCTTCACGCCACGTACAACAAGCGTATGTACGAATACGTGTCTATGAAACTATGCGTCCGTGGACAATAAGCCTAATAATTCGATAGTCAAACTAGCACTGCGCTATACGCATTAGGGCCCTTTTCCTGTCACGCGTATTTTGTCACGATATGATGATAGCACGTTCCGGGCCACAAGCAGGACAAAGATTTCGTTTGCTACTGCAGTGTTGTGCGTGTGGGTAAACTTGTTTGCGATATACGCGGACTATGTGCATGCATGCAACCCGCTTCACTGTAAAAACAACACTGAAAGCAGAAGATCACCGCCCGCATCCGGATAGCGCGCACGCGGACTGCGCGTCCGCAACAAATCCGCGTTCCGCGCGCGTGCTAGCCGCATGTTAGGAAAAACATGTATCCGCATGCGGACGAGAACCGCGTGCGGGTTAAAATACGCGTGACAGCAAAAGGACTCTTAGACCTACGTACACATGTAACACGCCTGATTTGTACGTAGAACGACATCGCGTGGCGTGGATCTAGTGTAGCTCTACAAGTCTAGTTTCCATATAAAATGTATGGAGAGCAACGCGCCCATCGCCGTGTGTAGCACACATATATCAGCAGTGTAGTATCTTTACTCTTTCGACCAATCCTGCTGCCGATACCCTATCAGCTGTCGTCATGTTAACAATGAAAATAAGATAAACATTAATAAGTAATAGTAAGTTAGAAGTACTAACCCGATAACACTAATTAGATTAACACAATAACATAAAACATGAGTATTAATTTTACTTATTATTTCCCATAGGTCAATACAAAGTCGTAGGGTCGTTGATAGCAATTATTAGTTTTGTAAAATAGTAATTAAATTATTTTTCCTATATTTTATTTATTAATTTAAATGAGTATTTTTAATAATGGGACTGTTGTAATTTTTTTGTTAAGAGAATAAAATTAAGACTTTAAACTCTTATAGATAGACAGATAAATATATTCTATATTGTACACCAAAAATAAAAATTACATCACGAACTTAAAATTAATAGGGTGTCACAATGGGCGGTCTTATCGCTAAACGCGATGTTTTACAGACAACCTTTGGATGGATTTGACAGAGAAGGAGAAAAAAAGATACGCAGGTAGTTTATGGGTTTTATTATTAAGGTGATAAGTCCGTGATAAGGCCTGTCATACTGTATGGATCAGAATGTTAGGCTGCGAAAAAGACAGATGAAAAAAGATTGCATGTAGCGGAGATGAGAGTGTAGAGATGGATGTGTGGTGTGACGAGAAAAGATAAAGTGAGAAATGAGTGTATTCGAAGAAGTTTGAAAGTGGCGCCAGTGACTGAAAAGTTGAAGGACAATCGTTTGTCTTGATATGGTCATGTAAAGAGGAGGGATGAAACGCATGTTACTGAAAGAGTTATGGGTATAAATGTGGATGGATGAAGAGGGAAAGGGAGGCCAAAGAAAAAATGGATAGATTGTGTGAGGAGTGATATGAAAGAAAGGGAAGTTAGTGATAGCGTGACGGGTGACAGGATAGTATGGTAGAATAAAACGTTTTGCGCCGACCCTAAATAACACGGTACAAAAGCAGGAAGATGATGAAGGTGAAAGTGAGAGACCGCTAAATTTAATTTTTCTCAAGTTTTTTTACATATTGTTTTTTTTATTTCATTGTATTGTGCAGATCAGAGTAAAGTTGTGTGTTGATTAAAATATCATTCGCGTGCTTAATATGTATTTATTTATAGAACTAGCTTTTGCCCGCGCGACTTCGCCCCTGCTTTTCCCTGCTCCACCCTACTATAACCTACTCTACCCTACTCTACACAACTCTACCCTACTCTACCCTACTCTACGATACTCTACCCTACTCTACCCGACTCTACCCAACTCTACCTTACTCTACCCTACTCTACCCTACTCTACCCTACTCTACCCTACTCTACCCTACTCTACCCTACTCTACCCTACTCTACCCTACTCTACCCTACTCTACCCTACTCTACCATACTCTACCTTACTCTACCCTACACTACCCTATTTTTTTTTCCCATAAACTGGACCTTCTTCTGACAATAATAAACACAACAAAAAAAGACACACTACTCTACACTACCCTAATTTTCATTTTTTTCCATAAGAACCTTCTGCTCACAATAACGAACACAAAACAAAAAAAGAATTAGCGAAATCGGTCCAGCCGTTCACGCGTGATGGCGGGACCAAGGAAATAGGTATTCTTTTTTATATAATATAGATTAGAATCTTTTAAATCATCAGTAGGTACAATCCTCTCAGAAGCAAGCATTTGACGAACTAAACTATAGAGCTATGTAGGGTTTATATCTCCATCCTTGTTTCCCACTCCCACGCCTGTCATAATAAGAAGTCATGGCAAAGTCATGGTAAGGCCCCAGTTTGGCTTTTGGGATTACTTTTTCGTGAAATAGCAAATAAGAAAATTTGAATTTGCTTTTTTCAAAGTCAAAAATGCTTTTATTGATAAAAAACTTTCTCGTTTATTGCTCTTTCTTTTAGTCAAAACCGTTTAAAAGTTCATTGCGTGGTTTAGGAGTTATACTCGATAAACAGACACGCGGAAAGCAACTATTGTTTCATTCTATGTAGAGATAATGTAATAAAGATTACATAAGTATATAATACATTTACTAGGTATAGTATGATCAAAATATTTTATGTAATTTGACACAGCCTCTCGCGCCACCTAGAGCGGGAAAAGTCCAGAGTAGGTGATGTTATTTGATGATTTCTCAACCCCGAAATCAAGCCCATCCACAAACCGTCCTTGGCAACCGTTGCTTAACCTTGGGAATTGACCCGTGCGGTTGTTGCTACGCCACGAGTTCCTCTACTCTTTAGGGTTAGTTCACACCGAGAAACGACGCGACGCTACCCTGCGCGATGAATACTAGAAAACTATTGCTTGACTGCGATCCCACCGGATGGTAAGCGGTGATGCAGTCGTTGATGAAGCGCACTAGTTTATTAAGAGCTTATTCACTCTGACCTCGAAGACACCTAAACTGTAATCGGACGGGAAGACCGCAGCAGGCAAATTGTTCTAGTCTTTAAATGTACGAGGTATAAACGACGAGTAAAAGCAAAACGCTTAGTCCGGAACGTGGATGTATCAACAATGTAAGCGACGACTCAATTTATAACTTTATTTACTACACGAAAGACACATTTTAGATAGACATACCTCGCAGAGCAGCGCTGCGTTATGCAACGTATTCTGAATTCTCTTGAAATGTGTACCTATCTTTTAATATTATATACTAAAATATTTAATACTAAAATGAACGCAAGGATCTAAAGTACAGTCAGCAAAAAAATGCTTTGTATAGGACCTGTAATTGAAATAAAATTCAGTTTAACAAAAAAAGTACTTATTATATATAAAAAAATGTGATTTATATATAAACTTTAGTTCGTATGTACATATTTTAAGCTATTGCATAGCTTCTATCGGGCCTTGAGCGTGGAGACCGAATCCAGAAATTCCGTAACGAAAATAACCTAACACCCCCCACTCATTTGCTTTTTGAGCGTGGTGACCGATAAGAAAACAAATGAGTGAACAATCAATCAAAATTCAATTCAATGTGTGAAAGTGTAACTTCAATTAGTTAATATCAAAGAAAAAAAAAACAAAGGAAAAAAAATACTGCATAAATAAAATAAATACCTAAATAATTATAATTGCATAAGTTGATAAAAATGCTATGCAATAGCTTTACCGCAGCAGTCCCCGAGTGCCACTCGTCTTTTTTTTTCATATTTTAAGATTCTCTTCGCTTAGCGTCGCGTCTCGGTGTGGAGTGACCTAGTACATGCAAGCGTGTTTATTTTTTGTAACTATAATAAGTAATATCATGCACGGTAGGAATTTCAAACAAGTTTTTACTTTACACGCGTGGGATATTCAATTATTATCTAGTAGCTACATACACTGAGATATCGACGCACATTATGTGTGTACCAGGAATCCAATATATGATTCTGGACCCCCCAGTAGTGGAATATTACGTCGTTTTTTTCTTATATTAAAAAAAAGTCTTAATTTTTAATATTGACGGCATAGTAGGCGCAATAGTTGAGCGATTGGCTGCTACGCTGCGTGTTGCCGATTCGATTCCCGCGCTGAACAAATATTTGTATGGGCATGGCAATCAGATAGGTATTTCGGGTCTGGGTGTCGTGTGTGTGTGAGTTTACATGTTTGTGAACACACCCACGACTCAGGAGTAATTCCTAGTATGAGGTAATGTTTAAAAATAACAAAGATACAAATTGATAAAAAAAAATGTAATAGGTTTTTATCAAAACTTTAATTAGAAGATAATGGTGGCCGGTAAGTATTATGCATTTCAAAAATATTGCTAAGTGATGTACTTATTGGCAACTGTCTTACATCTTACAAGTACAATACTAATATTATAAAGGAGAATGCTCATACGCTATACAAAAAAAAATGGCTAAAGTGAGCAAAGGTGGAATTAACGCCAAATTGTACTTCAAATCGTAGAAATTATTGAAAAAGGGACGGGCCTTTTTAAATATCTCGGGTCTTTTTATCTTTTTAGCTTGTTAAACTTGGTAGAAGAAAGTTTCAAAAATTTTATCTAAACCTTCTTCAAATCCGTGTACAAAACTCGACTCGTTGTTCAGGTTAGTTCAGTGGAAGACAGTGCCAAAAAATGTCGTGTGAAGAACAAAACATTAAAATTCAAATGGCTACAGTCATCAATATCACAAAAAGCTATTGCTTTTTATGATATTAATTCATTAAACCCCAAGCGAACGCTGGCGTTGGCGCACCTATTGTCTTTCTATTGTGTCTGTAATTTCCACGATTACATAACATAAATAAATATTAGTAGCACATAACATAAATATTAGTAGCTCAATGCTGAGGGTCGTGAACTCCCTGCTTCATCACTTTAACCTTAAATATTAGTAGCTATTGCTACTTAATTTAAGCCGCACACGCAAAATATGGAATCAAGTAGGTGAATGAAATGTGGTCATGTCAAATTGTCAGTGAGGTAAAAGAAATGTGAATTACATACAGTCTGCGATACGTTTTCTTCTTTTAAGATAATTAGATTTTAATTATTATTGGCATGCATGTACTATTATTTTATTCTTTACTTTACTTTTACACACATCTTTTTCGAAACAATAAAAATGTGCGATAAGTACAGGTTGAATTTAAAGTAAATTGCTAAAAACTGCACATTAGTTTTATTAAAAACCTAAAGAGTCATTTGACGAATCTTGTTTGGCTAAATGTTTCATATTAATCATATATTCATATGTAATTAATTAAACTTTTTACAGGTTCATTTTTTATTTTTTTATTTTTATTAAAATTTCTGTCTATTTCAGACATTGGGCATTACCCTTTTGCCTTTATGATATTAGTACTTTGATGCGAAAATATCCTCTTCACACCGTAACGATTGAATGGATTTTGATGAAAATACCACACGGGTAGATCATGTCATGGAGTAGGACATGGGATACTTTGTATCTCAGGAGAATGTTTCCTTGGGATAATTTTCGACTTTCACAAAGCCGCTGCCAGAAGCAAGTTAAACATAATTTTAATAGCTAGGTAGTCAAACAACTGGAAGTCTGCTTATCCTGTCAAGGCCAATGTGTGAAAGAGACAAACATACAAGCATTCTTCTATCAAACAAGTTCGAAAATAACTCCTCACAAAATACTTAAAGTTAAAAAACATGCAATATTAAAATAAATTAAGAAAAACAATTTAAATAATAAAAATTGAATTACCATATCAGCGTTTTCGCCATGACACCTCGACTTTGCCGAACTTTTTATACTTTTTCTGCGCGCGCGCAGCTAACCGCTTCCTCAATACGAAACGACTGAATAGCCTCCAGTGTAAGTACCTTACATTTATGGGAAAACACATTGTGTTACGTTTCCCATGGCCCTATATTGATCATGGGATTTTAGCTATTGTCTGGATCAATTTCTAAAGTATTACCAACAAAGAAATCCATTGGAAACAAGTAAACGAATAGTGACATATTGTTATCTCTTTCCGTCTTTATGCTGTTGCAGTGTGGGATAAGGACAGCAGTATAGATGAAGTTTGTTGACTGTAGTAGTTAAATAATTAGGTATTTAATTTAATCTTGTAATCGAAGGTAATTGAATCGATTCAGATAAAAGACGATCGTGTTTACGAATCTATCCGAACGCCGGCGCCGTAAGTATCAACTTGTCATTAGATTACATCACTGGTGGTCTTGTAGTCAGGTACTTTTAGGGTTACCATATCTCAGGATTTGTCCTGAGATTTTCTAATTTGTGGTCTTCTCAGGATTGTGGCCGGATTTTGCAAATTACATGAAATCTCAGGATTTTTAAAATTTTCATAAAAATACAGTTTAGGTACAATTAAAGTTAAACTAAAATAAATTAGTAAAAAACTTAAATAAACTAAAATTAATCTTTTTTTGGCAAAGGGGGGTTCCATTGCCACCTCCACCACTTTGAATGCAATGTGCAACGCATGAGTTAGATCTGCAGTGTGAAAAAAAATTCAAACTGTAAAAAGTCTCAGGATTTTTCAATGGAAATCGGGCCTTTTATCTGGTGACCCCAGTATGTTGGTTAGTATCGGATATCTATGGTTAGTATGAACATGCCAGGGCTAGGGATCAATTGAAAGAATCACCGCGGCCCTGAAATGCAAAGGGATGCTGGAGGAACACGGATGGGTTTTAGTCAGTAAAGTTAGAATTATTAATAATTATTTAGTAACACGCCTGATTTGTACGTAGAACGACGCCCCGTGGCATCGCATGGTGTGGATCAAGTGTAGTTCTACAAGTCTAGTTTCCATACAAAATGTGTGGAGACCGACGCTCCCAGATCGGCGTGTGTGCGCAGTGTAGGTAGTTCTACCTTAACTGTAAAAAGGCTCCAGCGAGCTTTTAATCAGCTTAGAACTGCTTGCAAAATCATACACGGAATGATAAACACGCCTAGTCTTCATGATGATTTTCCCAACCATAAAAAAGAAAAAAAATGGGTAGATGTGTAAAATTTTTGTCCCCGGGCAAGACAGCATTTTATTGATGGCACCATGTTAGCGAACAGTAACGCGACGTATGTAACCTATTCCGCGGATGGAAACTCAATGTTCTTCTTGAATATCCTATTGTTGTTATTGTTGTATTTTCCTATTGTTGTTGTTGTTGTTGTTGTTGTTATTGTATTGTTTCTAGTCCTGGACTAGTTCTGTCTGTTCAATAAGGAATGGTAAGAGATACTGGTTCAGTGATTGGGTGCTGCACTGCGTACCGCAGCCAATATTATATTAGTATTTGATGTAACATGCTTTTAACGGGTTGGTTTCGATAACTCGTACGCCTCGATATACCTATAACGTGTAAAATTAAATGCGCAAAACCTCAGACACCCCAAATGATTTTTAATTCAATTGATCTAATTCTGTGAGAAAAAAATGAAAACAAAAATTACAGGTTTTATGTGCAGTTCTAGTTTGTTTAAAATTCATATCTGCATTGAAATAAGAACTTTTATCATCCCGCGTATGAGAAAATTTGATTGGACCACAACTACTTGTGTTTGTTTACCTATTTGGGCGGGTTTGCGCACGTGATGGCTTGACCTGTTAATAAATAGACAGGGCAACATTTTTAAAGACATTTTTTTTTAATGTAAATTATAATAAAAAGTGGTTCAATTAGTTCTCCTCGTTATTCTGATCGAACTAATTTCAGGTTTTGCGCATTTAACGTTACACCTTGTACAGTATATAAATACATACACCCCTATTTTTTATTGGTACAAAAAATGGGGCTCTAGACGTACCCGGTACTGATTATATTTTTGAAGTCAAAAGTAAAAAAAAAAAACGAAATCCCAAAATTGTCCACAAAAAGTTGTCATAATTGGTAAATTCATAATTTAACCCATCATTCATAACGATCACTACTAGAAAATATATACGAGCAGTATTTTTCCATTCTGATCGTCATTTATTTATTCAATAAGCTATTGATTTTATGAATGAATAAACGACAACATTTCCATTTTAGTGACATTTTTGGATTTAAACAAACGCTAAACTTTGCGGTTTATAAATATTATTTATTGAGACTTTACTTAAATAATAACAACACCTTTTCTAATAAGCCCTTTAAGTATTTGTACTTAAATAAATATTAGTGATGATATTAAATATTAGTGATGTATAATAAATATAGAAAAAACCTCGAAAAGCACAATTACAATAATTCCCAACTCGACCATAAATGAAATTATTGAAACAGGCGTGATCTTCCTAAAATGGAGCTGAGAATTTTATTAGAGTCTTGAAGAAGATGTGGCCATTGCCCAGCAGTAGAAAGTATAGGCTAAATAAAAAAAAACTACCTCAGTGAAATTTACCGAGAAGCAGACTCGATGCTTTTTTGCCAAATACTGCAAAATATTAGAATGTCTTTCGTCTACAAACGACAATGCAAAAAACAAATGAAATATATTCTATACATGACACTGGCTAAATGCACAAAACGTGCGAAGCCAAAAGAAGAAAGAAAAGCTAGTCAAGTGCGAATCGGACTCGTGCACGGAGGACACGGTACACAGTATCCTTTGTAAATGGTTCGATTCCAGAATTGACACTCGAAGATTTTTATTTTAATCGCAAAAGTAAGTAATTATGTATTTTGTGACGTAAATAAACAATTTGCAGACTTTTCCTTTACTTGTGCTATGAGACCTTTTTTCTTGCCAAATTTTAGGATTCGTTTCGGAAGTACCTTATAGGTATTGATTTCCTTGCGAATGTTAAAAAAAGCGCCACAAACTAAACAAAAACTGCTTTATATTTAAATTGCTTTGACGTGACATTTGATTTTTTCACTATTTCAAGGGGTAGCTGACCTCAGTATTTAACATTAACTACAACTTAATATCTACACACGTTTTTAAGAAAAAGTCGTCCTGGGATAGACGCATCTTGACATACGTAAGAATAAATTTATTACGTTTTTGCCGACTGATGTACGAAACCCAGCATCAACCGATGTAATGTCACTTTATCTCAAGCCCCAGACGAATGCATGGTTTTTGCTGCATTTCATGGAAAGTTCAACCCAACAAATATAATGGAATGATGTAATACGTACAGAAAAAACCTCATAAATAATATGTTTTAATCATAATAAATAATTTGCCCATTTTGAATAAATAGTAGGTAGCATCTACTTAATACGATAGCGTCTGCAATGTGACCATTTAAAATATCGTTAGGTAACGGCATGCTCATTAATAATATACTAAAATACCATTTTTATGAACGCTGTATTGCACATGTAAATCGATAATTAATCGCAAGTCCTTGACTTTCGATGCAACAAGTTCATAAAACTATAAAGCGCAGTCGATACCGTGAGCTAAGCTAAATTAGCTTAGCTATATTGTCCAAAAGGCCAGGAGGTCTCCATCAGGGATAATGAGTACCACACACGGACACATAACGTACGAGACTGCATGACGTGTGAAGCCGTTCCAAACATCTTGACCGACAATCGTTATTGCTAATAGGATAGATCATAACTTTGTCTAGACCCTCAGGTAACTATAAACTAACCTTTACCCCAATTAAGTTAATGATCATTCCCATGATCTCAGGGGCTCAGCGAAGAATTGAAATGTGGAAATCTTCAACTATTCCAATATAAGACTCTCAGAATTATATCAAATGCTCCGTGGTTCATCAAAATCTCTGAACTACATGAGCATCTACAGATTGGAACCATAAGGTACGACATAGAACGCAAATCAAAGTCATACAAAGACCGACTAATGACACATAGTAACACATTAGCCACAGCTCTTAGTAATCAAAAGGCTAAAACGCCACCACATTTGAGACTGCTTAGTAGAGCAAAGTAATAATAATATTGAGAAGGCAGATTCTTCGCTGGCAGCAAGGACTTTGTCATCAAACAATTCCCACAAAAAAAATGCTAATTGTTCGTCAAACCGATTGCAAGAAAAAAAATCTCATGATCTGTAGCCCGATTCACATAATGAAAACCGTAACGATATCGTAGCGATTTAGTCGTTTAGACCATTTCCGTATTCACATCCATCAATCGAGTTTTAACGACACCGATTTTAAAGTCGTTTGAAATTCGTCGTCGATTTAAAAAAAAGTCTGTATTACATTATCCTGGTAGAATACTTATTAATATAACTGGAGATAAATCGATAGATCGTGAATACCGCTTTTGGATAGGACTTCGATCGAACGACTATAAAACTTAAACGATATTTGGTTTGTTTGATTTTACGTGAATCAGGCTACTCAACGAATTATAACTCTCGCCCGAGAACGATCTATCCTCTAGCCGTAATCAACCGTACAACGTAAGTCATATCGTGGGCTAAACTTAGCTTAGCTGCGCTTTATATGAGTCACTTCTAACTTGTTATATACCAAATTAGCTTTTGCTCGCAGTTTGGCCCGCGTACATAAAATATAGCCTATGTCACTCCGGAATAAAGCAGCTTTCTATCGGTGAAAAAAATATCGCAATCGGACCAGTACTTTAGAGATTACCTCGTAAGAACAAAAAAAACAAAAACAAACTCCCTCTTTATTATATTAGTGTAGATTACCGACTTAATTTCGCTAATGATGGTGTGAAATCATTTTATCATCGTTATTGTAATTTATCCATGAGACTGTGACAACGAAATGCTTTTGTTTAATATGTTGAAAATCAATTTACGCAACTCTGTTACGCTTTCTGATTTCTGCTTTTGACACTTTAAATAGAGCAGTTTAATAATAAAATTTAAGCGATGTATTCATTTCATCGCTGCATCGTTAGTAATCATAAATAATATGGCTTTATAACGATTTTTTTAGAAATCTTGTTTCAGTACTTTATACAGGGTTATTGTTAAACACTAGCAACCTCTTAGAATTATGTTTTCGCATTTTTTTTTTGTATGAAAATTTGAACTAAAATACGATATTTTTTTTAAATCATAGATCAAAATTTGTTGTTTATGGTGTCAGTAATACAGTGCTGCAAGGTTGTGTGTTTCACAAATATACCTGTATACTTGTATTTATACATGGTAATTATAGATATATAAAATTAGTTTTTAGGTTTTGCATATAATCTGAATATAATTTGTTAAGAATCAGTAACTCAATCGATTCCAATAATGTTTACACCATGTTATATTTATTTTCAAAAATATTTAAAAAAGGTCACAAGTTGGACACCACCGACACTAAGTACAACACAGGTGACGGTAGGTCATAGCGGGCAAATAAGTGCCAGCGCACAGCTGGGTGCGAAAGCAAAACAACTCCTAAGTCGCCCGGATGACCCGGTGACCATTTATTTGTAAGGACAGGTCACATAATAATGGGCACGCCACAATTATGGCGGTAAGTCCCTTCTTTGAGGCGTGGCTGGAAAGACCTTATGGCGTCCTTACCTTCCGTATGACGCAGGTCCTCACCGGACACGGTACGTTCGGAAGGTTCCTGCACCGGATTCGTGCGGAAGTGACGCTCGGGTGTCGCCACTGTGCGGAATGCCCGGAGGACATCATGCTAGGGCGGAGCATCACCGTGCCCTCGTGGGGGCGATCGGTGGCGGAGACCTCTCGCGCCGGGCCTTGGTTGAGGCCATGGTACGGAGCGAGGAGGAGTGGCAGGCGGTCGCCGACTTCTGCAAAGCAGTAATGCTCGCAAAGGAGGAGGCCGAACGCTTCAGGTAACGGCGTTCTCGCCGCCGCCGCCGGGATTCCGATCCCGATTTCCGGCCATCGTAGGCGCGGGCTTACGGACAGTGAGCAATGGGTAGCTCGCTGTCCGGCCGTCCGGTAACTGTCCGGACCAAGTCCAAGTCGTCGACAGCGCGCGCTGTCCCGCGCGCCTCAATAAGTTGTCAGCAACAGCAGGGGCCCAGCCGGGTCGAAGCCTACTGGGACCAGGGTTATCCGAAAGGGAACTCGAGCCCCGGTATGAAGGCTAGAAGGAATGGGGTGGGCTTTTAGTCAGTAAGAGTCTGACACTATCTAAAAGCGTGGGTTGTCATTGCATGATTTTTCGCACCATAAAAAAAAAGTTTACATAATGAGCTTATAACATTGTAATTTTTTATGATACAGTTATGGGTACATGAAAATACCAGACACGTGTTTCGCATATACTAAAACTAATGTGGTATACAGGGTTATTTGTAAAACACTAACAACCTTGCAGGACTGTATTACTAACATCATTAACAACAACTTTTGTTCAATAACTTTTTACAAAACATAATTCATTTACCAAAAATAAACCCTCAAGATTTTGTTGGTCTATCTCAAACAGTTTAATTCAGTCTGTTTGACCCGACGCAAGCGCATCAAGCACCCCGACAGCCCCTCCGCTGTTGTACTATTGCTTGCTTCCCATCGACTTCGTAATATTCAAAGGTTCCATTCAAATATTTTTATTTTTGTATGAAAATCTGATGAACTAAAATATGATAAATTTTTAAAAGTCATAGAACTAAAGTTGTTGTTTATGATGTTAGTAACATAGACCTGAGAGGTTGCTAGTGTTTTACAAATACTTAACCCTGTATATTCGGTATATTAACAACTACACATATAGGGTGACTGGTAATTAGTGTACGATACTTAAACACGTGGTTGTGCTCATGATGACCAACAACTTTTACTATGGGAGCAAAGCCGAAATCGCGATAAAAATATCAGCTGTTCAGTACATTAGGCAAACATAAATGTACTGAACAGCTGATTTTTTTAGCGATTTCAGGTTTGTTCCCATAGTAAAAGTTGTTGGTTATCATGAGCACAATCACGTGTTTAATTATCGTACACTAATTACCAGTCACCCTGTATATGTATCACAATTCCTTGGTAGATTTTAATTAGCTATCATAAAGAATCTGACCGTTTAAGATGTCTACCTGTTTGAACAATTTTGTCAAGATAATAAGACATAGTTACGTCGTAAGAAATATTGACAACAGGCCATTCTTACATCAATATATTATTACCAATAATAAGTTCAAGGATCCAATAAACATCAATCAATGAGTCAGGATCGAATGACTTAGCAATAGAGGCCTGTGTCCTGAAATGGGTGGGATCACTGTCAATCAGGAAAACAATACACCACAAGTCAATATGAATTACACTGTATTGTATATTATATTAGCTTCTACCGGTGGCTTTGTCCCTGTAAAAATAAAAAATATCGACCTTTTTTATCTATACATCTATACTCTATACATATAAATAAAATTGGAGTGTCTGTTTGTAATATTGAAATAACTGCTTTTTACTACATGCATATGAATATGTACGGTACATACACCAAAATATTTTTTTTTACAACTTTTGTCGGCTAATCTCTGAAATGGCTGGACCGATTTTGATGGGACTTTTTTTGACAGGTAGATAGCTGTAACATAGGCTACTTTTATTTTAGAAAAAATAAATTCAAAATCCCGTAGTCCACGCTAACGATGTCGCGGGCACAGCTATTTCTTCATAAAAAAGGTCGATATTTTCACACAACATCGTAAGCGCCAGTTTGTGATTTTTGCAGGAATAAATTTTCTCTTCCATAATAAGATAAAAATAATCATTTATTTGCTCAAACATGGGTACACTACATAGATAATAGGTATACATCACAAAATTAATTGTCAAAAAAGTGGATATTTATAAGAACATCATTCATAAAAAAAATATATATTGTTATTCATTTATAACTACTGAGCCAATGATATAGTTATTCTTATTCTTTATTGTACACACAATTTAATTAATTTATTCCATTTTAATATCACTCATCTAATACCACTGGTATTTGTTTGAACCTGTGTTAATTGTCTATTCCGAATGGATACCATTGCTGCAACTAATACTAAAAGAAATTCAAGGATCTAAAGTACAGTCAGCCAAAATGCTTTGTATATGATCTTTAATTGAAATAAAATTAAGTTAAATCCAAAAAAAGTATTTATTTAACAAATTTCTAGTTTAATAATAGATTGTGTACTGTAAACCTGCTCTAAATAACAACAAGCCACCATTTTTGTATGCAAGTCAAGCTTTCTATTTTCCCCCCCAAGATGTTGAGGGTACATTATAGCTTCCTCAGACATATCTAAAAGAAAGTGATTAGTTAGTGAAAGTTTTTGTATATTACGATCGTATAAAAATATTAGGAAACCAAAATTTAATTAGGTTTGACTTGAGCTGACTGTAATAAATTCAAGTCACTGGTATGGGTCCGTACATTAAATTAAATTATTTAACGAGTGCTCTCCGTTCGGAATAGGTAATAAAATTGCGTTCAGACAAATACCAGTAGTATTAGATGAGTGGTATTAAAATGGAATAAATCATTTAATTAAACATACAGTTAAAAAAGTACAGTTGATGTACATAAACGAGCTTAAACCACAACTGGATTTTCTAATAGCAAACCACAAAATGGAGAATGAAATGATTGATTGTTTTGATTGGCATTCTTCTTCTTTTATTTCGATTAGACTCAAATTATTTTACCACCCGGATAGTACGTAACGTTGCTCAGCTCACGGTAAGCTTCGTTTAGGGATTCTTATATAAAAATGAAAGACACGGGCTTGCTCACTATTGTATTTTCTTAGTTGAACGCACAAGCTTTTCTTACAAAGATCACTTCAACACTGAAAAAACTACACACATTCTTTTTTCTACAAATTTTCAAACCTATTCTAGAACAGCATAATCCTTCAAAGTATATTTTTATTTTACAAGCCAGTTCGTTGGCTATATATCTCCTTTCGATATCACAGTACAGTACTGTCGTTGACCTCGTATGGCAGAAAAGGAGGTGACGCATATCCTGAAAAGGCTCGATGTACAGCCTCACTAACACTCAGTGGTAAAGTACACGCAGTTTCACTCAAACAATCCTACCACCAAAACAAAATGAACGCGTAATGTATATTATCGCAAATAGCTCAATTAAATACCATAACAAGATGTTTCTGATATCAAAATAAACTTGTAGATACAAGTACAGTCGGTCACAAAAATGAATTAGTAATTCTTCTTATTTTAAATAATAAATATGACAGCGAAGATGAAGAAGAATGCCTGGAAGAATTTGGGTGAGGCCTTTGCCCAGCAGTAAGACAGTATTTAATAACTAGGGAAATAAAAACTAAATTGCCCTAGCTAACCAACGTACAACAACAAGGATTTTTTTTTAATTTTTTTTTTATTTTATTAGAACTAGTTGGTTGTTGTCGGGTCGGCCGACCCGAGCTGACCTTACCCGATCGAGCGTTACATAGCGGAGCGTGACAGCACAGTTTTCAACACCTAGAAAATAAAGTGCTCAGCGCCTAAAGAAGTTTTCACTTCAAACATATTGCTGTAAGAATATCACTTTGTTTAAAATATCTTGATAGTGAAGACTGCAGCAACACTCTACTACTGCTCGTACAAAACAGAGCAGTCCAAATCAATCCGTAACCATGAATATAATATGTGCTTGACTGTACTGCACAAAGGAACCGTTTACGAGGAGCTGTGACTCATGGAAGTGGCTTCCCAATAATGCAAACTACATGACCGAGCTTGTAGCTTGGAAACTACATGACCGAGGATGCAGGTAGAAGTACCAAGATAAAGATTAGCTAGCGATACTTTAGATGCCTAAGATAATACCTACCCCACAGATGCAATAGAAATATACGAGAAAGTAATGAGGAAAATAATGTATGTTTTCTTATCTCATCATTTTTCAACCAACTATTCTGATTTCCGAGTCAATGACCATTGCACTGGTCACCATGATACCATGACCACTATCATACCTAGATAAGTACACATTTTTACACTATTTATGTTGAGTTGCGCTAGCTAATTTAATTAGACTCTATTTAATAAATATAATGAGCAGTGGTGGCCGAGTGGTAACGCCCCGACTTACGAGTTGTAGGACGCGGTTTCAAACCCAGCCAGGCGCATTACTTTGTGTAATTTAATTCATCACCACTGCTCTCAAAACGGTGAAGGAAAACTTCGTGAGAAAACCGGCATGTCTTAGAACCAAAAATTCGAAGACATGTGACATCCACCAACCCGCACTGGGCCTGTGTGGTGGATTACGGCCCATTCCCTCTCCTAGAGAGGAGGCCTGAGTCCCAGCAGTGGGAACATTATAAGGCCGGTTATGCTATGCTATGTAATAAAACAAATGTCTCAGATGTTTAAAAAAAAATTGAGTATTTATGTACCTATTGTTCATCCAATATTTAATAACCATGACGTACAGAAAATTCGAGATTTAAATATTTATAATATTCCACAACTATTACATAACGCCATCTAGTCCCAAACTAAGCAGAGCTTGTGCTGCGAATACTAGGCAACTGATAAACATACTTAGATATTTCTAAACACATACATAAATTACTTATAGATAAATTACACCCAGACACAGAACAAAATTAAATGATCGTGTTCATCACACAAATATTTGTCTTAGGTGGGAATCGAACCGACGACCTCCGGCATAGCAGTCAGAGCCACTAACCACTAGACCAACAGGCCAGTCAAAATTAATCTTTGTTAAGTTGGTCATAAAATATGGTCAAAATGTAATTACGTCATTGTTCTACGCTGTGTTCTCGTGAATGAGCGGTATGTAGGTAGGTACAATGTACATTCATGCCTTTTGTAACAACACTGTTACTATTGTCTTTCAAATCTTTAATTAGGACTGTGTATTACAACAGTATGATAGTCCCACTAAAAATTAACAAAAAAATTACTAATTAGAGCAAGTAACTAAATAACAATACCCGGCTCAAGACCAACCTAAATAATCTATCTATTGTTTAAAATAAAACAATATTTCGTTAGGTAAAACCTAGAACAAAGACTGTCTAACAAAATACGATGGCAATTAGTCAAAAGCTACAATCATGTTATAATTTAATTATATTCCAAAAGATAATTAATACCTACTATAATCAACAACCTAATTAGCGACTGTCCATCAATTATCACCATTTAAAAATAAATAATAATTATCCCACACTGACACGGCTTAATTATAGTTAATTTAAGTACTATTTATCATGATAAAACATTACAAGCATGACTTAATACCGTAAACCGGAATACTCGTACCTAATATACCTACAAACACATATACAATGATTAATTAGTACCTGACAATGACAGATACATGCACGAATCTAAACAACATAATTTATTTTGGTAGCAAATATTTAGTTTTCAACACGAACACTGCACATATTTTTTTTTTTAATTTAACAACACTGTTACCCGGCCTGTCAAGCACTAAGTATTTGAAATGGTAATAATAAATAGGGAAAAATGTCCTCGGGGATTCGATAAAGTCTTGTTTTAATGACGCACTGACCACGACTGGGCCTGCTTTGTTATATTTTTTGAATTGTCAACAAATTGTCTAATTACTAACGCGAGGATTTCGATGAGAGGTAATAGATGACAACGTATTTGATCACGACCTTAGCAGAGGTCAGGTTTATACAGGATGATCGGTTGTTTGTTTTAGGAATTTATAGAGTGAATAGGCTCTTAATAAACTAGTGCGATTCACCGTCAACGATTGCTTCTGTTTACCATCAGGCGAGATCGCAGTCAAGCTCAATTTATATCTCTATTTGAATGAAAAGTTGTAAGAGAACCATTTGTCTTAGTATGGTCATGGAGAGAGAAGAGATGAATGGAACTCGTGCTAAGAGAGTTACGAGTAATTAATAAGTACATGTGGATGGATGGAAAGCGCGGGAGAGGCCAAAGAAAAGATGAATGGATGATGTGAGGAGTGATATGAAAGAAAAGGGAATTTAGTGATAGCGTGACGGGTGACACGATAGAATGGCAGAAAAAAACGGGTTGCACTGACGCCCAAATAACACGGGATAAGGGCAGGGGAAGGGAGCAAGGGAAAATGGCGACTTCCTAATTAAAAAGGAAGTCAGGAAGAAAAAAACAAGATACCCTTATACTCTTAGACCGCCATTGTACCCATAGAAATTGTTATTATTTTGGTGTACAATAAAGTTTATTCTATACTCTATATACTAAATAAATAACAATAATAAATAAGTTAATAAACAGGTAAAGTTTGTTTTTAGTTTTTTTTTTTTTGTTTGTAGGAGGTAATCTCTGAAAATACTGGTCCGATTGCTAAATTTTTTTCGCCGATAGAAAGTTGCTTTATTCCTGAGTGATAGTGGATAGGGGTTTTGTGTACGCGGGCGAAGCCGCGGGCAAAAGCTAGTATTAAATAATTTCTTTACCATTTAAATAACCCTAACATCTTTTCATTAACATTAAACAATCATTCGTTCATCAAAGCTAACAGAACCATAAAGTCTCAACCTTTGATACAATCTGAAAACCATTCGCACTAATTAAAAACGTATATACCCAAGTGCGGTTCGGACTCGCGCACTAAAGGTTCCGTATCCATGGGCGTATAGTACATGGCAATTAAGTTGAACCCGTTGGCCGTCGTTGCTATGGTTACGCGCAGCCCCCCCACTTTGATTGAGGCCCGAAAATTGTTACTGCACACTCAAAGTCGATCGCCGTTTTGGTTCAACTTGTATGCAACGTATTGTAAAAGATTAGTTAAATATGACATGTATTGAAATCCTATATCAATGATATGGCCAAACTACGAGTAGGATTGTCATATCATCAAACGTTAACGTATAAACGATCTAGCCAGTTTAACTCGGCCATATAATCATCACCATCATTTCAGCCGATAGACGTCCACTGTTGGACATAGGCCTTCCCCAAGTGTCGCCAAAATTAACGATCCTGTGCGTCCCTCATCTATCGGATTCCCGCAGCTGGTGTCTCTAAGATACAGAACCCTAAAAACAGAAAATTAATCTGCGCTGCTCAACAACTTTGGTTTTTTTTACTCAACATTTTTCCAAGTCGTCGTTCATAACAGAGGTTGGAGTAATGAAACACCCTGTGTATACGGGACCTCCAGGTCAAGTGGGTTTAACGAGCAATATTGCATTTTGTAATGTTCAGGTCGAGTGCATGCGCTACTATGATATTACTTGACGTGCTTACGTGTGCTATATTGCGAGAATAAATGTTTTAAAAAAAAAATTAGACAATTACAACCTTATTTTTAACACGCTATTAGCTTCACCTGTATGTTTGTAACCAACGCCTATGAACTCGATTTTGACCTACTTTGGGCGATCAGATTTTCTTCAAACTTTGCACACCCATCAAAGACTGATGACAATACAAGAAACCGTTTTTTTTAGTGAAAAATAAAACTATAGTTTAAAAGAAAGTAATAATAATGAACGAAAAATATTAATATCATTGTGAAAAAAGCGTGGGGTGCTCAATTTACGAAAAATATGGCACAAAGCACCCCACGCTTTTTTCATAATGATATTAATGTTTTTCGTTCATTATTATTACTTTCTACCTATATTGAAAATTATTTTACCCTTTTTAGTTTGATATGCTATGAAAGCGTGTTTTTCTAGTTTTTTTTTTTAAACTATAGTTTTTATCATTGTGAAACCTAAAAGACCTGTCTATTATTTTATGTAAAGAATCTATGTACAACAAAATCATATCATGAAAAATTACAAAGTTATAAGCTTGTTATGTCAGCAAAAGTACATAGTCACCAGGCCATCCAGGTGACTGCGTGGTTTTTTTGCACTTGCACCCAGCTGTTTGCTGGCTGCTAATGCCCGCTATGACCTGCCGTGACCTGTGTTGTACTTAGTGTCGATGGTGTCCAACTTGTTACCTTTTTAAATATTTTTGGGAAAAATATAACCGTAAAGACTATTCGAATCTATTCAGTTACTGATTCTTAACAAACTATAATATTCAGAATTCGCATAAACTAAAAATTATGAAGTAAGTATATATATACTTTTTTTTTAAGGTGAGAAATCATATATACACGTTAGGGTGTATCTGACAGGTTTGACTGCACAGTTATACATGTCAGGTAAGCTTGCGAGGAAATCTCACAGTTGTGCAACAAACACGCTCCGGTTTACTTGTAAAACTCAACTGTACAAGCAAACCTGTCAGGTATATCCCAGCGTGTATGGCTACCTTTATACTGCCGCTTTATGACGGAGCGGGAAGCCGTGTAAGATTTTTACTGTCTAAAACCACACGTATGTTCGTTTAGTTTGCACGTATGTTCATTTACAACATATTACAGTTTCAAGAATTCATCTTACATATTTGTATTTAAAAAACTATCGCACTTTTTATTATGAGTCGGATTTTTTGGGCCTAAGTGTTTGTAGGTAGGTATAGATACTATTTATTAGGTCCTACCTTTGTGACGAAATGACAAAATGGGAAAATGAAAACGTGTTGCACCAACCCCCAATTAAAACGATACTAGGGCAGGAAGATGACCTTATAAAACACATGCAATTATTTGAAACCATTTCATTGTTGATCGAAGAGAACCATGTCCATGTCCTGTAAGGCTATGCAAAGATCTTTTGGCTCGAGGCCAAAATTGGAACGAATGAATCCGGCTAATATTTCTCGGACAAAATACGTTCATTAATTAGCCCTCCTCAGAAAAATCTGGCAATGTCATTCAAGCACCAAGGACTTTTGCTGCTATGCTGCCTGTCCTGCACAAACACTTGCACCTTTCAGGATTATACGAGGCCAATAACAGAGCTGTAGGTAAAGTGTACAAGTTGCCAAATACTGGTCAGAAAAATAATAAATACCTAAGTAGGTAATATAAAGGGCAGCATTTAAACGAATGACTTGATCCAGATGGAATACCCGTTGAAGTATGGAAGTTATTGCGAGTGGATGGATGGATGTGGTTAGATTTATTCTTCAATAAGTTGTTTCAGGAAGAAGCCATACCTGATGATTGGTGGAACAGTTCTTTGGTGCCCATCTATAAAAAACAAAGGTGATGTGCTTGAGTGCAACAATTATATAGGCTAATATCACATACTATGAAAGCCTGGGAGATAGTTATTGAGAGGCAGTTGAGATAAGAGACTGAAATTTCACAGAACCAATTCGGTTTTATGCCTGGTCGGGGTACAACGGATGCCATTTTCGCTTTGCGCCAGCTATGCGAGAAATACAGAGGTGCACATAAAAACTTGCACATGGTTTTCGTTGACCTCGAAAAAGCATACGACCGGGTACCTCGTGAGGTTCTGTGGTGGGCCCTTAAAGAGAAAGGTGTGCCTGGGAAGTATGTGCAGTTGATCCGAGCGATGTACAGTCGATCTAGTACCCAAGTCCGATCCACAGTGGGCACCACTAGAAACTTCAATGTGGCTGTCGGCTTACATCAGGAATCGGCTCTCAGCCCTTACCTCTTCCTGATGATAATGGACGCTCTGACGTCGGACATTCAGTAGGAGGCTCTCTGGAGTATGCTGTTTGCCGACGACATTGTGCTGATTGCCGAGAGTAACCTAGAGGTCCAAAACAGATTGGAGGTGTGGTGGCACAGACTGGAGAGTGTTGACCTGAAATTGAGTAGAACCAAAACGGAGTACTTGTTCTGCGATTTCGGCAGTCTCTCCAACCCTGTGCCTTTAGCTCTCGCCGGAACGCCCATACCAATCGTTCTGAATTTCGGTACCGCGGGTCGCTCGTTCAGGGGGATGGTGAGGTAGACCGAGACGTAACACGTCGGATCAACGCAGGATGGATGAAATGGCGATAGGTCACGGGAACAACTTGCGACCCACGCATGGCCCTCAAATTGAAGGGTAAAATTTACAAGTCCGTCATAAAACCAGTCATACTGTATGGATCAGAATGTTGGGCTGTGAAAAAGAAGGATGAAAAAAATTAATTTAAAAAATAAAAAAAAACCCGACTGCGTAAAAAAATACTTTAAATAAAAACTGAAAAGAATAATAAACAAGTTCAGTCCACAGTTAAGCAACAGTCGGGACCCACATTAGATAGAATGATTTTAGTCTAGATTATTTTAATGGGTCCCGACTGTTGCTGAACTGTGGACTGAACTTGTTTATTATTCTTTTCAGTTTTTATTTAAAGTATTTTTTTACGCAGTCGGGTTTTTTTTTATTTTTTAAACTAATTTTTTATTTTACACTTTTTAGTTGCAATTATAATATCACTATTTATTCACCATATTTTAGACGTAAAATCACTATTAAGTTCAAAAACCGACCTAGGCATTCGCCTCAGTACAAAATAAATAACATATATTTCCTGTTGTACTTTTTTCAATATGGTCATGACATACCATTTTGAAATCCTCATGATAAAGCCCTTTAATTTGATACCCATATTGCAGAATAAACAAATAAAAATTTTTTTTTACTCTAACATATAGCATCTCACAGTCGATATGTTGTTTTTTTTTTCAACTTCACCTATTTAAGAACACTTGGGTTATCAAGACGAATCTAACGATATGTTAATTATAAAAATCTGTTCAGCGGTTTGGAAGATATGAGGTAATAAAGAATATTACATACATACAAACATACAAGATACAGGTCGCGCGGTGAATCAAGATCGCTCGGCAAAAGTGGAAGGGGCATGCTCAGTATTCAATTCTAAGGCCTATTTGGCGACGTGCGGGCGGGTGTGCGCCGTCGGCGACACGTCATTGGTAGATAGAGTCGCTCTTCAATTCCCGCTTTGCGTTCTCGCGTCTCATTGGATACTGTTGTACTTGGGTACTATTGCGTACAGCTTGTGTTATCGTATTAGTAAAACGTAGTCGTAAAAAAAAATGGTTAAAAATAAAGTTTTAAAACGGCTAGCCAGAAAAATAGTTTACGACGTGAATTGTTACGTTAAGAAAGAAACTAACTAAATTATTTTTTTTATTTTTATTTTTATTTTAAAAATTTAATTTTTTCTGAATTTACCTACTTACAAGATAAATTACAAGCAAAAACTAGTGTTATTATAAGTTATGTTACTAATGTTCAAACATACGAAATTAAAAATAAAATCCTAACATACTAAGAATTTCTGTGCGCAATTGTACACATGCGCCGATTGCCCCCACTACTTTCACCGAGCGATCTTGATTCACCGCGCAACCTGTACGCGCGAAAAACGTAACCCTTCTTGCAGTTGGGTAAAAAGATTGCATGTAGCGGAGATGAGAATGTTGAGATGGATGTGTGGTGCGACGAGAGTGGATAAAGTGAGAAATGAGTATATTAGAGGAAGTTTGAAAGTGGCGCCAGAGACTGAAAAGTTTAAAGGTAATCGGTTGTCTTGGTATGTATGTTCATGAGAAGAGGAGAGAAGAAGCGCATATTACTAAAAGAGTTCTGAATATAGGTACATGTAGGTGGATGGAGAGGGAGAGGAAGGCCGAAGAAAAGATGGATGGATTGTGTGAGGAGTGATATGAAAGAAAAGGGAGTTAGCGATAGTTTGACGGGTGACAGGACAGAATGGAAGAAAAAAAACATGTTGCGCCAACCCCAAGTAATATGGGCAGGAAGAAGAAGAATTCAAACGATTGACTGTAAATTAAAATTGTAAGTGACAAAAATAATTATTTTGGGTTATATGATGCGCGATGCGATAGGTAGCGTTTGCCGGCCGCTGCCATGGCACGGCTCGCTTCGCTCGCTCGGCTCACGCGAGGTGGGTAACAGTTCTAACCTAACCTATTTCACCCAGATCAAATGAATGATGAATCTACCTGCAACTCGATAATTACACAGTGATGAAAAGTTAACTTTTAAGTAGTTCGATATGTGTGTAAACCTCAATTTTATTTCTAGTCGCTCACTAAATAATTTAGTCGTTTAAATAGGATTTTTATACTTAATATAAATATCCATCGACACGCAAAGAAGAAGATAATATTATAAAAATACTTTAAATAAAAACTGAAAAGAATACCTATTATACAAGTTCAGTTCACAGTTCAGCAACAGTCGGGACCCACATTAGATAGAATTACTTTAGTCTAGATTATTTGAATGGGTCCCGACTGTTGCTGAACTGTGGACTGAACTTGTTTATTATTCTTTTCAGTTTTTATTTAAAGTATTTTTTTACGCAGTCGGGTTTTTTTTATTTTTTAAATTAATTTTTTAGTTGCAATTCACTTACAGCCAGAGTACCTTTTTCTCATGACAATTCCAATTAACTCAAACCTTGCTAGGATGCATTGTTTTATTATGAAGTTCCCGTGTCTACCTTCCGGCTCCATCATCATCATCAGATCAGTTCGATAGTACCTTATAGCCAAAGTACATCTCATGACAATTCTAATAAGCCCAAACACGGCTAGGATACATTGATTAATTACGGAGTTCCGGTGCCTATCTTCCGGCTCCATTATCATCATCAGGTCACTTCGTTGATACCATTTTCAACATACCTATTCAGAACCATTCATTTATTATTTGTATTATCGTAGTCGTATAACTATGTTCATTGTGATATCTGTGTGAGTATGAACTTCCGTTAGCCATTTCTGGTCTTCCTCACCAGTTCCACTTCATCAAATGTAATTTTTTGACTGTAAATGCTTAAGTCTTTGATAAAAATACCAAAATAACTATATGGTTGCCTATAACGCCTATAATATTTGAAGAGTTCCCTCGATTTTGCCAAGATTCCATCATCAAATCCCAACTTGGTGACTATGGAACCATTTGGGAAGTATACCCTTTCCAACAAAAAAATAATTTTTCAAATCGGTTGGCAAGCGACGAAGGTATGCGCGAACATACATAAAAAAAAATACAAACATCCGAATTGAGAACCTCCTCCTTTTTTAAAAGTCAGTATTTTTGCTAATATAAAAAGTCTGTTTAAAGTTTAATCTACAGAAAATTTGTGTGATTTTTAATTATAAAGGCTTTATTAATAAAGCAGGAAAGGCATACAAACGAGACGTGTCATCAATATTACTAAAAAAAGGACTAGAAAACATATTTTATTTTTAGGGTAGTTTTGAAAAAACTAGTACAGTTTATTATTATTCCAAGAAGAATCTGCCAAACCATCTTTAATCCGTAAATTGTTGTAAATTGTACAAACGAATTTCTTCCTTTTCTCCTGTTTAGTGCATGCAAAAAACTTTTTAGAAAAAAAAAATAACCGAATTCACTAAAAAAATACACTAAAACGATCAAAATAACTTTAATTTCGGAAGTCGGTGTTTCTCGCTATTGTTTGTTTCTTATATAATACCGACTTCCGAAATTAAAGTTATTTTGATCGTTTTAGTGTATTTTCTTAGTGTCGGTTTTTTTTTTTTTTTTTTTTTGTAAAATGTTTATTTCACACTTTTTAGTTGCGATGCACTTGTAGCCAGAGTCCCTTTTTCTTATGAAAATTCCAATCAACCCAAAACCTGGTAGGATACAATGTTTTATTATGAAGTTCCCGTGTTCACCTTCCGGCTCCATCATCAGATCAGTTCGATAATACCTCATAGCCAACGTGCATCTTATGACAAATCTAATAAGCCTAAACACAGCTAAAATACATTGATTAGTTATGGAGTTCCGGTGCCTATCTTCCGGCTCCATCATCATCAGATCAGTTTGATAATACCTTAAAGCCAAAGTGTGTCTCATGACAATTCTAATAAGCCCAAACACGGCTAGGATACTTACATTGATTAATTACGGAGTTCCCGTGTCTACCTTCCGGCTCCATCATCATCATCAGATCAGTTCGATAGTACCTTATAGCCAAAGTACATCTCATGACAATTCTAATAAGCCCAAACGCGGCTAGGATACATTGATTAATTACGAAGTTCCGGTGCCTATCTTCCGGCTTCATTATCATCATCAGGTCACTTCGGTGATACCATTTTCAACATAACTATTCAGAACTAGGTATTCATTTATTTGTATTCTCTTAGTCGCTTAACTATGTTCATTGTGATAACTGTTAACTTCATACTAGTTCCGTTGGCCATTTCTGGTCTTCTTCACCAGTTCCACTTCATCAAATGTCACTTTTTGTCTATAAATGCATAAGCCCTCGGTGATAATACCAAAATAACTATATGGTTGCCTATAATATTTGAGGAGATCCCTCGATTCCTCATAGATTCCATCATCAGAAATGGATTTTGAAAAAAATGGGACCAATCTGGAAGCATATCATTTGAGGGGAAAAAAAAATTGCAAATCGGTTTATAAACGACAGAGTTCTGAGGTAACACACAAAAAAAAGAAGTAAAAAAAATAATAAATCCCAATTCATAACCACCTTCTTTTTTTGGAAGTCGGTTAAAAAGAAACCTTGTGCATTTCACGTTCTTGGGTCCAGTAGTTTTGGCTGAGCGTTACGTTTATAAGTCAGTTTCTGTATTTAAAAAATATATTATGCAGCGTCCGTGATACTTAAAGGCCTCAGTGGCTAGGTCATTAAAAAAATGTCATCTGGCAGAGGCCTACAATCTCAATGTCACTGTCAATGTCAAAAACACTTGCTCGAAGATTTGGAATTAAAAGCATAGAATATTTAGCTTTCTCTTTCTTTTCTAGTAGAAAGTTAATTTTTTTTTCTTCTTCCGGTATTATACAATGTTATATATGCCTATTTTTAAATACTGGATCGTTTTTGCGTTAAACAACAAGTTAGTGTTTTGTAAAGAGAAAACAAAAGCTAAATAACGCCGATATTTCATAAAAACGATACAAATAAGTAGTAAGTATTGAAAAAAAGGAAGTATGCCTCGATCGTGAGTATTTATATGTCCAAAATCAAGCTAAAATCAACCTAGGACATATAAATCTAAAGAAGTCACAAGTTGTCCTTACACGAAAATATAATACTTTTTATTTCTCTTATAGACCGTTCCGCATCACAGTAGTTATTACAGGCATCATAGGCAGAATTGAGAATAGCAATATTTTAAATTCATCTTTAAATATAGACTGACGGTCAAATCAACGCCCAGCAGTGTTTTCCTTTTTCGGTTTCTTTTTATGACGTAGGTGAGGAAAAAGAGAGAATTTTCCCAAATTCCCCCTCTAAAGAGATGAAACAAGGGTCCTAAGTTGGTCTGGAAAAAGCAGACTAACGTAGGCGAAGCCGCTGGCAGAAAGTAGTAATTTATAAACAAGGTAAGTTTATATTGTCTGCCATGTTAGTGTTAATAAAATAAAATAGGTTCTATTTATCATCTGACTGGTGTGGTGGACTAGTGGTTAGTGGCCCTGACTGCTATGCCGGAGTTCGTGGATTCGATTCTCACGCAAGACATGTTTGTGTGTCATTTGTTCTGTATCTCGGTATAATTTATCTGTAATATGTATGTATTTAGAAATATATAAGTATGTTTATCAGTTATCTAGTACTCATAACACAAGCTCTGCTTAGCTTGAGACTAGACGGCGTAGTGTGATAGTTGTAGAATATTATTATTATCATCACATCAAAAACATCACATTAGATCAACTCAGGATGAATGAAATAGTAATCACTGGAACAACTTGTTATTCACAAATGCCCCTCAAGTTGAAGAGTGAAATTCAAAAGTCTGAAAAGACTTGTCATACCGTATAAAACAGAATTTTGGACAGTGAAAAAGATGAATACAAAAGATTGCATGTAGCAGAGATGAGAATGTTGAGATGGGTGCTTGGTGTGAGGAGAATGGATAAAGTGAAAAATGAGTATAAACTTCATCCAAGTTTGAAAATCACTTGTCTTGATATGGTCATAAGAAGAGGAGGGGTAAAACACATGTTACTAAAAGAGTTGTGAATATTTAAGTACATGTGGATGGATATGACCTCTTTTTTGGGACCATCTACCAGTAGTACATATAATTTGAAAAAAGAAATACTTATCCATAACTTATGAATCCAATGTCAAATACTCAACTGACTTTAAATAAAAAATAAAAAAACATAATACTTGGAACATTATTTTATAATATTGATTAAGGCTTATAGTCCCTTGAACCATCTGGCCTAAATTAAATGGACGCAACTCTCGCACCCGCCTAGGCGGTACGCATATCTGTGCATTTATTTGCGGCCAGCAGCGCCCGGAAAAGTCGCGGCTGACCTTTAAATCCATTTTCTTTGCGAAATATTGATTGATTTACACATGCTATGTTCACTTTGAAGAATATTCAACCACCAATTTTTATGTATAAAAATGTTTCTAAAAATCCAAGTTTCGAAGGAGTAGGAAAAAAGTTGCGAAATTGCTAAATATTTTTTTTAGACAAAAGTATTAATAGCACGAAAAAATCAAATGTTGATAAAATTGTTCATGAATCTATAATAAACATATATTTTTTTCAAACCTATAAACCTAGCTGTTACCGAGGAGTTCTTGAGGCTTCAGAAAGTCACTGTTTTATGGCACTTTTCGGGCGCTTGGGCCTTAATATCGATTTTTCTGTTCTTATATCTTGGCTTTGGTATTGTTTTTTAAATAAAAATAAGCACTTCTCAACCTGTGCTTATTTATTATACCTACGACCCTATGCTTACCAGTCCATATAGCAATGTTAAATATATTTTTTTTCTTTTCCAGTAAAAAAAAAGGCAAGAAGGTTAAAAAGGTGAAAAACCGTAAACCGAAGAAGTTTGTAAAACCATGGTGGGCCGGAAAACTAAATAAACCAGTGCCCGCTTTGAAAATTGTCAACTTAATAAAATCATCGTCATACCCAGTTGCAATACCACCAAAACCAAAAAAAGTTAATTTAGTCAGTGGTATTTCACCACATATTCCTAGTGTTAACACAGAAGCTTCTAGTATAAAACCAACTGCTGTAACTGATACAGCTTCAAATTCCACTGGTAATACTGTACAAGAAAGTTCTGAAGAAATGACAAAAAGGAAAAATAAGTTTAAGAAATTAAGAGCAGCAGCTATTGATCGCGTACAAGCAGAGTTAGCCGCTAAGACTAATATGCAAGGTACCGCTCAGACTAGCAATCAGGGTGCCTATCAGACTAATATGCAGGGTGGCGCGCAGACTAGCATGGAAGGTGGCGCTCAGACTAGCATGCAGGGGGGCGCTCAGAGTAGCATGCAGGGTGGCGCACAGACAAGCGTGCAGGTTACCGCTCAGACTACTGCATCAGCTGCAGCTCAGGCTACTGCACCGCTTTTTGACCAACCTGTCGTCCAACCTATACAGACTGGTCCGAATGTTTACATATTGCCGCCAAATTATGTAATGCCTGAACAACAGAGACCGTAAGTTGTATAAAAGACTTGTCTTGTACTTTTACTCCAATTTTGTTTTGTGTAGTCATCACATTTTTTTTATGTTCCAAATCACAGCATACATTACATTTTTGTATTCGAAACTATAAAAGCCTTTAATGATTTATACCTATATGGTTAGTGCGTACGGAATAAATAGATTGGATAGTAAGTAAATCTGTAAGTTGCTGCATGACACCGGCATGACTCATGTAATATCTCTAAAACCGCAGTGGACCCATGTGATAATGACAACTCCCCAACATTATTATTATTTTATTTATACACATATTGATTAAATTTGTAAATATTCCAAAAATAAAAATAAAACATTTAAAAATATAAAAAACAGTATCCCACCGGTATCGGGAACAGGGTCCAAGCTACCGGCGGTCAGGGCTCCAGAGAAAGGAACCTCCTAACAATAGGTACGAGCCGTGTCCAGGAGTACCGCTTTCTAAATCAAGCCTTTGATCCAGTCGCCTAACGCGAGCCTCCTAAGGCGTTGGTCGACGCTCTTGGCTATTAAGCCATTGCCTGCTTATTATTATTTTATTATTGATAGGCACGCGTTTGACTACCATCTCACCTGACGGTAAGCGATGATGCGATAATTTCAGCCTATTATGCTCTTTGCTTCATTACCCTCCATGGCTCTTTACCTATTCTGATAGATTTTATTTGGTCACTGTATCTTATTTGTGAGCTGATTTCCTCTAAGCCCTAAACTTAAATAAACACATTACCCCAATAAATAGATAATTCAGTAAATTAATGTAATGGTATATTTATAAAATCTATACTAATATTTTAAAGAGGAAAGATTTGTATTTTTGTACTAGCTTTGCCCGCGCGGCTTCGCTCCCGCTCTTCCTTACTCCACCCTACTATACCCTACTCTACCCTACTATACCCTACTCTACCCTACTATACCCTACTCTACTCTACCCTACTCTACCCTACCCTACTCTACTCTACCCTACTCTACCCTCCTCTACCTTACTCTACCCTACCCTACTCTACCCTACTCTACCCTACTCTACCCTACTCTACCCTACCCTACTCTACACTACCCTACTCTACCCTCCTCTACCCTACACTACCCTACTCTACCCTACACTACCCAAATTTTCATTTTTTTTTCCATAAGCACCTTCTCCTCATAATAACGAACACAACAAAAAAAAAATTAGCGAAATCGGTCCAGGCGTTGTTGAGTTATGCGCTTACCGACACATTTTGCGATTCATTTTTATATTATAGATGTAACGAATAAACTGAAAAACTACTGTGCCGATTTAAAAAATTCTTACACCATTGGAAAGCTACATTCACCCTGAGTAACAAAGGCTGTATTTATTGCCCGTGCGAAGCCGGGACGGGCCGCTAGTTTGTTATAATTTTATATTAAAAAAAACTGGGCAAGTAAAATATGTTATAGGTGGTCATGTTAACTGTACTTAAAAATATGATAGTCACTTATAAAACTTTTATTAAAAGTACAAAAAAATAAAACAAATTATTTCAGATTCACCAATCAGCAAAAAAAGAAATGGCTGAAATTTCAGAAAAAAATTGAAACCAGAAAGTATATCAAAGCTGTTAAACTGGCTGCTCAGGCTGGAACTAAACCGCCAGGTAAGAAATTCATAATTATTATGGTTGAAGCTCCAAGGTAGTCCACGAAATTCATTTTTCAGATCATCATCATCAGCCTTTTTAATGTTCCTACTGCTGGGACTCAAGCCTCCTCTCTAGGATAGGGAGTGGGCCGTAATCCACCACGCGGGCCCAGTGCGGGTTGGTGGATGTCACATGTCTTCGAATTTTTGGTGCTAAGACTCTTCCTTACAATGTTTTCCTTCACCGTTTTGAAAGCAGTGGTGATGAAATAAATTACACAAAGTAATGCGCCTGGCTGGGCTTGAACCCGCGACCTACAACTCGTAAGTCGTGGCCGTTACCACTCGGCCACCACTGCTCTCTTTGTGGCCTGCACATTATAGTAGAGGAAAGCTGTACGTTAGGGTAGGGCGTGGTTCGGCGACTGCCCAGGGTGCCAAATTTGAAGGAGTGCCTTAGGTGTGAACTCATTCGTTATGAGGATCTGACAGTCGGGCTTCCGGATGGCCCTGTACAAGTCCCCTCGTACTTGTGATGCTGTATTTATTCTTTTATGGCCCTCAGACCGCACCTCTACCGGTATCCCAAAAATAAGTAGAAGGGGTTTAATCGGCGTCGAAATTGGCGATGTACCGGGGTCTTGTCCTCAAGAGCTGGTGGAATTTCGAGGAATATTTCCGACTTTTGACTCCCAGATTGGAGCGAGACGGGGCTGGCTCCACGTGAGAATCGTGGGCTACAGGGCGTTTCGTTGAGGTTTTAATGACAGATGGGGACGCCATAGACTAGGTAGAGGTAACCTGCGCCTGATGATGGGGACTATCACCGGACACTGCACACTGAATAAGCACCTTCTCACAATAGGCATCACAGACAGTCCCCTGAGCAGAGTATGCTTTGAGGGGGTGGAGACGATTGCGCATGTGCTCCTTGACCGCACGGGTGTTACTGAAATACGCACAAGTACTATAGGATCCCCAAACTCCCTTACTGAAGCCCTGAAAAACCTGAGAGCCCTAATCTGAATAAGCCCACCTAAGGTTATGCCCGCCATGGTCCACGTACAATGGTCCGCATAGGACTAAGTGCGGAAACCATACTTAGACATAAGACATAAGGGAGCGCCATAGAAATATCATCCATGGCTCTGATAGTATTAAAACCGGCACTGGAGGAAAGCTTTGAATAACAAAGATTACTTTTCACTCGTGCACAGCTGGAGCATATCTAATGATTCAATGTAAACTTCTTTCAGATCCTATTCCCGAAGAATCACCCCTTCCAGAAACAAGCCAAGATGGGTCTCCGAGTGTTATCGGACAAACCAGTGAATCTCCCTCTTCTGTGTCTACAGATGGGAGCAACCAGGGATCCAGTAAGTTCACTTTAACCCCTCGAGCGCCTATCTCCTTAAACCAAGGCTGCTCAAGTTGTTTCACAGTCGGGCCAAACGGATTATTCGACGAACGAAAACAAAATAAGGACTGACTGATTATAATAACGTTTTCTTTATTTTTCCCTCGAAACATGATCCTTGTAAGGAAGTTTCGGTTTCGGCCGAAACTGAGGCTGTTGCCGAAATTTGGTTTCGGTTGAAAAACTAGTTTCGGTCGGATACTACGAGTACTTAATACTAATGAATAAGCCGGCAATGATCCGGTAGCGCGAACGATATGCCGAGCGGGTGGGTGTCAACATTTTCATTGCCATTCGATATGCGACCGCAGCCTTGCCTAATACCAAACGCAAAAAATCAAGGTATTTTGAACTTACTGCTTATAAACTCAACCACATATATAACCCAAAAAACAGCAGAGACATTGAAAAATTTGTAATTTTAAATGCGAATGGTTTCTTAAAGGTGGGAAGAAAAAGAGATGTCAGCAAAACCGTAGGGGTCCAGCAGGACCGAAGCCTATTAGGGCCATGGGTCGTCTGAAAGGGAACCTCGGGGTCCTGAGACGAAAGGCAAGGAAGGAACATAGGAGTGAATTTTATTCAGTAAAAGTCTGACACTTCCTCCCGTTCTGCCGTAGAGCGTGAGAAATCATCGGATACAATTATGTATGCTAAATAAACATGTTTTTTTTTCTTTTCTTTATTTCTCAAATTATGTTGAATTATTTTACAGCAATTCCAATACTACAAAAAACAAACATCACTTTAAAAACGAAGAAAACTCTTCAACAAGATATGTTGAAACAACAAGTAAACTGGATCAAGCCAGCTGAGAGTGAACCTGGTAAGAACCTGATCATACAGTACTATTTTAATTTTGAAAACTATATGAGAGACATTTGCCTAGCTGTGGCACATTATGAATTATTTAAAAAAAAATGTGATAATATTCTAAACTGGGTAGAAAAAAAATTTTTTTTTTTAAAGGATTTTTTTTTGCTTTATTAAATCATCAAAAAAAACCTTTTGACAAAATAATATAAAAACTGATTTGGTTTCCACCGACACTCGAAAGTTTAGTACTACCGTTAAAATAAATTAATTCATTAAACCCCAAGCGAACGCCGGTCTATCTCCAAACTCTCATTGTCTTTCTCTTGTGTCTCTAATTACGGTATTCGAAGGGTTAATAGCCGTAGCTCGCTGTCCGGCCGTCCGGTAACTGTCCGGACCAAGCGCAAGTCGTCGACGGCGCGCGCTGTTCCCGCGCGCCTCAAGGAGTTGTCAGCAACAGCAGGGACCCAGCCGGGTCGAAGCCTACTGGGGCCAGGGTTATCCGAAAGGGCGCTCGAGCCCCGGTATGAAGGCTAGAAGGAACGGGGTGGGTCTTTTAGTCAGTAAGAGTCTGACACTATCTCCCGCTCCGCCCAAGAGCGGGGGATGTCAATGCATGATTTTTTCCCACCATAAAAAAAAAAGGGTTAATAGCCAAAGTGCATCTCATCCTGTGTCTTCCATCCAATTCGTTCGTTCTGTTCTTATTTATAGCTTCTGCCAGCGCTTAGACCGCGTCAAAATAGGTTTGAACCATAAAAACTTTGAACCCCGTTTTTTTCCCTTTAGGGAATGAATTTTCTCCTAGTCGCAGTAGTTTCGGCTGTGCGTTGATATGTCAGTCAGTCATTTTATCCTTGTATGATATACACCGTTACATTTTAATCGTTTTAATCCCGTGGAGGGTCGATCCGGTACATGTAACACTATCGATTTGTAAAGATAAAGTTAAAAAATAAAATACCTCTTTTTCAAAACTCGTATTAATTCACGCATGTACGAAATTAGTATCTTTAAGAAAACATCAGCTGAGCGAGTTCAATGACCTGTAGTTAATAGTCGGCGTTGCTTACAAAGTACCTACAGGTCATTGAACTCGCTCAGCTGACTTTTTCTTAAAGAAATTAATTTCGTACATGCATAAATTAATACGAGTTTTGAAAAAGAGGTACTTTATTTTTTAATTTTATCTTTACAAATCGATAGTGTTTCATATACCGGATCGACCCTCCACGGGATTAAAACGATTAAAATTTAGCGGTGTATATATATTTCATGTAAATTAATTACTTTTGTTTCTGTATTTGTTTATTTGTTATTAAACAACAACAACACATTCACATTGAAATTTCGCCTTTATAATATTAGTGTGACAAGATTCGTTTACTTACAGGGACTAGTGCTGCCGTGCCACAAGACTCGCCACAAAGTGCTGTAGCCTCTCAGCCTCCATCGTCAGTAAGGCCTCCTTCGGGATCAAGTTAGTATTGTTATTCTAGCTTATCATAATACCCCAAGCGTCACCGCACACGGGCCTCAAAAAAAATGCCGCCACAAAAAAACGCTGGAAGCGGCCACAAAAAAAGCTAGAAGCGGCCGCATAAAAACAGCTAAAGCGCGCGACGCCTTGTATCCGGAGAGAAGCTTGAAGCCGCTTCAAGCGTTTTTTTGTGGCGGCATTACCTCACACAAGCCACAAAAACAGGCCGCCTCAAAAAGAAGCTTGAAGCGGCGTTTTTTTGTGGCCCGTGTGCGGGGACAGTAATAGGTACAGGAGTAGGGACGCCACATAGGAGCTAAAATTCAAAATCCTGCATCGCGGTTTTAGGCCTACTGTTCAAGGATGCGTAACTTCATAGACGCGTATTCGTCATTATACGCTTGGTGTACGCCAGCTCTCAGCTTACATACAAAACTATGAAGGTGTCGACGAAGCGGCAATGTCTTGTCGTCGTGTCGTTGTGTCTATGAAGCTACGCGTCCGTGGACAGAAGGTCTTAAAGTTCTCTGCGCGACTTAACATGTACAATAGTTCGCAATCAACTGTCGGGCAGTTGCCCGGACCTGACACAACACCCGTCTGGCCGAAGGATCCTCCTTTTTCAATGGAAGTTTACTTGACTTTACTCCGTGTTCCACGTAACTCTGAGCAGGCAAGAATTCAGGCGTCAAATTTTTGTAATGGCTATACACCGTTAAATTGTGATCGTTTTAATCCTTTGAACCGGTGCAGCGGTGGTTTCACTTTCAAAAATACTATTCATCCATAGCCTGTAAAGCGATGTAACTTTTAAAATAAAAAAAACTGCAAGTGACAAGGTAATACCCGCTAAATGCATCAACTAAATAGTATCTCCACGAGTAGGTACCTAGGTACCTACGGTCGCGCGTCGACGTCGGTCGAGAGGTCATTGACTCGCTCAGCTGATGTTCACGTAAAATAAATAAAATGATTCCAAATTTTCCTTCATACTTTTACAGACTTAGGACGGACTCAACTGCTTTGTGCCCAAGACATACCTAATAAAATAATTACTTATGCTAAAAGTGTTAGGTAATTACATTGCATGTAAAAATAAATCTCTACAGGCCTGCTAGTTATGGCGTATTTAAAAATGTGGAATCAATATGATGTACAATGATTTTAAAAAAGTTCTGTTACTTACCTAAATCGCCTTTGTATTTTTATTTATTTAATACTTAAACGACACGTTAAAATTGTTCATAAATAGGTACCTAATCCAAATTATTTACAACAATTAATAAGAGTTCTGGGTCAATGGGTCGTCTTAGGGGCTGTTATAAACATAATAACTAATCACCTCTGAATCATCACTGGTTAGATAGACTTTACAAGAGCATAGCATTCCTTTGGATACATAATCTTGCACGTTTAACGCAAATATTGCAAGTGGTTTGGCACTGTAAAAACGTCGAGCCGCCTGCGCATCAAGACCCGCGATTTCGTCATCAACTCCAGGTTGGAATACACGTAATTCCGAGACGCCATTATTTTCGTGCGAGGACACACCTATGACGTCTTGAGAGAAACTGAATTATTCCATCACGTGTGTCACTCGCGCTGCACTTAGCGCGCGGGGTCGCATTGCCAATCAAATAGGGTTTGGGGGCGGAGTTTGATCTAGGATTGGCTATTTTTTGTGAGTCCACGTTGACTAGGCGAACGCATAATTATTGTTATTGTGGAATGGTGCCTACTAATGGTTTGCATTATTTATTCACTCATGCGATAATTGGTTCGAGTTATTAAAAAAAAGTATTTTATTTTTTAATTTTATCTTTACAAATCCATAGTGTTTCATGCACCGGTTCCACCCTCCACGGGATTAAAACGATTGAAATTTAACGTGGTATAATCATTATCACCCTAGCATTGTCGTATAAGTAGGTTACTTCTAGGCATGCATACTCCATCGGTGACCACATCATCACTTATTATCAGAGTACCTAGTGCAAGTTTGTTTTACGATAACGTGATCGACACGTTTATGACGTTGAACAAAACATGGTATTTATTAAAACTAACCTAACTGATTCGATTTAAAGGCTATAACGTCACAACATGGCTCTCAGACCATTCTATTCTTATTTCAATCGCTTAGTACGAATTTTATTTGATATATTACCAAATCGGAGGTTTGGTCCAGAAACGTTAAATGGAACTGGAATTCTTTCCATTATTTCCACAGCTATACCGATATTGGGGAATCGCACAGTGGAGTCCACGCCTAGGAGTAGCGCCGGTAGCTTCTTCAAGAAAACTGCACCATCTCATCCACAACCGATACCGTCACCGAGGGTTCCCAATCACCAAATGAATGACTTTTTTGGTAAGTACCTTTCACCTTTAAAGGGCAATGGAAAGGGCTATACTCGGAGTTTCCTTGCGTGATCGAATCGGGATTGAAGAACCAAGGTTCCAATTGACATAGCACGAAGAATCGCCAAACTTAAGTGGCAATGGGCAGGGCACATTGTTCGCAGAACAGATGGCCGTTGGGGCCGAAAGGTTCTGGAATGGCGACCACGTACCGGAAGACCTACGTCTTCCGGTACGTGGTCTGTAGGAGGCCTGTCAACTCTACAGTTGACAGGCCTCCTACAACCTGATAAGGGTTGCGGGAATCCGATGGATACGAGACGCACATGACTTCATTGTGGCGACACTTGGGGGAGGCCTATGTCCAACAGTGGACGTCTTTCGGCAGAAATGATGATAATGATGACCTTCCACCGTAGTTATACGAGAAAGAAAGTCAAGGTCCGATGAAATAGGGATGAGGGAACCGCAATGGGCCTGAAAAATAATCATACCCATATAAATTCTTAAATTAACTTATTGGAGGTCCAAGGGTGATGATAGATATAAATCACCCATTACATATTCAATAAAATTTAAATGTCCGTTTGTAATATCAAAATATTTTTTTTTTTTACTAAATGCATATGAAAGAATATTTTCGATACTCAAAAAAAAATACATTTTTATAAGTATCAAATGGCATTATGTTATTTTAAGAGTCCGGCCTGGACCAAGTCGTGGGCATCAACTAGTTATTAATAAAAGAAAAAATATCCTTAGACTAACCATAGAGTTGATTTGTTGCACAAATATTATTCTACTCTATCAATCTACCTACAAACTAAAATAATAAAGAGGAAAAGTTTTTTTTTTTGTTTGTAGGAGATAATCTCTGAAAGTACTGGCCCGATTGTTAAAATGTTTTTACCGATAGAAAGCTGTTTTATTCCTGAGTGATAAGCTATATTCTATGTACGTGGGCAAAGCCGCGGGCAGAAGCTAGTGTTATCAACAGAGATCGGAATAGGTAGGGCTGTTTTATGTACTTGCCATAGGTCAGAATAATATGGATATTCCCCGAGTCCCGGGATTTGGTTTTAACCTTTCGAATGTCTTAAGTTACACAGTCCGACATAAGGTTTGTCTTTCTATTGTGTCTCTAATTACGACATTCAAAGAGTTAAAGTACTTAGTAAAATTATAAAAAAAAACTTTTCTTGCCTTCGGGACTAATGAAAGATTACACTTCCTTTCTTACGGGTAAATATAAGAAGGACGGGATTAAGGATAGTATAATACGCTCAAGGTCCGTGCCGGTATCTGTACGCGTCTCAACAAAGCGGCAACGTCGCGCGCTTGGCAAAAAGTTTTATAGCGTGCTGTTGACGTAAAATTTACAACATCGCATATAATGCGCTTATTGGCTTAAGTACATAATTTTTTTTATACATATTGACAAAAAGAATGAAATTCAATTAAATCCCGTAGTATCAGCCGGAATCCCGTGGTATATCCATATTAACATCAATGTTTGCGGTCAATGAACCTAAATAGCCCTACCTATTCCGATCACTGGTTATCAATCAATATGTTATATCAATTTTATAATGTTACTTTTGTTTCAGCTGCTACTTACAAATATCCAAAAGGTATGTTGGATTTTTATGTATGAAATTATAGTTCTATGAAATGTGCATTCTGCCCATCTTAACCCAATGTCTAGAAAACGCTGGCGTGACGGCGTGGAAGTGTTTGTGGGAGATTGGCTGGAGATGTCGAAAGACTGGGAAGAGTGAAAGGCTATGAGGGAGATCTTTGCCCAGCAGTAGGAAAAAAGCGATAGAATAGAATAGAACAAAGTCTATGAAGTACCAATTCTAAGATGTACTTGGCAAGCATTTAAAAGGGGATAAACAATGATTTTGGTGATACAGAACCCTAGTTTACAAGTCTAAATCAGCACAGACGCACTTAGTGGTTTTACAGATAAGTAGTTTTGCTATCTACACCAATATATTATTACTATTAATATAAATAATATGTTAATATGGCAAACCCCTCCACACGAAAAGCAAAACCAAGAAATGGCCTGTAGTGCCTAGCAGCCCGTCTAGTTTTGGCTCCGTTCGTTGAGGCGACACTTAGAAGGCTGTCGAAACGATAATGATAATGAATCTCTGTATCTACGAGTCGGATTTGAAATATAGGCCTGTGTTATACGCACGTAACCAAAGATGCGAGTGAAACCACGGGGATACAGCTAGTTTAATATGTTCTATATTTTTGCAGGAATACCAAGAAGTTTCCTTTTACAGCAAGAAAAGTTACTTGAACCGACTGGCTCACCGAGTAAGTTTTTAATTTTTAATTCGAGATAATTGACGGGACATTTAATAATGATAATAATAATAGACATTTCTTTCAGGTAAGATACCCATAGATTGATAAAATACAAATACACAGAAACACACAAAACTCAAACAAAAACTTGCTAATAACATTTGTTCATTCCAATTATATAGTTGACATTTACTTCGAGATAGTTAAAAGCGAAATTGTCGATTTTAGAATATTATATGACGGCTATCAGGCCTGCGGGATTGTTTAAAAGAGTTACCTTGGTCCTCACAAAGAGTAATTGAAAAAACCTTGGGCTATAGTCAGCAAAAGTCTGATACTCTCTCCCGCTTTACCCGGAGCGGGAGAAGCATTTAATAATTTCCCACTTAAAAATAATAGTATAAGACAAAGTGAAACATACATACTTACATATTTTTTACAAAATAAACAGATCACACATTGATATCTTCAATACTATTACAACAAACATTAAACTGGGTAGTTTCCAGGGTCAAAATAATTACATTTTATTTAGTCCGTATTTTAGATTATAAAAAAATATTGGATACTTATTTTTTCTTTTAAACAAAAAATAACAAAGATATAGCCCATTAAAGTTACGTGTGACGTCACCCCATGCGAAAAAATGCAGCACGGGGCGTGACGTTACACGTAACTTTAATGGGCTGTCAATCTTTGTCATTTTTGGTTTAATTTACAAATAAAAAAATACGTGTCCCTTATTTTTGAATAATCTAAAAGACGGACTAATTACATTTTTTACGGCAACTAGCCTATTATTAAATGTCTACTTATATAAATACTTACTTGTATAAGTTACTATGGTATATACCAACGAAATAATTGACTTTGTTTTATCTAATCGAGATTATGGTCAATTTAAGGACTGCAAAAAATTCGTCATAATTGGAAACTGAATTGACTAGATTTTTAACGAAAATAAATATATCCTAAGCCTATTTTCACGATATTTTAAAATAGTAAATAGGGCGATTATTTATCTCCTAAAATCTTTATTATACTATAAAGAGAGAAATCAAAAACATAATCTATTAAGCCCCCTTACTCTTTTTATAAGTTCTTGCAGTCCATCCTATGGTTGTCTGATATACAACATTATTTTTAGTTTATGCTAAACCTGAATATAGCTTGTTCAGAATCAGTAACTGAATGGATTCCAATAGTTATTACACTATGTTATATTTTTACCCAAAAATATTTAAAACGATAACAAGTTGGACACCACCGACACTAAGTACAACTCATGTCACGGCAGGTCATAGCGGGCATTAGGCGCCAGCAAACTAGGTGCAAGTGCAAAACAACCCCTCATCCGCCTGGATGGCCCGGTGACTATGTATTTTTGCTGACATAACAAGCTTATAACTTTGATTTTTCATGATACAGTTATGAAGTTTTGTAGATAGATTCTTTACATAAAACATACTTGACATGTGTTTCGGGTTTTGCATATACTAAAACTGATGTTGTACATCACTGTTAGCGATAAGACCGCCATTGTACCCATAGATTTGAGTTTGTTTAAAAGTTTCGTTACTATTTTGGTTTACAATAAAGTTTATTCCATTATTTTTTTCAGTCACGGCCGATTCCCCAATATGGCCAAGTAACCCTTTGAAGAATCCTGCCTACCCGGATAACATAATATTGGGCTCACAGACAGCCAGTATTAATATGAATTCATCCACATCGCCAATATTGGTTCAAGCAGACAACCCAATCGATGTTCAACAACCATATTCGCCTTCGGATATTTATTCGGAACAGGGGACCAGCCTTGGTAAGTTTTTTGTTATAATTATAAATATTATTACATCTTAGGATGCTCTTGCGCCCGGGTGTGAACCGCCCTGGGGACACGATGGAAGTGTGCCCCTCTTGGCTAGAGCACCGCCGTGTCCTCGCGGCGGACGTCAGTGATCTGTCGCCCCGGGCCCTGGTTCTGGCTATGGCCCGGAGCGAGAAGGAATGTCAGGTGGTCGCTTCCTTTGAAGCAGCAATGCTAGCGAAGAAGACGGCCGCACGCGTGACGGAACGGATATTCTTACATCTGAGCTGCCGCGACTCCGACCCCCCAGCACCAGCCACGTTAAGCGCGGCACTACGGACGACAAGTATTGAGTCGACAATGCATAGTGTTTCACGCCCTCCTCATAAAGACGTCAGCAAACCGTAGGAGATTTTTCTGAAAAGTAAACCAGTGGTCTTAGAATGCAAAGGGCAACTGAAGGATACAGGTGTGGTTTTAGCCAGTAAAAGTCGGACACGCCCTCCCTCATCCACTCAGAGCGGGCGAAGTAATTGGATAATTTCCGAGTTTGAAAAAAAAATACATGCATAATCTTTTGAAAAACATTAACTTCCTTCTGTGGCTGTCTTTTTATTATCTCGATATTTGACATTATTTGATATTATTTTTTAAAAGGAAATAAAGGTTACAGGTTGTGTCTAAATAATTTCATTTTCATTCAATAACAGTTTTCGAAGACTTCCTACACTAGGTGAGGCCTGTCCCGCATTGAAGAATACTTTTTTTTATTTTTCAGATTTACCCGAAGCTGAGGCGGAATTGTCCGAGCAGAACCAATCGGGACAGAAACGTTTGAGCGCCTTCCAAAGACTGGGTCCGGTAACTCAGCCGAAGAAACCAAAGATCACTATAAACTTAAACTTGACGAAAGACCAACCTGTAAGGTACGACAGTGGGTGGTTTTTTTTAATGATCTAAATGGTGTCATAGAAAACATGCAGTTTTCTATGACACCATTTAGATCATTATTATTTTTTTATCGCTTTTTATTTTTTTTGCATTTTGTTTGTTGCTTTCAAGTGAACAAATGTTCACATTCTCCTCGTGTCGCACTAATATTATAAAGGCAAAAGTTTGTGTGTGTATTTTTGTTAATTCTTTAAGCTCTAAACGGATTTCCATAAAAGTTGGACATAGGTCGCACACATAATGTCCTGGAATCGCACATTGATACTTTTTATCCCAGGAGTATAGTTTGGAGAATTTTCTACTATCAACGTAGGTATTATTTGCACGCACACAAACACCTTTCCGAACTGAAAAAAAAATTAGAAGGTGCGCCAAAAATTGGGAGTAGTGCTTTGGAAAATCACGTTTAATGAAAAAATCATTGCATACATCTTTTTTTTTTTCTAGCCCATACTATCCCACTGCTGGGCAAAGGCCTCCCTCCATTCCTTCCAATGTTCCCGGTTTTGAGCCACCTCTTTCCAATTCCCAAGGAAGACATCCAAGTCGTCCCGCCATCTCCTTGGTCTGCCGCGGCCCCGTCGTGCAATTTCAGGGCACCAATTTTGCGTTTTACTGGCCCACCGCTCGGTAGGCATGCGGCAGACATGTCCAGCCCAGTCCCACTTAAGTTGGGCAGCCTTCTGAACCACGTCACCGATTTGCGTTTTGGAGCGCAGTGTAGTGTTTCGAACGCGATCCGTTATTTTAACACCTAGTATGCTGCGCTCCATAGCACGTTGGCAAACCTTAAGTTTGGACCTTTGGAGGCTAGTCAAAGACCAAGTCTGTGCACCATAGGTCAGAATGGGGAGAATACACATATCCATTAGCTTTCGCTTGAGTGACATCGGCAAGGTGCCTTTGAATAGTTCTTTCATGGACCAGTAACTCTTCCAGGCATTTTCTGTTCGGCGTGTTATTTCCTTGTCTTGCCTTGCCTGGAAAGAAATCACTTGGCCCAAGTACAGATATTCCTGGACATATTGTATATTCTCCCCACCTATATATATGTTGCTTTTAGAACCATTGGTCATCATTGGTTATCTTAGTCTTCGACATGTTCATCTTGAGTCCAACCTTAAGGCTTGCGTCGCTAAGGTCTTGTAGCATTTGCTCAAGTCCAGCGGCTGAGGGAGAAAAGAGGACAATGTCATCCGCAATACATCTAATTACAAATAAATTGTATAGAACTCTTCGGTAGTGGAGATTTCATATATATCATATAAAAAACAGAAACTTTGTTTGCTCATAACTTTTTAAAGGCGGTTGTTTGTTTTTTTTTTTTTTTGCCGCACGGACCAATTTAACAATTTTCAAGTTCAATTATATTGAATATGCATGCATTTTTTTTTTATTTGCCAAATTAAATCAATTTTTAGCTTTAGTAAACAAATGTGAAAGAATTTATAAAATTTCTTCATTAACAACGAAGTTATAAAGCTTCAAAGCAGCTATTTAGAAAAAAAAAATGTCAGAAATGGACTTTGACATTAAAATTCGTCACGCCCATACGGTTGCCATAGAAAATGGCGAGAGAGATAGATTTATTTCTTTAAAATTGTTATAGGTATCTCTTTTGCTTTTCTACCATTTTTGGTATTGTTTTCACAGTCTATTTTTGGTAAATTATTATAATTTTCATACCTATGCCCTATTAAATTTAAGGAAAGTGGTGTTAAAATTTTGATACTTATAAAATTTATAATAATATGACCTAGTCTTAAAAGCGTTCACTTTATGTAATTTTCTTGTAAAATAATAAGTATGTGGAAACATAGTTAATTGTACTTTAGGCTATTTTAAGATTTATTTAGATGTATGACATTGTACAATTGTTGGTTTTCCCTCATAAAATAAAAAATAAAAATTGCATCTATCTGCAGGGAAGTGGTGAACGAAACGGAAGATGACCCCGAGAAGTACACGCCAGTGCATTTACGTAAGGATATGTTGATGAGTACAGATGAGACGGTCATGAGGTTCCTCCCAGCGTGGCCTTGGAGGAAGAATGTCGCCGTCCGGAGAAGTGCTACGGCGAGAACTTCCAGGGTAATCTTATTATTAACATACACATCAGGGGCGTAGCTACCGCGCATCTGCTGTAATGATACGGGGCCCCCGTCAAACGAAATCCACTGCCGTACATCTCGCATCCAACAAATTCCTTCTACATTCACGAGGTCATCTGCCTTCCACCTTATAGTACCACCGAAGATAGTTGCGCCACTGGGAAGCCCGCCTTTTTTTTCAGAGACGAAATTTAAAATTACTCCCTCGTATATTCTATTATACAAGTAATTTAAAAACGCAAGGCGACATCGCGGCAGACCAAGGCGAAGGTGGAGAGATGAGCTGGATAACTACCGGAGGGACTGGCCCGCAATGGCCGAAGACAGACGTGTGTGGAAAAGGGAGAGGGAGGCCTTCGCCCAGCAGTGGCACATAAATGGGCTCACTAACTAAGTAATTTAAAAAATATATATATAATCTTTAATAAATTTATTACAGAATATTTTATCTATGTCTGCACTTCAGTGATTTATCTAAATTAAATTACATAGTTGATTTTCCTGGGGCCCCATTCAATCATTTTGCCACTGGCCTCAAATGGTATACTTACGCCACTGGCCTATATAATGATCCAACATAAGGTGTTTGTAATCACGAATGTATAAAACAGCGACAACGTACCTTACTTTTTTTATAGTATTGATCTTCTCATTTCAGTCCGTAATGATTCTGGAACAAGAAAAAATGGAGGAGGCGTATGAAAAAGAAAACTTTTACATTCAAATTTCGGTGAGTCTTTCAATTTTTTTTTTTTTATATACATCTTAGTTGTTTTTGTAATTTGCAGGTCAAAGTCAAGTAGTGTGTTGATTATAATATGATTGGCGGCCGTAATATTATGTATTTATTTTCGGAACTATGATTATTAAAATCATCAATATAACTCTTTCAGTTCATCTTACCCTATTGATTATTTATTATATGAAAAATTCATAAACTTGAGAAAATTAGAATTTCGAAAAAAATCTTTGAGTATCCTTCTTAATATTACATTGCAGAGAAATACAAGGTGCAGTTTTAAAACTGCACAATATTTCAGGAGGTTGTAATAAAACTCATAAATAATCATGTAAAAATACGATACCTGGTCAATAATCAGTAATACTTGTTATTTTTATTTTTTTATTTTAGCCGTTTTTCAGAATAAACCTCTAAGTAAACTTTATAAAGAAACAGAATCACCCGTTGCGAATTATCGCGCGTCATGTCACTGTTTGCGTGAGTGCATCAACCTGTACGAGGTTCCGCCCACTTATCCTACGAAATGAATAATTTAGCCTCAACCGGATTCGAATTCGATGATCATAATGTAAATTATTGTCTTTTTCGCTAATTAACTCATTTTTAAGCATCATTACAATGCGAAAACCTTTTTAAAGTTCACGTTGACGTCGCGTCGTTAGTTAGGTACTTATCAGCTGATGAATAAAATGTTGGGCCGAGATTAATAAACCTGGTGTAAAGCTTACGAAATTGAAATTTCCCTTCCTATTTTTTAATGGGCTGAGGATCGACAAAAATACTTCAAAATAATTTGTGATAGTTAAGTAGATAGGGGTTTTAAGTGATTTATCTTGCCTGATAGGTAGGTATTTTTAGCGTAATTAAATTTTTTAAATCAACTTATTTACACTAATCAAATTGATTCGGCTAACAACGTATTTACAAATGATTTTTTATGTTACTTCCAAATAAAATAAAAAAAACCTTACTTATGTTACCTGGAAGTAGGTATTGTTCAAAGTGTCCACCTTCACATTCCAGCCACAGCTTTTTATTAATCTTAATTTACGTAGCACAAACACATTCGTTTTTAAAGTGTCGAAAGCACTGATCACCTTTTCACGTAATTGTGTTCGGAACGCCGAATTGTCAAAACTCGCGGAGTCTTTGTGTGGCAATCAGCATTACCCTTTGAGATGGACGTTACGCTGTCTCCACTGATAGCATACAAGCGGACCATCTGCACCAACTCCACATTGGAGTGTTGGTCTTTAGAGATTAACTAAATACCGTAACCGTTAACGACCGAAGGCGCACCTGAGCGCGAATTTGCAAGCGTATGGACACGCCGGCGACATCAATTACACTAAACTAAATCGATTGATCGATGGCCGCGGGGGCGTGGCTAGGGTGTGCCGTGCGGGATGATGATTGGATGATACATGATTTATGAAACTATCGTTGCGAGTTAGTGTGTGTGAAAACGCCCTTTATTGTTCCGTTTGAGTGTGTGAAAGAAAGCACGGTTATAAGGCAGGTATCAGACTGGCTGCTTTTCAAGAAACGTAGTTCATACATACCGATTTCCATAAATAAGAAAAAAAAAAAATTACCTACTCATTTTATTATTGATTCGGGTCGAGAATCACTAACATAATTACCTCGCTGAAATATTTTGCAGCTTCAAAACGACACCTTGTATATATATTTATTCATCGCATTATACCTCAGTGGCCAGCAATGTAATATTTCTTGCAGACAAACTGGTTATAGATGCAGCCTTGGTTAACTTCGCATTTATATCTTAGAGAAAGATAAGAAATAATAAATATTTACTTTTTCAGGTGAAAGGTTACCCGTCGACATGGACAAAGGAGCGCGTGTTGGATGCAGTACTTGATAATGTCAAGGGATATAGTCTCATACCTTGTTTTACTGAGGTAAGACTACACAATTTTAAAAACAATTGTTTGTCACTGTGTTCTCAATTGAACGAGCCCCTCATGAACCCACCCAGAGGCGCCGGATGCAATCGTCTATCATCATTGCTGCATGCATTACTATTTACCACACTGGACTGGTGGCTGTCAAAGTGCTTTTGTGTCCGTTTGTCATTCGCCATTTTGGCGCTGTCAGCCGTAGCTAGTGTACAGTGCGTTTCACTTAAGAGGTTCCTTTGCTGTAATGTTGGCTCCCCTGTCTGTCTACAGAAAAAAGAAGGGAAAAATGAAAAGAATTGCCTACTCTACCAAAATTTTTGCACGAAATGTGAAACTAAATCGATTTTAACTTTAGTCGCACCACTTTATAGAGAATAAATGAGGGGAATGGGATTTTATTAAAAAAAAAGCAAGTCTAAAAGGAAGTTGTTGGATGGAGAGGTACGATATTGTGGCGTGGCGTTTTCGGTATTTGAAAGAATTGCAGGACAATCAAAATGGAGCCCAACGTTGTATGCTTTATTCAAAAATAGTTTTTACAGTTTCCAAAAGAAATAAAAAAAAAATAATTAGAAGGCAATTGTTAAAAGTAACGAAATATCAGTATCTCCCTAATATTAAGTAATTTCATTGCTAAAAATATAGCAACACTGGTTTTCCGTATTGCGAGCATTACGGCAAAGGAACTTCTTATGTGAAACGCACAATACGGTACTATACAGAAATAATTCGAGTCCTCAAGTCGTCTTAATTATATAATATAAGAAAATAACCAACGCCTGACAAAAAGTACAAGAGTAGTAGATACCATTATCTTCGTTTGGTTACGGTTTAAAGACCTGATTCTTTTTGCTATTGATTCCTTGTATTTTCCTCTAACATATAACCTAGGTTTCATTTCTGAAGAAATGAAAAAAATAAATCATGCCAATATTTTGCATTGGCTTTTAAAAAACTGTTTTTTATTATTATTATTGATAGGCTCGCGTTAGACCACCATCTCACCTGATGGTAAGCGATGATGTGGGAGACGATGGAGCACGCTTGCTTAGAAGTAACCTATTCACTCTTGACTTAAAGACTCCTAAGTTGTAGCTATCTGGAAACACAGACTTCGGCAGAGAATTCCACTCCTTGGCTGTACACACAATAAATGTGTTCACAAAACGCTTTGTGCGTATGGGTGGGATGTCCACCATGTACCGGTGGCGCAACGCCGTACGTCGTGTGGTCCGATGATGGAACGGACTTTGCGGAATTAGATTGTGCAATTCCAATTTGTTTTTCTTTATTTCAGTTCACCCAGCATGAATGCAAGTTTCTAGTAATGCGCAGTCGTTCAGCGCTCATAGTACTACACAAAACCGGTTTCTACATACACAAAGACGGAGTAGAATTGGCTATTACAATATCTTTGCCAATCTTACACGATAAGATAGATTTCATACCGAGAATTGTACTAAGGAAGAGAATTATCATGTGTTTCATGGATAAGAAGGTGAATTTGAGTGCTTTCACTTTGCAAGATGGTGAGTTCAATAATCCATACTAATATTATAAATGCGAAAGTTTTCACGTATGTTTGTTCCTTCACGCTTAAATGGCGGAATTCCCTGTTTCCTGCTGCGCAATGACAGCAGATTACTAACTATAGTTTTTTTGTCCTATGATGAGTTCCCTGACAGTTCTTGTCTAACAATTATAGTGATGTGATCTAACGAAATTTAATCGATTTTTTACAATAACGAATCAGTTGGCAAAGAAAATAGAATCGGATTATCGATTTTAGATTTATAGATGACAAATGTGAAAGTTTGTATGTGTGTGTGGATGTTAGTTACTCTTTCACGCAAGAACTCTACGGATTTTGATGAAATTTTACAGTAAACCAAAAAACCTGACAAAAACTAAAAACCTGAAAAACGCGGGCGAAACCGCGGGGGACGGCTAGTGGTAAATAAAATGCAGTCTGTTTAAAATAATAATTTATTTATTATTCACAGTCAGAACTTAAGAACTTGACTCTTGATTTGAACTCATATCCATATCGGAATCGGAATCTTCTCCAACCACGATGATTAATTGTTGGTCCCTAATTCGGTCGATCCGGATATATTTATTCCAGTCTGTTATAGTTTTTTGAGTTTTTTCTCTTACTTTTTTCCAATTTTCTGCTGTTACATGCGATTACAAGATAGCCGCTCCGATTTTGTCGATTAGTGTGTCGTCGAGTAGTGTCAATCTCTATTGGCAGAAGTTCCGTTTAACGCATTACACATTTTAAGTTCTATACTTTTTCATTTTATTTACTTAATTTAATAACAGTTTTATAACCACAATAATTTACGAAAGACAATATTTTTTTTTTATCATTTCATTTTTATTTTTTTTGCCAGTTTATTTTTTAGTAATCTAAAGTAGTATGCGTGCCACGGAAAAAAATGAACTGTCAAGGAACTCATCATAGGGCAAAAAAGGTATAAACCAAAATAGTACGCGCAAAACAACCAATGGCTTGACTGGCCATTGGTTGTTGGTTGACTGCTTTGACTCGCCTGTTGGTATAGTGGTTAGTGGTCCTGACTGCTCGGCCGGAGGTCGTGGGTTCGAATCCCACCCAGACAAATGTCTGTTTGATGAACACAATCATTGGTTCTGTGTCTGGGTGTAATTTATCTATATGTATGTATTTAAAAATATGTCAGTATATTTATCAGTTGTCATAACAGAAGCTCTGCTTAGCTTGGGACTAGACGGCGATGTGTGATATAGTCTGTCTAATAAATCAACCGACTTGGGAATTTTGTATAATATTTAATCATTTAAAAAATACTTATATTCGATACTTTTCATAAGGTTCTTCTGTTAGTAAACAATGATTAGAGATCATCTCTTAATCAACCTTGATTATTGAACCCGTGTTGACTACATCAGATTTCATTAAATCCTAATAATTACCCAAGTCGTTTAACTTATTAGACAGACTCTAGTTGTGGAATATTATTATTATTAATATATATTTTTGCCAAAAAAACTGGCAGTCTAGCATATCTAGCTACTGGGTATCGCTAGCAGTTGGCAGCACTGGTTGGCTACATACATTTTGAATTACACGCGCCCGCGCTTGTACACGCGCCCGTCTCCACTCTAGTGAGTACTTGAAAGAAGCTCAAGTACTACAAACCGCTAACTACAAACTTCTGTTCCAGATATAAGCCACTTCATATACTTCCCGCTGAACCGCGTGACCAACCAAAGAGACTGCATTCATCTGCAGACCTCCATCGATTGGAACCGCCTCGTCGATCTTGACCTCTCGCATAACAGGCTCACGTGAGTAATCAAAGAAAATCTAAATGGAGTACACCACAGGCTACCCCCTGTTTTATTTTAAGTTCTTATCCATCCTAAGGTTGTCTGGTAGATATCCCTGTCAGTGATAAGGCCGCCATTGTACCCATAGATTTAAGTTTATGTATAAGTTGTGTTACTTTTTAGGGTTCCGTAGCCAAATGGCAAAAAACGGAACCCTTATAGATTCGTCATGTCTGTCTGTCTGTCTGTCCGTCCGTCCGTATGTCACAGCCACTTTTTTCCGAAACTATAAGAGCTATACTGTTGAAACTTTGTAAGTAGATGTATTCTGTGAACCGCATTAAGATTTCCACACAAAAATAGAAAAAAAGCAATAAATTTTGGGGGTCCCCATACTTAGAACTGAAACTCAAAAATTTTTTTTTCATCAAACCCATACGTGTGGGGTATCTATGGATAGGTCTTCAAAAATGATGCTGAGGTTTCTAATATCATTTTTTTCTAAACTGAATAGTTTGCGCGAGAGACACTTCCAAAGTGGTAAAATGTGTGTCCCCCCCCCTCTAACTTCTAAAATAAGAGAATGATATAACTAAAAAAAATATATGATGTACATTACTATAAAAACTGCCAACGAAAATTGGTTTGAACGAAATCTAGTAAGCAGTTTTTTTTTAATGCGTCATAAATCGAAAAAAATACAGTATTATTAAAACATCGATCAAAGTTACAACACATTACAAGAACTTTTGTATTATGTTACTTGCGCTACGGAACCCTTCATGGGCGAGTCCGACTCGCACTTGGCCGGTTTTGTTGTACAATAAAGATTATTCTATTCTATAGATACCGGCACGGATCTTGAGTGCTGGCGTCAAGTTGCGCAGAAGTAAAATAAGGGGTCTCCATAGTGGTGCGACGTGAGATGCGGGGGCGGGGAATGTCAGTGATTGGCTCGCCGCGTTATCGCGTCATAGACGACACTCGTGATTCGTTATCTGCTCTTGCTGCATATATTTAACAACGACGACGATTGACTCGCCAATGTATGGAATGCGCAAAGCGATCTCCACCCTGACGCCGAGCGCTCAAGATTCATGCCGGTACCTATATTCTGATATTGTAAAGGCGAAAGTTTTTGAGTGTGTTTGTATGTTTGTTACTTCTTCACGATCGGCTGAACGAATTTCGATGAAACTTCGCACACGGGTAGACCATGTCCTAGAACATAGATACTTTTACTTACTTTTTTTTAGGTGGGAAAATCGCCTAACGACATACCCCGCTCTTGGGCGGAGTGGGAGATAGTGTCAGACTTTCACTAACTAAAAAATCACTACTGTTCCTTCGTTGCCTTTCGTACTGGGGCCGAATCTTTCTTTCAGAAACAAATCTTAGGCCCCAGTAGACTTCGACCCTGCTGGGCCCCTGCGGTTTGCTGACAACTCCTTGAGGCGCGCGTGGAACAATACCCGCCGTCGAAGTTTTGAGCTCGGTCCGAACGGCTACCGGACGGTCGGACGGCGAGCTACACATTGCTCGCCGTCCGTACGTTGGCCTGATTTACTTTAACCTACGAAATTCATCAACGCTTTTGATTCTTTTTTCAACATCTAACTTATTTTCGAAACCATAATTTAAGTCATTTTTATCCCGTCTGCAGACATATTTTTAATTATATGTCTTTAAGTACTAATATAATAAAAAGGTAAAGTTTGTTTTTTTGTAGGAGGTAATCTCTGGAAGTACTGGTCAGATCGCTAAATTTTTTTCAGCGGTTTCGCCCGCGTACATAAAATATAGCATATGTCACTCAGGAATAAAGCAGCTTTCTATCGGTGAAAAAATTTTTGCAATCTGACCAGTATTTCCAGAGATTACCTCCTACAAACAAAAAAAAACAAACTTTACCTCTTTATTCTTTTGAATGTCTTCACTTGTGTCACTTATTACGGCATTCGATGAGTTAATATATTAGTGTACAAAAATAAATACAAGCAAGTATCCTATTGATGTATCTTTATTTCAGAACCCTATCAGGCTTCGACTTAATCAACGTGACTCCAAATTTGAAGCATCTGAACTTATCACACAACTGTCTGGAGAAGATCACAGTTCTGCTGAACGATAGACTACTGCCGCTGAAGACGATACACTTGGAAGGCAACCCTCTCTGCCATGACTACATAGATCCAGAACATTATGTCAAAGTTATAAGGATGTTGTTCCCAGCCATTGTGGAAATTGTGAGTACATTTTGTAGGGTTCCGTACCGAAAGGGTAAAAAAGGACCCTATTACGAAAACTCCGCTGTCCGTCTGTCACCAGACTGTATCTCATGAACTGTGAAACTTAGTCAGTTGTTTTCACGGATGATGTATTTCTGTAACAACAACTACCAAAAAAAAAAAAAAAATTAAGTGAGGCTCCCATACAACAGACAAGTTTTTTTTTTGCTTTTTTTGAAGATACGAAACCATTCGTGCATGAATCCGACTCGCACTTAGCATAATGGCATAGTCAGCTTTAAAATTTTCCCACTGCTGGGACACAGGCCTTCTTTCTAGGAGAGAGAACTGCAACTGCGACTCGCACTTGTTGTTATGACACACTATCGATTTGTAAAGATAAAATCAAAAAATAAAGTACCATTTTTTCAAAACTCGTATTAATTTACGCATGTACGAAATTAATTTCTTTAAGAAAACGTCAGCTACGAGTTCAATGACTTGTAGGTAGTTTGTACGCAACGCCGACTATTAACTTTCGTACATGTGTAAATTAATACGAGTTTTAAAAAAATAGTACTTTATTTTTAATTTTATCTTTACAAATCGATAGTGTTTCATGTACCGGATCGACCCTCCACGGGATTGAAACGATTAAAATTTAACGGTGTATTTATATTTTGCAAATAGGTATCCCACACTACCCTGAGAAGAAAAACCGAAATAAACTCAGAACTCTAAGCCTTTTTTAAAGTCTGTTTTCAGTATATGTAATGGTCAAATCATATACGAACCATGTAGATTAGTGTCTGAAATGGTCTTTAGAAGAAAGAACCACATAGACTTGAGTGGACCTGTCCAGTCAGTGCAAACATTTGTCAGTATTTGTGTAACTCAACTCAGGACTACTAAGGAGCTTAACTACTTGATGAACAAACCAAAGAAAAGGCATTTGGGATATTTTACCTATTACAGTGCGATTCAGTCAAAATCTGACATGCCGCTCAGAGAGTAACTCCGCCCAGAGTTACACACACACAGGAAAAGTTATTTAATATGATACGAAACATTTAGGATTTTTTTGACAGGCCTGTTGGTCTAGAAGTCAGTGGCCCTGTGTGCTGTGCCGGAAATCGTGGGTTCGATTCCCACCCATGACAAATGCTTGTGTGATGAGCACGATTAATTGTTCTATGTCTAGGTGTAATTTATCTAAGACTTGTATGTATTTAGAAATATCCAAGTATGTTTATCAGTTGTCTAGTACTCATATCACAAGCTCTGCTTAGTTTGAGACTAAATGGCGTTGTGTGACAGTTGTGGAATATCATTATTCCCTTTATTTATTGAATACACACTTAAATTACATTATTAAATATATTTTTTTAAACAACTAAAAATAGTAGCCCACCGGCATCAGGGACAGGGTCCAAGCTACCGGTGGTCAGGGGTCCTGAGAGAGGAATCTCCTAACAATACACGCCGTGTCCAGGAGTACCTTCAGAATCAAGCCCTTGATCTAACTGCCTAAAGCCGGGTACACACCTACGAGCCGTTACTGTAACCGTTGCAGATACAGTAACCAAATTTTATAAGTGAGTACGTAGTTCGCGAGCCCGTTGTGGTTCGACGCGAGCCAGTCGCAGCGAGCCGAAACTTGTCGGTTTTTTCCGCGAACACACAGGAGCTCACAGTCAGCTCTGTAACCACAACGAGAAAACGTCTACACGTGAACTATGTTACTGTATCTGCAACGGTTACAGTCACGGCTCGTAGGTGAGTACCCGGCTTAACGAGAGTCTCCTCAGATGTTGGTCGAGGCTCTTGTCTATTAAACCAATGGCAGTCGCGACTATCATGGAAATTATTATTATATTATTATTTGCAGGACGGCGTACCAGTCCATCGAAAGGGCGAACTACCTGTTCAAAAACAGAACTACTGCCCAGAAGAAGCACAAGAAGTTACTGAGAAGTTCTTAGAGATATTCTTTCCATTGCTCGACTCTGGGTCGGAACATAGGTCGCTTATACAGGGGATGTATGATGAGGACGCTATGTTAACCATCACTTATTGTTATAAATTACGTGAGTATTTAAATCATCATCATCATCATATCAGCCGAAAGACGTCCACTGTTGGACATAGGCCTCCCCCAAGCGTCGCCACAACGACCGGTCCTGTGCGTCATGCATCCATCGGATTCCCGCGACCCTGACCAGTACCTCTACCATGAGTTTAAAGCAATAGTATTTGTCGATACTCGATACGGACTACGTAAATATTTTGTATGGCTAATTTTATAGCGCCTCTAGCGGTCACTTACGGAACCAAAATTTGCCATACAAAATATTTACGTAGTCGGTATCGAGTATCGACAAATACTATTGCTTTAAACTCATGGTAGAGGTACAGGTCATCGGTCCACCTTGTTGGAGGCCTTCCAACGCTGCGTCTTCCGGTACGTAGTTGCCACTCCAGAACCGAAATAATGACAGTATTTAAATACTGTTGAAAGATAAACAGGTGCGCCTTACCATCAACGATTGCACCGAAGGCGCGGGCTTGCGGACGGCGAGAAATTGGTATAGCTCGCTGTCCGACCGTCCGGTAACTGTCCGGACGGAGCTCAAGTCGTCGACGGCGCGCACTGTTCCCGCGCGCCTCAAGGAGTTGTCAGCAACAGCAGGGGCCCAGCTGGGTCGAAGTACTGGGGCCAGGGTTTAGATCCGAAAGGGAAGCTTGGCCTCAGTATGAAAGGCACGGAGGAACGTGGTGGATTTTTTAGTCAGTAAGAGTCTGCCACTATCTCCCGATTTGGATGATTTTTACCCACCAAAATAAAAAAAAAAACCATCAACGATTGCATCACTGCTTACCATCAGGTGGAATCGCACTCAAGCACTAGTTTATATCAGTAGTTAGTTAGTTGGTGTTAGTAGTTTGTTGTAGTAGTTTGTTTGTTTGTGTTTATTTATTTATTTAAAGCTTTATGCACAAAAAAACTGTACGAAGGTGTACTTAACCTTTCAATCGTGGAAATTACAGACACAATAGAAAGACAATAGGTGCGCGAACGCCGGCGTTTGCTTGGGGTTTAATGAATTGCCTTAGGCATTATCTGCCAGTCGACCTTAGGGTGGTGCAGAAACATAACATGGCAGGTGCAACTTAATAAATAGACAAACAGAAGAGAAACAAATGCAATAGTAAATACATACTTAGATACATACATATCAATAAACAATGCTGTAGTAAAAAAAAAAAATCCAACCAAATAGTGCTGTGATGTTTTTGTTTGTTTTTTGTGGTTTTGTTTTTTTGTGTGTTTTGTTTGTTTGCAATCGTTGATGGTGAGGCGCACTAGTTTATTAAGAACCTATTCACGTTAGTCTTGAAGACACTTAAATTATAATCGGACGGGAAGACCGCAGCAAGCAAATTGTTCCAGTCCTTCAATGTACGCGGTAATTGTTAACTAATTTATTTATTTTTTTGCAGGCTACGGCCAAATATACAGGAACTTCAGAAACCTGTTCCTATACGCGCGGTTCTTAGACGAAGGGGAGACGGACACAGTTGTTGGAGCCATGGCTATCACCAAGCTTATCAATCGGTGGCCGCAAACCGAACATGATCCGTTGACCTTTACTGTGGACACTCTGTATCATACTGTAAGTAAACTGGATATTTAAACTCCTAAAACCTAATTCCGCCTAGCCCGTTCCATCATTAGACCACCAGACGTACGGCGATGCGCCACCGGTACATGGTGGATATTCCATCTACACGCACAAAACGTTTTCGGAATACATTCATTGTACGTACAGCTAAGCAGTGAAATTCCTTGCCGCAGTCTGTGTTTCCTGATGGCTACAACCCGGGAATCTTTAAGTCAAGATTGAATGGGTTACTTCTAGGTAAGCGCGTTCCATCGTCGACCGCATCGTCGCTTTCCATCAGGTAAGATAGCGGTCAAGCGCGAACCTATCAACTATTAAAAGAAACTAGGAAGAAAGGAAGAAAAGAATATTTATTTATGCCTCACATAACTTTTTAAAACTAAGAATCAATACGATAAAAAAAAAATATATAGAATAAAAATATGTGCAAGGCCAAAAGGCTCTTATCTCAGCCTAAGCTACGATATTAAAAACAATAAATAACGCATTAATAATATGGACACTTACGGAAAGTAAAAATAAATATTAGGTAGGTAGGTACTGCTGCAAAAGGTCTGACATGTTCTTTCGCTCCACCCTAGAACAGGAACGCGCCGGGCCTTGGTTGAGGTAATGTCCGGAGCGAGGAGGAGTGGCAGGCGGTCGCCGACTTTTGCGAAGCCGTAATGAAGAAAAAAAAAGGAAAAGGCCAACCGCATCAGGCAACGGCGCTCTCGCCGCTGCCGGGATTCCGATCCCAATTTCCAGCCACCGTAGGCGCGGGTTTGCGGACGGTGAGCATTGGGTAGCTCGCTATCCGACCGTCCGGTAACTGTCCGGACCAAGCCGAAGTCGTCGACGGCGCGCACTGTTCCCGCGCGCCTCAAGGAGCTGTCAGCAACAGCAGGGGCCCAGCCGGGTCGAAGCCTACTGGGGCCAGGGTTATCCGAAAGGGAACTCGAGCCCCGGTATCAAGGCTTGAAGGAACTGGGTGGGTTTTTTAGTCAGTAAGAGTCTGACACTATCTCCCGCTCCGCCCAAAAGCGGGGGTTGTCATTGGATGATTTTCCCCATAAAAAAAAACCCCTAGAACAGGAAAAATCATTTGATGGTTTCCCACTTTAATAAAAGAATAGTAATAGTATCTGTCTATTATCTATCTGAATTTGGCGTCCGCAACTATTTTGCGTGATCTTAAAAAATTAGCGTAGCATAACATAATCTGCTGAGACTAAGGCTTCCTCTGTAAGAGAGAGAATGAACCGTAGTCCACCACGGGTCCGCGTTAGTGGATGTCACATATCTTCGAATTTTTAGTTCTAAGACATGCCGGTTTCCTCACGATGTTTTCCTTTACCGTTTTGAGATTAGTAGGACTATTATTAAGAATACAATATTTTCTGTTAGGAATCAACAACAATCCTCCGAATCAGCGGCATATTGAAGTTAACAGCGGAGACGTTAGCCGAAGATGAGCACCTTCTGTCATTTACTAGAACTGTAGTACTATATTCCGAAGACGGGGCTGAGTACAAAATACAGAACGAAATGGTGTATTGGAGCGAACCGTCCGCTACGGCTGCGAGGTCAGCGTTCAGAGTAAATACGGTAAGAAAACCAAATCTTACTTTTATATCATTATTTCAGCAGAATATACACCCTTACGTTGTTGAAACCTCTACGGTCCGGACTAAGCGTTTCGCCTCGTCGTTTATACCGCGTACGTCGCAGGACAGTTTGCCTGCTGCGGTCTTCCCGTCCGATTATAATTTGGATGTCTTCAAGGCTAGAGTGAATAGGCTCTTAATAAACAAGTGCGCTTTACCATCAAAGATTGCATCGCTGCTTTCCATCAGGTGGGATCGCAGTCAAGCACTAGTTTATATCAATAAAAAAAAAAAGAAATTCTTCAACAGCTGAACATAAGGCGATTAGACAACGGACGCGTAGACAGGATATGAAACATTACAAAGTGACGCACTATCCCAGATATCAGGCGGTTGGGTAGCTCACCGTCCGGCCGTCCGGTAACCGGATCCGGATCAAACCCTAGTCGTCGACGGCCCGTAGTGTTCCATGCGCGCCCCAAAAAGATGTCAGCAAACAGCGCCCAGCAGGGCCGAAGCCTACTGGGGCCATAATAATATTATAGGTTGTCTACCGAAAGGAAAAGCAGGTCCTGGAACGCAAGGGCAAAGAGGATCATAGGTTTTAGTCAGTAAAAGTCCTACAGGCCCTCTCGCTCTGCCCCAGAGCGGTGGAAGACATTGGATGATTTCTCACCGTAAAAAAAAACACTGCCAGAGTCGAGGCTGTGTTGCGACGCAAAAGCTCCGAATCAAAATGTAAAGAAAACATAGAAGAAGCATGCGCCTGAGCCTCGAGTCTGGTTCTATGTGCTATACACCTAAAAGGCCTCCCCTAAGCCTCCACATATTTTTCGACGTCACCTTTTCCCCGCCGGCTTTTACAATGTTAATAAAAGTAATTGAAAAACAGTCTTGTATAGTTACCATCACGGATCTTGAACGCTCGTCGCCAGAGTGGGGATCGCTTTGCGCATTCCATATATTGGCGAGCCAATCATCTTCGTTGTTAGATACATGCTGCAACGCAATGAACGAATCAGGAGTGACGTCTATGATACGATGGCGCGGCGAGCCAATCACTGACACTCCCCGCCCCCGCGTCTCACTTCGCACAACTAAAGAGACCGAATATTTGACTTCTGCACAACTGTTCAAGATCCGTGATGGCAACTGTACATAGCCTTTAAACTAGACCTTTTTTTAATGAGTTGACGAACAAAATTAATATCTTCTGTGGTCTTAGCCTGATTTTTCTGCCTGCGTTCCCGCCAAACACTAATAAAAAAAAAATATTTAAGTACCTACTTAGATTCACGTTTATCATTTTAGTGTAAGATAGGACCAAGGATCAGTGCTGTTCGGAGGTATTAATTTTATTAAGGCTGCTACAGGTAAATCAGATTCAGCAGACGATGACCTCATAGGTTGACATGTGAGAAGCCATGCATAAAAAGTCCAGGTGTTTTACTTTCAGGACAAGTTGAGAGCAAAATCTGTAAAAATCAGAAATTTAACCACTACTTCAAACATACGTGCATACATAATCATCATCCTGCCCTTATCCCGTATTATTTGGGGTCGGTGCAACACATTTTTTTTTCATTCTGTCCTATCACCAACACACTTATCACTAACTCCCTTTTTTTAGGGTTCCGTAGTCAACTAGGAACCCTTATAGTTTCGCCATGTCTGTCTGTCCGTCTGTCCGTCCTCGCTTAATCTCTGTGACCGTTAGCACTAGAAAGCTGAAATTTGGTACCAATATGTATATCAATCACGCCGACAAAGTAGTAAAATAAAAATTGGAAAAAAATGTTTTATTAGGGTAGCCCCCCTATATGTAAAGTGGGAAGTGATTTTTTTTTTAATTTCAACCCTAACGTCTGATATATTATTGGATAGGTATTTAAAAATGAATAGGGGTTTACTAAAATCATTTTTTGATAATGTCAATAATTTCGGAAATAATCGCTACAAAAGTAAAAAACAATGTGTGTTCCCCCCTCTAACTTTTGAACCATAAGTTTAGAGAATATGAAAGAAATTTGAAAAGTAGAACTTCATAAGGACTTTCTAGGAAAATTATTTTGAACTTGATGGAAAGAACAGTTTTGTACAAAAAGACAAAAAGGTTGTACAAAATAATTTTTGGACTAAGTTTGTAGTATAATCGTTTATGCAAGCATTTTTTTAAACTCATAAGTGGGTACACTTGTTGTGACGGACGGGAAACTACGGAACCCTACACTGAGCGTGGCCCGACACGCTCTTGGCCGGTTTTTTTTAACACTCCTCACACGATCCATCCATCTTTACTTTGGCCTCTCTCCATCCGTTCACATATACATATACTCATAACTCTTTTAGTAGCATGCATTTCATATATTCTCTTCATATGACCATGTGAAGACAAACGACTAACTTCTACGAATCCATTCAACCATAAAGGCGAGCCCAGCCAACGATCGGACTAACAAAGTTAACAAACTTTTGTAATTACTTAGTGTATACTTGCTGCATTATTAATCTCACTTTATTTAGATAAGCTACTCAACTCAGTTTCCACTAAGTTACACTGACGTCATTAGCGCGTCCTGTATGAAAATTATCTAAACGTTAATTTGTTTTGAAATGTTCACCCATTCAACGCGGCGAGTATTGATTTGAATATGTAATGGCGAGTATTGAAAAGATAATTATTATGAAACAATTGCGGCTTGATGATGCTAAGATCACTTTCAGATCTGAGACAATGAAGAAATGAGCAATAATAAAGGCACCTTCAAATTAGCCCGCTAATTTGTAGGCGCCTTAGATGGGCACAGCTCAACATTATACCTATTCTTCTGCTCTAATAAAAAAAAAGAAAAATAAAATATTAATAAATATCAAAAACATATTTGTACTAGTACTTGGCATAACTACAATCTCATGACCTCTCATCATCTTTCTGCCCTTGTCCCGATTTATTTGGGGTCAGCGCAACACGTTTTCTTCTTCCATTCTGTCCTATCACTCATCACGCTGTCACTAACACCCTTTTCTTTCATATCACTTCTCACACAATCCATCCACATGTAAACTCGTCACTTTTTTAGCAACACGCGTTTCATCTCCTCTTCACATGAGCATCTCATGACCTCTACTAGGTACATATTACTAGCAAATTTTTGCATAAATGCAGGTAGTGACAAGGATTCGTAACAAAAACACAATTATACGAAAAAATATTCGTTTTTATTCATGTCCTTCAATTTAAAACGTGCTGTTTACAAAGAGCTTGATGATATCTACCTGTATCACTCTGATTATTCACAGAAAATTGTATTCCACATTGATTGTTAACTTACTGCCCATTTCATTTATTGGTATAACAAACGAAATGGACTTCAAAATTTGCTTAAAAGGAACAACTTGGCACTATTGGTATGAAATACACTTAAACATAAGGACCGCGATAATCTAAAGAAAATATTAAGTCTGTATCCAATTGAATGATTCTTACACTGTGTCCATAGATTCTTCATTGAGCGGCTCAGTTTCCATTTCCATATCTCTGTCATCGACTCCTGACGCATACTTCAATCTGAGCTTTTCGTAATGTAACTGCTCTTTCGACGACACAGATGGCTTGCATTTCGCAAGCGCTGCTCTAAAGTCTTCGAAAGTGACGAAAATATCACCTTCGAGGGTGCCATTGGCGATGTGATTCGTCAACGCATTCGTGGCCGCCGCTCGCACCAAGCCAGCCAGATCGGCTCCCGTATATCCGTCCGTGAGTCCAGCAATATCTTGTAAATTTACGTCAGGTCCCAGATGAGGCTTTGTGCCACCTTTGGTAAGCTTCTGGAGTATATCGTACCGATCCTCTCTAGCTGGCATTCCGACATACATAACGCGGTCCAAACGGCCCGGTCTTAACACTGCAGGGTCAATGATATCTGGTCTGTTCGAAGCTGCCAACACGAAAACTCCTTCGCGTGTTTCTATTCCATCCATTTCAGTGAGCAATTGGTTGACAACACGGGCGGCTCCATTATTATCTTGCGATGTACGCCGCGGACATAGGGCATCAAACTCGTCAAAGAATATGACGCAAGGAGCAGAGTTTCGGGCACGTCTAAAACACGTACGAACAGCTCTTTCACTCTCGCCAACGTACATGTTCAACAACTCAGGACCCTTCACTGAAATAAAGTTCACTCCAGCTTCATTTGCGACAGCCTTTGCTAATAAAGTTTTACCACAACCAGGAGGCCCACAGAGTAATACTCCACTAGGAGCTGATAATCCAAGCTTCGCAAGTTGATCTGGATACTTCACTGGGGCTAACACAGCCAACTGTAATTCTTTACGAACTTGATTTAACGATCCAACATCATCCCATGTTACATCTGGGACAGTAACAATGCCTTCTCTTACAGCACAAGGTTTTGTAGTTTTAAGAGCTTTAACAAAATCATCATGTCTTAAAGCAAGCCCGTTCAGTTCTTCTTGAGTGTAAGGCATGTCCTCCAGAAGGCTCATTACTGCATCAACAGGATCTATAGGTTTCTGGATAGGTTCAATTATATGATTTACTTCTGTTTTTTCAATTGTATCACTCAATTCTACTATGGGTTCTTCACTTACTTCTATGGCTTCTTTTTCTAATTCAGGTTCTGGAACACTTTCAGGAGCATCGCCTGCACTTGGCGTAACTTCCTCTGCTACTTTGTCCCCATTTGGTATAATTGTTTGTACATCATTCGGTGGAGTCGTTTCAACAACTTTTGTCTCTTTTTTAGCTTTTGATGCTTGTATTTCTGTAAAAACTCTCTTAACAGCATAAGTGCTAGCCTTATTAACAAGTGCTTGTAAATCAGCTCCAACAAACCCAGGTGTTATTTGAGCTAAGACATTCATGTTCACATCTTCACCTAAACAAATATTTTTACAAAGAATAGTCATTATCTCTTTCCTAGCATGTAATGAAGGTATACCTAATGTGATTTCCTGTTCAAGACGTCCGGCCCGTCTTAGGGCAGGATCTAAGGCATCTGGATTGTTTGTGGCAGCAAGTATGAGGACAGATTCATTATTATCAGTCAATGAATCTAGAGATGCCAATAACTGGGCAACCATTCTCTTCTCCATGTCTTTTTGTGCAAGAACTCTGTTACCACATACTGCATCAATCTCGTCAATGAACAATACACTGGGTGAAACTGAGATTGCTCTCTCAAACAGTTCTCTAATTCTTTCCTCTGATTCTCCTGACATTCCACCAACTAATTCTGTGCCTGTTATAGCAATCATGGGTAGCTGAAGCTTTCCAGCGATGGCGTGTGCCAGCAATGTTTTCCCTGTTCCTGGCGGTCCATGCAGCAATGCCCCTCTAGGAGCTTTTATACCTAATTGACTGTACACTTCTGGATGCTTCATATGCAATATCAAATCACAGATCTGTGTTATAACTTCAGATATACCACCAATGTCATTAAAACTAACCTTAACACTTTTGACATTGCCAATATCAACCTTTTTCTTTGGTGGTGCAGTTTTGGTTGATTCAACTTTCTTCTTTTTCTCATTTGTGTGTTGATTCTGTTGCGATTTGGCGGCCGCACTCTCAGTCGCCGTACTATTAGCATTTCTGATCGGTATGTGAGGGGTTATGGTAATTTGGTCATTGATTTTCGGAAGTTTCGGTGCCGCAGTGCCGTCGTCGTCACTGCTCAATATGTCTATAGGCTCTCCAGACTTGTCTGTGTTGCGCCTGTTGGATGCTGGACGTTTTTTATCCTGCATCTTGTACATGGCTAGCAGGCGGTCGTTTAACGCACTACTATTCTCGTCTAATAACTCCAAATCAGATTCTTCTTCTGATCCGTCGGATGTAGAGGCTCCGTCAAGTCCGTAGCTCTGTAATACGACTTTGTAGGCACTCTCCACCATCTGACAGAAGGCGTTGTCGCTCCTGTTGTTGTACTCACGGTAGCGCTCTTTCAATGAACGCGCCATTTGGCTTACATCGACGAATGTCTTGTCCACATTCTCGGCAAGGTAATTCTTCACACGCGAAACAATAACTGGGTCATTAATAGTCTTTTGTCTTGTTTGGTGTTTCTTCATTTTGTACGGAATAAAGTAATAAAATTAATTTCGTTTGTAAAAGCGAATTTATAAACTACTTCTTCGTAAAACGCAATGTTTGACAGCGGCGTCGTTGAATCGATGGAATTATTGCCATAGTTAAAAAATATTTTTCTAGCGGCACATGGTTATAAGGCTGCCTGTTCACGAGTCATTGAAAAAGAGTTTATAGTTTTTTTTTTCTAGGTATATTAATTTTATTTATTTATTTCCTTCAGATTCCACAAAAGAATTTTAATTTGAAAATAGAGGCAACGACGGATGAGGATCTTCGGAACAAGTATCTTAAAATTTTCATGAAATTGACATCGATGGATAAAAAGATTTGTGAAAGGTAAAGATGAGATGATATAGTCTGTCTAATAAGTCAACCGACTTGGGAATTTTGTATAATATTAAATCATTTAAAAAATACTTATATTCGATACTTTTCATAAGGTTCTTCTGTTAGTAAACAATGATCTCTATCTCTTAATCAACCTTGATTATTGAACCCGTGTTGATTACATCAGATATCATTAAATCCTAATAATTACCCAAGTCGTTTAACTTATTACACAGATTCTACGATGCTTCATTTTAATGTAATATAAAATCTTTTATAATTTAAAATATATTTATATATATATATTTTGTTGTTTCAGGTGTTTGGAAGTTAATGATTGGAATTTAAAACTTGCTCTGGAACATTTTACCAAGCTGTTAAAGCTAAACAAATTAGATACATTAACTCATGAGGTGCAAGTTGCTACCTAAAAGTATATGAATTCTATGCAGGTGAAATGTGTAAAATTGTGGTCGTGATTAAATGAAATAATATAAATAAACTGCCTTTTATTCAAATATCATAATGAACTACAAGAAGTGAAGAAGTGTTGCGCCGAACTCAATTATAATGGGACAAAGGTAGAAAGATAAACTCTGCCTTTTATTCTTCGAATATTCAAACCACTGCACACTGTTAAGCTTTTATTTTTATTGTTGATAAACTCGCGCTTGATCACCGTTAAGCGTCATAACAACAATAAATACACTTTACACATATTTGTTAGTGACAGTGATGTCACCTGAAGGAAAGCGACGATTTAGTTGATGATTGAGTGTAGTTATTGTTGCGTTTGATAAACAAGGGCTGGTCTAAAAAGACGTAAACAAATTAAGGGGTTCTACTGTTACTAACGCAACGAATAACAAACTATGTGCATTTGAAGAAATATCTTTCAAGACAAACATCTGAAAGTTATATGGGTATAGTCTGTCTAAAAAGTCAACCGACTTGGGAATTTTGTATAATATTTAATTATTTAAAAAATACTTTAATTCGATGCTTTTTATAAGATTCTTCTAGTAGTAAACAATGATCAATATTTCATATTCAACCTTGATTATTGAACCAGCGTTGACTACATCAGATTTCATTTTACTCTAATAATTACACAAGTCGGTTGACTTAATAAACAGACTCTAGTTGTAATCGCTCATAAGTTCCAGTAAAGGTACTCGGAAAGACTTGAAATTGAATTACCTACATAAACGATAATTTCGCTCTGATTATATATATGTTACAGCCAAAGTAATTAATCTGGATATTATGTATATTATCTAGCCATTATTTATAATGTCTACTCAATTTAGATAAAGTGATAATTGACACGGAATTAATCACATTAACTAGCAATTTTATATAATATCTTCCAAGACTTGGATAATGTAATAAAACAAGTAGGTACTGTTAAGGTTTTTATTAAGAATTAAAATGACATTGCCATAAATAATAATTCTACATTAATTAACATTGTTATAATGTAATTAAACTTTCTAAAGTAAACTTAAAGCTTACTAGCCGTTAAAAACAACAAAAAAGAACAGAGATTAATACAAGTATTTGGTATCTATCGTTGAAGACTACAATAATAAAATATTTAAAATGAACTGACATTTATTAATTGAGTCACAAGTATTATTTATTGTTACAAGTAAGACTCAAGTGACATTTTGAGTTACACAAGAGGTTTGACTTTTAATATTAAGAATTAAAATAACATTGCCATAGATAATAATTCTACATTAAATCAAATTGTTTTAAAGTTATTTAACTTTAAAAAGTAGAAAAGCTCACTAGCCATTAAAAAAAATTAAAAAAGAACACAAAGATCAGTAAAAGTACCTATTTGGTATCTCTCTTTAAAGACTATAATAATAAAATATTTAAAATGAACTGACATGAATTAACTGGGTCATAACATTTTATTTATTCTTACAAGTAAGGCTCTTGTGACATTTTGAGTTACACATGAGGTTTGACTTTTTACATTTACACCTATTAGAAACGCATTCTCCAGTACAATTGCAGTGCTGAAATCCTTGGCCGCCAAGATGTGACTCTTTTTTTGCACATTCTCTGATGGTAACTTCATGTCGGGGAACGATATCAATTGTAATAAAAGTTTCTTTGCAGACAGTGAACTGATTTCTTGCGTAAAGTTGATTTAGAATCCCATGCTTGGTGCCTAACTTTTACATTCCTTCTGTCTCCTGAGAAATTATAACAGCGATAATGTTTCTATCATCGGCTTTGGCACGGTCTACGTCAGGAATTTTTACTACTACGTTATCGCCTATATTAGCAGCAGGATATTTTTGCGAAGATAGAGTCAACATTTTATCTGCTTGTTTTTTCAGAGATTGTCCAACTAATTTTCTGATGTTTCCAATGTCTTCTTTCTTTTTATCAAGAGCAATTACTATTTCCTGGCCACTTTGCGTTATATTTGACGGATCTGTAGTATTTCCTTGGTTTTCGGTATCGTTATCAGGGTTTCCTGTCAGATTATCCGGAATCTCATTTTGCGAATCAGTGTTTGAAATTTTAGTATCATCATCTTCATTAATCACAGCGTCGGTTATATTGGGTTCGGTTTGCCTCTCCTCATTCAACTGGTTTTCGTCTTCATTCAATATAGATTCTAGCTCTTCTTCTGTTGACAGTTCAACTAGCGCGTCTTTAGGAAGACTATTTAATCCAACTTTAGCTTTACAGCCAAACATTGCTTCGTAAGGGCTACGATTTATTCCTACGTGATACGCTCTGTTCTTCATAAATTGAATAAAGCGTAATCCTTCAGACCATTTCGTCGTCTTGTTAGATTCCAGCCAAGTACAAAGCATCTTCTCTATATCTTGGTTAGCTCTTTCAACAGACCCTTGTGATTGAGAATGTCGGGGTTTGCCATGTACGATTTTTAATTCCGGCCACATCGCACAGACTTCTTTGACCACTTTGTTAGCAAATTCTCTACCATTATCGCTTTGCAAAATACTAGGCGCTCCAAATGTAGTAAAAATGTCCAGTAAATGATACGCTACCTCCTCTGCTCGCTTACTTTTTAAAGACCGCAGCTGCACGAATTTTGTTAGGTGATCTTGATAGACCATGATGAATTTATAATCACCATCACTTTGTGATTGCATGTCTATGAGATCTATTTGGCACCTTGAATTAAGTTCGTTGCTGATAATCGGTTTTACAACAAGACCTTTTTTTGGCAAACTTTTCTTTTTCTGACAAGATTCGCACAGATTCAAATACACTGTGACGAGTTCAGCAGTTACATTTTTATATCTTAATTTTAACTCTTTCATCATTCTGACTCTACCGCCGTGTCCAATACTAATATGACAGTCGTGGATTATTTGAAAAGTTTCGTCTAAGTGAGCATAGTAAATAATGGGATCACCTTCGTTTTTCACCGGAATTATTAGTTTTTCTGATGCTCCAATTTTGACGACATCGTATCTTGATAGGCGCTGGTAATCTTCAGGTGTTTTCTTAATAACCTTGTTCTTTGATTCTTTAACTTTTGAAATTAAAGACAAATATTGATCACATGTAAACAACTGATTATTTTTTCCTTTACTTGCAATGAGTACAGTGATATTTTCATAGAAACGTTTTTTCATTTCATCTGCCATTATTAGACACTGATACGAATGTAAAAACTCGCGGAAATTGCGGCACGCGCGGCGCGACCTCTCATAACAAAACGATGACGACCACTGTTTGCGTCAGCTACAAGATGGCGGCGATCACGCGACGCGGCAGTGGGATGAAGAGCGGGAGGGGTAACAAGTCAGTTAGACCGTATTTATTACTTTGGCTAACTTTGACCCGCTATTATGAATAAAATCCGGATGAAGTGATTAATTTATCATATTGTCTAGTCAATTTTGTTATTATATATAATGACCAGTCATTATGTATAATATCTATTTAATCACTATGACTGTAACATATATATATATAATGAGAAACTGACTGACCGACGTATCAACGCACGGCCAAAGAGCACTAAGAAAGGATTTTCCAGAATTTAGCCACTAGGGGATAAAACGGGGTCTAAAGTTACTTTCACGTGGGCGAAGCCGCTAGTCGAATAATAATAATTACAATAGAGGTAAAATTACTGAACATAATCCATTTCCTAATTTTTTACAAATTACATTCGTCATTAGGGCTTTTACTAAAGGGGGCCTTAGATGATCACTATGCTATAAGTTGGATCTCGCGATAAATTGGAATGGAATAATTAACTCCAGCCCAGGTCTTAGACACTTCGTGCCACATAGGTACGTCGTCTTTTAAAGAAGTTAAAATGTATAAGTAATAATATTTATTACATTGCATTTGTATTGGTCAACTGGCATTTGTTAGGGATTAGGCATATGCCATTTAAGCTAAGAACTCTTCGTGAGTTCTTAGCGGTTTTCACTCACATCCGTCGCGGTTGTGAGCTCGCAGCTTCTGTAAAATGCAGATATATAATAAAAGTACATTATGCCGCAATTTACACCCGCGGTGTTTGCGGATCCCGCTGTACCGTCAGACAAAACTAGTAGAATCGTGTGGGCCGCGGTCACCCACAGCCTCGGCGGGTTGCGCCCGCACATTCTGCGATCGGTTGGCACCCGAAGCGGCCGGGGATACAAAAATCCGACAATCAGTGGATGCACCTAGAACTTTTTAGTTCTTCCACTTTTAATTATTTTGTGAAGTAAGTATAACGCAACAGTTCTTTTCTGATGTGTGTCCATGGCGTTCTGAAACTCAACTGATAAATTAACCAATCTTGCGATAATCGCCCGTCAACTTCACGAGCGATAATCAAGTCTGCTTTACGCAGTTTCAGCCTTTAGACCAACAAAAAAGCCAGAGAATTATAATAGATAAAAATAAAAACAAGTTACACTAAATTATAAATGAATTTTAATTACGACTCGTACATAAAAATCTAAGTTAAACTACACAATCATCTCAAGATGTCCTGCATATTCGATGATTTGTCCTGCAAGTTCGGCAGAGGGTAGTGTTCCAGCGGCAGCGGCGCAAGTCTCTTCAGCGGCGTTGAAATGGTAGCAGTTGTCCGCACCAAGGACCCAGTTGCGCTGTAAATATAAAAAGAAAATAATGTAGTAAAGTGTAGCAGGATATTGTATAGTTTTCGCCAAACGTGATAAAGAAAGAAAGGGCCGAGTTAAAATCAAGGCAAAATCAGTCGAATGTTTTTCAGACTTTAACCAATAGTCATTTTAACTGAAATAATAGTACTTTTGATTGTGATTTTTACGTAACTTCCTTTCGTTGACACGACTTCGTGTGTGAATGTCGGATTTCATGCGGGTGTAGCTATAAGCAGAAGCTAGTCATGAAATAATTGAACAATATAATAGTATTTTTAAAGAGAATCTGTTTCTTGCTGGTCTGTTCGTAAATGAAATAATGGACAGAAATTATCTTCAATTGTAAGCTATTTGACATTATAAGTGTAACTATGGCGTTTCGTATTTAGGGCAGTAAAAATGGTAGCGTGAAAAGGAAAATCACACACAAAATTAAAAAATAACAGAGATAACTTACTTTTTTGCCATATTCATGCACTGCTTGTTGGGAAGGCAGGTTCAGTCGTCGAGCAGCTTCAGCGCACGAGATGCACAGGTAAGCTTTCTCAATGCAAGCAGCGATCTCTCCTCTGACCGTGTCTAAAAGTGTATCCATGAAGAGTGTGTAGCTTTCTGCTGGGACATTGTCCTGTAAAGAAAGTGAAATGCGATTATTTATAAGATTGTTTTCTCACCTTCAAATATAGTGGTAATACATATTGCATTAGAAAATATTTTATTCCATATATTTTGCTGAAATTTCTAAAACAGCTACATACAAAATGCCAATAAAAATTTTGAATGGAGACAAAAAAATCACATATTTACACAAACCTAACGGTCTAGTAGACATACCTTAGCCAAAAAGATCTTATTATAACTGCCTTCCATCAAATACTGTTCCAAAGCTAAGGGGTGCCTGATGTATGGATCAGCCCTGATAACGTCAACTGAAAGACGTTCCAACTCTGTGTGGAACTCGGCTACGCGGTTCTGAGACAGCAGGAACAATAGGTTGAGGCCAAGGAGCTGGTACATGAATGCGGACTCCGGAAGGTGGTCTCTGGAAGTTAAATACACAATTTAAGTTCAGTAAACAAAAACAATTAAAAATAAGGCAAAATTATGAAAATTCAAAGCCCGTCTTGGCAAACAGATGCTACTAATTAGTAATTTAGACCTATTATCTACACATAATTATATAAATAAAGAAGTAAAATTTGTTTTTTTTTTGTTTGTCCTGTCCTGGTCTGATAGCAAACATTTTTGCACCAATAGATATAGCTACTTTGTTCCTGAGTGATATAAGCTATATTTTATGTAGCAGGCGAAGTCGCAGGCAAAAACTAGTAGTATTATAAAATATTGATTTGGAATATGAAAAAAAAAATGGGGTATAACACATTATAGATTGCTAAACAGATCTTTACATTTTACAAGAAATAACATGTGTGGCTGACAGCATATCATCAAAACCTGGTTTAATGATTGTTTGTACTTACTTATAGTCAAAGTAATAACATTTTAGCTGAGACATGAATCGCTCAAAAGCTTTCACATCCTTGGCAGCTACTGCCCATTGAGCTCCAATTTCCAACACATCACGAGCCAAAATCAGCTCTTTCTGATTAGCTACCGCATTATTACTCGGAAGAAAACTTAACTGCGTTAATGATATCTGAAAAGAAAGAACATTATAGGGAAATTGTTTGGATGAAACAATGATTAGTGTCCAGTCATCCTTCATGATCAGAACTTACCTTTATTTTATTCAATAATTCACCACATTTGTCCAGTTTCCGTGGTTTCTTTGCCCACTCCGTTTTCAAGTTTTGATACAAAGTCGCGACGTCTTTCACTGAAGCCATTTTTTCAATATTTAGAAAATGATACAACAAAATATAATTTCACCGATTGAGGTTGCTTGTTAACTGACGTTCAAAAACTCAGAACTGTTGAACACCTAGACACTGGAAGAGAACCTTGAGGAGACGGTTTTTGAAAATAATTCATCGAGATTCTATTGCATATTTCTGTTTAAGGCTTTAGACATAAAGAGTTTATGTCTAAAACAAAAAGAGTTTTTTTAAACTGTGAAAATACTGTGTTATTGAAATCTATCGTGAAATTTTCATTAAATTCTTAAAAAATCTTTTGTGATTTATATAGGTATGGAACGCACCATCATGACATGTCAAAGTCGAATGTTCCTGAATTGCCATTCTAAAAAAACTGCTTTGTAAGCCAACAAAACATAAAACTATCCATTCACGAATCACGCTTGGATACTTCGAATAGTGACATGAATTTTCGAAGTTGCAATAGATTTCAATATCCTCTCTGCTGGCAATAAATTATTGAGTTTGTCAAAAAAAAAACTAATTTGACAGGATCAGGGTTTTCTGTGTGCGGAAGGTGAATTTTTGCCGATTATAAATCGAATTAGAATTATGAATTATATAAAAGGAAACAGTTTATTGGCGTATTACGGCAGGCTGTGTGTATTTAGAATGAAATAATGATATGGTTGCACGATGTCTTCGCCTGTGGTGTGCCGTGAAATATTTGATGAAAACAGTCAACCATCGGTGGAGGGTTTGTTCATTAAAATTTATTATGTATTCAACATAAATATTGTTGTTTGAGATAAAAACTTTAATTTGCTGTAGGTATAGAATTTCATACAACCGAGTAATCATCTTTAGACAGATTTTGTATTTGTATTTATTGATTAATGCCAGTTGTAAAATTTTAATTTGAGCCGATTTCCAAATGAATTTGATTTATAATTATAATTAGAATTGTGAAAAATTTCAATTAAATTCGCTTTACGAATTTTCTAAACTTAGATTAATTACTCTAAAATTATTTAAGTATTTAGCCCCAACAAAAGTTAACATACAATTTGTATTGTCAACTTTGTATTTGTAGAAATCTCTGACTATGCTGCACAACTGGGCATTGATCCTGAAAGCGAGAGCCATCTGCTACCATTGGCTAAAGATGGACTTATGCAAGCTCTACCTGCACCATGGAAAGCTTAGTAAGTACTCAACTATTATTGCCATTCACTATAAAATTAAGTTCTAATTATGAGTTTTTCACTATCTAAACCTTATGTTTGTCATAAACAATACAGGTAGCTCTGTATTGTAATATGAAGAGGTAGTAAAAAAGGGTAGTGAGAACATTAGCCTAACTAGAGTTAATTTTTGTGGAGACGGAGGGGGCAAATTTTTTTGTGTAATTATTAACCTTATAAACACCGTTAATTAGTGACATAATAGTGAGACAATAGCAGAGCGAACTCTGGCGTTCACTTGGGGTTTTATGAATTAAAGCTCAGCAAATCTAAGTACCGTTTGACAGTTCTACATGTAGTACATTTTAATTTGTTGATTAAAAATTGTGTATATTGTTTTGAAATAAACATAACTTCATAATTCAATGGTTTTACGGAAAATATAATAGAAATAGTTTAAGTTATGCCTATACAAAGCTATTTTTATAGATTTATTGTGATATAGTATTTTGGTGGCCATCATAGAATTTCTAATCGGCAGTCCAACATCCAGAGTCAAAGTCAGTGTTAGACCATACTCTGGTAGGCATGACCCACTTGGGCCCCCATCTACATAGACACATATGGGTGAGAATAGTAAATGCCACATAATGGTCTAAAGCAGAGCAAGAGACTAAAAAAACCTGTGTAGAAGTGGTGCACCAAAGCCATTAGTAACAGATTATCCTCACTAATTTGGTTCACTTAAAACCCTTGCACCTGAACATATGCCCCAGATAACTGTATTTTTAGAAAACTGGAAGTAGGATAGAGAGGCCTTTTTTTATGGTGGGAAAAAATCATCCAATGACAACCCCCGCTCTTGGGCGGAGCGGGAGATAGTGTCAGATTCTTACTAAATAAAAGACCCACCCTGTTCCTTCTAGCCTTCATACTGGGGCTCGAGCTCCCTTTCAGATAACCCTGTCCCCAGTAGGCTTCGACCCGGCTGGGTCCCTGCTGTTGCTGACAACACCTTGAGGCGCGCGGGAACAGTGCGCGCCGTCGACGACTTGGGCTTGGTCCAGACAGTTACCGGACGGCCGGACAGCGAGCTACCCATTGCTCACTGTCCGCAAGCCCGCGCCTACGGTGGCCGGAAATCAGGATCGGAATCCCGGCGGCGGCGGCGAAAACGCCGTTGCCTGATGCGTTCGGCCTCCTCCTTTGCGAGCATTACTGCTTCGCAGAAGTCGGCGACCACCTGCCACTCCTCCTCGCTCCGGACCATGGCCTCAACCAAGGCACGGCGCGAGAGGTCTCCGCCGCCGATCGCCCTCACGAGGGCACGGCGATGCTCCGAGGATAGAGAGGCCTTGTCGTGTTTTAATTGATTTAATTCATGAAACCCCAAGCGAACGCCAGCATTCACTCTCTCATTGTCTTTTTGTTGTGTCTCTAATAATGGTATTCAAAACTCTGCTGCTGCTGCTCAACTCTATGCTCACTCTGCACATAGATCTGGATATCTTCCATGATAAGCCATACCATAGTAAATTAAAATATTCATTTTTAAGTTTTTTATAATTTAAATGTTTGTTTAGTTTGTTACTTTTGTTTATTAGTCTTTAAGATTTTTAGAATATAAGTGTTTTGGTCCTGTACTGTAAACGTATATTTTTAACCCATTGTGTGTCTAAACGTGGATCCACACGAGACACAATGGCTTTTTAATTGTGTCTCTAATTACGGCACACTAGAGGTTAAATAAATAAATAAATAATAATAAAAGGTTAGGGGTAAACAACATAATAAATATGTAATACATACAGCTAAATTTCAAAGCAAACACTTAAAGTAATTGAAAAAAATAATTAGAGGCTCTTGTTTTGTTGTAAAAGATTATTATTTTACTATTTTAATTTCATTACGAAATTCATTAATTTTGTAAGAGTTTTGTAATTAATTACGTATTTTATTTTTTGTTATATGTCTAAATCTTCAGGGAAGGCTAGGTTACCATTCTTTTTTTTTTTTAATCATGTAATTTTACGACTGGTGACTATTTTTTTTTTTAGTTAACTAAAAAGTACACTGCATTCATTCATAGTTCACACATTCACACATAGAATTACTGACCTAGTTAGCAGCAAATTCTAGTTTTTTATCAGCATAATTTGTGATTGATCTACAGCGGGCAAGCGGGCAAAAGCTAGTTTTTAATAAAACTACGCTTTGTGTTCTTGACGGTGAAATAGCAGAACGGAATTGGATGAAATTTGTGATACCTTGGCTTGTATTAGTACTTCCATAGAAAACGCTTGGCCCTTGGCCCACGGCTACTTTTTGTAGCGATACAGTCGCGATGCTGTAGCGCGTTAAGGCTTATAGTCCCTTGAAACATCTGGCCAAAATTATGTGGACGCACCTCTTGCAGCCGCCTAGGCGGCAGTACGCAAATCTATGCATTTATTTGCGGCCAACAGCGCCCGGAAAGCGCGTGGCTGACCTTTAAATCCATTTTCTTTGCAAAATATTGATTCAGAATCAGAATCAGAATCATTTATTCGTAAACATAGGTGATTATTAAATACAAGATCATAAAAATTAGGTAGTGCGCGATTGATTTACATATTATGCAATGTTCACTTTGAAGAATATTTAACCACCCATTTTTATGTGTAAAAATGTTTCTAAAGATCCAAGCCGTTTCGAAGGAGTAGAGAAAAGTTGCGAAATTGCTAAATATTTTTTTTAGACAAAATTATTAATAGCACGAAAAAATCAAATGTTGAAAATGTTGTTCATGAATCTATAATAAACATATATTTTTTTTCGAACCTATTAACCTGGCCGTTACCGAGGAGTAGGCTTCAGAAAGTCACTCTTTTATGGCACTTTTCGGGCGCTTGGGCATTAATAGTGCATTGGCATTTTTTCTATTGCGCTTGCAAATGTGACTAACGCGCGTTAGTAGCGATGCTGTCACGCGTTTCGTAAGCAACAAAAAGTTGTCGTGGGCGAGGCGCCTAACATGATTAGAAGTGCTGTGATTTGAATGCGAATTTCATTCGAAATTCACGGTTTCTCCGTGCCCCCTCCTGTCTGCAGTCTCACCAAACGCTATAATAGCCGTTAGAATATTCCTTGATTATGAAGAAACTTTTATTTAACTAATTAAGGAGAGAAATGGAACAAGGCACTCACTCACAATGGGCAAATCACTCTTTCCCTCTTTTAGTACACCTACTATGGTACCTAAGAGAGGGAAAGAGTGATTTAAAAAAAGCTGGAAAAACCTGGACTAGATGCAAATGTCGATTATTGCAGATGTGAAAAAAGCACCCTTATATCCTGTCTTGGACTCACTCTGTACCAAATTTCAGCAAAATCAGTTCAGTAGTTCAACAGTGAAAGCGTAATAGACGAACATCTCATTAAAATAAACAGTGGCCTCATAATAGTCATTGTTTTTGAAGTTTGATGTACAGTTGTAGTATATTAGGTATTTCAATAATACAATACCATGTCATGCGGTACAGCAATAATGGTAGATGATGTAAGTAATATGAAATCAATAGGTATGACAAGCTCTACAAATATTATGCAATAGGACAATATTATGAAAAGTAAGGCCAATTGGTCGTAATTTTTGGTTGCTGAAAATCTGAAATGTCTTTTAAATTGATTAAAGGAACAACATACGTCGCTGCATCGGTAGTTTACTTATAAAGGATCAACTAATACAGGTTTACACAGTGTCGTAACGAGCCATAACCAGCCTTTTATACGCCTGGTGCGAGCTTCTATAGCTGCGCCCCTAGAAAAAGTACAGTACAAACAAAAAGTACTAGGTATACAATTTTTGCGCCCCTCCGGGGACTGCGCCCTGTGCCTGGGCACCGCTGGCACAGCCCTATTTACGGCACTGGGTGTACAGTCGGAGCATTGCGATTGCGACGCGTCATATTTTTCGGCTATAGCATATTTTTCTCTATTTTTCTATTAATAAAACACAAATTTGTGTTATGTAAATATTGCGTCGAAGCTAAAACGCGTCGATGTGTCGTAGTCATAATATTACTAGCTGCTGTCAGCGCTTTCGCCCGCGTGACAATAGGATAAATACTATAGTATTCATGAGCTATTCCAGTGGTCTTCCCCTGTGCATTTCATCGAAATCCGTTCAGCCAAACACATTCACAAACTTACGCATTTGTGACATTAGTGTGTTAGAGGACTAAAGTCGCATTCTCAGCGACAAAGACAAACATTTAAAAAAATGTGCGTGAAATGTGTGAAGACTGAAATTCCTTAATAATATAGGTACTATAACTATACTCGTTAAAAAATAAAGAGGCCCATTTTTGGCATTTGAGAAATAACCTAGAATGTATCTTGGAACGAAACTAAAAGAAACAATAAAATAATTATTAATTACTTACATATAGCGTTTTAAAAAATACATTTTTGACGAGTTAATGAATATTATGATAAGGAAAGAATATATTGCGAGTGTTCTTTTTGCGTATTTAAGTATATTTCTTTAATTTTTGGGCACCAAATAGGCAACGTATTTTTTTTTTTTCAAATTATAAACATTTTATTTATACACAAACTTCATTCGCATGTCGTGAATTTGAACAACCCTACTCATTCAACTTCAATTATGTTCCACCCTTCATACATACATAAACTCAAGCCCTTTTCCCATGGGGGGCAGGCAATAGTGATGTAACTAATGTTAGATTTCTCAGATTCGCGCATGCGTATATTCAAATTCAATATTCGCGGAAGCGAATACGAATGTTGACTGTCAATCAAAGTGCGAGTAAAAATGTCATACAGGTTTGACATTTCGTATCAGCCAAGTTTAAACCGCACATAATGGTGCGTCCAGATTTGACGCCTTGGCTAGGGATAGATACAATACAACAGAGCCGTTACAGACTGATTGAACGAAGCATATCAGTCTTATCACATTAAGTTCATTCGAAAAGATTTGTTATGATTTAAGGCTAACATGTTGTTTCACAATTTGTTACACTACAAATATGAAATACAACTTGTGTGATAGAAAAATATTAAAGAAAATCTAAAATCGTAAAATCAGTAGTTTTATTATCATTGTAAGTATATCCATTCAATCATCAATAAGTATATTATTTCCTTTTTGTTTGTCAGAAACATTCGCCAAACATTCGCATGTTTCTTGCGAATACGAATGCGAATGACAAAAAATGTGCGAATATTCGCAAATACGAATGCAAATGCGAATATTCATTACATCACTAGTAGACAGTATCTACAGAACAGCAGCTCCACCCTTCATCTCTAATTCATGAAATCCTTTCACAGTTACGACGACAAGATACAATCACATTACTACTACAACGAAGACACGAAGAGCACACAATGGGAGCATCCACTCGACAACGTGTACAGGGAGCTGGTGAAGAAAGCTCGGGATGCTTCCATGCAGGATGATACCTGCGCTTCCGTTCAGGTGAGCCTATGCTTTAATTTTAATGCCCAAGCGCCCGAGCATGCAGTGCCATAAAACAGTGACTTTCTGGAGCATACTCCTCGGTAACGGCCACGTCAATAGATTTGAAAAATATATGTGTTTATATAGATTCATGAACAACATTATCAACTATTGACTTTTTGTGCGATTTCATTTCATTTGTAAAAAAAAAAAATTACTTAGTAATTTCGCAAATTTTCTCCGCTCCTTCAAATGGCTTAGATCTTTAGAAACATTTTACTGAAAAATTGGTGGCTGTGGTTGGCAGTTGGCTGGAATTAAGTGCACAAGATACTCGTACTGCCGCCTAGGCGGGTACGAGTATGTGTCCATTTAATTCTGGCCTGATGTTCAAGAGACTATAAGATATCGACTATCGGATTTCTGCTAGGGGGATTGAAGATTTATATAAATAATGCAAAAAGTGTGTCTAAATGGGGAACTACACTTCTGGACACATCTATTGGCCCACCTTAGAGTTTAGGTTTCGATGGCCCCTACCGAAATATGATTGCTAGATTGAACAAAAACTGTTGATGCAGTTTTAAACCTGATACATTTTACCATCTTTTTCGATCGTATTGTTTTAAATTTGAATTCAGAATACCATACGACATGGAGCTACGCCTAACAAGTCGGATATGCGCCTTGTTAAAGGCAATTGATTTTTGAATAAAAAACATGTTTTATCAAATAAAGGTTTAATTTAATAACGCGTGTTGCCTCCATGGGCATCTACCACAGCTCTCATACGATTAGGCATAGAGTTTATCAACCGCTCTATGAAATTTTGAGGGATCATCTCCCATTCCTCTTCTATGGCAGTTTTCAACTCCTGCATCGTCTGGGCAACTGGCTGACGAGCCCTAACACGTCTTTTTAGCTCGTCCCACATGTGCTCAATGGGGTTCATGTCTGGGCTTCTGGCTGGCCAGTCCATAACTGTGATGTTCACATCCCGAAGATATTCCCTGACGATGCCGGCCGCATGGGCTCTTGCATTATCATGCATAAAAAGGAAATTTGGGCCCACATAGTCCGCGTATGGTATTACGTGAGGTTCTAAGCACTCACGAATGTACCTTTCAGCATTTAATGTTGGCAGCCGTGGTCCTGTAACAACCTCAAGTTGAGTTTTGCCGCTCGCGGATATACCGCCCCAGACAGTCCATGAGCCACCGCCATAAGCAACCCTCTCTTCAAAGCAGCATTGTGCGAAACGCTCTCCTTTACGTCGGTAGACCTTCTTCCTTCCATCATTGCCATGTAACACAATTTTAGACTCATCAGAAAAGAGTACACGGCTCCAATCTTGCTGTGTCCAATTTAAATGTCTGCGTGCGAAATGAAGGCGCGCTGTTCGGTGGGCTCGCGTTAGTTTGGGCCCATTAGCTGGCTTGTGTGGTACCATATCGCGTTCTTTTAACCTTCTCCGAACAGTTCGAGCGCTCACAGATACTCCGTGGAAGTCGCGAAGTTGGTTTTGTATCTCAATGGAGGTAAGGTGACGATTTCTCAAGCTGGTCGTCACGATGAATCGATCCTGCCTTTCAGTTGTGACCCGAGATCGTGGCCTTCCTTGGCGACGAACAAAGCCGCCAGTCTCTAGGTACCTCCGATAAACATTTCGGACCGCAGATCGACTTAAATTAAGTTGAGCACTCACGTTTCTTTGGCTGTGTCCGGCCTGAATAAGTGCCACAGCTTGGGCGGCGACTTCAGGTGAAGTATCCATATATTATTGATAGAACTTCACCTTAATGTTAAGAATAAGTAATGTTTGTTGCAAAACCAAAGATATCAATCACTTTTTCAAGAATTAAATCCAAGTAAACCAATAAAACCAAGTTTTCTTAGTATTCGATTGTTTGATATCAACAAACAGGCTCCAAATTGTCTTTTGTTTCTTTAAATTCTGTGTTCGAAATTCAAAAAAAGACTATTGAATGAAATTGTGAATGTGCCAGGTTCAAAACTGCATAAAAACTTTTTGCTCGACTTAATATAAAATTTTAGCTAGGACCAAACGAAACTGAAAATACAAGGTGGGCCAATAGATGTGTCCAGAAGTGTATATAGACCGACGCACATGTGGGCCCCGCCAGATTTGTACGTAGATTTGCGTCGCATGGCGTGAATTTAATGTAGCTTTACAAGTCTAGTTGCCATATAAAATGTATGGAGACCGACGTGCCCAGATCGGAGTACGCCCACGTGTGCCCAATGTAGCACCTTTATAGGAATAAACCTCAAGATTAGATGTACAAGTGTTTGATTGATATCCGCCCCTAACTACCTTTTTGAACCTTTTTTGAATGTTCAAATATGTATGTCTACGGATTTACGAAATAGTTGTTGGTTTTGTTTTTAATGGATCTACCATACCCACCAGTTGCCAGTGGCCAGTTGATACACTTAACACCGTCTGAAGGATGGACTAGACGGTTACAAACTAGTGTTCCAATCAAGGTCACCTTGGTTGAAGCTTGGTTTGTGTTGCGGCTAAATGAATGTTTACATTCGTGGTTTCGCGTGGTTTAGCACGTGCCAACAAGTTCGCCAATCATGAGTCACTGGTTGGAAAGACGCTGCAACCAAGGGCATTAAGTGGATTACCACTGTTGTCTACATGGATTGAAACTAGCAAGGTCACCCTTGTTGGGACCGTGGATTACTCCCGTTTGGTCCACCTTTAAAACTGTACCTATGAGTTCACCAACTCTACTAAAACTAAACTACATGTACGGTGTTCCGTATACAAACTGGCCTGTGCAGGTTGTGCGTGTGGTAGGCCCATTACATAAAAGCGAAGAACTATTATGTAGATTCTGATTTTTAATTAGCTGAACTAAACTGACAGCAGTGGACAATGCCCCGCGGTAGATGAACGATGCCCCGCTGTCATTAAACCTTTTTATGGCTGTCACTTTTGTCCATTTAATTAAAAATTATGGTATACTCAGGTATATTTGAATAGGATAGTTCTAAAAAAGGCATAGTCATGGGTGAACATCAGTCACTCTTTTGTGCATCTAATTATTGGGTTTATTCTTAGACGCACTACACTTTTTTATAATATTATTTATGTAAAACTCCAATCCACTTTACGGTTAAACAGCTGTCCTAACAGCCGTGATCTCACTTTGGCTGGTTGTCACTTTGGCCTTAGCGGCGCGCAGAGCGGTGAGACACCATGGCGGCGCGACCAGCCGCCGCTACCAACAAAATGTTTACAGCTTTATTAGAGAGTTACTCACCTGGTGTCCGTTTGGTTGCGCAATCAATTTGGAGGCCTTTAAACCGCGTCTCACTCGGTTTCTCAATTGGAAAAGTCCTGTTTTTTTTATGGTAAAAATTATACTCGCGCCGTGTGATGCCATTTTCCGCTGTTGCTATTGGTCTAGCGCAATTTGGTAGAATGCGCGGAAGACGCTATTTGTGTTCATATTTCGTGCTGCTTGATCTCGCAGTTTTTCGTCTAACTATTTGTAACAAAACTCATACTGAGTTTTTTGTTTTTACTGAGCCTTTATCGATTTACTGTGGTGTGTTTTTTTGTGGTGTGGTTACCTATGCTTAAATCCGGCACTGCTCGGAAGTGTGGCGACTCTGGTGTTTAGTTTGGTAGCTTAGGGCTATATTTCACTGGGACTCCATGGCGGCGCGACCAGTTGCGAGGCCGTGGATGAGGGTCCACTTCGCACTTCGCCCACGGCTAGCTACGCTACGGGTTACGATAACTCTTTCAAACAATCCCACAGCCCTGGCAGGTTATTTAATATTCTGAATGTATAATTTAAACATAGATTTTCGTACATAAACGTCAACACTTCGTCTGTGTCGTTTGTAAATTGAGCCTACGAGGCCTTCAACCCGTAGTCGGTCAAAATGCTAAGGATTTAGCGTACTAATCAGGTCGTTAAATACTTTTTCTATTTTAACGACATACTTGGCTGTTTTGATTCAGTTAAGAACCGGAGTGATTAATTATTTTTAATTTTTACTTTATACCAGTGATCCATTGCTGATGTGATACGAAAGAATTATGACCAAGGTGTAAAATAATGAATAGTTTATGTGAAATAAGTGTAAACTTCAAAAACTTTTTTCTGAGATCAAAACAGTTCATTGTTGGTTTTTCGGGAACCTACACGTAGATTAGGAAAAGCTCAAATGTACTCTATTGGAAAGGGTCTAGCCTACGTCCGTTGCAAAACTGCCCACGATAGGAACCTATATCGTAACTTGTGTTATATTGTAAAGGGTAGTAGTAGTGGATTGAGTAAATATTAGCTCTATATCTTAGTTTCCTAGTTGGATGGAGAGGGAGAGGAAGGCCGAAAAAAAGTTGGATGGATTGTGTGAGAAGTGATATGAAAGAAAAGGGAGTTAGTGATAGTTTGACGGGTGACAGGACAGAATTGGAAGAAGAAAACGTGTTGCGCCGACCCCAAGTAATATGGGATAAGGGCAGGAAGAAGATCTTAGTTTCCTAGTTAAAGTTGTCAAAAAATATAAGGCCCGTTTTTTGTATTTTGACTACATAGCGGCTTGTCCGGTGTAGTGTACTGCTATTACACCGGACCCCTAATTATTATTTTATTGTTTCTTTCAGTTCCGTTCCAAATTGCATTCTAGGGTCTTTCTCAAATGTTAAAACGAGCCTTTTATATTTTAAAGAGTTTAAAGTTGATGAGCTATTTGAAAAAAAAAGTGCCCGAAGTTGACTTTCACACCTTTGTTAATTTAAAAGCTATAGTCTAAGATCCGATTAAGAACGACCTTCACCGGTCTGTTTAATGGATGAAACGTATTTTATGATAAATTTAGTGTATTCAATAATATAACGCAATTTCTTAGGCAACCCACCCGGTTGCCTAAGAAATTCCTGGCCAGACTATTATTAATTAAAAATTGAAAATTTACTTTTTTTTAGAAAAATGCACAACCGTTATTCATACCAGATTTTTTTGCAGACAACACTATAACATCGTATTCGTAATGAAACAGCGTTTATTTTGACATAGAATTTGTTGTGTATCAAAATAAACACACCTGTTTATATATACCTGTTTATACCTGGCAACCCATAGTTATGCCAGGAAACAAATAGGCAACCCAACACTTTTATGTTCTAAAGGCTTCACTCTTTCGGTTAGTATTAAATTTATTCGTTAAACAGACCGGTGCATTTTTCAAAAAAAAAAAAATTGTTTGGCCAGGAATTTCAGGCAACCCACCCACGTTATATTATTTAATATACTAAATTTATCATAAAATACGTTTCATCCATTAAACAAACCGGTGAAGGTCGTTCTTAACCGTATCCTCTACAACTAGCAAAATAAAACCAATTCCATTCTTTATGCAACACTACAGTTTATTTTATAGCGATTTGAAAGTGCGTGTCACGCTCGTGTAATACAGGTGCACCCGTATGATCGACTATGCCTAAGCCCGAGTAAACAGCGGCGGGACAGAGTAGGCCGATTAGCGTGCCTATCTTTGTTGATATTGTAAATTTAGCTATCCCCTTATTACATGTACTTGATGTATACTTCTGTACGTAATGTTTAGGTACTTATAGTTTGTTTACATGTCTGTAAAAGTTAATCGAAGTGTTAAAATGTCAAAAGTGCGAGCGAGACAGAGGGATGGAGCTATCACACCCTATACATGGTGTCTTTGCCATAGACGCACAAACGAATACCATGGATCCAGTACATGATTGGACCCCCTAGTGGTGGAATTTTTCGTCGGTTTAACCCTAATAAAAAAAAAAATCTACGTTTTTTAATTTAAACATTTTTAGTAAAAAAAATGAATCAATTACTGTTAAAATCAAAAATATCATTGGGGTTGGTTAGAATAAAGATTTTACACAGTTTTCATCAATAAAAAAAAAAAAAGATTTTTTTTAAAATGAGGAATAAGCCGACAAAAATTCCACCACTGGGGGCATCCAGAGTCATGTACTGGATCCGTGGTATTTGATTGTGCGTCGATGTAAAAGATACCGTGTTTAGCTCCGTCCCTTCAACAGTTCAGTTTAGGTCGTCAAATGAATCGCATTAAGAGCTCGTAGTAGGTTTCCGATCACGATTTTTTTCCCCTATTAGAAATCTTAACTGTATCGTGAGTGTCGTAGACTATTTATCCCGAAAATATAAATCTTAAGTATAGTCCACGGGGGCAAAGCAATCGGAAAAACCTACGTCTAACTTCTAATTACACTTTCAATGAAATCATGTGTGATGTTTTTTTCTATTATTGATAGGCTCGCGTTTGACCACTATCTCACCTGACGGCACGCGATGGTGTGGCCGACAATGGGGCACGCTTGCCTAGAAATAACCTATTCACTCTTGACTTAAAGACTTTGTTGTAGCTATCAAGTTGTTACTATAAACTAGCTGACCTCCGCGGCTTTTCCCGCGTCTTGATTACTTTTTTGCTCCTGTTGGTCAGGGCGTGCCCTTCCTCGATATAAATGGGCTAACACTAAAATATTTTTTTTAAGTCGAACCTCCTTAATTCCTCAGATTAGCGCGTTCAAACAAACTCATCAGATTTATAATATTAGTATAGGGTACGAAAGTGTCTTTGTTTGCTTTAGATGTTTTTATTGGGGCAAAGCTTTGAGATGATTTCGATGAAAATTTGCACAAATCAATTAGTACACTGAGACAGAAAACATCGAAACAGTTTCCCAAAGGCACATTTTCGTCGGGAACAATTTTTTTTTGTAATTATTTACAAAAAAAAAATCTGCTGTAAAAAAAAGAACAAATATGTTTTTTTTTCTTTTCTTTTTCTTTCTTTTCTCGTTACTTGTTTAAAATAATTAAAATTCAATTCCTCATTCCACTCTTCCATTTACCACGCAATCAAACGGAGCATTTCCCATAACGTAAATATTAGAATTATCGATTCGTACATTAAGAATTGACGTAGCTATATCGTTGCATGTCCAAGGCTGTCTCCAGTTGTCACCTACCCACCTGCGAGGCGACGATGTCTTTACGGCGTGATAAATTCTCTGTAACCCCATTAACCTCTTATTGGACTAATTGGACACGCCTCTTAGTTTTTTATTAACTCTTGTGTCTTTGTTTTGTGATTGGTTGTGTTTTGGAAATGGTTGGTTGGTTTTCGTGATGTCCGTGACGTTTTATTGATTGTGTTGTGTAGGTATTGTATTTGTGCTTCGGAAAGCATGTTGAGCTGGTTTGCTGTTTGTGGGGATTTTTGCACCGGGACCGCGGTCCCAAGTTCCACCTCATCATCATCATCATTTCAGCCAATAGACATCCACTGTTGGACATAGGCCTCCCCCAAATGTCGATCCATCGGATTCCCGCAATCTCCACCAGGTCATCTTTCCACCTTATAGGAGGCCTTCCAACGCTGCGTCTTCCGGTACGCGGTCGCCACTCCAGAACCTTTCGGCCCCAACGGAAATCTGTTCTGCGAGCAATGCACCACCTATAATTTTTTTAATTAGTATTTTGGCACTTGAAATAAAATAAATACAGTTTTTGGTAACTGTACTTTAATGCCTTTTTTCCTTGTGGGCCCAAAATACTTCTAAAAAAAAAATTTTTATAGGTGGAAGTTGGGACCGTGGTCCCGGTCCAAAGATCCTCACAACATTAGCACATCATTAACAATACTTATGGGTACTCAGAAGCCAATCTTACCCGTGGGTAACACGTTACTGGGCTATGAAAGTCAGGCAGTGGATCCACGTAAACTCCTGGCATTCACCTGGGTACGGATGGACTGGAATCCGACTCCGAACAGATATAAAGAAAAATAATCACGGCACCGCGTATTAAAAAACAGTTTCATTGGACATCATCTCGTTTACTCTTCTGTGTGCTTCTTTCTAATAGTGTTAACATACGCTTGACTTGTATTTTTTTTTATGCATAGGCTCGCATTGGACCACTATCTCACCTGATGTTAAGCGATGTGGCCGACGATGGAACACGCTTGCTTAGAAGTAATCTATTCACTCTTGACTTAAAGACTCTTAGGTTATAGCTATCAAGAAACTCAGACTTTGGCAGGGATTTCCATTCCTTTAATTGTACGCATAGTAAATGGTATGATAGATATCACGGAACAGTAAAAACAGTGGAAGAAGTAAGTAGGCGTGGCACTGTCGCCGCTAGTAAGAATCGCGTTGCGCACTTGCTGTTCAAGCGCTCTCATTCTCTAACTAGACTGCGCAACATAATAATTAACGAAAAATAATATTAAAATGCCTTATTGTCCCATACTGTACTTTAAAAACCATAGTCTGACTAAAAATCTAACTCATGGAGGTGTATCATACCACCGAAAAGTATTATTTTCGGATTTATTTTAATAAAATGAAAAAATAAAATTACGTGTAACATTGCGCAGGATATACAAACAAAACTAGTCCTTAGTTACATCAAAACAAAGTTGATTTTCTTTTCTCGGTTATTAGCTTTTCTGGAATATTCGTTAGTCTACCTATACTTTTGACGCTATCCAAATAGTGCGTGACTTTATCGATAAAATCAATCGATATGTATAATATGTATTACATTGCCTTTTTAAAATATATATTATAGTTTAATAGTTTTTGTAAGTAATATAATACAGATAATTATTAAATTAATAAATATAATAAAATAAAAATTGTGGTATGATATTTGTGATGTATTTTAAATAAATTTAGTTAAAGAGTTAGGAACAACATAGGGCGTTTGAATTATACTTAATATTCTTATGTTTAGCAGTGGGCGATGACGATGATTTCAGCTGAGATGATGATAATTGATGTACTATGCAAATAAATACCCTTTTTACTACGTTTAAAAATTGCCTTTGATCATATTAATTTCATGATTTTAATACTATCACACTATCGCATACAATTTTTTTTTGCATGATAAGTTTTAAATACGTTTTCATACAATCGATACATATTTCGATCGAATAAGGTCACTTCCCTATCTGAGTAGCAGCGAGCGCATTCGCGTCAGTGATACACCATTCAAATACCAATCTTATTTTTACGTATTTACAGTTCATACTAAATATTATATACTGAACAATGCCATCTAGCGTCGAGTGGCAGTACTTGATAGTCAAAGATGTATTTCTTTCTTGTTTTTGTCAATTTGATTTATAGACAATTGAAATTAAAGTTGCATTTCGTATAATTTTTTTTTTGCATTTCGTCTACGCCCTGTTTTTGTTTTCAGCCAATCATATTTTTAGGTTTGCAGTAAGAGTAAATTGTAAATGTATGAGTTTGGCGACACCGGTTCTGGAACAAACATTTTCTCAAGCTACTTCCACTGTTTTTACTGTTCCGTGATAGATATGGTCCGTCCGTACCAAAGTCGAGCGTGACTCAGTGTAAGTTTGGTCCGTCATACCAAGTTTGAGTGTGTGTTAATACTACTTGAGGGACCACAGTTTAGTCGTCATACATATATTTTTATCTTTGATACTTTGTATTTTTCGACATCGCGGCAGACCAATGCGAACGTGGTGAGATGAGCTTGATAAATACCGGAGGGACTGGCCCGCAATGGCCGAAGACAGATGTGTGTGGAAAAGGGAGAGGGAGGCCTTCGCCCAGCAGTGGGACATAAATGGGCTAACTAACTTTGTGGTTTGTTATTTAATAAATATCTTGACTAATGTTTGTAGTCTCAATACTAAATTTTTCAGATGCTTTCAGACGTCTGGCTGGTGGTCTGTGAGAACTGAGGGACCGCACTTTAAGAGCGCTACAATTGTTGTGTCTGCTACTAAACCTTGTGATTTTTATTTTATGAAATACCAGTCTGGTCCCTCAATTTACACGCATGTAATGCTGGTACCTACCGTCTGGCTTCATCAGATCAGGTTGATGTACCCCTTCAACCCCTTTCTTCAGTAAATCAACGACTATACGTATAAACAAAGCCATTAACTTGTTACGACAGTTCCATATATTCGAAGTTCATCATCAGATCATGAAAGTATTTGTATGGGACTAATTCGGGAGTATACTCTTTCAAACAAAAGAAAAATTTTCAAAATCAATCCACAATTGACCGAGAAATCGGTGAACATACATATAAAAAAAAATACATACTTACAGCCGAACACATAACCTCCTTTTTGAAGTCGATTAAACATTGTAAAAGTCACGATATATGTCGATTCAAGACAGCCATGACTTTATTTTCTTTTTTGAAATTAATAAATGTAGGAGGGTCAATGGTCAATGATCATTATTTCAATTTTATTTGTCACCTAGCTTAGTATAAGTATATCGGGATTGTTCAAAAGAAGTATTGTGGCCCAGGACCACAGAAGAAAACTGAAGAATACTGGTGTCTTTTAGTCAGTAAAATACTGACACTCCCTCTCGTTTCCGGCTTCACTCAGAGCTGGAAGAGTAATTTGAGGAAACTCCCACGTATAAAAAAGTATAAAGCTAGAACTACACTGCGTATACCTTTTTTTTTATGGTGGGAAAAAATCATCCAATGACATCCCCTACTCTTGGGCAGAGCGGGAGATAATGTCAGACTCTTACTGACTAACAGACCCACCCCGTTTCTTCTAGCCTTCATACCGGGGCTCGAGCGCCCTTTCGGATAACCCTGGCTCCAGTAGGCTTCGACCCGGCTGGGTCCCTGCTGTTGCTGACAACTCCTTGAGGCGCGCGGGAACAGTGCGCGCCGTCGGCGACTTGGGCTTGGTCCGGACAGTTACCGGACGGCCGGACAGCGAGCTAGCCGGACAGCGAGCTATACACTGCGTATATCTGTGTCACACACGCCGGTTTGGGCGCGTCGGTCGCCATACATTTTATATGGAAACTAGACTTTTAGAGCTACACTAGATCCACGCCACGCGACGTCGTTCTACGTAGAAATCTGGCGTACTACACGTGTGCGTCGTTCTAATGCGTCTAGCTTAAGTATTAATATTACTTGTCATCACATTCTACCCATTTAAAATCTTTATTCTTTAAACAGGAGCTCCTAACATCAGAAGAGAACACAAAAAACTTAGAACGTGTAGAAACTAAAGTCGAAAGCGATGAAGAGCTCAGCACGGACAGTGAGAACCATGCGTCTGACGTCAGAGAGAACCCAACGCTCACTGGACCACGTCGACTAACACCGCTAGGGAGACCCCCACCATCTCCCCTTAGCAGGCTGGATAAAAAACTATCTGAGACACGAATATCGCCTTTGAGACGTAGCGTAGATGGGTCATTATCCGGTAAACCGAGTCTTATGAGGAATTCTTCAGATCGGGACATGCTTAGTCGACCTGCGTTTGGGGCTGAAAGACCGAAGTTATTGTTTAAACAGCAGTCGGAGATTATTGATTTGAAGATGCATGTGCTGACTAGTCCTGAGGAGGAGAATTTCAGTCCGTTGTTGATGTCCACCAAAATTGATCGGGGATTGCCGTTAACAGGTAATTTTTAAAGTAATTCAAGTAGATGGCTTGTTGGTCTGGTGGCTACAAGTTGAGCATGAGGTCGTGAGTTCAATGGCTATGTTGGTTAATTTGCTCTCGAGTTTTTTCCATCAAGTGTTTCGGCTCGAAGTCAGCTGTTGGTCACTTGCATGATTGGCGCAATGTTTGAGCGATTGGCTGCTGCACCGCGTATCGCGGGTTCGATTCTCGTACAAAATAAATATATTTGTAGGGCCTAAAGATAGATAATAGGGTGGTCTTGTGTATGTGAGTTTACATTTGAAAAAAAAATAAGATGTAATAATATTTGTTGTAATATGGCTGTACATTAAGTAAGGTATGTACTGGCCTTTTGAGGACATGATTCAATTGTTGAACGGACATTGAAATAGTACATCTAAACAAATTATTCAACAAATAAACATATTAGCATCGGACGTCACGCCTTCCGGCCACTATAATAATATTATAAATACAATGCGGAGCTAAAAATCAAGAGTATTTGTCAAAGAAAATTACCTCCACAAACTTTTTTTTTATTTTCCTTTATTGATAGGCTCTCGTTTGACCACCATATCACCTGATGGTAACCGATGATGTGGTCAACGATGGAGCACGTTTTCCTAGAATTAACCTATTCACTCTTGTCTTAACCTTTCAATCGTGGTAATTAGAGACATAATAGAAAGACAATAGGTGCGCGAACGCCGGCGTTCGCTTGGGGTTAAATGAATAGACGACTAAGTTGTAGCTATCAGGAAACACAGACTCCGACAGGGAATTCCACTCCTTATTTTTATTTCAAACTTGGATCGCAAAATCAAAATAAAATACTCAAAAATACTTTTTTTTTTTGCAGGCAAAGGCAGTATGTTCTTAAAAGTATCAAAATCGGATCTCCCCAGTCCGGACACAGACAAATCTTTACCAATTGACTCCGTTACAAAGAGTGATCCTCCGAAAGGCATACTGAGGGAGAAAGTGACGGATACTTATCATAAGAAGGCCGATAATATGTTTATAGGGAGGCAGAAACAACCTGTTAGTTTTGAAGAGGATCGGAAAAGCGTTAGGTAAGTGATGTATCTTTACTTGGTAGGTATGGGATGACAGACAGATAGGAAAGAGGTTAGTGATAAAGTACAGTGGAAACAACTAGAGGAGGCCTTTGCCAGGAGGCATGCTGGATTAAGAGATATTATATCTACATTTCTACACTAATATAATAAAGAGGTACTTAAAGTTTTTATTTTTATTTTTTTGTTTGTAGGAGGTAATCTCTGAAAGTACTGGGCCGATTGCTAACATTTTTTCACCGATAGAAAGTTGCCTTATTCTTGACTGACATAGGCTATATTTTATGTAAGCTGGCGAAGCCGCGGGCAAAATCTAGTAAATACATAAAAAATTGTTGATTCGATATATTATGGTTATTATTATTGATACTCCTTCCCCCTCCTTTCTCCTTCTCTCTTTTTTTTCCTCTTTTTTCTCCCTTTTTTATTTTCCAGTCTTTTTTTTTTATTTTTACTCTCTTTTGCTTATAGTCCAGCGTCTGGGGCGTTGATGATTTTACAATTAATATAACTTTTTCAACAAGCTTTACAAACCTTAATCGTACACAGTAATGCCTTGATCACACGTACCGAGTAAAAGGGCGAGACAGCAAAATTTTGCTCGACCGAGACAGTGATGTAAGCGAGTTGTAGAGATAAATGGTAGGCCGAGCACTCGGCGCTGTGTTTACACGTACCGAGTACTCGGCCGAGAGTACTGTCTCGCCCGTTTACTCGGTACGTGTGATCAAGGCATTAGTAATTCATCTGCTCAAAATTGTGCTCTCTTTTACAGGTTCAAACTCGAAAACCTACCAGAACCCACCGTCAGTCCAGGCTCAAACAGTTCCTCAGAACAAAACGATGGTCAAAGCTCAATTATATCAGCCACTCCGCAGCCTTCCATTCCTTCACCGGTCATTCCTTCATCACCAATCGTTCACTCATCACCATTCGTGCCATCTTCTCCGGTGATATCAGCCGCCATGCCGCCGCTCAACCAGATTGTGTTGACACCTCTGGCCGCGAGACCGCCTCTGCCGCCTAGGCCTAATGACAGTCCGAGGGATGTGAAGAGTTTGTCTAGTTCGGAAAGGGATTCTGTTGGTGAGTCTTATACGTAACTGTAACTATTTATTTTTAAGGTATTCATTTCAGTTTCGACTGTTTTTCTTTTTAATTTCAACTTGATGTGGTCGACGATGGAGCATGCTTACCTAGAAATAACATAATCACTCTTCACTTAAGGAGTCCATATGTGGTGCGTTTGCAATGTGTGATACAAATCAACTTTTGGTTAAACGCGAGTGTGATTAATCCACAGGGTTTGCGGACGACGAGCAATGGGAAGCTCGTCGTCTAGCTTATTTTGCTCACATAATTTAATTCTGTTTAACTATCCTTTCTCAACTAAGGTTGACTGGTAAAAAACGCTTATTGCATTAAGTTCGCCTCTGTACTTCGTGTACATAAAATACTTAATAAATAATTAGAATTCATAAACGTACAGATTTATAGAAATAAAAAAAAAAGATTTTAACAAAGAAAAAGTGGAATTTTAAGGAATGTCTGTCATTTATATCTTTCAAGGTTATCCTTGACATTGCATAGTTCGTGATTAACTGCGATTTAAACCATTATTAATTGATGACATGCTACCAAATGGTTCGTGCATTTAACGATTCTGACATTAAAGTTCATTGTCTTTCAAAAAATCAATATTTTCATCAAAGACCTTAGAACATACTCGTAGCTTTATAGCTACTAGTGATTAGGCCTTATGACCTCAATACACATGCCTGTATATTGCACAAAAGTATGCAAGTCACTTGCATGCTAAAGTGATATCTACCAATCAAAACTTGTTATGGCGCTGTCAGTGACGTAACTATATCGTCTAAGACCCGTGGCAAATTCATTGGATAAGGCCCCAGAAAAATCGTCACGTTGTGATTTAATATTTCAATAAATTTTGTAAAATAGGTTGGGTTACTTTTGAGCTTGAGGCCTCTCAGGCCGGAAGCCCTGTCGGACCGGAGGCCCGTAGCATTTTGCCAACTCTGCCACCCTATTAACTCGCCATGTACCTACGGTATTTGCACGCCTTTGTAGCGTGCCTTAACGTCACGCCTGTACCACCATCACTATAGTAAGTTCATGATACATTCATATTTTCCTAATTGGCACCGACAATTTTGCTGACATTTCTTTGAGGCGCGCGTGGAACACCGAGTTTAGTCCATACCGGCCGGCCAGACGGTGAGCTACCCATGGCTCGACGTCCGCTGTGCTTTGTTTGGTATAAGTAAATTGTTACATTTATATTACAACCCTATAACTGCCACTTCTATTCCTTTTAGATCCCGATTCGCCGCCCGCCCTTCCATCCCCTCCTGATATCCCGTTACCACCTGTTTCACCCCCTGCGGTACCTAAGAACCCGAGATTCTTAACCCCGCTGGTACCAAGACCTAATCCTTTGCCGATATTTAATAAGGTGGCAAGTGAGTCTGATTCTGACGGTATGTTGGAGATGTTATCAATATTAAGTGCAATGTGATTGGCTTATTCGCTGAGAATGGTGTTTTTAATATCATGCGCATTTCATCACGCATGCGGAATTGCTCCGCATGCGGGGGGTGTGATAGCTGGCAGCTGCTCGAAATCACCCTCCGCATCCCGCCTGCGTAATCCACGCAAAAATAAAAATTTGTATGAAAAGGACATTTGCGTGGGCTGAGCGTACGGAGCAATCTTGCGTTTGTGATGAAATCCGCACCATATTAAAAACGCCGTATTAGTACTTTACATAATTATATACTTTTTAAGTTTATCTAGGACATTACTGCCTCAGAAAGCACGTAAAGTCGTTGGTCCCGGTTTGTCATTCGTAGAACTTTAACAATTGCAAAAGTCTGACCATTAGTCTATCCTAGGACTATCGTTTTGTCTAGTAACTGGGTTATGGAGGTCTGATAGGCAGTCGCTCCTGTAACCGGCAAGACTGGAAGCGGACCCCAAGCTAGTTAGAAAAAGGCTAGGGAGAGATGATCGCGTGTTACAAATTTTGTTTGTATGATTTTTTTTTTGTCTTCTGGCTTCTGCAAACAACAGAAAAACCAAAGGATCTTTCATAAACCTTCTGGCCCCCGGTTGAAAAAGGTTGTATACACAGACCTTTAGTATTTACCACACTGGACTGGCGGCCGTCAAAGTGCTTTTGTGTCCGTTTGATATTCGCATTTTGGCGCCGTTGACCGTAGCGAGTGTTGGCGAGTGTCTACGGTACTAAAACTAAGTCGCAAGTGGCGCTTCAAATGAGTTGTCAAACGTATGGAACAGCCTGTTCAGCGGTATATAGTAGAGGTGAGTGGTGGTATCCTCCTCCTCGAGTCGTATACCTCATTACTGAGGGTCGTGAAGTTCTCGCTGGATTAGCTTCTTATTGATGGTATCTCGCCAGCTGTGACGGTTCTTAGCGTCATGAAGTGCAACGTGCAATTTGGTGTCCAGTGTGGGCGGACCAGATCTGCCCATCTTATTGGGCTACGGCCTTTTAGTCGTTTGTGTTGTTGTATATTACTGGCCTAGACAAACCCACTCTTTATAGAAAACACAGTTTACAGATTAAAACTATTTCCTTGTAGATAGTGAAAGCCACGCCCGCGGTACATCACCTCGTCGCCGAGTCCTCAGACCACCGCCCGGGGACTATATCAAGCCAGACCTCTTTCAGAAGAACTTCCAAAAGATTTCAGACTTGGTCAGACCTGGTGATATAGAAACTACGCCTGTTAATTTGGAGGAACCAGGACTTTCGGAAAAGGAGACCAGGCCAAGGTATTTAAACTATTATTTTAAAATTAACTTTAGTGCTTGCTATTAAAGTTTATTTTCCTTTTACAACTTCATTAGTTTAATGACCTTTTCAATATTACTAATACGATGGAAAACTTATACATACCGGGATTTGTTTGAGTGAAAATAATATCAATTAGAAGCAAAGATTTCATCAGACTTTATGCTTTGAATTTATTTACCTATTTTAGTATTAGTGGATCAACAATTTGTTTACACAACTTCACAAATTGTTTTCCGCCTGGGAAATTACCTATTTTTGTAGCCACGTAGAGGTTGTTTTGTAAGAGCAGCTCTAGATTGAAATGGGCGACCGATTAAACACGAGTTGATTTTAGTCAGTAGAAGTCTAACAACATCCCGTTTCGATCCATCCAGAGCGGAGTTAATTAATGTGTAATTTCACATTCTTACCAGTATATGTACCAGTATAAAAACAGAGGCCCATTAGACATACGATAGTAAATAAATACCTTCTGTGTTTGTTTTCAACCTGATTTCAATTACTAACCACATAGTTATATCATTAGTATTTATTACAGATCACCAATGATACCTCAAAAGAGCAAAATATCAATCAATCTAATGGAGAGTATAGAATCTGAAACATCAATCGATTCCCCAGAGAGAGAGTTCGCCAATCTAGACCTAAATGACCTCGACGATTCAAACGACAAGGACAGAACTAGTAACGAAAAAGATGTAGATAAAGACAGTCCAAAGTCTGAAGAGAATTCTGAGAAAAAGTCAATAAGTTCAGAGAAAAATCGTTCAAGTGAAAATATACAAATTAAAGTTCCTATATTAGACTTTTCGAAGGCAGCACCGTCGGATTCTGATGACTCGAAGAAGACTTCCAATCGAGAGGACGAATCTAAGTCAAAATCTCTCGAACTTTCAAACGTTAAGTCTCCTCTAATAAAAGTTTCGCCAACACCTAGTCTAGGTTCAGAAATGAGGTCACCAAGACTCGACTTTGCGAAGCCCTGGAGTCCTTTATCTACCTTCAAACCGCATAACAAGTCGGTGATATCACCTCAGATAAAATCATCGGATTCCGCATCAAGTCTTGGTAAAGGCCTCACCAGTCCTAGGTTAGACGGAGTAATACTGTCCCAAGGGAAGTCTAGTTCTGACAATGTAGTTGTAGTTTATCAATTTGAAACCCAAGAGGAGACGTTTCCAAAGCCTATAAAGTCTCCTTTGATTCCTGATATGGGAACGAGAGATTTGATAGAGAGAAATAAGGCAGATGAGAGGAGAAGACTGGAGTTAGCTTTACAGAAGGAGTTGGAGAGTATTAGAGTAGAGTGGTCGGTTAGGGAGAGGAAGTTAAGGGCTGAGTTGCAAGAGGAGTTAAGAGAGGCGGAGGAAAGGTTTTTAGCGGAGAAGAGAATGAGATTGAGTGAACAGGCTGAGCGGCATCGGAGGGAGATGGATGAGGTAAGTTTTTGGTAACTTTTTGGCACACATAATTAGTAATGTAGATAAAAATCAAAATCAGATTTCTCAAACCAGTTTGCAATGACTTGGTGACATGTTTAAATTCTCATGTGAGGAGACTGTCCTATGTCGAATAACTTCATTATTAAGTAATGAATAAATAAACATGTAAATATTAATTAAATGTTTTTGAGATGGGCAGTAAGGGTAGGTCCCTTAACCATTGCAGCTTCAGGAAAATGAAGCATTTTATTTCATAACGGTTATCTCAACATTTTAGTCCTAAGAATGACTTCTTTTTACCATTATAGGCACTAGCATTAGCAGAACAAACACATAGACAAACCCTGGAACAGGCGACATTGGAACTTGAGGAACGAAACCAACAGGACATCGAACTAGCAGAGAGGCAACATTTAGACAATATGAATAAAGTACACATACAGTACCGGGATAAGCTGATCGAACAACAACGACAACTGGAAATAGGTAGAATACTATTGTTTGTTTTTTGCCCTATCCATTACTGTCCCACTGCTTGGCAAAGGCCTACCCCAAGTTCTTCTAGACATTCTTCCCGTGCAAACCAATCCTCGTAGTATGCGTCTAGATCATCTCGCCACCTCCCTTTAGGCTTTTCCTCTGCAGAAACCCATTGCGTGGCTACGTTTACCCAGTGGTCTATGTGCATACGGCTGACGTGTTGAATGTTTGTTAATTGGATATATTACTATTACTAGTTAGTGTTATTACTAGTAGAAGAACATTTTCTGAAAACAGTTTAGAGAACAGGGTGTAAAGTCCCGCAAGCCTCCATTGAAAAGGGAGAATACTCAGACTAGACGGATCTTGCTTCTAGTCCGGGCAACTATCCGATAGTAATGACTTCGAATGGTTGTACCTAAATGTTCCATTCGCGCATAGTAGTACCGTGATGCAGGTTAGTTCCTATGTGGCGATAAAGATATCTCCCCTCTGGAGATCGGAGATCTATTTGCATGCGGCGGAATCGATGAGGCGGTCGACAAACTGCTCTCTCTTTCTCGCTCTATTAGGGCACGGTTCTAAGTGTCAGAAAGGGATAGAAGCATAGAAAAGCGTTCAGCCGTTCAAGCATGAACAAGTAACAAATATCCACACACCCATCTCACACACTTAGAAACATTCGCCTTTATAATATTAGTGTGATTTATATAATAAATGATTTATTGTATCTTCCAGAAAACGAACGCACTTTATCAGAACTACGGGACCAACTGCAAGCGAACTTGAGCAAGGAACGAAGTCGTATGATAGAAGAGAACAGAGCTACCATGGAGTCGCTGAGAGAAGAACATACCACTCGAGTCACGGATCTTAGGCATGATTATAGAGCCGAGGTTAGTGCTGAAAAGAAAATATCTTGATACTTTGGTAAACCTGCAGTTTTGAAGGTCTTATGAAAGAGAGTAGGGCAGTGGTGGCCCAATGTTAACGGCCTCAACTTACTTTGTGTAATATATTTCATCACCACTGCTCACAAAACGGTGAAGGAAAACGTGGTGAGGAAACCGGCATGTCCTAGAACCAAAAATTCGAAGACATGTGACATCAACCAACCCGCAGTGGGCCCGTGAGGTGCATAAAGGTCCTTTACCTCTGCTAGAGAGGAGGCCTGAGCCCTAGCAGTGGGAACTGAGAACATTAATGGCTGATTATTCTATATGAAACACATTTTTAAGGCCCAAGCGACCGAAAAGTGCCATAAAACAGTGACTTTCTGAAGCCTACTCCTCGGTAACGGCCAGGTTAATAGGTTTGAAAAAAATAAATGTTTATTATAGATTCATGAACAACATTATCAACATTTGATTTTTTCGTGCTATTAATACTTTTGTCTAAAAAAATATTTAGCAATTTCGCAACTTTTCCCTACTCCTTCGAAACGGCTTGGATCTTTAGAAACATTTTTACACATAAAAATTGGTGGTTAAATATTCTTCAAAGTGAACATTGCATATGTAAATCAATCAATATTTCACAAAGAAAATTGATTTAAAGGTCAGCCGCGCGCTTTCCGGGCGCTGTTGGCCGCAATTAAATGCACAGATTTGCGTACTGCCGCCTAGGCGGGTGCGAGAGGTGCGTCCACATAATTTTGGGCAGATGGTTCAAGGAACTATAAGCCTTAAATACAAAGTAATATTATAAATGTAATAGTAACTCTGTCTGTTTCTCTATTTGTTATGTTTTTCACGCCTAAACCGAGGATTGGACTTTGCAAAAAAACATGAGGAACTATAATATTTGATTGTGTAGATTGAAAGACTCCGCACCCAACACGCGTGCCACCTAGAAGAGGTCCGCGCGCGCCTCGCCAGCGAGCGCGCCGCCGGCACGCGCGCCCACGAGGAGCGCGCGCTGCAGGACAAGTACAAGTGTCTCAAGGAGAAGTATGTGCGCCTCAAGCACGACGTCAAGGTACATTACCTCCGTTTTTGTCTTGTTCTTAATCGAATACAGTGTCTATAGTGTATTATACAATGTTCTCAACGTGAATCATGTATTCACGTTAAGAAAATAGTGACAGACAATACGGACGCGTCTTTTGCCGATTTTTAAAAGAAATACTGTTACGGCATCGCGTTTAAAATAGACATGACTAATAGTGAATGCACGCTTTGTTTTTTATGCTGAATTAAATAACTTTTAAAATACCTTTAACATTTTTTTTTTTTAAATAATAATATAATTTTTAGTACTCGGTTACAAACATATGTTGTACATTGAGACACAAAGAAAATGAGAACTGCTGCCTCCTAAACTAGGCCAAGAGCCTGTGTTTTAGGAGCCAATGTTCCTTCAGAGATAGTCAAATTAAGAACCGACAACATTGCAAGTAGTATAACATAAAACAATACATTATATTTAAGTGCATTTAAAATCATGAAAATTATATTTAAATTATTACAAGCATTAAACATTTAGTCGCTTATCGTCAATGCTGAGGGTCGTGACCTCGACGAATAACTTTCCTGTGGACTATATTTCGCCATGTTGTCCTATGTTCAGCGATGTGGATGGCGTCGCAAACTGGCCTCCAGTGTAGTTTGGAGGTATGCGGAACAGAGAGTAAAGTCCCGCAAACCTCCGTTGAAAAGGGAGGATCCTCCAACCAGACAGGTGTTGTGGTCTGGTGGGCGACTGCCCGATAGTTGATTTCGGGCTGTCGTATATATTCAAATCGCGCGCAGAACTTTGATTGCGCGATGCAGGATTTCGTTTTTGTAGGATGTCGCTACAGTAGCACGGATTGCCTGGCCCCTGGGTTTTTTGTATATTTACACATATACATATTGCCTATTCTACGTGGGCGATACTGCTGGTAGAAACTAGTAAAATGTACTTCATTATATTTTTCCAGATGTCAATAGAACGCCGAAACAAAAGACGGGAAATGAGCATGACCACAGGATCGGAAACGGAAAAATCAAATTCGCACAAAGCTAATCAATCCTTAGAAAGGTAACAATAAAAACGATGTTATATTTCTAGACGATATCATCTTACGGCCGGTTCACGACCTTCCCGCTGAGAGCTGACGCTAAGCGTGCGGGGCTGCAAGCGGTAAGATCAAAAGTATGAAAATTTTTAAACACGCCTCGAGATGCCGCTCATTTACCGATGCCGTTCCTTACTGAAGTCGTGACTAGGCCTGTACTTTACATCAGCTTTTTGTAAACAATACAAAAATCCAAGAACCTGATCTCAAAAACTGGGGTCAAAGGCGTAAGAAAAAAAGACTGACTGCTGACTGCTGAGAGTTTCCGTAAAGTGGGTGTCTATATATATATAGCGAGATGACCTGAGCGCCTATCGCAAGGACTGCTTCGAAGTGGCTCGTGAAAAGAATATAATAGCAAAATCAGCCTTATAATGTTCCCACTGCTGGAATTGAGGCCTTCTCTCTAGGAAAGGGAAAAAAGAATGCTTCGAAGAATTTAGGGAAGGCTTTTGACCAGCAGTGGGACAGTATAGGCTAAAAAAAACATTTTAAATGTGTCCAATGCCCTCTCACTGTGTATTAAACAGTCTCTTTATTTTTAATTTCATATAAACGTCCTTCCACAGATGTAAAGAACTGAACGAGACATCGGTAAGCGCCGTCGTCGAAGCCGAGCCGCCCCGACCGCGAATCAACAACAACCCGAGCGTCAAATATAACGACAACGAAACTTCTTACTCCGAGAGCAACGCACACAAACCTCTAGACAATAATAATGAAGACTGGAAACTTAGGAGGGAAAATGTGAGTAATGTGTTCATCAAAGTCTAGACATAAGTGGTTAGATATTTACACCATAATCATCATCATCATCATTTCAGCCGAAAGATGTCGAAAGATGTGATTACTTTCTGAACAAATAGCAGAATCATCTCAAAACTCCTTTTCTTTGTGTATATATATATATAGTATATATTTGTATAGCTATATATACATATATATATTTTTTTTAAATATGCTTTTGTATATGTATGTTTAGTTTTAGCTTTATAAATAATTCTATAATTGTTTTAAATAATATTTTCTTTTTTTTATGCATCTGCCATTTTGTCTCTGCACTACCCTAGGTTGACTGGTAGAGAATGCCTAAGGCATTAAGTCCGCCTTTGTATCTTTTGTTGCATGAAGATTAAATAAATAAATAAATGTCCACTGTTGGACATAGGCCTCCCCCAGGTGTCGCCACAATGAACGGTCCTATGCGTCCCGCATCCATCGGATTCCCGTAACCCTTCACCTTGTAGAAGGCCTTCTGATGCTACGTTTCTCGGTACGAGGTCGCCGTTCCAGAACTTTTCGGCCCCAACAGCCATCTGTTCTGCGAGCAATGTGCCCTGCCCATTGCCACTTAAGTTTGGCGATTCTTCGTGCTATGTTGGTAACCTTGGTTCTTCTGCGGATATCCTCATTCCTGATTCGATCACGCAAGGAAACTCTGAGCATAGCCCTTTCCATTGCCTTTTGGAATATATTTATATGAACTTGTCAAATGCTGGTTATTGTATTTCATGTTGTGACCGGCCATTTAATGATGCTCTCAAAACGGTGAAAAATTGAAGACACTCAAGATACGAATGGCGAGCAAGGGTAGCCATCCAGTAAGAACCAAGCACAAGTCTACAATGCGTTGTTTCAAGTGTGTCTAAAAGAGATTTAAAAAAAAATTCAGAAGTTTTTATTTCACGCAGGCCTACATGGGCACTTATAAAACGTCAGAAGCTGGTGCACGGTTCCAAATTGGTCGTTTCCAATGGAGAAGAACCGGCAAGAAACTCCATGGTTACTCTTATAAAAAAGTGGTTGTTATTACAATATTTCCATATTACAGTTTTAATAGATATGTGTAAGAACCACGAAACAGTAAAAACAGTGGAAGTAGCTTGAGAAAATGTTTGTTCCAGAACCGGTGTCGCCAAACTCATACATTTACAGTTTACTCTTACTGCAAACCTAAAAATATGATTGGCTGAAAACAAAAACAGGGCGTAGACGAAATGCAAAAAAAAATTTATACGAAATGCAACTTTAATTTCAACAAACTATAAATCAAATTGACAAAAACAAGAAAGATATACACCTTTGACTACCAAGTACTGCCACTCGTCGCTAGATGGCATTGTTCAGTATATAATATTCAGTATGAACTTTAACTACGTAAAAATAAGATTGGTATTTGAATGGTGTATCACTGACGCGAATGCGCTCGCTGCTACTCAGATAGGAAAGTAACCTTATTCGATCGAAATATGTATCGATTGTATGAAAACGTATTTAAAACATATCATGCAAAAAAAAATTGTATGCGAGTGTGATAGTATTAAAATTATGAAATTAATATGATTAAAGGCAATTTTTAAAGGGATTAAATATAATGACCACCATAAAACGCTTTGGTACCCTTAGTTCTTTTGTCAAAAATATATTACTTGACACCAAAAAAATGAAATCCTAAAGTTACAATAGACTGTACTTTAAATTGTATTCGAACACCAAATGTAGTAAATGATAACCAAATCTTAGCGAGCAAATTAATGCGCTCTTTTTAGCCCCGTAGAGCAAGATGATACTTTGTCTAATCAACAATCTATCTTAGTGGAATTTTAGGGCACCCCGGGTCGGATAGATTTAGGTTAGAAGAAGGTGGCGGGGTTATAGTGAGCGAGCGAAGCGAGCGAACACAAACCCCGTCACCTTCTTCGAGGTTATTTTTTTTTAAACCACCCAGAAGTAGGAGCCCCGCGTAGCGGGGCTCCGTCGAGCTGTCTTGGCAGGTAGTTAACCTAACCTCAAAATTTTAACTACTGATATCTCCGTAACCATGGGGTTCTGCCGATGCTTTATTTGCATTCATTTTGCTTAAATAGGATAGCGAGATGTTAAAACTTTGGTTATAATTTTACATTAAAATGTAGGTTTAATTTTGGTGATCATTTACTATTTTTGTCTTTTATATGTTACTATATCTGGTGGTAAGTTAAACATAAGCCATTTTTAAACGTAATAAAAAGGGTATTTATTTGCATAGTACATCAATTATCATCATCTCAGCTGAAATCATCGTCATCGCCCACTGCTAAACATAAGAATATTAAGTATAATTCAAACGCCCTATGTTGTTCCTAACTCTTTAACTAAATTTATTTAAAATACATCACAAATATCATACCACAATTTTTATTTTATTATATTTATTAATTTAATAATTATCTGTATTATATTACTTACAAAAACTATAAAACTATAATATATATTTTAAAAAGGCAATGTAATACATATTATACATATCGATTGATTTTATCGATAAAGTCACGCACTATTTGGATAGCGTCAAAAGTATAGGTAGACTAACGAATATTCCAGAAAAGCTAATAACCGAGAAAAGAAAATCAACTTTGTAGTGATGTAACTAAGGACTAGTTTTGTTTGTATATCCTGCGCAATGTTTCACGTAAATTTTATTTTTACATTTTATTAAAATAAATCCGAAAATAATACTTTTCGGTGGTATGATACACCTCCATGGGTTAGATTTTTAGTCAGACTATGGTTTTTAAAGTACAGTATGGGACAATAAGGCATTTTAATATTATTTTTCGTTAATTATTATGTTGCGCAGTCTAGTTAGAGAATGAGAGCGCTTAAATCCGCGGGATCCGCTAGATGGCGCTGCGTCTAGCCTAACGTGGAATAAAAGCTGTGATAAAAAAAAATGTTTTTTAAATGATAGAAGTGTTTAAAATTAACTAAAAGTAAATTAACATATAAAGCCTAGACTAATAACTAAGTGACAGTGTTAACTAAATGATATTTGCACAAACAGTGAAGTTATAACGAAAATTCTAATTCATGAACCGTCCCCAAATACAATAACAAAAAAAAAACAATAACAAGTGATAATCCATAATAAACAATAAATATATAAACATTAGAGCATTTAGTGATCCAAATATTAAACAATACGTGTAAGTAAAACAACTAAGTACAAACTAAAACAAAGTGCAAAAGTGATCTTCACAATAATTTTAAACTTTAACCGTCACAAGATAAAAAAGCGATTTTGAACTCTAATCCTTAACTAAGCAAAATATTTGCGGCAACTGGTCTAAAAATTAGACGTTCACATTAAATACGTTGGTGGCCTAATGGATAAGGAACCCGCTTACTTTTGCCAGTTTCCTTGTGCGGCACAAGTGGTCTCAAGTTCAAACCCCAGCCAGCAATACATTCACTTTTCGGAAATTTAGAATTTTATAAACGAGTCTATAGAGCAAAGTGCAATGTCGTCATCGTCAAAGCCCACAACCAATAATAGTAACAGTGGTCGCAAGATGGCAGCACTGGTAACATGTCATAAATGTAAAAAAAAAGTAAACCTCAAAAGTACTGCACTGTGCGTAGCCTGTGATAATAGATACGAATTTGATTGCGACGGATACCCAGAATCTACTTATCGTCTCAAAGACGCAGAAGCAAAAAAAAAAATGGAGGTGTAAACTGTGTATCAGAAATAATAAATTTACGAAAACCGACGACACATCCAACGTTACATTACGAAAAAAGCAAGCTTCTTTAAAATCTGCCTCTCCTACGGAACAACTACCAAATACACCGGCAAATCGAGAATATGACAAATTGAAACGGCTTTCGCCAGGTCTAAATAGTATAGAGTTACTTGATTCTCACATACTTACAGACTTTGAAACATCTAATGAATCATACGTTACTCCCAATAGACTATCAAGGAGTGTTGACAGAACTGTGACTGATTTAGTAACATCCTCTGAAATGAAGGAGACAATCAATCAACTTACACTTCAACTTGAAAGCACTGAGAATGAACTTGGGAATGTATTGTTAGAGAACACCGATTTACACAAACAAATAAGCAAGTTAATTATGGAAAACAACACCTTAAAATCCTTGTGCCATTCTTCCTCTATATTTCCAAATCCAGCTTCAAGCAGTAAAAAAAAGAAGCAAGCTCTGTCACAACAACATTACTTAAGCTCTGTACCGACCTCTCCATCGTCATCCTTATTGAAAGTCGACAGATGTGACCATGTACTAAGCTTGAAACAAGAAATTTTAACCCTGCAACAGCAGTTACAGACCGCAGAGCAGGAGATTTTAACACTTACACAGCGCATTAGTTTATTATCAATGGAATGGAATCAACACAGTAACAATACTCCTGAAACAGTCAGTCACGAATCAAAACAGGACATTCTAAACATCACTACTGTTAAGACTTACACTGCCACAAACGGGAAGAATAGCATCATACCCAAAAAGAAGATATATATTTTCGGATCTCAGCGTTGCGTCGGGTTAGCAGCAGCCATCTCACATTCGAGAGCAAATACTCAGTATGAGAGATATGGAGTCGTTGCCGAAACGAAACCAAATGCACCGTGTAATGAAGTATTAGCAAACTGCTTAAATATTAAACTCTCAACAGACGATAAACTCGTAATTTGTGTGGGTGAAAATGACCATAACTTAAAACTAATCTTGTCTCAATTGCAAATTATATTAGAAACATTCAAAAATAACACTATATTTGTATTAAATGTTGAAAAAAATGTGTACCTGAATGTCAATAAGCTAAACTACTCTTTAAAAAACATGTGTCTAAAGTTTAAAAAATGTCAATTTATAAAACAAACTTCCACAAAACTATCGGAGATTTGTAAGTCATTGAATCATCATATAGATTATGCCGATTATACTGATAAATACTTGAATCCTATTGAGATTCGAAAGAGAATAGCTAACAGCAAACCAAGTTTTAAATCGAACAATTGTGTACTGGAACCTAAAAAAGGGACAATTCCTTACTACTTCAAAGACAAAAACCATCCTCAAAGTACAACATCTTTAGAGTATAATACTTCTGGTCTATCCAATCCTAGGGTTAAAAAAGGAACCATACCGTATTTTTTTCCTATTTTAAACAAGAGTGACACATTTTTTCGTATCTCAAGTGAATAAAACGCGCAATTTCAAAATATTACATCAGAACATTGCTAGTGTACTTTCCAAACAAGAGTTACTAGAAATTACTATTCAGGAATTAAAAGAAGTAAATAATGATCCAGATGTAATATGCTTATCTGAAACTTTTATAAAAAAAGGTAATGAAAATTATATAAAATTATGTGGCTATGAATTGGCAACTAGTTATTGTAGAGATAAACACAGGGGTGGAACTTGTATATTAATAAGGAAAGGATTGAATTTTAAAGAGCTTCCTTTGATAAAAAACTACGCAACATCTAACACGTTTGAAGCCTGTGGCCTTGAGCTGCTGTGCACTAAATTAATAATTATATGCATTTATAGAACACCTCAATCTGACCCGAATCTGTTTTTAGCAAAACTATATAATCTTTTACATGATTTATTAAGGAAATACAAATCCAAGGTAAAAATAGTTGTGACAGGAGATTTTAACATAAATACTTTAAAAAAAGGAAGCATTACAAATGAGCTCCAAGATTTAGCTTACAATTTTGACTTGAAAATTCATGTCAATGTTCCCACACGCAAACGTTCCTGTATTGACCATATCTTAAGTAACATTTCCAACGCAACAGCAACCGTTTTGCCTCTGCATCTGTCAGATCATGATACAGCACAAATGCTAAGTTTTCCTACAAAACATGCACCAGAAAAGGCACCGATATACTACATTTATAAAAGAGACTACAATTTGGAAAATATACGTAAATTCAAAGAATGTTTACAAAATCTTTCTTGGTCTAACATCTATGAAAACAATGACGCCAATTCCGCATTCAATGATTTTCATGAATTATTGTGCATGTTTTATAATCTATGCTTTCCCAAAATAAGAGCCAAAGTTAACGCAAATAATAAGAGCACACAAAAATGGATAAGCAAAGGATTGAGAAATAGTTGCAAGACAAAACGGAAACTACGTTTTCAATATTACAAGAACAAAAATTCCTATAATAAAATTAAATATCAAAATTACTCAAACCTGTTAAAGAAATGTATTTATGGCTCAAAAAAGAACGCCAACATAAGCTATATTAACACACATCGTAACAAATGCAAAGCTACTTGGACTGTCATTAAAAATGAAATAAATAATACGACCCCCAAAAATAACATAGAAACCATAAAGATAAACGATACAGTAATTACAGACCCTGCAGAAATGGCTTCAGTGTTTAACAATCATTATGTTAATTTAACGCATGCACCTACGCAAACAAGTGTTGGACAAAGCTTTTTGAAAAATAAGTGTGTTAACTCGATGTTCCTTAAACCGATGTCAGAAAGCGAGCTGCGACAAGAAATAATGTCCTTATCCAACACCAGATCTGAGGGCTATGATGAAATTAACACTAAAATCTTAAAAGCCAGTTGTCTTGAACTAACTGGTATATTGACTCATCTGATAAATACATCTTTTTTAGCGGGAGTTTTTCCTGATAAATTAAAGCTAGCTATAATAAAGCCGATATTCAAAAAGGGAGACAAAGCTGACATTAATAACTATCGTCCTATAACATTAATACCTATCTTATCAAAAATTTATGAAAAGTGCATGTATAAAAGGCTGATTGATTTCTGCACAAAATTCGAAATAATAAGTAAAGAACAGTTTGGATTCCAAAAAAACAAGTCTACGTCGTTAGCTATTTTTTCACTTATAAAATCAATACTTTCAAACGTCAACAATAATTATTTAACTACTGGTCTTTTTTTTGATTTATCGAGAGCATTTGATCTGGTGTCACATGAAATACTGATAGATAAATTAGAGTCTGTTGGGATTAGGGGACCTGCACTTCACTGGATATCGTCCTACTTAAGTAATAGGCAACAAAGTGTCATAATAAACAAAATAAACAAAAATAAAGAAATGACACCCTATTCATCAGAATATCAACATAATAAATACGGTGTACCCCAGGGAAGCGTTTTAGGACCAATATTATTTCTGATATACATAAATGACATAATACATATAACAAAGCATAAATGCATCTTATTTGCTGACGACATATCAATTATAGTGACATCCGATAGAAAGCAGAATACCATTGCAGATCACGAATTTGACATTAATAATACAATAGATACATTACTGCATTGGCTTGACATAAACCGTTTAAAAATTAATTTAGATAAATCCGCATTTATTCAATTTAATCAATCAAATAATTACAAAAATAATATCAAACTAAATATAAATAAAATTAAGGAGGTTCCGCATACCAGATTTTTAGGCTTGATAATAGATAAGGATATAAACTGGAAAGAACACGTAGACAATGTTAGCACTAGAATTAATAGGTTCGTTTACGCATTGAAACAGGTTAAAAATGTGACCAATATAAAAACTGCCATTATTTCATACCATGCGTATGTAGAATCATTACTACGTTATGGTCTTGTTATGTGGGGTAATAGTGTGGATCTAAACAGAGCATTTGTCGCTCAAAAAAAGTGCATAAGAGCTATGTATGGACTTAAACCTGATGATACATGTCGACCAGTATTTAAAAAACTTGGTTTGCTGCCGCTACCATCTCTTTACATTTATGAAACTTGTGTATTCGTAGTTAAAAATAGAGAACTGTTTAAGACAGCAAACGAAATTTGCCCTAGACACAGAAGAGATCCCTATAAACTGGTTCTGAATGATGTCCCAAGACTTACCAAATACAACAAAAACTGCCTAGCAATGTGTGTACGTATTTATAACCATATTCCAAGCCACTTCAAAACATTGAGTACAAGATCTTTGAAAATTAAATTGCATAAGTGGTTAAATGAATGTAGTTTTTACAACTTAAAAGAATTTATGGACAAAAAATGTTGATTCATTGCCTCTCAATTTTTTGCTTCTAACTAGTTATATATCTTCATAAAACTCTCAAATTTTGCATGCTATATCATAAAATAGCTAAACATGTTTGTACCATTGCAATTTTAAGTAACACCATTTTATACCATGTTTTTACGCAAATAAAGAATTTATTATTATTATTATTATTATTATTAAACAGCAAGTGCGCAACGCGATTCTTACTAGCGGCGACAGTGCCACGCCTACTTACTTCTTCCACTGTTTTTACTATTCCGTGGTAAGAACAGTGTAGACCAGTCTATATTGTACTCAAAAGCACAATAAAAAGACTCCAGCAAAATTGTCGGGGCTAGTTAGGGCCGTTGTCTGCCAAGGCTGCGGTTTGTTCGAGAGAGTTACCATGGCTCTCCCAAAGAGGAACTGAAGGAGTTCGCTCTCTCGCTGCATCCAGTGCAGAAAGAGAGAGTTTGTCATTGTGACTGAGGCAGAATTCGCCCGAGCCTTAGGTGAGGATGGTATGGAGCCGAGTTTTACGCTGACGAATTTTCACTTGTATTAAATGACGTTTTTCAAAACACTTACGAAGACATGAATAAACGGGGGTTGACGCGCGACTAGTGGGGTTGCTTAGCGCCCAGTCTGTAACGATGCATACAATAAATTGTGGCGGGGAGAGTTCGCGCACTTTTCCCCACTAGTGCGAAATTCAGTAACTTGCGAGTCTAAATCAGTAGAGATAGTTTTCCGCGTAAAATGGCATTAATTATGAGCACAATTGTTCCAGACCCTCCCATCAGCGGAGGCGGTCGCGGCGCCGGGCAGCAAGGCGCGCGCGCGCCGCACGGCCGTGGCGTTCCGCGAGCCGCCGCGCCGCCGCCGCGACAGAGATACAGGTGACAACACACTATAAGTACGAACGTTACTTTACTTTATTTATTATTTTATATTACTTTTGTAGTATATCTGGATCAGTACAGAGGGATATCAATTTTGAAACAAAAGTTCAATAAACTATTTTCTACATGTCACTTTACCTTTTGAAGTTTTGACTTTTAAAAAAAGCAAAATTTTAACCTTTTGAAGTTTTGACTTTTAAAAAAAGCAAAATCGTACTCTCAGCGCGAAAATACGATTTAGTCCATTAGTATGTTATATAGTAGTAACTGTGGCGTGCTGGAATAATTTTGCTTTGTCATGTATTCGTGACCGTGGCGGTCAAAAGGTTAATAAATCCATATTTTGGAATTAGTACACTTATCAACATTTGTAAGCGAGCTTTAATTGAATTACCTTATAGTAATGCAGAAAATAGTAATTTATTAAAAATGAGTACATCCACTTGGATGTTTATTTAGCATAGTTGCAAGAACGTATATATATGGATTTATATATTTGTATATTATTTTATAATATCACCTGTGTTTTTCTTGTAAGAATAGGGTAGCACAGTCACATTATGGCAATTAAAAATCCTTTGTGGCAGCACCAATATGAACTTTTTTTATTGACTGTCATTAAAACAACTTTTCATCGCCTTCGTAACTTGATGCATTGTTATCCAACTTTACTCGTAGGTACAACAACTGACTGCCAAGACTCTTCCGATGCCACAACAGCCGACGAAAAACCCAAAGAAAATGTCAACGGTAAGTATTAATACGGTAAGGGTCAACTCACACCAAAAGAGCGTCGAAGCGCAGCGAAGCGGAGCGCAGTTTCAGTGTCATATGAATTTTAACTTTATTTTGTCTGCCCGCGTTCCGAGTTTCTCATGCGATAATAATTATTATAGAAATGAAAATACAGTTAAAATTCATACGACACTGAAACTGCGCTCCGGTTCGCTGCGCTTCGACGCTCTTTTGGTGTGAGTTGAGCCTTAGTATCTTTTGATTATACAGCACGCTCAGACAAATCACTTTTCCTCACTCAGTAACACTCTCGCTTTATTTCGCCAGAGTTGCATATCCATGACCAAGTACTCCATCTCGTCAGCTCTTCTGTCACCTATGGGGTTTGAAGAAGTAAACGAGATGGAGTACTCAGTTGCAAACACACAACCCTGGCGACAGAGATAACACTCGTCGTTCAATAACATTGAAATTATTTTAATTTACATTTTCAGGTCATGGCCGACGCAGGTGTTTTACTAGATTAAAATCGGCCTCCACGTCGCGTCTGAATTATTCACCAAAGTAAGTCATCCGATGCGGTTCACGTAAATCGAACGCGATGCGGCGGTTTTGCCCTACGTGCGCGAAAGAGGGCGCGAAAATATCAAACTAATTATCGCGTCCGATCGAATGGTAGCCCATTCGCTCGTCACCGCACCGCACTCACGTCTGGTTAGTCACGCAGGCCTCCGCAATAGAGTATCAATTGTTTGTTACTTTCACGCCGCATCGCTTCGTGTTCGCGTTGAATCGCCTACGTAGGACCCTGCGTGAAACGTCACAGCATACCGTGTGTACAAAAAACAGAATAAAATAAATATTTGGGGCTCTAATACAACAAACGTGATTTTATTATTTCGGCTTTTTTTTTCTAGACGTGGCGAAGGTTGGTCGAGTCCATTAGAATCTCTTCGGCAGCAGTTGAGAAAATTAGATGATTTAGAAGATCAGTTCCCAGATTTAGCGTGTCAACCAGCGTACAGTCTCCGATACCCGTTTGCTGAATTAGGTAAGACACGTTTTTTCTACATATTTTGGACTAACTAGCCTATGTTATTCAGGAATAAAGCAGCTTTTTACCAGTGAAAAAAATTTTTGCAATCGGATGAGTACTTTCAGAGATTACTTCCTACAAACATGGTTAATTTTTAAAAATTCTGCTTTGACTAGGACCAGTAGCAACAGCGGACACACCCGAACTGGAGTTCGTGCGTCATCGGGCGCTCGTGGAGAGGGAAGGCATGCGGCGTGCGCGCGCCGCCTTGAAGCGGAGGAAGGCGGCGCTTCTGGAGACCAGGGCTTCGCTGTCGCCGCACAGAGCTCCTTCGGTAACTTCATACAAGTTGTTTAACAGCGGAAAGTTATTATAGACTTTGGTTTCGTATTTCTTCGTAGGTTTATAGATACATTATTATGTATAATAGATAAATTCGTGCTCAGGGTGTCGGGAGCGTCGCTTGTAAATTTAAGCAAGTGTTGACAGGACTTTAGTTTTGAGATATGTTAGATTATTTTCCATTTAAACTAGAATTACCTTACTAGGAATTTGTCATAAATAATTTCAGTTTTAAGAATGAAATAATTAAAAATGGCGGTGTGTGATAAGCCAAGTGACATCGTTAAGTCACTATTTTCCTACCGCGAATACACTATAGGTTCTTTGATTACGTCTGGGACTTGACACTAATGGATTATTTCCTATGGGGATAACTCCAAAAGACATTGCACGCAGTCATCCTAATTTAGTGTGAACTAATTGGTGACGGGGCGTGGCTAAGCCGAGTGACATCAATGTGTCACTATTTTCCTGACGCGAACACGGTTCTCGGACTTGACGCCAATGACTTATTTCCTATAGGGTAACTCCAAAAGACACTGCACGCAGTTACCCTAATTTTACCGCTCGTTTAAAGAAGTGCGGGGAATAAAAATAATATACAAAAAACTTTTTTTTTTCTTTTTAAAACTCTATTTTTATTATCTTATAAACATCAAAACTAATAAATATTTTATGAATATTTTATTTTTTAAACTGAAATTATTTATGTATTTATTGTACTAGTGAATTCTTAGTCCGAATAGCGGTGTAGCCAGCCTGTATAACGGTGTTAGTAATAAAAATGCAGTAAGTAGACGATCTTAGGCCTGGTTGAACAAGGTCGATTCGCACGAAGCCGAGCAAGGATCCATGAGATCTGTCTTGTGTGTGAATTAGGGTAGGAAATAAATATAGTTTTATTTTTTATTGATATAAACTAGCGCTTGATTGCGATCCCACCTGATGGTAAGCAGTGATGCAATCGTTGATAGCGAGGTGCACTACTTTTTTAAGAACCAATTCACTCTAGCCTTGAAGACTGTAACAAACAAATTCTAGAATGTAGTAGAATGGCTTCAGAAACTCTTGTCGATTACATTTATGGTACACTGTGTTCCATTTAGTGTACATTTATACCTGTATAAAAACAGGAGGAACGCGAGGTAACTGAGCTAGAAGTGGCGCTCCACCGGGCGCGGGCGCTTCTAGGTGAAAAGGAGATCAGGCTACGACACATCGAACGAGCACTGCGTCGCCTCGCCGATACACACCCTCCACCACTCATACAGGTTCTGCTGACGAACTAACTTCAACCTTATTGTGTTTCATCATTAAGCGCTTTATCATTCGTTGATTTTATATATACGTTGTCTTCGTCTTGTTAGTTTCAAGCAATTTTTGTCATTTTGGTTGCCTCGTTCTTCGTTGATCGTCTTTTGTTAATTTGCCGTTATATTTTAATTTGTTGATTTCGCAGTTGCCATTTTTCTTTCATTTTGTCTCAGTGTCCTTGAAATATTTTTGTTCTTGCTAAAATTGGTTTGTTAATTTTATGTATAATAATAATGTTAAGTAGTTGCATTAAAAAAATCGTTGGAGAAAAGCTTCTGTACGAGTACTTTATTATACGCCATTGAAAATAAGATTACAGATTTAAAAAATCCTATTCTACACTCCGTTCAAACGATTTTTACTTTTATTTCGTAAGTATAAGGGTGGCATTAAAAGCAAAAAAGTGGTTACAATACCAACTATTTACTGCAGCCGCCATTTATCATGCCACCAACGCCATATAAGTCAAAATCGGTTGAATGGATAGTAAAACAGATTTAAATGTCAAATCTTGTTTTGAATGGTGTATATTAAACTGACGATCGTTTGTTCAAATAATAAGTTTATGATTACTTCGGGGATTTCAATACTATCACAACATATTGAATCTATTATTATAATATTCAATAAATTTAAACAAAAACTAAAGATACCAGAAGTATGAATTAACATAAGGGACTTCTACTAATGTTCCTTACGATGATTGTAGTAAGGGTATTTTACGCAAAACGAATAAATGTCTCTTACATTAATTCATACTTTTGCCCCCCTAGCCAAGTTACAACCGTTTCTCTTGCATCAAACGTCTCGAGTTGGCCACGCCAACAATTCTTTTGTTCTGACCACGTGACTGCGTTGCGATGACGTCATTCTCGTACATTTGAAGTTTTGTACTTGTGTTAACGATTGCAGATTATCAACTTGGCTAGAGGTACTGGTATCGATAATTTAGTCTGCCATTATTGAGAAGGTTAAAAAATTCATTAAAATAATTCAATTCTTAAATGTTAATATTTATTTGAATAGCAGGAGGCCACGACTAGCGAGGCGTCATCGGGCAGCGACGCGGCGCCGGCCGAGGCGGGCGGTGCCGTGCTGCGCTCGCTGAGGGCTCTGCACGCTGATGTCAGGGATATCTGGCGAGCCTTGGATGCTAGGCGACCCCATACTGGTAACTGATAAAAACATACACTTATTTAACCGAGTATTTAAAAAATATTACAATCAAAGGAAAAGGCGAGAAAAATAAAGGAACTGGACTTATGTACATCAAATTGTCATTTTGACTGGCCTGTTGGTCTAGTGGTTAGTGACCCTGACTGCTATGCCGGAGGTCGTGGGTTCGATTCCCACCCAGGACAAATGTTTGTGTGATGTTCATTTGTTCTGTGTCTGGGTGTAATTTATCTATAATATGTATGTATTTAGAAATATATAAGTATGTTTATCAGTTGTCTAGTACCCATAACACAGACTCTGCTTAGCTTGGGACTAGACGGCGTTGTGTGATAGTTGTGGAATATTATTATTATTATTTTAATTTTTTTAAAACGCGAACAATCTTTTTGTTGTTTTTCAGCTTCACCGGAAACTAGTTCGTGCAATGCTGCCACAACATCACAAACCCGCATGACATTATCAGCTGTAAGTATTGTCAAATTCACTTGGAAGTTATTCGTAAGTAGTTAGTGTTGTGCGCATTTTATCATTATTTGTCTCTACATAATATGGATATAGTTTCATGATTATATCTAATAGTCCAAGATCCCAAAGCTGTCTGACGTAACTTATTTTTACATGGATGAAACCTTAGGTTCTCAGTAGCATCTCATGTGCTTTGAATATCTGTGTGCTTGTGGAGCTCTTTCTTGGGGCTGTTGGGCAGGTACGATGTGAGATAAGGGACTAAAAATAAGAGTTAATTATATTAAATTTTTATGGCTGGTTTTTGTATACACCGTTAAATTTTGATCGTTTTAATCCCGTGGAGGGTCGATCCGGTACATGAAACACTCGATTTGTAAAGATAAAATCAAAAAATAAAGTACCTTTTTTAAAAACTCGTATTTATTTACGTATGTGCGAAATTAATTTCTTTAAGAAAACGTCAGCTGAGCGAGTTCAATGACCTGTAAGTAGTTAGTACGCAACGCCGACTCCCACGGGATTAAAACGATCAAAATTTGGCGGTGTATATATTGTAGAATATTATTCTAAAGTAGTATCATAAGTGCCAGACACTTTCCATGGACCAAAACTGCTGTCAGACGCTATAAAGCTTTACAAAAAGTAAATTAACTTTACTTATTTTTACATGTCTGATTTTTGAATATGTTAGATGTTTTCTTTTGGGTTGTTCATCCTTCTTATAGTTTTTTTTTTTCACCAAAATATTAATTTTACAACAATAAACCTTTATGTCTCTTTACAAGACCATGACAATGATACTAATGCAAAATATTACAGTTTTTTTGTCTTGTCATTTATTCCAATGGCACATTTACCACCCCGCGTTCCGAGTCATAATAAATAACATCGCTGTTAATAAATGTGAATAAATCCCTTTAACAGCGCGAAATTCGTGATACTCCCCATACAACCGTTCTTACGTGATTATGACGTGATTACACATCTTTTTCTAGATATTTTGGAAATATAACTTGAGAAAGATATCTTGTGGTTATTACCATCTGGTATCTATTATATCAGGTGTCTATTAGAAACAAAACATAAATTTATGTAAAACTAATCACGTAAACTCCTTCATTATGTGTACTCATAAATTAAAAATGTAAAGAAAATATATTCATGGAAACTTTTAGATCCTTCCTTGATATTCTGAATGACGTTAAAATAAGTATTTCTTAGTACAAGGTTTGTGAAATATTCGACTGAGCGACGGAAGTTAAACGAGCGTTCAAGCGCTCTCTTTTTTCGCGTTGCCTCTCTAACAAGCTTTTCAACCATGCTCACTTTGACTATAAACTGACTGACTGAAAAAAGGCTCTCTTAAAAACCGCACTCGATCATTTACATAGTTGTAGATTTCTAGTAGCCCCAATAATACCTTTTAAATGGATACTTATCTTTCTAGCCGGAACCAGTAATGCAAGACAACTCCGACGGGGGCGTGGCTGAGCGGGCTCGGGGGCTTAGAGCTTGGTTGCAGACAGCACCTTAACTCATTGAATGCCTATCTCCAAAAAATCAAGGTATTTTGAACCTTCTGCTTATGAACTTACGATGTTCGGCTGACATTTCGAGCGTTGTCTCTTATGAAGCTAAACGGTTTTGATATTTGATGGGTACTAACGAATGAGGTCTAATGAGGTAACTACGGGTATGATGTATTGACGTTACTCTAGAATGCTGTTTATGGGTCTTGAAGTGAAGTCTTTGGTTCCTTTGACAATGAATCTGTAGTGGTATCTATATTGCCATAATATATACAGAATTAAAAGTAGACCTGACATAACGTCTAGGTGCTCTATAAACTTTGAATTACGGTCATTGACTGTCTTACATTTATTGACATGGAGCTGTATTGAATCAACATCTATCGTGATCCTTTACGTTTTCTAATAATGAAAAACAGTTCGTTTGTTTTTCGGGTACCATCGCAGACATTTCTGCTCGATGTAAAATTTTGTTTTGTAAAAAGTCAGAGAACTTTTAAAGTTGTGGTTTATGATGTCAGTAATACAGTCAAGTAAGTCAGTGCAAGGTTGTTAGTGTTTTACAAATAATCCTGTACAATGTTTTCGTTTGACGGTAGTTAAAAACAAAAATAAAGACGGACTTTTGTTACCTGAGATAAAAAATCTCAAAATACATATATTATTCGAAAAGTACGCAACTTGCTTCGAGACCCATACATTGCGATTCTAATTCGAGACTCTTACAAGATAATCCAAACTGGATCGCACAATTTTTTGCATTTAAACATATTATCAACATTTATGTTGTTTACTTTTCCATCCACTATAAGAGTTTGACGTGTGAAATATTTAGTATTTATTATTGTACAATACATTATTCTAGAGAAAACCATTCGTCTAAGGGATGGTACAGACTTCACGAAGTAAAAGAGATGAAATGCCCAAGATGTAGATATTTCATTTAAAAAAACTCGCTTAGAATAGTCTGTACCATCCCTAACATTACTTAAAGAAAGATTTAATTGTTCTATTAATAATTAAAAACAATAAAATGTTTTCTAAATGTATAGCTTTTAGTATATCGAATGAAAACACATTCGGCCATGAAAAGGTATACAATAATTAAATAAGATTTTTTCTCAAAAAAAAAAAAAAACACGTTCTATCAAATTGAAGTTACGTGTGATCTGACATGTATAGTAGAGTGACTTTATGAGTATATATATATTATAATGATTAGCCAAATAATAAATTTTTAGATTTAAGTAGTTACTTCTAGTCAATATCACTCATAGATGTGTTGAAATGTGCTAGTTATGACTTAAACGTCAAATGTATTAACCAATAACAAATTTAATTTATTGGAATTATATTGTCCCCAAGTACTTGGGACAAAAATGTAGTAAAAATAATAATAATTTGACGGAATATACCGTATTTATCAAGAACGTGTTATTCTGGCGTAAAAGTATTTAAGTATCTTTGTAAAAAGAAGATTATGAGGTAACACGTTCGCTGCAAAAATAAAGTAAAAATTCGTATTAAATTCACACCTTAACTTTTTAAATACTGATCTGAAATCAATTTAATAATCATTTTCAATAACAAGGCAAGATTATAAAAAGTTATATTCTAAAAAAAAATATCTCTCTTGTACTATAAATCACTGAAAATATTTAACGTTAAATGTACTTAAAACATCGTTTTGTCTCTGTCAATCTTTTGAAGATAATAGAGACAGCATCATGTCTTAAATATGAGCAACGCTAGATCGTTACGGAAATGTTCGACATAGTTCGTGGTCCTGGGACGGAAGAGCTACTGAAGGAACAAAAGTGGGTTTTACCCGTGGTTTTATTCAGTAAAAGTCGGCCACTCCCTCTCGGAGGAGTTATTTGTTGATTTACCCGCCATAAACAAACCGCTAAGTGATTTTTGATACAATCAGACATGATTTTACAGCGAACGTGTTAACCAAATTGTCGATACTTTAAAAATATAAATTAAAAAATAAATATTATAGTGTACCAAAATAATTCTTAAAAATAATGATCGGTAAAACATTCGACTCCTTTCGCACAAAACATTCCAGGCCAAGTGAGAGTAGTTTAATTATATTTATTAATAATTAATCAATTTATTATATAAACATAAGAATTTAAATGCATTTAGTATTGTATTTCTGTGCCAGATTTATGATGCATTGATTGTAGAGTAATTGTGTTGATCTGCCAATCGTCTTAGGAAAATGGCGTGAGTTTAATGTATGTGTAATTTGGTTGTTTAAGAGATATATGTATGTATTTGTGTATATTTATGTAGGTACTTGTACCCCACCTGTTGTCTTAATTTATACATTCCTAGTAACTTTATTGTCTGTTTTATTGGTGCGCAATGTTTTTGTTCGGCCTGGTCATGATTTCGGTCTTAAAGGAAGCGGTTCGGCGAGCGGTGCAGCATGGGTAAGCGGACGTAAGGCGCTTTGAGCGGCATCTCGTGGCGTGCTTCAAATATTTTCATACTTTTGATCTTACCGCTCGCCGCCTCGCGATTAGTTACAGCTCACTACGGCAAAGTCGTGAATTGCTGTTAAGGAAGTTGCCTGCAATAACTTCTTGCATCATTACCTGGCCGCAACTGCATCGGTACGAATACGCGACTGTATTGATACTGATCCGCGATTTTGTCGGTGCAAACAGCAGCAACAATAAATGTTCTCAGGTAGTCACTACAGCGCCCTACTACATCGATGCTGCATCAACGAAGTCTTGTGTTAGTAGTGATGCAAAATCGTGGTCACATAGGCGAAGGAATAAGGGACGTTCTTCTTTTTTATCGACAGTCGATCAGTGCAAAAGGGTGACTGATTTGTACACACAGTCACGCAATTAAAAAAAAGTTTAATATTTTTATCTAAATTGAATAATAGTATGTGTTTCACTAATAAACTTAAAAATATCAAGAGTAAATATGATTTTAACATTATTTTTCGAACGGACATGTGGTTGTCGGTACAAGAGAAGAACGATTCATAAGACTTGCGACAGTATCGCAACTATGTCGCTGCAATAAGTCGCCGTGGGTGACTTTCCTTTTCCATACATATTTCTATAATCGCACTGAATATTGAGATTAAGATACATACTGGCCTAAGCCTTTTAGAATAGCTGGCTGTTATTTATTCACTTCTAACGCGATACTGTTTTGTTTTTTGTCGAAATTATACACAAAACATTGCGCACTATAAAACTTTTCGCATATTATTGAGCAAATAAATTTGTATGTAGTGTCTTATCTTGGCCTCCATTGTAACTTCGTACGTAGGTAGGTACTATTGTATTCCCTCGCTAGGCGGGGCGACTGAGAAACACCATTGTGTTTGTATGGCGTGGTAAGTTCACTATAGTTGCGTTTGGCGACGACGGTAGCAGTAAAATGGTCATCCGAAGAAGAAAAACAAAATAAGATCATTTTGACGGCAAAGGAAGCCATCCCTATCGATCACATGAAGTGTTCAGAAAGCAAAATAAAATATTTAAGTTGCCATTCACGTCTTCAAGTTTTTTTTCCCAAAAATTGTATTTCATCAGTTTTTCCTGATAAAATATTTTTTTTGGTAAAGAAAGTCAATTCAATTTAAATTCAGAATATTTTTATTTTACATAGGCCAACCGTGCATTTCTATAAGTGCATGGGCACTTATAAAACGTCAGAAGTAATGCACGTCGTTTCCTATGGAGAAGAACCGGCAAGAAAGTCCATGGTTAATCTTTAAAAAAAATTGGTTTTAAGATCTATATACCATCGGTGTAACTCGAAAAGTAGTTACTTTACGTTTACGTTTACGTTTTTTTACGGAATAGATAGGTGAAATTTAAGGTCATAGATGAAATCATTGGTGAAATTGACCCAAGGTGTAAAAACCTGGGTTTGCTAAAAAAATTACAATACATCTTTGCATAGCAGAAGCATAGCATAATCAGCCTTTTAACTGCTGGGACTCAGGGCTCCTCTCTAGGAGAGGGAATGGGCCGTAATCCATCACGCGGGCCCAGTGCGGGTTGATACATCTTTGACTATAGTGAATTTACTACGACAAAGTATGAAGGCACTGTGATAATATTATCAATGTTAGGACATATGATCGTGATTTATCAGTCATTCATTAGTCCGTTGTTGTATTCATTCATCATTCGGTGAAAACTCCAAGTGGTTGATCGTACACCTATAGTAAATATTTGCTCATTGATAAAACTTGGACTAGGCTCGCCCTTGACAACTATCCTGCCTGATGGTAAGCGATGATCTGGTCGACGATGGAGCATGTTTCATCATTATCGTTTCAGTCCAAAAGACGTCTACTGTTGGACATAAGCTTTTCCTAAACGTCACCATAACGACATGTCCTGGGCGTCTCACATCTATCGGATTCTCACGACCCTTACCAGGTCATCAGTCCACCTTGTTGGAAGCCTCCCAACGCTGCCAAGAAATATCTGATAGCTTAAAAATGAAAATACGTTTACGCTCATAACGAAATCATTTATTTTCACATATTTCTGTACAAAATCTACTGTGTATTTTTAATAATAAAATTCTTTACACATTTAAATGAAATTCCCTATCACTTGATTTAGCTACTTAACCTGCATTAAAAGAGCTAGTGAATTGCCCATAATATTGATACAATTTTGGCAACAATCCCATTTGAAATGAAAAAAAAAAATGCCCATTAGTGCAAAAGTGCAATGCAACGTTCAAAATGTACTATGGTGCGTTTTACTTTGATAATTCCTAAATATAAGGTAATATTGTAAATTCACAAAATAATAGTTCTCTCCTTTAATAGGTGGGCGAGTAACAACTGGTTTTTTCACATTACATAAGAACAAGTAAATTTAAGAGAAGAAATAGACACTTAAATCTGTACTATGAAACTCAACTATCATTCAAAACGTCTCAATATCTGCAATTATGTTCCTAACAAACCAACAGATCTTCGCTTTAAAATATATTTTCAGTATCTACACTTGCTTGCAAAATCCTTCACACAACATTTATGCCATAATGCCATTCGAAAAGCCAGATAAGAATAGTTTAATTATTAAGTAATAAAAGATTTAATAAACGAGGTGCAGTTTTTTTTGCAAGCAAGTTCATGTTTTTGACCTAGTCACAATATTTTTTACATGTTTATGTATTTATTCTTCCAGTGCCTGTAAGGTGCTTAATTTTTTAATTAAAAAATATTTTTTTCTTCTATTTAGAAACGTTACGTCCAAAATTTATTTACATTTGTATAGTCATGAATTTTAATAATAAAAATATTTTGAAGTGCACATTCATTGCGGGAGACTTTTACCATTATTTATTTCTTTGTCACATTCTAATTATAATTATTATGTAAATGGCAAAGGTCTTCCTCTCATTTAATAAGTAGGTTTTTTAAGTGCATAATAACTATGAATTTCAATTATTATAATAGAAAGATAATATAAATGGTAACCTACATTATAAAATGTAAAACAATTAACAATCTCTAAAAAGAGCCAAAAATAATTGTAATAAAAATGAGTTGAACTTACAATAAGGTTGTCTTTCAAAAATTTAATTAATATATTCTAGAAAAAAGCTTTAATTTCTTTCCATTTTGTTTAAATTAGGGTATTAAAACCATTCCTATTCCTACCCGAACTTAACGATAAAGTTAATGTCAGTCTAATTTTAATTAAATAATTAATTAATAATTATAAATCTCAAACAAACAAATCTACAAAAACCCAATTATTGTAATTTCAACTTCAAAATATAATCAATCGTTCACAACGATATTCAGCCGAAATAAAATTGAACAAATCACCTTTGTGTTTTATTTAAGTATTTGCCCTTGACTCCAGTGGTGATCATCTCAATAGCAACAGGAATAGTACTGTAACTATAGTGTTAAATACGCCACCTGAAAAAGAACAGTTATTTTTTTGGTATTTTTATTAGTTGAGCGTCGATTGTATATACGGTTGTACAACTTGAATGGCCTTGAAAAACGTATAATGGGAGTATTGTGCACAAGGGTATACGATTCGGCCGAAAATGGTGGTCTTTATATTTTCGTTTTTCCTGGAACAAACAGGAAAAGGGTGGAGTCGGATAGTGGTCATAGAAACTTCTGAGTGCAACAAGGTAACCCACTGTTTGAAATTGTCTTGATGAGGACTACAATAAGTAAGTGGAATAATAAACCCTACATTTAAATTTTTAAATATCCTAGATTTTCAAGATAGTAAATCATTCTGGCATTTAATATCTGAAGTAATATAATAAAAGAGATTAAAATTGCACAATAGTAGACCTTGTCCTGGAATAGCATATATTTTTTTATGTTCCCTTGGGATAATTTTTAGGGTTCCGTACCTCAAAAGGAAAACATGGAACCCTTATAGGATCATTTTGTTGTCCGTCTGTGTCTGTCTGTCAAGACCCTTTATCTTGGGAATACGGGGAGGTATCGAGTTGAAATTATTTCAGAAATCAAACTTCTAAATTAATAAAAAAATATTTTTGAAAAATCTCTAAATCAACTAGGAAATTGAACTGATTTCATAGGTAAGTTTGTGCGGAACCCTCAGTGCGCGAGTCCGACTCGCACAGGCCGATTTTTTTTTACTATCACGCAGGCTAAGCCGCTGGCAATAGCTAGATAAACTTTAAACGCACCCTGCATATTCCTAGCCGCGTTATACTTGGCAGGGTATCCCGTCACTATCCTGCCTTCTCTGGTGACAGCGGGCGTGCACACGGCGCCTTTTCCACTGGACGGCGTGTACGAGAGGACTGACCAGGCGTGCCATAGTTTAGACGTCGCGTTCCAGTCTGCTCCAGAGAAGTCGCGGGGAAGCTGAAATATATTTATGTTATTACTTAAACACTATAGTTGCACGTCATCAACCACCTTACAGCCACTACACGCCCAAAAAAAAAAACTGCCATCTAGCCGAGGTACGGGGGAGCTAGGTACTGCGATCTGATTGGCCGAGACTAATTGAAAATTATTCTGTGGCGACCTACATCAGATCTATAAGTCATATGTGTTGTCAGGCATGCGCCACTTGTTATTAGACGTTTAGTGGTTGTAAGGTCGTTGTACGTCATGAACAGTTAGATAGAATTATAACCCGTACGCATTAACATGGCACCTGATGAATGACGTTTGAAGTATGTATTGAAAGCATTTAATTTTATTTTAGTTTTTTGAGTATCGACGTTCGTTTTGCGCTGAGTAGTTCTCAAAACATATAACCACATAATTTACGAATTTACGATGTTTTAAACGAATACAAAACTATTTTCGAGTATTCAATATAGCAACTATTTCTAACCAGCCCCCCTAGCCAAGTTACAACCGTTTCGCTTGCGCTGAACGCTTCGAGTTGACCTTGCCGCCAATTCTTTTGTTCTGACCACGTGACTGAGCGTTAAGACGACGTCATTCCCGTACATTTGAAGCTTTCTACAAGCGTTAACTATTGCAGATTAGCAACTTGGCTAGGGGTACAGGTGCCATGTTAACGCGCTCGGGTTGTAGACTGATTTTGGAAAATAATTTAACGAAGTTCAATATAGTAAAATGTCCGATTACGCATTTATAAACTTCTTAGCGTGCCGATGGCGAAAATAATTTTTATTATAGGTAGGTAGTTGTTTCATTTGTTGTTATGAATTCTGATTAAAATATAGTTGCAATTTAAAACGTTCATTTATAACAAGTTTTCAGCTTTCTATCTTACCTATAAAAAGCTGAGTAGATCTGAAGGCATACCTGCTGATCACCAATACTCCACCACAAGGTGGGAACTGGGACTCCCTCGGCACTGCAGTTAAGAGTCACCCGACCAGATTCATTGTCCTTTGTACTGTCAGTAAAAACTGCGGGGGTAGGTGGTACTGTAATAGAAACATTTGGTTTTTATAATTTTTGAAAAACGGTGAAGGAAAACATCGTGAGGAAACCAGCATGTCCTAAAACCAAAAATTTGAAGACATGTGACATGTGCGTGGTAGATTACGGCCCATTCCCTCCAGAGAGGAAGCCCGAGTCCCAGCAGTGGGAACATTGAAAGGCTGATTGTGCTTATGCTAAGTAAGCATTTTATCATTTTAATGATCATAATGACCCCTCCCTCTCCTAGAAAGGAGGCCTGAGTCCCAGCAGTGGGAACGTTATAAGGTTAATTATGCTGTGATGTCTCTAACTTTGTCTGACCTACTACTATTACTGGCATAATGGTGCTTCCAGATCTGGCGAATGCGCCGCTCGCGAGCCGCTAGCAAACGGTGCGCGTGTATTTCGCGCACGGCTCGTTTGTACGAAGCCCCTGCGCCGCGAACGCTTTGTACGATTTTGTACAATATGTATAATGTTATTTATTTATTTATTTATTTATTTATTTATTAACACTTCTTGCACAAAAAACTGTACAAAGGCGGACTTAATGCCTAAGGCATTATCTACCAGTCGACCTTAGGGTGGTGCAGAGACATAACATGGTAGGTGCAACTTCAAGGCAAACAAACAAAAAGTAAATTAAAATCAACATAAATACAAAAATATATAAATAAATACTTATATTAATACATACAAATAAACAAAATTATTATGAGAAATGAATATAACAAATCACTGCTGTGATGATTCTGCCAACTTCTTGCGAATGTGTTCACGAGCCATTACCTTAAAGGAGAACCGGTTGGATGCCATCCTGATGTTCAACGGGAGCGCATTCCAAAACAAAATTTATTATTAAAAGAAATATTTTTAGCGTGTAATATGATAATATACTTAGGTATATGTAGAATTGTAGACACCTGAGGGAGGGCAACGCCATCGAGGTCGACTGCAGTGAAAGTGGATCTGTCTGAGGCCCTACCACGAGCTCTTAACGCGATCCATTTGACAACTTATACTGAGCTGTTAAATGGATGAAGCTATATAGGATGTATAGTTCCATCCCTCTTTCTCATTCGCAGGCTTGGTTTTTTAATACGTCATGGTTAGGCCCCTGATCGTGTTTGTGGGGTTAAGGGGTGATGACGAGGTTTGGAAGGTGAAAGTGGAGGACGTTGTCCAGCTGTGGGATTCAATATAGGCTAATAAAAAAAAATCTTACCCAATTTCTCAACAACAATATTCTCCCGTTCTATTCTAAAATAGGGTCGTTCCCCAGACACTTCGCAGGACATCGTGAAGTTATGTCTTTGTGGCTGGTACAGTTCCAGGGTTATGACGCAGGTGCCCTTTTGTCGAGCGTCGTCTGACACAGCACAGGTGGTAGACATCTTGTCTTCGACGCGCCTGTATACCACGTGAGTGCTGGTGCCGTCAGTCTGTGGAGAAAAGGAACATGGGTAAGAATCAGGGATGTTATGGATATGAAATTTCGGATACGGATTGGATACGGTTATAGAAATGATTATTATACCGGTTACGGATACGGATATGAAATTATTTCGGATTATCCGTTAGTTTCGGATAGTTTCGGTTATGGATATTAGATTTTTAAGGAATTTCAGAAGTCAAATATAAATACATACTATTTACTACTATACTATTTATATTTTACGACGCGACACGTTATGACAGGCTGTCATAACGTGTCGCAATTAGGCTCCGCCCCTATCCGATATTATCTGAAACGTTTATTTCGGATTCGGTTACGGTTATGGATATTATTTTATATCGGATATCCAATAGTTTCGGTTACGGTTATGGAGCTCCGTAACATCCCTGTGTAGTAAATTTTGATACAAGTGCAGAAACTTTGTCAATGCGATTGAGGCAGAATTCGCACGATCCTTAGGCGAGTGTGTTATGGAGCCGAGGGCTGCAGTGACTTTGCACGTGTATCAAACGACTTTTTTCAATACAATTACGAAGAAATGAATTAACGGGGGTCGACCGGCGACTCGTGGCGGTCGACGTGCGCCCAGCCTGATACGATACATGTAATAACATTGTGCCAAGGGAGAGCACCCGCACTTTTCTGCACTATTGCGGAAAACAGGCTATTGCGTGCCAAAAAGGGGTGAGATAAGAGTGGGTTTTCGAGAAAATGGATTGAAAAATATACATATTTGTTTTGGCATTTAGTTTAACTGTTAGGTAGGCTATATCTTAATCCGCGTGGCGATTTGGCTCATTGTTGAGCACGCATCCCTTGATTTACTTAAGTATCCACGATGTGCTAGCCTCTAGGTGTGATGGCAACAATATCTTCTGCAGATGCCATGTAGGTATTTATTATTGGTATTTTAACGGCTCTGGCAGCTCGGTTCTCGCCGTGTTCTCGTGCGAGCGATCAGCGGTGGAACGTCGGCGGTGAGTTTTTAATAAGTAAAAATCTGACATTCCCTCTCGCTCTATCTCGACCGGGGTGAGTAATTTGATGTGCTTCTGATAGCTATTTTGGTAAATTCTGATACGTAAACTAGTCGACGAATCAAAAAAAAATTTTTTTTTTGATGAAATCCCCCCTTGGACGGAGTGGGAGGTCGTGTCAGACTTTTACTGACTAAAAATCCACTCCTGTTCCTTCTGTACCTTCGTCCCAGTAGCCCGATTCACGTAATGAAAAGCGTAACGATATCGTAGCGATTTAGTTGTTTAGACCATTTCCGTATTCACATCCATCAATCGAGTTTGAACGACACCGATTTTAAAGTCGTTTGAAATTCGTCAATTTAAAAAAAAACTATTACATTATCCTAGTAGAATACTTATTAATGTAACTGAAAATAAGTCGATAGATCGTGAATACCGCTTTTGGATAGGACTTCGATCGAACGACTATAAAACTTCAACGATATTTGGCTTGTTTGATTTTACGTGAATCAGGCTACAGGGCTCCGGGTTTCACTTTCACACAACCCGAGGCCCCAGTTTCCGAAATTATTTGGCTTCTAAATAATAATAATAATAATATTCCACAACTATCACACAACGCCGTCTAGTCCCAAGCTAAGCAGAGCTTGTGTTATGGGTACTAGACAACTGATAAACATACTTATATATTTCTAAATACATAAATATATAGATAAATTACACCCAGACACAGAACAAATGATCATGCTCATCACACAAACATTTGTCCTGGGTGGGAATCGAACCCACGACCTCCGGTATAGCAGTCAGGGTCACTAACCACTAGACCAACAGGCCAGCCAGAGAATCCAGCTTCCAAAATCCTAAAATAAACGGACATTCACAGTTGCATCGAGATATTTCTAGCTGCTTATTACCAGTCTACATATTCACGGAGATTATCCCTGAATAGGTACCACGAAACATTTTAATCCTCTGTAATTGAAAAACATGTAACAAAGGAGAGTACTGGCAAATTTAGACCACTCAGAAGCAGGATGTTTGGTGGCTGACCTTTTTGTAAACAAAAATTTAATCATTTTGATCCGTTTAGGGCCGGAAGGATGAGATAATACGCTACCTGTGACTACGTAGTACAAATATTAAAATATTTGTTTATTCGTTTTGTAGTCACATTTTTCAATGAATATGTAACATGCACCTGCCTCATTGATTACGATCTCATTTAGCGTGTGGTGGCCCTTTCCTAGTAACAATTTATTTTTAGTAATTTTTTTTTGCGGAAGTTCTTATATCAATTAACAAAATAATAGGTAGGTACTACATATAGGATTATGAAGAGACCCACCAGTTGTTCGAAAGAGTTATCGCAGTCCTGGAACGCAAAGGGGAACTGAAGGGTTTTCTGCACTAATATTATAACGGGGTAAAGTTTTTTGTTTGTTTGTAAACTCTGAATATACTGGTCCGATTGGTGAAATTTTTATAGAAAGCTGCTTTATTCCAGGTGATGTCTGTTGGATCGCATCGATGCCTCTTAATAGATGGGACATCCTCGTTTAGTCCGTAAACTATTCCACTCTACGACAGAAACATTAGTTATAAAAGTTCGACCTCTTCCACATTCATAGCGGTGGTGCGGTACTGACTAACCTTGACAATTCAATAGTGTTGAGTGGTAACTCAACACTATTACCAACAACACAACACAACACACACAACACAACAACACTACTGAATTGTCAAGGTTAGTCAGTCATACAAAAGATGATGATGTTTGCTCGTTTCAAAGCCTTAGATTTTTATGGAAAAGAACACGGACATCATTCTCTAAAACTCTGAGCATTCGGTAATTCCGTGATACACTCGAATGTTATACAAAACTTGTTTCAGGAAATATGTTTTTTTAAACCCTTAAAAGCTAAAAAAAACCGGCCAAGAGCGTGTCGGGCTACGCTCAGTGTAGGGTTCCGTAGTTTCCCGTCCGTCACAATAAGTGTACCCACTTATGAGTTTAAAAAAATGCTTGCATATACGATTATACCTACTACAAACTTAGTCCAGAAATTATTTTGTACAACCTTTTTGTCTTTTTTGTACAAAAACTGTTCTTTCCATCAAGTTCAAAATGATTTTCCGAGAAAGTCCTTATAAAGTTCTACTTTTCAGATTTTTTTCATATTTTCTAAACTTATGGTTCAAAAGTTAGAGGGGGGGACACATTGTTTTTTACTTTTGGAGCGATTATTTGCGAAACTATTGACATTATCAAAAAATGATTTAGTAAACCCCTATTCATTTTTAAATACCTATCCAACAATATATCACACGTTAGGGTTGAAATTTAAAAAAAAAATCACTTCCCACTTTCCATATAGGGGGGGCTACCCTAATAAAACATTTTTTCCAATTTTTATTTTACCACTTTGTCGGCGTAATTGATATACATATTAATACCAAATTTTAGCTTTCTAATGCTAATGGTCACAGAGATTAAGCGAGGACAGACAGCAGAGATTAAGCGAGGACGGACAGACAGACAGACAGACAGGCAGACGGACAGACAGACATGGTGAAACTATAAGGGTTCCTAGTTGACTACGGAACCCTAAAAAAAAATGACGTCACTTAGAATCTTGATAAAAACGAGGCTTCTATTGTTATACTTTAAGACTTTTTTATTTTTGAGGAAATTATGAAGTGACAAAGTTCATGCAAAATAAAAGTTTTCCGAGGTCTTTACTAGATTAGTTTAATACATTCTTACTCACCTCAGGCCTGTAAATCAGGAACTGCTGATTGTTTTGATACAGCCTTACTGACTGCAAAGAGTCGTCCGAAGGTATCGCCCAGGAGCAATTGACTTCCCATCCTAAGTCTTTCTTCCATACGTTAGTTAAGTTCACTTTGATCGCTTGAACGCTGGCTGAAATACGAAAAAGATAAAATTTTAAACAAGGAATCAAAATGAAATGTTTATCCGTAGAGTACCTAGGTACCTACCTATATAAAATCCTTGAAAATAAAAAAAAAAACATTTTATTTGTCGGAAAGGCCGAAAAGTATTAACAAATTATAAATATATTTATTGAAAAGAATGCGCCACTTCCGAGCAAAACGGCCGAACGCTCAGCATAATGCCGTGACCACACGCAGAAAGTGGCGACTACGGCGCTGGTTTTCAGCGTGGGCCGATAACAGTGTACCTCAATCCTAATGCCTTGATCACACGTACCGAGTTAACGGGCGAGACAGTACTCTCGGCCGAGTACTCGGTACGTATAAACACAGTGCCGAGTGCTCGGCATACCATTTATCTCTACAACTCGCTTACATCACTGTCTCGGCCGAGCAACATTTTACTGTCTCGCCCTTTTACTCGGTACGTGTGATCAAGGCATTACGGACATACGAAATCAACTACGACGACTTGAGTGAAATCAATTTAGATTTGAATTTGAAATCTACAAAATAATCAATTTTGGAACAACAAACTCTATATTAGGGGGCACGACAGTGTCGCAAACAAGGCAAGCAAAAAGCACTGCCGTAACATCCTTTTCTCGAAACAGCCCCCCTAGCCAAGTTACAACCGTTTCGCTTGCGCCGAACGCTTCGAGTTGGCCGCGCCACCAATTCTTTTGTTCTGACCACGCGATCGAGCGTTGAGATGACGTCATTCCCATACATTTGAAGCTTTCTGCTAGCGTTAACGATTACAGATTAGCAACTTGGTTAGGGGTACAATTCGGCCTTATTATCTACCTACTAGCTGACTCGGCAAACTTCGTACCGCCTAACAGTCAATGAATGTGGTATATCTGTCGAAATAGTCTGCCGATTGCGATGAAACGAAGCATATTAAGATATCAAGTTAAAATTTTAAAGTATAAAAATTATCTAGGTATATCGATTTCGTACATTTTACGTGATACGCGCATAACTAAACACTTCTACAGATTTATGTATAGACGGCAAAGATCAAATTCGACGACTTGGGCTACGTCCGGACAGTTACCGGACGGTCTGACAGCGAGCTACCCATAGCTCGCCGTCCGCAAGCCCGCCTCTACGGTGGCCGGAAATCGGGATCGGAATCCAGGCGGCAGCGAGAGCGCCTTTGCCTGATGCGGTCGGCCTCCTCCTTTGCTAGCAATACTGCTTCGCAGAAGGAGGCGATCGCCTGTCACTTCTCCTCGCTCCGGACCATGGCCTGAACCAAGGCCCGGCGCGAGAGGTAAGATTCACACTTCAAATATTATAAAGGCGAAAGTTTGTGAGGGTGTGTGTGTGTACGATTGTGTTTTATCACTTTCGAACGGCTGCACGGATTTAGATGAAATTATGCATTATTATCCAGACAATTTTTTAACTTACACGCGGGCGAAGCCGCTGGCAAGTTTTAATAAAATCGCTTTATCACATAATCGTCGCTCTAGCCAGTGCCAAATCACTGTTGCCGTCATAGGTACCATCATCAGGTATTTATGAGTTCTCTCTAGTAGGTACTATTACATAGTACCTACATAAACCAAGTAGATTGTTGACATAGGCTGTTGAAAGATTCATTGTTTTAGTACTCGCACTACTTGAAATTCAATAAGCGAGCAAGAATAGTTTGTAGTCACAGTTATTGTTTTTCAAAAGAGTATTGAATGAGCTTACAAAAAAAACTCATTTTCGGCTACTTTGTAAAACATAGACCTTCTTGCGAAGGGTGAAAAAAATCAAATTGAAAATCTATTCACGAACGAACATTTATTTTCTTCAAAAACGTTTCACCTTTTTCAACCTTTCTATGAAGTTGCAAACACGTAAATTATTCCATATTCCCGACTAAATTAAATAATTAATCAGTTTAATACATGGCCTCTCATTTTAAAGTGTAAAGTCACGCAGATTTGCCATTTAAATGCACGATCAAACACATGATAATAGAGTTAGGTACTGTGACTAAATTCAGTTCGTGAATCAAATAAAATATTTTACTTTGTTAGGATCTCTATGAAACTTTCATTAGAGCAGAAATGTCAAGGGCTCGTTTAATGTTGTTACTTTGAAATTCGTTTGTGATATAATATCTCTCGTAGCTAGGGTTGCCAGGTGCCCCGATTCCAGAAGTGCCTATTTACAGGGTGCCACGTCTCGATTAATCCTTGATCGGAAAATCCTAAGTAATTTTTACTGGTAAAATATCGACATATAATTATGATATTAATATATTATATGGCGCTAGGTATTTAATTTACCAGTAATGATCGTTGTAAGGGAGACAATAAATAAATAATTGTGAGTTAAGCTCGCCTGTGTGCATCAGCTGTCTAATTTTTTTTATTAATTGTAAAAAGCTGTGTACAATAAAAGAATATAAGAAACAAATATTTTTGCTTTCACATTTCACCGCTTTTGTCTATAAAACATTTATGCTTATAACAACCCGCACTGGGCCCGCGTGGTGAATTACGGCCCATTCCCTCTTCTAGAGAGGAGACCTGAGTCCCAGCAGTAGGAACATTATAAGGCCGACTATACTATGCTATATCACAAAATAGATAGGTACAGAAGACAATCTCATGTATGTACTTCACTTTTTATACCTACGCTCGGTGGACGCACACTAATGAGCGTTTGCGCCGGAACTGTTCGACGATCGGCTCAAACGCTCATCCGAGACGCTCCCGAGACATCGTGTCCGTAAGCGGTGTCTATGTGTGCGTTGCTCGAGCGCGCTTTGTATGTAGATTGACTTCTGTACCTAAGTATTTTGTGGCTATACTCGGTGAATACAACCGGCTCTTAATCACTGCACCAGAAGTGTCGACAAACTTGGGACAAGGTTAGACAAATGATAAATGACATGCTGTCAATTATAATATCAACATAATCGATCTGGCCCGTATAACGATCATGTACCTATTGTACTCACAAAACTACAATTTAACACCCCATTCTATGAGCGTCGTCTATTAACTGATTCCTTGTTACGCTTTCGTTTTTATAAATTAAACAAATTATCTGAGATGAGGGGAGTATGTTGCTCATTAATTCCACTGTTGGCTTACTGCATTCAATTGGTTGCTTGTACTTATTCCTGTTTAATAGAAGCTCTTGTTACACACGTCTGCACTTCCGTCCAGTTTTTTGGGATATTTTATAAGAGGCCTATGGCTTTCAGTGTAGCATTCTTTAAAATCGAAGGTTTTTTTAGGGTTCCGTACCTCAAAAGGAAAAAAAACGAAAATAGGATCACTTTGTTGTCCGTCCGTCTGTCTGTCTGTACTCTTTATCCCGAGAATGCGTGGAGGTGTCGAGTTGAAATTAAAACCATATACTCAGGTTTGCGAATTCTTGAAGCTGTAAAAAAATTAAACTTGTAAGTTAACAAAAGATACTTCAGTTTATGTAGAAATCAAAATTCATAGGGTACTTCCCGTTGACCCAGAATCCTGAAATTTGGCATAAAGCAAGATCTTATAGCACAATTTTTCAATTTATTTCTATAAATTAATCTGAAAACTTTAAATTTAATGTTACATGTTAATGTTACAGTTCATGAGTAGGTACTGCAGTATTTTACTACAGTTCGTGAGTAGGTACTGTAGTATTTTACTACAGTTCATGAGTTGGTACTGAACTATTTACTACAGTTTGATGGTATTAACCACCTATTACCACCAACAAACATTATAAACTCCTCAGAATCAGTTAGAGTCGAACCGAATCGTTTAAAAATACGTAATATCTAATTGAAACACACGACAGACACAAACAAAGAGAGACTATCCAAACGTTTAGTCTTAAGAGAGTCTTAATCAGCTCAATTGGACGGTTGAGCACTGTGTAATGCGTAATGCACCATATTTGGGACATGGAATAAGAGCCGCGTGGATGAGGACGAACATTTCGTTTGGAATACTGACCGTTTTGGTTCATTAAAACCCGCCACGAACGCCAGCGTTCGCTCTCCCGTTGTCTTTATATTGTGTATCTAATTACGGTATTTTTCGAATACCGTAATTAGATACAGTGGTGGGGAAGATTTTGCTAGAGTTAGGGGGTGAATTTATAAACGTTATACACGGTGTAAGGAATAGGTCTCCGTAAGGGTTTGCACAGTAAACGAAATTGAGCAACCTACACGAGATTTTTTTTGTCTCTCCATACAAACTAGAGATGTGCAGTTACCGGCAATATTGCCCGGAGTGGGAATTTTTCTGGCAATATTGCCACCAATATTCATACCTCGGGCAATATTGCCACCAATATATCCACTTCAGGCAATATTGCCACCAATATTCACACTTCGGGCAACATTGCCAGCAATATTACCACCAGTAAACCACTTCGGGCAATATTGCCACCAATATTCCCACTGCGGGCAATATTGCCGGTAACGGCTCATCTCTAATACAAACAGTCCAATCAAGTTCATAACTTTGTAAGAAGAGGCCGATTTTTTTTTGTTTCTGGTTTTTTTTTTATCTGTTATAAACTAGTACTTGACTGCGATCCTGCCTGATGGTAAGCAGTGACGCAATCGTTGATGGTGAGGTGCACTAGTTTATTAAGAGCCTATTCACTCTAGCCTTGAAGGCACCTAAATTATAATCAGACGGGAAGACCGCAGCAGGCAAACTGTTCCAGTCCTTCGATGTACGCGGTATAAATGACGAGGCGAAACGCTTAGTCCGGACCGTAGATGTTTCAACAACGTAAGGGTGGGTACTCGCCGTGCGTCGGTTTGGTGGGGAGGATGGTGAGGTGGGAAAGATTTTGCTAGAATTAGGGGGTGAATTTATAAACGTTAAACATGGTGTAAGGGATAGGTCTCTGCAAACTGTGAGGGCTTGCTCAGTAAACGAAACTGAACAACTTACACGAGGTTTTTTTCAGCCCCTACAAATCTGTTTTCTAGAATCGGCAAAAGTCAGACATCAATTTTATGCTTCAAGGATCCAAACTTGTATCATTATGGATAAAAGAACTAGTCACTTAGAAAAAAGGAAGCGTCTAATGAGCGGAGGGCTACTTTCTTTTAACAAAACGAACTTCGACGACCTAAAAAAAAGTCTTCGACGAAAAAGGGATTCTATTTCTCGTCCTTATTTAGTTAAATACCCTTTATTTATCCTTCCATCAGTATTTATTAAGGTTCGCTATAAAGCGGACATTATGTCTCATTGGCTGGTATGATATTAAATAATTGATTTTAATTGGCGTTTATTAAACATGTGCGTGTGACGACAAGCAATGGGAAAAAAATGTGAGTTAGTAATGTAGACTTTTTATGGGGGAATTATTACTTTCTGCGCTTCATTTCGGTTTTTGTTTATTTATATGTGCACACCAACGAATTATTTACGAAACATTGTCAACAATAAAAAGAAAAGATTGGTTCTAAATTTAAATTAGGCGATGACTTGCCTTTATATTCATAACTAGCTTTTCCCAGCGGCTTCGCCTGCGCACATAAAATAGAGCCTATGTCACTCAGAAATAAAGCAGCTTTCTATCAGTGAAAAATTTTTAGCAATCGGACCAATACTTTCTATTTTTACAAACAAAAAATAAAAAAAAAAAAACTTTACCTCTTTATAATATTAGTGTAGATTGTATTTAATCTGATATCTATGACATTGTATGGAATAATTCTTAACATTGTATTTATTATTTGTTTTACATTATATTAATATAAATGCTAGCTCTAATAATGTCAAGGATATAAGTACTATATCCTTGTACTTGTGTTTAAACATACGTGACATTTATTTCAGTATTTCGGAAGCTGATATTAATTTGATAGTAGTTAACCTTTTCCTTATCGTTCACATTGTATGGTTTATATAAACTAATTTTAATTTTGATATAATTTCTATGCACAACATTCGCAGTAATTAATTAAATAATTTTTATAATGAGGTTTCAAACAGGAAATTTACATTAAAAATTAACTAAAAATAAATTTAAATCTGTAACTGTTAAAATAAATCACATATTAAATTAAATTGTTACCTATGTTAAAAATGGTTAATTTTAACTGCACAAACTCCAGAAACGAACGAATATTTGTTACTTTATCAAGAACGAACGAATATCTTTTACTTTAAAAGCTTAAATGACGGAACAGATTTGAATGAAATGTCGCACACGTACTTTTTCTTCTAGGAGTATGTTGGGATTATTTTCTACTTTCACACAAGCGAAGCCGCTGGCAAAAGCTTTATAAGACGCCAGATAACAGTGGAATAAAGTACCTTTTCCTAATTCTCTGCATAAATACCCGAAAAACACAATGAATTGCTTTTCATTACTAGATCATGTAAAGGATCACGATAAATGTCGATTCAAGACTTTCGTTTTTGAAATTAAGAATGTCTACAAATGTAGGAGGGTCAATGACCGTTATTCCACGTTTATCTGGCGCTTACCTTAGTTTTAAATAATATTTGTTGAAATACTTATTTTTTTTCGTCCTGTATTCTTTTATATTATGGACTAGCTTCTACTTGCGGCTTCGCTCCCGTCAACTGACTACCTATCCTACCCTAACGTCCCTCGCTACCCTATTCTAGCTACCATACCCCCTACCATACTTCACCCAACGTCCCTCGATACCCTATTCTAGTTACGCTACCCTACCATACCTCACCCTACCCTACATACCTACCCTTACCTTACCTATTTACCCTATCCTACCTACCTACCCTACCCTAACTTCCTGACCTGCCCTACAAAACCTACTTACCCTTTAAATTTTAATAATCCATAATATTTGTTGAAATACTTATTTTTGTTTCGTCCAGTGTTCTTTTACGTTATGAATTGAGACATCATTGAACTGCCGGACAATGTTAGTCATGCAATGTTTTCGTACTAGTCTTAAACCGATCTAGTTTAATCCACTTATGTTGAGACGCATAACGAACTCGAGTTTGAATTATTTCGATGGAGATATCATACAACAAATCACTCTGACATTATAAAGCCAAATGTGTTTGTTTGTGTGTATTTGTGTGTGTAGGTACGTTTGTTATGCCTGTATACTTAATTTAGCATATAGCATTTATGCAATTTAATTTAGCTTCATTTTTCTTGGACTGACCGATATTTGACTATTCAAAAGTGCAGCAGGCAAAAAAAAAAGTTATAAAGAGGTAAAGTATGTTTTTTGTTTAAATGTATTTTTGTTTGTAGGAGGTAATCTCTGGAAGTACTGGTCTGTTTGTGTTAATTTTTTCACCGATAGAAAGCTGGTTTAATCTTGAGTGACATAGGCTATATTTTATATAAAATTTTGTACAGAGGTTCCTACTATGATGTAAACAAAGAGCTTGAAATAATTTTAAAAATTCCCACCCCTAAGGGATTGGCGAGCAATGGATAGCTCGCCGTTCGACCGTCCGGTAACTGTCCGGACTGAGCCCATATCGCCAACGGCGCGTACTGTTCCCATGCGCCTCAAGGAGTGGTCAACAACCGTAGGGGCCCAGCAGGGCCGAAGCCTACTGGGGCCAAGCGTCTGCTTCTGAAGGCTCGGCCCCGGTATGAAAGGCAACGAAGACTTTGTTTTATAATATAGAGAAGTATTAGCAGTCCTTATGACGTTATCCTGTTTAAAAACTGTCTTTTTGGTAACAGTCCTTGCATGCATGCATGATTTGTGCATGGAGATGCAACGCTGAGGCGAAACTCCGCGGGTGGACACAGTTCCGGTGGATCTCATTGTGAACTTCCAGTCCACACAGTGGTGACATCCACACAAAGTGGATGTCACCACTGTGTGGACCGCCCGGAAGACACAGACACAGTGGAGCATATGGTAGTGGTGTACTCCGCTTGGGCAGAGCACCGCCGCGCCGTGTCCTCATGGATCAGATTGCGATCGGCAGCAACGATCTCTCGCACCGGGCTTTGGTACAGGCCCTGGTCTAAAACGAAGGGGAGTGGCAGGCGGTCGCCTCCTTCTGTAAAGCAGTAATGCCAGAAAAGGAGGAAGCCGCACGTGCAAGGGCGAGGGAGCGGTCCTCAGGCTCCAGCCACCGAGATCTCGATCCCGATTTCCGGCCACCAAAGGCGCAGGCTTGAAGATGGCAAGCAATGGGTAGCTTGCCGTCCGACTGTCCGGTAACCGTACGGACCGAGCCCAAGTCGTCGATGGCGCGTATTGTTCCACGCGCGGCTCAAGGAGATGTCAACCAGGGCCTTGGGACGAAGGCAAAGAAGGATCAGGAGCGGGTTTTTAGTCAGTAAAAGTCTGAAACACCCTCGCGCTCCGCCCTAGAGCGGGGGATGTCAATAGATGATTTTCCCGCATAAAAAAAAGTGAAACAAGTTAGGTTCTAGATATACCTACATTGAAAAATAGTAAAACGGTTTACACTCAAAACCACTCTTCGCCCTAGATCAATAGTGCCCCAACTGGAAATATATAGAAAAGATTTATAGCAATCCAGCGACAGTTTTCTTAGCGTTATTTATTAAAACCATTCCAGGTAACCCTTTTCTGTTTTTATAGGAACTACGGCGTGGCACTTAATCTTTCTATGTCAAGTTTTAATAATTGACCAAGCAGGTGGTGTAACAACGGACCGACATAGCTAGCAGAGTTAGAGATTTGAAATGGCGATGGGTTGGCTATTTTGGCCCCATAGTATGTTTGTCGAAGGTTCAATGACTGATGGATACAATTTTTTTTTTGAGATGGGAATTCATATAATGGTTTCTCCCGCTCTAGGATACAATGTAAGGTTATGTCAGACTATAACTGACTAAGCTGTAAATTACACCTGTGACCTTTAGTTGCCTTTTACGGTCTGGGGTCACCGGTCACGCTCACTTTTTCAAACGTTCCCGTATTCCTAAGCAGGCATTGGCCCTGCTGGGACCTTTCAGCTTTACTGACGTCCCCTAGAAGCGCACGTGGAACAAATACGCGCTGCCACTGCCAAACAAAAACGCGCGCGGGCGTGGGGCGTTGGGCGCTGCCCATTGCTCGTTGTCAGGGCAGTGGCTGGAAACCGCCCTGTGACGTTCAACGCCCGGGGCGTCTCCTTCGGCGGCAGCTGGGGCGTGAGGATGTCTGTTCCTTATGGTTCTTCTATCTGCTTCGCAGGAAGGAGCATACGATATCTACGAGAGACTGGGTTTCGCTACTCTAGATATCGTATCGTACGCCGTAGTGTGTAAGAAAACAGAATTACTGGTATACCTATGGATCGACGAACTTGAAAACGTGGTTGATATAGACTGGATTAATGGTTGCAGGAGTTGCATTGTTGCAGGAATGTGCAATTAGAATATTTTTTTCTGACTTACTGACTTCTGTCAAGAAGTCGATCAGTCAGAAAATTTCTAAAGTGCCTGAGAGATAATTATTTGAAATAAAATGCTTTCAATCTTGGAGGACAGTTCGAAAGAGTTACCGTGACCCCTGCCTCCAGGGCAGGGGTACGCATAGAGCAGGGGTCGTTTAGTTACGTTACTCGGCAGAGGTAGCTACGGGGTAAGAGTAGCTACGGGAGAGAGGTACCTACGGGCCAAGGGTGGCTACGAGGTAGGGGTGGGGGGAGCTAGGGTAAGTTCCTATAGAGCAGGAATACCTATAGGGCAAGAATTCCTTAAGGGCAATGGTATATAGAGACATGCTGCATTTATCAAAATCGTAAAGTAATTTTACGTCTAGCTGCTATTTATACACCAAGGTACATATCCGATATTTTGTTAAGTTTTAGATTATTTTTTTATTTTATATTAAAATTTTGATTGTCAGTTTCATTGTAAAGTTATGGTTTTCTTACATAATTATACCGATATTTTTTTATATAACGTCAAATGGTTTTTGATTTTTTGGTCCTTCTCGTCGCCATCGCTTGTATCTACATAATTGTATTTTTCATTCTACGTTTTTTTTTTTAAACGGTGAATAACTCTAATATCGTGGGTGCGTTTACAATCATGTAAACTCACATTCACAAGACACCCAGATCCAGAACACCAATCTGAAGGCCATATCAATATTATTTCCTTAATGGAATTGCACCTGCGACACGCAGTGCAAGAACTAATTACTCTAACACTACGTCATCGTGCCGTCTAAAATTAATGTATCAACATGAGGATAATTTTTAAATGTAGTCGTTGAGCTCCTTGGTAGTTCTGTGTTGAGCTTTGCGAATGCTGACAAATGCTTGCACTGGACAGGTCCACTCAAATCTGTGTGGTTCTTTCTTCAAAAGACCATCTATCTTAGACAAATCTGCTTGTTTCTCATGTGATTTGACCGTACATAATTGCTCATTAAAAAAAATTTGACCCCTGAGTTTGTTTCGGTGTTCTTCTCAGGGTAGTCAGCTGGAAAACACCGGCCTCATCTAGTTTAAAATGACGAAAAAAAAAATGACGTGTGTTTTAAACTTATTTGCAAAACAAATAATCATCTATCAAATAGCAATGCTTTTTATTGGTTAAACACGCATATTTTGCTATTCTTTAGATTTCTTGTTATCTACTTATCGTTGTAATTTAATTTCTTATAAAATTTTAATAATATTTTACAACTATCACACAGCGCCGTCTGGTCCCAAGCTAAGCAGAGCTTGTGTTATGGGTACTAGACAACTGATAAACATACTTATATATTTCTATATACATACATATTATAGATAATTACCTACACCCAGACACAGAACAAATGATCGTGTGCTCATCACACAAACATTTGTCTTGGGTGGGAATCGAACCCACGACCTCCGGCATAGCAGTCAGGGTCACTAACCACTAGACCAACAGGCCTGTCAGAAAAATGAATTAGTTATATAACTGATTAAAGTAATAATAATGTTTAATGCATGCTAATTAAGACGATTCAAATTGCAATACTTGTAAAAGGCTGCTAAGTCAAAGTACTAACACGATTTAACACCAATAATTTGCAATAAACGTTTTAACTTGTGACCAAACAATAGTTAAAAACAAAATAGCAATTAAAAATAAATATCTTACCAAAAACCAAATAAAAAACACACAAAACGATCACTTTATATTCCATTTCGTCCGCTAACAAAAAAAAAAACACTCACTCAAAACACTATGGCTTTTAAAAACCACTTTAACTTCACGTAAAAGCAACTTATTGTTATAATACCACTAAAACATAATGGAACATAATTCGGGTGCGCATGACACGATAGTTTCGTGTGTACTGTGAAAGATGCGCGTGCGCCCACTGTGACGCGACTCACGACATAGTCAATTCGACCAGTACAGGAGCGGCCTTTGATTGGATAATGTATAAAAACGTTTGTAGTACTTACCTACATCGTTTTTGGCAAATTGCTGGAAATGGTTTAACAGTTTAGTGGATTGGAATCATGAGAATAACAGACTGATTACCTAAGTTTAATAATGGAACTTACGAATATCGTAATTAGAGACACGAGACAAGACAATGAGAGAGCGAACGTCGGCGTTCGCTTGAAAGAAAAAAGAAAGAAAGAAAGAAAAAGTGTTTATTCACGTCAAACATGACGCAAACCATAACAAAATAAAAACAATATCGACAAAAAGTAGCACGTAAGATATGCGTCACATCCGCGCAAAACGGCCAGCGCTCAGCAAAATGCTGGGGCTCATAAAAAACAGAGCCACAGCGCTGATTTTCAGCACCAGCCGTCGTCGACGATGAGACGCCGATCGGTCAGCAATGATTGCAATCAATTAAAAAATAAACAAATTAAAACTTAAAATAACAATAGAAAAAATAAACAAATTAAAACTTAAAATAACAATAGATCCAACAGTAACCTTAATTATACAATACAATAAAACAATAAAAAAAAAAAAATGATTAAAAAATCAATAAAAAAAAAAAAAATGCTAAAAAAAAAAATAATAAAAAAAATAATAAAATAATAAAGTAATAAATGTTAAATGTGCTTGTAATTATTTAATGATTTAAATAATTACAAGCACAGTGACATTTTAGAAGTATGCGGAACAAAATGTAAAGTCACTCAAACCTCCGTTGAAAAGAGAGGATCCTACGACTAGATGGGTGTTGTGTCTGGTCTGGGCAACGGCCTGATAGTTGAATTTGGGTGGTTGCACATGTTCTAATCGCGCGGATGATTCTAATACAGCGATGCGGGTTTTTGGATGGGGTTTAGTAGGCTAGACCCCATCCATATTGCTGACATTTCTTTGAGACGCAACGCGCCATCGACTCGGGCTTAGTTCTAACCAGGCTGCCAGACAGTGAGCTATCTATTGGTCGCCTTCCGCAAACTTCCGAAACTCTTTTCGGAACCCAAACTTCCCAATATGTAACTCCATATTTCATCAAGATTATATAACATGCCATTACAAATGTAAAATTTACCAAAACCACACGTAAACATCATGTTCATACTCACGTGAATGTCGTATTCATATTCACGTATATATCGTGTTAATAAAGGATAAAAAAAACGGTTTAATACCCGATTGTTTCTCGCTGTTAGGGCGATGCTTTTAAAATAATAGCGGTAATAATGGACGCCCACTAATTAAATGAACGCGCTGTAATCAACCGCCACTTGTACATGATTTTAGTTCTAATAGATTCCGTTCACGCTATTACAAAACGATTTTAGCTCATTGATTTTAATTGTGTAAGTTCATGCAGGATTGGTTGTTGGTCCTTTGGAATAAAGGATTCAAAAGGACCGACTTTCTACGAGCAACTTTGAGTAAAGACTTATATCACCTCTTCTCAAAAGCGATTAAGTTAAAAAAAATTATATAAAAAAGTCCGATAAACCATGATCCTAACATAAGATACACTCAGTAACTGGGTGAGATTGCAAGTGGACAACACCCCAGAAAATAGTCAGATGGAGGGTTACCATCTGTACTCTGCTGTAGGTATTTGTCTTTATGCACTTGTAAAAAACACTAGGGCAAAGGCGGACTCGGGCATTTTCTACACTCGAACTTTATTGTACTGTATGTAGTCTACTTACTGCATTTTACTCTAATGTACAGTACTTTACTGTACTGTAGTCTTCTGTATAGTACTTTACTCTACTGTAGTCTTCTGTATAATACTTTACTCTAATTAAGTTTACTGTACTGCACTTTACTCCACTGTATTTTTTTTTGATCAATTTAATATTTAACTGACATTTTAATTGTAATTTATGACATTTTGATCTAGTATGTAATTGGATTTAATACTCGTGTGCAATATAATTTTAATGAAACTATAAATATTTTGTGAACTTTGAACTAACATAGAAATAAGTGTTACTAACATACAATGTGGACCAAAAGTTGTCTTTTTAAATAAATTATTATTATAACTATTGTTGTATCGAGGAAAAAAAACGTCAAAAATTCAAGTTTGTTATATGGCGCCACTCAAATACATATTTATTTTATTCAGTTTTTAGTATTTCTTGTTATTGTTTAATTATTAAATAAGTTTTGTTGTTATGATATGGATTAGTTTATAATTATTTATGATGATTATTTTATGTATTTTTTCTATGGGCCTCCGATGCCTGAAAATAAATGGTTATTATTATTATTATTATGTAGTCTACTGTACTGCACTTTAGTCTACTGTACTCTACTTGATTCTTAACAAGTAACCACTCAACACGTTATACTGTCTCGGAGAGTAGGCAGGTACTTAATTGGGATCAGTCGATCCACGTCAATTTGAAAAGTTTTACACGTCCGTGCTTTTCCGATACATAAATTGGAAGTTCTTCCTTTGTTCTGACACTGAATATTTTTGTTACAAAAAAAAAAATCCACTTTGTTCAATTGGATTAAGAGCTTATACACCGCATTCGACTGTAACTATAAAATATGCAGATTGCAGACGCCGACGCATTTCGCCCCCGAACTCAATATACCCGGACGGATTTTCATTTGCTTCGTCCGGTATTAAAATTATAAAACAATATTTAAAATCCGCCGTGTCCGCGGAGCAGTCCGGTTTGAACACGGGGATTAGTACAGATTGTCTGTACATAAATTAAACTAAAATTGCGGCAAGTAATGTTGGGTTTCGTGCTTTGAAACAGAAATTAATTAAAACGGTTTTGAGTGTGTAATCTGTCTTCCAATCGATTTAGGTTTGAAATGGATTAGTGTGAGCTGTAGAAGATCTAACAGGTAAATTGTTTATAAAAGGCGCCAGATAACCGTGGAATAAAGTATATTGACCTTTTCCTAATATCTCTGCGTATGTACCCGAAAAACAAACAATGAACTGCTTTTCATTACTAGATCATGTAAAGGATTCGCAAAGGAGGAGGCCGAACGCATCAGGCAACGGCGTTATCGCCGCCGCCGGGATTCTGATCCCGATTTCCGGCCACCGTAGGCGCGGGGTTGTGGACAGTGAGCAATGGGTAGCTCGCTGTCCGGCCGTCCGGTAACTGTCCGGACCAAGCCCAAGTCGTCGACGGCGCGCGCTGTTCCCGCGCGCCTCAAGGAATTGTCAGCAACAGCAGGGACCCAGCCGGGTCGAAGCCTACTGGGGCCAGGGTTATCCGAAAGGGCGCTCGAGCCCCGGTATGAAGGCTAGAAGGGACGGGGTGGGTCTTTTAGTCAGTAAGAGTCTGACACTATCTTCCGCTCCGCCCAAGAGCGGGGGTTGTCATTGGATGATTTTTTGCCACCATAAAAAGAAAAGAGCATGTAAAGGATCACTATACATTTCGATTAAAGACAGCTTTATGTCTTTATTCGGAAATAATAGATTTGTTGGCATTCTTAATTTCAAAAACAGATTTTTGAATTTAAGAATGCCAACAAATCTATGAGGGTCAAAGATCGTTATTCCACGGATATCTGGTGCCTACCATAGTTAAATTACTATAGTAGGATTTTTAGCACCCATTGTAATTCCCAAAATCTAATCAAAGGTTAGGTAGAACAATTTACATACGAATGAGATAGACTGTTGCATTATAATGTTATCCACATACAGGCAGCGGCCGCAGACTGAATCGTCATTACAACAACAATTACGATTAAATTAGGAACATAACATCAGGCTTGTTCTTACTGGTGAGTAGGCAGAGATCTCCTCAAACTTTAATGCAGTTTTGAGACAAAATCACATTTTGCGTTACTTTTAAAAAGCAGTATCATATTTAAGGAAGAACTTAACGGTAATTTTATTAAGCTATTAGAAAACAAATGAGTGAACAGTCAATCAAAATTCAATTCAATGTGTGAAAGTGTAACTTTAATTAATATCAAAGAAAAAAAAAAAACAAATGAAAAAAAATACTGTATAAATAAAATAAATAAATAATTATAATTGCATAAGTTGATAAAAATGCTATGCAATAGCTTTACCGCGGCAGTCCCCGAGTGCCACACGTCTTTTTTTTATTTATCTTGGTATCTATTGATAGGATGATACTGCGTAGACAGATCTATAGATATTTTTTTCTGATTACCGAACACACAGAAGCAGTGGTGGCCGAGTGGTAACGCCCCGACTTACAAGTTGTAAGTCGTGGGTTCAAACTCAGCCAGGCGCATTACTTTGTGTAATTTATTTCATCACAAACAGTGAATTCGAAGACATGTGACATCCACCAACCCGCACTGGGCCTGCGTTGTAGATTACGGCCCATTCTCTCTCTTAGAGCGGAGGCTTGAGTTCCAGCAGTGGGAACATTATAAGACCGACTATGCTACCGTACATACAGGCATCTAAAAATGAATTCTGAAGGTCAAATAATGACACTTGAAGCATGGTAGAGAGGCATTATCTCCGAAACGTGGTCGCTCACAATGGGCCTCATCAGAAGGCTTAAAGTCACCCAAAGAGCAATGGAAAGGGCTATGCTCGGGGTTTCCTTGCGTGATCGAATAAAAAATGAAGATATCCGCAGGAAAACTAAGGTTGCCGACATAGCACAAAGAATTGCCAAACTTAAGTGGCAATGGGCAGGGCACATTGCTCGCAGAACAGATGGCCGTTGGGGCCGAAAGGTTTTGGAGTGGCGACCGCGTACCGGAAGACGCAGTGTTGGAAGGCCTCCTACAAGGTGGACCGACGACCTGGTGAAGGTAGCAGGAAACCGATGGATGCGGGACGCACAGGAACGTTCGATGTGGCGACGCTTGGGGGAAGCCTATGTCCAACAGTGGACGTGTATCGGCTGAAATGATGATGATGATGAGAGAGGTGTTTAGGAACGTCGCGTGGCGTGGATCTAGTGTAGCTCTACTTTCCATATAAAATGTATAGAGATCGACGCGCCCAGATCGGAGTACCTGTTATACGTGTGCGCAATGTAGTTTACCTTAAGGTTTCGCGCGGATAGAATCTTTGCTACGGAACGCTGTAGAATTATAGTTGTGAGTTAAAATTTCAGACACTTATGCTCTAGGCTCTGTAATACAATAAACAAGGAAATAATTATATACCTTTAAGAAACATTCTCGTTAAACGAGAATGTTTCTTCATTAAACCTCAAGCGAACGCCGGCGTTCGCGCACCTATTGTCTTTCTATTGTGTCTGTAATTTCCACGATTGAAAGGTTAAGGGCATGCAATTCGCCATACATTTTCACTGTTTTTTATACAACGAAAAGTCCAATTTTTTTCAAAAATTTTTAAGGGTTTAAAAAACACGTATTTCCTGGAACAAGCAAACAGAATTTTCAGGCGTTCTCTCTCTTTTTTCGCGTTTCCTCTTCATCAAACATCGCATTGGATTGCGTTAGAAGAAGCAACAAGCTTTAAAACCATGCTCGATGTTGACGATAGGCGAGTGGAAAAGCAGCCTCTTAAGAATTCTTCTTAAGAGGCTGCTTTTTTTTAACCGAATGGCTTCAAAGACTTATGATGAAAGTGAAAAACTTTTTTAAACATAATATTACAAATTCATACTACACACACTCCTTTTATACGTACATACACCCTTTCACTCTAATCACTCCATACCCCCACGGCCACTAAATACACACTACACTCCACGGACAACTACTAGAATAGGTTACTTTCATTTATAAATAACTCGCTCACGCTCTTCCCTACTCCACCCTACTATACCCTGCTCTACTCTTCTCTACCCTACTCTACCCTACCCTATCCTACTCTATCCAACTCTACACTACTCTACACTACTCTATTCTACCCTACTCTACCCTACCAAACTTCACATAAACCATCTACTAAATAGTCCGAACAAAGCCTAATTTGGTTTGGATAGGTGAGCCCGTTCTTAAGTTATAAAATTACAGCGAAAAGCGACATTGATTTTTATATATATAGATATATTATCTTGTTTTCTTTTTCTTTCATAATAAGTAATACCTGTTTAGTATTTTTACGTAAAGTATCCATGTCCAAATTTTCAAAACTGTATTATGAAAAATCACTGACTTATAAGCCAGTTGTGGTGCCTGGTTAGCGACATAAATACATGGTCACCGGGCCACCCGGGCGACTGAGGGATTGTTTTGCTTCCGCATCCAGCTGTGCGCTGACTCCTAATGCCTGCTATGACCTGCAGTAACCTGTTTCGTACTTTGTGTCGCGGTGGTGGTCAACTTGTGAGCTTTTACAAATATTTTAGGAAAAAATTTAAATAAATAATGGTGTAAAAACTATTGGAATCTATTCAGTTACTGATTCTAAACAAACCATATTCGAGTTTGGCATACTAAAAATAGTGTTGTGGCACCAGATAGGAACTAAGAACTAAAACAATCGAAATCCTGCATCACGTAATTAGACCTATTATTACCTCTGCAACTATTCCTGTTCTTATGTTTCTGGAAATGGGTGTTGATGGTACCAAAATAATAATAATTTATTTCCGAGGCACGAAATTAAACATTGTACTCTGAGTCCTACAACCTGAGCTACAAGACTGACTGAATGAAGCAACTGCAAAATTAATAACGCAAACCAGCTTCAAAATTACCCCGAATCAGGCAGAACCGTGAGAACTTCTTGTTAATCAATAAGTAATAAAACTTCTTAAGTATCCCCATGGTGTTTGAACAACATCACAAAGTTTAAATCGACCCCGTGATTAAGTTCCGACATTCTTGGAAACTTTCTTTTTAAATAACTTGTAATTTGTCACTTTTTACGCTCTAACTTTCAGGCCTTTGTGGGAGTTTGTCTTTGAATTATCTTGCATGTATTATTTTATAGGTGGGTTACTCTTTTGCTGGGTTGGCGAGGAAGACCGAGTGGAGAAGAAGAGAGAGTGGCCCTGTCATACAGGATGTCTTTGTTCAGGGGTTAAGATCACAATGGCTAAGTTGTAATGGTTAGTTAAAATGGCCACAACCTTGAACAGCTCATCGTTACTGGCATGGTTGATGGAAAACGACCAAGAGGCCGCAGCCCAATAAGATGGGCAGATCAGGTCCGCTCCACATTTGAAACCCAATTGCACGTCGCACTTCATGACGCTAAGAACCGTCACAGATGGCGAGATACCATCAATAAGAAGCTAATCCAGCGGGAACTTCACGACCCTCAGTAATGAGGAATACGATTCGAGGAGGAGGATATAAGTTATATTTTTAAATATTTCAATAAAAAAAAACATTTAAAAATATAAAAAATTGTATCGGGATCCCATCGGTATCGGGAACAGGGTCCAAGCTACCGTCAGTTAGGGCTCCAGAGATAGGAACCTCTTAACTTTAATAGCCGTGACCATACCGCGTTCTGAATCAAACCCTTGCTAAGGGGAATCAATGTTACGCAGTGATGGTTGTGGAGGTCAGACAGGCAGTCACTTCATGTAAACTACTTAAGGCTTATAGTCCCTTGAACCATCTTGCCGAAATTAAATGGACACAACTCTCGTACCCGCCTAGGCGGCAGCACGAGTATCTGTGTATTTAATTGCGATTAGATGCGCCCAGATAGTGCGTAGCTGACCTTTAAATCCATTTTCTTTGCGAAATATTGATTGATTTACATCTGCTATGTTCTATGTACTTTGAAGAATATTTAACCACCAATTTTTATATGTAAAAATGTTTCTTAAGATCCAAGCCGTTTCGAAGGAGTAGGGAAAAGTTGCGAAATTGCTAAATATTAAAAAAAATCAAATGTTGATAATGTTTTTCATGAATCTATAATAAACATATTTTATTTTTTTATTTTATTAACCGGGCCGTTACCAAGGAGCAGGTTTCAGAAACTGGCTGGCTGGTCCGATTGCTAAAATTTTTTCACCGATAGAAAGCTGCTTTATTACTTTTTTTTTTTTATACAAGGTGCAGTTTTAAAACTGCACAATATTTCAGGAGGTTGTAATAAAACTCATAAATAATCATATAAAAAAACGATACCTGGTCAATAATCAGTAATACTTGTTATTTAATTTTTTAATTACACTAAACTAAATCGATTGATCGATGGCCGCGGGGGCGTGGCTAGGGTGTGGCGAGCGGGATGATGATTGGATGATACATTATTTATGAAACTATCGTTGCGAGTTAGTGTGTGTGAAAACGCCCTTTATTGTTCCGTGTTTGTGTGTGTGAAAAAAAGCGCGGTTATAAAAAAAAAAAAATTACCTACTTATTTTATTATTGATTCGGGTCGAGAATCACTAACATAATTACCTCCTGAAATATTTTGCAGCTTCAAAACGACACCTTGTATAATGGATAGGCTCGCGTTTGACCACAATCTCACCTGATGGTAAGCGATGAAGTGGCCGAGGATGGAGCACGCTTGCCTAGAAGCAATCTATTCACTCTTGACTTAAAGACCCCTAGGTTATAGCTATCAGGAAACACAGACTCCGGAGTGACATAGGCTATATTTTATGTACACGGGCGTAGCCGTGGGCAAAACCTAGTCATATTATAAAGAGATAAAGTTTGTTTTTTGTTTGTAGGAGGTAATGTCTGAAAGTACTGGTCCGATCGCTAAAATTTTTTTACCGATAGAGAGCTGTTTTATTCCTGAGTGACATAGGCTATATTTTATCTACTCGGGCGAAGCCACGGGCAAAAGCTAGTATTAAATAAATTTATCGTCCGTGCAATCGGTTGGATTGAACGAACATTTAAACGGGTAGGTACCACGATGGGTCCGATAGTTAATCCAAGCTTAAGAAAGGCGGGAAAGAATTAAGGAAGCTATTAGTGGGGACACTCAAATATGCAATTTATCCTCATTAAAATAATGTCGACGGTAGCATTAATCACTGTGCTCCATTAGTACGGAATTGCTTTGAACATTTTAATTTTAGCTACTCCAGTCTTTTGTTTTGTAAGTGATGTTCGTGGATGGAATTATTTGAGGCTTTTTAGGGTGTAGTTTAATATTTTGAACGATTGGAACGTCTAGATTTTAATGGAATAATTTGATTTTTAATCGCCGTTATCTAAGCGCACGGCCGTGTGCAGGCCAAGTTCCAGCAACAGGCCGCGCGCATGCCGTGCACTATTTACACGAACCGTTTCGACCCACTTTTGACCCCCCTGTAGCTCAGTGCCTATCGGCTTCTACTTTAATCAGATGTGCGTACATTTTCTATTGGTTGTGTTTCGGGACTATGCGTCAGGATGATGGTTTTCTGGTATTCACACTACCGGTTGGTACCACTTACCCAAGAGGTCTTCTACTTTTGAAAACGTATACATGACGTTGACTTCAATTTAACTAATGGCATAAGGGTTTTGACAGGTGCCTGGACCTAACGACTCAGTCCTGCCACCTTTTAGAAAAGCCTCATTGCATAACTTGATTTCGCCAAGTCTGTTTCATCGTCGGACCTCCAGATACGGCGATGTGCCACCGATACTTGGTGGACAATCCTATGCTTATAAATAAAACGTGGGGACGTAAGCGTGAGTCCGCTAATGAGCGGAATTCCCTGCCGGAATCGGTGTTTCCTGATAGCTACATCCTACGTCATTAAGTCAAGAGTGAATAGGCTACTTCTAAGTAAGCGTGCTCCATCGTCGACCACATCATCGCTTACCATCAGCGCGTATCTTGCATCTCGACCTTAACGACTATCTCATATAGTCGTTAAGCGCGAGCGATTCAAAAATAAAAAAAATGCAGTTGAATACCAGTATTTTACATGGAAACGATTGGTCAACATGGAATTATCGACATCATGGTTAGAGTATTTATTACCAAACGAGTGCATGAGTCATGCTACCGCAAAATTTGCGATTAGATTAGATTTCCACGACCACCATAACCTTTGAGCACCACGGTTTTGTTTACAACACTGACGTTTCCATGCCCCCCGCGCCACGACTTTATTAGAAGACAATATATAATTTAACATTTATGATTATAAACATATTTTTTGAGACCATGTACGCTGGGACCTATTTAAAGTTTTATTTAATTGGGTACTGATTAAATACTCAAACAACTAACACTGAACAATTACGACATATAATTTTGTACACATAAAAATATACATATATACACATATATTTATATATATACACATACATTTACTTTTACATATTTCAAAAACCGATTTTCATTCGTTACTCACCTACACTTAAAGGTTCAGTTGAAAACCAGCGTCAGGCAACTGCCACGGTTGTCTGACAGAATGCTGAACTGAACCTATTTGGCACTACCGTGAGACACATTATTGCTGATTGTTTTTTATTTTATTTTTTTATTTCTTTTTTTAAGTTTTATTTAAGCTATTAATTTATATCAATGTTTTAATACTTTTTATGTTCATAGTGTGCCAAATAAACATGTTTTCTTTCTTTCTTTCTTTCTATTTTAAATATGCTTTGTTTTGTTTCGTGCTTTTACTTTTGTCCAAAACCCTAAACTTATTATTTAAAAAAAAAAAAATCTTCACAAATATAATAGTAAGTACCTATTCAATATACGTTCAATATGTGTTCCGTATAGTGTCCGGACGTAAAGAATAACACCATCCCATCTCTTCCCGTGGGTGTCGTAAGAGGCAACTAAGGGACATACCAGTCCTTTACTGTCCAGGCCACACGTCTCTGGAATGCTCTGCCAGATACAATAAAACGCGCGCAGTCACTACATACATTCAAAACACTTGTGAAGGAATATTACTTGTCCTTGTAATCTTGTTTCGTTTTTAGCTGTATAAATTGTAGTTGTTACTTGTTTTCTTGCCTATATAATTATTATTTAGTATGTATGTATTTTAGTGTTAAGTATAGTACTTTGTTTTTCTTTTCTTCACCAGTAATTGTTTAGCTTGTTTTGTAATGCACCATGTGCAACCCCATTTTATGTCCAGTCAATCTCTTTCCATACCAGGTTGCCTGGAAGAGATCGCGGAATGCGATAAGGCCGCCAATTGTATATTTTAAATATAAGGCTCAAATTTGTAATTTATTATCTTGGTGTACAATAAAGGATACATAAATAAATAAATAAAATAAATACCAGAGAATGGGCAGCAGCATTCTCTGCATTACAACAACCACACTGCGATCGCCGACCCGCCTGCCAAGCGTGGCGATTATGGTAAACCCCCCCAAACAATCTTAGGGGAGGCCTTACAGGGACTTAAAAACACCTTCATAAAGGTTACAGAATTATAAGTGTTACATGTTGAATGTGTAACAGAATCAAAAATGTAACACTTATATATGTGTTTTCAATGTGTTAACCCAAAACACTTAAAAAAGTGTAACCGTAATATATCTGTAACAGATATAAAAGTGTTAACAGTGTTAATAAGTGTAACAGGTAAATGCAGCGTTGCCAAAGTTACAATTTACTAAAGCTATATTAAAACTGATTATGTCAGTTACACATATTAACACATATATACAGGTTACAGTTTCATTCGGTAGCACTTCTTAACACATATAAAAGGTTACAGTTTCATTCGGTAACATTGTTGTATCTGTTACATTTAAAAGTGTTTTTCTGTTGTAACTGTTTTAAAAAACAGTTTTAAAACACATTATTACGGTTACAGTTTGAGTCCCAGTAAGTCCAACAGTGGACGTCTTTCGGCTGAAATGATGATGATGATGATGATGATGATGATGACTCAATATACATGTACAGCTTGGCACTGGAGGACACTTCGCGTTAAGCATAGGTTGACGATCAAAAGGTTAAGGATTAAATCATTTCCTTTTAAGCGATAATCAGGGTTAATTAATCTCTCGTTAAGCTTAAGAAAAAATAAAGAGTCAGCTGTCAGTGTCGCCATTTGTAAGACTCAACCAAACGGAAATAAGTTGTTACGGTGTTGAAGACCTTCTTTAATAGGCAGCTCGTTCTCAATTACGAATTTTAAGTTCAGTGTACTACTTTTTTGTACTTTTTAAAGAAGAAACATCAGAATAGTACATTATGATATAAGTGTGTAATGTTAGTGATCGGGTCTAAATACCGTCGAGGCGGTATTTAGACCCGAGCCATGGCATTACTCATGTATACGACGTCTTACGACGTTTTTCAATACACTTGTGAAGAAAATAACTGTAAAACTAGTAAACTTTTGTGGCGGTAAAAATCTGTTTTCATATGCGCGCCCATATTTTTTTTTCTTTTCCTCGTGGGGAACAACACGCGCCTGATACGATAAATGTAATAAAATTAAGGTGGGGGAGAGGTTGAACAAAAAGGTTTTAACTACATTATAGCACTAGTGCGTAATGGTAATCAAAATGTCACAGTTTGGTAACAAGTGCCATTATATACCTAAGTGCAGTGCAATAAGAGTCACTTTATCAAGTGTATTGGAAAATCATATTTTTATTCTGATAACCTACACTAATCTGGACTATACTATTATAAAGAGGTAAAGTTTGTTTCTTTTTGTTTGTGGAAGGTAATCTCCGAAAGTATTGGTCCGATAGCTAAAATTGTTTCACTGATAGAAAGCTCCAAGCTCCAACAAAGAAACTATAACTCTTTATAATATTAGGTACTGTAGATGTGAGAATGTGTGTAAAACATACAAAAAAAACTCAATAGCATAGGGATGAGGCTGTATCTATATGGGTTCGTCGTAATCCCTGCTGTTGCGTTCGTTAGGGTTAATGAACGAAGATTTACATAAATGTTTTTAAGCCCCGACTTTAGGGTGACTTTATCCCGAAAAAGATTTGTAATACCTATGAAGTCTTTATGATAATAGGGTATTATACCTATTATTGAAAAGTGTTTCAATTCAATCATAAGGGGTTAATAAACTACTAAAACCGGCCAAGTGCGAGTCAGACTCACGCTCGAAGGTTTCCGTAAGATTATCTATAAAAAAAACCGGCCAAGAGCGTGTGGTGTGGTTCCGTAGTTTCCCGTCCGTCACAATAAGTGTTCCCACTTATGAGTTTAAAAATGGCTATTTGTTACGTTGACATACTAAGTACGGAACTCTTATTAATACGGAACCCTAAAAACGGGCCCACAAAGGACGGTGATAACTAAAACAGTATGCAAGTAGTAGAAATTTCAGCGATTGTGCACTCGTAAAATTACGAATATATTTAAGAAGCTACGATCTTTTACCACGGTAGGTCATGAAAGCACGGAAAATCTTAACATCGACTTTTAAAAAGATGACGTCATTACGCAACGCCATCTATCGAACCATTTATGAACTGGTCTTTATCTTAATATTTTGATAGATGGCGTTAAAAAATGAATTTTAGTTTTGTTCTAAATTGCCTTAGCATGTTCCTGATAGAAGTTTTATGTAGTTATAAGACAATACCGCCAATGCCAAGGAGAGAACAACCGAACAATTCGATAATACCCGACCCCATCAACTCAGGAAAAATCCTAACAGCGCGAACGCGAAATACCTAGCCCAAAGTACAGCGCCTTCTCTCGGGGAATTGGGTTACTAATTAATACATAGGTACCAGAAGAAGTTTTTGCTGGTAATTTTGGATTGCGAGAACCGATTTCAATAATTATTTTTTTGTTTAAAAGAAGATACGTTCAGGATAATAAAATATGTAAACGAAGTTAAAATAAAAATAGGTAAAAAAACTTTTTAAGTTAAACGGTTTTATGTTAAACATACATTGCAATGTTTAAGATAAATGTACTAAAAACCAAAAAATAATAAAATAGATACAGTCGTGGGAATTATAAACATATGCATAGACTAGACTAAAATAAAACCGTGGGGCACGTCAATTGTCTACAATCGTTGATTAAAATGTTTGTTTTGTAATGTTACACTATAATTACAATTGACGTGCCCCACGGTTTTATTTTAGTCTAGTCTATGCATATGTTTATAATTCCCACGACTGTATCTATTTTATTATTTTTTGGTTTTTAGTACATTTATCTTAAACATTGCAATGTATGTTTAACATAAAACCGTTTAACTTAAAAAGTTTTTTTACCTATTTTTATTTTCTAGTTTTTAGTTTTTATTTCGCATTCTGTTTAATTCATTTAGTGCTTCATTATTGCAAGGTTTCTTGCCCGTTAGTTTATTGCAGTCCAACTCCTCTATACGTAGTCCCTGCAAAGATCTTACTCTACTAAGAGCCACGTAGGCTTGACCTTCTTCAAACAGTTTCGCACCTAAGTATACGACTGCGTGATCCACAGTGCTGCCCTGCATTTTATGTATTGTAGATTATTAATTAATTATCTTAGATTTCAATTTTGCATAGTAAATTGTATTCTACTTGTTGAGACCTTTCATTTGATACCCATGTTGATGGGATTGATAAAACCTAAGTTATCCGCCATTTTGTAGAGGCCACCATCTTGGATTTTAATTTTATATAGTACATTGTATTATACTGGTTGAGCACTTTCATTTGATACCCATATTGATGGGATCGATAAAACCTACGTTATCCGCCATTTTGTAGCGGCCGCCATCTTGTATTTCAATTTTTTATAGTATATTGTATTCTGCTTGTTGAGCCCTTTCATTTGATACCCATATTGATGGGATTGATAAAACCTACGTTATCCGCCATTTTGTAGCGGCCGCCATCTTGGATTTCAATTTTTTATAGTATATTGTATTCTGCTTATTGAGTCCTTTCATTTGATACCCATATTGATGGGATTAATAAAACATAAATTATCCGCCATTTTGTAGCGGCGGCCATCTTGAATTTATAATGATATTGAATAAACATAATTGTATTGTCACCAAAATCCAAAGTGTATACAAAATTTCAGATTAATCGGTTGACAGGAAGAGGGTGAAATTTGAATTACTAAATTTGATCCAAGAAAGAATAAATAAAACAAACGGGGTGAGCTAAATAAAACCGTTTAATAAATAAAACCGTTTAAAAAATGCTTGCATATACGATTATACTACAAACTTAGTCCAGAAACAACCTTTTTGTCTTTTTTGTACAAAAACTGTTCTTTTCATCAAGTTCAAAATGATTTTCCTAGAAAGTCCTTATAAAATTCTACTTTTCAGATTTTTTTCATATTTTCTACACACATTGTTTTTTACTTTTGGAGCGATTATTTTCGAAATTATTAACATTATCAAAAAATGATTTTAGTAAACCCCTATCGGCGTAATTGATATACATATTGGTACCAAATTTCAGCTTTCTAGTACTAACGGTCACAGAGACTAAGCGAGGACGGACAGACAGACATGGCGAAACTATAAGGGTTCCTAGTTGACTACGGAACCCTAAAACGAGGACCCTCCGACCAGCCCTGCGTTCAAAAATAACCAGAGTAATAAACTAGTGCGCCCCACCATCAGAGATTGCATCACTGCTTACTATCAGGTGGGATCGCAGTCAAGCACAAGTTTATAATAATTAAAAAAAAAAGAGTTGAGTAGAGTTGCAACCCAGAGCCGTTCTTGAGTATCTACCCTAGAGTTAACCCAACTAACTCTTACTCTGAACAGGGTAGGTTGGAGTAAGCGGCCAATGCTTAACATTGACAGTTGAACTCACTTTCGCGTTCAAAAATGCCAGGGTAGAGTAATTACCTTACGACGTCGTTAGAGTTTACTCTAAAATCAAATTTGAACGCAGGGCAGACAGGTGTTGCATCTAGTCCGGGCAACTGCCTGATAGTTGGTTGAATCAGAATGATTGAAGGTGAAAGCAACTGTCTAACTATCACAGTTCATGAGATACAGCCTGATGACAGACGGATGGACAGTGGAGTCTTAGTACCCATAGGGTCGCGTTTTACCCTTTCGGTACGGAATCCTAAAAAAGATGAAAATTTATGGCACTTAGATATGTGCCATTAAATTTTATTTAAATTGTACATTCTATATTTTCGAAAGTAATTTAACGAAAACGCAGGACGTGTTATTCTGTGGTCATGACGTCAGTTGGTCATGTAAACGAATGCGCTAACATTAAAAAGTAAAGTAATTTATGGATGTCAGTTCGTCACTTAAAATATACGGCTGTTTATGAATCTGTGCGTTTATGTCGCAAAAAACGTATATTTCGATACTCTCAAAGGAGTCAAAATTCATAGGGTACTTCCCGTTGAGCCAGAATCCTGAAAATTGGCATGAAGCAAGGTCTTATAACACAGGTTTAGAAATAAATCTGAAAACAGTTAAGTTGTTACCTAAGTCGTCAAAAAATTACTTTTTTGCAATTCAGCAAAATCTTCGTAACTCAATTCGGGAATTCAACTGTTTTCATAGGCAAGTTCAAGGCACATTGCTCGCAGAACAGATGGCCGTTGGGGCCGAAAGATTCTGGAGTGGCGATCACGTACCGGAAGACGCATTGTTGGAAGGCTTCCTACGTGGTGGACCGATGATCTGGTGAAGGCTGCGGGAATACGATGCATGCGAGACACACAGGATTGTTCATTGTGGCGACGTTTGGGGGAGGCTATGTCCAACAGTGGACGTATGTCGGCTGAAAATTTATTAAGCTATTGCATAGCTTCTATCGCGGGCCTTGAGCGTGGAGACCGAATCCAGAAATTCCGTACCGAAAATAACCTAACACCCCCCACTCATTTGTTTTTTGAGCGTGGTGACCGATAAGAAAACAAATGAGTGAAAGCAGCTGTCGGCGTTTTGGATGGGTGGGGTTAAGCAGCTGTTAGCGAGGTCTGGTTTTTGATGGAAGAGGTTAAGCAGCTGTTGGCGAGGTCTGGTTTTGGATGGAAGAGGTTAAGCAGCTGTTGGCGAGGTCTGGTTTTGGATGGAAGAGGTTAAGCAGCTGTTGGCGAGGTCTGGTATTGGATGGGTGGGGATAAGCAGCTGTTGGCAAGGTCTCATTTTGGATGGGTGGGGTTAAGCAGCTGTTAGCGAGGTCTGGTTTTGGATGGGTGGGGTTAAGCAGCTGTTGGCGAGGTCTAGTTTTGGATGGGTGGGGTTAAGCAGCTGTTGGCGAGGTCTGGTTTTGGATGGGTGGGGTTAAGCAGCTGTTGGCGAGGTCTGGTTTTGGATGGGTGGGGTTAAGCAGCTGTTGGCGAGGTCTATTGCATAAGTTGATAAAAAATGCTATGCAATAGCTTTACCGCGGCAGTCCCCGAGTGCCACACGTCTTTTTATTTATTTATCAAACTTATACAATATTTAAAGGGAGACCTAATGCGACAGTACAGCCAAAATAACTATTTAAACATAATTTGTTACTAAACCTACTTAATTACAAATCATATAACTGCTAGTGCCACTCTGTTAAGTTCACTCAAAGTCAAAATGATTAAGTTTGTACGAAAGTCTCACTTGGCCAGTTTTTTAGGAGTCTTTCACACCACCTACTTATAATGTAACAACAAACATTTCAGCATAAAAAGAAAAACACGATACAGAACTATCATACGACTATATGTAACAAAAGGAATGGAGCTTCCTTCTCAAACAAAAAAACATAAAGGGAATCTATCTTTAATATAGACCAAGATGTTCAGTCAACCCTTTCATTTCATAGAAACTTCAATTTCCATCGAAAGCTAGGTAAAAGGTAAAATAGATTTCTCATGCTTCAGAGTCTGAGGAAATCCGACGACGATTGAAAAATCTTCGTGAAACGTATGTTGAAAAACATTGAGCTAAAGTTGTGCTAGAAGGGAATATGTTGAGTGGGTACTAGACCTATATTTTTTCAAGTTAGTGAACAATGAAGAAAGTCATTTTAGTGACGCTTCATGGAATAGAAACGACTTCAGATTGAACTCCAATTTTTTATTTGATTTAGATGCCCCACACTTTAATATAATAATTATTTTCACAACTATCACACAACGCAGTATAGTCCCAAGCTAAGCAGAGCTTGTGTTATGGGTAACTAGACAACTGATAAACATACTTATACACCGCTAAATTTTAATCATTTTAATCCCGTGGAGGGTCGATCCGGTACATGAAACACTAGCGATTTATAAAGATAAAATTAAAAAATAAAGTACCTTTTTTTCAAAGTATTAATTTACGCATGTACGAAATTAATTTCTTTAAGAAAACGTCAGCTGAGCGAGTTCAATGTCCTGTAGTTAATAGTCGGCGTTGCGTACAAACTACCTATAGGTCATTGAACTCACAGGTCAGGTCAGTCAGGTACTTTATTTTTTAATTTTATCTTTACAAACTGATAGTGTTTCAAGTACCGGATTGACCCAACACGGGATTAAAACGATTAAAATTAAGCGGTGTATATTTTTAAATTCATACATATTATAGATAAATTACACCCAGACGTAGAACAAATGATCATGCTCATCACACAAACATGGGAATCAAACCCACAACCTCCGGCATAAGTAGTCAGGGCCACTAACCACTAGATCAACAGGCCTGTCCTATGTATTACTCGTGTTGTGGTTGCGTTGACAAACATACAGTAAACATACATAAAACCGGCTGTTTTGGATCTGTAGGCCATACAAATATTTGTTCTGTGCGAGAAACGGACCCGTGCAACCAATCACTCAACCGTACGGCATCAGTCGTACCGTAACCCATTGGGTAGTTCAGTAAGTTCCATTATATTCAGTACCTACCCTAGCCAAGTTGACAATCTGCAATCGTTACCTAACGCTAGTAGAAAACTTCAAATGTACGGGAATGACGTCATCTCAACGCTCAGTCACGTGGTCAGAACGAAAGAATTGGAGACGTGGATAACTCGAGGCGGTCGACGCAACAAACGTTTTAATTATAATTACCCGACGTGGCGAAAAAATCATATGTGATTGCCATTACATATTTTTTTTCAAATCACGAATAATAAAAAAAGATTTTCACTTAAGTAAATTTGTATTGAAACTTTCAAATTGTGCTAGCCATTATATTTCAATAATTGTTATCGATAAACAGTACCCTGAACTGTTCTAAAAGAACTGCTCTTTACAGAGACACCATAACAACACACTATGGCGGCGCGATCAGTTGCGTCGCCATGGTATCCCAGTCCAAGTCGTCGACGGCGCCTCAAGGAGTTGTCAGCAACAGCAGGGGCCCAGCCGGGTCGAAGCCTACTAGGGCCAGGGTTATCCGAAAGGGAACTCGATCCCCGGTATGAAGGCTTGAAGGAACGGGGTGGGTTTTTTAGTCAGTAAGAGTCTGACACTATCTCCCGCTCCGCCCAAGAGCGGGGGTTGTCATTGGATGATTTTCCCCACCGAAAAAAAAAAGGTATCCCGGTGAAACATAGACCTAGCTATCAAACAAGACACCATACAAACACCTGCCTTCTACTAGCGTTAACTATTGCAGATTAGCAACTTGGCTAGGGGTCACACACGCCACACGTTCGAGCTGGTCTCGCCACCAAATCGGTTACGCAACCAAACGGACACCAGTGAGTATCTCTCTATAGAGCTATATACATTTTATTGGTAGCGGCGACTGGTCGCGTCACCATGGTGTCTCAGTGAAATACAATACAATATTCCACAACTACCACACAATGCCGTCTAGTCCCAAGCTAAGCAGAGCTTGTGTTATGGGTACTAGACAACTGATAAACATACTTATATATTTCTAAATACATACATATTATAGATAAATTACACCCAGACACAGAACAATGCTTATCACATAAACATTAAATATAGCCCTTTTTTTATGGTGGTAAAAATCATGCATTGACATCCCCCGCCCTTGGGCGGAGCGGGAGATAGTGTCAGACTCTTACTGACTAAAAGACCCACCCCGTTCCTAAAATGATACTATCGTCATTACCACGCATTCTAAAACAGTGGACAATAAAATCGAGTCTACCGCTTCTAGTTCAGTAATACTTAAATAGAAAATTCCTATAGGAGATTAGCTGCAGAGCCATAGGTCTCTCAGGGCTTTGAAGTCCTAATAAGTTTCCATCGCCTATTCTCTTTCACGTCGGAAGCTAAAAGGTGCCTACTTCGATAATAATGAGCACTTTTGATGTAGGAAATGTGAAAGTTCCGATAAATTTTTCGTTCTCTATGTGACCTAGCTACTTATGACGGACTAGCTTCTATCGGCGGTTTCACCCGTGTTAAGATAAGATAATCATTTATTTGCTTAAACATAAGTGCAGTAATACGTCACAAAATAAATTGTCAGCATGCAACAGATGTTATAATTCAAAATAGATCGTCATGTTTGCCTTGAACAATGGCGTGCAAATATTTCAATTCATTTTATAAATTATACAAATAAAAATCCAAAAAGAAGCATTCTAACGTGTCATTAATTGAAATCATTAAAAAATAATAAAAATAATAATATTCTAACGTGTCATTAACTAAAATCATTAAAAAATAATAACTTTGTTATTATTATTATATTATAGATAGCCCATATTGTCCCACGGTTGGGCAAGTTTTGGTAACCTACTAATATTATTATTGAAAGAAATGGCATAGAATGGTAATCTCGTACATAATGACAAATGACTATCTGACGTATGCGGTAATCTGCAAAAATTTTGACAGTTCCTTTGATTAGTGACCTACCATTACAACGTCATTGCGCAATTTGTGCTTTTAATAAGCTCGATATTGTCATTCTACCACAATTCTATTACAAGACTATTGACCGATCAATGATCGATCATTATGAATTAGCAGATTACAAACTTTTAGCAAAATGATACTGGGATCGTGTTGGAATGACGAATTTATAAAAATAGCAGACTTGAGGCCCAGGTCGTCCCGCCATCTTCTTCGTGGTCTGCCTCGGCCCCGCGTTGCTCGCCCGCTTTATTTTTATAGAAAATTACCTCTAAGTTCTTTCATTGCATTCTAAGGTAGTCTGATAGATATTGCTGTCAGCGATAAGACCGCTGTTGTATTCATAGATTTCAGTTTGTACTTGTGTTATTACTTATTCTGTGGTTTGTATATAAGTTGTACTATTTCGTACAGTAAAGTTTATTCTATTCTATTCTATTCTTCTCCTTTTTGTCCTTGTATTGCTATGTGTATTGGTTATTTATTACTTGGGGTCGGTGCAACATGTTTTTTTCTTCCATTATGTCCTGTCTATTTTATTCTATACTCTTTGAATAATAATAATAATAAATAATAATATTCCACAACTATCACACAACGCCGTCTAGTCTGCAACTCTCAAGCAGAGCTTGTGTTATGAGTACTAGACAACTGATAAACATTACACTTATATACATTTATATATTTCTAAATACATACATATTATAGATAAATTACACCCAGAAAATGAACACATTACATAAAATTATTACATTAAAATAATAATATTATTCCACAACTATCACACAACGCCGTCTAGTCCCAAGCTAAGCAGAGAATGTATCCTATGGGCTATTTCAAGTTAAGACCTACCCGTGTGCCAAATTTCATTCTAATCCCTTCAGCAGTTTCAGTGTGACGGAGTAACAAATATACAGACACACATTTAAAAACTTTCACCTATAAAATATTTTTGGATAGATTTTAATTTGGCTGGATAAGAGAGAGATAATGTTGTATTGCATCATATTGAATTTTTGTATTTTATTGTATTGTATGATTTGTGTACAACTATTTGACACATAAAAAAGTTGACAAAGATATTTATCTATATTAATAAACCGTCGATGTGTTTGAATTTTATAGTTGAATCATTATTGTTAGAAATTTGGACATGTTCCTGACATCAGCATCATAAACTTGTTAATAATATTTACAAAGCGTTTTCAGCCTGAACAGCGGGGCTTCAGAACTATTTTAGCTACTACCGAAGCTGTAAACGAATCAGACTCAATTATTAACCTTTTGAATGTCTTAAGTTACACAGTTCGACATTAGCAATTGTCTTTCTATTGTGTCTCTAATTACGACATTCGATGAGTTAATAAAAAAAAAATTAGACATACATACACATACAGCCATCATTACGGGCCAACCCAATGCGATAGTGAAGACATAAATATAAATGAAATTAATCTTCTCATGCCCATTAGATGCAATTCATAACATTTATAAAACAATAAAATAAATGATAATAAGTAAGGAATATAATATTAATATTAATACACACAACGCCGTCTTGTCCAAAGCTAAGCAGGGCTTGTGTTATGAGTACTAGACAACTGATAAACATAATTATAATATTTCTAAATACATCTACACTAATATAATAAAGAGGTAAAGTTTTTTTTTTGTTTTTTTTTTGTTTGTAGCTGGTAATCTCTGGAAGTACTGGTCTGATTGTTAAATTTTTTCACCGATTGAAAGCTGCTTTATTCCTGAGTGACATAGGCTATATTTTATGTACGCGGGCGAAGTTGCGGGCAAAAGCTAGTACATAATTTAGATAAATAAATAAACCAATATAATAATAAATTATTTAATACTCGTCGCTAATCTTTATTAAGTAGGCACTGATTGTTATAACATTAATTAAGGACACGTAAATAATGATTATTTTGTGCGAATATATCGTGGAATATATCACATAAAAGCGTGTAATCCGCTGAGCCGAGTCAACGGATTTACTGACATTCAATTACTCGTAAGTATCGCAGATTAGGCCTTGACGAGATGTAAGGACGAACATACATACTTATAAGTATGTTGTCTCATGTATGTTACTGGCATTTTGTATAATAGGGCATTTTGTAGAATGCCTAAAACTTTCGGACAACGTATGAAATAATAATAATAATAATAACGTAATAACGAACGGAAATGAGTAACCATGCCATTGCTCCTTCGTCGCAACCAGTGGTACCAATGATGGTACCACCGTCTAACCATGTCGCCCACCCTGCTGACGAGGAGAGTACTGACATGGTTATACAAGTAAGTACCTACCCAGTGCAGTAATGAATTGAGGAGTGCTTTGGAATGCGCTATTTGCGAGTACCGAAACATGCCGTCCGTACTTAGGCCGCGCTTACCTCGCTTGCCCATGCATAACAAGAATAAGGCGCTGGTGGCTGCTCTGGATATGCAGTTGTCAAATTATTTTGACAACTGCAAAGATCTCACTGATACACACTCGATCATGTACTGCGCGGCTGTAGCGGCATGTCGTGTGGCTCACGTCAAATTTCCAAATAGTGACGTAGCTACGCGACCAAAACCAGCTGTGCCGGCCTGGCAGTGCAGGATCGAGCGTCGTATTGGTGGGGCCAGAGCACTCATCGGCAAATTAATCTGCTTCAGGGAGGGCAACACTCGCCCAAGAGTGATGCGCTTTGTGAGACGGGCATTTTCGGGGACTGACATCAGTCCCCGAGACTATGTGCCCCGTGTCACAGAGCGCATCGACTTCCTGAAGCAGAAGGTGTATGCATGGGCAAACCGAATCCGCAGGTATAAGCGGCAGGTGGAGCGGTACACCCAGAACGCGCATCCCAAAGTAATGAAAGGGTTTACAGGGCTTGGGAGCGAACGGACCAAGGTGTGACTGACACGCGCCTTCCGGATGATGACGCCGTATGTTCGTTCTGGCGCAACATCTGGTCGGTGCCTGTCAGTCATACTGAAGGTGGTTGGACTCGAGAGGTCGAACAAGCGTGCGAACCGATAACAGAAATGGGGGCAATCACAATCAGCCCCCAGGATGTAACCCGTGCAGTCCGTCCGTTGCCTAATTGGAAATCTCCAGGGCCGGACGGACTGCACAACTTTTGGATAAAGTGGCTTCAAAGGTCACACGCTTGTTTGGCATCTCAGTATCAGGCTGCCTTGGAGTCTAGTTCGCTACCCGAGTTCCTAACAACAGGAGTTACCCACCTCTCCACAAATCAGGTAGTACCGCGGAACCTAAAAATTTTAGACCGATAACGTGCTTACCTACGGTCTATAAAGTTCTTACATCTATTTTGAGAGATAAGATTAACAACCATTATGACAATAATTCAATCATGTCTGCCTCTCAGAATGGATGTAGGAAAGGGTCCCGTAGTACTAAGGAGCTGCTCCTCATTGATATGGCCATTAGCCAACAGGTTCAGCGCTCCCGAAAGGATCTGTCGACATGTTGGATAGACTATAAGAAGGCCTATGACTCAGTTCCTCATACATGGCTCATGAGGGTGCTAGAATTGTACAAAATTGATGCAACACTACGCACCTTCCAAATGTCGTGTATGAGGCAATAGAGGACGGTCCTTCGCTATCCAGGATGTCGAAATATTCAGAGGAGCAGTGAACCGGTGAGGATTGAGCGGGGTATATTCCAGGGTGATAGTTTGAGTCCGCTTTGGTTTTGCCTAGCCTTGAATCCTCTAAGTACACTGCTGGAGAATTCAGGCCTAGGCTATCAGTTGAGGAGAGGTGGTCAGGTTTTTACATCTCACCTCCTTTACATGGGTAACCATATGACTTGAAACTTTTTGCCCCCAACAAGCTTCACCTGATGGAGCTACTGAAGGTAACTGAAACCTTCAGTAGTGCCATTAGGATGGAGTTTGGTGTGGACAAATGTGCGGTCATGCATATAAAGCGAGAGGAGATTGTGGAGTCCGTGAGTACTCAACTCTCGGACTCCATAAGCCTGAGATCCCTCTCTGCAACTGAAACCTATAAGTATTTGGGTATGTCGGAAGCTTTAGGTATCAATGCCACTGACATGAAGCAATCGTTGAGGGAGCGCTTCTTTGGACACCTGAAGAAGGTATTCAATAGCCTTCTTTCAGGCGGAAACAAGGTGCGCGCCTTCAACGGTTGGGTCATGCCGGTATTGATGTACTCTTTCGGCGTACTCAAATGGACTCAAACAGAACTGTATGCCCTGGACAGGCGAGTTCGTTCACTGCTTACTGCAAACCAAATGCATCACTCACAGTCATCGGTGTTGAGACTGTATATCCCGCGGAAGTGTGGGGATCGAGGCTTTTTAAATGCTAAGACCCTGCACAATCGCGAGGTATGCAGTCTCAGGGAATATTTCCTAGCGGCCGACGTGGGTATGCATCGTGATGTAGTGGCAGTGGACAAGGAACTCACCCCGCTCTCCTTGGCTAACGAGAACTGGCGCAAAACTGTAGTGCTTGACACTAACGATCCCAAGGAAGTATGGCAGAGTAAGGAACTGCATGGACGCTTTTTCCGGGCCCTTCATGGGCCCGATGTAGACCAACTAGCGTCTGTAGCCTGGTTGCGCGTCGGTGACCTCTTTGGGGAAACCGAAGGTTTTGTCTGTGCAATTATGGACGAAGTTATCATGACGAAGAACTACCGAAGATTTATTGTGAAGGACGGTACGGTTGACATCTGTCGGGTTTGTCACCGTCCGGGTGAATCAATCCGCCACATTATTTCATGTTGTTCTTGTCTAGCTAACGGGGAATACTTGCATAGACACAACCTTGTAGCCAGGATTATCCATCAGCAACTTGCTCTGAAGTACTCTCTTGTGGAATCGGAGGTGCCGTACTATAGGTATGTGCCCGACCCAGTTCTCGATAATGGCGATATCACAATGTACTGAGATCGGTCCATCATCACTGACAGGACTATTGTAGCCAATAAACCTGATATAGTGGTGGTGGACCGAAGCGAGAGGCGTGCAATGATTGTTGACATATCCGTTCCGCATGACGAGAACCTCGTGAAAGCTGAGAAAGATAAACAAATCAAGTATATCGACTTGGCTCGCGAGGTTGTCGACATGTGGGATGTAGACTCGGCGATCATTGTACCGATAGTCGTGTCGGGTAATGGCTTAATAGCCAAGAGCCTCGACCAATAACTGTGGAGGCTCATGTTAGGTAGCTGGATCAAGGGCTTGATTCAGAAAGCGGTACTCCTGGACACGGCTCGTATTGTTAGGAGGTTCCTTTCTCTGGAGCCCTGACCGCCGGTAGCTTGGACCCTGTTCCCAAAATGTAATTTATATGTAATATTTATGAATAAATGAGAATAATATTCCACAACTATCACACAGCGCCGTCTAGTCCCAAGCTAAGCAGAGCTTGTGTTATGGGTACTAGACAACTGATAAACATACCTACTTATATATTTCTAAATACATAAATCTTCTTTCGCGGGTATGCTGGAAGAGATTTCGTTAGAAATAAGCATCACCTATGTACCTATTTTTTTGTTTCTGTCCTGTTTTCTTATATAAGTCAAGTGTGTACATGAATTGTTAAATAAATAAATAAATAAATAAATAAATATTATAGATAAATTACACCCAAATATCATTTAAATTATCTTTAATTAAGCAATTTATACGAAAAGCACGGTTGTCGCGCGATTGGCTGCTGCTCTCCGTGGCGCGGTTTGGATTCGGGAACACAGAACAAATAAATGTATGGCTTACAATAGATGTTCCGGGTCTGGGTGTCTTGAATAATATACATTCACAAACATGTAAACTAACACATTTTGCTAGTTTACATGTTTGTACTATGAGTCTATATATTAAATTTATTTTCTTTCTTTACCTTTTATATTTGAAGTAGGTACCTATATTTTTGCTGATACAAAAGAATAGCTCTAAGAATATTATTGTCTCCTAAAAGCAATATAATATCCATGAGCAATAATAGAAGAGGATCTATATTTACACATTTACTAAAATAACCCACTTCAGGAATATATCCTACAAAATTGTGATCACCCACGCATATAAGTATAATTAAACAATATGAAAAATCGCACACTGAGTGTTCCGTATAAACTTACTTATGTAAATAGTTATATAGGTTCTTGAATCGAGTCTAGAACATTTTTCCGAATCGGAACTTTATTTTTGTGACATAGGTTTTCAGACTTTTTCTTTTATTTGTACATATAAGATCTTGATTCTTGCCAAATTACAGGATTCTAGGTCAGCAGGCAGTAAGAAGCCAATAAGTTTTTATTTTCTTTTAAGTGTTAAAATATGTGCCTTACACGGAGTATGCACGGCCTTACTTTTAGACTGATTTTGACTTAGAAGTTTGATTTTTTCACTGCTCCAAGGGGTTACCTGAGTATTTGATATTAATTTCAGTTTAATACCTTTATGCGTTCCTGAGAAAAGGGGCCTTGATAGACGGACAGAAGGACAACAAAGTGATCATTTAAGGGTTCCTCTTTTTATCTTTTGAGATACGGAACTCTAAAAACTGATGAGAACTACACCCACGCAGTAAAAGACACACAGATACTTACAGAAGGCCTGGGCCTCAAGTCTGCTATTACAAACGTGTCAGAATGGTCTATCATTGAGGTCACTATTGTCGATTTTGACAAGTTTGGTAATCTACTAATATAATGGCGTCATTATGACTTTCCAATAGTCAACCACTGACACTCCATTGAAAGAAGTGGCATAGAATAGTAATCTCTTACATATTGACAAATGAATATTTGACGTATGCGGTAATCTGCTAAAACTTTGACAGTTTATTTGATCAGTGTTCTAGCGTAAGAACGTTATTGTGCAGTTAATGGTTTTAATATGCTCGATATTATCATTCTACCACAACTCTGTTACGATACCACTAACCGGTCAGTGATCGATCATTATGAGTTAGCAGATTACGAACTTTTAGCAAAATGACAATGTGATCGTGTTGGAATGACGAATTTATAAAAATAGCAGACTTGGGCCCCAGAACTCCATCTTCGACTACATCATCACGAAGTTTACATCACGTCATGAGATAGTGCAGGTTAAACGCGAGCCAATCAAAAAAATATATTACGGTAATGCCTTTCGGGTCGATCTTAAGGCGTATAGTCCCATGAACCATCTGGCCGAAATTATGTGAACGCAACTCTCGCACTCGCCTAGGCGGCAGTACGCAAATATGTGCATTTATTTGCGGCCAGCAGCGCCCGGAAAGCGCTTTAAATTCATTTTCTCTGCGAGATATTGATTGATTTACATATGCAATGTTCACTTTGAAGAATATTTAACCACCAATTTTTATGTGTAAAAATGTTTCTAAAGGTCCAAGCCGTTTCGAAGGAGTAGGGAAAAGTTGCGAAAAGTTGCGAAATTGCTAAATATTTTTTTTTGACAAAAGTATTAATTGCACGAAAAAATCAAATGTTGATATTATTGTTCATGAATCTATAATAAACATATATTTTTTTCAAACCAATTGACCTAGCTGTTACGGAGGAGTAGACCTCAGAAAATCACTGTTTTATGGCACTTTTCGGGCGCTTGGCCCTTAAACTTTTTTAAAGAATAGGTGCTCATCTCCTACGTAAGCTGTGTCTATGTGTGCCTATATTTTCGTTTCTTGAATAGATACAACCTTCTGTACATATGTTTTATCTATACCAAGTGTATACAGAACAAATCTTATTCAATATCGGATTATTTTCGTCTATATTGTGCTCACTGCTCACATATTGTGGATAGTAGGAAACGGAATTCTATAAGAAATCTCTGTTACTAACGGGATATACTTTGTGAGTGTTGATAAAACAGTAGGTATCAGACATCAGGTGTATATTGCGTACAATCAACAATCTAACTGACTTAGAGACAGCCCGTTTAGTTTACTTCAGTTATTTTCATAGTGTCATGTCGTACGGTAAATAGTGGGGAAATGCCGCCGATATCCAGACGATTTTTTTTTTGCAGAAAAGGGCCATTCGTTCAATTTATAAGTTAAGTCCCAGGTACTCCCTCAGAGATAAATTTAAAAATATTAATATTTTGACTGTGCCATCTCAGTATATCTATGAAAATATTTTGTATGTTCATAAAAATAAAAACATGTTTAAAAAATACAGTGATATTCATAACGTTAATACTAGGAACAAACACAAGTTAGTGGTTCCTGCAACCAGGCTCAAAAAAATAGGACGCTCATTTAAATGCCAAAGAATACATTTTTATAATAAGCTTCCCAGTCCTATTCAAGAACTTAGCATTAATAAATTCAAAACATTTGTAAAGCGAAAACTTCGCCAAAAGGCTTTTTATACTGTAAAAGAGTATCTCGAGGATAAAACGGCTTGGGATTGACCTGCTCCAATACCTACTCACTATAATTGTTATCATTTGAATGTTTTTTTGTTTTAACTGCCTTTTTTATTGACGATTGTAGTTGTTTTACAATTATGATATTGTATATATATACATATTTTATTATTTTTTTACAATTATGACATGTTTATTTTTACTATTTGACTGAATTTTTTTTATATACTTTTTTTTTTACAATTTGCAATATTTACACTTTTGTAAATTTTATTATTGTGAATGTGAGAACTATGTGGATTACTCTTTCCTTTTCTTTTATTTTCACATGATGTCTGGCAGTTTTGAGTAATTGATGTGGCCTACCCAAATGTCCTTTCTTTGGCATTGTTCGTCAAGTCGTTGAGCTCCTTAGTAGTCCTGAGTTGAGCTACACGCATACTGACAAATGCTTGTACTGACTGGACAGGTCCACTTAGAACTGTGTGGTTCTTTCTTCAAAAGACCATCTCAGGCTCAATCTGCACGGTTCTCATATGATTTGACCATTACATGTTTTGCTGTATGGACTTTAAAAGAGACTTTGACCCCTGAGTTTGTTTCGGTGTTTTTTCTCAGGGTAGTCAGCTAGGAAACACCGGCCTCATCTAGCATTAATTGACGAAAAAAAAAAAATGACGTGTAAAAGTGTTTTTATAAAACCTACTTGCAAAATAAAGATCATTTATCATTTACAAATAGCTCACAAAAAAAACGGAATCTATTACAAATAGATAGATTCCGATTTTTTTGTGAGCTATGCTTCTTATTTACCCCTGAATTACTGAATCCGAATTGGTTGAGAAATAGAAAAGAATTAGAAAAAAAGTAAAAATATTTAGGACTAGCTGACAAATTATAAACATTTCATAGAGAAAAAATATGCGCCACATACACGCCAGCGGGCGTAGGCATTGGATGATTTGAATATTTTATAATACTATTTAGTCAATTAACAAAATTCACTTTACCTAACAACAACGAAAAATGTATAAACTACCTAAGATCCAAAAAATATAATAATCATTTAATAAATTTTTATATGTAATTCTCATTAATAAGAACATTTTTATGTTAATATAATAATGTACTTGAGTAGTTTATTTATGTTGATGAGCCTTAAAATTAAGCCTAGCCTATAAATTAATTATTAATTAATTAAATAATTATTGTTTTGTACCTTTAGTCTCAGAGCGAAAACTTAGCAATAGCATCCCGTTTTTATCTTTTGGATACGAAACCCTAAAACGAATCAAGTACCCCATTACTGAGAAAAATTCAAACATACTAACACGTATCTAGTACAATGAGTCTTTTCTTTATGCCAACATTGTATCAAACAATGACACACCAAAAGGCCATAAAATAAAACAGACACGTCACTCTTATTCCAACCAATAATACCTACCTACGATGATTGTCTAGTTCGCAGAATCAAGTTGTACTTCAAAAGCAACAAGTTAGCTTTGTACAACAATGGGAGCGCGTCCTGAATCCGTAATCTGGACAAAGGGACACTGGGCACGTGTTTCCCGTTGTTCCGTGAATCTGTGATACATTACAAGTTCATGGCCTTTTGCTAGGCATTCGAGTTTTGAATGCTTTGTGGAGCAATCAAGAAAATCACTACTACTACTTTCTCTGTAATATTTCTTTATTCTCCTTGCTCAATTTTATGTTTGATATTTATTAGTATATTAGTATATTTATTCTTCTTCATCTTCTTCGAAAATCGACACGAGAAGAAGAAGAAGAAGTATATTTATTGATATTGTATACAACCTTATTTTTAGTATATGCGAAGCCTGAAACACCTGTCTAGTATTTTTATCGAATTTACTCGTATGTACACAATTTCTTAACTGTATCATAAAAAATCACAAAGTTATAAGCCAGTTATGGTACCTGCTTGGAGACATAATTACATGGTCACCGGGCCACCCGTTGAGGGGTGGTTTTGCTTCCGCACCCAGCTGGGCGCTGGCACCTAATGCCCGCAATGACCTGGCGTGACCTGTTTTGTACTTAGCTTCAGTGGTGCCAACTTGTGACCTTTTTAAATATTTTTGGAAAAAAATATAACATGATGTAAAAATTGGAATCGATTCAGTTAGGTACTGATTCTGAACAAACTATATTTAGGTTTTGCATATACTAAATATAAAATACAAATACAAAAAGTTTATTTGTGCACACAGGCATTAAGTTGCTACAAAATATTTCTATCTACGTGTCTCTGTGTTCTGCCACAGTAAGTGGCATACAAATATTAATGAAATAGTTACAGGTTTAATATTAGATATAGATTAGCCTAATGAACAATATTCAGTAAGTGTAAAAATAATGTTGTATAGAGACTGTTAATAAACCCACTTGTTCTTTCAAAACGAATGCTTCCAAAAACCCCTGACCTAACCTAACAAAATGCGGCGCGGTGGGAACTTTCACCATTGCAATCCAATTATAGCGAAAACGGCTATCAGGCACTTACTTTTTCAGTTTTTTCGCGCGCAGAAACTTTTTGAATTTGCTACCGAGATACAGATCGTTTTTTTGTGTTTCCTTTTTTTGTTTGTGTATCGATACTGAAACGAAATATTACGTAAATGTAAATTGTTTGTCGCTACCTGCCTTATTCCAAGTACTAATGTAGACTGTATATACCTACCATTCCGGGGATGATTATCATCATCATTTCAACCGAAAGACGTCCACTGTTGGACATAGGCCTCCCCCAAGTGTCGCCATAATGACCGGTCCTGTGCGTCTCGCATCCATCGCATTTCCGCGACTCTCACCAGGTTATCGGCCCACCTTGTGGGAGGCCTTCCGAAGCTGCGTCTTCCGGTACGTGGTCGGTACTCCAGAATCTTATTACTACTACTAGTATTCCGGGGATACCGGGATTCTATTGCTAAGTTTTCGCTGGCCGTCAAAGACTAAATGTAAGAAAAAATAATTCTGGACTTTGTTAAGACCCATCAACATAAATTAACTATTCTATTACATTAATATTTAATATATTAACATAAAAACGATCTTATTAAAGAGATTAAATAAAAAAAATTAACTAAATTATCATTACGTTTATTGTTCTTGGGTGATTTCTACATTTTTCGTTGTGGTTTCGTAAAGTGAATTTTGTTAATTAAGTAAATGTGTATTATAAACGTCGGTTAATTTAATTATGACAGCTTCTGTATTTTGTATTCAGATGTAACAACACAAAATAGATAGGTACAGAAGTCAATCTACATACAAAGCGCGCTTGAGCAACGCACACACAGACACCGCTCACTAACACAATGTCTTAGCCCGGTTGGAACCAGTGCAAGCCAGATACGCGTCTCTGAACTTTTTTGTGCAATAATGGAGTAAAAAAAAAAGTTATAACTATTCAGTGGACGGTTGTTTAAATTATTTAACGTTTTTTAAGCTACCAGTTGTTTCAGAGAGGTAAGTAGGTATTTGCTTGTACTTTAATGTTTTTTTTAACGTAACGCAGAACAGTTAGGTAGGTAAGTACCCACCAGCCCCGTGCATGAAACCGAACATGACTTTGTGGCCATGTAAATTTTTACAATTTATATTAGGTATTTATTACCGCACCCGAGCGCGCTCGGACGGAGCGGCACCGATCCTAACGCAACCGTCGAGCATGAAAAGTGTAGTACATACATGAGATTGACTTCTGGTACCTATCTATTTTGTGGACGTAATATCCATTGAAGTCTAGTCAAGAATATTCAGGTTTAACTACGGGGCCTTCATGGCGTTCTTAGTGGCCATGTTCGGGCGGTAGAGTAATGAAAATACAATTTCTAGGCAAATGTAAATGTTCTGGGTAAAGTAGAAGTGGGTCTAGTATATTGACTATTATCAATTCAAATGCAAAATAGGCCTACCAGACATACTTTGCCGCCGTATAGTTCGAGTCACTAAGAAATACATTCTCGAATACTGGTAATAGTCACTTTGGATTATCTTAGTGGTGGCCTCGATTTACGAGTTGTAGGTTCAAACTCAGCCAGGCACTACTATGTGTAATTTATTTATACTATATACATATTTCACAGTTTTTAAGATCTTTTCTAATTACGACGGGATTCCGACGGAAATCGGCATGTTTTATTTATTTATTTATTAAAACTTCATGCAACACAAAGGTACAAAGGCGGACTTAATACCTTAAGCATTCTCTACCAGTCAACCAAGGGTGGTGAAGAAAAAACATGGCAGGCAGGTGCATAAAAAAAAGAATAGATTAATATAAATAACAAGGAAAAAAAATATAATAAACATATATGTTCAGTATAATATAAACCTACATATATATAAATATATATTATTTATATAAGAGAAATTAAAGGATTTTTGAGACTACTCCCTATTTGTGTAGAAATTAAAAACGTAACTTCCGCTTAGATGCGTATTGGTGGCCGTCCTGATGTCATGCTGCTGAACCAGAAATTTGAAAATATGTGACATCCACCAATTTGCACTGGGCCCGCCTGGCTTACGGTCCATTTCCTCTCCTAGAGAAGCAGTGGTGATGCAGAATTCGACCGAGGCATGACCATAACCACTCTGTCAAGAGTGCACGACTGAGAAGAGAAAAATAAGTGCACTTATTATAGATTTGACAGGCCCATTGGTCTAGTGGTTAGTTACCCTGACTGCTATGCCGGAGGTCGTGGGTTCGATTCCCATCCAGGACAAATGTTTGTGTGATGAGCACGATCATTTGTTCTGTGTCTGGGTGTAATTTATCTATATGTATGTATTTAGAAATATACAAGTATGTTTATCAATTGTCTAGTACCCATAACACAAGCTCTGCTTAGCTTGGGACTAGACGGCGCTGTGTGATAGTTTTGGAATAATATAATATATAATAAAGATACATTTCTACCTTCCCCTTTCCGGAATACAAGCGAGATGTTATGTTATGTAACAACACAACAAAAAGCCTACAGAATACGTTAATACAATTAACCGAACAACAACTGGCGAAGCAAGATCCAAAGGTGTCAGATTTACATAGCTTCGTTTTAATTCGGCCACCTCTTACTTCGGGTATTTTCAGCGAAAATTTAAATTTACTGCGCCGCTCCAGCCTGTGGGACTGAACCTCTGTAGAATTCGATTGTCAAAGACTTACCCTTAAGCCGTAAGCTCCTTACTCGAATAAGGAGATTTTCGAACAGGATCCCCTTTGCAACAGAACTTTGTAGTATTAAAAAAAAAAATTAAATCGCCAGCGCCAACTTTTTTTTTGTTTTCAGTGTGTGAGATTATGAACTGGTACTTTGGGATTTCTTTAATGAAATGCTAGAGCTATGTCGAGGGTTTTCGTATTGATAATATGATACACGAATGATTTTAATATGGCATGGGTTTGATTTTAATATGGATGTAATTCGACGATGGATTTGTAAGGTAAGGCGATTATTTGTTTTGCTCCGCAATTGTTAGAAAAGGGGTGATGTTAAGTTTATGTTAAATTAAAAAAAAATAATCCATATACTTATATTAATTTATTGTGTTTCTTTTTAGTTACAGTTATAAAGTCATTCTACATGTACCTTTTCGTGGATTCCCTTTGCAACAGAAGTTTGTAGTATTAAAAAAAAATTAAATCACCAGTGCCATCTTTTTTTTTGTTTTCAGCGTGTGAGATTATGAATTGGTATTTTGGGTTTGCTTTATTGAAATGCTCGAGTTATGTCGAGGATTCTTGTATTGATAATATGGCATGGGATTGATTTTAATATAGATGTAATTCGACGAGGTGGATTGTAAGGTAAGGAGATTATTTTGTTTTGCTCAGCAATTGATAGAATTGTTTTTTTAGGTGAAAAATCATCCAATGAGTTTTCTGGGGCGCTCTAGGGTGGAGCGATAGAGCGTGTTAAACTGTTATTGACTAAAATCACACCTATGTTCCATCTTTGCCTAGCGTTCTAGGACCCCGGGTTTCCCATTCAGAAGTCAACCCATGGCCCCAGGGTTCAGCCCTGTTGGGCCCCTACGGCTTTACTGACATCTCTTTGAGGCGCGCGTAAAACACAACGCGCTGTGTAAGGAAGGAGTGATGTTAACTTCATGATTTCAGATTACTTCCAATAAACATATTATGTTACTGACTGAAACTTGAAACTACTATTACTTATTGTGTATCTTTAGGCTACAGTTTTAAGGTCATCATTCTTGGGCACGCCACAATCATGGCGGTAAGTCCCCTCTTTGAGGCGTGGCTGGAAAGACCTCACGGCGTCCTTACTTTCCGCATGACGCAGGTCCTCACCGGACATGGTTCGTTCGGGAGTTTCTTGCACCGGATTCATGCGGAAGTGACGCCCGGGTGTCGCCACTGTGCGGAACACCCGGAGGACACGGTGGAGCACACAGTCGAGGTGTGCCCTGCTTGGGCGGAGCACCGCCGTGCCCTCGTGGGGGCGATCGGCGGCGGAGACCTCTCGCGCCGGGCTCTGGTTGAGGCCATGGTCCGGAGCGAGGAGGAGTGGCAGGCGGTCGCCGACTTCTGCGAAGCAGTAATGCTCGCAAAGGAGGAGGCCGAACGCATCAGGCAACGGCGTTATCGCCGCCGCCGCCGCCGCCGGGATTCTGATCCCGATTTCCGGCCACCGTAGGCGCGGGCTTGCGGACAGTGAGCAATGGGTAGCTCGCTGTCCGGCCGTCCGGTAACTGTCCGGACCAAGCCCAAGTCGTCGACGGCGCGCATTGTTCCCGCGCGCCTCAAGGAGTTGTCAGCAACAGCAGGGACCCAGCCGGGTCGAAGCCTACTGGGGCCAGGGTTATCCGAAAGAGCGCTCGAGCCCCGGTATGAAGGCTAGAAGGAACGGGGCGGGTCTTTTAGTCAGTAAGAGTCTGACACTATCTCCCGCTCCGCCCAAGGGTGGGGGATGTCAATGCATGATTTTTTCCCACCATAAAAAAAAAGGTCATCATTCTACATGCTCCTTTTTGTGGGTAAATAGTATTTTTTAAGGTTTTTTAAATCGCACTAGTATTATAAAGGTGTTTGAGTGTGTATGTTTGTAACGGCTAAACCGATTTCGATGAAACCAGGTATACGGGTAGACTATGTCCTGGAATAGCGCATAAGATTATATTCTTTTGGGAGAATTTTCTACTTTTATGCGGGCAAAGGGAACACAATAAAAAAAAAGTTTCCTCTTCATAAAAACGCAACATTTGATTTGATTGCGGGAACGTTTGAAAGAGTGATCGTGGCCTTGTAACACAAAGGGCAACTAAAAACACTAGTGGGTTTTAGTCAGTAAAAGTCTGACACGCCCTCTTATCCCACCCTAGAGTGAGAGTAGTCTTTAGAATGATTTTGCTGCCTCAAAAAAAAACACGATGTATTTAGTTTTGGTACATCGCTTTTTTGCTTGAATTAAGTTACAAATCCTGGCGTACTATTCTATAAGAAAACAGCCTTGAGCGCAGCGCTGGCCGCAGCGACGAAATCTAAATAGGAACATTGGATTATCAATTCAATGTATTTATACATTGGATTGTTAATTCAAAGTACTGTGCTCTCGACTCGTCGCTGCGGCCAGCGCTGCGCTCAAGGCAGAATAGCTTAAAGAATAGCACGGCTGGACTAATTACGTTGTAGAAGCAAAGATGTTGTAAATATTGTTAATTTTACACAAAACCTTTTTAAAAGGCCCTTGCTGAAAGGTTAAGCTGGATATCTCCCTGCCTTTTATCTGAAGGTAAAAAGCAAAAAAAAAAATCAAAAGCTAAAATTAAAACCGAGAAACAAAATTTAACACCGCAATATTTTCGAAATAATCTTTTTGAAAAGCGCAATTGTAAATCTCAAAATTCTCATTCAAATATTACGGACAGCACCGCGCTCCATTCAGTGAGGCTGTTTATCTCTATTTTTCAAGATAAAATAATAAAGGAGGAGCGTATAAATGAAACTCTAGGTGCCGATAAACGAACAAAAGTAAATGCTACGTTAATTTTCCGGTTTGAGGCCGGCTCGGCCCTTTCTGACGAAAGAATCAGGCACCCCTTCGCCTTTCACACTTTTACGTCTCATAGACTTCTCTGACCAACTACAGTGATTTATCCCCGAAGAGCCGGGAATGAATTCGTTCAGATTAAGTCGTGGACGCCTTTTATATGTTTTCTTTAGACTCACAAAGGAACTACTAAGATATGTTTAGTATTTTTCGGTAATCGTCCACTTTGGGACGGGTCCTTTTGGGATATTGATTGGATGGCGACCCTTTTTCGTTTTAGACAGCCGGTTCTGAGAAATGCGGATGTTTTATAGCTTGGTATCCTTAATGTGTTTGTATTTATGTTTTAGAACTAACGGCTGTAAGAGAAAAACTAAACGGTATCTAAGTAGGAGTGTAAAACATATTCACGGTAAACATGTAAACGGGTAAGTAAGAGTGTAAAACATGTTCTCGATGCGGTACGTTTTGTAATTGTAATCCATTCTGTACAAGCAGTAGCGTTACCCAGCCTTTACTAAGGGTGAGTTGCACCATTTAACTATAACGATAACAAAGCCGTTAACAGTTGTCAAATCGTCGAATTGACCAATAGGCGGCCGTTTCACGGCTGGTTATGGTTTGGTTATCGTTATAGTTAAATGGTGCAACTCACCCTACTAAGTCTTTTAATTAGGATATCAAAATCAAAATATTTTTACTACACATAGGCCTACAAGCTACATGGGGTTATAAAACGTCAGAAGCTAGTGCACGGTTCCAAATTGGTCGTTTCCTATGGAGAAGAACCGGCAAGAAACTCCATGGTTACTTTTAAAAATGTGGTTGATGTTACAATATTTGCATATTACAATGTTAATAGATATGAATAACTATACCTAACCACTATAAAAAATATACTTTTGACTTTTAATTATTTAAATAGGTACAAACAAACACTTAAAAATAAAAGAACAATATACAGACTGAAGAGCATTAAGATACTGTTTATTTCAAGGTAGACGCAGGGTTACGGACGACGAGCAATAAGTAATTCGCCGTTGGGTCGAAGTCGTCAACGGTTCGTAGCGTTCCACATATACTTTATAAAGAGGTCCGCAAAACCCTAGGGGCCCCGCAGGGCCTACGCTAGGGCCGCAGGGAATTTCTGAAAAAGAAACCCGTGGTTTTATAACGCAAAGGGAAAATGCAGGACACAGATGTGATTTTAGTAAGTAAAAGTCTGACACACCTTTTCACTCCACACTCGAACGGGAGAAGTTATTTGACGATCTCTCTCTTTAAAAAAGGTATGTTGTTTGTCAACTTGTAACAACATACCTTTTTTAATATAAACTTTTATAACTAATATGAATTTTTTAATGAAATTTTTGTGAATTTCATTTTACACCACAATTTTTTAATTAGTACACATACTTAAAGGGCTTATTAGAAAAGCCCTTTTTATTTTATAAGTAAAATCTCAATAAATAATATTCATAAACAGCAAAGTTATTAGCGTTGGTTTATGTCCCAAAATGTCACTCAATTTATGAAAATATTGTGCAGGCTATTGATTAATGAATGAATAAGTGACAATAATTAAGGAAAAACACTGCCCGCAGTATTTTCTACTAGCAATTGTTATGTATGATTGATTCTGTGACGAATTTACCTTTTCGTGGTCAATTTTCGGATTTCGGTTTTTTCTACTTTTGACTACAAAAATATGATCAGTGACGGGTACAGATAGAGCCCAATTTTTTTGTGTACTAATTAAAAAGTAGGGGTGTATATTTCTATATTTAGGTTTCTGTATTTTTTATACAAACAATAATAAGTATTTTAAGTATAATAATAGTGACGATAAGAAACATCATTGAAAAGAGTGTCCATGAAGTTTCTTGCATATTCTTCTCCATGAGATCTACGCTTTGGAATGCGCAATGTTCATCGTTTTTCTAACAAACTGACTTCTTGGCAATTCAAAAATACCTGTAAGACAAGATAACAAGATTCAAGATTAAGCATTTATTTCATGAACCATGAAATAAATGCTTAATCTTGAATCTTGTTTGTATCCACCAGAACTAAACCATCAGATAAATCTTGCACAACGTCTTTCCTTCCGTGTCCATTTGTACCCATAGCCAGTGCTAACGTCACGTCAGGTTCCAAGAATAAGGAATCAAAAGTTTATTTCAAACAGACCATTTACAGGTACTGTTTTTGACTGGCCTGTTGGTCCAGTGGTTAGTGCCCCTGACTGCTATACCGGAGGTCGTGGGTTCGATTCCCTCCCAGAACAAATGTTTATGTGATGAGCATGATCATTTGTTCTGTGTCTGGGTGTAATTTATCTATAATATGTATGTATTTAGAAATATATAAGTATTATTATCAGTTGTCTAGTACTCATAACATAAGCTCTGTTTAGCTTGGGACTAGACGGCGTTGTGTATAAGTCAATGTTTTGAAACGTCAAAATTAAAAAAAGTCAGGAAAAAAATGTGATGCTAAATTGCACGTTCCAAAGCGTAGATCTCTATGGAGAAGAACGTAATTCACTATAATCTGCTAAGAGTAAATCTATTCTTAGCGATTACTTACGTGATCTAATAAAACAGAATTCTCGAGATAAACGTATCCTTTCGGTCGTAACAGGAAAGAAAATTAAGTCGCCGATCCCATCGATTTTTCCGAAGTACTTGAAATTTCAACGAAACGACTGGAAAAGTTATGGAACCAAACTTAACTACGTGGACGATAGAGAACTGCAGGAAATGTTTAGATTCGAGGCAAACCTTTCTTGGAAATTTAGACTAGGTACATACATTTATGCATCACTGAATTTTTAAAAGTACCTATTTGAAAGCACCATAAGTTTGGTTTTATTAAAGTACTAGCTTTTACCCGCGGCTTCGTCCGCGTGGCATTAGGTACTTAAGGAATCGGCATAAAAGGTATCCTATGTTCTTTTCCATGTCAAAGGCTATATGCATGCCAAATTTCATCCAAATCCGTTCAGCCATTTTTGCGTGATTAAGTAACAAACATTCAAACATCCACACTTTCACATTTATAATATTAGTTAGGATATCACACTAATGATTATCTAGGTACATCAAATTAATCTACATTAAATACTATAAAGTTTGTATTTTTTGTTTGTAGGAGGTAATCTCTGAAAGTACTGGTCTGATTGCGAAAATGTTTTCACCGATAGACAGCTGCTTTATTTCTGAGTGACATTGGCTCACGGATACATAGGCTATATTTTATGTACGCAGGCGAAGCAAAAGCTAGTAGGGTACAATTGCCGTTACAGATCTTGAGCGCTGGCTTCAAGTTGCGCAGAAGTCAAATATTCGGTCTCTTTAGTGGTGCGAAGTGAGATGTTGGGGCGGGGAGTGTTAGTGATTAGCTCGCCGCGCCATCGCGTCATAGACGTCACTCCTGATTCGTTCCCTGCGTTGCTGACGCCGAGCGCTCATGATCCGTTTCGGCAATTGTATATAGCTCTGTTCCTCTTTCTCGTTCGCACGATTGACATTTTGACACGTACCATGTTCAGTAAAAATCAATACGAAATCATTTTTTGTAATTGTTAACTCGTAGATGGCGTTGAGATCGAAATAAATCGCGTTATGGTTTCTTTATTGCAGTTTGGTCCGGTGATAGTTATTCAAAATTACACCTATAATTGCTATTGAGCAATATGTACCATGGTTTCATTACACAACACTCTCTATATATACACATAAATATCCAAAATAATCTCACTCCTTTTCCTTTTTTGTCTTCGTTCCAGGGCTCCGGGATTCTCTTTTGCACCACCCTTGGGTCCAGTAGCTTCGAGAGCGGGAGATAGTGTCAGACTCTTACTGACTAAAAGACCCACCCCGTTCCTTCTAGCCTTCATACCGGGGCTCGAGCGCCCTTTCGGATAACCCTGGCCCCAGTAGGCCAAAAAAAATAACAAATAAAAAAAACAAATAAAATAACAAATTGAAGAGACTATTAAAACATAAAAAAAAACTCGGCAAGTCTGAGTCTGACTGGTGCTCTGAGGGTTCCGTACAAACTTTCTTATTTATATAGTTCAATTCCCGAAAGGAAACTCAAGGATATTTAAATTTTTAATTTCGACTCGATACTTCCATGCGTCTCCGAGATAAAGAAAAAGAAAAAAAAACGCAAAGAAAGATAAAAAAAAAAAACGTAATGATCGTTCGCGGTTCGTAAAGATTTTTTTTTTAACGTTCTTGACAGATAGACAGCCAGACTACAAAGTGATTCTATAAAGGTTCCGTTTTTTCTTTTTGAGGTAATTACGGAACCCTAAAAATACAATCGAATTAAGAACGTCCTCCATTTTTTGGATCGGTTAAAAAAAAGCACATTTGTAATTGGAGCCTTTCTCTTCGCCATTTATGGGCTTCAAGGAATAGACATTTTAATTAATTATCTGTTAACAGTCTCTAATACTTTATTAATAGACTACTATGATGACTGATGCACAAAATAGATAGGCACAGAAGTCAATCTACAAACAAAGCGCGTTCGAGCAACGCACACATAGACACCGATCATGGACACGGTATCTCGACTCAATTCGGCTCATTGCAGGCGCGTAGGTATGTATCCGCTTGAGACACGCGTCTGTGAACTTTTTTGTGAAATAATAGAGCAAAAAAAAAGTTATAACTGTTTAGTTGACGGTTTTTTAAATTCAACATTAATTGCTGAATTATCGTTTTCTAAGCTACCAATTTTAAGACGTAATTAGGCAGGTATTTGCTTGTACTTTGATAGTTTGTTTTTTGGTAACAGAGAACAGTTAGGTATGTAGATAAGTACTTACATGACTTTATGGCCAAGTAATATTTTTAAAATTTATATTAGGTATTTATCGCCGCGCCCGAGTGCGCTCGGACAGAGCGGCGCCGGCCCTAGCGCGATTGCTGAGCGTAGCGTAGGTATGAAAAGCGAAGTACATACATGAGATTGACTTCTGTATCTATCTATTTTGTGACTGAGGCTTAAAATATTATTTCGTCGAAATGGCACCGAACTCAAGCGCTAAAGGAGATTACTACGCAGTCTGTTTTTGCTTAGGTACTCAAAACTTAGACCCACGCAATTAATTTTCTCGCATTTGCAATTAGTTAGGTTCACTGTCCGTGAACCAGATAAAATAAGCTGGGGCCTACCATGAGCTTTTAACGATCCATTTGACTACCTAAACTGAACTGTTAAAGAGATGGCGCTATGTAGGGTGTATACTTCCATCCCTCTTTCTTGCTCGCACATTTTAACACATCATGGTAAGGCAACTGGTTTTCAAAACTTAGTACGTAGGTATGTCTAAAGTATAAATTATTTAAATGAAAGTAATAAAATAATTAATTAATAATAAAAAATAATTAATTAATAAAATATTATATTATTATTATAATTAATTAATATTTTTTTTAATATATATATATTTTTTTATTTATCGTAATTTTTCTATTACTATAACTGTTTCTACCCGTGAAAACCTGTAATTGGCTCAATGTTTCTTATACTGTTGTTATCCATTTGTTATAGCAGTTGGTTCTCCTATGATTAAATAAATAACTAAATAAAAATCTCGAGTTACATTGTTCGTTATCGACCTCTTCCAAAATACCCTGACCGACTTTTATGATTTTTTTCCACACCAGAAATTAGTTTCTGGCGTGGTCTGTTAGCAGAAGTGGGGAACGGATATAGCGCGCCATCCCGTCAGAACCTTAATTTTTTTAATTAATGATTAGCACGCCTCACTCTAACCCCAAGCGAACGCCTTGTTTGCGCTTGATTTCGTGCCATTTCGGTTAAACACCGAGCGGACGCCGGCGTCCGCATAGATTATAAAATATTGAACGTTTTTTTTTATAGACCTCATCTAGTTTAAACTGACGCCATGGGTCTTTTTTTTTGGTGGGGAAAATCATCCAATGACAACTCCGCTCTTGGGCGGAGCTGGAGATAGTGTCAGACTCTGACTGACTAAAAAACCCACCCTGTTCCTTCAAGCCTTCATACCGGGGCTCGAGTTCCCTTTCGGATAACCCTGGCTCCAGTAGGCTTCGACCCGGCTGGGCCCCTACTGTTGCTGACAACTCCTTGAGGCGCGCGGGAACAGTGCGCGCCGTCGACGACTTGGGCTTGGCCAGGACAGTTACCGGACGGCCGGACAGCGAGCTACCCATTGCTCACTATCCGCAAGCCCGCGCCTACGGTGGCTGGAAATCGGAATCGGAATCCTGGCGGCGGCGAGAGCGCCGTTACCTGATGCGGTCTGCCTCCTCCTTTGCGAGCATTACTGCTTCGCAGAAGTAGGTGATCGCCAGCCATTCCTCCTCGCTCCGGACCATGGCCTCAACCAAGGCCCGGCGCGAGAGGTCTCCGCCGCCAATCACCCCCACGAGGGTACGGCGATGCTCCGCGCAGCCAGTAAAAGAATGACACGGAGAAGTTATTGGATGATTTTTGATCTAAAAAATACCCTGACGCCATCTAGTGTTATAGGACGACAGTTCATTTTAATGTCAAGATAATTACAGATTAATCAATAACCTTTTTTTAATAATTAAATTCTAACAATTATAATAAACGCAAAGATATTTCAGATCATATTTCCAAAAATTCAAAATTCAGAAGTCAGTTTTATACATGGTTCATTGTTATAACAAGCTAAGTTTTCATTCTAGAGATTTCCTGAGGCACAAAAAAGGAAGAACAGAAGGTGACTTCCTAATGTCAACTCTTAATAAACTAGAGCGCCTCATTGCATCACTGCTTACTTACCATCAGGTAGGCAAAATCGATTATCAGCGAACATATCGACTGCAAGCAAGCAATACCTCCTATCTGACATTTTTGTTTAAAAATTGTTTTTAATGCCATCTGTTGTGAAATGTGGAGATCTTTCGCGTGACAAAAACTCGTAAGTATCCAAAGCCACTAAGTCACGAAAAATCGCTTATAGAAATAGCTACTAACTCGCGCGCAAATAAACGTGGTAGAAATTTCTCCTATCTCGCAATTTGACAGTTCTTTTCGTATTGAGAACCGGTCGGCACCTGTTCGTCCAGACAAAAAGTAAGTATTACACTTGTTTTTTAATATTAATAGTAGTAATTGAATGTTATAATTGATGACAAAGGTTATTATTAACTTATTTAATAAAAAAAAAAAATTAAAACGTCGGTCTTTGCCTTGAGAAAATAAGTTGTAAGATTCGAGTGATAGTTAAGAGGTATTTCCATCTCAAGATTTTTTGTTGTTATGTCGCTACTACTTGTTTGACTGATCAGATAGAAGTTATTATCACTAACTCTTTACATTTACGCGTCTTACTAACACGATTTGTATTGTTTTGTAGGTAAACATGCCGAGTGAACGAACGCTTAAATTAATAAATCTTTGTCTTTGTGATAAAAATGACCCACCGGATACCAGATCTCCACCAAACGAGGTAATGGAATCTACAACTTCTAGCATGTCATTGCAAGTTCCTGCATCGTTGGATACCCCGAGTTCACCAAATGAGGTATTAGAAGTTCCTGCATCTTTAAATCTAAGTCGCTGCAGCAGTAGATCAACTTGCAGTGCAACCACATTATCTGTAACTCTATCTTTGGATACATCCGAAACTGAACATTCTGATTCAGACATTGAATCAGAGGAAACTGAAGAATGTCAAAATGAATCGAATCATGATTCCGCACCAAGTACTTCTAACCAGGACGAAATTTTTTATGGAGATATGAGCAGTGGTATTCGTCGAAGACGTAAGGCAGATAAGAAGTTGTGGAAGAAGAACTTGAATAAGCGTTTGCGTATGGAAGGTAAACCATACTTGGGTTACTCGCGTCCAAGGGGACAAAAAATGAAACAAAATAAACATCGGACGGGAAGGGTAATGGCAGGCCGTTGTGAATCGGAGTTTTGTAAAAAAAGCAGCGCAAGAGAGTGTGCAGACATATTGGAAGAAGATAGAACTCACATTTTTAATAAATTCTGGAATGAGATGAACTGGGATCAACGGAAGATATTCGTAGTTAGCCATGTGGTATGTAAGAAGAAAAAGAAATGTACTGTTCAAAATGATTCCAGACGTAAGGGTTCTTTCGAGTATAGCTTGACTGTGACGGATTCTAGTGGGACCAGTAGCGTTAAAAAGGTATGTAAAAAGATGTTCTTAAACACCCTAAGCATCGGGCCATTTTCAGTACGTTCCTGGGTTAGATCTAGCCAGTACGGGATGCATAAATCTCAGGATAGTGCTGATTTATCTAGAGTGAGATCTGTTGATACCTTAAGGATTGAAAGATTAGCTGTGTTACATGAATTTTTCGACTCATTGCCAAAAATGCCATCGCATTATAACCGACAAAACACAAATAAAATTTTTTTTGAACCAATTTACCATTCTATAGCAAATCTCTACAAAATCTATAAAAGCTTCTGTGAAACTCGTGATGCCGTTCCATACTCAATGAAAATTTTTAATAGCATGTTTAAAGAGAAGAATTTGGCCATACATCAAATAAAAAAAGATATGTGCGACACATGCGAAGGTTTCAAGACAGGCAATGTAACAGAATTTGATTATCAGGCTCATCTTATTCGCAAGGATAATGCGAGAGCTGAAAAAGCTAGAGACAAGCTGGAGGCTAGTGAGGGAAAGTGTATAGTACTCACAGTAGATCTTCAAGCTGTCAAAGTATGCCCTTTTGTTACAGCAAGTGCGGTGTATTATAAAACGAAGCTGGCATTGCACAACTATTCGGTTTATGATCTGACTACGCATCATGTAATGTGTTACTGGTTCACAGAGGTGGATGCAGACCTTACAGCTTCAACTTACGCTTCATTATTGACGGACTACTTAGTAAAATATTGCATCCCTAAACGTCTCCCGATAATTGTGTACAATGACGGATGTACTGGACAGAATCGAAATAATGTTTTGAGTAATGCGCTACTCAATTTTTCGATGCAACATAATGTAACTGTAATTCAAAAATATTTGGAGGTCGGCCACACTCAAATGGAGGGAGATTCTGTCCATAGCGCGATAGAAAGGAAGTTGAAAAACCGTTTGATCCATTTGCCCAGTGACTATCTATCTGCAACTTTGGAGGCTAGACAAAAACCTTATCCTTACGAGACTACAATGATTGATTATGATTTTATTAAAAACTACACAGACACGTCAACTTGGCGTTATAATTCTATCAGACCAGGGAGAAAACCAGGGGACCCAAAGGTGACGGATATAAAAGCATTGATGTATGTTCCAGAGGGACAGATACAGTATAAAACCAGTCATTCTGATGATTGGCAATGTTTGCCTCAGCGAGTTACCAAAATTCCCATCGTAACACAATATAAACAACTTCATCGGAATAAGCTCTCCCTATCACTGATACAAAATTTGCACACCTGCAAGAATTGAAAAGTGTAATTCCGGTGGACTGTCATGCATTTTATGATGCTTTACCGCATAATTAAAATTAGTTTTAAACTGAATGCTGATTGTTAATTACGAGACTGACTAGGTGTTTATTACTAAGAGAAGACTGTTTTTTTTATAAGTACCTACTTTCTATTAGATTGAACATTTATGAAGAATTATAAGATTATTTTCATTAAATGATTCATTAAATTACTTGTTTTTATTTAGAACTTTAATACCAATAAATTCTATCTGCAATATTTGCATCAGATTTTCCATACCAATAACTCCTATCTACCATAAACTACCCTTAGACTCAAAATAAAAACAAAAAAACTTTATTAATCAATACTATACATAAAAAAAGAAAACTTGGATTTTCAGTATCTCATTATATCTCGGAATAAGGTTTTTATTAAGTTTTATTGTTCCCCTTTAAAATCCACCCGGAGTCAGATAGGAGGTATTGCTTGCTTGCAGTCGATATATATATCAGCAAAAACGATATTAATCAAGAGTCTAGCTTTTAATTTAATTTAACCCTTTACTTTTATTTTTGTTTATCAGTATACCAGCTCTAAAAATTCTTATATGGGTTTATAGTGTCCAAGAAGCAGTAGAACACTGACTATTAAGACACGGGAATTCCTAGTTTAGGAGTCAGGGTGCCAACTTTTGTGCGCCTTTATTTATTGTAGCTTAACTGATTTTAAGCATGTTGTAAGGATATGGAGAAGGTGGAGACGTACTCCGACCACCGGTACATCCGGTTGGACGTCTCCGCCGAAACCTCGGCCGCGCCGGTCCAACAGAGCCCTTGCGGTCCGCGGTGGGCGCTTAAGCAGATGGACCGGGAGCTCCTCCTGGAAGCCGCGACGGTACAGGCCTGGGTGCAAGCACCGGACAGGCCTGTCGACATCGACGTCGAGGCGGAGTGGTTCCGGGAGGCCATGTCGCAAATTTGCGATGCGGCAATGCCCCGAGTCCGTCCAGGACGTGCTAAGCGCCAGGTGTACTGGTGGTTGCCGGAGATCGCTACACTGCGCAACACGTGCAATCACGCGCGACGCCGGTACGCCAGATACTGCAGGCGCCGCATCCGCCCGCCGGATGCGGAGGCCAGAGAGGCGGAGCTATACGAGGGTTACAGAGAGGCGAAACGCACCCTCCGAGCGGAGATTAAGCGGGCCAAACTCGAGGCCCGCGACGTGCGGCTGGGGTCTCTGAACGCGGACCCGTGGGGGCGCCCGTACAAATTGGTACGGGAGAAACTGCGCCCCTGGGCTCCCCCGCTGACTCAGAGTCTCCGGCCCCAACTCGTGGAGGGTGTGGTGAGCGCTCTGTTCCCTGCGCGAGGGGAACACTCCCCCCCGCCCATGGCTCCGCCTCCGCCAGCGGTGTCTGACGCGGACCGCAATAGCGACGACGACGACAATGCTCCAGAGGTGACCGAGGTAGAGATGAGAGGCGGTGCAAAGGCTGAGTGCCAAGAACGCCGCCCCGGGACCTGATGGCTTGCCTGGGAAAGCCTGGGTCCTGGCCATGGAGGCTCTCGGGCCTCGACTGAGAGGGCTCTTCAGCGCATGCTTGGAGAGGGGCCAGTTCCCACTTCGCTGGAAGACGGGGAAACTGGTCCTCATCGCGAAGCCAGGGCGCCCTGCGGACTCTCCGTCCGCGTACCGGCCCATTGTGCTGCTCGACGAGGTGGGCAAGCTCTTTGAAAGATTGATTGCGAGCCGCCTCGTCGCGCGCCTTTCACGGGTGGGGCCGGACCTTTCGGACGGACAGTTCGGCTTTCGCAGGATGCGCTCGACGGTGGACGCCATCATGCGCGTGCGAGCCCTCACGACGGGGGATGCGGTGTCCCAGGGTAGGTGTGTCGTGGCAGTGTCCTTGGACATTGCCAACGCTTTCAATTCCCTGCCCTGGAGTACGATCCGGAGGGCACTCCGGTACCACCGGGTGACCGAATACCTCTGTCGAGTAGTCGAGGCCTACCTGTCGGACAGGTATATTGTCTACCCCGGTCACCAGGGAGACTGGAAACGTCGGGAGATGTCGTGCGGTGTTCCGCAGGGGTCGGTACTAGGGCCACCCTTGTAGAACATCGGGTACGATTACGTGCTGCGGGGCGACCTCCCTGACGGGATCAGCGTGGTCTGCTACGCAGACGACACGCTGGTTCTAGCGCAGGGAGAGTCATACCGGGCGGCGGCCGCATTAGCGACACGCGGGGTTGCGATAGTCGTTGGTAGGATCCAGGAGTTGGGACTCGAGGTGGCGCTGCGCAAATCCGAGGCCATGTGTTTTCACGGTCGCGGCCGTCGGAACGCGCCACCGTCGGGTTCCCAACTAACGGTAGGAGGAGTTCGCATCGGCGTCGGGACATCGATGAGGTACCTAGGACTCATCCTCCACAGCCGATGGAATTTCGAGGAGCATTTCCGACGTCTGGCTCCCAAACTCAACCGGACTGGGGCCGCTCTCAAGCGGCTCCTGCCCAACCATGGGGGTCCAGACGCCTCCTGCCGGAGGCTCTACGCGGGGATCGTTCGGTCCATGTCCTTCTACGGGGCGCCGGTGTGGGCGCCGTCGCTGCGAAAGCGACCGGCGGGCATTCTGAACGCCTGCCAGAGGGTCATGGCAATTCAGATGGTGCGGGGATACCGCACGATTTCCTGCGAAGCGGCGAGCCTTCTGGCTGGCCTACCACCGTGGGATCTGGAGGCAACAGTCCTTGCACACATGCACGACATGCGCGTGGAGATGCAACGCCAGGGTGAAAGTCCTCTGCCGCGAAGGGTCACGGCATGGCGGACAGAGCTCCGGCGGGATCTCATGGTGGAATGGCGTCAGCGACTATCGCAACCCCGTCATGGGCACGCCACAATTATGGCGATAAGTCCCCTCTTTGAGGCGTGGCTGGAAAGACCTCACGGCGTCCTTACCTTCCGCATGACACAGGTCCTCACCGGAAATGGCAAGTTCGGGAGGTTCCTGTTCCGAATTAAAGCGGAAGTGACGCCCGGGTGTCGCCACTGTGCGGAACGCCCGGAGGACACGGTGGAGCACACAATCGCGGTGTGCCCTGCTTGGGCGGAGCATCGCCGTGCCCTCGTGGGGGTGATTGGCGGCGGAGACCTCTCGCGCCGGGCCTTGGTCGAGGCCATGGTCCGGAGCGAGGAGGAGTGGCAGGCGGTCGCCGACTTCTGCGAAGCAGTAATGCTCGCTAAGGAGGAGGCCGACCGCATCAGGCAACGGCGCTCTCGCCGCCGCCGGGATTCCGATCTCGATTTCCGGCCACCGTAGGTGCGGGCTTGCGGACAGTGAGCAATGGGTAGCTCGCTGTCCGGCCGTCCGGTAACTGTCCGGACCAAGCCCAAGTCGTCGACGGCGCGCGCTGTTCCCGCGCGCCTCAAGGAGTTGTCAGCAACAGCAGGGGCCCAGCCGGGTCGAAGCCTACTGGGGCCAGGGTTATCCGAAAGGGCGCTCGAGCCCCGGTATGAAGGCTTGAAGGAACGGGATGGGTTTTTTAGTCAGTAAGAGTCTGACACTATCTCCCGCTCCGCCCAAGAGCGGGGGTTGTCATAAGATGATTTTTCCCATCGAAAAAAAAAAGCATGTTGTAAGGATTTCTGTCAATAAAGTATTATTATTACGTCAATCCATGTCGTTTAATATATGTTAGATTTTTTGACACACGCTGATAAAGTAACAACTTTGCCGTGGCAATATTGGTTGGAGCCAACCTTCTGTTCATTATCCTGCGTGTGGAGGTTAAAGCGTGATAAAGTTTAACGTGCAAAGATCTCATTACCGTGCTTTGTTCATTACCGCGTGTACACGTGATGGGACGAGTTGCAAAGTTTACACGACACGGTACTGTACACGATCTCGTAACTTTTGTGAGCGATAACTTTTTGAGGTACTGTTTTAAGATATAACAATTTATTTCTTTATTCATCACAAAATACAGGGCTGGTGAGTTGTAGCTCAGGCAGGGCCGGGGCTATGAGAATGTTCGAAAGAGTCACTGTAGCTTTGGAACGTAAAGGACAATTTTGATGGCACGGTTTGTGCGGTGGTTGAGCGATTGACTGCTACGCAGTGTGTCGTTTGTTCGATTCCGGCACGGAACAAATATTTGTATGACCTACAGATAGGCGTACAAAAACTCATAAGTCATAGACAAAGAACACTCAAACGTGTCCGGGTCTGGGTGTCTTTCAATGTATGTGAGTTTATGGATGAACCCACGGTACATGAGTAATTCCCAGCGTGAGATAAAGTTAAAAAAAAAAACATAAAAAAAAAATAAAAAAACACGTTGGGTTTTAGTCAGTGAAGGACAGATACTCCTTGTCGCTCCTCTTAGAAAAAAAGAGAGAGAAGTTAATTGATGATTCCCCATCGTCAAAAAAAGTTGATTATTTATTGATATTTCAAATTCCATTGAGGAACTTAAAATATGTCAGTTAAAGTTCTCGTAGAAATCCTTCAAAAATAGCTTCTTTACCAATTGTAAAACAGAATCTCCCACGACGTCTGTCTGTCTGTTCGCGAAATTCTGAATCTATCGAACAGATTTTCTCGCAGTTTTCACCAATAGCATGGCATAGTCGGCCTTATAATGTTCCCACTGTTGGGATTCAGGCCTCCTCTCTAGGAGAGGGAACGGGCCATAATCCACCACGCGGGCCCAGTGCGGGTTGGTGGATGTCACATGTCTTAAAATTTTTGGTTCTAGAACATTTAAACCGGTTTCCTCACAATATTTTATTTCATCGTTTTGAGAGCAGTGGTGATGAAATAAATTACACTAAGTTTTCACTAATATCCAGAGTGATCCGTGAGAAATGTTCAGGAGTATAATCCATACATATTACAGTAGAAAAAAATTGAGAAAGAAGGTTTCTGATACCCGTGAGAAGCGGTTCGCTGGTTACAGATAAAACGTTACCTATAAAAGCGCGAAGCCGCATCGTTGTCGCATTATCGCATTGTACTTATCGGAGGCTTTTCTTTTCTATTCCAAGAATTTAAAGTCAAGATCTGGTTCTCTGAGGCTTTTTAGGGTTCCGTACCCAAAGAGTAAAAATGAAACTTTTTCTGACTCCGTTGTCCGTCTGTCTGTCCACTGGCTGTATCTCATGAACCGTGATAGCTAGGCAGTTGAAATTTTCACAGATGATGTATTTTTGTTGCCGCTACAACAGCAAATAAAAACAGAATGAAATAAATATTTTTTTGGTACGGCAGTACCCAAGGTAAGGATGTTGCCCAAACAGCTGCTACTCTAAAGTGGGATTGGGTCGGACAGGTCGGATGAGCTGTGGGCTAAAATAGCCACTGATTGGATCCCATTAAACGCAAGGCGACAACGCGGCAGACCAAGGCGAAGGTGGAGAGATGAGCTTGATAACTACCGGAGGGACTGGCCCGCAATGGCCGAAGACAGACGTGTGTGGAAAAAGGAGAGGGATGCCTTCGCCCAGCAGTGGGACATAAATGGACTAACTAACTAACGGCGGTACGGAACCCTTCGTGCGCGAGTCCAGCTTGCACTTGGTCGGTTTTTTATTAGTTCATCTTACAACCAGTAGATTCTCTCTTCTACTCGTGTGTACGTTACTTTATCACCACCGGGAACTATGTACATAGGTACTGTGTTAAATAACTAATAAGCCAATGGCCATAGGTATAAACCTATCCCAAAAAGAGAGGACAAAGGCTGTACTATCCATTAAATACAAAAACCAATAAATATACCACCAGAGCAGGGATGGTAATAGGTAGCGAGCATAGAGTACGAAATTGTCGCGCTGGAAGCGACGGGAGGCGACATTTGATGTAAAAAAAAAATCAAATAATACACAACGAGTCTTTTATTTGATTTTTATACACACAATATTTATTTAATTTATTTATTAATGCTTATTGCACACAATACTGTGCAAAGGCGGACTTAATGCCTTAGGCATTATCTGCCAGTCGACTAAAGGTCATAGCTCACTGACACGACTCTGCTCCCACCCGGAAAAAAGAATATCATTCAAATATGGGCTTTAAATTTTGCTCTTAAGATATATTTTACATTGGCATCATAAATTAGCAGACAGCTCGCTGTCAGCGAGCTTACCGCCGTCAGACTGCTCGGTAGTTGACGCCTCGCTGGCCGCACGTTGTAGGCGAGCGGTCGGCGCGGTGTCCGCGCGCTCACTGTTAGCAGTCGTCGCGCCGTCGCCGCTCATTCAGTCAGTATCTACACAAAAGCGAGAGCGGTCGGCGGGTGGACAGCTGGCCGCCTGCTAGCTGTCGCCGCGTGGACTGCTGGGTGCTTGAAAGCTGACGCCGCGTGGACTGCGAGCAGTCGTCTTAGTTTAGGGCGATGTTGGGTGCGAGCGGTGTTGGAGCAGAGTCGTTTAAGTGTGCTATGACCTTTAGAGTGGTGCAGAAACATAGAATGGTAGGTGTAACTTCAAGGCAAACGAACAAAAAGAAAATTAAAATCAAAATAAATACATAACTATAAAAGTAAATACTTATAATATAAACACATACAAATAAACAAAATTGTTATGAGAAATGAATATAACAAATCACTGCTGTGATGATTCTGCCAACTTCTTGCGAATGATGATTCCAAATTAAGAATGGCTTTCTTTATTTCCATGATTTCTTTTTTTTTCTATTGTTTAACGATGACATTCACTGACTAAGTTTGTATGAAAAATTTATTTGAATTTAGAAATAAACGAGAGATTTTTTTTTTATTTGGTACACATTTACTCTCTGAGTCCAGAGCGACTAGGCTTCAAGGTACCCAAGTATGCCCTATCGGTAACCACATCACTACTTCCAATCAGGTGTGACAGTAATCGAAGATGATCATAAGCAAAATAATGCTAGAAATGGCAGAAGCTAGTTAATATAATATAATTGCATATACTAATATGTATTAGTTTTATTTTAGGTATTATTTAGTATGTATTTGTGTGATACTTATTTTATTATGTGTATGTTTATAATTATAGCAGTATGTATATCTTTAATTTTTTTTAATACTATTTCATTGTTAACTATGTATTTTGTGTGTACTAATTTTCCTTTTACTTTTACACACGGTGTCTACTTCTCTTTTTTCTTCAACTATCCTGTCGCAGGTATGCTGGAAGAGATTTTATTAGAAATAAGCATTACCTTTGTACTATTTTTCTGTTTCCTTCCACTTTTCTTGTATTTCTATGTGCGTACATAAATAGTTAAATAAATAATAAAATTATTAAAAAAAATAGCCACCTTGGCGTCTCGTGGCTCTATGGCAGCAAGTCTATGGTTCGCTACTAACCTAGTTTCCTACAGTCTCGTACATTTAGCGCCCGATAAGGAGCTCAGGTCTGTTTTTAGAATATTTTCAGGTATAAAATGGGCCAAAGTGAGTGGTAACGAGGCGTATTTAAGAAGATTCGACTGAAGATATCTTGAGTCGAGTTTAAATGTTAAGTCATCTAAAGATGTAGACGAGGTAGGTTACTACCTACTGTAGAGTCTTTTTCATCGGTAGCTCGTTGGAGGGTTTTGGTTTTGAACTAATGGTGGTCTACACTAATATAATAAAGAGGTAAAGTTTTTTTTTTTTTAGTTTTTAAGCTATTGCATAGCTTCTATCGCGGGCCTTGAGCGTGGAGACCGAATCCAGAAATTCCGTAACGAAAATAACCTAACACCCCCCACTCATTTGTTTTCTTATCGGTCACCACGCTAAAAAAGTGTAAGTTCAATACTAAATATATAATAATATAAAATACTGCATAAATAAAATAAATAAATAATTATAAATGCATAAGTTGATAAAAAATGCTATGCAATAGCTTTACCGCGGCAGTCCCCGAGTGCCACACGTCTTTTTTTGATTGTAGGTAATTTCTGGAAGGACTGGTCCGATCGCTAAAATTTTTTTACCTATAGAAAACCGTTTTATTCCTGAGTGACATTGGCTATATTTTTTTAACGCGAGCGCAGCCACGGGCAAAAGCTAGTACTAAATAAGATAGAAATGAGTTTTAAACATGAAAATGATTGTCAGAGAGAATATTTTTTTGATAATAAAATTCTTAGGAACAAATGCTAGACTAATACGTAAATAAGCCTTTTTACCTTGTCTTTGATCCCTATATATATTTAAAATACTGGCTATAATTACATAGAGTACTATATTTCACTATATTTAGTAATAGATTTTGCTGCGTACATAAAATATAGTCTGTGTCACTCAGGAATAAAGCAGCTTTCTATCGGTGAAAAAAATTTAGCAATCTAATCAGTACTTTCAGAAATTACCTCATACAAATAAAAAAATAACATTTAAAAAACTTTACTGCTTTATAATATTAATATAGGGCAGAAGTAAGGAATTTTTTAAATTAAAAATAATGTACGTTTTAAAATAATGTAAATAAATCTCTCATAAATATCGTGTGAATTATTTTTAAAACATACATATATCAACGAGACCCATTTGCTACCGTGCCCGTAATAGTAGCTGCACAGATTTTTACGAAAGGCACAGATATTTATGGGCCACCATTATATATAGGTTGCATTTTATTTACTTTCACACGAACTGAAACTACATATGTTTAAAACAAACTACCTATAGATCTTTCCCGGGCAATAATTTATTTATTTTTATCAAATTAGGTGGTAAAAATGTCTCTTTAATAAAAACATTCAAAAACCATTCACAAACACTGATTAGTACTACTTTTTATTAATTGAAGTTTCTATTAGTCCGTTTAAAGGTTTATATTAGCGACAAGATCGCCAATGTGACCCAGAGAATAAGGAATGTGATTAATGATTTGTATTCTTTTATTGATGGATGGATGCGTGACGCACACGAACGGTCGTTGTGGCGACGCTTGGGGGAGGCCTATGTCCAACAGTAGACGTCTTTCGGCTGATTTGATGATGATTCTTTTATTAATGTATGTACACATACTTAAAAAAGAAAAGACGGTGCGTACTTATTTCAATAGATATTTCTTCCAGCAGATCTGCGACAAAAAGTTTTTAATCTATGAATATGTAAGAACTTAATACTTAGGTTAAGAAATTAGCGTCTTTAACATGGGTTACTTTGAACTATGGATCTTCGAATTGTCTTGGAATTATAGGTAAGGTAGGTTGGGGGAAGATCGGCATTGGGGTAAGAACGTATAAATCAATATACCACTTATTTAGCTTTATTTTTAATGCCAGCCACATTGCCGGGCAAGGTGGAACATAATGACGCGGCACGCAATATGACTAGCATTAAAAATAAAGCTAAATAAGTGGTATAATTTTTACGTTCTTACCCCAATGCCGATCTTACCCCAACGCACTATATGTTTAAATAAACTTTTTAGTACCGGTACTCATGTATTTTTTTCCAAATTAATATTGTTTTTGTTTTGCGTTTCGTATTCTCTGTATTATTTAAGTTATCGAAAAAAAAAAATCAAATCGGAATTACCGATTGAGCGTTAGGAAGTAACAAACATACACAACACATAGATACATAGTGCGTAGTACATATATATCGATGGATACATACAAACTATCTCTTTTATAATATTAGTGTGATTATCCATCTAGAAAATGTCGTTGAGTAAAAAATATTATATAATACGTAAATCGGATAAGTGGTCCTCGAGAAAAATAGAGAGAGATAAATCTTTTTGTAAGTAAGGATTAATAATGATATCTACCCACTTACTTATATATAAAACTCGTCCACGCGATCTAGAATGTTAAGTTCACCTTCCAAAAGTCATAATATTTTTACACACTCTTGAATTTAAAAGCTAAAAGTACGTAAGTAAGTAGTTACGTAATTTAGTACAACGGATTTAGATCCGTTGTACTAAATTACGTAATACGAAGCTAACTTCGAACATGATTCAGCGTAAGTTTGGTCCGTCGTACCAAATTTGAATTATGCGGGGTTACGCTCGACCTTGGTACGGACGGACCAAATCCGTAATACCCGGATACGAATTGTCATAGCCAACCTGGAAAACTCTAAATAGACTCCATACTCAGAATGGGCGCAGCAAAGACAATCTCCACAAATGGGGTTTCTCGGATGATTCTGGTCTACAGTGTTTGTGCGGCATCTCGTCGTAGACCATTTTCCACCTTCCATCCTGCGTCACGTGCTTTGTCAAGTAGGAACCTAATGACAGCGTCGAAGGACTACATTATTGTGGCCATATACTGGGCTAGTCAATAATTTAACTTAAAAAAAAAAAACTACTTTTGCCAATCTGGCGCTAAAAGAAGAAGCTTGAAGCTTATAATAATACTAACTACGCTGAATCTATCACGACCGGTGTGAATGTTTGTGAATGGTACGAAGGGATCAAATCTGTTGTATCAAGTTCGAGCATATGTTAAAATGCTGAATACGCTGAATCACGCTCGGCCTTGGTACGAACGGACCAAAGTCCCCATTATAGCAAGTTCGAGCGTATGTTTATGATGATTATGCTGAGTAACGCTATGGACGGACCAAATCCGTCGTATTAAGTTCAAGCGGATGTTAATGCTAATTACGATGAGTCACGGTCAGCCTTGGTCTGGGCGAACCAAATCCCTTGTATCAAGTTTGCACTATAACAACTGACAAACTATCTGTTTCTATTTAACATCTACAAAATACTTGAAACACAATCTTTAAAGCCTTCGTGCCTCGGGAGACACTCGGGGGAAACTCAATGAAAAGCATATGAAGCCGTTAGTCTCGGCTGTCATTTGTACATCTTTGATATTCGTTACGGATAGTCAGAAACCAGGAAATCTAATGCCAGTCTTGCCAAGGGGTATCGTGTTATTCAGTAACAGGGTTGTGGAGGTCTAATAGGCAGTCGTTCCCTTTAAAACACTTGTACTCAGTGATAAATGATTTGAGAGTGTCAAAATATATGTTTTTGGCAACATAAACGGCCGTATCTTTTTTTTTCGCGATAACTCAGAAGTTTGATTTTTCCCAGTTCTAAGGGACCACAGTCTAATTTCAACTCGATACTTCCACGCGTTCCCGAGATTAAGGTTCTTGACAGTCTGACGGACAACAAAGTGATCCTATAAGGGTACTGATTTTTCCTTTTGAGTTACGGAACCTTAAATAAGCAACTAGCTTAAAATAGAACGGTAAAAAATAAAACCGTGGTTATAACTGATGTTATATTTCCGTCCAAAAACTTGGTAATTATGAAATTATTTACCTTTTAAACTTTTCCTTAATCACATTTATTTACAAGTTGGTTAAAAATAACTTTGTTACTCAATCTTCGTCACTCTGTTACGTTAAGTGAAACTAGATGAGGATATTAGGTTAATTTAATTAATTTATTTATTTTTAAAGATTTACAATTTCCTTAAAGGCTAAATGGACCCAATGCGATATTGCAGTTTCCTTATTTTAAATAGTGCTACTGTTTATACCGTAGCTAATGCTGTATGTTGCTATCCTAGTGAACGTACTCAGCGTACTCAACGTACGGGATGGAGGAATATCATAAGAGATAGAGTGATGAAACAGGGGGGTCACGACCCTCAGCATTGAGGAATACGACGCAAGGAGGAGGAGGAACGTACTCAAAGCACATGAGAATAAGTCGATGGCATCGGCGATGAGGTTGAGAGTGCGGAGCGCGCTCGTCAGCGGCGCCTCGCGCAGCAGGTTAGTTCGCGCGCGCGGCACCTCCAGCAGCTGCGGTTTTCGACGCCGACCCACATACCCGTCCGGCACGACTAGCTCCACTCTTCACAATATGTCTGCATTGTGTATATTTCCTCTAATTATCTTAAAGATATAGGTTACGAGTGTGAGTTGCCTCCTGACCCTCAATTCATTATATCCGACCATACCTAAGACCAATAGAGTTGGATACATCAACGGATAAAAGGGATATACACCATAGTCTCTCATATATTTGTACCTAATAAACTTATTTGTTAATATCCCTCATTTCTGTCAAAAGACGTTCACTGTGAACTTAAGCCTCCCCCAATTTTCGCCATATGGCCAGTCCTGTGCATCTCGCATCCATCAAATTCCCGCGACCCTCACCAGGTCAATGGTCAATGTGGGAGGCCTTCCAACGCTGCTTCTTCCGGTACTTGGGCGCCACTCTAGAAATTTTCATCCCCATCGACCATCTTTTCTGCCTACTGCCACTTCAGCCTGGCGATTCTTCAGGCCATGTTGGTAATGTTATTACTTCTTCTTCTTCTTCCTGCCCTTATCCCATATTACTTGCGGTCGGCGCAACACGTTTTTTTCTTCCATTCTGTCCTGTCACCCGTCATACTACCACTAACTCCCTTTTCTTTCATATCACTCCTCACACAATCCATCCATCTTTTCTTCAGCCTTCCTCTCCCTCTCCATCCATCTACATGTTATTACAGGCAACACGCAATTATTTTATAACATTTATAAACCATAATGATTTAATTATAGATTTTTTATATCATATTTTTTAAACAATACTCTATTTATAGCAGTTCAAAAACCACAAACTTACTCATAAAAACAACTCTGCTTACGCTTTCCAATAACAGCGCAATAAAACATTCATATTTCCAGTAGTCAAATCCCCAAAGACAAAAAAGTACCTATATAAACCAACAAAAAAAAGTTAACCCTCACTACAGATCTCGTGTCAATGGCACATTAAGGGTTAACACGTATAACCAGCATTATTTTACTCGGCAAAAACATAAAATGAAAATGTTACTGCGGACTGAAGGCGGGAACCATAAATCCGTGCGACCGTACAGTCGCAGCGACAAATCGTTGATGGCGTTTTCATATGAACGATTATTAGATTGATATTCGTATGTTATGGTTTCCTTGTGTTTATATTATAGCTGAATGGTTTTGTGTGTTTTTGAAGTGCTCGCGTGCTCTTGTTACAGTCGTTTTCTTTTTATTTCGAGTTGTATGATGAGCATTGATGGTAACCTCCAATGCACGGAATGTTGTGCAATGACTGTTTATGTGTTTATTCATGCACTTATAATAAATAGTACATTATGATATAAGTGTGTAATGTTAGTGATTACCGTCGAGGCGGTATTTAGACCCGAGACATGGCGAGGGTCTTAAGAGAGCCGAGAACGGTTATCATTAATTAGTCACGTGTATCGTACGACGTTTTTCAATACACTTATGTAGAAAATAACTGTAAAACTAGTAAACTTTTGTGGCGGTAAAAATCTATTTTCATATGCGCGCCCATTTTTCTTTTCTTTTTCTCGTGGAGGACGACACGCACCCATCCCCGCGAACGCGAACAAAAAGGTTTTAACTACATTATAGCACTAGTGCGTAATGGTAATCAAAATGTCAGTTTGGTAATGAGTGCCATTATATACCTAAGTGCAGTGTAATAAGAGTCACTGTATGAGTTAGTGTATTGAAAAATATTTTTTAAAGAAAAATAAAATATGACATTTTTCACATGATTGTTATCATAAAAAAATCAAATGATTTTATCAGCAAGTCTATAACCGACATTTTCGTTTAAAAAGTTCGTCGTATCAATTAAAAAAACATTATAAGATTACACTAATTTCACATTAATATCACACGTATATTACACTAATATAACACAAATATTATACTAATATCATATTAAATTCACTGGTTATCCTCCCTACTGACGAGAGATTTTTTCACTAATCAACGGGTTAAAGGATAAATGCGCAGTAGGAATTGATCATATAAGTGGCAAAATAGTCAAAAGATATGCAAACATCCTAACCTCTCCCATTTGTCACATCTGTAATCTGGCAATATCTAAAGGGGTTTTCCCAGAAGCATTCAAAATTGCTCTTATCAAGCCTATCCACAAAGCTGGTGAAAGAGACTGTGTAAATAACTACCGACCCATTTCCATTCTACCAACACTTTCCAAGATCCTGGAGCGCCTAATTAATTCACGTCTTACAAAATTTCTAGAAACAAACAAACTGATCTCTGCTTCACAATTTGGCTTCAGAACCGGTAAGAGTACGAGTGATGCTGTCCATGAGCTGGTTGACTCTATTGTTGTTAATCTGGATAATAAGATGAAATGTTTGACGGTGTTCCTCGACCTTGCAAAAGCGTTTGACACAGTCTCCATTTCGCACCTTCTGGAAAAGTTGGATAGGCTTGGCATTCGAGGAACTCCTCTTGAATTATTAAAGGATTATCTCACTGGGAGAAAGCAAAGAGTGACAATTAATAATAAGCTCAGTGATGAGCTGACGGTCAACTTTGGTGTACCACAGGGTAGTATTCTCGGCCCAACTCTCTATCTTAGTTTACATCAATGATCTCTGTCAGCTTTCTCTAGCCAAAGGAAAAATAGTCACCTTTGCGGACGATACCGCCCTATTCTTCAGTGCTCTTCAGTGCTAATAGCTGGGATGAGGTGTTTGATGCTGCTCAACTGGACTTAAACGCTGTAAGCAACTGGTTGCAAAACAATCAATTGACTTTGAACGTGTCGAAAACTAAATATGTAACATTTGCACACAGAGCTAATCTTCTTCCTCCATCATCTCTTTCTATTACAGCGCACACGTGTGGTTCAACAAGCTCCAGATGTACATGTCACAAACTCGAAAGAACTGGAAATATGAGATACCTTGGAATTATCATCGACTCACATCTTTCTTTTAAACCTCATTTTAATGTGCTTGTTCCAAGGCTCCGCAAACTTATATATGCAGCACTGCAGATCGAAAGACTATTAAATTGATTTACTTTGCCCTATCCCAGTCATTAATCGAGCACTGCATCACAACATGGGGCGGTGCCGCCAAAACTCACCTCATCGAGGTAGAAAGGGCACAGCGCGCTATACTTAAGGTTGGTGCTGGTGTTCCTTTTCGTTTCCCGACTATCGACTTGTGCAAGGAATGGGACATTCTGACTGTTAGACAAACGTTCGTCCTCCATGCAGTAAGTAAAAAACACTCCCAGCTACACTTTAACCCCAAGCTAATTCAAGATAAACGACGCATGGGAAGAGTCTGCCCCTCATCGCCTTTCAAATCTACACTCCTTCAGAGATTCTTTTGCTTTCTTGGTCAGTTCTTATACAACAAATTAAATGTCACTCTCAATCTATACCCTAAAACCAAATCAATTTGTCACAAAACAGTAAAGGCATTTCTCAAAACTTTGGACTATCAGGAAACTGAGAATCTTTAAAAAGTTATTAAATAAACATTCATTATTCTTTCCTTGCCTTCACGGCTGATCTACACCTCATACTCGCTCTCACACACTATTACACTCACATACACATCCCACAGGACACAACCGATAACCTGCTCTGCACGTACAGAATGTCTGTTTTGTTTTTATTTACCTTACCTTGGTTTTATAATTAATTTTGTTAATTTTTTTTTCTCTTTTTCCACCATCCCTTTTATGGTCTGATGTTCTGTAACCATAAATAGTATACTGTCACTCAAAGTCGTCTAACAATGTTTTCCTACCACACCACACACCACACCACACACACACCACCACACACACCACAGGTTTTTTTTCCAAAAACCTATTTCAGGCACCAGACTCTTACAATAGTGGAATATAGTTTTAAGTCACATTGTTAACTGTTAAAAAATAAACATATTGTTAAGAGTCAATAAATGAAATTGAATTGAATTGAATATCATACTAATGTCACAATAATATTATAATTCGTGAGCGTGTTTATTCACGCTCAAACGACTGAACAGCCCCCCTAGCCAAGTTACAACCGTTTCGCTTGCGTCGAACGCTTCGAGGTGGCCGTGTCGCCGAATCTTTTGTTCTGACCACGTGACTGAGCATTGAGACGACGTCATTCCCGTACATTTGAAGCTTGCTACTAGCTTTAACGATTCTGATGAAATTCGACACAATGGTAGACGATGCCATAGGAAAGCACATGAAATACTTTTTATACTGGAAATACGATTCATACTCATATTCACGTGAGAGAAGTCACTGGCAGAACCTAGTTTACCGTAGGAACTCATCACACCCTATTTAAAGGAACACCCTACAGTAATTATTACGTCATCAAGGTGTTCTGTTTTCGTAACCACATCGTAATAAACCTCATCAAGTCTCCCCTAGGGTAACAAATTTCCCCCTTCACCCATTATTTACCAATGCAATAATTATCAATTACCTCTGCGTCTGAACCGCCTGTGTTAATATTTAAGCGAAGTTTCTAATTTTGGCTGCTTTGTGCTAGCTTCGGCTGTGTTATGGGCAGTGTCAGTCGTAAACCAGCCTGGGAAAATGTTTAGCTCAAATTGAGGCTTCCCCTGGGGATCACTTTATTTTGGAGGTAAATTGCCGAACATTATTATTGTCGTAATTAGAATAGGTAATGTTGCCAATACAAGCAAGTGGGTTGCTGTTGTTAATTTTTTTTTTTTTTGAGATATGATCATCAATTATCTCCAAGTGGTTCCCTGGTCCCGCTCCCTTTGGTTGGAGTAAAAGGGAGTATTAAACGTTTACTTACAAAAATCCACAATTTTTTTTTCGGGCGAAGTCCTCTAATGACAGCTGCCCATTGCTTGCCGTCCGCAAGCTCGCGCCTACGGTGGCTGGAAATCGAAATCCATCAATCCATTGGTTGGGGCGTGAGGGCCGCATACTTTGCTAGCATTACTGCTTCGCAGAAAAAGGCCTTAAGCTATTACCATTTTCTTTGTTTTAAATTTTGTGAGAAGAAAAAAGGAGGTTGGGTCTGCGTTTTGTGCTCGACTGCCCATATTAACATCTCACAGCTACTTGCTTTGAATTTACGTGTTGGAGCGTCAATCTTCTTCCTCACAACAGAATTTATTAAGTAGACCTAAATAGGCTTAATTTGTTGAACCTAAACAAAGAGCTTTTGCCTCCAAAATGAATGTGTTTATCGTGAGATACTTAGAAACAAGGCGGATAATTATAAAGGAAGAAAGAATTAAGATTTAAATCTTTTGTTGATGGTACGAATGGCTGGTTTATTTAAATTACATCCATCTGTAGTCCCGAAAGGGTAAGCGTACCTGGATTTTGACAGTTAAGTAACAGTAAAGCAATTGGTAACACTTTCTCACAAAGCCATCTAGTTCCAAACTAATGCCTTGATCACACGTACCGAGTAAAAGGGCGAGACAGTGATGTAAGCGAGTGGTAGAGATAAGCGCTCTGCCGAGCACGCCGGGCCGGTGCGGCGCTTTGTTTATACGTACTGAGTATTCGGCCGAGCCTGACACTCACTTTTACTCCACTTGGAGCGGGAGAAGTTATAAAATTTTATAATTTTTATCTCAAATAACAAATCTAGAGCTTGGTCTACTACTGACAAATTCAAGACAAAAAGTCTTGCCATAAAACCCCAATAAATATAATTCGTCGATTACACGCTCTGTCCGAAAAATTGAACCAATGAACGTGAGATTCTCAACTCGGTGAAGTATGTAAATTAGCATCGACTTGTATTCTAATAATAGACAAGCCCTTTCATGGAAACTTGTCAAAATACTGAGAAAAGTTAAAAGTTCGCTGCAGCGCTACATTGGCGTTATATCGTCTAACAGAACTATTACAATGTACAGCGCTAAGATAGCTACTAGAGAATACTTTTTTCGTGACCAAAATTTTAAGTGCCATGAAATTCGTGGCACTTACGCGTTTCGTTCAACATAGTTCAAGGTGTACGCACTGCATTACACCTGAGTTGACTGAAGTGAGTGTTCGGCACGCGTAATCCTTTGCGTAGTACATTTACACCGTTAAATTTTAATCGTTTTAATCCCGTGGAGGGTCAATCCAGTACATGAAACACTATCGATTTGTAAAGATAAAATTAAAGTACCTTTTTTTCAAAACTCGTATTAATTTACGCATGTACGAAATTAATTTCTTTAAGAAAACGTCAGCTGAGCGAGTTCAATGACCTTTAGATAATAGTCCGAGTTGCGTACAAACTACCTACAGGTCATTGAACTCGCTCAGCTGACGTTTTCTCAAAGAAATTAATTTCGTACATGCGTAAATTAATACGAGTTTTGGAAAAAAGGTACTTTATTTTTTAATTTTATCTTTACAAATCGATAGTGTTTCATGTACCGGATCAACCCTCCAAGGGATTAAAACGATTAAAATTAAGCGGTGTATATTTATATCGATGTAAATTAGTCAATGAATGAAACCTCCACCATCTTGACTACACACCGCCCAAAAGTAGCGTAAAATTAATTCAAGGCATTATAAACCTTCGTACATTCTCGTACACCTATATGTACATGTATGATGGCGTATATTTTACGGCCATAAGGCGTAAGGTCCTTATTTGAATAACATAGCGCAATTTGTATTCGCACGCAACAAACATGTAATTGTCGGCGATAATGTATTATTTATTTGCAGTAGCTTTTTATGTATTGTAGTTATATTGTATGTTTTTGTTTATATCGTTTTGGGTCAGTAATTTAGATTGTTAATTTCCGTGACTTTAATACCGAAGGAAAGGCTAACGAAATGGGCCTGTTACTTTGAAAATATGATGGTAGGTACGTACTGTGCGCTTAGTGTGATTTTTTTACTACTCGATCGCGACATTACTTATTTATTCTTAAACGTATCGTCTGGAGACTGCAGAATCATCTCACGCCTCTCCTTCATAAGTTCAAGTGTTCGACCTGTGAGCCTCTTGCTTTTATTTGTACGAGTCTTAAAGACCTTAAACCCGACCTTATGGATCGTTTTTTTTTTCGTGTTTTGAAAATCATTTAATGACATCCCCTGCTCTTGGGCGGAGCTGATAGTCTCAGACTTTTACTGCCTAAAATCCCACTCCTGTTCCGTCGTTGCCTTTCGAACCGGGGCTTGAGCTATCTTTCGAATTAACCCTGGCCCCAGTAGGCTTCGACCCAGCTGGGCCCCTGCTGTTGCTGACAGCTCCTTGAGGTGCGCGAGAACAGTGCGCGCCGTCGACGACTTGGGCTCGGATAGTTTCCAGTCCTTCACTTATTCAAATAAAATGTGTTAAAGAAGAATACAACGGGATTTTATGAACATTAAACTTAGAGACCGAGTGAAAACTACTTTAATCAAGAAATTTACAAAATCAAAAGATGTGATCAGGCAAACACTCAAACCTAAATGCCAATGGGCAGGTCACATTCAAAGCTTAGAACCACAAAGATGGGCCTATATTAAGACAAATTCAACGCCCAGAAATGTTAAAAGAAAAGAGGCAGACCATTTAAAAGGTGGAAAGATGACATAGTCAAGGTAGCTAATAAACTATGGGCCAGAACAGTCAGACTACTTGAGCGATGGAAGCATTTGCTGGAGGCTTTTACCACTGCAGGCAGGGTTTACATTGAACACAGGCAATGAAGATGAAGATACTAACACATAACACTAACAGTTATAGTAATAATATTATAACACAATAGCCTTTATTAATTGTTATAAAGAATAATAAAAGCTTTTTAATTATATTAATCAATGTTCATCTGAAAGATTAAACCAAAAACCTGAACAATATTTTTCTTAACTCAACACAAACCACGCCGGCCAAAGCTCATAAAATTTGCGTTAAAATTCAGAAGCATTATCCTAATCCTTGCCAAATTGTAATTACGAACAATAATCTCTTAATATATACGGTGGAGTCTCGTAGGTCATCGTTACATGAACAGATTTTGCTTCTAATCTTATTTTGTTAAATTTTAAGGCTCTGCTCTCGCTAAAGAATAAAGATTTTTTGTAGAAAGGAGACTGCTTTTGTGTTGTGAGCGCTGAAATGTAATCTGTAAAGTGTGTATTTGTTATGATTTACAATAAAGAGAATTCTGCTGATCCATCTACTTCATTCTATAGTATAATAGACTGGCCTGTTAGTCTAGTGGTTAGTGGCCCTGACTGCTATGTCGGAGATCGTGGGTTCGATTCCCACCCAGGACAAATGTTTGTGTGATGAGCACGATCATTTGACTGGGTGTAATTTATCTATAATATTAGAAACATATTTAATAAGTACCTATATTTATCAGTTGTCTAGTATTATGTAGTAGTACAACATAATAGTATTATGTAGTAGATAGTTGTGGAATATATATTAATGATGTCTTTTCTGCCAATTTTTTATTTAGCCCAGTCCGGTGACCGGAGAATCCGGCTCGAAGGACCATCATTTATTAAAAAAAACGTCTTTTTCTGTGAAACTTGCACAAAATACTATGGAAATGACTAGCATGGTTGGCAGGAAAAACGTTGGCCTTGATCGTTCTAATACTTACACCTGAAAAATATGTTGTTTTCATTTACAAAAAACTGTCATTCTTCCCACCGTACCCGTTAAAAATTTACTAGCACTAGGTTCTTAGCTTTAACTGCGACCCTAAACAAGAGTATCGCTTCTACGAACTAATTAGTCTTACAGCCCCAACCTTTTTTATGTTTAGTAAAGTATTTTACATCCAAATGTTTTGAGTGTTGTGTGTAGGTACGGATTCATTAAGAGCTGCCTATTTATAAATGTCTCTTAAGCGTTCTGGCTTTAAGTGCTTGTTTAGGAGATCAAATTCATTTGGAAGGGTCGTGTAATGTTCTTTTTTTTTGATTGCTTAATAAGTTTGTGTGTATAAATATTTTAGGTTTTCTGTTGAAATGAAAAATATTTTTGACACTATTTTTTTTTCCCCGGCCCTTATGGTCTCACAGCCTTTTTGTCTCACATTTTTTAATGATATAACCTAGTGCTTGATTGAGATTCCAGCTAATGGTAAGCAGGTAAGCAGTGATACAATCGATGATGGTGAATCGCACTAATATTAAAAGCCTATTCACTATAGACGACACCTAAATTATGATTAGAACAAATTGCCCAGTCTTTCAATGTACACGGTATAAACTACGAGGCAAAACAAAATTAGAATAATGTATGCGGCCTTCTCCTAGAGAGGAGGCCTGAGTCCCAGCAGTGGGAACATTAAAAAGGCTGATTATGCTTAAAAGCTTATATGCGACACATCAGTAGAAACGGCTATCGCTTCAGCAAAATGCTGGGACTTACTTTTCAATTCAAGGCATTAGGCAATGATCAACTTCTTGCGGCCTAGTCCTAGTGTGCTCGGGCGATAAGCAATTTGCCGCCGCACGCAACCTGGGGCCTAAGTCTGCTATTTTTATAAATTCGTCATTCCAACACGATCCCATGGTCATTTTGCTAAAAGTTTGTACTCTGCTAATTCATAATGATCGATCATTGATCGGTCAATGGTCTTGTAATAGAATTGTAGTATAATGACAATATCGAAGCATTAATTGCGCAATGACGTCGTAATGGTAGGTCACTGATCAAAGGAACTGTAAATTTTTTTGCAGATTACCGCATACGTCAGATATTCATTTGTCATTATGTACGAGATTACTATTCTATTCCATTTCTTTTAATGGCGTGTCAGTGGTTGACCATCGGAAAGTCATAATGACGCCATTATATTAGTAGATTACCAAAACTTGTCAAAATCAACAATTATGAAATCAATGATAGTCCATTCTGTCACTATTGTAATAGAGACTTGAGGCCCTGGGATAGAGTAATCCTGTCATCTGCGAACTGATTGTACTCAAACTTATAATTTATATTATGTGAAAGATGGGAGGCCAGTGTTACTAAACTACGTTTCACGACGCAAGCGAAACGGTTGTAACTTGGCTAGGGGGATGTTGTCAACCGTTCATCCCATGGTTGCCGCTCCACGCGCTTTGTATGAAAAATACGATCGTCCATACTCAGTACGACAAGGCACCGCATCCGCACTGCAGCAGGCCGTCAAAAAACGCATAAATTGAAAACGCCTTAAGATTAGTTATCTATTGACTTAATTTAGCCTTTTAAGACGTTATAGGTCCAAAATAAGCCAACTTATATTTGAAAAATAAAATGCGGTAAAAGGAAACAAGAAATCTTACCTCTTTTCACAAAAATACACCCACACAACATTAAGAATTCAGGAGGCACTAACAGCGCATTAGATAACGTATGTACTTACGTTATGCATATATTGATCATTTATGCCTACATCTATGTGTGAACTGGTACTAAGCTCTAAGCTAGTAGCTGAGCGGTTTGTTGAGATGTTTAACAGCTTTATGTGTAATAATGGTCATTGCTGTTATGTAGGTATTAGTGTAGCATGCTCAGCCTTATAATATTCCCACTACTGGGACTCAAACCTCTTCTAGAAGAAGGAATGGGCCGAAATTCATCACGCGGGTTGGTGTATGTCACATGTCTTTGAATTTTTGGTTCTAGGACATGCAGGTTTTTAGGATGTTTTCTTTCATCATTTTGAAAGCAGTGGTGATGAAATAAATTACACAAAGTAATGAAGCTGTAAAATTAAGTAATCCAAATAAGTTTGCTGAATAACGGCAAGATTTTAGAAATTACTATAATTAAATTATTATCGTGAGTGCGTTTACAAGCATGTAAATTCACAGACACAAGACATCCAGACAGCTGTTCCGGGAACAGCTATTTTTAGGTCATTCTAATATTTGTTTCGTATGGAGATTGAACTCGTGACACGCAGTGTAGCATTCGCACAACCACTGCGCCGTCGTGGGTACGTCATGATCATGGCGGTAAGTCTCCTCTTTGAGGCATGTTTGGTCTTCACCGGACGTGGTAAGTTCGGGAGGTTCCTGCACCAGATTCAGGCAGAAGAAACGCGAGGCGCAAAGGACCTTGCTTGGGCAAAACACCGCGGTGTCCTCGTAAAAGTGATCGGCAGTGGCGGCCTCTCATGCATGGGCCATGGTTCACAGTCCGGAGCGAGGGTGCATGGCAGGCGGTCGTCTCCTTCCGCGAAGTAATAATACTTGCGAAGGAAACGACTGTACGTGTGAGAGAACAGACATTCTCACACCCCCGCTACCACGACCCTGACTCTGACTACCAGCCGCGGTAGGCGCGGTGGGAAAAAAAGTAAGAAAACATGTTTATTTGACACACCATGATTCATGACATGACATGATGATTGGCAATCATCAAATGCCTCCTCCCACTTTGGGTGTATATGATAGTCAGACTTTTATAGTCTGACTTCACGCACAAAACGTTTTGGGAATACATTCATTGTGCGTGCAGCTAGGGAGTGGAATTCCTTGTCGGGGTCTGTGTTTCCTGATAGCTACAACCCGGGAATCTTTAAGTCGAGAGTGAAAAGGTTTCTTCTAGGTAAGCGCGTTCCATCGTCGACCGCATCGTCGCTTTCCATCAGGTGAGATAGCGGTCAAGCGCGAATCTATCAACAATAAATGATAATAATAGTAATACCCATCTATGTTCCTTCAGTTACTCTTTGCATTCCAGGGTCACGTCAACTCTTTAAATTAATCTCATAGCCTTCATATGTCCTCCTAATATAACAACTGGGCTATTGAGATATCTATGAATAAATAACGGGCCCTAACATGAGCAATACCAAACACGGGCCTGCTAAACGCTCCCTCTATAAATTCCGGCCAGTTCTCTCTCCTTAATATTTAATTCAACTGCAATAATGCAAGTCGATACTATTATCGTATACCGCAAGGAATAAGCGAGGTAAAAGTGCGTAAAATATACAAGAAACAGGTAAACATTTCTCGTGATGGCAGGGAGCCAATATTTACGAAGCTAACGCGATCCTGAGGGAAATAGTGTCGAATATGAGCCGTATTCTCCACCATCTTGTTTGTCGACGATAGAAAAACTAGGCGTTACGGTTGCTTTGTCTCTTTTTCTAATATTTGAAGGGAATTCTTGCAGTCTGGTTATTAGATTTTGTAATTGGAGTCACAATTAAAGAGATCGTGGTAAAGTAATAACAGTCATTCAAGTCGTTCACAAGGTTAAGCAACGCTTGCCGAGGTGAGTCTCTGGATGAGTGATCATCTTCATCATTTCAGCTGAAAGATGTCCACTTACTTGGACATAGGTCTTCTCCAAAATCGAGGGTAGCCGTTATGCTGGGCACTAGCAGACATTTTTTGATTGTGCTTTTTATTGGGGGGTTTGCCATAATCTCAATAATCTGTATGGTTGTTGTAATGTGCAGAGAATGCTGCTGCTCATTCTCTAGTATGTATCTTAGTCGCCTCTTATGACACCCATGGGAAGAGACGAGATGATACTCTTCTTTTCGTCAGGGCACTATACGGTAAGGTGGCCATACTAAATCGGAATTCCTCCGTGCCTAAGTAAGCTCGTTAGGACGATACTAAAAGCTAACGACCTTGAGCTAGTAAAAGAGGAGCTAGCGTCACTCCCCAAGCACGCATCAAAATTATTTGAAAAATAATATATGTCCTTTATTTATTAAACACAATATGAATAAAAATCGTATATCAAAAGATTGGTAATTAAATTATCTTTTAGTTTGTGAAGGTTTCATAAAAATACACACAATGGTTTTTGCCTGATCTTCGCTTTTTTGTTTGACATAACTTTGAAAATAAATCACACCAACTTCTACGAAAAAAAAATATATTAGTCTAGTAGCAATTAGTCCAGTTTAACATATATTTTTCAGCAAAACATACGGACTAGTCGTTTAGACGTGATGTTGGATTAAAAATCATCAAAAATCATGTATCTGCTCCTTTTAAGCTGATGGTACCGGCTATCATTTGAAGATCATTGACAGTCGCTACGGATAGTTAAAAGCCAGGAAATGTGACAGAGTTATGGAGGTCAAATAGGCTGTGGTTTCGTGTAACATACTAAAATCGACTTTAACATAGTTGGAAGAAGACGCAACAGATCAACGAATTTGAAATATGATAAGGGCTTTGAGTTAGAAAAGGTGAATCGATGACCAGTACCCCTAGCCAAGTTTCTAATCTGCAATAGTTAACGCTTGTAGAAAGCTTCAAATGTACGGGAATGACGTCGCCTCAACGCTCAGTCCCGTGGTCAGAACAAAAGAAATGGCGGCAAGGTCAACTCGAAGCGTTCGACGCAAGCGAAACGTTTGTTACTTGGCTAGGGGGGCAGTACCTCTACCATGAGTTTAAAGCAATAGTATTTGTCGATACTCGATACGGACTACGTAAATATTTTGTATGGCAAATTTTACAGCGCCTCTAGCGGTCACTTACGGAACCAAAATTTGCCATACAAAATATTTACGTAGTCGGTATCGAGTATCGACAAATACTATTGATTTAAACTTATGGTAGAGATACTGTCGTTGTGTGCTACAAAGACCGGTTCTGTGGGTCTCGCTTTGCTTGTTCTGACTTGGGGGAGGCCTACATCTAACAGTAGATGTCTTCTGACAGCATTCCTGTCAGAAGATGATGAATGATGAGTTAAAAATAGTTTGTTTATACACCGCTAAATTTTGATCGTTATAATCCCGTGGAGGGTCGATTCGGTACATGAAACACTATCGATTTGTAAAATTCGATTAAATTAAAAAACGTCAACTAAGCGAGTGCCTGTAGGTAGTTTGTACGCAACGCCGACTACTACCTACGGGTCACTGGACTCGCTCAGCTGACGTTTTCTTACAGAAATTAATTTCGTACATGCGTAAATTAATACGAGTTTTGAAAAAAAGGAACTTTATTTTTTAATTTTATCTTTACAAATCGATAGTGTTTCATGTGATCGATACTGAACGGGATTAAAACGATCAAAATTTAATAGTCTAAGATCCGATTAAGAACGACCTTCACCGGTCTGTTTAATGGATGAAACGTATTTTATTATAAATTTAGTGTATTAAATAATATTACGCGGGTGGGTTGCCTAAGAAATTCCTGGCCAGACTATTATTAATTAAAAATTGAAAATTTATTTTATTTTTAGAAAAATGCACAACCGTTATCCATACCAGATTTTTTTGCAGACAACACTATAACATCGTATTCGTAATAAAACAGCGTTTATTCTGATATAGAATTTGTTGTATATAAAAAAAAACACACCTGTTTATGCATACCTGTTTATACCTGGCAACCCATAGCTATGCCAGGAAACAAATAGGCAACCCAATATTTTTATGTTCTAAAGGCTTCACTCTTTCGGTTAGTATTGAATTTATTCGTTAAACACACCGGTGCAATTTACAAAAAAAAAAAAAAATTGTTTGGCCAGGAATTTCTCAGGCAACCCACCCGCGTTATATTATTTAATATACTAAATTTATCATAAAATAGGTTTCATCCATTAAACAAACCGGTGAAGGTCGTTCTTAACCGTATCCTGTACTATAACGGAGTATAAGTCCGCAAAATTTTATAGTTAGGTAAGTAGATAGGTTAGTATTAAGTTCATAGAGTTGTTGAGCAATAGTTGTGAATAATTAAGTCCGCCTTTGTACTCTTTTGTGTATAAAGAATTAAATAAATAATATAGATGAAATACATTTACAATATTATTGTTAGTACATGCGAAACCTGAATATATTTTGTTCAGAATCAGTAACTCAATCGATTCCAAAAATTTTTACAATATGTTATATTTTTTTCCCAATTATACTTAAAAAAATCACAAATTCGACACCACCGATACTAAGTACATTACAGGTCAGGGTAGGTCATAGTGGGCAGTAGACACTAGCACACAACTGAGTCCGAGGCCTGAGTCCTGAGGCCGAGTGGTAAAGGCTCCGATTTACGAGTTGTAGGTCGCGGGTTCAAACCCTGTCAGGCGCATTACTTTGTGTATTAGTCTTTATTTCATTACCACTGCTCTCAAAACGTGAAGGAAAACATTGTGAGGAAACTGGCATATCCTAGAACCAAAAATTCGAAGACATGTGACATCCACCAACCCGCACTGGGCCCGCGTGGTGGATTACGGCCCATTCCCTCTCCTAGAGAGGAGGCCTGAGTCCCAGTAGTGGGAACATTAAAAAGGCTGATGATGATGATGATGACACAACTGAGCGTGAAAGCAAAACAAACCCTCAGTCGCCCGGATGGCCCGGTGATTGTGTATTTGTGCAGACAACCACGTAACATAACAAGCATATAACTTTATGATTTTTCATGATACAGTTATGAAATTTAGTACATAGGTTCTTTACATAAAAATGGTAGACACCTGTTTCTATACTATATAATAAAACTAACGTTGTATTTTACATCAAAAACCATTTGGCACTTTTCAAAGGTTACCTAAAATAAAGTAAAAACCATTAAATGGTTTTTAAACAAATAAATTTTATTTGTTTTGTCCCCGATGCTTAAAGGTAGTCAGAATTAAAATTACAATGGTACTTAACTTAAAAAGTTTAAAAATAGTAATAAAGCCACTAGACTTTTCTGTCAAAGGCCTCAGTGAAAATAACAATCATTTCAATGAACAAATATTTCGTTATGATATTAAAATTTCTTTGAAAACGAAGGCCGAAAACCGAATCACAAAAACAGATTTAACTGAACAATATTTAAAATTATGAGAACAATAATATTATATCTCATTGCCTGGGCTGCAGAATTGTTCGAAACAGTTACTGAGGCCTTGAAAGCTCGAGGAAACTGAAGGAACACAAGTGAGTTTTAGTTAGTAAAGTCTCACGTAGCCTTTCGCTCCACATAAAACGGGAGAAATAATTGACTCCGAGAAATAAAAGTCATCATTTCAGACGAAAGACTTCCACTGCTGGATATGTCTCCTTAAGCATCGTCACGTCGGAATGTTGCAAGCTTAAGCTTCATCCAGCATTTAGTGGACCCCACAATGTATATTTATATTTTATCATCATCATCATCATCATCACCAGCCTTTTTAATATTCCCACTGTTGGGACTCAAGCCTCCACTCTAAGAGAGGGAATGGGCCGTAATCCACCACGCGGGCCCAGTGCGTGTTGGTGAATGTCACATGTCTTCGAATTTTTGGTTCTGGGATATGCCGGTTTCCTCGCGATGTTTTCCTTCACCGTTTTGAGAGCAAAAGAGCAATAAAAAAATTTGGTGATGAAATGAATTACACAAAGTAATGCGCCTGGCTGGGTTCGAACCCGCGACCTACAACTCGTAAGTCGGGGCCGTTACCACTCGGCCACCACTGCTCAATTTTATATTTTATACAAACCAGGAAAAGAAGAAAAACAAAAAAAACATTAGATAAGATTTCTTTATTTGTTCAAACAATGTACCTATATGCCGCAGCTATATCGTATACATACACTGAAAAACGTCACTATAATGTAATACGGTTGCCTTTTTTTTCGCGGTGGCAAAATCATCTAATGACATCCCCCGCTCTTGGGTGGAGCGGGAGATAGAGTCAGACTTTTACTGACTAAAAACCCACCCCTGTTTCTTCGTTACCTTTCGACCGGGGCTGAGCTATCTTTCGAACTAACCCTGGCCCCAGTAGGCTTCGACCCAGCTGGGCCCTTGCTGTTGCTGACAGCTCCTTGAGGCGCGCGGGAACAGTGCGCGCCGTCAACGACTTGGGCTCGGTCCGGACAGTTAGGTACACACGTTCATCCGCATTGTGGTGGCGATATACAATCTACTTAGCGTTTAGCTTTATTGTCAATTAGCTTTCGCCCACAGCTTCACCCACGTACCTACATAAAATAGCCTATGTCTCTCAGGAATAAAGCAGCTTTCTATCGGTGAAAAAATTTTAGCAATCGGACCTGTACTTTTAGAAATTACCTCCTCCAAACAAAAAAAAAAACAAAAAAAAAACTTTACCTCTTTATTATATTAGTGTAGATGTAAAGTAAATTATGAAGAAACATATACAAATTATACAAGAGTATGTAAGAATCTATTCATGTTATGCCGTAAGTGGTACTTACAAATATTTCCAAAACGAGACAAAAAAATACCTACAATATGCCCTCAATACAACTGGTTTTAGTCATTCATAAACTATAAAACATCCCTAGATAGGTTATGTTTACAAGCCCCGGTAGTGGCTTAAATGCCACTGCCACAGCTTTTAGTGGGCCTGCGCCATCGCAAATTTTAAATGCTATATTTCACGCCACTTACGGGCTTTTAGATAATGTAATACAGTATTACAGTAGTTTTTAAACGTATTTCATTTTATAAATATGTAACATTGTAACCATGATTATAATTATGTAACTCATAATATGATTCAAAAGAGTGTTTATTGAGTTTCTAGCTCGTTTTCTCCATAGAGATCTACGTTTTGGAACGATACGAACGAAAAAAAACGATACCTGGTCAATAATCAGTAATACTTGTTATTTAATTTTTTAATTACACTAAACTAAATCGATTGATCGATGGCCGCGGGGGCGTGGCTAGGGTGTGGCGTGCGGGATGATGATTGGATGATACATTATTTATGAAACTATCGTTGCGAGTTAGTGTGTGTGAAAACGCCCTTTATTGTTCCGTGTTTGTGTGTGTGAAAGAAAGCGCGGTTATAAAAAAAAAAAAATTACCTACTTATTTTATTATTGATTCGGGTCGAGAATCACTAACATAATTACCTCCTGAAATATTTTGCAGCTTCAAAACGACACCTTGTATACGACATGTACTTAACATGCTAAACTGATTCTGAAAGTATTATGTTCAGAATCGACTACTGAATCGTTTTCAGCTATTTTTTAAACCTAGTAATCCAACCAACGGAAGTGTCTCTCGCGCAAACTATTTAGTTTAGATAAAAATGATAATAGAAACCTCATATCATTTTTGAAGACCTATCGATAGATACTGCACACGTATGGATATGATGAAAAAAATTTTTTTGAGTTTCAGTTCTAAGTATGGGGGACCCCCAAAATTTATTGCTTTTTTTCTATTTTAGTGTGAAAATCTTAATGCGGTTCACAGAATACATCTACTTACAAGTTTCAATATTATAGCTCTTCTAGTTTCGAAAAAAAGTGACTGTGACATACGGACGGACAGACAGACAGACAGACAGACAGACAGACATGACGAATCTATAAGGGTTCCGTTTTTTACCATTTGGCTACGGAACCCTAAAAAAAGACAAGACACAGCCCATACATCATCTACATTCTCACTTAACACTTTCATCGCCCGATCATGACAAATCAAAGTTGAAAAAAAAAGAAACATTCGAAAGAACACACAACTCATCCACGTCAATTAAGGCGCTCGACACACGGTTCCATTCGCCACTATACTTAGCCGTTTCACATAAAATATTTCCTAATGCTTCATTTCCTATTCCATTCCTTGTAATGGTTCTTTAGGCAATTAAAACAGAAAATGGCGGCCAATTACTAACATGATTCTGCATTAGTGAATCAGCATTCGTATGTGACTTCATTGTTGAAAGAATTTGGGGTTCGCATATGAATTTCGTTTGTGGAGTTAGATTTACTGGAAGTGCTTCTGTGCACCTACTTTTAGATGGTTGTTTTTTTATTTATTGTTTATTGGCGTACGCTTGACCGCTATCTCAACTAATGGAAAGCGACAATGTGTTTTGTGGAGTTAGATTTACTGGAAGTGCTTCTGAGTACCTACTTTCGGATGGTTGTTTTTTTTATTTCAACATAAGTTCTCTTATTTTTTTTATTATTTATTGGCGTACGCTTGATCGTTATCTCAACTAATTGAAAGCGACAATGTGGTTGACGATAGAGCAGGCTTGCCTAAAAGGTTAGCCTATTCCGTTTAACTTAAAGACTTTCAAGTTATTGTCATCCGGAAACTCAGATCCCAGTGGAGACAAAAGCGTTTTGTGCGGAAAATATAAAGTAGTAGATTATAACACACACACTAAGCTTGAGAAAATATTTCCTGTTACCAAAATAGAATGTGAAAGCTTTGATAAATCACAAACATCAAAGTAGTACTTCGAATTTATAGAAATTATATTCGCGACTTTGCCCGCGTGAAAGTAGAAAATTATACCAAGGGAACAAGCTCCTAGGGTAAAAAGTAAGTATATGTGCTTCTATTTCAAGACATAGTCTACTCGTGTGCCAAATCATTCAAATCCATTCAGCCTTTTGAGCGTGAAGAAGTAACAATCATACAAACATACACGCAATCTTTCGCCTTTACATCATCATCATCATCATATCAGCCGAAAGACGTCCACTGTTGGACATAGGCCTCCCCCAAGCGACGCCACAACGACCGGTTCTGTGTCATCGGTCCACCTTGTTGGAGGCCTTCCAACGCTGCCTTTACATATCAACTATTATATATAATACATATTAACCACTATATTTTGACTGGCCTGTTGGTGTAGTGGTTAGTGACCCTGACTGCTATGCTGGAGGTCGTGGGTTCGATTCCCACCCAGGACAAATGTTTGTGTGATGAGCATAATCATTTATTCTGTGTCTGGGTGTAATTTATCTAAAATATGTATGTATTTAGAAATATATAAGTATGTTTATCAGTTGTCTAGTACCCATAACACTAGCTCTGCTTAGCTTGGGCCTTGGCCGTCTAGTGACGGCGTTGTGTGATAGTTGTGGAATATTATTACTTATTATTAGTGTGATAGTTTCTGCTAACGACTTTGTCCACGTGAAAGTAGAAACAAACGCACTGTCAAAAGTACAAAAGCTAATTAACCGTTAAATTTTTCTGTCTTTCAGCACAATTTTCCGAATTTTTCATTCCGTAAGAACCTTCCATATAGTATTAGAATACTTTAAAACAGATGAATGAAATCGGTAGTCGTTCTCAACTTATGGCGTGACCAAGTAAAATAGTGATTAATTTATATTTATGTTTATGTGTATACAGAAATTTATAATCTTAAAATTTTCAGGCGAGCATGAAAACTAAACAAATGACACTGTCCAAAAACAATAACTTCAGACGGAAACCAAAAAACTTTCCAAAAGCCACTTCCATAAAATTTGGATGAGTAATCGCACCTCTATTTCATATTGAATACAGTTAGCGTGTAAAACGTTGGAAACGGCCTGTTTTCGTTTTAATGTGCGATACTCACGACATTGCCGGCTTTCCCGAAAGTCGTGACTCACGGCTTTGGAAGCCGAAGCCGGTAGTCCTTGAGCTTCACCAAAGTTTTTAACATCTACTTAATTAGATGGTAGTATAGTAAATTGTTTTTTTTAGTAAGGTCAATAAGGTATACTTATGTTGTTACGTTATTTTTATGTCGCTGGAGAGTTTTATAGCATTATTTTGTTGTTTTTCTTTGGTTCTAGGGTGTGGTATTGTACTATTAGTAAGAATCAAAAGTACGGTGTTGGTATTTTTATTCGAGTTCTTGGAACGAAAACACGCAGGTGTCCCGCGTGATGAAATTTAATTTAATAAATTTATTTCACAAAGACTTAGAATAGGTACTTCAGAAGCTAGTGCACGGTTTCGATCGATCGTTTTATATGGAGAAGAACCGACAAGAAACTCTACGTTTAGCTTTGAAAAAGAAACTGAAATGAGTGATGGCCTTAACCTCCTACATCAGTGGAAACGTTGCTCCCTAATTATACATTGTTGTTGTATCTTGGTCTTATCATGACTGACAACAACAAATAACAACAACAACAACGCTAACAATGCTAACATGAGATGTATAAGATTTTAAAATAGCGGAGAGTAGTGTCCATGATTGAGTGTGAATCCTTCTTGAACATAACCACGTGATGTTTTGGATATCTTGGCCATTTGTTAAGAAGGCAAGTCTTTATAAAACTATCGCATAGTAAGCCTTTTAACGTTCCCACTGCTGGTACTCAGGTCTCCTCTTTAGGATAGAGAATAGGCCGTAATCCACCATGCGGGCCTAGTGCGGGTTGGTGAATATCACATGTCTTCGAATTTTTTGTTCCAGGACATGCTGGTTTCCTCACGGTTTCCTTCGCCATTTTTGAGCGCAGTGGTGATGAAATAAATTACACAAAGTAATGTGCGGTTTCCTAACGGTTTCCTTCGCCGTTTTTGAGAGAAGTGGTGACGAAATAAATAACACAAAGTACGAGTAATGCACCTGACTGGGTATGAACCGGCAACCTACAGCTCGTAACTCCCATTAATTCTCGGCCACCACTGATCTACAACGCCATCTAGTCCATAAAACTATAGTTCACATAAATGGGGTCACATGAAAGATGATGACCACCATGTTTCGAAGAGCTTGAGTTATCAACCCCTCACTGGTAACTTACTACGCTTTAAAACCATGCAAAGTGAATGTGACCCTGCCCAACCTATAATATTGAAACCAGTTCTCCACACAATACATCACGCTATATAAATTCCACACAAAGACTGTCTTGCATACTTCAGTAATTGGCTAGCAAACAAAAATAATATCCTCAATAAATCTTTTAGGCCAATCATTCCAACTTGACCTTTATTATCGAAGCGCTATAAAACAGTCCATCACATTTTTCTTTGGCAAAAAAATATAAATGTAGTAGCTACATGCATACATTATGATGTATATCTACATCAACGCTGACAAATGTATGGAATAAATCAAAGGAGCACGGACGGAGTCGTTTCATGCGACATGAGGCATATGAGCATGACACAAAACGGGCAGAAGGTCCATTTAAAAAAAAAAGTGGCATACTACCTATGCAAAAATTAAAGCCATATATGGTAAAATATTATTTTTAGTACGAGTACTTATATGCGAAACTTGAACATAGTTTGTCCAGAAACAAAAAAAAAAAAAATTACATAGGTCACAATTTGGACACCACCGACACAAAGTACAATACAGGTTACAGCAGGTTATAGCGGGTGTTAGGCGCCAGCGTACGGCCGGGTGCGAAAGCAAAACATCCTCTCAGTCACCCGGATGGCCCGATGACCAAGAATTTTTGTGGTCAACGAGGTAACATAATAAGCTTATAACTGTGTGATTTTTCATGATACAGTTATGAAAATTTGTACCTACATATATTCATTACATAAAAATACTAAACATGTGTTTCGTGTTTCCATATACTAAAACGTATGTTATAGAACCCGTCCGGTTCGTCTAACCCTATTGAATGACTTTTTCATGAAATACCCCTTCATTGAAATAAGACGATCTGAGAGTATTTTATTGATAATCTTTCTTAATTCATTATTGTACACACAAAAACTTAGCCTTAATACATTCATAATTTACAATTCATGTACAAAGGCGAGCTTAACTCAACAATAAGTTTCTCCCAGCAAACCTTTGAGTGACAGAGAGAGATCACATTCGAGGGTAGGATCCAGTGTATAACATAAACCTATATAAATACGACTAAAATACATAAACATATATTATATATACTAATATTATGTCAATTGAGAAAGGAAGTGCTCTTTAATTTTCCTCTTATCCTTTTTATTTTCCTTTAATCTTATCTTTGTGGTCTAGTTTCCGCACTCAGTCCTTGGTAAAACATTGTGTGTGGGGCCATGGCAGTCTTCATGTCAACCAGCTCATCTCTCTCCAGAAGCAGATGAGTCCTTTCAGTTTACTCAGCGCATCTATGAGTGAATTCGATGCTCTCAAGAGTGTTCTTCTTTCATTTACAGGTCGAGGAGCACATGCGCAACAGTTTCCTCCAACGCTATGCATGCTCTGCACAGAGGAATATTTGTGATAGTCATTGTGAAGAAGTATTGCAGTTCATTGATTATTCCTCTTCTTCCTCGAGTCGTATTCCTCATTACTGAGGGTGGTGAAGTTCCCGCTGGATTAGCTTCTTATTGATGGTTTTTCGTCATCTGTGACGGTTCTTAGCGTCATGAAGTGCATTGATTATTAATCTACACTAATATGGTGTATGTTTTTTTTGTTTGTAGGAGGTAATCTCTGAAAGTACTGGTCTGATCACAAAATTTTTTTCACTGGTAGAAAGCTTCTTTATTCCTGAGTTACATAGTCTATATTGCAGGCGAAGCCGCAGGCAAGAGCTAGTTTTGTATAGATATAAGTACGTATTAATAATTTAATTATCCCGACGCTTTCATCTTTAGGCCATTTTTGTTTTTTGGGATTAAACCCTGAAAAGTCACCAGAGTTGTGATTCACTAAAGCCACCTGATAATTACCATCAGCAAGGCCTACTTTTTAAGTCCGTTTGAAGTAATTTTATTCCACTCCAATCGACTCGGCGCCATGACAGTGGTAATGTCAATAAGTAATGAGCAAGTCGAGTGAAGTAAGATTTTGGTACCTTGTGTTCCTTCTTTAGGGTTCCGTACTCCAAAAGGAAAAAACGTAACCCTTATAGGATTACTTTGTAGTCTGTTTGTCTATCAAGACCGTTATCTCGGGAATGCGTGGAGGTATCAAATTGAAATTAAAACCATATAATCAAGTCTGCGATTCTTTAAGGCTGTGACGAAGTATTTGAATTGGAAATAGTTGTTGATTTAATTTATTTCGTCCAAAACTGTCCAGCCGTCCAGAGCGTGAATTGATGCGAGAGGTTTGTATGTGTGTTTGAGTGTATGCGATCCTTTACAATATTAGCATAGCATAGTCGGCCTTATAATGTTGCCACTGTTGGGACTGAGGCCTCCTCTCTAGGAGAAGGAATGGGCCGTAATCCACCACGCGGGCCCAGTGCAGGTTGGTGGATGTCACATGTCTTAGAATTTTTTGGTTCTAGGACATGCCGGTTTCCTTACGATGTTTTGAGAGCAGTGGTGATGAAATAAATTACACAAAGTAATGCGCCTGGCTGGGTTTGAACCCGCGACCTACAACTCGTAAGTCGGGGCCGTTACCACTCGGTCACCACTGTCTCACTACAACATTAATTGGATTTTATTGAACAGTTGTTCTAAGCTTTTCTTCTGTTCCTTTTAACTTTACAACTTCCTTCATATTTTTATCGGCTAATGTTTTAATAGTATGTTTTAGTTATGAAGGTCTTTATGAGGCGTGTGTGATGTATTCTGGTGATGTGATATATTGATAAGGCGTGTCCCAAATACATAATTACGCGTGTCGTCGGCCTAATAGCCATCACTTGTTTTGTAGTAGAAAAAACGTTTTTGTATTTTTTTTATGAGTGTTAGATATTAATTTTATACTTACATGGTGTTTTTTATGGCGATTATGTATGTTTTTGCCTTTGTTTAAAACCTTGTATTCTTCAAGTAGCTGGTATTATAATATTTTCTTGTCTCTAATATGGTTTGTTTGCTATGACTAAAGTTTTTGTTTTAATTTCATATTAGTTATGGGGACTACAATGTAAAAATAATGCAAATATTATGAAAGCGAATGTTTGTGTGTGTCTGTGTATGTGTTTTGCTAGTTAACGCCCACACGGCTTTCCTGGAATTGTATTACCTAGTTATATTTTATTTATTAAGGATTACCATACAACACAAATCTTCAGCAAAGTATAAACTGGGTAAACTCTACACAATCATGGCGTACACTCAAACATAGGTGACCACAGCTTACACGTTATTGAATAAACATTAAAAAAATATACATAAACTAATGCTTGACTGTGATCATTGATGGTGAGGCACAGTAGTTTATGAAGAGCATATGCGCTCTAGCCTTGAAGACACCTAAATTATAATCGGACGGGAAGACCGCAGCAGGCAAATTTTTCCAGTCCTTCGATGTACGCGGTATAAATGAAGAGGCGAAATGCTTAGTTCGTACCATAGGGTTTTTTTTTTAATTGATATAGACTAGTGCTTGACTATTAACAATGTATCTTAGGGTGGATACTTGCCATATGTCGTCCGGTAGAAGAAAGTAATGGTGGAATTAAGCCATGCAATTGCAAACATGCTCCGATTACACAACTAGTTCAAGAGACATCTTGTTAAGGCCCAAGCGACAGTGACTTTCTGAAGCCTACTCCTCGGTAACGGCTAGGTTTATAGGTTTGAAAAAATATATGTTTATTATAGATTCATGAACCACATTATTAACATTTGATTTTTTCGTGCAATTACTTTTGTCTAAAAAAAATATTTAACAATTTCGCAACTTTTTTCAGAAAAAAAAAAAAAATTACACTTAAAAATTGGTGGTCAAATATTCTTCAAAGTGAACAAAGCATATGAAAATCAATCAAAATTTCGCAAAGAAAAAACGGTGAGAGCATTATACCTCTTTTACTGAGACTTTATTTTAAAGAATACATTGTTCTACATTGTTTTATTTGGATTTTATATTCGTCGACCTTTGTAACTGAGATAACATCTTTTTTTGTTATATCTATTTGTTTATAACTCATTTGTAATGTGTACATAAATCATCATCATCATCATATCAGCCGAAAGACATCCACTGTTAGATATAGGCCTCCCCCAAGCGTCGCCACAACGACTGGTCCTGTGCGTCACGCATCCATCGGATTCCCGCGACCCTGACCAGGTCATCGGTCCACCTTGTTGGAGGCCTTCCAACAACGTACATGTTATTTAATAATCGCACCTCTATAACTGCTATAACCTCTATTCTCACCTCTATTAATGAAATCATCTATAAATGAGATAGATATTTATTTATACCTGGATATTTGAGACACTGGGTAACTGGAATACCTCTTTAAGTGAGACAAATTTTCAGGTCCCTTGAAATCCCAGGTATCCGGGTTCATGTATTCATGTATTATACGCCGCCACAAAAAACACTAGAAGCGGCCACAAAAAAAAAGAAGCGGCCGCAAAAAACAGCTGAAGCGCGCGACACTTCTTGTGTCCGGTGAAGCTTGAAGCCGCTTCAAGCGTTTTTTTGTGGCGGCACCGCCACACACGAGCCACAAAAAAAGGCCGCCTCAAAATGAAGCTTGAAGCGAAGGTTAATACAATACGGATAAAGAGAAAATTTTGTTTAAAAATGAGTAAGCAATATAAAAACATAGTTTGCATAGCATTTACATGAAAAAAAAGTCCTAATATGTTTTACCTATAGGTGTACAATTTAAAAAAAATATCGTCTTATTTTATAATTAAGCAAAATTATTCTATGAAATATTAAGGAAATGCGAGGTGAACCTAATGAACGGTGAGGCATCATGCCTCAAATTTAAAATTGATATTCTGCCGTATGTCTAAAAGAATCCCGTTGTACAGATTTGCATCGAGTGTGCCTGTCCGTCCGTCCATAACAGCCGTCGAGCGAACCTGGTCAGTTCCGAATATAAATAGGATTGCCGCTCAATATTGTGAACCGAGCATCGCGATGGCTGGACCAGATTCAGTTATGATGTCTGCCGTTTTTAATTGATTACGGAACACAATAAAGATGAAGTTGGAATAGATAGGTTCTTTTGAAGGCTTTGGTTAATTTATAGATTTTTATTTTGGATTTAAAATGACTGGCCTGTTGGTCTAGTGGTTAGTGACCCTGACTGCTATGCCGGAGGTCGTGGGTTCGATTCCCACCCAGGACAAATGTTTGTGTGATGAGCATGATCATTTGTTCTGTGTCTGGGTGTAATTTATCTATAATATGCATGTATTTAGAAATATATATGTATGTTTATCAGTTGTCTAGTACCCATAACACAAGCTCTGTTTAGTTGGGACAAGACGGCGTTGTGTGATAGTTGTGGAATATATTATTATAAAATAAGTCAGATGTAAAAGAACAAAAAGTCAAAAGTTAGATGAAGAAATATGTCAGCACTTTTGCATCTGATTTTTTTTAAGGTGGGTAATGATCCAGTGACTTCTCCCGCTCTTAGACTGCACGAGAGGGCATGTCATTTACTGACTAAAACACACTCGTATGTTCCTTCTCTGCTTTGCGTTTCAGGGCCCCAGAGTTCTTTCGTACTACCCATGGTCCCAGTAGACTTCGATCTTGCTGGGCCCCTAAGGTTTTGCTGAGATCTTGATCGAGATCGAGATTAAAAGTATCCTATGTGCTATTCTAGGATATTTTCTACCTGTGTACCATGTTTCATCGCATTCCGTTCAGACGTTCGAGCGTAAAGAAGTAACAAACATACACACACACACTCAAAAACTTAAGTCTTAATAAAATTAGTGTGAATATGACACGAGTAGTACGGTGTTGGCCGAGTGATGACGGCCCCGACTTACGAATCCAGCCAGGCACAATACTTTGTGTAATTTATTTTCATCACCATTGCTCTCAAAACGGTGAAGGAAAACATCGTGAAGAAACCGGCATGTCCTAGAACCAAAAATTCTAAGGCACGTGAATCCGCCCGCCAACCCGCGTGGAGTTAGCTTGGTGGATTACGGCCCATTCCTAGAGAGAAGGCCTGAGTTCCAGCAGTAGGGACATTAAAAGGCTGATTATGCCATGCTAAGACACGAGTTTTCTGATGGCTTGACAGCATGCATTATTACCTGTTTCATTTTCCTCAATCTTTTTTTTTTTTATCTGTTATAAACTAGTACTTGACTGCGATCCCGCCTGATGGTAAGCAGTGATGCAATCGTTGATGGTGAGGCGCACTAGTTTATTAAGAGCCTATTCACTCTAGCCTTGAAGACACCCAAATTATAATCAGACGGAAAGACCGAAGCAGGCAAACTGTTACAGTCCTTCGAAGTACGCGGTATAAATGACGAGGCGAAACGCTTAGTCCGGACCGTAGATGTTTCAACAACGTAAGGGTGGATACTCGCCGTGCGTCGGTTTGTCCGATGGTAGAAATGAGATGGCGGAATCAAGTCATGCAATTCCTGCGCACACTCTCCAAAATCACCTGTGAAAATCAATATTTGCCAGCCAGCCTACATTTCAGGATCCCAAATTACCTTCCTACCTCACATCAAAATCGGCTTTTCGGTACAAACAGAGATAACACCCAGGAGCACTCACTTCTACCGCTCTTAGTTAATTTTAGCTGACACGTTAGCGCCCGATTGTATTTTCATGCCGTCAGATGAAATTAGATTCAGCTCAGTTCCCTTAAAACGATTACACAGAATGTCCATTCAGTCTAGTTGTTACTTTTTGTTATCACCATTTTCCTAGGCAGTCGCCGACTTCTGCGTGGTAGTAATGCTTGCAAAGGAGAAGGCTGACCGCATAAGGCAACGGCGCTCTTGCCGCGGCCGGGATTCCGAACCCGATTTCCGGCCACCGTAGGCTCGGGCTTGCGGACGGCGAGCTACGGGTAGCTCGCTGTACGACCGTCCGGTAACTGTCCGGACCGAGCCCAAGTCGTCGACGGCGCGCACTGTTCCCGCGCACCTCAAGGAGTTGTCAGCCACAGCAAGGGCCCAGCTGGGTCGAAGCCGGGGCCAGGGTTAGTTTTGAAAGATAGCTCGAGCCCCGGTATGAAGGCTAGAAGGAACGGGGTGGGTTTTTAGTCAGTAAGAGTCTGATCTATCTCCCGCTCCGCCCAAGAGCGGGGGTTGTCATTGATGATTTTCCCACTATAAAAAAATCACCAGTTTCCTTTTTCAGTTGAAAGGCGCGCACTAAGAAGACAATGATCGGTCCTGAGATTCTCACCACCCTCACGAAGTCAGTCTAGTTCCGAAAGAGGGGAGGCTTGGCCCCGCTATGAAAGGCAAGAAGGAACGGGGTAGGTTTTTTAGTCAGTAAGAGTCTGACACTATCTTACGCTCCGCCCAAGGGCGGGGATGTCATTTGAATGATTTTTAACCACCGATAAAAAAACCCTCACGAAGTCATCGGTCTATCAGCGCCTTTTTGCAGGCGGTCAGCACACAAAAACCTTTCATCCCTATCGACTATCTGTTCTGCGAGCACTATGCATCTTCATTCATGACTTGATCATGCAAACTTCGAGCATATCCATTCCCATCACCCTTTGGGAGACTTTAACGCCCTGGGGCCCAAGTCTGCTATTTTTATAAATTCGTTATTCCAACACGATCCCATTGTCATTTTGGTAAAAGTTTGTAATCTGCTAATTCATAATGATCGGCCAATGGTCTTGTAATAGAATTGTGGTAGAATGACAATACCGAGCTTATTAAAAAGCACTAACTGCGCAATGACGTCGCGTCGTACTGGTAGGTCAGGTCAAAGGAACTGTCAAAATGTTTGCAGATTACCACATACGTCGACGATTACCATTATAAGCTATATCTTTCAATGGAGTGTCAGTGGTTGACCAACGGAAAGTCATAATGACGCCATTATATTAGTAGATTACTAAAACTTGTCAAAATCAACAATTATGAAATCAATGATAGACCATTCTGACACTATTGTAATAGCAGACTTGAGGCCCTGCTCACGACTTAGCGGCGTGCAGCGCGGCTAGCGGGACGGCATAGGTAAGTGGCGTCTGGTGGCATGCTTCAACCATTTTGATACTTTTGATCTTACCGCGCACCGCCCCGCGCTTAGCTGCACTCACAGCGTCAAAGAGTATGAAAATGTTAGAATCATGTTACGAGACGCCACTCATAGCACCCCGCACCCACTTACCGATGCCTTCCCATTCACCGCGCGGCTTGCCGTTAAAACCGTAATCGTGACCAGGCCGTAAGCCTTCTGATGAGGACCATTGTGGATGAACACGTTTCAGAACTAGTGTGAAAATACCCATTGTAATTTGTAGGAATTGGATAAACCTCTGAACTTTTTTTTTTTTTTTTTTGTATAAACTAGTGCTTGACTGCGATCCCTTGGTAAAAAGATCTCATTATGTAGCTAATTGCGGTTAGGGACAGTTGGCGCTGTGATAGAACGATTGGCCGATGCGCTATGTCACGGTCTCGATTCGCTTTCGGAACTAATAGACATTTGTTTGACCAACAGACTTTAACTCACTAAAGTCGGGATCGTACTTTTAGTTTATTTTTATTTTACCCGCTGTCTATTCTGGCCAGATACGACAAAATCATTTGCATGAAATCACTATTCATGTTTACACATTTTCTTCTTCTTCTTCTCAGTCGTGCGCTCCTGGCGGAGTGGTCGTGGTCATGAATCGTCTGGTAATTAGGTTTCGGCTTTTGCAAGAATTCACCATCTCTCTGTATTCCTAGCATTGCACGTGCATTCAATGAGGGAACACTAAGAAAATGTTTTGATGAGGTCTGTCCATCTGGTAGGTGATCGACCGCGAGAACGTTGACCCGATTGCGGATGATATGTCCAAACATTTTGAAGATTCGCAGTTGCACAATCGATGAAAGTCTTTGTTTGATGCGAAGCTCACACATTTTATCACATATCACATATTATATGACTCCTCAAAAGTCGCTGGAACGACCGGTCCTGTACGCCTCGCATTCATCGAATACTCGTGACCCTCACCAGGTCATCGGTCCACCTTATGGAAGGCCTTTCAATGCTGCGTCGTCTGGTACGCGGTCGACACTTCAGGATCAAGACCTGGAGACTTACCATGACGTGTTAAAATGTCAGGTGTGCAAGCGAGAAACAGATTTGTTCAGGTGGAAATCATCCAATGACATCTTGGCGGGGTGAAAGGACGTGTCAGACTTTTACCGACTAAAACCTACTCCTAGTTCCTTCGTTGCTTTTCATTCCAGGGTCGGGTTTTTTATCAGAAGCGAACCCATGGCAGCAATAGGCTTGTGTAAAACTGTAGGGGCCACAGTTTCCTTGGGGCGCGCGTGGAATACTAAGCGCCGTCGACGACTTGGGTTCGGTTCAGACGGTTAAAGGACGGTCGGACGGCGAGCTACCCATTGCTTGCCGTCAGGACTTACCGGTTATAATAGTGGCGTGCCCGGCACTTTGGAGAGGGATGGATGTATACACCCTATATACTCCATCCCTTTAACATAATATAATATATATATAATATTCCACAACTATTACACAACGCCGTCTAGTCTCAAGCTAAGCAGAGCTTGTGTTATGAGTACTAGACAACTGATAAACATGCTTATATATTTCTAAATACATACATATTACAGATAAATTACACCCAGTCATAGAACAAATGATCATGCTCATCACACAAACATTTGTCCTAGGTGGGAATCGAACCCACGACGTCCGGCATAGCAGTCAGGGCCACTAACCACTACACCAACAAGCCAGTCAAAAGTTTAACAGTTTAGTATAGACGGTAAAATGGATCGCATTAAGAGCTAGTGGCAGCACTGTTGACAAGTCTAGATACTCGTAAATCTATATCTATTTCAGTTCATCTAACAATTCATTTAAATAATTAAATCGGATATTATTTCCATCCAAGTCTCTCGCAGAATAGCTCTTATCCGTAATCTATCCGATAGATATCCAGTCAGTGTCTCTTTCTACTGGCGATGTAAATTGGGGAATGCATCGCACATCGCTGTCTGATTGATTTTCCATGTAGTATTGTGGGTACATGTTTGAACAGAAATGTAGGAGCTGAGTGGCTTGAGTGTGTGATGAGTCTTGGAGTAGGTAATCTTGGTATTTAATTAAATTAATTGTAATATTTTTTTAACAAAAGTGTTTTATATATTTTTTGTTGATTATGAAGACAAACATATTTATAATTACCACTATCACATATTTATATTATCAAAAGTATGTCTATGTTTTTTTTTTATTACTGAAAATAGTACATATTTACTATATCTATTATTACATTCAATACTATTACTATATAATAATGTTCTACACAACACCGTCTAGCCCAAAGCTAGGCAGAGCTTGTGTTATGAGTACTAGACGATATTCTATTACCATTACACAACACCGTCTAGTCCAAAGCTAAGCACAGCTTATGTTAAGAGTACTAGACAACTGATAAACATACTTATATATTTCTAAATACATACATATTATAGATAAATTACATCCAGACCCAGAACTAATGATTGTGCTCGTCACACAAATATTTGTCCTGCGTGGGAATCGAACCCACGACCTGTGGCATAGCGGTCAGGGCAACTAACCACTAGTACAACAGGCCAGTCGATGGTAAAACTCACAGAATTCCTGAAATCAGGAACAGTTTTTTAAACTAGTAATCTAGTGTCAGATTGTGTACATGTCAACAGAACTCTGTGTTCACTGTTCATTACGCTGATGCGAGTACACACAGTTTGAGCTAACTAGTAACACTAGTAACCTTATTACCCGGTCCTTCGGCTCTTGTACCCTTTTTTAGTCCAAAACCTGAAATTTTCAGGCACCTGGCTTTGAATAAGTGATGCAACGGATATATTTCGGTTCTGGACATGGATTCAGAAATAATATTATATCGGTTTCGGATATGATATGTAATAATAATGCACAACTTAAGGCATTAAGTCCGCCTTTGTACTCTTTTGTGCATGAAGAATAAAATAAATAAATAAATAAACTTTTGACACAACGCCATCTAGTCCCAAACTCAGCTGAGTTTGTGCTATAAGTACTAGTAACCTTAATTACTAATAAACAAACTTAAATACATATTTCTAAATACGTAAATATTATAGATACTCGTAAATCACACCGAGAACACGTACAATGGTCCGCATAGGACTAAATGCGGAAACCATACTAAGACATAGACATAGACATTACACCGAGACACAGAACAAAAGATCATGCTCATGACACAAACAATTGTCTTGGCTGAGAAGCGAACTAACAACCTCCGGCATAGCAGTCAGGGCCACTAACCACTAGACTAAATACTCCACGTCCATCGCAAAAGTTTAAAAATGACCCATGTCCATTGGACGACAGTTATAAGCTATTTTGTATGCACAACCTTAAAACCTGACAAACTTATCTGCCCCCTCATAATTTCGCAAATTATGTAAAACGAGTACATTACCCCCTTTCCTTATAATAAATAAACCTTATCATTTATTTATCTCTATCTCCAAGCATGTTTTATTTTATTGCATTTGGTTTAAACTGCCAATGTTATCAGGGAGATATCAGCGGGAGTAGAATATTCATTGGAGAAGTAAATCCAGTGTGCAGTGAGCGAGATAAATCTTCATTAAATAACGCTTATCTGTGCTACGTGGGGTTTCCATGCGCGCGCCGCCGGCCCGGACATTTTAGAAGCGAGCGCAGCTTTCGGAACACACATGCATATTCTGATTGTGATCTAGAACGAACGTTACAGTTAATGTAGATGCAATTTATGCTTATTTAAAACTGTGCTTTTTAACCGTGGTTTTAGTCACCATATTTACTTAAGCAAAATAAATGTTCAAGTTTGAAAAATCGCTTTAATTCTTAATTGTACACAAAAACATACATTATATCCCGTCCAATTATAATTTAGATGTCTTCAAGGCTAAAGTGAATAGGCTATTAATAAACTAGTGCGCCTCACCATAAACGATTGCATCACTGCTTACCATCATGTGGGATCGGAATCGAGCACTGATTTATATCATTCAAAAAAACATAGTACACGGTAACACAGACAGGTCGTGTACAACGGCGAGCTGAACCCAACAATGATTTTTCTCCCAGCAAACGTTTGAGTTACAGAGAGAGAACATATTCGGGGGTAGGATCTAGTGCACAATGTAATCCTACATAACTAAATCTAATTTAAATGTCTATTAAAACAAATATTCAATGATGAATTTTGTTTTCATCTTACAAGTGAGTAACTTACATATTCTTGTTAATGAATAAAATATCTTTAACCTCATATTTATGTCAAAGTGGTAATCATTATTATTATTTTGCCACCTTTTTTTATGTTGGTAAAAAATCATCCAGTGACAACCCCCGCTCTAGCCTTCATACCGGGGCTCGAGCTGTCTTTCGAAACTAACCCTGGCCCCAGTAGGCTTCGACCCAGCTGGGTCCCTGCTGTTGCTGACAACTCCTTGAGGCGCGCGGGAACAGTGCGCGCCGTCGACGACTTGGGCTTAGTCCGGACAGTTACCGGACGGCCGAAAAGCGAGCTACCCATTGCTCACTGTCCCCAAGCCCGCGTCTACGGTAGCCGGAAATTGGTATCAGAATCCCGGCGGCGGCGGCGCGGCGGCAAGAATGCCGTTGCCTGATGCGGTCGGCCTCCTCCTTTGCGAGCATTATTTTCCCACCTGTAATGAGAAAAGCTCGACAGTCCCAATACAACTACTAATGTAACTTAGTGAGGCTGTTTACAATGTTTTTTTTATTTAGCTTATACTGTGCCACTGCTGAGCAAAGCCATCTCTCAACTTCTTCCAGATATTTTTTTCTGGAGCCACCTCGAACCAGCCCTTGAAGTAGTTGTCTAGGTCATCTTGCCACCTCCTTTGCAGGTCAACCGCAGCGGTGTCGTCCATCCTCAAACACTTTCTTTGTGGGTTCTCTTTCCGAGCCTTCAGTGTGCATACGGCGGACATGACCTGTCCAATCCTATTTTAGTCTGGGAGCCTTTTTCTTAAATCTATGATCCCCGTTTTTAAGCGAAGCGTGGTGTTTCTTATTTTGTTGGCTCTTTTGACACTGTTTTCAGAGAAATAAATATACTTTTATCACCAAGTCAGTTCAGGATGTTGATCGGTAACGTGCAGCAAACAAACTATACCAAACCACGCAACAGATTTATTACAATGTAGGCTTTAGAACTTTATTCAGTTCAAAACGAGCCGTGAGAAAGTCTCTAGATTAGTTGCCGTGTGTATAACAACACGGCAGCTGACAAAAAAAAGAGGACCACATCTGTGTGGCGTTTGCACGGGTCAAACAGATATGAAAATTCCGACAATTCTGACTGTTAGGCTCGTGCGAACGCCAGCCCAGATTCTGTCAAAGTGGAATGACATCAGCAGCGCATTCTACTGTTTCACTCGTTTTTAAGAGGCTCTTTTCCACTCGCCTATCGCCAACATCGAACATGGTTTAAAAGCTTGTTGCTTCTCTAACGCAATCCAAAGGAATGTTTGATGAAAAGGCAATGCAAAAAAAGAGAAATAACGCCTGAAAACTCTGTTGGCATCCGTTAATTCCGTGATTTACTCAAATATTTTATAAAACTTGTTCCAGAAAATACGTGTTTTTTTTTTTAATCAAATTTTGATTAAAGCAAGGCGGTGTTATATTTTTCTGACTTTTTAATTTTTTGAGTACATTATGAAAGGTCAAAGTTCATGCAAAATAGCAGATTTTCAGAGGTCTTTACTGTATTATAATTGTATAGTAAATAGTTGAATAAATAGTAGCCTAGATAATATCCACAAAATATTGTGACGACCATGAAGGTCACATATTAGTTGGGGTTAAAACTGGGAACGTACTGGATCTTTTAAGGTTTATAGTAATGAAAAAATTTAGAATGAGATTAGAATAGATTAAGATGGATAGATGTCAATAAAGAAAAATATTATTCGTAATTTAATTTTGTATAAAAACACTATTAAAGGCTCCTAACAATATAAATACTAAAATTGAAGATAAAGCCTTTCATTTGCGTCTACCAACGCCACAATATCTAGGTTACCAAAATATCTAATGAAAAATGTGTAATAATATCATAATCGCGTAAGAGCGGTTGAATGAAAAACAGTGAAAATGTATGTCCAATTGCATGCCCTTTAGCTACTACTATTCGTACAACTTTACTGACAAACTTTAAAAAGCAACCTTGAAAACATATTATTTCATACTTCTAAGAGAGATATTTCTAAGAGGGTAGAACCGAAAAGATATATGTATTTGTGTTTATCTCCTTGATGTAACCCGTTAGTGACCTTTAACAATATCCATGGGGCAAAAACGACCCTTTGAGAGTGATTTTAACCGGAATAAACAGGAATATTTTTGTATTTTTTTGCGTTAAAGATGAATACATTAAAGCCCCCATTTTTATCTATTTCGCACTTTCATTGAGTTGAAAAATGTTATCACTTTTAACATTATAGTCGATCTAATGGTATCCATTTAGCATGGACACCCTAGCCATCGCAACCCGTACTGTAGCTTCACCGAGCTACCGTAACTGCTAATAGATTCTTTCTTAAAGCAATTCTACCCATTTTATCGTTTTTAAATTCATACATTTTACAAATAAAATGTCTCATTTAAAACCTATATTATAAACAGACCAAAATATCTAGACATCTCGGTGTGGCGGTAGTTGTAAAGAATAGCGTCGAAGACACGTCAAATCCAATAACGTTTTTAGGGTCATTTTTTGCCGCGTGTCAAGTTATATCGGGTACTTCGTATGTCATTTGCTTAGAGTTTGATGCATCAGGAAACGTAATGCTCGTTAGCGACAGGGGTTAGTGTAATATATTCTCAAATTGACGCACAACATGGTAATTCTGATGTTTTATGGTTGATATTGAGATATGATAAAGGGTGAAATATGGTTTTAGGTTCTGGTATTTTTTTGATGTGGGGAGTCATCTTTCTCCTCCCTTACTGGGTAGATCGAGGTGGAATGTATACAGGGTGTAAGGGACTAGGTCTTGTGATGTGTGTATGAAACTGAATTTATAAAAGGCTTGAAGGAACGGGGTGGGTTTTTAGTCAGTAAGAGTCTGACACTAGGTTGTTATTGATTTTTATACATATAGCTATTATAATATTCCACAACTATCACACAACGCCGTCTAGCAGAGCTTGTGTTATGAGTACTAGACAACTCATAAACATACTTATATATTTCTAAATACATACATATATAGATAAATTACACCCAGACACAGAACAAATGATCATGCTCATTACACAAACTTTTGTTCTGGGTGGGAATCGAACCCATGACCTTCGGCATAGCAGTCAGGGCCACTAACTACTAGACTAACAGGCCAGTCAACATGAGATGATTTTCCCACCATAAAAAAACCTTCCACAAGATTTTTTTCAGGAATCGAAAAAAGTCAGCCTCTCCATACAAACTGTCCGGAACAAAAACCTCATCGGAAGTTATATGTTTGACCCGTTTGGGGTTGAAACACTAGGGCTATGGGGTCCGAGCGATCATCGAGTTGTTCAGGATATCAGCAAACAGTTGGTCGGATCTTCGCGTGACCTGGCTGGGTTTCTCTTCAATCAAGGAATCGCCAGCGTTCTTGGCACTTTTCCCATTGACATCGATGTGGACGAATTTTTTGATGTCCTCTGAGATCCCTTTTTTACTCGTTTGTACATATTATTATTTTAAGTTTGTGTATTCCTATTAATTTATAGTTATGATTAATATATTTAAATAAATATTTTATGTAACTGTCCAGTGTCCAATCATGTTTATAATTTTCTGGTGGATTTCTTTTTTTCCTTACCTGAAAAAATGTTCTTGAAGGTCAGTTTCATTTACTGAGCAAGCTACCCCCTGTCCCTCCCTTACACCCTGTATTGTTTAGTATTTTACTGACATTCTACCTCTCTCTGCGAGAGTCACCGTGGCGATAGAACACAAAAGGTAACTGAAGAAACATAGGCGAGTTTTAGTAAATACATAGTCTGACTCTCTATCTCGTTCCAGCTAGACCGGAACTCTGTAAGGAATTATTTGGCGATTGACAATGAAGTAACTAAAAAAAAAACAAAGTATTAAGTTAAAGCATTATATTATAATCATCCTTATAATGTTCTTACTGCTGAAACTCAGGCCTCCTCTCTAGGAGAAGGAATTGGCCGTAATCTACCACGCGGGCCAGGTGCGCGTTGGAGGATTATAGTTCTAGGACACGCCAGTTTTCTCACGATGATTTCCTTCACCGTTTTGAGAGCAGTGGTGATGAAATAAATTACATAAAGTAATGCGCCTGGCTGCGTTTGGGCCACCGACCGGCAACTCGTCAGTCGGGACCAATTTGGCCCCTCTTTGAGGCGTGGCTAGAAAGACCTCACAGCGTCCTTACCTTCCGCATGACACAGGTCCTCACCGGACATGGTTCGTTCGGGAGTTTCCTGCACCGGATTCATGCGGAAATGACGCCCGGGTGTCGCCACTGTGCGGAACGCCCGGAGGACACGGTGGAGCACACAGTCGAGGTGTGCCCTGCTTGGGCACGCCACAATCTTGGCGGTAAGTCCCCTCTTTGAGGCGTGGCTGGAAAGACCTCACGGCGTCCTTACCTTCCGCATGACGCAGGTCCTCACCGGACATGGTTCGTTCGGGAGTTTCCTGCACCGGATTCGTGCGGAAGTGACGCCCGGGTGTCGTCACTGTGCGGAATGCCCGGAGGACACGGTGGAGCACACAGTCGAGGTGTGCCCTGCTTGGGCGGAGCATCGCCGTGCCCTCGTGGGGGCGATCGGCGGCGGAGACCTCTCGCGCCGGGCCTTGGTTGAGGCCATGGTCCGGAGCGAGGAGGAGTGGCAGGCGGTCGCCGACTTCTGCGAAGCAGTAATGCTCGCAAAGGAGGAGGCCGAACGCATCAGGCAACGGCGTTATCGCCGCCGCCGCCGCCGCCGGGATTCTGATCCCGATTTCCGGCCACCGTAGGCGCGGGCTTGCGGACATGCATCGCCGTGCCCTCGTGGGGGCGATCGGCGGCGAACTTGCGGACAGTGAGCAATGGGTAGCTCGCTGTCCGGCCGTCCGGTAACTGTCCGGACCAAGCCCAAGTCGTCGACGGCGCGCGCTGTTCCCGCGCGCCTCAAGGAGTTGTCAGCAACAGCAGGGACCCAGCCGGGTCGAAGCCTACTGGGGCCAGGGTTATCCGAAAGGGCGCTCGAGCCCCGGTATGAAGGCTAGAAGGAATGGGTTGGGTCTTTTAGTCAGTAAGAGTCTGACACTATCTCCCGCTCCGCCCAAGAGCGGGGGATGTCAATGCATGATTTTTTCCCACCATAAAAAAAAAAAAAGGTGTGCCCTGCTTGGGCCAAGTATCGCCGTGCCCTCGTGGGGGCGATCGGCGGCGGAGACCTCTCGCACCGGCCCTTGGTTGAGGCCATGGTCCGGAGCGAGGAGGAGTGGCAGGCGGTCGCCGACTTCTGCGAAGCAGTAATGCTCGCAAAGGAGGAGGCCGAACGAATCAGGCAACGGCGTTATCGCCGCCGCCGCCGCCGGGATTCTGATCCCGATTTCCGGCCACCGTAGGCGCGGGCTTGCGGACAGTGAGCAATGGGTAGCTCACTGTCCGGCCGTCCGGTAACTGTCCGGACCAAGCCCAAGTCGTCGACGGCGCGCACTGTTCCCGCGCGTCTCAAGGAGTTGTCAGCAACAGTGGGGACCCAGCCGGGTCGAAGCCTACTGGGGCCAGGGTTATCCGAAAGGGCGCTCGAGCTCCGGTATGAAGGCTAGAAGGAACGGGGTGGGTCTTTTAGTCAGTAAGAGTCTGACACTATCTCCCGCTCCGCCCAAGAGCGAGGGATGTCAATGCATGATTTTTTCCCACCATAAAAAAAAGGGACCAGTTTGGCGTTTCACAGTTTTCTATAAAAATAGCTTTGTATAGGCGTAACTCACATTATTTATTATCTCTTCCGTAAAATCATTGAATTATGAAGCTATTTTTATTTTATCACAACAAATACAATTTTTAATCAACCAATTAAAATTAAAATGAACTTCTTAGATTATCCGGGCTTTAGTTCTTTCATTATCACAAAATGATCAAACAAAATAACACTAGAAATAATATTCTTGATACTCAAAAGTCAATGTTTACACATTACACGGACATAAAAACGCCGTGACCCTTACTGAGCAGAGCAAACGTTTAGGGTCCTCAGTGAGACCGAAAAGGCTCCTTGTTGTCAATTTGAGGTTGGCTTTAGGATTCAATACGTTGGTTTTGCTTTCGATTTCTTATTTTGGGTTGTTTAAGGGTTTATTAGAAGGTTTGGATAAGGTGTTTTTTAACCGACTTCGAAAGAAGGAGGTTCTATGTCCGCCTGCATGTATTGTTTTATTATGTATGTTCGCCGATATCGGTCAATTGTGGACCGATTTTGAAAATTATTGTTTTCATTGAAAGGATACTCTTCCAAGTTGATCTGATCATGAACTTTGAAGATATGGAATAGAACTCCTCATAGGATCACAGCTTAACTGTCGTAACAAGTAAAATTGCTTTGTTTATACAAAGTTTATAGAAAGAAAAAAATAAAACCGACTTACTAAAAAAAAACACTAAAACTATCAAAATAACTTTAATTTCGGAAGTCGGTGTTTCTGTAATAGTTTTGCCTCTTCGTTATTTAACACCGACTTCCGAAATTAAAGTTATTTTGATAGTTTTAGTGTTTTTTTTTAGTAAGTCGGTTTTATTTTTTTTGTAAAAAGTTTTTTATTTCACACTTTTTAGTTGCAGCCAGAGTACCTTTTTCTCATGACAATTCCAATTAACTCAAACCCTGCTAGGATACATTGTTTTATTATGAAGTTCCCGTGTCTACCTTCCGGCTCCATCATCATCATCAGATCAATTCGATAGTACCTTATGGCCAAAATGCATCTCATGACAATTCTAATAAGCCCAAACACGGCTAGGATACATTGATTAATTACGGAGTTCCGGTGCCTATCTTCCGGCTCCATCATCATCATCAGATTAGTTCGATAGTACCTTATAGCCAAAGTGCATCTCATGACAATTGTAATAAGCCCAAACACGGCTGGGATATATTGATTAATTTCGGAGTTCCTGTACCTATCTTCCAGCTCCGTCATCATCATCAGGTCACATCGATGATACCATTTTCAACATACCTATTCAGAACTATTCATTTATTTGTAACTATGTTCATTGAGAGATTGGTGTGACTATGAACTTCCGTTGGCCATTTCTGGTCGTCTTCACCAGTTCCACTTCATCAAATGTCATGTTTTGACTATAAATGCTTAAGTCTTTGATAAAAATACCAAAAGAACTATATGGTTGCCTATAATATTTGAGGAGTTCCCTCGATTTCGCCAAGATTCCATCATCAGATCCCGACTTGGTGACTATGGGACCATTTGGGAAGTATACCCTTTCTAACAAAAAAAGAATTTTTCAAATCGGTTGGCAAGTGACGAAGTTATGCGCGAACATACATAAAAAAAAAAAAAAAAAAAAAAATACAAACATCTGAATTGAGAACCTCCTCCTTTTTTAGAAGTCGGTTAAAAAGGGGGAGAGGATGTATCGAATTGATCTGGTGATTAAGCCGGAAGGTAAATTAATGTAATCTACGGTTAGATTACATTAGTTTTTTCAGCAGTCTTCGTTATTCGCAGTTTCGTTATTGACCTCGCATAAATTCGTATAATTTCTCATATTATAAAAGTCGACTGTCAAAAAACCTGACGGCACAAAAAAAAATTGCTTCAAAATTACATTTGAGCAGTCTGTTGTAGTTGGTGGCATTAATTTTAGAGGGAGTGTCAAATTATTTTTAACTAAATCTAATGTACCCGTGTTCCTTCAGTTGCCCGCTTAGTATGATCCTGCGATAATAGTACCCTAATCAAAACGAAGCAATAATAAAAATAAAACTTGCTAAGTGTAAGTTGGACGAAAGATTCGGTACTACAATATTAAAATCCAACAAAAAAAGCAATAACAGTCCTTTTTGGGCAGTCGTGTATACGTCACTTGTATAGTGTACCCTTTTCAATTTTTAACTTAATTTTAATTATATTATTAGTTGTTGTAGAGGTAATAGAATACACATCCTGTAAAATTTACTTTCTCCTACGGTTTATGAGATACAGCTCACTGACAGACAGACATACTGACGGACTCACAATAATAGACTCCCATTGGCGGCCTTCACGTAAGAAACTCTAATAAACAGTTACCAAAAAATCTCAAACTCCCCGAGAATTCCTAAATTCCTTTACGAAAACAAAAAAAAAAAACGCAGTAGCACTCCGTAAGTCTGTAATTAATGGTACAATAGACCTATATTTATATACGAGTAGCTAACTGTATACAACAGCCTATTCCGAACATTTTGGGCTCGACAAGACAAGAGACTGACGGCTACATGTCTGAGCCGTGAATTTATTGCCAAATAAGCTTTACAGTAACAATTTTAACAATACACTTGATTAACGAATGTTTGTGTCTTGGAGTGGAAAGGAATGTCGGTTTTCACGTCGAGGGTAACCGAAATGTGGTTAGCGAGTGGTGTGGTAAGAGTTGACGTTTGATTTGCTGTGTGAAAACTTAGGTATTGAGTAAGAGATGAGTATACTTTGTTCGTCGAAATGTTTAGACTGATTTTTTGTTAAGGTTGGAATCTTAATAAAAAATTAGAACGCAAAGCCCTACCTTACCGTATTAGGGTAGTTTTTAGAGTCAAAATAATTACATTTTATTTAGTCCGTATTTTAGATTATAAAAAAATATTGGACACTTATTTTTTATTTTTTCGATTAAACAAAAAATTACAAAGATATAGCCCATTAAAGTTACGTGTGACGTCAACCCGTGCGAAAAATGCAGCATGGCGTGACGTTACACGTAAGTAATCTTTGTCATTTTTGGTTTAATTTACAAATAAAAATATACGTGTCCCTTATTTTTGAATAATCTAAAAGACGGACTAATTAAATTTTTTACGGCAACTAGCCTATTGAAGGGTCATACGTGGGGTTTTAGCAAATAAAAGTCTGTCACGCTCTTCCGCTTCGCCTTACAGCAGGAGAAGTAATTAGACGATGTCACACCTTTATGAAAAACAGTAGGATTTTAGGGTGAGTTGCACCATTTAACTGTTTAACACGTTTAACTAACAGTTGTCAAATCGTCGAATTGACCAATAGGCGGCCGTTTCACGGCTGGTTATGGTTTGGTTATCGTTATAGTTAAATGGTGCAACTCACCCTTATTGTCTAGAAAAAACTACTTTTCAATGAATATTTCTTTTTTTTAATAGACCATTATTAACCTGGCCTAGCCAGCCAGTCACGAGTATCATTGGTAGAAAAATAAATGTTTTTTACAGAGAATACGATTCGGATTTTTCACGTCACTTCATTGACGGGACTAATTAAAAATGGCAGAAATGTACTGCGTCAATCTCAATTTTGAATTGCTCCCCAATTTGGATATAGGGCAGTATTGATAAGGGTACTGTGTTGTAGGAAATACAGGTGAAAATATTTTCAGCAGCTAAAAAAAATGGATATTGTGTACAAAATTATATTCCTTTGTTTATTTCTGGTTGTTTCTTTTTTCAGGTTTGTATTTAGTTAAAATTGTAAAAAAGCTTCCTAAACTTTCGAACATAACTGAAATGTATGCATATTTCGCTTCCTCTTCTGTACCCACGTAAACTACAAGCGGTGACGTCAGATTTCATATTGTTATTTGTTTACTGTGTTGTTTGTTTTTGTTTTTATTTGACAGCTTCCCTTCTACTAGATTTGAATAGTTTCTAACTTTTTTAATTTTGAACTTATTTTAAAAGTTCTTTCTTTTTCGATTTTGAATAAAATTCCTTGTAGACGCAAATAACAAAAAAAAATGTCAACTACCGAATTGTTATAAATAAACATTAATTAGCTAATCTGTATCATATCGGCCGCATGCACAGTGGCCAGTGGTGGGGAAGCACCATCGAGGCCGGCCTAGAAAGAGGTGGCGGGATGACCTAGACTCATACCATGACGACTGGTTCGGGGAGAAAAAGGTCTGGAAAGACTTCGTGGAGCAGAGGGAGAGTAATTGCTAGAAGAAAGCTGATGTTAATTGAAATAAACGAGGTCATTAACGAACCGTCAAAAGTCCGCACTCGGGGTCTGCCAGCGAGCAATGGAACGAAGAATTCTCGGAGTCAAAAGAACAGATCGAATAAGAAACAGTATACTTCGTTCCAAAACACAAATCGCAGACGTAGGTAGCTCAGCCGCAAAACTAAAACGAAACTGGACAGGTCACATCTGCCGCATGTCACAACAAAATTGGGCGAAAGCAACTAGTGACTGGATTCCGAACAGCGGGCGCCGGCGACGCGGTAGGCCCAGAAGAAGATGGCGTGACGATTTGGACTCCTACGTTAAGGATTGGCTAAAAGTGGCTAAGGACAGAAAAAAATTAAACAACGGAAGAGAGAGCTTTGCCTTGCAGTGAGATACAACGGGCTCATAGTAATAATAATAATTGAAATAAAATCAAACATCATCTTTGAAAAAGGCGTGGAAAACCAAACAGTTCTGAAGTCACAAAATCAGAAGCCAATCTATCTCCAACCATTATCGAAACAAAGAAAAATAAACCTTCATATTTATTTCGAGCATATAATAATATAACTTGAGTATATCGAAGGTCGTTCGAGCTTCGACCTGTGTCACAGTAAATTGTAAATGGAATCCAACTGAATCCGTGGTATAATTGGTGTGAAAAGGTCCCAGCGATATGTGCTTGTCTTTTTTCGCCTTCGACGTAGGGTGCCCGATAAATAAGCGAATAGCGATGGTAGAATGCTATCACATGCACCTGTCGATTTTTCAACGAGAGCCTCTGTTTAGTTAGTGTGGAGACGGCTTCTGAACATTTTGTTTAAAACTCATTTTTTTTAGAGTTCCGTAGCCAAATGGCAAAAAGCGGAACCCTTATGGATTTGTCATGTCTGTCTGTCTGTCTGTCTGTCCGTCCGTATGTAACAGCCACTTTTTTTCCGAAACTATAAGAGCTATACTGTTGAAACTTAGTAAGTAGATGTATTCTGTGGACCGCATTACGATTTTCACACAAAAAGTGAAAAAAAAGATTTTGGGGGTCCCATATGTAGAACTGAAACTCAAATTTTTTTTTCATCAAACCCTTACGGATAGGTCTTCTATGGATAGGTCTTCAAAAATGATATTGAGGTTTCTAGCATCATTTTTTTCTAAACTGAATAGTTTTCGCGAGAGACACTTCCAAAGTGGAAAAAAGTGTTTCCCCCTGTAAACTTCAACAGGGGGGGGGGGCCCTGTAACTTCTAAAATAAGAGAATGATAAAACTAAAAAAATATATGATGTACATTACCATGCAAACCGCCAACAAAAATTGGTTTGAACGAGATCTAGAAAGTAGTTTTTTTTTAATACGTCATAAATAAAAATAAATAATATTATTAAAACATCGATCAAAGTTACAATGAACTACAAGAACTTTTATATAACCATTATAGGTATATTACCACTATATTATATACCATATATATATTACCACTATTTATATTATATACCACTATTTCAACTGATGGAAAGCAACGATGCGGTCAACGATAGAGTATGATTGCGTAGAAGCAAATCGGAGCTATTCAATCTTGATATAAAGTTCCAGGATTGTAGCTATCAGGAAACACAGACTCTTACAGGGAATTCTACTAGCTGTATGCACAATTATTGTGTTCCTAAATCTTTTTGTGCGTATGCGTAAGATGTCAACCATTTGGCGCAACGCCGTACTTCTTGTAGTCCAATGATAGAATGGGCTTGGCTGAATTAGGTTATGCGATTTCGACGCACACTTCTTGGAATGCAACCGGTAGGAAACGGGCAGGCTACCAACTCGACATCTATATTAAGACTCATATCTACAGCGTTGGAAGTATTCCCACAAAGGGGCCAATACCCTGATGAGGGACGTTAGAATCCACGTGAGATGTCTCACATTCATATCACACTAGACCGGTCATTGTGGTGACTCTTAGGGGTAGCCTGTGTTGTGGACATGAAGATCTCATTTTAGATGTTTAGCCTTTCAAAGAGGTTGTAAGACTTAAGCCCGCAAGGGCCATGGGAACGTTTTTAAAAAAAATCAAAATTGAAAATAATTTATTTCAAATAGACTATTTGCAGGCACTTTTGAATAGTCAAGGTCAGTCCAAGAAAAGTGAAGCTAAATTGCACGTTCCAAAGCGTAGATCTCTATGGAGGAGAACGTGCAAGAAACTCGATGGACACTCTTTTAAATCATATTATGTGTTACATTATAATGCTTGGTTACGTATTTCATGTTGCTTCTATTATGTGAGCACAATTTAGAATTTAGATAATAAAATAAAAAAATAATTAAAAGATACAAACTGGATTAAGCCACTGGCAGCTAAGAGATGACCAGTCTCGACTGACGGCACCTGTATGCCGTGCATCAGCCCCAGTTTGAAAGAGTAACCGCGGTCCTGGAACGCATAAGGCAATTGAAGGAAACGGGTGGGTTTTAATCAGTAATAGTCTGACACGCCTTCTTGCTCCACCCTAAAGCGGGAGAAGTAATTTGATTCCTAAAATAAAAAAAACAAGTTAGTTGTTAGTCGAAGTTTTATGTGGTATAGAAAAGTAACTCATGCCCTACCCGTACTTATACTAAAAAACAGTTAATAATTTTCTATATTTCCGGTTTCCCATAATAATATAGAGTTTTCGTTAAGCATATCTACTTTTATAAGGTTTCAGCCCTTTCGAAATATACTTGTAAGTATTAATTAACAAATACTCATCGTAGAAAAGATACCGATATAAAATACTCGACTGTTATTTTTTAACACTAAAATGTCACCGTGAAAGCTCGATTGAAGACATGAAACCTTTAAGTAAATTACCTTCTAGTAGACTCCAGTATGAAGCTTCACAACCGTTCCCATTGTCAATATAAAATTTTATACAGTAATAGTGTCTGCCAGCAGTTTCGCCCGGGTGTAAGTACTTTTATCTGTAGAAACTTTGGACCTCGTTTTCTTTTCTGCACTAGCATTACTGTTTCGCTGCAGGAGACAACCGCCTGTCATTCTTGTACCAGGGCTTGGCGCGAGAGGTCACTGCCATCGATCGCACCCACGTAGACATGGCGGCGCTCCACTTATGAAGGTCAGTAAAAGTCTGAAACTGCATCTCACTCCTCCCAGAGCGGGAGAAGTTTTTCAATGAGGAGGGAAATCCTCAAAAAAGAAAAAAGACTGGAAATATTGGAACAACTTGCCCGCTGTGGTCTTACAAACTAGTGCGCATCACCATCAACGATTGCATCACTGGTTACCATCAGGTAGGATCTCAGTCAAGCACTATAGTCTATATCTAAAAAACTCATCCACGGACTGCGGCTTAACTTCGAAGATCGCATCGTACAGATGTTTATAGATAGATAAGAATATATAGATATACTCTTTCTTGCACACCATAAAAAATACAGTAACCTACCAACCCCCCCCAAAACCTTCAGACTACCCAGTTACGAGTTCAGAAAAAAGTTTTTTTTTATTGTATTTCAGGACATGTAGTAAGTTAAATAAATCACGTCGAGAACGGACAATGGTTTGTGTCGTTCCATTATACACACAAAGAGTACGAGCTAACAATGTCTCTAGTTTGTTAATTAAATGGCTTATACTTTTAGTTTGTACTTAAGTCTTTTCTTTAACTGGTATCCTAGTACTTGTTAATGACGTATTATGGGAAGATGTAATGTTAGCGAAGGAGACGGCCACACCCGTGAGGAAAAGGAAATCTTCACGCCCCAGCCGCCGTGAGTCTGCGACAGGAGACGCCCTGAGCATCAGGAGTCGCAGTTACAACTACCGGCCGCCGTAGGCGCGCGGTCTTGGGAATGAAGCTTCTGGTAGAGTCACCGCCGTCTTGAAACTATACGCCTTTAAATTTTGATCGTTTTATTCCCGTGGAGGGTCGATCCGGTACACGAAACACTATCGATTTCTAGAGATAGAATTAAAAAATAAAATATTTTAATACTTTGGTATGGCATACGGTGTATAATCCCGAGGATATTAAAACACGTAGTATCTGTTGATCCATAGCATAGCATTATCGGCCGTATAATGTTCCCTCTGCTAAGAATCTGGCCTCCTCACTAGGAGAGGGAATAGGTCGTAATTCGCCTCGCAGCTTCAGTGCGGGTTGGTAGATGTCACATATCTTCGAAGCTTTGGTTCTAAGACATACCGGTTTCCTCGCGACGTTTTCCTTCACCATTTTAAGAGCAATGGTGATGAAATAAATAACACAAAATAATACGCCTGGCTGGGTTCTGACCTGCGACCGTAATCGTAAGTTGAGGCCGTTACTATTGGACCACCACTGCCCTACTCTCTTTCATAAGATCTTCGAAACTGTAGGTTAACCAAAATATCAAGAAACGTTCTTTTCTACACTAACCTTGGCTCTATAATCATGCCTTAGGTCCGTGCCTCGAGAGGTATGTTCTTCTCTCAGCAGCTATATGGTAGCTCGGTTTTCTTCTATCATACGACCTCGTCCCACTGCTGTTGTTGATCCAAAACTATACAGTGTCTTTGACATCGATGCACAAACGAATAGTGTCATCCCAGTAGTGAAATTTTTCGATGGCTTTTTCCTAATTAAAAAAAAAAAATTAAACTGTATAAAATCGTCATTCTAACCAACATCGACGAAATTTTTAGTAATAAAAAAAAAACATAAAAAAATCATCGCGGTAGATAAAATCTTTATTGTAATCAAACTCGATGATATTTTAAAAAAAATTTAAAAGTAATTCATTTTTCACTAAAAATGTTAGAACAACGATTTTATACAGTTTAAATTGAAAAACGTAAAAAAAAAAATATAATAATAATAGGATAAAAATCGGTAAAAATTTCTACCACTGGGGTTCCAGAATGATGTACTGGATCCAAGGTAGTCGTTTGTGCGTCGATGTCAAAGACACTGTATACACCGCTAAATTTTAATCGTTTTAATCCCGTGGAGGGTCGATCCGGTACATGAAACACTATCGATTTAAGTAGTCGGCGTTGCGTACAAACTACCTACAGGTCATTGGACTCACTCAGCTGACGTTTTCTAAAAGAAATTAATTTCGTACATGCCTAAATTAATACGAGTTTTGAAAAAAAGGTACTTTATTTTTTAATTTTATCTTTACAAATCGATAGTGTTTCATGTACCGGATCGACCCTCCACGGGATTAAAACGATTAAAATTTAACGGTGTAGAGGTCAGTGTCCAATACACATGTAAAATCAACATAAAGTTTTGATTCCTATGACAATAATAAACGAAGCTTTAAACAACAATATTTATAATAATATTGATGTTTGGCTTGACACGACCGAAAAGTCTAAAAACAAAGATGGCTGATAATAACTTGTCTAGTCGATAATGAATGATGGACAAATCGAAAGGCCGAAGTCCCTCAACGACAGATGGTAATTTGTCGAAAAATATTTTTTGTATAATTTTATTTGTGCCATTGTTGTGTGGTAGCTAATCGACTACATCATTTTCTAATTATCTACCGCTATCTATAATTTGAATCAGAAGTTGTTGAAATTTAGGCAGTTTAGGAACAGTCTACCTGTCCATCTAATGGTAAATGTTCCAGCGTTTAAGTAAAATCTGTTGCGTAGTTAAGAAGTTACCGGATATGTCGTGGCTAGATTTAGAAATTGATGACTTCATGATATGGCCAAGCAAAACTAGCTATATCGTTTTAAACATTCCATGATATTTCTAACTTCATTTGGCCTACTTTCTTTAGACCTTTTATTATTTATATATTTTACTAGCTTTTGCCCGCGCGACTTCGCTCCCGCTCTACCCTACTCTACCCTACTCTAACCTACTCTAACCTACTCTACCCTACTATACCCTACTCTACTCTACCCTACTCTACCCTACTCTACCCTACTTTACCCTACTCTACCCTAGTAGTAGTGTCTCTACCCTACTGTACTCTACTCTACCCTACTCTACCCTACTCTACCCTACTATACCCTACCAAACTTCACATAAACCATCAACTAAATAGTCCGAACAAAGCCTAAACATTTGGTTTGGATAGGTGAGCCCGTTCTTGAGTTATAAAATTACAACGGAAAGTGGCATTGATTTTTATATATAGAATTATCATTGAAATGATATCATTGATGTATGATTGGCCATATGGCCAAACGAGGATTGGCGTATCATCAAATGTCAACGTTTAAACGGTCTGGCCAGTTTTAGTTGGCGATATCTTGAAGTGATCAATTCTAAAATCTGGCCACGACAGATATGTACCAGATTGACGTAAGAAGCGGCTTAGTGTGCATTGCTTAAGATAAAGAACAGATCAACTACTAATATTGAAGTATCTTATGCGCTGTTTTAAGCACCAATGCGCTTCAAATCATAACAAAGTAACTTAGTGTGGGTTTACAGACTACGAGCATCGGGTAGCTCACTGTCCGGCTGTCCAGTACCCCTAGCCAAGTTGCTAATCTGGATCGGCAACGCTAGTAGAGAGCTTCAAATTTTCGGGAATGACGTCATCTCAACGCTCAGTCACATGGTCAGAATAAAAGAATTGGCGGCGTGGCTAACTCGAAGCGTTCAGCGCAAGCGAAACGGTTGTAACTTGGCTAGGGGGGCAGTACATATTTGGACCGAGCCCGAATCGTCGAGGGTGCGTAATGTTCCACGTACTTCTCAATGAGATGTAAGCAAAACCGTAGGGGCTTAGTAGGACCGAAGCCTATTGGGGCCATAGGCTGACTTCTGAACGGGAAACACATGGTCGTAGAACACAAAAGGCAACTAAAGGAACATAGGTGTGGTTTTAGTTAGTAAACATCTGATGCACTCCCGCTCTGCTCTAAAGTGGAAGAAGTCACTAAATGATTTCCTACCTTAAAAGAAAGTAATATTACTTAGTGACAAAGACAAATTGTAGTGACTCTTCTCAGGAAGAACTCCTTCACAAATAACTGTATACTCCAGGTGACAAAGTTATTAGAACAGTTGAATGAACACCAAAGCAATCAATCCAGTAGCACAATAAACATTGTATTGCAAATATCTAATTTCCCTAAGGAATACAAAACTTAGATGGTAGAGATTCGCTGTTTGATATTATAATGGATAGTATTATAAGCATCTACTCATCTATTGCTTGACCTACCTAAACTTGTTAGACACTTCCGTAAACATCTTACCATGAAAACTTTGGTGGACTGAGCTCTGTTTGATTTGATCTGTCATTGCTCTTTAATTATATGTCTTGACAGCTTCTAACATTCAAAAGTTCACAGTGAATTTTTTTTAGAACAGCACTAATGCCTTAACCTCACGTACCGAGTAAAAGGGCAAGATGGTAAAATGTTGCTCAGCCGAAATAGTGATGTACCTAAGCTAGTTGTAGAGATAAGCGCTCGGCCGAGTACTCGGCGCTTTGTTTATACATACCGAGTGTTCGGCCGAAAGCACTGTCTCACCTGCCCCCCTAGCCAAGTTACAAACGTTTCGCTGGAGTTGACCTTGCCGCCAAATCTTTTGTTCTGATCACGTGACTGAGCGTTGAGATGACGTCATTCCCGTACATTTGAAGCGTTCTACTAGCGTTAACTATTGCAGATTTGCAACTTGGCTAGAGGTACTGTTTACTCGGTACGTGTGATCAGGCAGGCAGTGGGCAAGATCCAATGCTCGCAGAACAGATAGTCGATGGTGCCGAAAGGTTGTGGGATAGCGGGCACATAGTGAAAGACGCAGTGTTGGAAGGCTTCCCACTAGGTAGACCGATGACCTGGTGAGGGTCGCAGAAATCTGATGGTTGCGAGATGCACAGAACCTTTCATTGTGGCGACATTTGGGGAGGCCTATGTCTAACAGCTTAGTGGACGTTTTTTTGGCTGAAATGATGACGCTGATGACTAAGTACTGCTCTATCTTATATATAAAATTCTCGTGTCACAATGTTCGTTCCCGTACTCCTCCGAAACGGCTTGACCGATTCTCATGAAATTTTGTGAGCATATTGAGTAGGTCTGAGAATCAGCCAACATCTATTTTTCATACCCCTAGACTAAGAAAGTAGGGTAGAGTAGGGTAGAGTAGGGTAGAGTAGGGTAGAGTAGGGTAGAGTAGGGTAGAGTAGGTTAGGGTAGGGTAGAGTAGGGTAGGGTAGAGTAGGGTAGAGTAGGGTAGGGTAGAGTAGGGTAGAGTAGGGTAGAGTAGGGTAGAGTAGGGTAGAGTAGGGTAGAGTAGGGTAGAGTAGGATAGAATCAGCCAACATCTATTTTTCATACCCCTAGACTAAGAAATTACTTAAAAATTATTTATATGGCAAAACAACGTTTGCCGGGTCAGCTAGTATATCTATATATCATTCCTGCTTTTGTTTTATGTTACCTGGGGTCGGTGCAACATGTTTTATTTTTTGTTTCTGTCCTGAACAGATGGTCGATGGGGCCGAAAGGTTTTGGAGTAGTGACTTTAGCGACCCTCCTCTTCTTTAGGACGCCATCCATGTTTTCGTTGGCTTCTTTCTTGATCGATATTCTCATTTATATTTTTAACTCTTTTCATAACATATGCTTCATACCAGCTCTTCTTATGACCATTCTCTTTTAACTTTTCAGTCACTCGTACCGCTTTCAAACTCCTAGCAGTCAAACACACTTTTAACGTTGTCACTTATCCTCATCTCAACATTCTCACCTCTGTTATATACAATCTTTAGCACTAGTGCTCTAGTGAATATATATAGATGTTTCCACCCGAGAGTGCAAGTGTAATGCCGTTTCGCAAACGATACGAAACTTTATTATTTCGGTGAGAAATCATCGAATTACTCCTGTCATCCTCAGTGGAGCGATAGGGAATATCAGGTTTTTACTGTCTAAAATTTGTGAGGATGTTCCAGGATTAAAAATTCGAAGACGAGGAGTGGATTACAGTCTATCCCTCCTCTTATAAAGCGGAGGCTGAGTCCCAGTGGGAACATTATAAGGCTGATTATACTTATGCTTGTTATTACAAAGAAAATATGTTTCGAAGTCGATGATCGATACGATAAAGTTAGGCGGTAGGTAGCTTAGGCGGATTCATAGTCACAGTTTGTGTCAAGATATCCAAACCAATAGAAGTCTTGAACAGATTAATTTCGACTAAGAATATTTAAAAACCCGAACACTTGACAAGGTCTACAAGTATTATTAGATTAATTACTTTACAATTATTAGTAATTAAACGTTCAAACTTCCTTGTAAATAAAATAAAATAGATCAAACGCTTTTGATTTATTCGCTTTCTGTCATTTTTCGATTTATTCTTGTCTTGGGCTAAGGTCAACTGGGTCAAAGATAAACGCCGTAAATTTGTCCTCGCTGATGAGGGCTTGTTCATAATAATATTCATCAGAACGTCAAGCACTTTAATGAGTATTGTACGCGCTTGTCCTTTTTGATAAGTGCGTAGGAAAAGTTCAGTTTCATAAACTACTCTGCGAAAGGTAAAAAAAAAGTGACTTCAAGGACTTAAGACAACAATATTTAAGAGTGTTTTAAAATTATGTTCACCAGGTGGCAGCACTGAGCCGTAAGGTCCAGGCACCTAACGCTTATATTAATGACATTAGTTAGACATCAACGTCAACGTCTGACGTCAGACATCAACGTCATGTATACGTTTTTAAAGGAAAAGACCTGACGGCTAGTGGCCCCAACTGGTGGTGTGAATTTTACTGAACACCCTTTCTCTAAAGATGAGATTCAACGTCTTTTCAGGTACCTATATCTCCAAAATTGGATTATACACATTATAGTGTCGCCACAACACATTCCAGGGCTGCTGAATGGTTTGAAAGACTAACCACGGCATCAAAAACGCGACTGGGTTAAAACCTTACACTCCCTCTGTCTAACAATCCCTCTCGCATGTGTTTCGATCTAGTGAGGCCGCTTCAAAAAGACCGAATAAACAAGTGGCATTGCTTTGTTTGTTCAATGTACCTCACCAATTTTCTAACAAGATCCAATGTAGCTCAACTATTTTGATAAAAATTACAATTAATTGCCTCATCCTTCCAGCAGGACCCTCGGTTCTATTACGCTTGGAATACATAAAAATAATACTGATCATAACATTCGCAAATGTACCTTTTCATTCATGTATTACCTCCAAGGGATCTTTGATCTATACCAAAAAAGGAGTAATTCAGAAAGAAAAAACTGTTTACTCTGTAGAGCCTTTTGTTTTGCACGCTGAAGGCAGCAGATCGCAAGTGCATTGACGCCTTTGAGATGTGGTGCTGGAGAAAAATGCTTCGTATCCCTTGGACAGCATTTCGGACCAACGTATCCATTCTGCGGGAACTAAAAATCTCCCCGCGGTTGTCATGGCAAAATTCTGCAATACTTCGGTCACATTGCAAGGAAAGACGATGGAAACTTCGAAAGGCTAATCGTGACTGGTAAAGTAGATGGAAAAAGACATCGCGGGCGCAGCCCAATACGTTGGTCTGACCAGATCCACGCCGCTCTTGACTCCACAGTGTACAAGGCCCTTCACACCGCCAAAGACAGGAATAAATGAAAAAACACCATAAAAAGTAAAGAAAAAAAAAGAAAGAAAGAAAACTATTTTATTTGACATACACGTTCGTAGATACACACAATGTAGTAACAACATGTAGACCCTAATAAATTATAAGTAAAGTGAAGCTTTCTGTAATTTTAGTTCATAATATGCATTAAAAGCACACCATTGTTATAAAACATTATTTTTAGTAAATATATGCGAAACCTGAATAAAGTTTTTTCAGAATCAGTAACTGAATCGATTCCAATAATTTTTACACCATGTTATATTTTTTCCCAAAAATAATGAAAAAAGGTCACAAATTGGATAACACCGGCACTAAGTACAAAACAGGTCACGGCAGGTCATAGCGGGCATTAGATGCCAGGGCACAGCTGGGTGCAAAAGCAAAACAACCCCTCCGTCGCTCGGGTGGCCCGGTGACCATGTATGTCGTCAACCTGGCTGGCATAACTGGCTTATAACTTTGCGATTTTTTATAATACAGGTTTGAAATTTTGTACCTTTACATAAAAATACTAGACAGACACTTTCAGGTTTTGCATATACTAAAAATAAGTTTGTATATTACCAATGTTATGTATTACTAAGCCAAGTCCAAGTCGTCTCTACTAACCTAGCCTGACCGTGTCGGGGTGCCCTAAAATATGTTAATTCGTCATGATGCCCGAGAGTAATGTCGAGCTTCTGTGTGTCGCACGAGCGTGCATTCGAACTATGGTGAGTCGCAGTAGGAGCGTTCAAGTATTGCGTAACGCAATTTTTGAAGATTTTAGACCCTCACTCCCCCCCATGTAACGCACCGTAACGTTTTTCTGTACCCCTCCCTCCCCCTACCTAAACGTTACGTAACATTTAAGTGACCATTAAAGTCTCAATTATGTTAACGAAAGGTTTGCCAACTTAGGAAACAAAAATAAAAGTAACGTATAAATACTGTTGAGGGTTTCCCCATAAACGGAAAGGGTTGCTGATTTGGAAGATTCTAATTCCCTAGCTTTTTTATTAAAATAAAAAAAAAATACGTAACGCGTTGTTTAAATACTCCCCCTTCCGCCCTTGTAAGGCACCGTAACGTTTTACAAGACCCCCTCCCCCCAAATTGCGTTACGTAATACTCGAATGCTCCCTGTATTGTCGCATAAGCGTTAATCGCACATCCATTTGTCGAGCTAACGTAGTACACTTTATGCTACGTTTACATGTGGACCCAGCCTTGGCCAATCGCTATTGTGTAGCCATTCTCTAAAAGGGGAAACCCCGTTGACACAATGGCGATTGGTCGAGGCTGGGCCCACATGTAAACGTAGCATTAAATTATTCCAGTTACGTGTTGTATATTTTTAGTGATGACATATGGATCCGAAACGTGGTCGCTCACAATGGGCCTCATCAAAAGGCTTAAAGTCACCCAAAGAGCAATGGAAAGGGCTATGCTCGGAGTTTCCTTGCGTGATCGAATCAGAAATGAAGATATCCGCAGGAGAACCAAGGTTGCCGACATAGCACAAAGAATCGCCAAACTTAAGTGGCAATGGGCAGGGCACATTGCTCGCAGAACAGATGGCCGTTGGGGCCGAAAGGTTCTGGAGTGGCAACCGCGTACCGGAAAACGCAGCGTTGGAAGGCCTCCTACAACGTGGACTGACGACCTGGTGAGGGTAGCGGGAATCCGATGGATGCGGGACGCACATGATCGTTCGTTGTGGCGACGCTTGGGGGAGGCCTATGTCCAGCAGTGGACGTCTGTCGGCTGAAATGATGTGATGTGTGATGTGTGTTGTATATTTTATTGAGGTAGACACGTAAAAAAAAAAACAAATCTTCACAAATACTTTTTACACAAATTCGAAAATTCAGCTTTTCTCAGTGTTTGTAAGTTAGCAATGAGATACCCTGCCGAGGATTAAGTATTTGGAGTAATTTCAAAGGACTATTAAGGCAATTCCAAATGAGCAAAAGGATTGGTTTTCAAACTTAAGAACGGTATTAATTTGTAAATTAATGAAAACGTAGGTCTGTATTACTAGAACTTGTATTATAGAAGTTTTCAGAAGGTAAATGCTGAACAGTTTGTTTTGGTTTACTTTATGTTATTAGGCAAACTGTAACTTTACCAATTTTCAATCATTATAATTCTAGCTTAGTTAACAATAAAATTATTCTTGCTTAATATTTTTTATTTTTTTTATATTTCACAACTATCACACAACGCCGTCTAGTCCCAAGCTAAGCAGAGCTTGTGTTATGAGTACTAAACAACTGATAAACATACTTATATATTTCTAAATACATACACATACACATTATAAATAAATTACACCCAGACACAGAACAAATGATCATGATCATCACACAAACATTTGTCCTGGGTGGGAATCGAACCCACGACCACCGGCGTACCAGTCAGGGTCACTAACCACTAGATCAACAGGCCAGTCAGATTATATGAATATAGGTTTGAACTTGTTTTTTTTTTGATAGCCTTGCAATTTTACTGACTAAAATCCACATTTGTTCCTTTAGTTGCCATTTGCTTGCTTTTCATTTTAAAGACGCGCTGACTTTTGATAATCCCGCAGGCTGTTTTTTATGATTAGAAATCATTACAGACTTCTCTCTCATGAAGGAGCGAGAGAGAATGTCAGACTTTTACTGACTAAAAACCCACCTGTGTTCTTTCAACTTGGTTTTTTTTTTAAATTATCTGAAATTTCTTATGTGTGGTTAAATTGATAGATAGATATTCTTTACTGTAAACCAAAAATAAAAATTACATAAGGAACTTAAAATTAATAGTTACAATGGGCATTCTTATCGCTAAAAACGATTTTTACAGACAAGCTTTGGATTCCTTGTAGAAATGGGGAACTAATGAGACCTTTGGGCAAGTACTGGAATCCACTCTATCTAGCTTCACAACCTTGCATGAAAAATACTTACTTAATTTATTGACTTTCTTACATTATTCATTGAATTTTCAAAAGTGTTCTCCACACTTCTTACCCTCTAAAGCAGAAAGGGTGTAATGTGACGATGTAGGGAGAGTGTCAAATCTGGTTCCGGACATTTCGTTCCCAATCTACAGCCCCCCTGGAAAAGGAAATCTGGCTTTTATACCTTGCCATCATAACTTGACCTTTTCCAAACTAACCAACCTCCCCTTATTCAACATACATTTGAAAGAACAAGAGGAGTGTGGGAGATCTAAGCAAGTCGGTGTTGTTATAATAGGTATTGATCAAAGATTTGTATCGTCGTCGCATTATTTTGTGGTAAAAGGGTTCCGCAATGGGATATTGTGTATTTTTTAGTAGCAACACCCAAACGTGAGTTTGCAAGAATATTTTTTCGGTCGTTGCTTTTTCGTGTAGTTTGAATATTTTTACAAGATGTGCAAATAAAGTACTAGTTTATTGAAAGCGATAAGATATATTTCCTTGTGTCGATGGTAGATACAGTAATTTTTTTTTAGGTTTGTTCAGAATCAGTAACTTTACCCCTAGCCAAGTTGCTAATCTGCAATCGTTAATGCTAGTAGAAAGCTTTAAACGTACGGGAATGATGTCATCTCAACGCTCAGTCACGGTGGTTAGAACAAAAGAATTGGGGGCGTGGCCAACTCGAAGCGTTCGACGCAAGCGAAACGGTTGTAATTTGGCTAGGGGGTTGAATAGATTTCAATAGTTTTTACACCATGTTATATTTTTTCCCAAAAATGTTTAAAAAGGTCACAAGTTGGACACCATCGACACTAAGTACAACACAGGCTACGGCAGTTCATAGCGGGTATTAGTGTCAGCACATAGCTGGGTGCGGGAGCGAAACAAACCCTCAGCCGCCTGGGTGACCCGGTGACCATGTATTTATGTCCCCAACCAGGAGCCCAAGTCTGCTATTTTTATAAATTGGTCATTCCAACACGATCCCATTGTCATTTTGCTAAAAGTTCCTAATCAGCTAAATCATAATGATCAATCATTGGTCGGTCAATGGTCTCGTAATAGAGTTGCGGTAAAATGACAATATCGAGCTAATTAAAAGCAATGACTGCACAATGACTTTCTAATGGTAGGTCACTGATCAAAGGAACTGTCAAAATTTTTGCAGATTACTTATGCGTAAGACATTCATTTGTAAATATGTACGAGATTACCATTCTATCCCACTTCTTTCAATGGAGTGTCAGTGGTTGATCATTGGAAAGTCATAATTACGCCATTATATTAGTAGATTACCAAACTTGCTCAAAATCAACAATTATGAAATCAATGATAGACCATTGTGACACTATTGTAATAGCAGACTTGGGGCCCTGGTACCATAACGGGCTTATAACTTTGTAATTTTTCATACCATAGTTTTGAAATCTCCTACATAGATTCTTTACGTAAAAATACCAGACAGGTGTTTCAAGTTTTGTGAATACTAAAAATAAGGTTGTCTAGACAATATGTAAACTCATGATATGTACTCAAGACATCAAGAACAGAGCTATAGTCCGTCTTTACTTTTATATATAAGACAACTAGTGACATACCCCTTTTTTTATGGTGGGAAAAATCATGCATTGACATCCCCTTGGGCGGAGCGGGAGATAGTGTCAGACTCTTACTGACTAAAAGACCCACCCCGTTCCTTCTAGCCTTTATACCGGGGCTCGAGCGCCCTTTCGGATAACCCTGGCCCCAGTAGGCTAGTGACATACCCCGGTTTCGTACGAGCACAAGTTGTGTAACAAACTTTTCTCGTTTATCGCTCTTTCTATTACTGAAAACCGCTACAAAATCCTTTACGTGGTTTACGGGTTAGCGTATAAACTGACAGTCGTGGAAAACAACTTTGTTTTATACGATATAGGTAAAAGTTTGTATGAACCTGTGTGTGTGTGTTTGTTACTCCTTCACACCCAAACACTTGAATGGATTTCGATGAAGTTTGGGTAATGGGTAGACCATGTCCTGAAATGACACATAAGGTATATGGTTTTATACCGGAAGTATTTTTAACTTTTGGGATAAATTTTAAATAATTATTTTATGCTGCTGCGTGCATTGGAAGGCCTCCCACAAGGTATAGTTGTCGGCACGGATCTTGAGCGCTCGGCGTCAGAGTGGGGATCGCTTTGCGCATTTCATACACTGGTGAGCAAATCGTCGTCGTTGTTTGATACATGCAGCAAGCGAAAGAACGAATCACGAGTGACGTCTATGACACGATGGCGCGGCGAGCCAATCACTGACATTCCCCGCCCCCGCGTCTCACGTCGCACCACTAAAGAGACCGAATAGGTATTTGACTTCTACGCAACTTGAAGCCAGCGCTAGATATCGGCACGGATCTTGAATCCGTGCCGATATCTATAGACCGATTACCTGGTGAGGGTCGCAGGAATCCGATGGATGCGAGACGCACAGGACCGGTCGTTGTGGCGACGCTTGGGGGAGGCCTATGTCCAACAGTGGACATCTTTCGGCTGAAATGATGATGATGGAACTACGAACAACAACTTAAAATAGTGTTAGTTTAAGTAAAATAATGTACATATATTCTCCTAGTATATACAAGAAATGAATGTAGATATTATTGTGAGAACTAACAATGGCGCTATTGAATTGCACAAATAGATGGTAGGCGGCCCCGACATGGGCTCGAGTATATTATACTTAGGATTCCCTCGTTCCTATTTCAAGCGAAGATTTGAAATCACTCAAATGGTAATGGAAATGGCTGTGTTTAGAGGTTCCTTCCCTGATTGCACCAGGAATGAAGATATCTGACAGAAAGAAAGAAAAAAGAAAAACCGTTAATTCGTACCTCACACATACAGTAGAATTAAAATAAATCTGTGCAAGGTCAAAAAGACGGCTAACTCAGCATATGCAGCGATATTTAAAACGATAAATAACGCAGCGCTGGTATTATGTTAGGGCCCGCGGTGATGCCTCGGTCACACTCACGGAGGTTAAATGAAACTCGGTATCGAAGCATAATAAAAAAAATTGAGAGGTGTAAAGGGACACCCGGATGGAACGAAGTTCATATATATATATATATATATATAAGAGAGAGAGAGAGAGAGAGAGACAGACAGAGAAACATGCGCACGCCGCACGGCTTACAATAGCTTACTATAGCAAAAAGTGTCGTTACAACTTTTCGTGAGATTTTTTTCCGTCTAGCCCCCTTTCACAACGCGCGATAAGGAACTTCGTTCCAATAAATACAAACATTGATACAACAAACATAGAAAAGGTTGCCGATAAGCCCTAATCGCCAAACTTAAGTGGCAGTGGACAGGGCACATTGATCGTAGATCAGATGAGGCCGAAAGGTACTAGAGTGGCGACCGCGTTGGAAAGCGTCACACAAGTTGGACTGTGACTTGGTAAGAGTTGCAGCAATCCGTTGAATGCGAGACTCACTGGACCGTTCGTTGTGACGACATTTGGGGAAGGCCTGTGTCCAACAGAGGACGTCTTTTGGATGAAATGATGATGATGACAGATTTAGCAGTACGTAAGATATAAACTTAAAAAGTTAGGTATACCACGAACAATGGTTCACATAGGAATAAGAAGGGAAACCAGACTCTAATTAATAAAGCGTTTTCTGATAGCTACAACTTAGCGGTATTTAAGTCAAGAGTGAATAGGTTACTTCTAGGTAAGCGTGCTCCATCGTCGACCATATCATCGCTTCCCATCAGGTGAGATGGTGGTCAAACGCGAGCCTATCAATAATAATAACAAAAAAAAAATGAGAAGTAAGGTATACAGGAAAACATAGTCATCATTCTAATCACTAAAATGCAGCTTTGTACTGCAGTATTGTTCGAAAGAGTTACTATGGCCCTGGAACGCAAAGGGCAGTAGAAAAACCATGGGTGAAAACCCTCGTGATTAAAACCTATGTTTCTTCAGTTGCCATTTGCATGCCAAAGCTGCGGTAACTGTTTCGACGGCCCGTTCACGGCTTTGCCGATGTGAACGGTAGCTAAGCGCATGGCGGTGAGTGGTAAAACAAAAGTATTAAGGGGCCGGCGGAGGATGAATTTCCATACAAACGTAATACCACGCTCATTTGCAGTTGGAGCATATTTCCAACATATTATGATGATATTTGGTTATAGACAATATTTATCTAGGTTCCTACGTCTTTCTTTTTTAAAAAAACAAAAAGAAATTTAAGCAAATTGTATTTCGCACTTTTTTATAGCGTAAATGGCAAAACATGCCATTTGGCTTTTCTTGTATTAAAAATAACAATATTTCTAATATTCTCGACGTAGGAACCTAGATAAATATTGTCTTTAACCGAATATCATCATAATATGTTGGATATATGCTCCAACTGCAAATGAGCGTGGTATTACGTTTGTATGGAAATTCATCCTCCGCCGGCCCCTTAAACTGTTTGAAGCACGCCACGAGTCGCTGCTTATAGGGCCGCGTGCCCGCTTACCGATGCCGCCTCGCCCGCCGCACCGCTCGCTGCACCGCTCGCCGCATCGCCCACCACACCGCTGGCCGCACCTCTCGCCGCACCGCTCGTCGCACGCCCCCGCATTGCACGCCGCACCGCTTGTGGCGCTGCTCGCTGCACCACCCGCCGCACCGCTAGCCGCGCCACCCGCACCCCACTCACCGCACCGCTCGCCGCTAAGACCGAAGTCGTGAACAGGCTGTAAAACTGATGTCAAAACATTCTCACAACACTTCTCAAATAACCCCGTTGAACACTTTCTGTTTGTTTCCCAGTATTCTTAGTACTCCAACTAGTATTAATGCTTTGTGAATTCCTAGTATCCTATTAACCTAGGTACCTAATCCGAACATGTGTACTTGTAGGTTCGTGATATTAGTATGACTGGTGCTTTGAGGCTTAGGATGGCAACGTCTTTGCTTGCCGTCTGCCAGCTAGGTTGTAGGAGAATTCAAGCTTTGGAATTATGATGCTTTGTTTACAGGAGTTAGGAGAACTAAGGTAGGCGCCAAGTAAACGTGAAATAAAGGTCATTGACCTTCCTACATTTATTGACATTCTTAATTTAAAAAACTGAATTAATGACATAAAGCTGTCTTGAATTGACATCTGTCATGATCCTGACCTTTTCTGAAAAACAGTTAATTGATGGTTTTTCGGGTAAGGTGCCTTCGATATATTGGAGATATTAGGAAAAGGTCAATGTACTTCTTACATAGCTGAAGCAAGTGCACCTCTCAAATATACGAGGTCTGCACTCTAATCTCGTTGCAGTCCATCACCACCTGGAGACTGAGAAACCAGCTCTACTATTCCTTACGGAGACGCAGATCAGAGGTCCGTCCGACGTGTCGTATCTTTCATACCCAGGGTTTACCTTGGAGCACAACTTCAAACCACACGCGGGCATATGTATGTATGCCCGGGACGACATCTGCTATCGGCGTCTCCGCAATCTTGAAGACTCCAGGTTCTCAACGCTTTGGGCTTTGGTCGACACAGGCCTAGATAAAATAATCTACGCTTGTGTTTACCGCGCGCATAGTGGAGATCAGGAGACGTCCGGGCTTACACAGCATCTGAGTGAGGCGGCAGATGCGGCTCAGCAGCGGTACCCTTCCGCCCAATTGGTGTTACTGGGGGACTTTAATGCGCACCACCAAGAGTGGCTTTTCCCATACCAGTGCACAGATCATGCTGGTCGTGAGATGCGGAAGCTAGCGCTGGAATTGAATCTCACCCAGCTGGTCCAGGGGGCAACGAGGGTACCTGATGTGGATTCGCACACAGCCAATTGCTTGAACCTTCTGCTGACCACAGATCCAGACCGCTACTCAGTGTCGATATCTTCGCCTTTAGGCAGTTCTGATCACTGTCTGGTTAAATCTGTTTCAATCTACTCCCCACCCGATCCTAGTCCTAGAGGCACTCGGCGGGTTTGGCGATACAGGTCAGCAGACTGGGATGGCATGCGGTCTTTCTTCGCATGCTATCCTTGGCAGCCCACTTGCTTTTCTTCGAAGGATGCATCGTCGTGCGCTGATGCCGTAACGGATGTGTTGCGACGGGGAATGGAGTATTACATCCCATTCTCTGACGTAGCAATGTCGGATCGAGCTCGACCTTGGTTTGGCGCCGAGTGTTCTCGCGCCGACGCGAAAAAACATGCGGCATACCAAGCTTGGGCCGATGCTCGTATGCGCAAGGCCAGCGACGTGACTTTTAAGAAGAAGGCCTTTAACAGGGCTGCCAAGTCCTGCAAAAAGGTGTTGAGAAAGTCTCGGTTCGACCACATTAGCCGAATAGGGAACAAACTTGCTTCATACCCCGCTGGTAGTAAAGCGTTTTGGTCCCTGGCAAAGTCGGTTGAATCGAACTTCTGCCGTCCCTCACTTCCGCCACTGCTGAGACCCGATGGGACACTGGCCCACACCGCTGAGGAGAAAGCAAACCTATTTGCTTCTCTTTTTGCGGAATCTTCGCGTCTGGACTCCGGTGACGCGAGACCCCCTGTTTCTCCTGATGGGTGCGTGACGAATATGTCGGATATTCGTATCCATCAGAAGGACGTTCGTAGGGTCTTGAGTAACCTTGACGTGAATAAAGCCAGTGGCCCCGACAGGATACCAGCGGTCGTTCTAAAAACTTGTGCGCCTGAATTGTCTCCGATCTTGACTCGCCTATTTCGCCTCTCATATGAGACTGGAAAAGTGCCGATGGCTTGGAAGCAAGCCAACGTGCAGCCTGTGCCCAAGAAAGGCAGTAGAGCTGACCCGGCAAACTACCGACCCATCTCTGTTACGTCCATCCTCTGTAAGAGTATGGAACGGGTAATTAACAGGAAGCTTCTGGCATACCTGGAAGCTAACGACATCCTCAGCGACCAGCAATACGGCTTTCGTCAAAATCGGTCTACTGGGGACCTTCTTGCGTATGCCATTCACATCTGGAGCGAGGCCATTGAGAAGCATGGGGAAGCGCTTGCCGTGTCCCTTGATATCTCGAAGGCCTTCGATAGGGTCTGGCACGAAAGTCTTCTTGCTAAGCTTCCTTCCTTTGGTCTACCCACTGGTCTGTGTGATTGGATCGCAGACTTCTTGAGGGATCGATCCATCCGAGTGGTAATTGATGGATGCTCGTCCGGTCAAATGAATATTAATGCCGGAGTCCCTCAGGGGTCGGTACTCTCGGCAACACTGTTTTTGCTGCACATAAATGACCTACTTAAACCCGGAACCTTTGGGTATGCAGACGACAGCACTGTTGCTGAGAGATATGTGTCTAACGCACGAGCTAGTGGGTCACAGATCCAGTCATTTCGAGAGTCTATGGTTGAACGCTTGAACTCGTCTTTAGCGGCAGTCTCAGAATGGGGCGATGCCAATCTGGTCAAGTTCAATGCGACGAAAACCCAGGCGTGTCTTTTCTCCGCTAAACGGAGCCAATTCCACCCGGCTCCATCTTTCCGGGGTGTAACCGTGCCAATTACCGACCACCTTGAACTTCTTGGGGTAACGCTATCGTCTACCCTTAATTTCGGCTCCTACATCGAGGCAAAAGCCCAACTAGCTGCCAAAAAATTGGGGATCTTAGCAAAGGTGAGACGGTATTTCACGCCGGAACAGCTGCTCAACCTCTATCAAGCGCAAGTTCGATCGTGTATGGAGTACTGCTCTCATTTTTGGGATGGGTCAGCCAAATACCAGCTAGATGCACTAGAGTCTATTGAAAAGCGTGCCAAGAAGATCATAGGCAATGATGCTCTTGTGAAGTCAAAACTCCAAAGTCTTGAGCATCGACGCCGAGTTGCTAGCCTGTCTGTTTTCTATCGTTTACACTTCGGGGAGTGTGCTCTAGAGTTACACAATTTAATTCCGCCAAGTCCGTTCCATCATCGGACCACAAGACGTACGGCGTTGCGCCACCGGTACATGGTGGACATCCCACCTATACGTACAAAGCGTTTTGGGAGTACATTCATTATGCGTACAGCTAAGGAATGGAATTCCCTGCCGGAGTCTGTGTTTCCTGATAGCTATAACCTAGGGGTCTTTAAGTCAAGAGTGAATAGATTGCTTCTAGGCAAGCGTGCTCCATCGTCGGCCACATCATCGCTTACCATCAGGTGAGATTGTGGTCAAACGCGAGCCTATGAGCCTATCAATTATAAAAAAAAAAAAAAGTGGCTTCGCCCGCGTAATAACAGATACGGTATATACTCCCTGGTTAAAATATTTTTTAATATACATATTCATACATCCTTAATTCCTATATGTGTTTAGCACATGGTCGCCGACCCAACGTATTTTTAATAATAAATAAGAAGAATGTTATTATTAGATAATTATGTATTAGTTTATTATTTTTAAGATTGTGGTGTATGTAAATTGTCTATGGGCTTTAGTAGCCTAAAATAAAGAGTTATTATTATTATTATATATCCATACATCCATAATACCACATCCTTACATACAAACTTTTGCGTTTATAAAATAGTAATAAAAATAAAATAATGCAATAGTAATAACAGGACTATTGTTGCCAATAAGCCTGACATAGTGGTGATAGATCGACTAGAGAGTCGCACAATGATTGTTGATATAGCGGCCCCTCATGACGAGAACCTCGTGAAAACTGAAAAGGATAAACAAATTAAATATCTTGACTTGACTCGCGAAGTTGTCGACGTGTGGGAAGTGGATAGAGCAATAATTGTGCCGATAGTCGTGACGGCCAATGGCTTAATAGCCAAGAGCCTCGACCAACATCTGCGGAGGCTCACGTTAGGCAGCTGGATCAAGGTCTTGATCCAGAAGACAGTACTCCTAGACACGGCGCGTATTGTCCGGAGGTTCCTCTCTCAGGAGCCCTGACCACCGATAGCTTGGACCCTGTTCCCGATGCCGGTGGGCTACTATTTTTATATTTTTCTAATATTTTTTTAAGAAATATTTCAAAATGTAATGAGTATGCTTAGGTACCTTCTATCTTCTATATATACTTATAATAAAACTGTAGAGGGGATACTGATGCCAAAAATGCAATCAGCAAATTTTTTGTCTGTCTGTCTGTCTGTATGTACACGCATGGGTCAAAAACTACTGAAGGAATTTTAACCAAACTTGGTACGATTGTGGTCCATACTCCTGGGCAGGTTATAGGCTATATAACATAACGCTAAGATACATAGGAGCTGAGAAGTGACGATAAATTTGAAGCAAGTCGGATGAAAATGCGCTTTCGAGCTCTTATCCTCGCATTCGTTGATCATATACCAAAAGTATGTATTACAAAGATAAAATAAATGGAATAGTAATAATATAGTAGTAGGATTTATTTACATTGGTATAAAATAAATCTGTATTACTATACAAAAGCTGACTCAATTAAGTCACTGCTCGGGTAGGCGAGAGTAAGAAAAGACAATACGAGTAATCCAATATTATTGTTCCCATATTTTCCTCTTCTTTGATTGATAACTTGAGCGATTCTAGAGAAAATAAATGTATTCAGCGGAGATCGGATGTCGGAATCCAATTTGTTTTCGAATGAGATGGGTTTTTGTGTATCGTAGACGTCTTAATTTATTTATTTGAAACTAACTGTTACTAATTTGGTAGACGTTGTTAAATCTAACGAATTTTCCAAAATTTTATTTTATGTGTCCTTAATTTTTTTGCAATAAAATCTATTCGGAATATTCGACCAAGTCCATTCTTAATTGATGCAAAATCGAATGATAAAAAGCATTTTGATTATACAATAAGTATTTAAAAACTCATATCACTCTCATAAGTCCTGAAATATCGATAATTTAGTTATACACATAGTTATTGGTTGGGTACTAGCATAATTATTTATTTAAGATTTACTTGTGGCTATTATATGTGACTGTACTTTACTGTGTAAAAGATTTAATTAAGATTATTATTATATTATATTATTACTAGCTTTTGCCCGCGGCTTCGCCCGCGTGACATTAGGTACTTAGGGAATCGGGATAAAAGGTAGCCTATGTTCTTTTCCATTTCAAAGGCTATATGCATGCCAAATTTCATCCAAATCCGTTCAGCCGCTTTTGCGTGATTATGTAACAAACATCCAAATATCCAAACATTTATAAGTTAGGATATTATATTACTCTAATATTATAAAAGCGTGTTTTTGTGTTTGTGTTTCTTACTCTATAACGTTCGAACAACGGGTAACGGGTTTCGATAAAACTTGGTACCTACAAGTGTAGACCACGTCCTAAAATAGCACGTAGAATATTTTTTATTTCGGAAATATGGTTTCTTGGGATAATTTCCTACCATCTCGCGGGCAAATTGTCGCTGGCATTAACTGGTGTCTAATATCACTTTAATTAAATTAAAACTTTAGAACCGTTTATTAACGTGCTGATAACCTTAAAAAGTTTATAACCATATTTTATAACCATATTATGTTTGGATATCCACTTAGAACTGTGTGGTTCTTTCTTCAAAAGACCATCTCAGGCTCAATCTGCATGGTTCTCATATGATTTGACCATTACATGTTTTGCTGTATGGACTTTATACAAGAGACTTTGCCCCTGAGTTTGTTTCGGTATTTCTTCTCAGGGTAGTCAGCTAGGAAACACCGGCCTCATCTAGCTTTAATTGACGAAAAAAAATAATTGACGTGTAAAAGTGTTTTTATAAAACCTACTTGCAAAATAAAGATCATTTATCATTTATATTTGAAAATAGTCTGCTATAGCAACCACAGAATTTCTCACTTTAACCTTTTGTCCTGTCGCTTCTTTGACGACAGTTTACAGAAGAAAAAAAAAACGAAATTTCTTCCCCAACTCTTCAATTAATTTCCAACAACTGTCCCCTTCTTTCTGAGTACCTATCTAGTTTCAGCTCCAAGTTTTCATTTCATAAGTATCTTAGGACAATGCTGTGAGAGTGGGGTTTGTAGTTGAAAAAAAAAATCCATTTTTCCGCAACAATGTCTGTCCCGGTGTTTATAAGAAACGTTTTGTATGGAGCGCCTTCATTATTTCGAGATGGAACTAAGATGGCTTAAGGCGGCCGCTTCTTAGTAAGACATGACAATCTGTACTACACTTTTCCTGTAGATATCTACTTTGTTGGAGACAGGGATGTGATGAATACTGTCTATATTTTGGAAGTTTACGGAACAGAGAGTAAAATCCCACATACCATTGGAAAGGGAGGATCCTTCGACCATCTACATGTTACATCTGGTACGCAACTGCCCAATAAATGATTTAGAACTGTTTTGTATGTTTAAATCGCGCAGAGAACTTTAATTGCCCGATGCAGGATTAGTTCTTTAGTAACGCCATTGTCGCTACAAAGTGAAGGCGGAGACAAATGGAACAGATAGTCGATGGGATCGATAGGTTCTGCAGGCCTAGCAAACCTCTTTCTACAGTCGGTTACGTCTCCGATTCCTTTGTTCTGACCACGAGACTTAACGTTGAGATGATGTCTGTGTCTGTTGAGGTGTTGACTGATCGTTCTGGCGACATCTTAGGGAGGCCTATGTCTAACAGTGGATGGCTATCAGCTGAAATGATGGTGATAGTGATGACAGGAACGGAGATGTAGGGTACTACCAATGATGCTGTGATCTGGCTTCAAGAGAACTTAGAGAAACTGGCATCCCTCGAAAACACACATCACATTCCTTGCAGCGACATCATTACCAATGTCTGCCCTGGCCCTTTCGCGACCGAGACCGCCCGCACTGCAATCTTGTTTTTTTTTTTTAATTCATACTAGCTTTAGTTGTAATTTAGCAATCGGACCAGTACTTCCAGAGATTATTTTCCTACAAACAAAAATGACGCAATTCTTGCGGAAGTTCCGCATTCACGGATGTGGTGAGAAGGTGCCGTTATATCTCTTGTTAACTTGTTGTTGATTCAGATTCAGATATAAATATATATTATTATTTATATGAACATCATTGTTGAGCGTTTACAGGAATTGTTAATGAACGAGCAATCATTGAAGATGATTTACTTATTTGTATAGAAGTATCAGTTTTTATCCTAAATGTAAAGGATTTTTCGTAAATAATTGTTTTGGTTCACAACCAAAAACTACTACTAGTAGAAATATATTAAAAAGTAGGAGCCAGTTCTTTTATCTTATGTGTGCGTATACCATTGACCTCCTTCTAATTGGGTAGCTTGATTTTAATGAAATTTTTAGGACATTGTCAGACAAGTATGCCAGTTTTGGAAAGGTACGCCACAATCCCAACAATAAGTCTTCTCTTTGTGGAGTGGTTACAGAGGGCTTAGCCAAGTTAATATCTACAATCGTTAACGCTAGTAGAAAACTTCAAATGCATGGGAGTGACATCATCTCAACGCTGAGTCAGGTGGTCAGAACAAAGGAATCGGAGGCGTTGCCGACTCGAAGCGATCGACGATAGAGATTCGAAACGAAACGGTCGTAACTTGGTCGTAAAGTGTCCTTACCTTTCGTCTGACGAAAATCTTCGTTGGACTTGGCTGTTTTAGGAGGTATCTGTTTCAGGTCTGGCGGAAAGAAACCCCCGGTTGTCACCGCTGTGTGAAGTCTGCCTCGATTGGACAGAGCTCTGCCATGTTCTCATGGAGATGTTTAGCGGCAGTGACTGCTCTCATCCTTGGTCCAAGCCATAGTACATAAGTAAGCAAGTAAGTAAGTGCAAGAGAGAATAGAAAGCAGCTATCTCCTTCTGCAAAGTAGTAATGCGAGTGACGGATATGGCCGTGACCCTGAAACGCGAAAGGCAACTGAAGGTTTACAAGTAACTTTCAGTCAATAAAAGTCTGACACTCCGTCTCGCTCCACCCAGAGCGGGATAAGTAATTTAAAGACATTCCACCTAAAAAAGAAGTCCGGTAGTTTTATACATTAGTCTTAGTGTATATGAAACCCGAAACATGTGAATAATATTTTTATGTATAGTATCTATGTAGGTACATTCATAACTCATAACTCTATCATGAAAAATCAGTTTGTTATGTTACCTGGCCGCACAAAAACACGGTCAGCGGGCCACCCGGGCAACTGAGAGGATGTTTTGTACTTAGTGTCGGTGGAGTCCAACTTGTGACCTTTTTTAAATATTTTTGAGAAAAAATATAACATGATGTAAAAATTATTGGAATCGATTCAGTTACTGATTCTAAACAAACTATATTCAGATTAAATAAAACTAATAATAATGTTGTTTATGCGTTATTAATCATGCAGTGTATAATTATTCTTTCAATTAAAAGCTATATAATAACTTAGCAGCTAGATGTATACCTAGGTCTCTATGATACACAATTCATCACGCTACCCACTGCATCTGTCCAATAAGTAAAGTCAGACTTTAATACAAAAACGTCGCATGAAGAATTCAGTCGCAGTAAAACAGTCGGACGATGAATGGCAATCTTGCAAAGAGATTGTTGCAAGAATACAGAACAGCACTGTTGAAATTCAAAAACTAAACGTTTTTCGTCTCACAAAGTAACCGAAAAATAGAACAGCAGAAGGTTTTAACACCGCAACACAATGAGGAGCTTATGGATGTTTGCATATAGGTATGACGGTATACGACGTGTGTTACACACGCATAAACAGTGTAAAGGTCTAGTAGACAGATTTGCCTTTGATGTTATGCTTCCAAGGCTGCAATATTCAGGCGGAAGAAATGTCTGGGTTACACCATTATGTGGACTACCCGGAGGACACGGTGGAATAAACGGTGGAGGTATGCCCCACTTGGGCGGAGCACCGTCGTGTCCCCATGGTCCGGCGCGAGGAGGGACGGCAGGCGGTGGCCTCCTTCTGCGAACCAGAAATGCTGGCGGCAGAAATGGACATCCTCCCGCCTCAGCCACTGTGATAATGATCCTGACTTCCAGCCACCGTAGGCGTGGGCTAGCTGTAGACGAGCAACGGGTAGCTCGCCTTCCGGCCGTCCGATAACCGTCCGGACTAACCTCAAGTCGTCGACGGCGCGTTGTATTCCAGGCGCGCATCAAAGACATGTCAGCAAAACCACAGGAGCCAAGCAGACTCGAAGCCTACTGGAACCATGGGTTGACTTTTGAAATGGGAACCTATGGTCCTAGAATGCAAAGACAACTGGAATAACATAGGTGTAGTTTTCTATACTATAACTACATTAATATTATAAAGAGGTTTTGTTTTTTGTTTGTAGGAGGTAATCTCTGAAAGTACTGGTCCGATTGCTAAAATTTTTTCACCGACAGAAAGCTGCTTTATTCCTGAGTGATATAGGCTATATTTTATGTACGCGGGCGAAGCCGCGAGCAAAAGCTAGTAGTCAATAAAAGTCTAACACTACCTTTCGCTCCACCTAGAGTGGAAGAAGTTAGAGACTGGAACTTCTATAATCCATTTTTATATCTTGCCAGAGATCAGTTATAAAATGGTAAGATATTGCCAGCTTGAACACATTGAGTGGAGGAAAGCACCGTGATACCATTGTAATCATTCATTCTTTATTTTTATTTACTTATTGTATTTTTAGCAACGACCGGTGGAAAGAGCACTATGAAAGATTGCCCGTCTTGTACGAGATGATTTACGTTGAGTTATAGGCTGGAAAACCAGTATGGCTTATAAATTTGATTGGTATTTAAGTTATAAGAAATTAGAGATAGAGATCTCCGTTGAGAAAATAAATGTCAGGCGCGTGAACGAAAGATGCTTCCTTTTTTTTGTTTTTGGTGGGAAATCATCTGATAATATCTCCCGCCCTTTAGTGGAGCAGGAGGGCGTGTCAGACTTTTACTGACTAAAACCCACTCCTAGGAACGAATCAACAACGAAGGAATCGTTGCCTTTCATTCTAGGGCATTCCGGGTTTTCTTTTCAGAAGTGAACTCATGGCCGAAGTAGGCTTCGCTGACAACTCCTTGAGGTGCGCGTGGAAAACTACGCGCCGTTGACGACTTGGGCTTAGTTTGGACGGTTGCTGGTTGCCGGACGATCGGACGGCGAGCTGCCCATTGCTCGCCGTCCGCAAACCCGCGTTTACGATGGCCGGAAATCATGATTGGGATCCGGTGGCTGGGGTGTGAGAGCCAGAATTACCTACTGCTTTGCAGAAGGAGGCGAGCACCTGGGTTCCATCCCTGTAACAGTTCAGTTTAGATCATCAAGTGGATCGCGTTATTTTTATTTTAAACATTAAGATTAGAGATCCTACCGTTTTACCGATCTTAACGGTCTCATTGGGAACTGAACTGGGACTCAGTGGCTCCAGTGCGGTTTATGGTTGTCACATATCTTCGTATTGGTTCTAGGACATACCGGTTTCCTTACAATGTTATCGTTCACCGTTTTGAGAGTAGTGGTGATGAAATAAATTACACAAAATAATGCACCAGTGTCTGAACCTACTGGTAAGTCGGGGCCGTTACCTCTGGGCAACCACTGTCCGCCATTGAGTTTTAAGGTCATAGCTCACTTACACGACTCTGCTCCCACCCGGCAAAAAGAATATCATTCAAATATGGGCTTTAAATATTGCTTGCTCCTTAGATATATTTTACATAAATTGGCATCATAAATTAGCAGACAGCTCGCTGTCAGCGAGCTTACCGCCGTCAGACTGCTCGGTAGTTGACGCCTCGCTACCGCACGTTGTGCACGCTGCTGCACGTTGCTCACTGCTAGCAGTCGCCGCGCCGCCGTCGCCGCTCATTCGGTCAGTAGGTATCTACATAAAAGCGAGAGCGGTCGGCGGGTGGACAGCTGGCCTTCTGCTAGCTGTCGCCGCGTGGAATGCTGGATGCCTGCTTGGTGACGCCGCGTGGACTGCGATCTTAGTTTAGGGCGGTGTTGGGTGGGAGCAGTGTTGGAGCAGAGTCGTTTAAGTGTGTTATGACCTTTAGTCTGCGTGGACTGCGAGCAGTCATCTTAGTTTAGGGCGGTGTTGGGTAGGAGCGGTGGTGGAGCAGAGTCGTTTAAGTGTGTTATGACCTTTAGTCAGTAAAGTTGTGACTCCTCCTCTCGCTCCAGCCAGAGCAGAGGAAAAGTTATTTGATTATTTTTCAAACTTAACTCATCGAATTCCGTAATTAAAGACACAATAGAAAGACAATTGCTTATGTTGAACTGTGTAACTTAAGACATTCAAAAGGTTAAACCAGACGATGACCCGCTTCTTAGAGTGCCCAAAGTGTCCTCTTTCACCTGCACTTTTGAGGACCTAAAAATGCCACTGAAGTCGCCATAAACGTGGCGACGTGGCAACCGACTGGGCCCAAAAACTTTGACCATCGATTCGAGAAGAAGAAGAAAACTAAAGAAAATGTGACAGCCTATTTATCCAAGCAATATTCCTTTGTTACCACTCCCACATACAAACCAACTATAAGATAACCCAATACATACACAAAAACCCAAATAACAAAGCGAAATAATCCGTCATCTAACACACGAAGTTCTTAGCTCGCTCTACTGTGATACTTACTAAGTTGTTACAAACGAGTAATCGTTAGTTATGATTAATGTTACTTTTGACTGGTTGTTACTCCTAGTTACTACGTACGAGGAACCTCCTTTGTGTTAGTGTGCAGGGGCGTAGCTACTAAGGGGCTAGATTGGGCAGTGCCCCGGGGCCCTCAAGCTTGGGGGGGGGGGCCAAAACCTGATTAATAAACCGCTTATTGAATGAACGAAAAATTTCACAAAAAATATTTATTTTGATAGTGATAGTAAATCAGATAATGTGACTACTGCAGTATTGGTTGAAAAGCCTACTCATGAAAATTCGGTAATTAAGATATGAAAGATATCGTTGCCGATCATATTAATGACGACCATGACGTCTCCGTATCATTGTGTGCATGTTCATGAAAAATCTTCTTATAACTTCGGATTTATATAAAAGATAAAGTAGCGTTGCATTTTTAAAATATCTATATAAATATTTTTAAAATATGATAAAACAGGCAAGCGTGCTTCATCGTCGACCACATCATCGCTTACTATCAGGTGAGATAGTGATCAAACGCAAGCCCAACATTAATACAAAAAAAAAAAAAACCTAAACAATTTAGGGGCCCCAATTTGTTTTTGCCCCAGGGCCTTTGGTCGCCTAGTTACGCCACTGTTTGCGTGTACAGTATTTTAGTGATTCTGACTGCGTTGTAGTGGTAATGTGTTGTAGTGACTAAATTGTCCCTTTGTATATCAAGGGTCTCTGCTAAAAGGAATGAGCGTCGATTTATTACGGTCTGTTTTTTTTTGGTTTAGCCCAGTTTGTACATTTAGGTAGTGTCAAGTTTAGAAAGCATTGAGTTCATCTTCATCATCATTTCAGCCGAATAACGTCCACTGTTGGACAAAGGCCTTCCTAATTGTCGCCATAACGACTGGTCCTGAGCTGGTTTCGCAACAATCGCACTCCCGCGACCAGTAGCCCGATTCACGTAATCAAAACCGTAACGATATCGTAGCGACTTATGCCAGCCATACACGTTCAAACCTGTCGTACAATCGGTATGACGCTACATGTTTGATCAAACAGATTTGACTGTGTGTGGGAGTGAATCGGTATGACCAACATGTTTGACGGCACAATCGAATTTCAATTCTTTTGGTTTGATCATACCGATTGGACCGCCCCATACACGGTCCGGACGTGTATGGCTGGCATTAGTCGTTTAGACCATTTTCGTATTCACATCCGTCAATCGAGTTAAAACGACACCGATTTTAAAGTCGTTTGGTCGAAGAGTCGATTTAAAAAAAAAAAAACTGTATTTCATTATCCTGGTAGAATACTTATTAATGTAACTGGAAATAAGTCGTTGATAGATCATTTAGTTTCGAGCCAGTTGAGTTGTCGTTCTATCCAATCCCGATTAAGGAACACGTGAATACCGATTTTGGATAGGACTTCGATCGAACGACTATAAAACTTCAACGATATATTTTGGCTTGTTTGATTTTACGTGACTACTAATCGCGACTTGGTGAGCCTAGTCATCGGCCCACCTTGTGGGAGGTTTTCTAACGTTGCATCTTCCGGTACATGGTCGCCACTTCAGAACCTTTTGTCCTCATCAACTATGATGATGATGATGCTAGACTGAAAGCTATTTCTTTTTTCAGAGCAACCAGGCTTATTTTTGGGATTAAAAGCAGCCTAATCAGTTGAAGGTGTCGAACCTTTGATTTTTTTTTAGGTTTTATATAGATTGAAAACGACGATAAGGTCAACGATGGAGTTCTTTGCCGCGCGATTGAACTAAAATAAATTCCACCAACAGCATCAAACTGCGTTTCGATCTTTTTCATTGTTTTTTGACACTGGCAACTGTTTTTTCAATATTTTCAGTGGCCGTTTGCATTTCAAGGCTACAAGGTAACTCTTTTGAAGAACCATGTACAATCTGGCATGCCTGAGATTAGCATATCAACATCTCTTAGAACAAAAGGGGCAGCATAGATATGGGCCGGAGGAATCCATTCAATGTCTGAATGGACTGAAAGCACATGACATGTAGATGTATATAATTCCGAGCCATATACCATTAGTAAGAGGTTTCACACGTGAGAAATAGTAAAACCATATTTAAAGCTACGAAGTAATGGTCGAAATCCAATTAGATGTTTGCAAAGTGGCTTTTTTTTTTTTTTTTTTTCGATGGGAAATATCATCTTATGACAACCCCCGCTCTTGGGCGGAGCGGGAGATAGTGTCAGACTCTTACTGACTAAAAAACCCATCCCGTTCCTACAAGCCTTCATACCGGGGCTCGAGCGCCCCTTCGGATAACCCTGGCCCCAGTAGGCTTCGACCCGGCTGGGCCCCTGCTGTTGCTGACAACTCCTTGAGGCGCGCGGGAACAGCGCGCGCCGTCGACGACTTGGGCTTGGTCCGGGCGGTTACCGGACGGCCGGACAGCGAGCTACCCATTGCTCACTGTCCGCAAGCCCGCGCCTACGGTGGCTGGAAATCGGGATCGGAATCCCGGCGGCGGCGGCGAGAGCGCCGTTGCCTGATGCGGTCGGCCTCCTCCTTAGCGAGCATTACTGCTTCGCAGAAGTCGGCGACCGCCTGCCACTCCTCCTCGCTCCGGACCATGGCCTCGACCAAGGCCCGGCGCGAGAGGTCTCCGCCGCCGATCACCCCCACGAGGGCACGGCGATGCTCCGCCCAAGCAGGGCACACCGCGATTGTGTGCTCCACCGTGTCCTCCGGGCGTTCCGCACAGTGGCGACACCCGGGCGTCACTTCCGCTTTAATTCGGAACAGGAACCTCCCGAACTTGCCATTTCCGGTGAGGACCTGTGTCATGCGGAAGGTAAGGACGCCGTGAGGTCTTTCCAGCCACGCCTCAAAGAGGGGACTTATCGCCATAATTGTGGCGTGCCCATGACGGGGTTGCGATAGTCGCTGACGCCATTCCACCATGAGATCCCGCCGGAGCTCTGTCCGCCATGCCGTGACCTGTCGCGGCAGAGGACTTTCACCCCGGCGTTGCATCTCCACGCGCATGTCGTGCATGTGTGCAAGGACTGTTGCCTCCAGATCCCACGGTGGTAGGCCAGCCAGAAGGCTCGCCGCTTCGCAGGAAATCGTGCGGTATCCCCGCACCATCCGAATTGCCATGACCCTCTGGCAGGCGTTCAGAATGCCCGCCGGTCGCTTTCGCAGCGACGGCGCCCACACCGGCGCCCCGTAGAGGGCCATGGACCGAACTTTGCAAAGTGGCTCATATTTGCGATTTGAACATTTGCATCTGAATCACTGAAATGTTCCGGAACAAACAAAATGAAATGAAATGACTCAAAAGATACAAACGGAACATTTGGAACATCGGCTCAAACGAATCGTGATCTGTTACGTCGCATCATAGTCACACTGAGACAGAAATGTTAGATGATGTATCATTTGGAATATTTGGAACAACGGCTCAAAAGATACAAACACAGACACTGACTGTTTAAAAATTAATTACAATTACACAGTTAAAGTTTTAATTTGGATTTTAAAAATATTGTAGGGCACTTAAAGTATAGTGTTTCAGTATTCCAGTTGTTCCAAATGATGCATTTAAAATATTACTGACGTTCTAATCTTTCGGAACACTGAAATATTTTGGAACAGTGAGTCGGTTCAGTAAAGAGTTACATAGGCTTAAATCCATTTGTTTTAATAGTCATACGTTTAAGTATACACTGTTTTGTGGCTCTAAATTACAATATTAGATACTAGATACATTTTTTTATCATTATTGCTAAATAGAAAAAACTTTCTAAATCCGTTTAAAATTAAATAAGTTGGAAACCTTTCAAATCTGTTAGAACAGGAAACAGTCAAGTAAGGCCTTTAAGTCAAGAGAGAATAGGTTACTTCTAGGCAAGCATGCTCCATCGTTGGCCACATCATCGCCATCAGGTGAGAGAGTGGTCAAATTTGAGTCTATCTATAAAAATAATAATAATCCTCCTGTCTTTTATCGATGGATATTAAAAACATTGTTTAGTCTGAGATCATAGTCATAACATAGTTCCAGGTTACCAGTCCACTGAAGACTCCAAAAACCATAGCCGTATTATCTTTGTTTTCCATATGTCGTAATAGTTTTTCATCAACTGGGGATTGTCCTTGGTTGCACTAGCATAGCGCATATGAGTATATTTGTCGGTTGTTACCACGTTCCATTAAAAGTGTCTAAAGGGCCTCTGCAAGTTGGTTCCGGCCTCATCGTACGCGTTTTATGGGTCCAGGTTCTGAGATATACTTACTTATGCATATAATAATAATAAAAAAAAAAGACGTGTGGCACTCGGGGACTGCCGCGGTAAAGCTATTGCATAGCCTTTTTATCAACTTATGCAATTATAATTATTTATTTATTTTTTGTTCACTCATTTGTTTTCTTATCGGTCACCACGCTCAAAAAACAAATGAGTGGGGGGTGTTAGGTTATTTTCGTTACGGAATTTCTGGATTCGGTCTCCACGCTCAAGGCCCGCGATAGAAGCTATGCAATAGCTTAAAAAAATTGTTACAAAAATGGCTCTCCTGAAAAAATTACCATATTGCCTTACGACTGTATGCGTAGACGATGATTATATAACAACACAGCACATAATTAGTGTTCAGTTAGTAGTGTGTAATTAGTGTACAGTTTCATCAGCACTACCACTATACACCAATAAGTTATATAAGAGACGTATAATCGTTAGGAATGATTAATGTTCGTCTCGACTGGCTGTTTGTTACTTCTCAGAATAACACCTTTCAGTACCCACCTACGTTTAGTGTGAAATGATTCCGTGTTTTGATTAGTAGAAGCTATTATTATTGTAAGAATGAAGGTCAGTTTCATAAAAGTATTTTATGTAACATGTATCCTAGGTATTTCTAATTAAAATACATTAAGTGGTGGTAGTTTTCCAGTGTTCTTGATATAATTATGATTGCGTGAGATTTAAGTAAACCTATTTTGTTTAAAGCATATTATTGAGATGGTTGGAATGTAAATAAACTACCACCCTCCACCTATACGCACAAAACGCTTCGGGAAGACATTCATTTGCGTACAGCTAAGGAGGACCTTGCCGTAATCTGTGTTTCCTGACGTCTACAATCCGGGAATTTTTAAGGTAAGAGTGAATAGGTTCGGTTTAAAAAGATCTTTATTCCCATTAAAACACAATTGTCACTTACATGAGAACATTAAATTTAAATAAAAAATAGTAATATTGTCCCAGTGTGGGTACATGAAAAATACATTATTAGTTGTCGACAAGTTAGAAGCGAGTTCACTGCATTCCTGAGATAAGGCTGTGGCCCAAGTTAAAAGAAGTTAGTGCTTATTGAAAATAAGTTGTAAAATGATGAAATTACATTAATATAGTGTATCGTTATTGTAAATATGGTTGATTAATTTATTTTTAAAACTACTTAATGAAGTCGCTTCTTTTACATTTTTTGGAAGTTGATTAAATAATAATATAATAATAATATATATAATAATATAATATAGGTTACTACTAGGTAAGCGAGCTCTGTCATCAGGTGATATTGCGGCTTCGCTCGAACCTGTCAAAAATAAGCGGGCTTACGGGCGACGAGCAATGGGTAGCTTGCTATCCCACCGTCCGGTAATTGTCCGGACCGAGCTCAACTCGTCGACGGCGCGCACTATTCCGGCGCGTCTCAAGGAGTTGTCAACAGCAGCAGGGGCCCAGCCGGGTCTAAGCCTACTGGGACCAGGGTTATTCGAAAGGGAAGCTCGGTCCCGGTACGAAAGGCAAGAAGGAACAGGAGTGGGTTTTTACTCAATAAGAGTCTAACACTATCTCCCGCTCCGCCCAAGAGCGAGGGATGTCATTAGATGATTTTCCGACCGGAAAAAACCTATCAACAATAAGAAAAAAATCTTCTAAGTATGCAACCTTAATCATCATCTAGACTTTTCAACCAACTAGCTTGAGTTCTGCTTCCAGTTTAACCAGATGTTTTTTTATTATTATTATTATTGATAGGCTCGCGTTTGACCACTATCTCAACCTGATGGTAATGCCTTGATCACACGTACCGAGTAAACGGGCGAGACAGTACTCTTGGCAGAGTACTCGGTACGTGTAAACACAGCGCGGAGTGCTCGGCCTACCATTTATCTCTACAACTAGCTTACATTACTGTCTCGGCCGAGCAACATTTTACTGTCTCGCCCTTTTACTCGGTACGTGTGATCAAGACATAAGTGATTATGTGGCCGACGAGGGAGCACACTTGCCTAGAAGTAACCTATTCACTCTTGACTTAAAGACCCCTAGGATGTGTTTGAATACACGTGTTTTACATGGAGCGACTGCCTATCAGACCTCGTCAACCCAGTTACTGGGCAACATGATACTCCTTGGATGGATTGACGGTCAGACTTTCTGGCGTCTGACTACATGTGACGACTGTTAAAGATCTACGAATGATAACTAGGACCAACGGCTTTACGTGCTTTTCGATGCATGGGGTATCAACATAGGCATTTTTTTATCCTGAAATAATCAATAATTCTACTACGATAAAATAAACTATAAAAATAAAATGAACTGTAAAATTATTATTATTTCGATGTAAAATAAAGTCTATACTATTCTGTTGCCTATTTTAAAAATAGTTAAAATTCAGTAACCAATTCTGAACATACTACTTTCAGAATGTGCGTAATAAACATGACATACAAATACTAGCTTCTGCCCGTGGCTTCTCCCGCGTGAATGAAACTTTCTCTGTACAAACTTGGGACCCTTGTTTCATCTCCTTTGGTAGTGAATTTTGGGAAATCCTCTCTTAGTGCTAGTCTACACCATAAAAGGAAACTACAAAATTTCGCTCTCCTATGCCCCGTAGTTTTGGCTGTGCTACAAAATGTCACCTTTTATATATATAAATGATCACAATTTTTGACATGAAATTTTGGATAACCTATAACCATTTTTCTTTTTTCAATAGTCAGCGCCCTAAAATCAATCCGTTCACAGACCACAAAACCTTTTCTTCCAACAAATAAACGCCAGCCGAGTGATAGATGAAAGTATGCCAAATACGGCCCGTACCGAGCGAGCTATCGGCCGTAACTCACAAAGTAACGAGTACTAAAAACGTTTTAAATCGACGCTCTCAACAGACAAACGTGCTAAAATCCATCAAGTGGACCAAAAAGGGAAGTCGGTCAAGCCTGCGACATACGTGAGCCAATATCTCTATAGTGTAACGGAACGTAGAATTAATGGAGTTGACTATCGGTTGGAATTAGGATTTTCAGTTGAAGCCAACTTAAAAAAATTAAAATAGACTATTTTTAATATCGTGTAAAAAATTTTCAAAATGCAAAAAAACGCGACAAAAAAATTCAAAAAATCAAAATCATTTATTTTAAATAGACCATTTGCAGGCACGTTGGAATAGTTAAATGTCGGTCAGTCCAAGAAAAGTAAAGCTGAATTGCAGGATAAGCTCTTCCATTCTGTCCAAGAGTGATAGAAGTCATTAGATGATTTCCTACCTCAAAAAAAAAACGCCTTCTGGCCTCCTGCGCCGCATGGCCTCCCGCGAAGCGGTGAGTCTCCTTGCCGGGCTGGCGTCGTGTGATTTGGAGGCTATAGTCCTTTACTCATGTTTATTTGTTTGTCTTGTCTTTGTCCTTGCTTGTTATTTTTATGGTCTATAATAAAGAGTATAACTATCTATCTAACACACGTGCACGACCGACGCACGGCGTAGCGCTGCTGGCAAATCATTGCAAATGTAGCGACATCTAGGGCGTCACATAAGTACTAATCCTGCATCGCGCAATTAAAGTTCTCCGCGCGATTTGAACATATAGAACAGCCCGAAATCATCTATCGGGCAGTTGCCCACGAGACTTAACACCCGTCTGGTCGGAGGATCCTCCCTTTTCAACGGAGGTTTGCGGGACTTTTCACTCTATTCCGCCTACCTCCATACAAAGTTAATAAGAGGTAAAAATAAAACATAGTAACGTATCTACCTTGCTTCCATGATCAGAGGTTAAGGTCTCTTGTTATCGTACACACGTGACCCATTAGAACATTTTCTTAGAAACTTACTTTAAGGGCTTGTTGACTTCCTTATTAAGGGATTCGTTTTGGGTTACAGTGCACCAGTTTGTTGATGTTCGTGTTTTTTTTTTATGATCTAAACCAGTGCTTGATTGCGATCCCGCTTGATGGTAAGCAGTGATGCAATCGTTGATGGTGAGACGCACTAGTTTATTAAGAGCCTATTCACTCTAGCCTTGAAGACACCTAAATTATAATTGGACGTGAAGACCGCAGCAGGCAATCGTGTTACTTAGTTACTGGGTTATGGAGGTCAGTTATTCTGTCGCTTCATGTATAATACTGATTTTCAACTGCTTATGGCTAGACTGGCAAGAAACAAAAATAATAAAGAAACTCCCTTTAAAAAAAAATCTGAATTAATAAAAAAAATATGTAACTTTAAAATTACGCTTACAAAAATAATTTCATTTCACGAGGCACTTCAGTGTGGACCAAGCCCAAGTTGTCGACGGCGCGCACTGTTTCCGCGCGCCTCAAGAAGTTGTCAGCAACAGCAGGGGTCCAGCCGGGTCGAAGCCTACTGGGGCCAGGGTTATCCGAAAGGGAACTCGAGCCCCGGTATGAAGGCTTGAAGGAACGGGGTGGTTTTTGTAGTCAGTAAGAGTCTGACACTATCTCCCGCTCCACCCAAGAGCGGGGGTTGTCATTGGATGATTTTCCCCACCATAAAAAGGCACTTCAGTGTGTAACGCCACACGACTCTTTTAACCATTATAGTGAAATAAACAATGAAATAAAAAAGGGTAGGGGGAGGGTAGGGTTCCATACCTCAAGAGGAAAAGCGGAACCCTTACAGGATCACTTTGTTATCCGTCCGTCTGTTTGTCTGTCTGTCAAGACCCTTTATCTCGAGAACGCGTAGAGATATCGAGTTGAAATTAAAACCATATACTCAGGTCTGCGGTCCCTTCCAGCTGTGAAAAAATCAAACTTCTAAATTAACGAATAAAAAAGATACGGCCATTCGCAAAAAAAAACCTATATTTTGATACACTCAAAGATCGAAATTCATAGGGTACTTCCCGTTGGCCCAGAATCCTGAAATTTAGCACAAAGCAAGGTCTTATAGCACAGGTAAAGAAAAAAAAAAACTGAAAACAGTAAATATGTGGTTATCTAAGTCACGAAAAAAAAAATTGCTATTCCGGAAAATCTTCGAGACTTAGAGAATTGTAGTTTACACGGAACCCTCAGTGCGCGAGTTCGACTCGCACTTGCCCAGTTTTTTTTTTTAAATAGGTATCAGTAATCTCTAATGTTGATAAGACTCCTTAACACACACAATATAATCTTGCATTAACGTAATTATTCATCGTAATTACCCAATTACCTACACTTTACGATCATTATGATAAATGTGTGTACAATAAATAATGCAAATACAAGTTTACAATCAGATTTGACGTGTCCAATGATGAATGGGTTCATAAATCTATTGTTTTAATTATGCACGAGTCGTTATAGGTTGTCAACCTCAATGGCATTGTTAAAACACCCTAAAAGTACTATACCGTAACTATGATATTGTTACGTACGTGGGTAATTAAATGCCGATTTACTAACAGAGAACTTTATTCACCACAAACAATAACAAATTAGTCCAGTCAACAATAATCCGAATCGCAATTAACACTAGAGTACCGTTACACTATCGCTTAGGTCGTTAGGTAAAATCACTTCACACACTTAGGTAGTTCGCTCTTGATCGCAGTCGAAATCACAACTGACTCGCTTCCGGTCGGGGGCTCGTATTTATATGCGGAGCGAAGAAAATTCTAGATACCGACATCTCAAGATCGATTCAGAACAATAGCGTCGCTTCGCGGAGTTATAAATCATTTTTATTGGACGATGTACTAAGAGTCACTTTCATGCGAATTTCGACTCTATTGTTAATGTCGGAGAGTACCTTTCCCTTATCGGTAGATACATACCTACTTACTAGTAGTATCTACTTTGTGGATGTTTCGAGATTTTTCTAAGCCTGGCTACGTACCACCATTCTAGATCTTTCGAACAGCAATGCGTTTTAATTATTACCTGCTACTCGTTATTTTCTCGGAGATATGGCGTGTTCACGTTTAATGGCGTAATAATATTGTCTGACGGTTTTTACAAACAATTAATACTTGGCTTTTTCCCTTGGCTTATCTCCCCTAGCTCATCCAATAGAAATATACGTATATTACAACATTCGTTTTTTTTAAGCGATCCTGAATAATAGTTTGTTCAGAATAACTAATAGTTTGTTAGTAACTGAATTGATTCTAATAATTTTTTCACCATGTTATATTTTTTTCCCAAAAATATTAAAAAAAGTCACAAGTTAGACACCACCGATACTAAGTACAACACAGGTCACGGCAAGTCATAGCGAACATTAGGCGACATCAAACAGCTGGGTGCAAGTGCAAAACAACCCCTCAGTCGCCTGGATAGTCCGGTGACCTTGTATTTTTGCTGACATAACAAGCTTATAACTTTGTGATTTTTCATGATAGAGTTATAAAATTTTGTACATAGATTCTTTACATAAAAATACTAGACATGTGTTTCGGGTTACGCATATACTAAAATTAATGTTGTATACACCGCTAAATTTTAATCGTTTTAATCCCGTGGAGGGTCGATCCAGTACATGAAACACTATCGATTTGTAAAGTTTAAATCAAAAAATGAAGTACCTTTTTTTCAAAACTCGTATTAATTTACGTACGTACGAAATTAATTTCTTTAATTTTATCTTTACAAATCGATAGTGTTTCACGTACCGGATCGACCCTCCACGGGATTAAAACGATTAAAATTTAACGGTGTGTACACATGTTATTACCTCACAAACAATTTCACTTCTTTCAATAGGATATTTGTATGTTCTCATCATCGTCATCATTTCAGCCGAAGGTCACTCTGCTGGACACAGGCCTCCCCAAGTGTCACCGCAACAAACGGTCTTGTGCGTCTCATATTCATCGCATTCGCCCGATACTCATCATGTAATCGGTAACCAAGGTTACAGGCATAGCCCGAAGAATCACCAAACTTAAGGGCCAAGCGCCCGAAAAGTGCCATAAAACAGTGATTTTCTGAGGCCTACTCCTCCGTAACGGCTAGGTCAATTGGTTTGAAAAAAATATATGTTTATTATAGATTCATGAACAATAATATCAACATTTGATTTCTTCGTGCAATTAATACTTTTGTCAAAAAAAAAAAAAATTTAGCAATTTCGCAACTTTTCCCTACTCCTTCGAAACGGCTTGGACCTTTAGAAACATTTTTATACTTAAAAATTGGTGGTTAAATATTCTTCAAAGTGAACATTGCATATGTAAATCAATCAATATCTCGCAGAGAAAATGGATTTAAAGCGCTTTCCGGGCGCTGCTGGCCGCAAATAAATGCACAGATTTGCGTACTGCCGCCTAGGCGAGTGCGAGAGTTGCGTTCACATAATTTCGGCCAGATGGTTCAAGGGACTATACGCCTTAAGTGGCAGTGGGTAGAGCACATTGCTCGCTGAACCGATGGTCGATGGGGCCGAAAGGTTCTGGAGTGGTGATCGTGTACCGGAAGACGCAGGAGCCCGATGTCCAGCAGTGAAAATTTTTCGGCTGAAATAATATAGTGAACTACCAGCGCACGCCGATTGTTAACGATCATACATCTGTTAACGGTCATAATACATGCATAACATATTAACCAAATGTAATTGGCCTTTTGACTAGCTATTATTTTGTGTAACAGTAAAATAAATTAATAATATATACTTCAGAAATTAATTGCAAGCAGAGAATGATTTGTTTTTACGGGTAGTAATAGTGGCATCTCATTTTTCGTTTTTCACGTGGACATAAAAAAAACTGGGCCAGTGCGAGTCGGATTTGCGCACTGAACGTTCCGTACTTACATTGAAAACAGTTCAATTTCCGAATTGAGTTACGAAGATTTTTCCGAATCACAATTTTTTTTTTATGACTTAACCATTATTTTACAGTTTTCAGATTTTTCCTATATTTGTGCTATAAAACCTTGCTTCATGCCAAATTTAAGGATTCTAGGTCAACGGGAGGAGTACCCTATGAATTTTGTTTTTCTTGAGTGTCGAAATAGACGTTTTTTTTGCGACTTATACGGCCGCCTGAGTATATGGTTTTAATTTCAACTCGATACCTCCACGCGTTCCCGAGATAAATGGTCTTGACAGACAGAAAAACGGACCACAAAGTGATCCTATAAGGGTTCCGTTTTTTTTTCTTTTTGAGGTACGGATCCTTAAAAATGGTGCCCGGCTAAAATGGGATTAATAATAATAAATTTTTTTTAGACCTTTTTGATCTAAAGATACAGATCCGTATTAATGTTAATAAGTACTTATGAACTACGTACAACAACAACAACACATGAACATCAGCCGCATGCACACTGAACGCTGGGCAAGAGTCTCCACAAAGTGGGTAGGTACCCTCAGGACCTCAGGACCTCGGTGGCGTCGTCCATCCTCACCTGAGGATGGACGACGCCACCGAGGTCCATCTGGGAAGAGGTGGCAAGATGACCTATACCGTTGGGCTGGTTCAAGGTGGCTGGAGAAAAGAATTCTGGAAGAAGTTGGCGAGGCCTATGTCTCAAATTCAAATTCAAAACATTTTTATTTCAAATAGGCCTACTTGGGCACTTATAAAACGTCAGATAGAAGCTCCACGTTCCAAACGGTCCACACGGCACGGTTCCAAATTGGTCGGTTCCTATGGAGAAGAATCGGCAAGAATGGTTACTCTTTTAAAAACATTGTTGATGTTAAAATATTTCCATTTCACAATATTAATAAACATTATGTAAGAACAGTGTAGACCAGTCAATATTGTGCATTTTTAGCAGTGAAAAAATATAGACTTAATAAAAAAAACCGCGGATGAAGTCGTAGGCAAAAGCTACTTATCTGAAAACTATATTCTTTACTAAGCACTTATACTGCAAACGTACCTGGTACAGGAAGAGAATACCTTCCACAATTTTATTATTTTTCCGCTAGAATGATTAGATTACTAATATTTATTGAACAGAAGTAGAAAGGTAAAGTGTAAATTGTTATGAAGAAAAACGAAGGGTCTTTTATCGCTTAACTACTTTGCCTTAAATACTTTTGTTTGAAAAACTTAAGAGGTTTGTTATTACATTATTTTGTGTTTTTTATGATATCGGAGTTTTATAATATCTTACTATTGTTATATACGCGAAAGTTTGTACGTATGTATGTTTGTTACTCTTTTACTCAAAAACTACTGAACGGATTTCGATGAAACTTGGAACACGGGTAGAAAACGTCCTGAAATAGCACATAGAATTATGTTTCCTTTGAACAATTTTCGACTATCACGCGGGCCAAGCGGCTGGCAGCAACTAGTGCTTCTGTAAAAAAAACGATCACAAATTCAAATTCAGATATCGAATGAATATTTTTAATATTTTGTATCGGAGGATTTAATTAATAAATAAAACAGATTCAGCAGCGGTATATAATTTGATCAGTCTTTTTATTAATTTTATTTTTTTTTATTAAAAAAAAGAAGCTACATAACGATAGTTATCTACGAACGCATTTTGCCATCGAACTGAAAAGTTTGGATTACAAACTGATAAGATTAAGTAAAAAAAAACACAAAAACTGTAGGAGATATATTTTTATTCTTTTGTGTATATACGCTAAAGGCTCTGTAGGGCACGGATCTAGGCTTAGGGCGTCGCTGAAGGAGGGCAGCATGAAACGGGTTTTTTTTTATGGTGGGAAAAATCATCCAGTGACAACCCCCGCTCTTGGGCGGAGCGGGAGATAGTGTCAGACTCTTACTGACTAAAAGCCCACCCCGTTCCTTCTAGCCTTCATACCGGGGCTCAAGTTCCCTTTCGGATAACCCTGGCCCCAGTAGGCTTCGACCCGGCTGAGCCCCTGCTGTTGCTGACAACTCCTTGAGGCGTGCGGGAACAGTGCGCGCCGTCGACGACTTGGGCTCGGTCCGGACAGCTACCGGACGGCCGGAAAGTAAGCTATCCATTGCTCACTGACCGCAAGCCCGCACCTACGGTGGCCGGAAATCGGGATCGGAATCCTGGCGGCGGCGGCGAGAGCGCCGTTGCCTGATGCGGTTAGCCTCCTCTTTTCCGAGCGTTACTGCTTCGCAGAAGTCGGCGACCGCCTGCCACTCCTCCTCGCTCCGGAACATGGCCTGAACCAAGGCCCGCCGCCAGAGGTCTCCAACGCCAATCGCCCCCACGAGGGCACGGCGATGCTCCGCCCAAGCAAGGCACACCTTGACTGTGTACTCCACCGTGTCCTCCGGGAATTCCGCACAGTGGCGACATCCGGGCGTCACTTCCGCACGAATCCGGTGTAGGAACCTCCCGAACGTGACATGTCCGGTGAGGAACTACGTGATACGGAAGGTAAGGACGCCGTGAGGTCTTTCCAGCCACGCCTCAAAGAGGGGACTTGCCGCCACAATTGTGGCGTGCCCAGCACTGGGTTGCGATAGTCGCTGACGCCATTTCATCCCGCCGGAGCTCTGTCCGCCATGCCGTGACAGCATGAAATGGGCTGAATCGAACACATGAATAAAATAAAATAAAAAGAACAAGCGTTAGTCGGACTCGCGCACGAAGGGTTTCATACCATTAAATTATCTATAAAAATTGCAAAAAAAAAACATGTCTGTTATATAATAACCCAAATATTTTTAAGTTTTTTTTAGTATTTGTTGTCATAGCGGCAACATAAATATACCATCTATGATATATGTAAATGCAGTAATGCTAGCAAAGGAGGAGGCCGACCGCATCAGGCAACGGCGCTCACGCCCCAGCCGCTGCTGGGATTCCGATCCCAATTTCCGGCCACCGTGGGCGTGGGCTTGCGGATGGCGAGCCATGGGTAGCTTGCTGTCCGACCGTCCGGTAACCGTCCTGACCGAGCCCAAGTCGTTGACGGCACGCACCGTTCCCGCGCGCCTCAAGAAGTTGTCAGCAACTGTAGTGACCCAGCAGGGTCAAGAGTCTAGTTCCGAAAGGAAGGCTCAGCCTCGGTATGAAAGGCAACGAAGGCACGGGGTGGGTTTTTTAGTCAGTATGAGTCTGACAACTATTTAGACGGTAAACACGGACGGGACGGTACGGGTTGCTTATCACGGTTCATGAGTCACAACCTGGTGACAAATGGACAGACAGCTGAGTCTTAGTAATAGGGTCTCGAGTCTCTTTGGATACGGAACCCAAAAAGTTATCAACTTAAACAAGTTTCACACTCGCACGTAGTGAAGTATGCTGCACGTTGCACAAATAATAAATTAACCAATCAGAACTCACTGCTGCGGCTTTTTATCTTTGCGTTAACCCAATACCTGGCCATGATTTCCAATAATTTAGTCTATTTTAATTAAAATCATTACAATGAAATGAGTTCGCACATAATTGCTTTCAGTTTGCAGCCAGCATAAATTCAATATGGAGCTTCACGGCCCAATGAAATATGGAAACGAACTAGTCAGTGAACAAAAGCGAATTCAGCTTTATTTTAAAACAAATTCCTATAATGTACGTTTCGTTGATTGTGGCTTTGTTATACGCAATTCATATTACACGAGAGTTGTATATCAATTAGGAAATTGTTAAACGATTTCAATGGATCCAGTGGTCGGACGGGGTTTTGTGAGTTAATGGCTGTGTTATGGGCTCTTTATATATTTGAGTGTAAATTTTACTCAGATTAATTGTCCTAAAATTGCGTTGCAAAAAATTATTACCTACTTTTGCGTGTCGTAAAAAGGAGTGCATTTAATGTATGCTACAAAAATGTTTTAAGTGAATTTACTGAAATAGTGTGTCTGTAAAATATTTCACAACTCTTCATACAACGCCATATAGTCACAAACTAAGCAGAGCTTCTGATATGAGTACTAGACAACTGATAAACATACTCGTACTTATATATTTCTAAGTATATATATTTACCCACTAACATTGTCACTTTAGTTTTGTTATAAGTTGACCTATTTGAACCTTACTCACAGTGACACATTTGATCCTAAGGCGATCGGGTGGATTGAGGTGCAAAGGAGTCGAAATTCGAATCCAACTCAAGACTGTTCTTTTTGGAAATTCATTTTTATAATTTTTTGCAATTTTTAACAGCATTAATAGTATATATATTTCATAAATAAATTATTACACCCAGACACAGAACAAATGATTGTGGTCATCACACATCAACATTTGTCTGGGGTGGAAATCGAAGCCACGACCTCCGGCATAGCCGTCAGGGGAACTAACCACTAGACTAACAGGCCAGTGAAGTGAAACTACACAAAATTGTCCATTTTAGGGTTTTGTGCCTCAAAAGAAAAAAACTGGGCAAGTGCGAGTCGGACTCGCGCACTGAGGGTTCCGTGCAAACTACAATTCCCGAATGGAGTCTCGAAGATTTTTCCAAATTACAATTTTTTCCTATACCTGTGCTATAAGATCTTGCTTTGTGCCAAATTTCAGGATTTTGGGCCCTATGAATTTCGATCTTTGAGAGTATTAAAATATACGTTTTTTTGCAACATAAAGAGCCGTATCTTTTTTATTCGTTTACTTAGAAATTTGATTTTTTCACAGCTTGAATAAACCGCAGACTTGAGTATATGGTTTTAATTTCAACTCGATACCTCCACGCGTTCTCGAGATAAAGTGATAGACAGACAGGCAGACTTCAGTGAATGTCACATGTCTTTGAATTTTTGGTTCTGGGACATACCGGTTTCCTTACAATGTTTTCCTTCACCGTTTTGAGAGCAGTGGTAATGCAATAAATTACACAAAGTAATGCACCTGGCAGGGTTTGAACCCGCGACCTACAACTTTTAAGTCGGAGCCATTACCACTCGGCCACCGCTGCTCTCAAAATAAGTATCTGCAGGAAAATCTCAATCTTCAGAGGGTGAATTTTGGAAAATACTCTTTTGGTGTTCGTTTACGTCATAAAAAATGTCACACATTTACTGCCTGTTCACGACTTCGGTCTTAGTGGCGAGTGGCGCGGCGAGCGGGGCCGTATCGGTAAGCGGACGCCAGGCGCTATGAGCGGCCTCATTGCGTACTTCAAGCATTTTCATACTTCTGGGCCCCAAGTCTGCTATTTTTATACATTCGTCATTCCAAAACGATCCAATTGTCATTTTGCTAAAAGTTTGTAATCTGTTAATTCATAATGATCGATCATTGATCGGTCAATGGTCTTGTAATAGAATTGTGGTAGAATGATAATTTCGAGCATATTAAAACCAATAACTGCACAATAACGTTCTAATGGTAAAACACTGATCAAATAAACTGTCAAAGTTTTAGCAGATTACCGCAAACTTCAAATATTCATGTAATGAAATGACCTCCTTGGAAATGACATTTCATTTTTTAATTTTTAAGCTGTGGATACGGGGTGACGTATCATTCAATGACAGATGATGTTTAGATTATATGTGCATTTTATTGTTATAAAAACTTGTAGAGAGATAATTAAAGGGATATAATTGAGGAGGCGATATTAGTGAACTTTAATGTCGTTTCTTTGTTTTCAGGTGAGATAAAAGTGTAACTTTAGATAAACGATAATTTATTACATAATACTGTAAAAGCATGTTGAATAAACAAATCTTTGTTTTCAGAGAAACAATTTGTGGTTTATTTCGAAAATCCTCAATAATATACCTTATATTCATTTGTCAATATGTACGAGATTACCATTCTATGTCACTTCTTTCAATGGAGTGTCAGTGGTTGACCATTGGAAAGTCATAGTGACGCCATTATATTAGTAGATTACCAAACTTGTCAAAATCGACAATTATGACATCAATGAAAGACCATTCTGACATTATTGTAATAGCAGACTTGAGGCCCTGTTCTTACCGCTCACCGCCTCGCGCTTAGCTGCCGCTCACAGCGGCAAAGTCGTGAACGGTCCATTAGTCCCAGTAGTTTCGGCTGTGCATTGTTTTCTCAGTCAGTTTCTCCATTTATAAATATAGATAACATATTTGTCTTTTCGTGTAAAGGTTCAGTTTGAGTAAAGTTTGGCGAGTCATAAACCGCTTGTAACAACAATAAGACTGGTTAACTGTTATAAAAGATAAACGAGTTACATGAGAAGCTAGACTTTGTGGAAGACTTTAGGGGATTAAAGTATTTCATGAAGAAGCTATCTTGTCGCACGTATTTTGTCGGTCGAGACAATTGAGTCGGATTATACGTCAGTGAGTGTGTCTGTGGCATTACAGCGGCCCTACGGACCACGAGCTCTTAACACTAGTAGCGAGGACTATAAATTTCAATTTTGGCCATTTTATTTTTGCTACAGTAATATGAAAGTATGGTAAACAAATGAAGCTGGCAACTGATAGTACAATATTTTTATCATGCATATATTACACATAATTTTGATGTTCTTACAATTCTACGCTTAAAAACACTAGAGGAGAAAGAACATAGGAATGGTTTAACAATGGAACACCCGCGCTTAATAAGAGGTACATTTCCATACAACCGTTCTTATGTGATTATGATGTTACTAGCTATTGCCCGCAGTTTCGCCCGCTTAAATAAAATATAGCCTATGGCACTCAGGAATCAAGCAGCTTTCTATCGCTGAAAAAAATTCTTTTATTTATTTATTATTTTTTATTTATTGTATTAGTGTATAGTCTGTCTAAAAAGTCAAACGAGTTGGGAATTTTGTATAATATTTAATCATTTGAAAAATATTTACATTCAATACTTTTTATAAGGTTCTTCTATAAGTAAACAATGATCAAGATCTCTTAATCAACTTTGATTATTGAACTAGTGTTGACTACATCAGATTTCATTTTACTCTAATAATTACCCAGGTCGGTTGACTTTTTAGACAGACTCTAGATTACACGTCTTTCTTTTTGAATGATCAGCGGGCCTACAGACCACGAGATCTATTTGACGACCAAAACTGAACTGTAAAAGAGATAGACCTGTACAACATTAGTTTAAGTAGGTACGTAATATGCAAAACCCGAAACACGTGTCTAGTATTTTTATGTAAAACTAGCTGTGCCCGTGACTTCGTTCGCGTGGACTACAGGATTTTGAATTTTTTTTTTTCTAATATAAAAGTAGCCTATGTTACTCCTCATTACATCAACTACCTGCCAAAAAAAATCGGTCCAGCCATTTCAGAGATTAGCCCGGACCAATAGACAGACAGACAAAAATTGTAAAAAATGTAATTTTGGTGTATGTACCGTATATATATGTCGCAGGGAAATGACGTAGTAAGAAAACGTAATAAACAAGAATATTCGACATCTGCCGGGATTTCGTGATATCCCTAGAGATATCGTGAAATCCCTGATATCGTCATTTCCCTGCGACATATATAAGCATGTAGTAAAGAGCAGTTATTTCAATATTACAAACAGATACTTCAATTTTATTTAACTGTAGTATAGATGCCAAATGTGTTTATTTCTTTCTTTCTTCTTTGTTATCTTTATTTTTGAGGTAGGAAATCATCAATGAGATAAACTATATCTTCGACTGAAGCGACTCATATAATAATGATCGAACTTACCTTCAGGAAGCTCGTTTGATCATCTATTTTATCTGCTTTGGGTGTCGGTCTTTTTACTCACTTAAACCGTGTTCCTAAAAGGCAACTGTAAGAGCATAGGTGGATTTAGTCAGTGAAAGTTTTGTACTCCCACTCGCTCTACTCAGAGCGGGAAAAGTTTTCTAATGACTTACGAAGAACATCTTAAGGAATATCTTATAATTACGATTATAATCACGCATATCGGTGAATGTGATCGTAATTAGCTATTTGATCTAAGTTTTTGTTTTAATTTTTTTTTTTTTTGAATTTTATATGCCATAAGTCTGAAACATTCAGAGTCATATAAGCTACTGGTAGGTTCTGCAAATTATTATTTCCTTAATACAGTAATATTCAATTTCGTACAAAATTAATTACATATGGTTAAAAGGAAACACAAAAATCTCACACCAAAAATATTTTGTTTCAATACGAAGCAAATTTTTCACATAAAAGAAGCGTCCGTAAAAAAAGTAAAAAAAAAATCTTAATATTTTGAAACGTGTTTAGGTTTTTTTTTCTATGGGATGCAAAACAAGCCTACGGGTTACAAATAGGAGAAAAACAAAACAAATCACCCGTTTGATTGGGAAATAAAACAAGAAAAACAAAATCGCAAAAAGGTAGAAAAAAAAAGAAATTTAATTTACTTAGTAGGTACGTAGAATATTATGAATAGCCGAAGGCATTTGACCAAACTCATTTAGTCGGCGGATATGAGACGCAAACTAAACATTCAATATTTTTCTTGCATATAAAGTTAAAGGCTCTCATTAATTGGGTTCCACAAGTATAGCTTACCAAGCTATGAACGGAATATCGAGCATAAGGATGCTACCTACCTGACATGTGCGAGATAGCTATGTGCGAGGAAAAATCTCCTAAAATGTGATCGAAGGCCCACGAGATCTTAACGCGATCCATGCAAAACTGAACTGTTAAAGGGATAATGAGGCGCGGGCTTGCGGACAGTGAGCAATGGGTAGCTCGCTGTTCGGCGGTCCGGTAACTGTCCGGACCAAGCCAAAGTCGTCGACGGCGCGCACTGTTCCTGCGCGCCTCAAGGAGTTGTCAGCAACAGCAGGGGCCCAGCCGGGTCGAAGCCTAGTGGGGCCAGGGTTATCCGAAAGGGAACTCGAGCCCCAGCATGAAGGCTAGATGGAACGGGGTGGGCTTTTAGTCAGTAAGAGTCTGATACTGTCTCTCGCTCCGCCCAAGAGCGGGGGTTGTCATTGGATGATTTTTCCCACCATAAAAAAAAAGCAAAGAAGGAGGCCGACCGCATCAGACAACGGCGCTCACGCCCTTGCTGCCGCTGCCGGGATTCCGATCCCGATTTCCGGCCACCGGAAAGTAGGCGCGGACGCTTGCGGACGGCTAGCAATGGATAGCTCGCAGTCCGACCGTCTAGTAACTTTTTGGACCGAACCAAAGTCGTCGACGGAGCGCTCTGTTCCCGCACGCCTCAAGGAGTTGTCAGCAACCGTAGGGGCTCAGCTGGGTCGAAGCCTACTAGTGCTAGGGTCTGTTCCCGATAGGAAGGCTCGGCCCCGGTATGAAAGGCAAGAAGGAACAGAGTGGGTTTTTTAGTCAGTAGGAGTCTGACACTATCTTCTGCTCCGATAAAGGGCAGGGGAAGTCATTTGGAGGATTATAACAAACCGAAAAAAAAAATTGTCAAAGGGATGATGTCCATTCCTCTTTCTTGCTTGCACGCTTGACATTTAACATGTCATGGTAAAACCCAGTACACAGTTTTCGCGCACTAGTTGTGCGCGTCATTTCTGGTGCAAACGGCCTAGCGTCAAATTAATATTTAAAGGCAAAAGTTTGTGTGTGTGTATGTTTTTTAACTCCTTCACGCTTAAACGGCTGATCGGATACGCATGTTTAGTATATGGGTAGATCATGTCTTGGAATAGCACATACCTATGATACTTTTATCATAAGAATATGTTCCCTTAAGATTATTTTCTACTTTTACGCGGGAAGAGCCAATATCAGCGTTTATGTGCAAAAGTTAAAGATATGTGTGAGAAAAGACAGTTAGAAAAGAAGAAAGAAAAACATTTTATTTGTAGGAAAGGCCGAAAAGTGTTACACAAATCATAAATATATTTAATAAAAAAAAAAAAAAACGAAAAAAAAACAAACGTGTTGCGCCGACCACAAGTAATTTGGGATAAGGGTAGGAAGAAGAAGAAGAAATATATTTAATGAAAAGAATGCGTCACTTCTGAGCAAAACGGCCGAACGCTCTGTATAATGCCGAGTTAGCGGCGCTGGTTTTCAGCGTAGGCCGATAACGGTGTCAACATAGATATGTACGTCGGCACGGTGCTGTGTGCTAAAAGATTTGAATAGGATAGATGAATAAAAATAATGTTTTAGAAAAAAAAAAAACAAAAAGAAATTGGGTTGCGGGCTCCACTCTCGCTTCATCCTGCGCCAACTCGCACTACGTAGCTACATACAATAGGCTAGTTGCCTTAAAAAATTTAATTAGTCCGTCTTTTAGATTATTCAAAAATAAGGGACACGTATTTTTTATTTGTAGATTAAACCAAAAATGACAAAGATATAGCCCATTAAAGTTACGAGTAACGTCAGGCCGTGCTGCATTTTTTCGCACGGGGTGACGTCACACGTAACTTTAATGGGCTATATCTTTGTTATTTTTTGTTTAATCGAAAAAAAAAAACGTCGCCAATATTTTGTTATATTCTAAAATACGGACTAAATAAAATGTAATTATTTTGACCCTGTAAACTACCCTATTTTACAGCCAGCGTTGCTACGCATCCTCGCATCGCCTAGCTGCTCTACCTCGCACATCTCTGAAGGGAAAAGCTGCACCCTTAGTAGAACTCTATGAACGGAATATCGAGCATAATGAACGCTCCAGGTATCACTTGAACTGGCCGCGGTTACCGCATCGAACGATTGAATGAACTATTCGCTCGGTGGATATATTTCGTTCGGAGTTTTATTTGGAGATAATTTAATGCATGAGCTGGTATGGAGAAATACTTTCAACGTATTTTATTTGGTTGAGAATATGGATTCTGGTAAATTATGGTAAAAAGATGAACTTTGACTGAAATTATTTTATTTTTATACACGGGTTTTTATAATTCAATGTTATACACTTACTATTTTGTCTCTTTACTACCCTAGGTTGACTGGTAGAAGATGCTTAGGGCATTAAGTCCGGCTTTGTACTTTGTGTTGCATAAAGACTAAATTAATTAGAAGTATAAACGACAATCTTAATTATAATGATCATTTATTTTATTGTAAGCAGTTGTTTTCAATACTCTCGCGAAAAATCATTAAACTTAGGTATTTAGGATGTTGAAAGCAATAAACTTTTTGTCTCAGTGCTCAAGGAGTAGGGTAACGTTTACAAATGTTATGAAGGACTAGCTGTGCCCGCGACTTCGTTCGCGTAGACTTATTTTTCTAAAATATAAGTAGCCTATGTTACTCCTTATTACGTCAACTACCTGTCAAAAAAAGTCCCGTCAAAATCGGTCATTTCAGAGATTAGCCCGGACAAACAGACAGACAGACAAAAATTTAAAAAATGTTGTTTTGGTGTATGTACCGTATATATATTCATATGCATGTAGTAAAAAGCAGTTGTTTCAATATTACAAACAGACACTCCAATTTCATTTATGTTTAGATGTATAGATATAAGTTGATATCAAATGATAGTGTCTATAGAAGCCCACATAGTAAAGACATAAAAAGTAAACTTGAGATATTTTTTAATAATTTGAATATTCTTTTAAAGTCTGTTGCATTACACAATAACAAAAAACTTATTCTATGCGGTGATTTCAATATTGATCTTTTAAAAAAAACCACATGTTTAGAGCAATTCAAGGACCTTATAACGAGTTACAATCTCAAATTTGAAATAAAAGTTCCAACAAGATTAGGCAGCGGGACTTGTATAGATAATATAATCCATAACATAAGAGGATCAAAAGGGGAAGTCTTAGAGCTTGCGGTGTCTGATCATTCGGCGCAACTTTTACGTTGTCCAGTTCGGCGAACTTGTATATTAAATCACTAGTTCTCAACTAAACGAGATTACTCAAAAGAAAATGTTCAGAAATTCATAGACAGTATCGGTGCTATTACATTTACTGATGTATACGAGGAAGTGGATCCCGCTAAAGCATTCAAATTGTTCTATGACCTGTTTAAGTTGTTATATGATTTATGCTTTCCAAATATAAAAATACGGATATCGACCAAAGAAAAAGCAAAATGGATTAGTCGTGGTATTAGAATTTGCAGTAGGAGCAAAAGAGAATTGCTATGGAAATATCGGTCATTACCAAATAAGCAAAATAAAACAAACTTTAAAAAGCTTTCAAATCGACTGAAGAAAATTATAAATCTTACACAGAGAGCCCATAATAATCGGTTTATACATTCAGCTCAAAATCTATGTAAAGCAACATGGAAAGTAATAAATAAAAAAAACAATAAATATAATTTGCCAGACGAAACCATAACAAAAATCAAAACCAATGACAAAATCTTAACTAATCCTCTTGATATTGCACAAGCTTTTAATGATTACTTTGTAGATCAAGTTAAACCAGTCGCTAATTTAGACATTAATGAAAGTAAACATAAAATCAGCAATAAGTCTACCTCTATGTTTATGACACCTACAATACCACAAGATATTTATCAAATTATAATGTCGCTAAAAAATACATCTAGCACTGGGTATGACGATATAAGTACAAACATTGTTAAACGTGTATCCACAATAATTGCTCCTGTGTTGAGTCATCTTATCAATATGTGCATTTTCCATGGTCACTTTCCCGATGAATTAAAATTAACAATAATAAAGCCTCTGTTCAAGAAAGACAACAGAGAAGATATGTCCTGCTACCGACCTATAGCGCTAGTACCTGTTTTTTTCAAAAATATTCGAGAAAGCCATTTCTGACCAGCTTACTTCATACTTTGAAAAGAATAGCCTATTCGTAGATAACCAGAAAGGTTTTAGGAAAAACAGATCTATAGATATGGCCATCTACGATTTTTTACATATGGTTAGCAGCAGACTGGATAAGAGACTACCGACTCTGGCGCTTTATATGGACATGTCAAAAGCTTTTGATCGCGTGGACCATAAAATATTGATTAGTAAGCTTAATGCATACGGAATAAGAGGAAATGTATCAAAATTAATAGAATCTTTTCTTTTTAATAGGCAACAAATAACAACGATTAGAAAAATTTCAAACAAAAACCTAATAACATATAAATCTAGTAAGAGAACGGTTAATTGTGGAGTACCACAAGGTAGTGTACTCGGGCCGCCTCTTTTCGTTGTTTATATTAATGACTTTCCGACAGCATCATCATATCCTATGACAATGTTTGCAGATGACAGCACAATACTTTTTAATAGTGACGAGGTTAGCACATTAGAGTCTGAAATTAATTCTACCTTACAATCAGTTGTGCATTGGTTGCAGAACAATAATTTAGTTATAAATCTTGACAAAACAGTATTAATGAAATTTCGACAAAGACTAAACTACAATCCAGACTTGAATATTAATTACAATGATAAAATTATTAATGAAATAAATGTGACTAAGTTTCTTGGACTAAATATCGAAAACACTTTAAAATGGAATTCACATATTGACCATGTATGCAGTAAGCTAAACCAGCATTCCTGTGCCTTGCACATGTTAAGTAAAACGGCCAATCGAGCAACAGTCTTAACAGCGTATCATGGTTTGGTAGCCTCAACATTGAGATATGGAATCATATTTTGGGGAAATGCCACGGGTAAAGATATGGTATTTAAATGCCAAAAAAGGTGCATAAGAGCCATATATAATTTGCAGACAACAGACAGCTGCAAACCATTTTTTAAAAATTCGAAGATATTAACAATGCCATCAATGTACATCTATGAAACAACTATGTTCGTTAAAAGAAATCTACATAAGTTTGCTCGAGTGACTAGTCAGCGCCGTTGTGATCGGTTACAAACTGTCGGATCTTGTACTGCATTATACAGAAATAGTATTTTTGTAATGGCTCCAAGGGTCTATAATAAATTACCAAAATGTATAAGAAATGAAGATAATGTCCGCAAATTCAAAAGTAAATTGTTTTTGTTTCTAATAGACAAGACTTATTACTCTATTGAAGAATTTTTAAATGATAAACTATGACATTACCAGCCTTTTACTATTACCATTGACATGTATTTGAAATTGATTATAATTTATTAATGTATCTATTATTAGTATTACATTTATTTGACATTATTTACTAAATATAATTTGACATTGCATTGTATGATTTAGACATATTACTTACATTTATTTGATATGATTTACTAAATATAATTTGACATTGCATTGTATGGATTTAGACGTATTACTTACATTTATTTGACATTTACTAAATATAATTTGACATTGCATTGTATGGATTTAGACGTATTACTTACATTATTTGACATTATTTACTAAATATAATTTGACATTGCATTGTATGGATTAAAAACATATTACTTACTAAAAGACTAATATGTTTGTACACCGATTTTATTGGTAGGACATAGAGCACGACTAAAATGTTTTATAAGACCTTTATTGTAATACCTATGTTCACAAATAAAGATTGATTGATTGATTGATTGATTGATCTATGTATATAAATAAAAAAAAAATAATAATAAAATAAAAAAAAAAAAAAAAATTAATAACATTAATTACAAGTCGCATATCGTCAAATTTTGCCCATCTACAACTTCAATTTTTTATTTATGCGAAACCTGAACAGAATTAGTAATTATTTTTTTATATACATTCCAATAGTTTTTTCACCATGTTATATTTTCTCAAAAATATTTGAAAATGTCACAAGACATTTAGTGAAGGACACCACCGATACTAAGTACAAAACAGGTCACGGTAGGCTATAGCGGGCATTAAGTGTCAGCAAACAGCTGGGTGCAAGTGCAAAACAACCCCTCAGTCACCGGATGGCCCGGTGACTATGTAATTTTGCTGACATAACAAGCTTATAACTTTGTGATTTTGTATGACACAGTTATGAAATTTTGTACATAGATTCTTTACATAATAAACTAGATCCGTATTTCGGGTATGTCATTTATATTAAAACTAAGGATGTATAAGCGGTTAATAATAATAAAATGCTTTATTTGTATTTTAGACAATTTTTAACAATTATTATACTCCTGCCAAACTGCATAGCAGTTAACCAACCAACTAGCTAACCATAAACATAAAGTTTATTACAAACACTTTATATTTCATATAGCCGATTATATTATACCAAGAAAAATAAAGACTTACAATCCAATACAACTTCGATTAACCAAGAAAACGAAATAAGAAAATCCTCGATGAAATTATAATAGGTTTAGCGGAATTGCATAACCTAATTCCGCCTAGCCCGTCCCATCATCAGACTACCAGACGTACGGCGATGCGCCACCGGTACACGATGGACATCCTACCTACACGCACAAAACGTTTGGAACATTCATTGTGCGTGCAGCTAAGGAGTGGAATTCCTTGCTGGAGTCTGTGTTTCCTGATAGCTACAACCCGGGAATCTTTAAGTCGAGAGTGAATATATTTCTTCTAGGTAAGCTCGTTCCATCGTCGACCGCATCGTCGCTTTCCATCAGGTGAGATGGCGGTCAAGCGCAAACCTATCAACAATAAAAAAAAATAGCAAAGAAGTTCCACCGTGAGGCCATAATTAATGAAGCCGATATCGCTCGTAATGAGAACTCCGGAACTCAGGTAATGCACGAAGTAGCTGAGCGGTTACCGCAATACGATATATTCATGCCGGTGATATTTCACTCGGATATAAAAATTATGTAGTGCGAGAAGAGACATTAGGTAGGTAGGTGATGATCTGAGTTCGTAATCTGCTAATTCATAATGATCGATCATTGATCGGTCAGTAGTATCGTAATAGAGTTGTGGTAGAATGATAATATCGAGCATATTAAAACCAATAACTGCACAATAACGTTCTAATGGTAAAACACTGATCAAATAAACTGTCAAAGTTTTAGCAGATTACTGCATACGTCAAATATTTATTTGTCAATATGTACGAGATTACTATTCTATGCCACTTCTTTCAATGGAGTATCAGTGGTTGACCATTGAAAAGACATAATGACGCCATTACATTAGTAAATTACCAAACTTGTCAAAATCGACAATTATGACATCAATAATAGACACCCTGACACTATTGTAATAACAGACTTGAGGCCCTGATCATGTTCACGAGGCGAAACCAGAGATCGCACTAGACAGAAAGCTTTGGAAGGAGAAAGGGGAGGCCTTTGCCCAGCAGTGGGACATAAATAGGCTATAAAAAACGTCACTGTGCACGTGTATTTGAACAAGGAATTTTTTAATTAGTGATTCGGAACTTATGAATGGAGCAGGCTGATTGTGAAAGTTATAAATATAGAATTCAATATATTTTGATATTATTTTTCATGTATTTCTCTTTTTCAATAATTCTACTTTGTATTTTTTTTATGGTAGTGCAATTGTAGTTAATAATATGAAATTTAAAGAACAAAAACCATTTCCGTTACAAATTGTGTGCGAAATTCTGGAAAGTGTGTTTTAATCACAACCTTTTTTGTCGATCATAATCGCTTTCGACTGCAATCTTAATAACAATATTTTGGATATGTCTACTCCCTACATTATGTATTGGCATAAAAAATTGTGTTCATAAAAAAGCTCCTTTACCACGCTCATACCACTTCCATTCATAAGTCATCCTTATCGGTACGTCGTCAACTTTCTTCCGTGCACACAAAAGCTCAGTTCGTATCAAACCGCGGCGGCGTACGGTCGCGTTTACCGATACCGGTGTGTTACGTGTTGTGTTCCACTAAGTTACGATATCGGTATAGTATTTTTTTATTCTTATTATTTTGTTGTCCCCCGATTTCATCTTCAGTGATTTTGAAATGGAAGTAGTTTTTTTTTTCTTTTGAAGTTTGAAATACTAAAATAAGTTCGTGGTTTTTTTAAAAAAGATTTGTTATTTATTGAATAAGTGGACTCCTTCGAAAGTGAAGTCGGGAATTTTGGACAAGTATGTGTAATATTAATATTTTCTTGTAGTTAGAAATTAAAACCAAATGCTATTTATATTTAAGTTCATTACTTGGATAATGTGTTTTTAAATAACTTAACGACATATAAAATTAATGAGAGATGTTCTTAATATAACATTTTAAATCAAGTGCGTCTAAGCGTTTTACCACACTTATTATTGGAATCAAAAGTCCCAAATAACTCACAATTTTGGACCAATTCTTATCAGTGTTAATTTTAAACAGTCGTACTTGACAGTTGGGTTTGACCCGGTTGTAAACGTCCTCATTTATTTACTGGCCTACATTTAATAATAATAATATGGTACCAGGTTCCATTAAATGCATCTAAAGGGACCTCTGTGAGTTGGTTTCGACTTCTCGTACGCCTTCCAAAAATCCAGGACCTTAAGGTTCTGAAATGTACTAACCCATAACATAAAAATATTATTAAATGATACCTACTGTATTTTTTATATGCAAATATTTGAAAAAAAAAATGTAAATCTATACTAATATAGTAAAGTGGTAAAGTTTATTTTTTTTTGTTTTTTTATTTGTAGGAGGTAATCTCTGGAAGTACTGGTCCGATTGCTAACATTTTTTCACCGATAGAAAGCTGCTTTATTCCTGAGTGATATAGGCTATATTTTATGTACATGGACTAAGCTGTGGGCAAAATGTAGTTATGAATATGTAAAAAATTAAAAATAAGGGAAATAATAATAAAATTCTTTATTCCGAGTAACAATGAGATTCACATAGTGTTAGTAACAATAAACAAACGTACAAATATGTTAGTGACACAAATACAAGTACAACTACTACCGCACCGATGCTGTCTCCTGCTAGATAAGGAGAGAAGTTGAAATTACGTTTTCTTATTCCTCCGCTGTTCTTTTCTGATTACTTTCGTTGCGAGATCCAAGACAGCGTAATCATTTCTCAGGGAGTCGTTGGGCCTCAATGATTACGTATTACTGGTGATCATCACTGTTGATTCCAGCTTTTAAGTTGTGACTTTGCTAACTAAAAATATGATTTTAGACTTCGTAACTGTATGTAGAATACGTTGACACAAAAATATATCTATCATTGCTAATTTTAGCAAGCGGCTTCGCCCGTGGGAATATAGAAAACAATACCAATGTAATATAGGTTTAAAGAATCTTGTTTCTCGTAAGAACAATTACAGAGATACAAAGAGCTAATTAAATGTTATATGTATTGGTGATAGATGATCTGTATTAATATTAACACATTTCTTTCTCTACTCCGTGTTAATATACTATTAATATTAATGTATGTACTTCTGGGGTCAAAATAATCTTATTTCAAGATATGGTACCAACGTGTTAAATTTCATACAAATCTTTACAGCTGTTTGAGTGTGAAGGAGTAAAAAACTTATACCGTTATGTTATTTGTGTGATAAAGTAGCAATAGATGTATTACGATGAGACCTTTGTCCAGACAAAGGTCACGGACACTTCAAGAGTGTGATACATGGATTACTTAGTAGACAATCTTTTCTTTTCATTTGAAAAGAGCACCAATATGTTTTATATATTTGTAACTGCAACCTCTTCCGTCCTCTGCCGTGCATAGAGTATATTATTATGTTGATGAGATATACTGACATATAGAAGTCATTTGTAAAAAAAAACATTGCAAAATTCCTCAATATAATCTAAATTATTGTAACTGTATCTGGAGTTATTATTGCTACAGAACACCTAAGCCCTACATAGTGACCCCGACGTGATATTATAATTCATATTCATTGTAATTGAAATGGAATAAAATTCATTTGACCGTGATAAAGGTTTCAATCATAAAACATATGCGAGCCACAATAAGACGCTGAATTGATTTTATGAAAATTTTCCATCTGGTGTATGTACGAACGGATCTCAATCCGTTTAGCCCCTCTATGCATTTTATAGTGGTTTCATCTTAATAATAAGCAGTCTTGAATATTTTACAGGAAAGCCTTTGACTTTAAAAGTAACAACCATTTTATTTCAAAGAAGTTCGTGGAGTAAAAATAAATTTTAAAGTAAAGATCAGCTTGACATACTTTTAGAAATGGTCACACAGGAGACAGTTTTGCGACTAGGTAACTGTTTTTAAACTGGTTTAGAAGGAAACTAGAGTAATTTAAGGACAATGGATGACACCACTTTAATAAAAATATATAATCTATAAACTACTAATTTTTAATTATACTTCAAAGATTTATTAGAAAAGGTCTTGTTATTATTTAAGTAAAGTCTCAATAAACAATATTCGTAAACAGCAAAGTTATTAGCGTTTGTTTATATCCCGGATTATCACTCAATTTATAGATATACAGGCTACTGATATTAAGAATGAATAAATGACGATCAAATGGAAAAACACTACGCGTAGTATTTTTTAGTTATGAATGATTGATTCTATTATGAATTTACCAATTATGAATTTTCGTGGACAATTTCGGGATCAAGTTTTTAATTTTTTTGACAAAAAAAATATGATCAATAATGGTATCCGTACCGGTGGAAAAAAATCGGTGTATACAATATACATAAGACAAAGACGTGTTAGGTTCACTATTTATAAATCAAGAATAGCTAAATTAATTTTAATGATCTTTGCTTTAATAAATTCATCTCCACCCCGAATGGAAGAATAACTATTAAAATATCGGAAAATGTTATGAAAAAAAAAAAAACAAAAAATGACAGTAACTGTCAAATACATTGGATTCAATTATTCAATAATTCTGTTAACAAGTGTAGCTAAAAGATAATTACTACATTAATTATTGACTGTTAGGCGGTATGAAGTTCACCGGGTCATCTAGTCTAATTATAAAAATCTCGTATGTAGCATGATATATTTTTGTTTGCTATCTAACTCCTCTGAGACATTTTTATAAAATTTCTGTATATTTGGTAGGTCTGAATATGTTGTGGGTTATTTTTTACCCACCTCTCGCTCATTTAATTTTTTTTTATAACTCCATGGTAGAACTATGATATAAATAAAATATGGAAACATTTACATTAGTAGATAAGTGCTAAAGAAGAATATGATTAAATTGTTATAGTAAAAAATTACATGTTAAAAAAACTTACATTCAGCCGAACATAGAACCTCCTCCTTTTTGAAGTCGGTTAAAAAGAATCGAATTATTTATCAATTCAATATTTTTTTGCATATTTGTTTAAGTAAAAATACTGTTGTAAAATGTGATATTTATTGCATGACTTTTTTATAATTATATGGCAGAACAATGGATGCCGGATCAGGTAGTACATATACCTATTATACTTTGTCAATATACAGACAGAGGGTGCTCTTTATAACACCTCAAGTATATAAAGGGGGACACATACTGTAATAAAAGGGGAGTACAATGACAAGAAATCTCGCAAAGAGCGATTTCTAAACATCACGCTGGTTCCCCACAGGGGTATATATATAAGAAAGGATAGGTGTACGTGCATTATTGGTGTATATAGGTGCATATTCTGATAGTGTTGAATTCAATTCAAAATATTTCACAAAACCCTACATGGGCACTTATAAAATTCCTCCCGAATTTATCATGTCCTGTAAGTACCTTTGTTATGTGGAAGGTTAGGAAGCCGTGTTGTCTTTCCAGTCACTCCTCAAAGAGGGGACTTGCCGCCATAATTATGGCTTGCTCAGCACTGGGTTGAGGCAGTCGTTATCTTTATTCTATCATGTGATCCCGCCGGAACTCTGTCCAAGTCATAGCATAGCATGACTGGTCACGGCAGCGGAGTTTTGCCCCGATATGCGTGCAAGAACTGTTGCCTCCAGATCCCATGGTGGCTGGCCAGCGAGGAGGTTTGCCGCTTCGCGGGAAACCGTGCGGTTTTCCCGCACCATCGGGCATAACCCTCGGTCAGATTACAATCACACTAATTTTATATAGGCTACGAGTGTGTGTATTGTTTGTTACTTCTTCAAACGTGAACGACAAAACAGATTTTGATGAAACTTGTTACACGGGTGTACGTTCCCTTGGGACAATTTTATAGTTTCAGGCAAGCAAAGCCACTGGCAGCAGCTAGTATTATTAATACGACAGTGTAGGATATTCATCATCATCATCATCATTTGAGCCGAAAGACGTCCACTGTTGGACATAGGCCTCCCCCAAGTGTCGCCACAATGAGCGGTCCTGTGCGTCTCGCATCCATCGGATTCCCGCAACCCTTACCAGGTCATCGGTCCACCTTGTAGGAGGCCTTCCACGCTACATCTTCCGGTACGTGGTCGCCATTCCAGAACCTTTTGGACCCAACGGCCATCTGTTTTGCGAGCAATGTGCCCTGCCCATTGCCACTTAAGTTTGGCGATTCTTCGTGCTATGTAGCTGATATTGCAGTAAATAAGTACCAAATCTACACTATTATTACAAAGAGGTAAAGTTTGTTTTTTTTTTGGTTGTAGGTTGTATTCTCTGAAAGTACAGGTCCGATTGCTAAAATTTTTTCATCGATAGAAAGCTGCTTTATTCCTAAATGACATAGGCTATATTTTATGTACGCGGGTGAAGCCATGGGCAAAAGCTAGTATCTATATAAAAACATTGTTTTTGAAACTAGAATATTATAATGAAAGCCAAGGAAATTACCATTGACGGTTACAGTAACAACTAATAAATCAAGACTTCAAATGAAGTGCCACTCAATGTTTCATTCTGTATACAAATGTTAAATTGTGGTATTACATTGTATAGTGGATTATTACAATGTTTTGAAATATATTGCTGGGTACATTGTTAGGCTAATGGTTTGCTGTAAACTCTGTGCTGATAACGTACTGATGAACATTTTGATGGACCATTTATTGTTTGTATTAACGACATAAATTGTGTTAAAATCACAATAATAATATACATAAACTCTTTAATAAATAAAAGACCCGTTTTGACATTTGAGAAAGACTCTAGAATGTAACTTGGAATGAAACTGAAAGAAACAAAAAATAAATATAATATTTTGATTAATATAACATTTGTCATGATTTAAAAGAGTGGCCATGGAGTTTCTTGCGCGTTTTTCTCCAAAGTACTAAGGTAAGCTACGCTTTGGAATGTGTAGTCGGTTAGAAAAATAAAGCTAAGTTACCTTAATTTTTCTAACCGACTTCTTGATAATTTTAAAGCGCCTGTAAATTATTTATAATATATACACCCCTACTTTTTAATTAGTACAAAAAAACTGGGGCTCTATCTGTACCCGTTACTGATCATATTTTTATAGTCAAAAGTAGAAAAAACCGAAATCCTAAAATTGACCACGAAAAGGTAAATTCATCATAGAATCAATCAAACATAACAATTGCCAGTAGAAAATACTGCGGGCAGTGTTTTTCCTTAATAATTGTCACTTATTCATTCATTAATCAATAGCCTGCACAATGTTTCCATAAATTGAGTGACATTTTGGGACATAAACCAACGCTAATAACTTTGCTGTTTATGAATATTATTTATTGAGATTTTACTTATAAAATAACAAGGGCTTTTCTAATAAGCCCTTTAAGTATTTGTACTAATTAAAAAATAATGGTGTATATTTATATATATAAGGAGAAACTGACTAACTGACATATCAATGCACAGCCGAAACTACAGAGCCTAGGAACGTGAAATTTTGCACATGGCTTCCTTTTGTGACGTAAGCGGGCACTAAAATACGATTTCCCAAAAGCTCACCCTTTAAGGGGGTTTTTTTATGGTGGGAAAATCATCAATGACAACCCCCGCTCTTGGGCGGAGCGGGAGATAGTGTCAGACTTTTACTGACTAAAACCCACCCCGTTCCTTCAAGCCTTCATACCGGGGCTCGAGCTGTCTTTCGAAACTAACCCTGGCCACAGTAGGCTTCGACCCATCTGGGCCCCTGCTTTTGCTGACAACTCCTTGAGGCGCGCGGGAACAGTGCGCGCCATTGACGACTTGGGCTTGGTCCGGACAGTTACCGGACGGCCGGACAGCGAGCCACCGAAGCCCGCGCCTACGGTGGCCACCCTTTAAGGGGTAAAATGGGAGAAGCCTACTTTCACGCGGACGAAGCCGCTGGCAAAAGCTAGTTTCAAATAAATTATTTGATTTGATTTTCAAAAAAAAAGGATAAGATTTTGCGTGGGTGTATTCTGAACAGATGTTAACGAGAATTTTGCTAATTTTCAAAACAATTTATTACTCGCCTATTTTAGTCTTCAATTAGACTAAATTTAATATATTTTGAAGTCTTTGCTACAATTTTCACTATGATACCACAATGTATAGAGAAAATGATAGGCAAGAAAGTACCATCTGCTAATATTCCCACGATTCAGACTTCATAAAAGAATCCTGTGTCTTTGTTTAGTCTGTAATTGATTACGAACGATTGCAAATTAGAAAGTAAATTGTAATCTAGTTTCATTTAAGTGGCCTCAACCCGCCATGTTGTCAATGAAATTATGAACAAAGTTTATAATACAATATAATTTGTGTAGACGAATGATGGATGGGGTTTTTTGCGCTTGTTTATAAGCCGGTAGTAATTACGTGTTTTTGTTTGATTTGATAAGTTTAAAGGTTGTTTTGTTATCCTAACAAATATTATAAATGTGAAAGTGTGGATGTTTGGATGTTTGTTACTTAATCACGCAAAAACGGCTGAACGGATTTGGATGAAATTTGGCATGCATATAGCCTTTGGAAAAGAACATAGGCTACCTTTTATCCCGATTCTTTAAGTACCTAATGCCACGCGGGCGAAGCCGCGGGCAAAAGCTAGTTATTTATATATATTTTTGTATATTACGTGCCTATTGAAGTTTGAACTGATGACTATATCCATGCCCTGAAAAGTCTGAATAGTATGTCTTTGCTTCAATTTACAATTTTTTAGCCTTTTTCTAAAGAGGGCTTTCCCCAATCCGTTATTTTGGTTTTCAGAATCTTGATTAACACGTTGAGTGCGATACCAGGTTTAAACATCTTGTGTACGTCTCGCTTACAGTGCGGCTAAGAAAAGTAAATAGTTTTATTACCAGGTATATAGACCTTGTTCCGCAGGAATGGAAAGTATAGAAAAATCACTGCCGCAGCGAACGTGTTAAATGCTCAAGGTTTCTATAAATATATCTGCTTTACTTTTTAATTTATTAGTATATTATGAAAGTTCACGAAAAATAGCAAATTTTCAGAGGTCTTTACAGAATAAATGTTACAAAAATATGTATTTAGATTTCAATAGAAACCTAGATGATAACGACATGATATCTGTGTTTCCAAAATAGCTGGAGAAAGATCTGTTATGATGTAAAAATCACAAAATAGCATCACGGGTTGGGCGCTCTTAAATGGAAGAGTTTAATGATGTTTTTAATACCAAAATTTATCTATGGCCACAACATAGAGAAAACTAGTAAATAAGTACTCGTAATAAAACAAATAATTCATTCAAAGAAATGAATTATTTAAGTTTACGTACAACGGTCGCGGTCTCTTACTCAATTATATCATCATTTTACTTATCCGAGGTCAACTCACCACAAATCACTCAATTGCACGATAGTTTCTGTATGGCACGTGATCTCTTACACTGTTCTAAGTTATTTTACTTTCAACTGTTTATTTTTCATTTATTGGTAGTGTTATTTTTAACTTCACCTTAGCGGAAAAGGAAGTGTGATGTCATACTAGAGCTTCTTCTTCTTCCTGCCCTTATCCCATATTACTTGGGGTCGGCGCAACACGTTTTCTTCTTCCATTCTGTCCTGTCACCCGTCAAACAATCACTAACTCCCTTTTCTTTCATATCACTTCTCACACAATCCATCCATCTTTTTTTCGGCCTTCGTCTCCCTCTCCATCCATCTACATGTATACTCAGAACTCTTTTAGTAATATGCGCTTCATCCCTCCGCTTCACATGACCATACCAAGACAACCGATTACCTTTCAACTTTTCAGTCACTGGCGCCACTTTCAAACTGCCTCTAATATACTCATTTCTCACTTTATCCATTCTCGTCACACCACACATCCATCTCAACATTCTCATCTCCGCTACATGCAATCTTTTTTCATCCTTCTTTTTCACAGCCCAACTTTCTGATCCATACAGTATGGCAGGTCTTATGACGGACTTGTAAATTTTACCCTTCAACTTGAGGGGCATGCGTGGGTCACAAGTTGTTCCCGTGACCTGTCGCCATTTCATCCATCCTGCGTTGATCTGACGTGTTACGTCTCGGTCTACCTCACCATCCCCTTGGACGAGTGACCCGAGGTACCGAAAGTCAGATGTCATACTAGAGCATCGTGTGAAAATAAATTATTTTACAAGACTAATTTCTATTCACACGACGCTCTAGTGTGTGCGATTGCGGTCTCTTAGTCAATTGTGTGATCATTTTACTATATTGAGACTCATCGACATACCACTAATCACTCAATTACTAAATAGTTTCTGTATCACACTTCGATCTCTCACGTTAGTAGACATTTTATTTACAACTGTTTATTTTTCATTTATTAGTATTTTTTTTTAACTTCACTATAATGGAGAAAGAAGTGTGATATCACCCTCGAGAGCACTGTGTGAAACGACATTATTCTTGCAAGCACGACTTTAAAATTCTACTTTTTCATTTCATAAGATATAATAATTCTAATTCATCTTTGTTCACGTAAATCATTATAATAAATAGAAACTTCTCCAATATGTAATTGTTTTCATCGATCTTAGAATAGGTCGAGAGCTATTTTTTATATCTCTACGTTCACTATCACGCTGGTGAAGCAAAGGAGGAGGGCGACCGCATCAGGCAACGGCGTTCTCGCCGCCGCCGCCGGGATTCTGATCCCGATTTCTCACACCGTAGGTGCGGGCTTGCGGTCAGTGAGCAATGGATAGCTCGCTGTCCGGCCGTCCGGTAACTGTCCGGACCAAGCCCAAGTCGTCGACGGCGCGCACTGTTCCCGCGCGCATCAAGGAGTTCTCAGCAACAGCAGGGACCCAGCTGGGTCGAAGCCTACTGGGGCCAGAATTAGTTTCGACAGACAGCTCGAGCCTCGGTATGAAGGCTAGAAGGAACGGGGTGGGTCTTTTCGTCAGTAAGAGTCTGACACTATCTCCCGCTCCGCCCAAGAGTGGGGGTTGTCATTGGATGATTTTTTCCCAACATAAAAAAAAATCATGCTGGGGAAGCTGTTGATAGCAACGTCTAATAATATTTAAGAAAAGTCCTAAACGTATTGCTTAGTTACATTATGTTTAGTATCAACCTATCAAACTGATATAATATCAAACAGGCTAGTTCAATGAAACGTATATGGAGTAAGGCCAGCATTCCCCATTGTGTAACGTGCATAATAAATATTATGAAAATTATGCATTCATTACAAATGGCCTATTGCCAACTGCAGCTGGCTCGTTTTATATTTAATTCTATATTAAAAGCACTATGGTAACTGTAACGATATTTCATGTGTGGCACGAGTCAAGAGTGAATAGATTACTTCTAGGCAAGCGTGCTTCATCGTCGACAACATCATCGCTATGTGAGATGGTAGTCGAACGCGAGCCTGTCAATAATAATAAAAAAAAGCTAGCTATTAGCTATTTACTACTTTTTTTTCCTGGGAAATCATCCAATGACTTATCCGGCTCTTGGGCGGAGCGTTAGTATTACTATTTCACAGAAGAAGGCAAACGCTTGCCATTCCTCCTCGCTCCGGCCCATGGCCTGTACCAGGGCCGTTCGTTCTCAGTTTGTTCCCACCGATCGCCTCCACGAGGACACTGCAGTGCTCTGTCGAAGTGGGGCACATCTCTACACTCCACCTTGTCCTCTGGGCGATCCACATGATAGTGACACCCTGGTGTTTCTTCCGCACGAATCCGGTGCAGGAACCTTCCGAACTTACCATATCCAGTGAGGGCCTGCGTCATGTGGAAGGTGAGGACGTCGTGTCGTAGCTATTTACTATTAATAATAATAATAATAATAATAATAATAATAATCCTTTATTTTCAGGCAACTAAGGCCCATAGATAAAATACACAAATAATCTTACAAAATAATGAACTAATACATAAAAGATTCTATAACTAATTATTACCACTACCACTATTGTACCAGGCGTGCAGTTATCAAAGAAAGTATAATTTTGAAGTTTGTTGTTTTGGGTGATAGTGAACGGAAAAGTTTAACTCATTTAGTTTATTCGGTTTCTTATGCTAAGTAAAGGGCATTTGTGAATGACCACTACAAGTAGTAAATGTTATTTTTTTTCAAACAGGTTATAGATAAAACATCGGCAAGTATTTTTTGGCTGACTGTTTGTACCGTCTAATCCCCGAAACGGCTAAACTTATTTTGACGAGACTTTTACTGGTAGATAGCTGATATTACAAGACATAACTTAAGCTATTTGTAAAAAACAAATTTTGGAAATTGTAACTAAATGGCATTATGCTGTTTACAAGTTTCATGCGAGCACCATCTAGTAAATAAAAAAATTGGTGACACAACCTAAAAAAATATAATAAATGATTGAAGTATCGACAATTTGGTAAGTAGGTTAGGGAGAGCCGTACGTAATAATACCTTTACCGAGCAAGAGAGACAATGACAGACTTATACGAGTACACATAATTATGTGCGTCACGAATACCGTCCACAACAAATTATGAAACAAAATCGTCACCTGCCAATCTACACATACATACATAGTATACATTATTGAAGCTTACTATTGTCCTATAATTATTTTGTAATTAGAACGTTATTGGCTTTATAATTACAAACGGCTGACGTAATTAATGAATTATTCAAAGTGAAATAAGACACAACTGTCTGGTTTTATAATGGTTAACTTTTTACGTGTAGCCTTATTCTGAAAAACTAGAATAATAGTTTCAGAATAAGCCACCTTCGTTCTGCCGCCTTCTCGTTTATACCGCGGATATCGAAGGTTTGGAATTTTCCTGCTGCGGTCTTACCGTCCGATTATAATTAAGTGTCTTCAAGGCTACAGCACAAAATAGATAGGTACAGAAGTCAATCTAAATACAAAGCGCGCTCGAGCAACGCACACATAGACACCGCTCACGGACACGATGTCTCGGTCGCGTCTCGGATCACTCGTCGAACAGTTCCGGCTCAAACGCTCATTAGTGTGCGTCCACCGAGCGTAGTAGGTATAAAAAGTGAAGTACATACCTACATGAGATTGTCTTCTGCACCTATCTATTTTGTGGCTAGAGTGAATTACTGCTTACCATCAAGTGGGATTGTAGTCAAGCACTGTTTTATGCAATTAAAAAAAAGAAAACGGTTTTTTGTAGAATTCATTCGAATTTTGCTTTGATATTACAATATTATTACAGTACTTTTTTTCAATTTTGTTGTAGGTATTATTTTTATCATCTTTACTTTTTAATTGGAAAGTAAATGAATGCATAAGTGCAAAAGCATTAAATATTTATATTTTTAACAAAAATGTTTCTGTATTGGAATCGGTCCAATTTGACCAATTCTCCTTCCCTGTTGAAACGGAAAATTATTTTTTGTACAAAATTTTTATATTCAGTATTTTAATACTGGTAGTAATGGTTTTTGGATAGCCACAATCTCACTTTCGATCTGACATATATATATATATATATATATACAATGTAGGTACATTTATACCCTTGTTTTCTTAATAATCTTTTCTTTTTTTTATACACCTGCTATGTTCTCTCTTTTTCCACCCTTGGTTGACTGATAGAAAATGTCTAAAGCATTATGGCCTTTTTTTATGCTGGGAAAAAATCATCCAATGACATCCCCCGCTCTTGGGCGGAGCGGGAGATAGTGTCAGACTCTTACTGACTAAAAGACCCACCCCGTTCCTTCTAGCCTTCATACCGGGGCTCGAGATAACCCTGGCCCCAGTAGGCTTCGACCCGGCTGGGTCCCTGCTGTTGCTGACAATTCCTTGAGAAAAAGTAACCTATCTAGAAGAGTAGTAGTGCACCCACTAACTAGTCTAAGTATACTTGTGACTGCGTAACTCAAGAATGTACCTAAGTAATACCGGGGCTCGAGCGCCTTTTCGGATAACCCTGGCCCCAGTGGGCTTCGACCCGGCTGGGCCTGGTCGCGCCTTCGGTCTGACCTTAACATGCGGAGCGGCGCTCGACGCGGTGAGCGGGGTGGCATTGGTATGTGGAGCGTTTTCGCAATGAGCGGCTTCTCGTGGCGAGCTTTTAAACATTTTCATACTTTTAATCTTACCGCTCGCCGCTCCAAGCTTAGCTACCGCTCACAGTGGCAAGGTCGTGAATGGGTCGATTGCTTCACCTATGTACCTTTGTACTGTATGACGTTCTAATAAATAAATAGGGTTCTGTTGGTTACTTTCGGAAACGGCACTCTAAAAAGTCATCATCATCATCATTTCAGCCGATACACGTCCACTGTTGGACATAGGCCTCCCCCAAGCGTCGCCACATCGAACGTTCCTGTGCATCCCGCATCCATCGGTTTCCTACTACCTTCACCAAGTCATCGGTCCACCTTGTAGGAGGCCTTCCAACACTGCGTCTTCCGGTACGCGGTCGCCACTCCAAAACCTTTCGACCCCAACGGCCATCTGTTCTGCGCGCAATGTGCCCTGCCCATTGCCACTTAAGTTTGGCCCTAAAAAGTACATTTACAAAACAAAGAATGCTTAAAAAAAGTCGACCGACACGCATTATTACCTGCCTGACGTAAAAAACTTAAAAATTCCTCGTTTCACGTGTAGGGTACGTTGAATATGCGTGCGTTATAGTTATTTGGGAAAATAGGTCATTAAAACAAATGAGCCCGTGCCGAATGATGTTCGGTGTAATAAATAATCAAGCCGCAACGCTGCGGGGCGCTAGTTATGCTAGTATACTGACTTTTATAGGTGCTTCTAGATACGATTTTAAATTATATGAAATATAGCAGAAAGTTTCTTTTTCCGTAACTTTTATGTCACATAATTTTTTTTAAGCTATTGCATAGCTTCTATCGCGGGCCTTGAGCGTGGAGACCGAATCCAGAAATTCCGTAACGAAAATAACCTAACACCGACTCATTTGTTTTTTGAGCGTGGTGACCGATAAGAAAACAAATGAGTGAACAATCAATCAAAATTCAATTCAATGTGTGAAAGTGTAACTTCAATTAATATCAAAGAAAAAAAAACAAAGGAAAAAAAATACTGCATAAATAAAATAAATAAATAATTATAATTGCATAAGTTGATAAAAATGCTATGCAATAGCTTTACCGCGGCAGTCCCCGAGTGCCACACGTCTTTTTTTCGTATCTTTTAGGTTCAACCCAGGACTCTAACCGCAGTGTTGCTAGGCCAAAAAAGTGCCAATGAAGATTTCCCGAGCATTTTATTAATAGCTTTACAAATCCAAATGCTACGAGTATACCTCCATATACCTCATATGTAATATTAATTATAAAAAAATCGTGTCAGTGTTTCCTAAAGAACTTCTACAAAATGACTTGATCGATTTTGATGTATTTTTTGTGTATATTTGGTAGGTCTAAAAATAGACCGTAGGCTATTTTTTAATGCCCTCAATATATGCAGGTGATAAGCCTTCTATCACGTGGTCAAAGCTGATGGCAGTCGCTAGTACCTACCTATACTAAATAATATTTATTATACAGCTGAAGAGTTTGTTTGAGCATACTGATTTCAAGAACCACTCGTTTGAACTAAAGAATATTTTAGTGTTCCATAGCCATTTATTGAGAAAGGTAATAAATAGGCTATAAAAAATTACGCTGATACAACCCGCAAAAGCAGCGCAGTAATCGAAGATGCGGGTGAACCTGTAGGGACAGCGATTTATTTAAAAAAAAAGTAATAAAAAGAAATATTTTTTGACTGTGTACGGGCGACATGAATCGTCGACCCCTTTTTTTTTTTTTTTTTTATGGTGGGAAAAAATCATGCATTGACATCCCCCGCCCTTGGGCGGAGCGGGAGATAGTGTCAGACTCTTACTGACTAAAAGACCCACCCCGTTCCTTCTAGTCTTCATACCGGGGCTCGAGCGCCCTTTCGGATAACCCTGGCCCCAGTAGGCTTCGACCCGGCTGGGCCCCTGCTGTTGCTGACAACTCCTTGAGGCGCGCGGGAACAGTGCGCGCCGTCGACGACTTGGGCTTGGTCCGGACAGTTACCGGACGGCCGGACAGCGAGCTACCCATTGCTCACTGTCCGCAAGCCCGCGCCTACTGTGGCCGGAAATCGGGATCAGAATCCCGGCGACGGCGGCGGCGATAACGCCGTTGCCTGATGCGTTCGGCCTCCTCCTTTGCGAGCATTACTGCTTCGCAGAAGTCGGCGACCACCTGCCACTCCTCCTCGCTCCGGACCATGGCCTCAACCAAGGCCCGGCGCGAGAGGTCTCCGCCGCCGATCGCCCCCACGAGGGCACGGCGATGCTCCGCCCAAGCAGGGCACACCTCGACTGTGTGCTCCACCGTGTCCTCCGGGTGTTCCGCACAGTGGCGACACCCGGGCGTCACTTCCGCATGAATCGAGTGCAGGAAACTCCCGAACGAACCATGTCCGGTGAGTACCTGCGTCATGCGGAAGGTAAGGACGCCGTGAGGTCTTTCCAGCCACGCCTCAAAGAGGGGACTTACCGCCATGATTGTGGCGTGCCCAGCACTGGGTTGCGATAGTCGTTGACGCCATTTCACCATGAGATCCCGCCGGAGCTCTGTCCGCCATGCCGTGACCTGTCGCGGCAGCGGACTTTCACCCCGGCGTTGCATCTCCACGCGCATATCGTGCATGTGTGCAAGGACTGTTGCCTCCAGATCCCACGGTGGTAGGCCAGCCAGAAGGCTCGCCGCTTCGCGGGAGACCGTGCAGTATCCCCGCACCATCCTTATCGCCATGACCCTCTGACAGGCGTTCAGTATGGCCGCCGGTTGCTTTTTCAGCGACGGCGCCCACACCGGCACCCCGTAGAGGGCCATGGACCGAACGATCCCCGCGTAGAGCCTCCGGCAGGAGGCATCTGGACCCCCAAGGTTGGGCAGGAGCCGCTTGAGCGCAGCCCCAGCCCGGTTGAGTTTGGGAGCCAGACGTCGGAAATGCTCCACGAAATTCCACCGGCTGTCGAGGACGAGTCCCAGGTACTTCATCGTCGACCCGACACCGAAGTGAACTTCTCCTACCGTTAGTTGGGAACTCATTGGCGGCGCGTTCCGAGAGCGGCGACCGTGAAAGCACATCGCCTCGGACTTGTGAAGCGCCACCTCAAGTCCCAACTCCTGTATCCTGTCAACGACCATCGCAACCCCGCGTGTCGCTAGAGCGACCGCCGCCTGGTACGACTCTCCCTGTGCTAGAACCAGCGTGTCGTCTGCGTAGCAGACCACGCTGACCCCGTCAGGGAAGTCGCCGCGCAGCACGTAGTCGTACCCGATGTTCCACAAGGGTGGCCCTAGTACCGACCCCTGCGGAACACCGCACGACATCTCTCGACGTTTCCAGTCTCCCTGGTGACCGGGGTAGACTATAAATCTATCCGACAGATAGGCCTCGACCACTCGACAGAGGTATTCGGGCACCCGGTGGTACTGGAGTGCCCTCCGGATCGTACTCCAGGGCAGGGAATTGAACGCGTTGGCAATGTCCAAGGACACTGCCACGACACACCTGCCCCGGGACACCGCAGCCCCCGTCGTGAGGGCTCGCACGCGCATGATGGCGTCCACCGTAGAGCGCATCCTGCGAAAGCCGAACTGTCCGTCCGAAAGGTCCGGCCCCACCCGTGTTAGGCGCCCGACGAGGCGGTTTGCAATGACTCTCTCAAAAAGCTTGCCCACCTCGTCGAGCAGCACAATGGGCCGGTACGCGGACGGAGAGTCCGCAGGGCGCCCTGGCTTCGCGATGAGGACCAGTTTCCCCGTCTTCCAGCAAAGTGGGAACTGGCCCCTCTCCATGCATGCGCTGAAGAGCCCTCTCAGTCGAGGCCCGAGAGCCTCCATGGCCAGGACCCTGGCCTTTCCAGGCAAGCCGTCGGGTCCTGGGGCGGTGTTTTTAGCACTCAGCCTTCGCACCGCCACTCTCATCTCTACCTCGGTCACCTCTGGAGCATCGTCGTCGTCGTCGCTGTTGCGGTCCGCGTCAGACACCACTGGCGGCGGAGGCGGAGCCATGGGCGGGGGGGAGTGTTCCCCCCGCGCAGGGAACAGAGCGTTCACCGCACCCTCTACGATCTGGGGCCGGAGACTCTGAGTCAGTGGGGGAGCCCAGGGGCGGAGCTTTTCCCGTACCATATTGTACGGGCGCCCCCATGGGTCCGCGTTCAGAGACCCCAGCCACACGTTGCGGGCCTCCAGTTTGGCCCGCTTGATCTCCGTTCGGAGGGTGCGTTTTGCCGCTCTGTATCCCTCATACAGCTCCGCCTCTCTGGCCTCCGCATCCGGCGGGCGGATGCGGCGCCTGCAGTGTCTGGTGTACCGGCGTCGCGCGTGACTGCATGCGTTGCGCAGTGCAGCAATCTCCGGCGACCACCAGCACACCTGGCGCTTAGCTTGCCCTGGACGGACTCGAGGCATTGCCGTGTCGCAGATTTGCGACATGGCCTCCCGGAACCACTCCGCCTCGACGTCGATGTCGACAGGCCTGTCCGGTGCTTGCACCCAGGCTTGTACCGTCGCGGCTTCCAGGAGAAGCTCCCGGTCCATCTGCTTAAGCGCCCACCGCGGACCGCAAGGGCTCTGTCGGACCGGCGCGGCCGAGATTTCAGCGGAGACGTCCAACCGGATCTACCGGTGGTCGGAGTACGTCTCTACCTCCTCCATAACGCGCCAGTCGACGACACGCGGCAACAGAGCGGGGCTGGCGAACGAGATGTCCACCACTGATTCACCCCGCATCCGCGCCAACGTGGGGACAGAACCTCGGTTCAGGACGACCAGGCCCAGCTCCAAAGCCCAGTCCTCCACCATCTGACCCCGTGGGTTCGTGTACCGGGAACCCCAAGCCGTATTCCAGGCGTTGAAGTCCCCGCAAACGATCACGGGGAGGGTAACAAACCCAGCCACGACGACATTTAGCTCCATAAGGGAGACCTGGAGTTCGTCGAGAGATCTGTTCGGGGACAGGTAGACGCCTACCACTGCAATGTCCCCGAACCGTGCCGCCACGCAGCCCCGTCCCCTCGCAACAGCCTCGAGGGGCGGGGTACCGGCGGCGGCCGACGAGATTGACGTCACCGAGCCGTCTAGGTCCTGAACCCAGTCTCCACGGGGATGGACGTAGTACGGCTCGGAGACGACGGCGACATTTATCGACCAATCGTCGACCCCTATGATTGTGTTTATATTCATTACGCCTTTAAAATTCCTTCAATACGTAAATCGAATTTAAAAATACCTTGTAAATCAGTAGTTGTAACCAATACTGCCACTGATCTCGATCCTCGGCCACTATCAAAGTGTGTTTACAAACAAACACACTGTGTGCTACAAGTATTTGCTTGGTACGGTATCGAACCCACGCCTGGTTGCGCACTAGTCAATCACTTACGCAATCACTGAGCTAATAGAGACATCGTTCAATAATAGACTGGTAGGTATAGTTAATGGATTTACTATTCAACCATAGCAATCAAAACCTTGTAATAGGGCGCTTTCAATAAATGCGTCTTTCGATGGCCTGCTGTGGTACGGATGCGATGTGTTAGTCTTCCGGCGTACGGACGATCGTATTTTTGATACAAAGTATGCAGTGCGGCAACCGTGCGGCAAACGGTCGACTACAGGACGGCAACGTCACAAACACTTCGTGTTCAATTCAGTGTAGAATTATACATTACTGCCCCCCTAGCCAAGTTACAATCGAATTCCGTTCTCTAATCGGTAACGCTTCGGTGACAGCAATTGTAGAAAACGATAAGTTGGTAGCCATGTTGACGCGCCTGAGTCGGCCGCTCGTTCTACGATGTAGCGTTTGTATAACAAAGGATGTAGCGTTAAATATTGTAGAAACGATTTTGAACGATGTTAACTTGGCTACGAATTGTCTATTCGTTTGTTCTTACCACGCGACTTTACGTTGAGATGACGTCATTCCCATACGTTTCATCACTTTTCGATAGCGTTAACGATTGCAGAATAACAACTTGGCTAAGCGTGCTGGTATACAAACGCACGGCAGTCAGATACGTTTTCGATTTAGGCGCTTGTGGTCGGATTGCCAACGTACTGCAACCAGCCGGTTGAGGCACGGTAAACAAGCGGCAGTAGTCCGACATGAAACGTCTAAATTGATAGCGCCCTTAGTCGTATGACAGTAACATTTTTTTATGCGGTGTACAATAAAAAATATAATAGATAAATAAATAATAATCGTGATGTTAAGCCCCCTCTATAAGGGGTGACTTTTCGTCTGATGTAGGTTCTCACCTGCTGCCACCGCTGAGAAGCGGATATGGCCCATTAAGGAGTTCTTGTTTCGGATTTGGGTGGAACGCCCGGATTTCACCATTGTGTGGATTATCTGGAGGACTGTAGAGCATACGGTGGAAGTCTGCCATAGTATAAACATTTCCAACATATTCAGTGTAGTGCTTTGACTTCGCTACGATTTTATTACACTTATCTACAATTAATATTATAAGGAGGAAAAATTGGTTGTTTTTTTTTTTTGTAGGAGGTAATCTAAAATTTTTTCACCGATAAAAAGCTGCTTTATTCCTGAGTGACATATGCTACATTGTTTTTTGTCCATTTGCTATATTGTTTCCGGCCCACGCTGAAAATCAGCGCTGTGGACCCCTTGTTTTTTGCGAGTGGACACAGCATTATGCTGAGCGTAAGGCCGTTTTGCTCGGACGTGGCGCAAAAATTTTTTTACTTGTTATTTAAAAAAAAAATTATTACATTTTTGTTTAAGAATGTGTAAATTAATTTAAAAAAATGTAACATTGTATTACATTAGTCTTAAGTTTGCGCCTTTTCGGGCAAATTAAATGTTTTTCTTTCTTTCTTTCTATATTTTATGTACGCGGGTGAAGCTGGAGGCAAAAACTAGTAGAGTATAATTAAATATCACTTAACGGCACTTTGGCTTAAGGATAGCAAAACATCCGTTTCTTTTATATTTGATGTTTGTATTCATAATTCTATTGAGATTTTTTATAATCATCATCATCATCATCATCTCAGCCGATACACGTCCACTGTTGGACATAGGCCTCCCCCAAGCGTCGCCACATCGAACGTTCGTTCGTTTTTTTATAATAATAGTAAGCATTATCAGCCTTATAACGTTCCCACTGCTGGGACTCAGGCCTCCTCTCTAGGAGAGGGAATGGACCGTAATTCATCACGCTGGCCCAATGCCGGTTGGTGGTAGTCATGTCTTCGAATTTTTGGTTCTAGGACATGACGACATACGGTATCTTCACGATGTTTACCTACTATTTATTGCGTTATGACTGCTCTCAAAACCATGAAGGTATTTATGGTTTTGAGAGCAGTCATAACGCAATAAATTCCATAAAGTAATGCGCCTGGCTGGGTTTGAACCCGCGACTTACAACTCGTAAGTCGGGGCTGTTACCACTGAGCTACCACTGCTCAATAATAATAATAATCTAATTTAATTATGTTGTAAATATTTGTGTGCTATCATTAGCTAATAGCGTCAAAAGCTTGTCACTTACTGTTGCTTATGTTTACAAATTAATATGAATTGAATTGTAAACTTCATAAGAACAACAAGTAAGTCTAGATGGACTGAAAAGTCCTCAAAAGAAATACTTATGAAAAGTCAGCAAGCTTTCTTCGGATATTAATTTATATCACGTTTTCATTACCCGGACTTGTTTACTACTAGAATCTTAGAGGAAAGAACTTTGAAATTAAAAGTAGTGAGTTTGACCTAGCTCCATTTCTGTTATGAATTTATTTGTACAACTTTAATAGTGAAGTTCTTGGAAAATAAACGTATTTACACTTTGCAAATACGAAATTAAGAATTTACCGTTCAATTTTAAGCTGAAAATGCTTACCTTTTGTAAATCCACTGTTTAGTTATGAAGGGATAATAGAGTTTAGTAAGGTTAATCTACTTTGAGAAAACCGAGCGGAAAAACTCTAAGATCGTAGCAAGCCTACGCGCGGGCTACGAGCTCTCGTAGCCGCGTAGCGCTACGCCGGGATTATTAAAAGAGTTATTTATTTCTTACTTTACAGGTTCATGAAGAAGTGAAATGTCCTTATTGTCTGTTTACTGTCAAATTATCTTATCAGAAAAGTTAATATAAGTTTTCTTAGTAATTGAGTGAGGTCGATATTCTTGACAGCGATTCCCGTAAGTCACAACTTTTTTATTTACCTGTAAGTTTTAGGAAACAATTCCTTCGTTGAGAATAGTTTTCCTTTTTTTTTCTTTTGGCAGGCGACGAGTTTAGTAATAGAAACTAAATTATTTATTTATAAAGAGGAAAACAGAATCTCTTCGAAATCTACTACTCGATATACCCATAAAAAAAAGTAGAATTGAAATCAATAATAGAAGATTTGAAACTACTAATATTGAGAAATTTTGACATTTTAACTATAACTTCAATGACATTAATTGTATTAGATCCATTATTTTTGACTTGACATATAATTTTGACATAAGTATATGTTTTTTAAATTCAATTGTAATAATATAAAATAATTAAGTGAAAGTACTTCATTTTTAATGTATACTAAATGGGGATGATAAGAGTAGGCGGATGATAAATAATTGCAACGCTTGAAAAAGGCTGCTAAGTCATAAGCACTAAAATAATATACTGTCATCATTGTACACTTTGTTTGCAATAAACGTTTTGAAATAATGTTCTAACAATACAGCAAACCACTTCTCACTCATTTAGTTTTTCAATAACAAAATAGTTACATACACACATAATTTAAAAATGTTACACAAGCCCATAATTTAACGTTAACCCAGAAAGGTTAATTAAATCCCGGTATGTACAAGTAATGTCTATAAAGTGTACCTAATTAGAGAGCCTGAAACTTTTACCCACGTTCTAGAGCATTGCAGACGTGGAACAATTATGTGTGGTTAGCAATTGTATTTATCGCCGACGACTTGTCGTATGATGCCAGCAGTTGATGCACCAACCAGCAGTCATCAACATCGTCATACCTGCCGATAGACGTCCACTGTTGTGTGATAGTTGTGAAATATTATTATTATATTATTATTATTCCATTCATTTATTATTATATACATATTTATCATATTTTTAAATATTTCTTCAAAAATTAACATAAAAAAAAACATTTAAAAATATAAAAAATAGTAGCCCACCGGCATCGGGAACAGGGTCCAGGCTGCCGGCGGTCAGGGCTCTTATTATTATTATTATTACTGTTGGGCATAGGCCTTTCCCAAGTGTCGTCACAATGAACGATCCTGTGCGTCCCGCATCCATCGGATTCGCGCAACCTTCACCAGGTCATCGGTCCTCCTTGTAGGAGGCCCTCCAACGCTGCATCTTCCGGTACGCGTTCGCCACTCCAGATCCTTTCGGCCCCAACGGCCATCTGTTCTGCGAGCAATGTGCCCTGTCCATTGCCACCTAAGTTTGGCGATTCTTCGTGCTATGTCGGCAACCTTGGTTCTCCTGCGGATATCTTCATTTCTGATTCGATCACGCAAGGAAACTCCGAGCATAGTCCTTTCCATTGCCTTTTGTGTGACTTTAAGCGTTTCGGAACCATATGTCATCACTGGCAACACGCGCTGGTCATAGACTTTCGTCTTGAGACACTGTGGTATGTTGGATGAGAAGCAGGCTTAAACAAAATGTATGACATTATATACCTATCATGTCATTTATCACGTGATTTCTCAGCAGGTAATGTCATTGTCATACATTTTGAAGTCAGCGTTTGGTGGGCTCGTAGTGCTTGGGCAATGCACCGCTGTATTCTTAGGGGCCAGTAGAGCCAAAGCCTTCTATGACCATGGGTTCGTTTCTGAATTGTCAGAATGTCGGTCCAAAAGCCAAAAACAAAAAGTGAAGCAAAATTGCACGTTCCTAAGTGTAGATATCTATGGGGAAGAACGTGCAAGAAACTCCATGGACACTCTTTTCAATCATAAGTTATGAGTTATACACCACAATTTTTTAATTAGTACACATACTTAAAGGGCTTATTAGAAAAGCCCTTGTTATTTCATAAGTAAAATCTCAATAAATAATATTCATAAACAGCAAAGTTATTAGCGTTGGTTTATGTCCCAAAATGTCACTCAATTTATGGAAATATTGTGCAGGCTATTGATTAATGAATGAATAAGTGACAATTATTAAGGAAAAACACTGCCCCCAGGATTTTCTACTAGCAATTGTTATGTTTGATTGATTCTATGATGAATTTACCTTTTCGTGGTCAATTTTAGGATTTTGGTTGTTTCTACTTTTGACTACAAAAATATGATCAGTGACGGGTACAGATAGAGTCCCATTTTTTTGTGTGCTAATTAAAAAGTAGGGGTGTATAAATCTTGGTTACATATTTCTTGTCGCTTCTAATGATTACAATAAAGAGAATAAAGAATAATACGATTGAATGATTTTGCAACTAAAACAAAGACTTTTATAACCTGCTGTTTGGCAAGTGTCAAATAGATACTCGTACGAATAGGTGACGATTTTTTAATTTAAGATTATAATATCTTTTATGTTTTTATTTACATAAAAAATCATTAAATGATGTAGAGTCTGTCTAATAAGTCAACCGACTTGGATAATTATTAGGGTAAAATGAAATCTGTTGCAGTCAACGCTGGTTCAATAATCAAGGTTGATTAAGAGATATTGATCATTGTTTTATATTAAAAGAACCATATAAAAAGTATCGAATATAAGTATTTTTTAAATAATTAAATATTATACAAAATTCCCAAATCGGTTGACTTTTTAGACAGACTATAAACATCATTAAATGATTTTGCCGGGTCTGGGTGGAGCGACAGGGATTGTCAGATTTTTTTGAATAAAACCTTTCCTTTTCACTTGAACTTTGCTGTCCAGAGCCACGGCAACTATTTCGAACAAATGTCTCGAGTATCTATTATGTTAAAGCCAATACTAAAGAACCTTATTCAAGTCTAAAGTGGTACTTAAAACTAGCTATAAGTTATTAAATTGATTGAAAATAGGTTTAAGCAATACTACAGTATTTGACTAGCTTCAACCTTAGAGACAATAACTACAAGGTTGTCTGGTTGAAATCGCTTTAAGCGATAAGACCGCCTGATTGCACCCATAGATTTAAGTTTATGTTTATGTAATTTTACTTTTGGTGTACAATAAAGTTTATTCTATTCTATTCTATTCTACAACGTCACAAAAAGTCCTACATCACTATCACCGGTAACGTTTTTTTAGGTGTAAAAATCATCCAATGACATCCCCACTCTTGGGCGGAGCGGGAGATAGTGTCAGACTTTGCAGAATAAAAAACCCACTCCTGTTCTTTCGTTGCCTTTCGTACCGGGGCCGAAACAAATCCTTGGCCTCAGTAGGCTTCGACCCTGCTGGGCCCTTACGGTTTGCTAACAACTCCTTGACGCAGGCGTGGACCAATACGCGCCGTCGACGTCTTGAGTCGCGTACAGACATCGCGAGGCGTGCGTCACGAATGGTTCGTCACTCATGCCTCAACCTGAGTCATATGACGGTACATTTATGTGAGCGTCACGAACGACACATGCTCAAGCTTAGCACGCAAACCACCACGCACGGTGTTCGTCAGTAGAAAAAGCAAACAACAACTGTCCGTCCACACGGAGCGCACGGCTCGTACTGAGACGGCGTTCGCAATGATCGTATGACGCGAATGCTCACTGTGAGCACACACGTCCACACAGCCCGAGGCATGCGAGACCCGCCGCCGCCGCCGCCGGGATTCTGATCCCGATTTCCGGCCACCGTAGGCGCGGGCTTGCGGACCGTGAGCAATGGGTAGCTCGCTCTCCGGCCGTCCGGTAACTGTCCGGACCAAGCCCAAGTCGTCGACGGCGCGCACTGTTCCCGCGCGCCTCAAGGAGTTGTCAGCAACAGCAGGGACCCAGCCGGGTCGAAGCCTACTGGGGCCAGGGTTATCCGAAAGGGCACTCGAGCCCCGGTATGAAGGCTAGAAGGAACGGGGTGGGTCTTTTAGTCAGTAAGAGTCTGAAATTATTTCCCGCTCCGCCCAAGAGCGGGGGTTGTCATTGGATTATTTTTTCCCAATATTCGCAACGCACGCCTCGCGATGTCTGTACGCGGCGTAAGGTTCAGTCCGGACAACAACTAGGCGACAACCTTTGACAACATAAACACGATCTTCAGTGACTTCAAAGTTATCAAAGTTTTAGCTTTTTAATACATGAAAATTTTTTCTCTCTGATAGTAACTGGCAACTATTGCCAACAGTCGGCGACATTAAGTGTCGCTCGTCTACTAAAGATCGACATAACGTAACAGCTAGTTTAAATCTAACTAGTTTTCCTGTTAATTTGAAGGGGGCAATTAGTTTCTTATCTTCAAGTAGGGGAACGAAGAGGGAAGGGGAATATGGGTTAATTAAGGGGGAAATGTAGTAGATTTAATGTGGATAGTGCTTATGACAGGAAATTGGTTAAACATTATGTATTTTGTCGCATCGTTATGACACTCGTAAGTTTACGAACCGAGTTTCTTGGTACACATTGAGGAATTACCATTTAAATTTAAAACTGTTTTATATTAATATAAAGGAGTGCTTGACTGCGATCCCACCTATTGGTAAACAGTGATACAATCGTTGATGGTGATGGTCACTAGTTTGTTAAGAGCCTATTCCCTCTAGCCTTGAAGACGCTTAAATTTATTTATTTATTTATATTAATTAATGTACACCACATGAACAAAAAAGCAGGAAAAACATTTATTAAAATAAGTGTAGTATGGGCAGTCTTATCGCACAGGGCAATCTCTTACAGACAACTTTTGGATGGACTGAAAGAAAGGAGATAAATTATAATCGGACGGGAAGACCGCAGCAAGCAAATTGTTCCAGTCCTTCGACGTATGCGGTATAAACGACGAGGCTAGACGTTTAGTCCGAACCCTAGAGTATCAACAATGTAAGGGTTGATACTCCAAAAAAATGGCAACCTAAATAGTCATCAATTGTTCAGGCTGTCGGTTACGTAATTTATTCGAGAATCCAGCTATTGTCCCTGTGAATAAAAAAATAAATAAATAAAAACTGGCCAAGTACGAGTCGGATTTGCACACAATATTAAAATCGAGTAAAAAACCGAAAAAATAACATTTCTAGTATGTTTAATGGTTGTTGTAGTGGCAATAGAAATAGTTTCAGAAGTTTTTTCATTCAATACTTAACAACATTTTTACTCTCTACCTCTTAGGGTTTATGAGATAAAGCGCGTTATCAGACGGACGGACAGACAAACAGATGAAAGAACGGAAAGACAGACAACGGAGGCTCAGCAATAGGTTCCAATTCGCATCCTTCATTACCTACCTAAATAAAAACGAAATTATTTTTAAGCTTGAATTAAAGTTGATGTATTGTCAATGCAATGGGATTTTTTTAAGGATGAAAATCATCCAATGACTTTTATTGATCCAATGATTTCAATTGATTTTTACGGACTAAAACCACACCTGTGTCCTCCAGTTGGCTTTTTTCGTTTTAGGATCCTACGGGTTTCTTTTTCAGAATTTCCCCGAAATTCAACGGTTGGGTACATGGTGGGTACCCATGTACAGTAAGGCCGCAAAAGTCCATAGGAACGCTAAAGATTACATTGCTACGAACCGAGCGACCGCGATACTTCCGTGCGTATGTGTGCGCATGTATGAGTATCCACATTCCACAGATAACACACACTAAGGAACTGTCGTCGCACTGAGCTTAAAAACATTTATTATTTTTCTGTTCTTACCATAGCATTAATAAAATTCGCCCAAATACGTCATGTGCTGGTAGCCGTGTGAACTAAGTGTTGGATTCGCAAATCACGTAACCCGAGTTCAAATCATGGTCGGTCCGTTGCAGTTATTTCTTACTTTGAAAATTCCCAATCTATATTGATATAGTTGTTTTTTTATATTTCTATGAAAAATACTATTGCATTTTTTGCACTAAATAGTTGCAAATTACGAATGTGATCTATTAACCACAAGAAGAATCACATTCGTAATTTGCAATTATTTAGTTGTTACATCTTTTCGATGTTATAAGGTGGAAATAAAAAGACGTGTTTAATAAAAATGTTTATTCTTTATATTTACAAATTAAACATTTATGAGAATTGTGACGTCGAATTGTTACCTAGACAAAAAGTTATCTTGTAACCGTTATCTATGTTACGCCTAAGATTGTTTGTTGGAAGTATACCCACTTAGACCATTCATAATATGAATAACGTAACAATGAACGGATATTCAAATTTTAATAAAATAAAATATAGGTAATTGTTTATATCCAGTTATTTATTGAAAAGTGATATATGATTTGGACTTTGTAAATATTTTATTTTTGTGTAACGTCACAATGAATGTATTGAGGTCATAGCTTAATTGTTCATTTTCTTGACGAAAAGAAGATTGAAACCAAACCTCAATTTCTGTTAAAAGAACTATAGTTCTCACAAGATAATCGTCAATTAGATGAGAAAAATAAATTGAACTATAGTATTATGTTAAAACAGTGCGGGTAGAAGAATAAAAAACGAAATAGACTCATGATTATTGTCAACAAAATTGATAGCGAGTTCACTGCATTCTTAAGATGAGGCGATGGCACAAGTTAAAAGATATAGCTGTTTTAAACGAAAGTAAACACAATATAATACAGTGTTTGTTAACGAATAATCACAGATATGTTAAAATAAAATGGTAGGCCATTTAGTTTAGTTAACATTAAATATTTAGTGCGAAACGTAATCGTTCTTGTTTGTGCCTCTCTGTCAAGTACGGCTTTTTAGCAGGTTTTCTGTGATGCACGCCTTCAGCGTGAAGTGCACGGCGAACAGTATCCATCGAGGTGTCATATAATTCCGCAAAATGTCTCGTTGGTGCGAAACCATTCGTTTCGTATACGTCCACCATATGTCGCCGCTGCGCCTCGCTAATATGCTTCGGTCTCCCACTTCTCTTTCGACTAGCAAGGCTACCTTCTTCCTCATATCTTTTTAGCCAAAGATTTACAGTATTTTTCTAAAATAAAAAAAAATATATATTAGGCAGCTATACCTACTTCACTTCATTTTCATTATATCAAATGTTAATAATCATAATTATTGAATATAATTTTAAAATAAAACTGCATTTATTAATCCAATAACCAATCCAATAAACCCAACGATTTACGTATTTCTCTTTTAAACCTCATAAAGATACGATGAATGGATTCATAAATGGCATACGTTTTAATTAGAAGATTAATTTGTAATAAAGTTACAATTCATTAATAGCTATTATACTCACATTCAGTCCGGTTTCTTCAGATATTTGTGTTTTATTAAGACCACTTTTATGCAGCCCAATGATAGTCGCCCTCACTTCAATACTAATATTAGCCTGCATTTTGCGAATATTACAATACTGTCAACCTCACGTCACTAACCAACAACTACAACCAAACGACAGTTCATTTCGGTTAAGTTAAAACTCATGTCTACCTCGCAGAAATCTAATTCTTTATTTAGTTTTTTTGTGATCTACCTTTCTAACTCTAAGAAATGTGTGAACAAGTTAAAGAATAATTTAATATATGTAATGCAAATACATAACTTCCAATCGGGTAAGAACTTACAAAAAGTCAATAATTGCGTGGGATTTGAACTTGCGGCACACTGATTTGCGCTTCAAACTGTGTGCCTATACCACTGGGCCATCTTGACTTATGATAAGTTGATGAAATTGTGAATTTCAATCATTTGTTGGCGAAACTTGAAAATAAAAGGTCGTAAGTCAAACTAAACGTCAAACGAATAAGTTTTAAGAATTCTTATGGACTTTTGCAAGTGATAGTACCTGTCGTTCATCACATTTGAATAACACCTGCGTATACAAAATGCTTAGAGCTCTGTACAACTTTCCGTAAAAGGGTCGACCTTTTACACCTTCGCAATTTAGAAAGTTTATTAAACAGACAGTGATTCAAATTCAGTTTGGGAAAAACCAATGACCACAAAATCTGAAACTGTTTCGAACATAACTATGTAGACACTGACCACTAAAAATAAAAGGTACTTTATATAAAAGAGGTCAACTGTTTTGTGTCAGTGTTTGTTTTCGAGGTAGTCGGATGAAAAGTAAAATGATTTTGTATAAAAAGTATTTATTTTAAACTTTATTATTTAAGGGAGTAAAATAGAGTATTTTATTGTACTTAAGAAGAGATCTTAAGGCGTATAGTCCCTTGAACCATCTGGCCGAAATTATGTGAACACAACTCTCGCACTCGCCTAGGCGGCAGTACGCAAATCTGTGCATTTATTTGCGGCCAGCAGCGCCCGGAAAGCGCTTTAAATCCATTTTCTCTGTGATATATTGATTGATTTACATATGCAATGTTCACTTTGAAGGATATTTAACCCCCAATTTTTATGTGTAAAAATGTTTCTAAAGGTCCAAGCCGTTTCGAAGGAGTAGGGAAAAGTTGCGAAAACTTGCGAAATTGCTAAATATTTTTTTTTTTTGACAAAAGTATTAATTGCACGAAAAAATCAAATGTTGATATTATTTTTCATGAATCTGTAATAAACATATATTTTTTTGAAACCAATTGACCTAGCCGTTACGGAGGAGTAGGCCTCAGAAAATCACTGTTTTATGGCACTTTTCGGGCGCTTGGCCCTTAAGTGGCACATTGCTCGCAGAACAGATGGCTGTTGCGAATGACCCAGCCTAGGAAGGCCTCCTCCAAGGTGGACTGATGACCTGGTAAAGGTTGCAAGAATCCGATGGATGCGAGACGCACATGATCGTTCATTGTGGCGACACTTGGGGAGATCTATGTCATACAGTGGACGTCTATTGGCAAAAATGATGATGATGATGATGATGATGAAGAAGTAATCTCCTTAGCTTAGGCAATATTTAGTCGGTAAAATTTTTTCAAAGTTTCAATTTTTTTAACCTATTTTTTTATTAAAAAAAAACAGTAGCCGCCATGATTTTACGTCATAGGGTTTCGTAAACTACTGTTAACAGATGAACTGACGTCATTTTAATTTTTACTGTTAACAGATCAACTGACGTCATTTTAATTTTTAATGTCGGTGCATTTGTTGACATGACCAACTGACGTCATGACCATAGAGCAACATGGCGTCCAGGCTTAAAAATCATTACGATGCGATTTAATTCCAATAAATATTGTAAAATAGGTTGGGTTACTTCTTCTGAGCTAACGACCTCACGAACCGGGGGCCCGTGGCATATTGCCAGTTTTGCCACTCCATAGTTCCACTAACTTGAAACTGTGATAAAGTAATTAAGGTGAGTTTAAAAATCTACACTACAATATTATGAAAAGGTAAAGTTTGTAATATCTGAAAGTCCGATTGCTAAAATTTTTTCATCGATAGAGAGCTGCTTTATTCCTGAGTGACAGGCTATGTTTTATGCACACAGCCGAAGCCGTGGGCAAAAGCTGGTACATAATACTGTAGACAATCGATTGAATAACTCGTAGCTATGCTCATAAGAAAGTTTAAGTACATTACAAGGGATTTTTCAATATCATTTTCATTATACTGGTTCTCGAGTAAACCCAAAAAAAAAAATTGAGTTTCAACAAAAATAAATTTGTGTCCATACCAACCCAAGAGCGGGCGTAAAAGTGGTTCAAGCCACAAGTCTGTTTGAACGCTCAAACACCTAATGGATTTGGTTTAAATTATACGTATTTCAACCGAGGAAAACACTTATGATGCCCATGGGGGCTAGGAAATTAAGTTTCAAGTGAAAAGGAAAATGTTTTGAAAATTGGTCTTTAAGGACACCCGAATATTGTTATTAAATATTTATGTAGAGCGCCTTTTGAAACCCAAGAGAGTTTTTTTTATTTAATTTTGATAATTCGTAATGTAAAAAAAGTTTAGTTATTTCCAAGTTTCTGCTGGACATTTGGTATTAATTAGTTTATTTAATTTAGGCAAATACCAGCTTTGGTACTTTTTTTTTAAAGAATGCCGCTTACTACAAATAACTTCTGCATCATAATGCGTTCACAATCATGTAAACTCACAGATACAAGACCACCAGAACCGGAACAGCGATCTGTAAGCCTTACAAATATTTGTTCCGTGCGGGAATCGAAACTGCGACTTACGAGTCGAGCAGCTGACAATCACAGTCACTCATCTGAGTGATGATAAGAAGAATATTTATTTCTATCCAAAAATTAATACAATGTACTTAACATTATTTAAGTTGACAGACAGCTTATCAAAACCAAACTATCTGTAGGATATTTAAAGTCTAACATAAGCCTAGGTTTTTGATGAGGTGGGAAATCATTTAATGACGTTCCACCTCACTCTAGGCCAGAGTTAGGGCGTGTTGACTAAAACCACACTTATGTTCGTTCAGTTACCCTTTGCCTTCTAGGACCATGGGGTCACGTACAATGGTTTGATAAGAACTAAGTGCGGAAACCAGACCACAAAGATAGGACCATGGGTAACCTTTTAAAAAATCCACCCCAGATTTTAGAGCTTCAGGCCGCCCATTACATCATGAATGGAAGTTGTCAACGTGCAGTTACGGTTCGTTCACGATCTTGCCACTGTGAGCGGTAGCTAAGCATGGGGCGGCGAGCGGTAAGTATCAAAAGTATGAAAATGTTTAAAGCAAGTCACGGGACGCTGCTGATAGCACCGCGCACCCTTACCGATGCAACTCTGCTAGCCGCGCCGCTCGCGAATAAAAAATAATAATAATAACCTTCCTCCACTTTTCCTCAGTAACAACTCACATTTATCTCTCTTCAAATCACTCAAGCGCCACGTCCAAGGCCATAAAATTCCAGACCTATAACCCAACCCATTCACGTGCAAGAAAATTGTTAAAGAACCAAAGTGACCCAAGAATCTTGTACATTTTTATTAAAGTTCCTATGTGTAATATCTGGAAAACGTCGACAGGTGTAACCACCTGTAGGTTGGACATCAAATAGACGCGACATGAATGCAGCCGACCGTCTGGGAAGTCCGACAAAGATATTGTAATGCTGGGCGGGGCGGGGGGACATAATAAAGAAAATATTGGATCGTCCGCCACGGCTGCTGTTGACGGCCCGAGGTGTTTGTTTGGCAGTTTCTGAACGGAGCATGATGGAAGCTGGCTAAATGAAAATTGAGTTCTGCCTACTTAAATGATTTATTTATTTACTAGTTACTCAGGAGTAAAGCAGCTTTCTATTGGTGTAATTTTTTTTTTGCAATCGGACCAGTACTTTCATAGATTACCTCCTACAAATAAAAAAATAAAATAAAAAATACTTTACCTCTTTATAATACAAGTGTAGACTAGTGTAGATAACCACATTGGAATCCAATGTGTGTTTTACGAGAAATAAGCAGCAAAAGTCTTCAGGACTGTAAAAGAATAGCACGTTGTTTTTTGTTGAATTAAAATCAAAAAGGTAATATATTTTTCTGTATTTAAAAAGAAACGAGAAAACTCCATCGACGTACCTAGGTATATAAAGATTCTTTCCAGTAAGGAATATGGCCTAACCTGAAGAGTCATTACTCAGTGTCACATTTCAATAGAATGGAACAGAATTTAATTTTTTGGTGTAAAATAAAGTTTATTATAAAAGGTGTAAGGGACAGCTCTCCACAAACTTTAAGGGCTTGCTCAGTAGGGGTCTGTAGTCGTTTGGGCCCGCTCGATGTTGGTCCCGCGGGCCCAAACGACCACACAATTTATTTTATGTATTTTTGGTGGTCGATTGGGCCCATATACAAATTTAAAAAAAAATCCATTGTTTAAAGCTACTCGTGGATACAGTCAAGTGCAAAAGTGGTAAGTCAAAATATAATAAAACGCAATTCAGTTAGATTTAAAAGTTTATTAAAGATATTAAAAAAGCAGGCCTGTGATTGGATGACCCGAGCAGGTCATCCGTAAAAGGCCTAAATGCTTTACCTTGAAATTAGTAGTGCTCGTACACTTAATTTAGGTATTATTACAGTAAAAAATATGTAGTTTAAATGTTTGTAGACAAGTGTGGCACGTAAGTGTAAGTACTTAATTGAATAAATCAAAAATATATATTCCCAGTAATATAAATAATATTAGGTATATATGCATATTTTAAGTCATAAAAATAAAACTAAAAGATTTGACTTTCTTTCATGACTGTACTTATAATAAAATTGGGCGGTGGGTCCAATCGACACCTTCAAAATGGGACTGTGTCGATTGATCCCGCGGACCCAAACCGAGCGGGCCCAAACGACTACAGACCCAGTAGACGAAACTGAACAACCTTCCACAAAATTTTTTTTTCAGGAAACGACAAAAAAAATCATCCTCACCATACAAAATGATAAACTTGATTGGACAATTTGCATGGCGAGGCCGATTTTTTTTTTCGTCTCCTGAAAAAAAAATTTGTGGTAGGTTGTTCAGTTTCGTCTACTGAGCAAGCCCTTAAAGTTGGTGGAGGGCTGTCCCTTACACCTAGTATATAAACTTTATTGCACACTAAAAAATTAACACAACTTAATACATAAACTGAAATCTATGGGTACAATGATGGTCTTATGGCAGACAGCGATATCTACCAGACGACCTTAGAATAGATTGTAAGAACTAAATCAATTAGTTTAGAACAACTAGATCAAATATACATGTTTAAAACCAAGTGACATTACGTGCGGTATGTTTAAAAACATAATTATAAAACCTATGTAAATCTTAATCATGTCCGTGGCACCACTAGACATTATCAGAATACCAGCGCTGTTTTATTTACCTTTTTTGTTTTAAATATCGCAGCATAATTATGTTGATATAGGAGCCTTTTTAGCCTCGCACAGTATTTTTTATCATATTCTTTTCAATTTTATTTTAAGTTATTAGTCCTGTGCGAGTCACAAATACATGTTTTTCTTTGTTTCTTTCTTTTTATGTCTAAAATAACGAACTTTTATGAAGGTACATCGCATCTCCACCTACGTTTTTGTCATACTTTTACATAAAAATACGTTTGACAAAACGTAAATAATGTGAGATATATGTATTCCTCCGGCGAAGTCCTCAGGTAATGCCTGAGACACCCTTACGTGTCCTAGTGAAATATTTATATCCCAGACATACCTACTTACTTTGCTACAATGAGTTTAAAAAGTACTAAGTATATATTTTAACACTTTAGTACGTACGTAGCTTCGACTTTTTGACTTACTAATATTAATATTTAAAAAGTGTTTGTAAATGATTAATTGATTTATGGTTAACTAATTTCTGTTAGTAGAATCACCCGCGAGATAGTAGATTTCTCTATTCAATTCAATTCTTTGTTACACAAGTGTTACATACCTATGATCTTAAAAATAGTTAAACAAGTGCACATGGACCCTGTCGGGCACAGCAATTTCATGGAGGTAAGTAGTTAGAATTACGATTATTAGAGAAAACAAAAAATTGTAAAATAAATCGGATATACAAATAATAAAATAAAATTAAAGTCAATAACATGGTCAAGTTATAGTAAAAGTCAATAAAATAATAAATGTCAAAAAAACATGTCACAAATGTCAAAGTAAAAACCTTCAATATTAAAAATTAATTCATTATAAATATCTAATAAATTCATTTTATATGTCAAAATAAACTCATTACAAATAGCAGAACAAAAAATAATAACAAATGTTACAAAGTAAATTATTACATTGTCAAAATAAGTTCATAATAAATGTCATAATAAACTCGTTTTAAATAGCAAACAAAATAATAATAATTAGAAATGTCAAAAAGCAAGTTCAAAACTATGGACCCCCGTTTCATTCCTTCCCCCCTTTAAGCGTCGATTGTATATCGGGGTACAACTTGAATGACCTTGAAAAACGCTTAACTGTCGTATTTTACACACGGCTGTACAAAATTTATTCGGCCGAAAATGTTGGTCTCTATATTTTTCTAGAAAAAGCCGTAATTTTTTTTTTTTATGGTTTTACAAAAAATCGCGCAATTACGTAATAATAATACTCCCCGGCGCGCAAAGGTGGATGCTGGAAAATCTGTTCTTATTCTCTGTATGTATCATAAAAGAAACCTTTATGAAAATTTCAGCGTTCTGGGTCCAAGGATTTGAGCTGGGCGTTGATGAGCCAGTGAGTTACGATTTTGCCTTTTGAGGTTTTTAGGTATATACGGACTAGCTGTGCCCGCGACTTCGTTCGCGTGGACTACAGGATTTTGAATATTTTTTTTCTAAAATTAAAGTAGCCTATTTACGTTACTGTTACTCCTTATTACATCAGCTACCTGCCAAAAAAGTCCCGTCAAAATCGGCGCAGCCATTTCAGAGATTAGCCCGGACAAACAGACAGACAGACAGACAAAAATTTGAAAAAAAAAATATTTTGGTGTATCTACCGTATACATATTCATATGCATACAGTAAAAAGCAGTTATTTCAATATTACAAACATTTTTTTTTTTTTTTTTTTTTTTTTCCCCTACTCTGCAATCAGTTTTACTTTTAGCAGGTGTGTTGGAGTTTAAGTTCGTGGCGGTATGAGCGTGACTCCAGTGAGCCATCTACTCAATCACTTGCCAAGTCCACTTTAGCAGTTGGACTATGTTATGTCTTTCCTTTTCAGTCTTTTTGAGTAACTTCTGGTTTTAAGCGCAGCAGCCAGATCGTTAGGGTGCCTTTCCAGTCTCTCCTGGTATTTTTGTGAATGTTTTTGTATTTCCTCCGAGACAGTATTCATTTTTAGTTCATCGTGGACTTCGGTGTTGGTAATGAACCAAGGAACATCAGAAATAGATCTTAAGATCATGTTTTGCATTCTCTGTATTATGCTAATACTAGATTTGCAGGCACTTCCCCATAGTTGAATTCCATAGAGCCACACTGGCTTAAGGATTACTTTGTAGATAAGGAGTTTGTTGTCAACACTCAATTTGCTATTGCGTCCCAATATCCAGTGTAGGTTTTTGTATCGAATATTAATCTCGTGTCTCTTGGTCTTTATATGGTGTTTCCACGTTAAACGGCGGTCGAGGTGTAACCCAAGGTACCTTACAGTATTTTGATGAGGTAGCGTCACGTTATCCAATTTCACGGGTGGGCAATCAGCTTTCCGCAGCGTGAAGGTGACGTGAACAGATTTACTTGCACTTGCTTTTATTCGCCACTTATGTAGCCAGGTTGTTATTTTGTCGAGACTTTCTTGCAACATTTCTGATGCCAAAGAAGGGTCTGTGTGGCTTGCTAGTATTGCGGTGTCATCAGCAAAAGTTGCTGTCGTAACTCCTTCAACCTGCGGTAGGTCAGCTGTGTAGATTGTGTAAAGAATAGGTCCCAAAACTGAGCCCTGAGGGACTCCAGCTCTTATGTCGTAGAATCTAGACTTCGTTCCTGATGTTTTTACTTGGAATATCCTTTCCGAGAGGTAAGATTTCAGTAGCAAGTAATACTGATGAGGAAGACTCGTCTTCAGTTTACAGAGCAGGCCGTTATGCCAAACCTTATCGAAAGCTTGTTGGATGTCGAGAAAAGCCGAAGAACAGTATTGTTTTTCCTCCAAGCTTTTTCTAATTTTATCGTAGACTCTGTGGACTTGTTCTGTGGTAGAGTGCTCCTGTCTGAAGCCGAATTGGTGATCAGGGATCACATTTCTTTCCCTTAGAATTGGCGATATGCGGTATTTCACCAACTTTTCAAATACTTTCGACAAGATAGGCAGCAGGCTTATAGGTCGATATGATGATACTTCCGTGGGTGATTTACCTATTTTGTGTATCATTATAATTTGGGATACTTTCCACGCCAATGGGAAGTAGTGGGTTCTCAAAATTCCATTGAAAAGTGACGTTAGGAACACTATAGCCTTTCGAGGAAGATGTTTGAGAATTTCCTTGGTAAGGAGGTCGTACCCGGGAGCTTTTTTGTCCTGTAGCTTTGAGATTACTCTCCAGACCTCACGTACTGTTATTGGGCGAGGTGGAAGTGTCATTTGAAAAGCTTGACCGAGGATGTTGTCAACTTGTTCCTCATTTAGTGAGTCCATATCCTCATTCGGTGTAAAGACTTGCTCCAGGTGCTGGGCAAATGTATCTACCTTTTCCTGTGGTGTTCTCGCCCACCCTCTTGCAGTTTTAAGCGGCGGATTAGCAATTTGAGGTCTATTCAAGTTTTTAGTGAATTTCCACAGCGAATAGTTGGTGGATGCAGTGGCTGTCAACGATTCCAAACGCTCTTCCATAGTTTTGTTGTGCCAATCTCGCAGCATTTCTTTTAGATCTTTGGCCGCTCTGTGGAACATATTTTTGTCCTCAGTCAATCCACTCCTTTGCCATCTTCTACGATATCTGCGTTTGTCAAGCAGCGCTTTTCTAATAGCCAATGGATAATTAGAATGCCTGCCATCCGGTTTAGGCTCTGGAGTGTTAATCCAACATGCTTTTTGGATTAGTTCCGTGATATATTTCGTGGCCTCTTCTATGTCATCTGGAGTTTTTAAGGGCACATTTAACTTTATATTAGAATCAATAAAATCTCTTAAAGACTCCCAGTCAGTGTCTTTTGTAGTAAGCTTTTCTGTAGTCTCAGATTCTATTATCAGTGTGCTTATGGTAAGTATAACTGGGGTGTGATCTGAAGAGCTATCGTAGCATGATTCAGGTTTTAGGTAGTGCCTAGGTAGTCCCTTTAATATGAAGAAGTCGAGGAGGTCTGGGGTTTTGTTCGGGTCTGTGGGCCAATAAGTGGGTTCACAGGTGGATGTCGTCAATAGATTATTACTATCTATGCTTACTTTGAGTTGTCTGCCTCGAGTGGTGGTGAGTCTAGAACCCCAGTAGGTGTGCTTTGCGTTCCAGTCACCACCAGCTATAAAACGATTTCCAAGCTGAAGAAAGTATCTTGTGAACATGTCATCACTTATTTTATGTTTCGGAGGACAGTATATTGCAGATAGAGTAATGTATCCTGTGCTATCTTCCACGGCAATCGTAGTTGCTTGAATATAATCTGTTCTATATTCTGGCAGAATATGGTGCTTTATTTTATTATTGACAACAATTGCTGTCCCACCATGGCCAGTTCCATCTGGATGGTTTGTCATGTAGCACTGGTGATCTTTAAATTGTATGTTCACATTACTTGTGCCATGTGCTTCGGCTACTAAAAGGATGTCAATCTTGTGTTCCAACATTAAGAGCTCAACTTCTTGTTTGTTCGGAGCTAAGCCATTTATGTTCCAGGTGGCTATTCTAAACGCATTCACTTTGTGAGTCGATCGACGAGCTTAGCTATGAGCCCCATCAGAGTACTCATTTGTTGTAGGATCATGTCGAACTTGTCGGCTTGTTTTAAGAGCATGCTTTCGATCTTGTCTGATATGAGCAAATGGTTATTATTCTTCACAGGACTAGCGGGTGTGGAGCCATCTTTACAAGCTTTTGCGTAAGTTTTGTAATTGGTGTTTATTTTTAATATTGAGTCATCCTTTGTGTGATCTGGGTTTTCCACAGGATCGATTTTCTTAATCCTGGGTGGCTTTGCGTTGCTAACGACGGTGCTTTTGCTTCTCCGCATAAGGATCTCTCTGTAGACATCACATCCCTTATAGTTCGCTGGATGAGGCCCGTTACAGAGAGCACAGGTTGCAGGTGAGCTCCGGTCTTTTTTCTGGCAGTCGGAGGTTTTGTGTGATTGCCCACATTTGACACATCTGTATGGGCGCATACAGTAGTTCTTGGAGTGGCCGTATTGTTGGCATCGTTGGCATTGCACAACAGTCTTTCTTTTCCTGGGGTCTTCTATGACTACAGCTTGGTGGAAGATGTATTTCAGTTCTTTTACTGCCTTATTTTGGGGTCCAGGTTGTAAATTTACAAAAAAGGTTGAGGTTGGTTTCTTGTTAGGGCCAAATTTCACGTTAATGATCTCTCCAGATACAAGGTTGCCTGTTCGTTCAATGTCTGTTTTTATTTCTTCAAGAGGTGTGGAGTGATGTAGGTTTTTAATTACTATTCTGTAACATTTCTCCTCCCTTCTGTTAAAAGTGTGTCCTATCAGACCCTTCTCACGAATAATTGAAAGGATATTTTTATATGTATTTAGTTCAGTGCAATTAACTCTCAACTGGTTTCTGTTTACTACCTTGTATGAGTATAGGTTGCCTTGAGGTTCAACGGTTTCCAACAATTCTGTCAACTTATTCACATCTTCAACTCCATATAAGATTATAGGTGGAGGTTTAGTCGGTTTCTTTTCCCTGGACTCTGTCTGGTGAATTTCTTTTTGGTCTACAGGTAATGTGTTGTATCTGTTGGTAATTTCAATTTTTTCAGGTGAGGGGGACTCTGAAACTTTTTGGCGTTTACTATTTCTCTTAGTCGGCACTCTTTGCCATTCTGGCGGTTGAACATCAGGCAGTTGAGCATCTGGGTTGTGCACATTAGTGAGGTCTATAATATTGTTGCTATTCTTGGTGTTTGGTGTAAATTCCAAGTGTGATTTACAACTTACTGAGGAACTTCTAGGTTTATTAATAAACAGCGAAGGATGAAAGGTTTGCTGTACAAAACGTTTTCCAGTAGTATTATCTACCACAGGGGCCTGGTCACCTACTCCTGTGGAGACATCGGTAGCAGATTTCACACCCCCTGGCCCGGATACCAGAGGGCGCCGGGGGTTAGCCGGGGCGCATGACAAATCACAATCCATATCTAACTTTTCCATATTTAATAAAAGGTTGGGAGATAATCAATAACACTTTCCCAGGGTGTTATTGCCACTCTTTAAGAGGGGATTTAGTTCCTCAAGGTTCGTGGTTGCCTGTAAACAGGTTAATTGACCGCCGCCTGTTGCTCGGCGTTGTTGCTCTTTTTGCACCACCCGGGGAGCACGTGTAGGGTGGGCCTAGGAGAAGGTGGTAAATCCTACGGACGTGAGCAACAGTAGCCCCCCTATTACAAACATACACTCTAATTTTATTTATATGTGTAGATGTGTAGATGATTTCAGTCCATCCGAAAATAACCCTGTGCGATAAGTTCGCCCATTGTGCACTGGTCTTTGTAAACGTTTATCCTATTCACATTATTAGGTGTCATAAAAAGTCTTTATACAGGGTTATTTGTAAAAGACTAACAACTTTGCTGGACTGTATTACTTACATCATAAACAATAACTTTTGTTCTATGACTTTTTACAAAACATAATTAATTGATCAAAAACCAACCTTCAAGATTTTGTTGCTCTATCCAACACATTTCAACTCTGTATTTTGCTATACATACCTACGTCTGTATGATGCGACGCAAGAGCATCAAGCACCTCCACCGCCCGATTCTCGCTCCCCTCCGCTATTGTACTATCGCTTGCTTCGCATAGATTTCGTAATATTTAGACCGTTCAATTTAAATATTTTTATTTTTGTATGAAAACCCGATGAACTAAAATATGATACATTTTTAAAAGTCATAGAACAAAAGTTGTTTTTTTATGACATTATTAACCTTATCCTGAGAGGTTGCCAGTGTTTTACAAATAACCCTGTACAATAAACTAGCTTTTGCCCTCGGTTTCGCTCGCATACATAAAATGTAGCCTATGTCACTCAGGAATAAGGGTGTTTTTACCGTGTGCATATTCCCTGCATTAGAACAAATACTTGTATGAAAGGGACATTTGCGGGAGTTACGCATGCGGATTTGCTCCGCATGCGTGATGAAATCCGCACGATATTAAATACACCCTACAGTAACCTTCTATCGGTGAAAGATATTTCAGAGATTACCTTCTACAAACAAAAAACATAAAAAGACTACCTTTGTAATATATATATATAGTGTAGATAAATAAAATAAATGTTTTACGTTTTATTTTACAGAAGTGTGTGTGACGTATCATGTGATAATTGAAAATAATGTAGACACTAGAAATCTCGTAGACCCATTTATTAAATTACCAAAAGATATTAGACACCACGTATTTTTCTTTTGCCCTGTGAACAAAGTCTGTATCTTGAATTTTGCGTGACGTCACACCTACATTAAAGTGTTCTACTTTATACCTAGAAGTGATGTAATAAGCTCTGCTCATGAATTTTGATGCCGAATGTCGCTCATGATTTTATATTTGTATTTTTTTTATTAATTTTTTTTTTCCTCTTTATCCTGCAATCTGTTGTTTCGACATTCAACAGGAAATTATGTAGGTGGTTTTGGTCGTGCATGGAGCCATATCCATCGATATGCCCATATAATTATTTATCATGGCATCTTATGTCGATATAAGGTCCTGTGGTGCTCTTTTTCTTTAATCTTTGGAATGTTGTGTTTGAGAGTTTGTCCATCAAATTATTAGCCAGGCGGTTTAGATGCATTAGCATACGCTTTTTGTAGGTTTTGTGAGAGTCTACTACTTCATTCTTGACTGTTTTATTAATTTGATAAAGTAAACCAATTTACTATTTTTATTATTATATCAGCAGTAGCAGTGGTGGCCCAGTGGTAACAGCCCCGACTTACGAGTTGTAGGTCGCGGGTTCAAAGCAAGCCAGGCGCATTACCTTGTGTAATTTATTTCATCACCACTGCTCTCAAAACGGTGAAGGAAAACATCGTGAGGGAACCGGCATGTTCTAGAACAAAATTCGAAGACATGTGACATCCATCAACCCGCACTGGGCCCGCGTGGTGGATTACGACCCATTCCCTCTCTTAAAGAGGAGGCCTGAGTTTCAGTAGTGGGAAGATTATAAGGTGGACAATGTTATGCTATGCTATTATTATATCTAGCCTATACTGTCCCACTGCTGGGCAAAGGCTTCTCTCCATTCCTTCCACTATTCCCGGCTTGGAGCCACTGCTTGCCAATTCCCAAGGAAGGTATCTAAGTGGTCCCGTCTTCTTGGTCTGCCGCGACCCTGTCGTGCGACTTCAGGGCACCAACCTTGCGTTTATCTGGCCTATCGCTTGATTGGCATGCGCCAGACATGTCCCAATTCAGTCACACTTAAGCTGGGCAACCTTCTTAGCCACGTCAATGATTTGCGTTTTGAAGTGCAGAATAGTGCTTCGAATGCGATCCGTTATTTTAACACCTAGTATGCTGCGCTCCATAGCACGTTGGCAAACTTTAAGTTTGAATTTATAGCAAACCAATACAAGTTATTGGAAGACGCAGCGTTGGAAGGCCTACAAGGTGGACCGATGACCTGGCGAAGGTTGCAGGAAACCGATGGATGCGAGACGCACAGGATCGTTCATTGTGGCGACACTTCTTGGGGGAGGCCTATGTCCAACAGAGGATGTATTTCGACTGAAATGATGATGATGATGACGAATACAAGTTAAATCCTTACTAATATTATAAAAGCGAAAGTGAGTTTGTTTGTTTGTTAAGTCTTCACGCCTAAATGGCAAAACCAATTTTGATGAATTTTGGTACAGAGATAGTTGGGACCCTGGAGACGGACATAGGCTAATTTTTTTATAAAAAAAAGTGAGAAAAGGGGGAGAAAGAGGGAAGGTCTTTTATGTACGCGGGCGATGCCGCGGGCAAAAGTTAGTATTTTTATAAATCTAACTAATGGACTTTATAGATTTATTGTTTACTAGCTTCCGTCAGCGGCTTTGCCTGCGTTAAAGTAGAAAATTATCCCAGTGGAACTTATCGCTTATTGTGACGTGTTCGCGGATGAATAGAAGAACATATTCTCTGTATATCTAGAGTTTTGTGAGATGAGTGCATGACTGCCTTGTTAGTTATATCTCATTACTATTTTGTTTATTCATGATTTATATCAAAATATTTGTACGTAATGTTATCAATTACATTACGTAAACACTAGGTACATTGACATGACACGGCCTAAGCCAACCTTTGACCATGTCATGTCAAAGTAAAAAAAACTGGGCAAGTGCGAGTCGGACTCGCGTACTGAGGGTACCATGCAAACTAAAATTCCCGAACGGAGTCTCAAAGATGTTTCCGAACTGCAAAGTTTTTTTTTGTGACGTAGGTAACAACGAATTTACTGTTTTCAGATTTTTTTTCTATACTTGAGCACAAGTATAGAAAAAAAATCAAGCAAGGTCTTATAGCAATAAGACCTTGCTTTGTGCCAAATTTCAGGATTCTGAGTCAACGGAAGGTACCCTAAGAATTACGATCTTTGAGAGTATCAAAATATACGTTTTATTGCGACATAAACGGCAGTATCTTTTTTATTCATTAACTTAGAAGTTTGATTTTTTCACAGCTTGAAGAAACCGCAGATTTGATTATATGGTTTTAATTTCAACTCGATACCTCTACGTATTCCCAAGATCAAGGGTCTTGACATACAGGCAGGCAGACGGACAACAAAGTGATCCAACTTTTTTTTTTTTTTGACATTACGAGCATGGCAGTTGAGAGTTTGTCATGCTCACTCAAATGTCTCGCTGTTGGTGGCACGTGTTATTGGGTCATTCAGTTCCCTTCAAAGTGGTTGAGCTGAGTGGGGCTGATGCACGCGTCATGCTCGTGAACGGGTGCCGTCAGATGGGACTGGTCATCTCTTAGCTGCCAGTGGCTTAATTCAGTTTCTATCTTTTAATTATTTTACATTTTTATTTCATTATCGACATTGTGCTCCCATGATAGAAGCAACAAGTAATATGTAACCAAGCATTATATGTAACGCATAATATGATTTAAAAGAGTGTCCATGGAGTTTCTTGCACGTTCTTCTTCATAGAGACCTACGCTTTGGAACGTGCAATTTAGCTTCACTTTTCTTGGACTGACCGACATTTGACTATTCAAAAGTGCCTGTAAATGGTCAATTTGAAATAAATGCTTTGATTTTGATTTTGATCCTATAAAGGTTCCGTTTTTTTCGTTTGAGGCATAAAACCCTAAAAATAAATAAAAATAATAATATACAGACTTTTATAAGTGGAATGGTAGCGTTTCAGAAAATTAAAGAATTTCTATTATTTTGTGTTCATCAATAGTAACACATTGTTTTTAAGGAACATTTTTTTATTGTTTCAATAACTTATCTACTTTTGATTGATGATAGCTAGAACATTGACGCCAGAAAATTATAATCCCTTAGTTTACTGTAAATAGTTTTTTATTTTACACATATTTATGAAGGTAGGTAGGTACTTATAAATCAATAAAAAAAAGTTTTGTGACCGTCTGTTCATCCGGTGATGACGGACACCTCTAGCTCCTTAGATTTAGTCCATTTTCTTGAGGTTGGAAATCATCAAGAGGTTCTCCTGCTCTAAGGTGGACCGAGAGGACGTGTCAGAATTTTACTAACTAAAGCCCACCTGTATCTTACAGTTGTTCTTTGCGTTTCAGGGCCACGGTCACGCGTTGAGCACTACTACAAAATATATAGGTACAGAAGTCAATCTACATACAAAGCGCGCTCGAGCAACGCACACATAGACACCGCTCACGGACACGATATCTCGGAGCGCCTCGGCCCGCTCGTCGAACAGTTTCAGCTTAAACGCTCATTAGTGTGCGTCCACCGATTGTAGGTATAAAAAGTGAGGCACATACATGAGATTGTCTTCCGTACCTATCTATTTTGTGGCACGGACGGCCGGTTGGTGAGCTACCCATAGCTCGTCGTATTTCAATATTGTCGAATTCACCCTGCGACTCCCAACGCTAGGGGTGTCTTCTAAAGCGGTGGCCCAGTGTAAGGTGGAGCCGGAGAGCATGTCAGACTTTTACCGACTACAACCCAATTCTATGTTCCTTTTTTTCCAACCAAGGACCAAGGGTCCTTTTCGGATGGCCCATGGCGGCTAGGGCGTAAGAATACCACCTCCTTAGCTTGCATTACTGGCGTTTCGAACGAACTATCTTGAACAACGCTTAATTGTCGTATTGTACAAGATTTATTTGGGTGAAAATATTTTCTTTATTCCTGAAAAAAACCGGAAAAGTTTTTTTTTTTTTTGTGATTGTACTTCAAAATGCTGAATTGAGTTCAAATTCAAAATCATTTATTTCAAATAGAACATTTGCAGGCACTTTAGAATAGTCAAATGTCGGTTCGTCCAAGAAAAGTGAAGCTAAATTGCACGTTCCAAAGCGTAGATCTCAATGGAGAAGAACGTGCAAGAAACTTTATAGACACTCTTTTAAATCATATTGTGTGTTACATACTTAATTACATATTTCATATTGCTTCTATTATGTTAGCACAAAGTAAATAATAAAATAAAAATAAAAAAATAATTAAAAGATACAAGCTGAATTAAGCCACTGCCAGCTAAGAGATGACCAGTCTCAACTGACGGCACCCGTTCACGAGCATGGCGCGTGCATCAGCCCCACTCAGCTCAACCATTTTTATGGGAACTGAATGACCCAATAACACGTGCCACAGCGAGATATTTGAGTGAGCATGACAAACTCTCAACTGCCATGATAGTAATGTAAAAAAAAAGTTGTAACCTAATAAAAATGCTCCGTGGTACTTCATATTTACAAATTGGAAAAAAAAGTACTTCTACAGTTATAATAATACCCCCCATCGCGCGAGGGTGGAAAAAAAGTAATTTTGATAAACCAATATTTAGCATCGACAGTTTCATCATCTATAGGTCTAGTGTAAATCAAATTACCGTTTCCCGAAAATATTCTAAGGAATAAATCTCCACTTTAATCTCAGAGTTATCTCATTCGACAGCTTAATTACAAAGGCGTTTGTTCCCGACAGCTGGGCTTATATCGCAAATCAGGATGGTCTTTACAGCCCTCAGATCAGGCTATCAAGCTTCTTTGTCAGGCCCTTCTTTGGTTGTAAGTCCTTACTAATTTCTTTTATTGTTTGGATCACTCTTAACGACGAACTACTAAGATTCCAGTATCGATTACTGTCTTGCTCTCGATAACATGATTATTTGCTCAAGTATAATGAGTATGTGTTTAGGACTCGTAATTTTTTGTGCCACCGGAAGATTAGCTAGTAGATTCAGATTATTTAATTACAAAAATGATAATACATCAGTCGTAATAGATATTTACAGACTGTTTTCAAGAAACATACACTTCGGGAGAGAATCACACTCTTTGACTGCATGCAAAATGAATGATATATATGTACATTGATACAATTTCTAACGCGGTGTGCTACTAAGCCTATTCTACCCGAATACGATCGCAAAGCGACGAAGCATAAATGGAACAAACCTTTGATACAAAATTGCGATGGCACGTGGGTGTGGTGCGACGGAGAGCGAAGCGAAGCGGTCGCAACAGTTTGTTTGATATTTTTGCGCGAATTTTTACAGCAAGAGGACTCGTTTTTTATATTAGCGACGATTTCACATACACGTAGGACATGCCACCGCGTTGTATTAAATTCGCGTGAACCGCATGGTATCGCTTCAAACCACTACAAGTTTTCGAAGTAGTACAGCCCGCGAATGGTTTGTTATTCATTCCAACACTCCCTTTTCCCTCAAAAACTGTTGTTCACATTGCAAATTATTCGTGACAGCCAGTAATTAGGTGAATATTCATGAGCGTCACGCTGTCGACTTGAATATTTTAATTATTGATCGCGCGTGATTGCTATACAGCGATTTACATTGAATTAGTACCACGGGCGGCACAATATAACTGTAATCAGGCCATTTTTATTTAATTTTTAATTCTAAATTGCTTGGTTTATCAGCCAGCTGTATTTAAAAGTAATTGTTGGTATGGAATATGGAAAATTTATCGTGGTTTGAAATCTAAAACCCGTTTGCACGATGAGTAAATATGATTGTTTGGTGGTAACTTAATTAAAACGTCAATCTTTTGTTGGTGATAGACATAGACTGACGATTTTTGTGTCTGTATCTAGAACTTTATAGATTTTCAGGCATCTTTGACTACTCGCATTGATTTTCAAGCTAAATGCAGAGTATGTAGACTTGGAGAGTCATTCAATGTAAAGTAACGCGCGAATACACATATTGAAAGAAAGTAATAAAATATGAAAAGACAAAAGGCTCTGTATAATAATAAGGACTTTTTTTTATAATAATAGAAATTATTATTATTTTCCTATAAGTAATAACATTTTTACGAAGAAACAAGTTTGAAGATGGGACACAGGAACCCATACTAAGTAACGGCTGCGCTATGGCTATCCTAGTTTCCTTATCTTAATAAAAGTGATAGAGTCATGTTTAAGAAGTTCACAATGATAAAATAAATGTTTGCTTTTATTAACCTTTTCTCAATTACGTTATGGTCGTATTTTAAATCGATCAACAATTGCATGAATACTTACCGTCAGGTGGAATGCGATCTGACCTGATAGTAAGCAAAGATGCAATTGTGAAGCACTAGTTTATATCAAATAAAAAAAAAAATTTTTGACCTCCAGAACCCAATAATAATTTGGGTAACACGATGCTCATTGGTTAAATTGGTAACAGACTTCCTGGCTTCTGTTTATTCAAAATGAAAAACGACAGCCAATCAGAACCAAGGGCTTAACGTTCTTTCCAAAGCACGAAGGAATCTAGGTAGTTTAACCCAGAAGATCGACTCGTGCTCGGCTATTATTTTACTCATAAGCAGAACCGTAATTAGCCTTTTATACGCCCGGTGCAAGCTTCTATAACTGCGCCTATAAACAAATTACAATTCAAACCAAAAGGGCTATATATTAAAATAAGCCCCTCCAGGGACAGCACCCTTTATTTAGGCACCGCTGGCACCACCCTGGTTACGCCACTACTCATAAACTCCACTAATAGTTTAGATGTTAACATAAAAAAATACTTAGGTAACAGCGCAAATATTTTCGTAAAAAATATTTAGGTAACAGCGTAAATACTTTCGTAAAAAACTTCCAGATTGTTTATTATGCAGACATGTTGAGAAATATGTGGAATTCGAGGAAAAATGGCGCTTACATACAGAAACCCTTTTTGTTGACCGCGGCATCATTAAGTGCGATTTGTTTGGCTTGACACAAAGCTTGTGTTTAGAGTAAACGTGGGTTACCGGGCTCGCTGCCCGGGAGCTTTTATTTAGTTGTAAATGTTGTTCATTGGTATACATATTGATGCTCGAGTATGTCATTTCCTTTTTGCATATTCTGTTATTTTTTATTATTATATACTTTACTGTTAGTACTTACAAAAAACATAATAAAGAAAAACTTAGATAGATAGATTCCACATATATAGTAACCAAAATACTTAGTTGACAAAGATTTTCGTATCATTTTTCAAAACTGCTCCTACAAAATGATTTAGGGGGAGTTAAAGGTTGTATAAGAGAATCTTATTCCTTGGGTAAAAAAACTAGAAACATAGCACATATTCAAATGAATTAAAAATAAGGACTGTCATTATTAGTCGTTATTGTTTTTTGGGTATTAAAGTTTTTTTTAAACAATGTCACGAACAGTCACTGGCAAAGTGCTACCACTCTACTAGTAACAGGTAATTTATGAGCGAAAGGTAAAATTATTTATACTAAATAAACAACAATATTCCTAATATAAGTAACGAACTAGTACTCCAAATAAATCACTATAAGGTATTGTGATCTAGGACTACCACTTAACGTCTAAAAGCTTCTGAAACATGAACAATAATCATATTGAAAACGTTCAAGAACACTATAACCGAAGTTCAGATAATCGGGTTACGCTACCCAGTATACCCTCTAGTCTGCCAGATATTGTATTAAAGTGGAGTTACTATATAATAATAATAATAATAATAATCCTTTATTTTCAGGCAACTAAGGCCCATAGATAAAATACACAAATAATCTTACAAAATAATGAACTAATACATAAAAGATTCTATAACCAATTATTAAACTAAACTATTGTACACGAAGTGACGGCGACGTGTTCCGCTGCGAGGTCGGTATCTTTCCGCGAAATCTTCGATACACGACACCCTTCGGCCAAAACTCTCCTTTGAGGAAGGTGTCCAAATGATGAGTCGGCACCCGCACCACAAACGACTTGAAATTAGTGTTATGGCGCGGCTCCAACTGCTCAACTCTCAAAGTCCAGTTCGTCTTGACTCGAACATACTCCACGATCTCCTCAACCTTCGCGGAGTGATGTAGCCTCGAAACGTACAGCTGCGTCGTGGGTATTGCTGGACGCAGCAGCATGTTTGGCCCTGCCAGCGCGGTACCGCGCTGGTTCTGACAAGTAGGCTTCTTCTTCTTCTTCTTCTCTACCTTAGTGAAGCCATCCTCATCGCTCTGCTTGCCCCCTTTCGTTTTTCCTGCTTGTCGCGTTGTTTGCGACACATCAGGTTTCTTTACGGCAACAACAGCGGAGTAGGCACGTTTAGGGGTCGACGTACCTACATGCGTCACCACTTCGACCGGTGACGATACAGCGACGGAGCAAGATGCAGCGCAAGCATTGTCGGCAGCGGGTGACGCACTGCAACTCGCCGACTCAAAACTGCCCATGGATGCATTTCGTGCTCCGCGACGTTTGTTCACGTTGGCGTTGTTAGGCGCCCTACTTTCCGAAACAGCGTTGCGCAACAACTCTACTTCGGCACGTAGCGCACCCACGGTGGTATTCGATACCTCCAGCTATATGATACTAGTAGGTATTTATCGTACTAATATCATACTAATATTGTGAAGCGAATTTTTTTGTGTACATACTCGTAGGTATTTGTTTGTGGCAGTATACTAGAGGAAGTTTGAAAGTGGCGCCAGTGACTGAAAAGTTTAAAGGCGATCGTTTGTCTTGGGATGGTCGTGTAAAGCCTTTTTGGCCTCACACTGATTTTACCTTTCTTTTTTCTTTTAAGCTATTGCATAGCTTCTATCGCGGGCCTTGAGCGTGGAGACCGAATCCAGAAATTCCGTAACGAAAATAACCTAACACTCATTTGTTTTTTGAGCGTGGTGACCGATAAGAAAACAAATGAGTGAACAATCAATCAAAATTCAATTCAATGTGTGAAAGTGTAACTTCAATTAATATCAAAGAAAAAAACAAAGGAAAAAAAATACTGCATAAATAAAATAAATAAATAATTATAATTGCATAAGTTGATAAAAATGCTATGCAATAGCTTTACCGCGGCAGTCCCCGAGTGCCACACGTCTTTTTTTTGTGTATTTTTAGTTTATATGATTGTGTGAGGCACGAATAAACGTTTTTTCTTTCTTTTCTTTCTTTCTTTCTTTAAAGAGGAGAGATGAAACGCATGTCACTAAAACAGTGCTGAGTATAGATGTAGGTGGATGGAGAGGGATGCCAAAGAAAAGATGGATAGATTTTTTTTTTCGTTTTGGGAAAATCATCTAATGACATCCCCCGCTCTTGAGCGGAGCGGGAGATAGTTTCAGGCTTTTACTGACTAAAAACCCACTCCTGTTCCTTCATTGTCTTTCGTACCAGGGTTTGAGCTATCTTTCAAATTAACCCTGGCCCCAGAAGGCTTCGACCCAGCTGGGCTGCTGTTGCTGACAGCTCCTTGAGGCGCGCGGGAACAGTGCGCGCCGTCGACGACTTGGGCTCGGTCTGGACAGTTGCCGGACGGTCGGAAGATGGATGGGTTGTGTGAGGAGTGATATGAAAGAAAAGGGAGTTAGCGATAGTGTGACGAGTGACAGGACGGAATGGAAGAAAAAGACGTGTTGCGCCGAGCCCAAGTAACATGGAATAAAGGCAGGAAGAAGAAGACTAGTTTTTCCAGTGGCTTCGGTGACGTGAAAGTAGGTGTGTGTGCGTGTGTGTGATGGTGTGTGTATGTGTAAGCATGGGTCGACTTCTGAAATTGAAAGTACTAAAATGTAAAGAGCAACTGAATTAACGAAGGTGTCGTTTTAGTCAGTAAAAGTCTGACATGCCTTCCCGCTTTGCCCTAGAGCAGGAGTAGTTACAAAATTACAAATTAAATTTTACAATTAAATTACAAGTTAAATTACATGATTTCCCAACTCAAAAAAAGGATATTTGACTAGGCAAATCCACTGGCAAAAACTAGTTTAGTATTAATATGATAACTTATATCATGTATGTTTAAAGCGTAGGTCGACTGATGGGATTATATATTATGTACAAATAATTCCCGGTATGAACTACAGATGTTAGATTAAATCATCTATACATATAAATAAAATTGGAGTGTCGGTTTGTAATATTGATAAAACTGCTTTTTACTACATGCATATGAATACGGTACATACACCAAAATAACATTTTTTACAATTTTTGTCTGTCTGTCTGTTTGTCCGGGCTAATCTCTGAAATGGCTGGACCGATATTGGCGGGTAGCTGATATAATAAGGAGTAACATAGGCTACTTTTATTTTAGAAAAAATAAATTCAAAATCCTGTAATCCACGCGAACGAAGTAGCGGGCACAGCGAGTAACTTATAATAATAAATATCATGTAACAAATACTTTAATGTTTGAAGAGGTCGACTGATAACATTACAGTATACCAACATAGTATGTTTACCGATAATAAATTCTCAGAATGATTTATCATTGTTATTATGTACATATTTGCTAAATATATTATCTAAGTTATAATATTTATTAAATAATAAATATAAAAAGATAAAAATACTTATAAAAACTATATGTCGACCAGTTGTCTTTATTTCCATAGAAGATGGGTAGGTCTTTTATGGGGGCTTGCGGACGGCAAGCAATGGGTAGCTCGCAGTCCGACCGTCCGGTAACCGTTTGGACCGACCCCATGTCGTCGACGGCATGTTGTTCCACTTGCGCCTCAAGGAGATGTCAGAAAACCGTAGGGGCCCAGCAGTTTCGAAGCCAATTAGGGCCTGTCGAGTAGTCGAGGCCTACCTGTCGGACAGGTATATTGTCTACCCCGGTCACCAGGGAGACTGGAAACGTCTGGAGATGTCGTGCGGTGTTCCGCAGGGGTCGGTACTAGGGCCACCCTTTTGGAACATCGGGTACGATTACGTGCTGCGGGGCGACCTCCCTGACGGGATCAGCGTGGTCTGCTACGCAGACGACACGCTGGTTCTAGCGCAGGGAGAGTCATACCGGGCGGCGGCCGCATTAGCGACACGCAGGGTTGCGATAGTCGTTGGTAGGATCCAGGAGTTGGGACTCGAGGTGGCGCTGCGCAAATCCGAGGCCATGTGTTTTCACGGTCGCGGCCGTCGGAACGCGCCACCGTCGGGTTCCCAACTAACGGTAGGAGGAGTTCGCATCGGCGTCGGGACATCGATGAGGTACCTGGGACTCATCCTCGACAGTCGATGGAATTTCGTGGAGCATTTCCGACGTCTGGCTCCCAAACTCAACCGGACTGGGGCCGCTCTCAAGCGGCTCCTGCCCAACCTTGGGGGTCCAGACGCCTCCTGCCGGAGGCTCTACGCGGGGATCGTTCGGTCCATGGCCCTCTACGGGGCGCCGGTGTGGGCGCCGTCGCTGCAAAAGCGACCGGCGGCCATTCTGAACGCCTGCCAGAGGGTCATGGCAATTCGGATGGTGCGGGGATACCACACGATTTCCTGCGAAGCGGCGAGCCTACTGGCTGGCCTACCACCGTGGGATCTGGAGGCAACAGTCCTTGCACACATGCACGACATGCGCGTGGAGATGCAATGCCGGGGTGAAAGTCCTCTGCCGCGACAGGTCACGGCATGGCGGATAGAGCTCCGGCGGGATCTCATGGTGGAATGGCGTCAGCGACTATCGCAACCCCGTCATGGGCACGCCACAATTATGGCAATAAGTCCCCTCTTTGAGGCGTGGCTGGAAAGACCTCACGGCGTCCTTACCTTCCGCATGACACAGGTCCTCACCGGAAATGGCAAGTTCGGGAGGTTCCTGTTCCGAATTAAAGCGGAAGTGACGCCCGGGTGTCGCCACTGTGCGGAACGCCCGGAGGACACGGTGGAGCACACAATCGCGGTGTGCCCTGCTTGGGCGGAGCATCGCCGTGCCCTCGTGGGGGTGATCGGCGGCGGAGACCTCTCGCGCCGGGCCTTGGTCGAGGCCATGGTCCGGAGCGAGGAGGAGTGGCAGGCGGTCGCCGACTTCTGCGAAGCAGTAATGCTCGCTAAGGATGAGGCCGACCGCATCAGGCAACGGCGCCCTCGCCGCCGCCGGGATTCCGATCCCGATTTCCAGCCACCGTAGGCGCGGGCTTGCGGACAGTGAGCAATGGGTAGCTCGCTGTCCGGCCGTCCGGTAACTGTCCGGACCAAGCCCAAGTCGTCGACGGCGCGCGCTGTTCCCGCGCGCCTCAAGGAGTTGTCAGCAACAGCAGGGGCCCAGCCGGGTCGAAGCCTACCGGGGCCAGGGTTATCCGAAAGGGCGCTCGAGCCCCGGTATGAAGGCTTGAAGGAACGGGATGGGTTTTTTAGTCGGTAAGAGTCTGACACTATCTCCCGCTCCGCCCAAGAGCGGGGGTTGTCATAAGATTATTTTTCCCATCGAAAAAAAAAAAAAGCCTATTAGGGCCAAGGCTTTGTTTCTGAAAGGCATGAAAGGCAACGAAGGAACAGGAGTGGGTTTTTAGTCAGTAAAAGTCTGACACACCCTCACGATCGGTATAAGAGCGGGAGATCATCATTATCATCATCACCAGCCTTTTTAATGTTCCCACTGTTGGGACTCAGGCCTCCTCTCTAGGAGAGGGAATGGGCCGTAATCCACCACATGGGCCCAGTGCGTGTTGGTGAATGTCACATATCTTCGAATTTTTGGTTTCACCGTTTTTGAGAGCAGTGGTGATGAAGTAAATCAAATAATGATGATGCAGAGCGGGAGATATCATTAGATGATTTTATCACCTAAAAAAAGATCTTTAGTGTAGGACGCTAGCTGTGTTGACACTCTTGCGTCATCCCATCTTCCTAGCTCGTCGTGCTAGGCTGGTGATTCTCCGCAGCCACACAGCGGCACTGCGGAGAACCTCAAGCAGCGAAAATATAAATACCTCGTCGGCAGGTATATAGTTAAAACGTTTGGTGTTGAAACTCTTGAGCCAAGGTCCGAGTACTCGTAGAATTATCCAAACGCCTAGTTGACACTTCGCGTGACCCAAGGGCTGGCTTTTACCTTGGTCAGATATTAAACATTGTCATACAACGTGGCAGTGCCAACAGTCTATTGGGCGCACTTCCAGTCGACAGCGATGCGGAGGAATTTTTTTATGCCATATATTAACATGTAATAAATTAAAGAAGAAAAGATACATTGTGCTTTTGATATAGGTATCGTTCTCTTTTAGACATCGTCTAATTCCACTCGCGTCATCTTCATCATCTTTTCAGCCAAAAATGGCCTTTTTTTATGGTGGGGAAAATCATCCAGTGACAACCCCCGCTCTTGGGCAGAGCGGGAGATAGTGTCAGACTCTTACTGACTAAAAAACCCACCTCGTTTCTTCAAGCCTTCATGCCGGGGCTCGAGTTCCCTTTCGGATAACCCTGGCCCCAGTAGGCAGCCAAAAGTGGCCCACTATTGGACATAAGTCTTCCCAAATCGTTGCTATACCTACCGATTCTGTGTGTATCGCTTCTAGTTGACTCCCATCACCGCGCCATCACTATGTCATCAGTCAACCTAGTGAGAGGCCTTTCAACGCTGCGTCTTCCGGCCATGATCTTTTGTCAATCCATTCTGGAAGCATTGCGGCCTGGCCACTACCACTTAAGTTTAACAATTCTTCGGGATGTTTGGATTCATTAATTCGCCTTTTTTTAAGTTGAGAAATCATCAAATGACTTCTTGCGCTTTAGGGTAGGGTGAGAGGTCGTAGGCGAGGAAGGCCTCGTGGGCGCAGCCCAATACGTTGGTCCGACCAGATCCGCACCGCTCTTGACTCTACGATCTACAATGCCCTTCACACCGCTAGAGACAGGAACAGATGGAGGAATATCATAAGGTTTAGAGAGATGAAGCAGGGAGGTCACGACCCTCACCATTGGGGAATACGACGCAAGGAGGAGGAGAGGTCGTGTAAAACTTCGACAGATTAAAAGCCACGTGTTTTCTTCAGTTGCTTTTTGCATTCAAAGAATACGGTATCTGTTGTGGTTGTAATGCCTAACAATGAAAATGTTATTTCCCTGTAATGTAACCTTGTTGAAGCGTGTTATGTTCTGTAAATGAGTAGACGGACGTTTTCCTTGATGGATTTATTGCTACTTGATATAATTACATAACAATTCGCCTTAAATGCTATGTTAAATGCACAGGTAAACCTTAAGTGCATTCATGAGTATGACATATAAACTAGCACAAAGTTCAATGTACAGCGTAGCTCGTACAGTATCTCTTTCGAAAATGTCTGTGCCCCTTGAATTCCTTCATTTTTTGTATTCGAAACTTTATATTGCATTTCATTTGGTTTATATACTCGTATCATTTTATTAATTCATTTAAAAAATCCCGTTCGTATAACCAAGCCTTTTATAATAATGAGTTTCTGTGCTTCACACATATTATTATGGCTCAGCATGTTTAATCGCTCACAAAATAATTCCGTACGTGATAATATTTGCTTTTAATGTAACCAAACCGTTCTGTGTAAACGACGTCGTTTGAGTCAAAGGTGAGAAGTCGAACTGTACTGGAATTTTCCAACAAAATTACACCTTCCTTAGGTAAAGGGAAAGAGAAAACGGTTCATTATTTAAGAAATGATGGAATATTTTTATGTTCTGCGGCAGTTTATTTGACTCAATTTTTAGTCTTGTAAAAAATATTACATTTTGGACGGGTACATTAAAATCAATAGATGGTTTTTTAAAGTAAAATTGGTCGTTAAATCGTTGTCGTACTATTGTGTTAAGGCTGTCTGCAGGACCCTTTAGCAGGGGACCTTATTCGGAACTACATTTTGCCCGTGGCTTTACCCTTATACATAAAATATAGCCTATGTCACTCAGGAATACAGCGGCTTTCCATCGGTGAAAAAAATTTAGCAATCGGACTGGTCTTTCAGAGATTTACCTCCTACAAATAAAAAACAAACTTTACCTCTTTATAATATTAGCGTAGAAGATTTAATAAACATATAGCATATTTTTACTATCTATGGTATAAATTTTATACTTTATACTTTGATATTATTAGAGATGGCATCTACTATGGCTCTCAAAAACTAGTATGTTATACTAGCTTTTGCCTGCGGTTTCGCCCGCGCACATAAAATAAAGCAGCTTTATACACACTTCCTACACTCATTAATATACATATATTTATTTACCTCACACCTAACAAACTGATTAGCATCCGTAGACTCATAGTAAGGTTCAGTTGAAAACCAGCGTCAGGCAACTGCTACGTAGTGGCCTGGCACTATGCTGAACTGGACCTATTTGGCGCAGCCGTGAGACACACAATGTGTATGTATTTTTTAAATTATGTGTTTCCATAATTGTTATTTCATTGTGTGTTTTATGTGCCAAATAAACGTGTTTTATTTCTCTTTCTTTATTTTTTATAATATATATAAAATAAAGTAGCTTTATATTACATATAAAACAAAGTAGTCTATGTCACTCAAGAATAAAGGAGCTTTCTATCGGTAAAAAAAATTAGCAATCGGACCAGTACTTACTTTCAGAGATTATCTCCTACAAACAAAAAAAATAAACTTTATCTATTTATTATATTAGTGCAGAACATAAACCGGCAAGACAATGTACATTTTAAAGTTTATGCAAATATTATAGCAAATAATTATTTTGTTAAGTACTCAATGTAACGAAAAAAACTCTTTGATTCTACCTCCTCTATAAAACTCCTCGAAAGAAAACCGGCAATCATTTCAATTCCAAAAGTTTTACTCCAAAATATCGCGTCCCTAAATATGGCTTACCAAGAAAAAAGTACACAAAGCCCTACTTTAAAACTTGGGTTAGAAACCCCACTTAATAAAATAGCGATGCTCTTTCCTTTCAGTATTATTATGATAAACTAAGAATTTCGTATTACTTCTTTATTCATTCAGTAGAAGCTCAATTTTGTCCCAAAAATAGGCTACCTCGATGACGAGGGACACAATACTGTCAGCATACAGTAGGCGTACCTACCTACAGAATTATTTTTCTACTCTATTATGGTGAACTATGTATATAGATATCCATGTGATTAAATTTCTATCTATATCAATATACATAATATAAAGGACAGCCCTCCACAAACTTAGGGCTTGCTCAGTAGACGAAACTGAACAACCTTCCACAAGACTTTTTTTCAGGAAACGAAATGAAAATCAGCCTCACCATATAAAATTAAAAACTTGATTGAACAGTGTATGGAAAGGTCCTTTTCTTAATCCCCTGAAAAAAAAAATGCTGTGGAAGGTTGTTCAGTTTTGTCTACTGAGCAAGCCTCCAAAGTTTGTGGAAGGCTGTCCCTTACAACCTGTATAGATTTCCATGTCTATATTTCTATCTATCTATATATTTATTTATTAATGCTTATTGCACATAATACTGTACAAAGGCGGTCATAATGTTTTAGGCATTATCTACCCGTCGACCTTAGGGTGGTGCAGAAACATAACATACATATGTAGGTGCAACTTCAAGGCAAACAAACAAAATTAAAATTAAAATCAAAATAAATACATAATTATATAAATACCTAGGGATATAACGAAATCCCGGTAGATGTCGAATATTCTTGTTTATTACGTCTTCTTACTGAAAGTATCTAGTGATATGACAAAACACCAATTTATCGTCAGTGATATGTCGTTTCACTAAACTAAATCTATTAATATCAGATATTGCCGAATAAAAATCGAGCCCTGCATTTCTCTCGCTCGCTCTCTATAATAAATAAAATTAAAGTGTCTGTTTGTAATATCCAAACAACATATTTTTACCAAATACCTACAAATATATACTACACTACCAATTAGTTTGGCAATTTTTTGGGACATGTCGGTTACTTTAATTTTCCTAATTTTTCCGTTCTGGGATAAGCGATAGCGAAAAGGTGTGTTAGACGTCTATTGACTACAATCCACAAATGTTCCTTCAATTGGCTTTTGCGTTTTAGGACCATGGGTTTTTCAGAAATTCATCGTGACCCTAGCGAGCATTGACCCTGCTGGGACCCTATGGGTTTGCTGAAACATGGTCTTAATACTTTTTGATACAGTTAAAGTAACATAAAAAAAAGCCTTCATTTCCCAATTTCCCTAAACATAATATTTAAAAAGTTAGATTTAAGTTTAAAATTTGATTATTAGTTTTATTATTTTTTCCGTTATAATTTAAGTTGGTAAGTTTTTCTTTTTTTGTGAAATGGGCCCCTCCACGGGTGAAGACCTCCTCCAGTTCCTACCATTTGTCCCTGTCTCTGGCAATATTTTGCCAATCGTTTCTTGCTGTATCAGTTATATCGCCAGCCCATTTCCTTTTTGGTCTGCCTACTCTTCTTTTTCTTTCTGGTCCTTTCCACTCTATGGTCGTCAAATAAACATATTTCAATATATGTATATTTTTTAATTTATTTAAAAAACTAACATCACCAACTAAAGGATAAAAAGTTTTTATGCACGAATGAAACCGCGTGCTAAAGCGACTCACCATATAACAAGATAACTTTTAATAAAATAATCGGTGAATGCATCACACTGTACCAAAAATTGTAGAGTGCTCCCACTAACACGTGTCACAGGCAATACAGTATCGATACCGTTCTGCCTTTGTTTTTAAATCGATTCAATGGCGTAACATATTCGATACAAAATGCAGCGGGATCGCAAAAATGTGTCGAGGGAAATCGTGAACGAAATGCGAAAAAGTAGGTAGCTGTTGCTTTCAGCTGTATCGCTTATACATATTGTATACAATCAGCCATATAATGTTTCCACAACTGGGACTTACTACACTTTTCCTCTCAAACCCCAAGCGAACGCGCGTTCGCGCGTGATTTCGCGCCATTCGGTTAAACACCAAGATTATTAAAAGTGCGCATAGATTATTAAAATATTAAGTGTATTTTTTTATAGGGTAGGTATGTATCCAAGAATGGAAATAAGAACTTTTTCACTAAGTAATTTGTAAACATCGAAAATAAGCAACCTTTCCATTTTTCCATATTTATACTTACTAAAATTCCCAAGACCGAAACGCTAGGTGAAGAAATTGGCCATTATTTATCAAGAGGAGTGGAATTCTCTGCCAAAGTCAGTGTTTCCTGATAGCTACAACTTAGGGGTCTTTAAGTCAAGAGTGAATAGGTTAAGGAGGAGGCCGATCGCATCAGGCAACGGCGTTCTTGCCGCGGGATTCCGATTCCGATTTCCGGCCACCGCAGGCGCGGGCTTGCGGACAGGCAATGGGTAGCTCACTGTCCGACCGTCCGGTAACTGTCCGGACCGAGCCGAAGTCGTCGACGGTGAGCACTGTTCCCGCGCGCCTCAAGGAGTTGTCAGCAACAGCAGGAGCCTAGCTGGGTCGAAGCCTACTAGGGCCAGGGTTAGTTTCGAAACAGTAACTCAGCCCCGGTATGAAGGCACGGAGGAGCGGGGTGGGTTTTTAGTCAGTAAGAGTCTTACATTATCTCCCCTTCCGCCCAAGAGCGGGGGATGTCATTAGATGATTTTACCACCGAAAAAAAGGGGTAAATAGGTTACTTCTAGGCTAGCGTACTACATCGTCAACCGCATCATCGCTTACCATCAGGACGGTGAGATTGTGGTTAAACGCAATCCTATCTATAATAAGAAAAATGACTCAGTGCAGTTTTATGCGTTAAAGGTATAACCAATTTTAAGGCAAAGAAGAACGGATAATTTAGCAAATGCGACACCATTTCTTTTGGGTCACCGATGTCGCAATGCGTTTGAGAACCGCTTATTCCCACAGCGAAAATTATCTTTAAATATTAAGGGCACTGTACCTACGTATTTTATCCTTAAGAGCGCCCAACCCGAGATCTTTTCCATACATCCGGTCTTAAGTGATTATTATTTTATTACACATCCTACTCTAGATATTTTTGAAACAGCTACCTTTACTTTCCTTGGTTTTTTTTCCGTTGAGTAAAAATCATACAAATTACATCCCCCCCTCGGGTGGGAGATAGTGACAGACTTACTGACTAAAAACCCACTCCTGTTCCTTCGTTGCCTTTCGTACCGTGGCTGAATCTTCCTATCAGAAACAGACCCTTGGCCCCAGTAGACTTGACCCTGCTGGGCCCCTACGATTGCTGACAACTTCTTGAGGCAAAGCATCATAAAATAGAAACGATAAACGTAGCACTAATATATACTCAACCAGATTTCATGAACAAAAATAAAAATAGACTGCGATCCCAGAAATCGATTTCATCGGCACGTGCTGACAAAGTCGTGGACAGATTGATTGCTTCCCCAAATTGTTGTAAGCGCCCATACAGTACAGGGGGCGGGTGTAACAACCTGGTTTATGTGACAATACTACATTGGAAGCATCGTAAATTCACATTATGTTCGCCGTCAAGATATGACACTCAGTTTATTTATGAGTTTCGCTAGGTAAAGTACGTGTTCATCTTAACTTTTGATATGAAGATATATGTTGAGTTTTATATAGTAGTGGGAAGCCATATAAAATTAGGTGATTTGATGTGTGCCATCATCATCATTTCAGCTGAAAGACGTCCACTGTTGGACATAGGCCTCCCCCAAATGTCGCCACAACAAACGGTTCTGTGCGTCTCACATCCAGCGCATTCCCGTGACACCAGGTCATCGGTCCCTTGATGCATATATAGCATAACATAATAAGCCTTTTTAATGTTCCCAGTGCTGGGACTAGCAGCCAGTTTTTTCATCTAAAGTAACAGCCAAAGTAACGTCTTAAAGTAAAAGTAACGGTCAAATTCGTTTCTTCAAAATTTTAACTGTTGATTTAACTGTTACTTTTGCCTTTAACTTTTACTACTCATTAGGGGGCTGTTAAAGCTAAAGTCACTGTCATTTTGACAAAGTTGTAGGTTATTTAGGTTTCACTAATATGTCTTCACGAACTTCGTCCAGTGAAAGTTCAAGATCATCAGACGATGAACTTATCGTTAGTTATTTAACGCGTAGACGTAAAAAGTTTAATGTTCGCAAAGATCATTTCGTATGGGACGACGCTGATTTTCTGTTCCGATACAGAATTTCAAAGGAAACAGTTACATACCTCAGCCTGTTGTTACAAGATAAACTGACGCCAACCACAGAAAATTAAGTTTATTTTCAGTTTGTATTTAATAAGACTACGTTAAATTAACTAATGTACAGTACGGCCGTTCTATCTTGGCGAGTGTGAAGTTAGGCTCTGCGAACTTTAGCGCTTGTGTACCTACTCGTATAAAAATAACGGTTTAAAAAAAAAAATCCAATAACACTTGTTAATAGCAATAACAACAACTAATAGCATTATTTTTTTTAAATCATTTAGGCGATTAACACACGGCACCGCGCACCGCCGCGGTTGGCGGTGAAGTGGATCTCATGTTACAATGGTCACTTAGAAATCCGTTGATACCTTACACACGTACACCGCCCGACCGCGCGGTCGAGCCACGGTCGAGCGGTGCTCTCGCAACCACCGCTCCTCCGCGCTGATTTCCGCGCGGTGGAGCGCGCTTACACACGGGGCACCGCATAACCGCGCGGATTTTTGTGGATGCAGGACGTGTTGCAATTTATCTTTGCTAACAAATAATCAAATGAAGAAGTGGACATTCGTGTATAGTTCAAAAAAAATATTTTCGTGTTTTCTCAAACTTTTGTAGGATAACATGAAAGTCCCATTTAGAGTTCTGCTACGTAAAAATGGATGAACTCAATAACTTCTTACTTTTTTCTTTCTACGCCATAAAAGCCAGATGCTGCCACCACTTCAGAGTCCATTTTCGCCAGTGGCTGTGATAAAACTGGTCAAAATTGCGTTAAATCCATCCACGGCACCGCTAAGAAATCCGCTTCACCGCCACCGCCCTCCGCGGCGGTGCGCGGTGCCGTGTGTTAATCGCCTTACTTATGTTATCAATCAATTCAATTCTAAAAAAATTCGTTCGTTGGCGTTCGTATAAACAGAATCAACTGACATTCGACTTTTTGACACTACTTGACAGTGGATATTGCGATGTTGTCATGCGTAAAAAAAGCTCCCCACGTTTTTTTGAGGTAATTATGCCGTTTGTGTTATGGTAACTCGATTGACTTTTAGTTTAGCTGTTACTTGGATGAAGAAACACTTTTGCTATAATATCAGTAATAGTCAAGTAAAATTTAATACTTTTACTGATAGTTTTAGTTGTTGATGAAGAAACTGGCTGTTAGTCTTTCTCTCTGGGAGAGGAAATTTGGTGAAATTAAATTAATATATTTGAATGCACTAAATTGTAAAACTAAAAGCTGATTATGTTGTCAATCATAATGAAATTTAGTACCGTAGTAACACTAACTCCATACTTTTACATTATAAATGCAAAAGTATGTAACGCTGTCTATCATATTAATATTACAAAGCCGGAAGATTTTATGTATGTGTGTGTAGGTATATTTATTAGAACCAAGGTTGCCGACATAGCACGAAGAATCGCCAAACTTAAATGGCAATGGGCAGGGCACATTGTTCGCAGAACAGATGGCCGTTGGGGCCGAAAGGTTCTGGAGTGGCGAACGCATACGTAAGACGCAGCGTTGGAAGTGCTCCTACAAGGTAGACCGATGACCTGGTAAAGGTTGCGGGAATCCGATAGATGCGGGACGCACAGGATCGTTCATTGTGGCGGGAATTTGGGAAGGCCTATGTCAACGGTGGACGTCTATCGGCTGATATTATGATGATGATGATGATATTTTTTAGTTCTACACACTTTAACGGCTGAATGGATTTAAATGAGCACGCGGGTAAAGCAGATTCTGGAATAGTACATAACTTTATTCTTGAAGTGCCCTTGGGACTGCAGAACTAATTCTAAGAGAAATACTGAATTTTGGAGTAGAATAATATATAAGATAGTTTTATAGTGAGAGTGCGAATGAAAGGCGAAAGTAGTAACAAATCTACACTATATATTATAAAGAGGTAAAGTTTTTTTTATTTTTGGTTATATATTTTTTTGTTTGTAGGAGATAATCTCTGAAACTACTTTTTTTTTTTTATGGTGGGAAAAAATCATGCAATGACATCCCCCGCTCTTGGGCGGCGGGAGATAGTGTCAGACTCTTACTGACTAAAAGACCCACCCCGTTCCGTCTAGCCTTCATACCGGGGCTCGAGCGCCCTTTCGGATAACCCTGGCCCCAGTAGGCTTCGACCCAGCTGGGTCCCTGCTGTTGCTGACAACTCCTTGAGGCGCGCGGGAACAGTGCGCGCCGTCGACGACTTGGGCTTGGTCCGAACAGTTACTGGACGCCCGGACAGCGAGCTACCCATTGCTCACTGTCCGCAAGCCCGCGCCTACGGTGGCCGGAAATCGGGATCAGAATCCCGGCGGCGATGGCGGCGGCGATAACGCCGTTGCCTGATGCGTTCGGCCTCCTCCTTTGCGAGCATTACTGCTTCGCAGAAGTCGGCGACCGCCTGCCACTCCTCCTCGCTCCGGACCATGGCCTCAACCAAGGCCCGGCGCGAGAGGTCTCCGCCGCCGATCGCCCCCACGAGGGCACGGCGATGATCTCTGAAAGTACTGGTCCGATTGCTAAATCTTTTTCACCGATAGAAAGCTGCTTTATTCCTGAGTAACATAGGCTATATTTTATGTACGCATGTGAAGCCGCGGGCAAAAGCTAGTTTAGCCTGTGCAGGGCAAAAGCCTCTTGTAATACCTACAGAGAAAACACGAGTACAGTAAAATGGGGTGAATAGAGACTTAAGGGTGAATAGAGACAAAACTTTAAATGGTATTTTCTTGAAATTTGAATATTTTTTGTAACATTTAACTATATCAATTTATTAATGAATTTATTGTTATTCTAAAAAATCGATGCTTTATTAGAGGCCGATATTATGGTATCAAAGTGAAAAACCAAACCAAAGTTTTGTCTCTATTCACCCCGTTTTACGGTATTAGTCACGATTCTTGCTCAAGGCTGGTCGGTGATTCCAACGTACAATTTAGTACCAGAGTTGTAGGGCAAAATGGGCTCAAACTGTTGTTTACAACTCCGCACTGCGAACTAAATGTTTACTGGAAAAAGTAACAGAATTCAAAGCGTTAACACACTTAACGTATCGTGGCAATCAGTGTCCCGTTAGGCGCCAGTCACACTGAGCCTCAAGTCTGCTATTACAATAGTGACAGAATAGTTTCATCATTGACTTTATAATTGTTGATTTTGACAAGTTTGGTAATGTACTAATATAATGGCGTCATTATGACTTTCCAATAGTCAACCACTGACACTCCGTCGAAAGAAATGGCAGAGAATGGTAATCTCGTACATACACAAATGAATGTCTGGCGTACTTTTCGGTATGTGCAAAAATTTTGACAGTCCCTTTGATCATTGTCCTGCCGTGACTACCGTACCTAGAAAGTCGTTGTGCAGTCATTACTTTTAAATTGTTACGAGACAGCTTGATATTGTCATTCTACCACTATTCTATTACGTGACCAATGACTGACTAATGACTGACCAATGACTGACCAATGACTGACCAATGACTGACCAACGACTGACCAATGATTAACCATTATGAATTTAGTAGACTACGAACCACCCCACGACAAATACGAATGACGGATTGATAAAAATAACAGACTTGGGCCCTTAGTGTCCTGTACCTAACCTACCGTAGTTATTATAACTCCGTCATGGCACGTCCGTTTTAGGAAATGTACATAATATATATTGGCTCTTTTGGTGTCTTTCTGTGACATTGCCCGCTTCAAACAAAAATTGGTTAGAGAGTTAGAGTTTTTCTATTTTGAGGTGGCAAATCTTTAATTAAGTAACAGAATTCAAAACGTTAACACACTTGACGTATCGTGGCAATCAGTGTCCTGTTTGGTGCCCAATACACTGGTGTCGATATCTAACCGACCGGTCGACCGTGACTGTTTCGAACTCCGTCATGGCACGTCCGTTTTAGGAAATGTACATATTGCCACAATGAACAGTCTGCCTGCTGCGGTCTTCCCGTCCGATTATAATTTGGGTGTCTTCAAGGCTAGAGTGAATAGGCTCTTAATAAACTAGTGCGCCTCACCATCAAAGATTGTATCGCTACTTACCATCAGGTGGGATCGCAGTCAAGCACTAGTTTATCTCAAATAAAAAAAAAAAAAAATATTGACCCTATTGATGTCTTTCTGCGGAGCTATGCCATTGCCCGCTTCAAATAAAAATTGGATAGAGTCCTCTTTAAAAACGGTACCTACGCATCTCCTGTAATCCGTTTTTTTTTTACTATTTTGAGGCGAGGAAAGATTTTCAGTGTTGATTCACCCTGAGTTAGAGAAGCTATGAATTATAGCTTCTTTAGCTCAGGGTGAACCAAGACTGAAAATCAGACTTTTACTGACTAAAATCCACCTGTATTGTTTCAGTTGCGCAGTTCCAGGGCAGCGGTGACTGTTACGAATAATCCCGCTGACTATCTTCGGCCACCTAGATACTGCAAATAACCACAGGTGACAATGAACATTTACATTTTCATGTACGATGTTGATTTGTACGCCAGCAATGTTCAGTTCAGAACTAGCGTCAGGTAACTGATACGTACTTACCTGAACTGGAGCTATTTTGCGATGCTGTGACACACACAATGTTGTTTTTTTAGGGTTCTGTAACACAAAAGGAAAAGACAGAACTCTTATTGGATCACTTTTTTGTCTATCTGCCTGTCTGTCTGTTTGTCAATACCCTTTATTTTGAGAACACATGGATGTATCGAGTTGAAATTAAAACCATATATTTAGGTCTGCAGTCTCTTGAAGCTGTGAAAAAATCAAACTTCTGAGTTAACAGAAAAAAAGTTACGGCCGTTTATGTCGCAAAAACGTTTATTTCGATGAACTCAAGGAAATCAAAATTTATAGGGTACCTCCCGTTGACCTAGAATCCTGAAATTTAGCATGAAGCATGGTCTAATAGCATACATAAGTATGGGAAAAAACCTAAAAAAATTAAACTTTTTTTGCGATTCGGAATAATCTCAGAGAATCGGACTTTTTAAATAGGTAAGTTTGAACGGAATCCTCAGTACGCGAATCTGACTCGCACTTGCCCGGTTTTTTTAATCTAATTTTCTTCATATATGGTTCTTTATTGTGTTTGGCTTTCTGATAAATAAATGTAGTTTCTATCTTTATATTTCAAAGCCTAACAATAACTGCAACTCTGTGGTAACTAGTAATTTGACCCTCAATGTCTTTTTAAGGCTTAGCAATAATACGCATCTTAGTACAAACAGAAGGCAATTTCTTCAAATATTTTTAACTGACTTTAAACAAGAGGTTCTGTATTCAAATTGTATTTTGTATACTTATACGTACCAATGTGTTCTATATAGAATACGGGTATGCTAATTCTATGTTTCTCTTAAAACATGGTGGACATCTCACCCATACGCACAAAATGTTTTGGGAACATCTGTTACCAAAAGGTTTGAGTGGCCAATTCCCTGCGGAGTCTCTTTCAGGCTACAATCTGGTGGCCTTAACGTCAAGAATGAATCGATTACTTCTAGGCAAGCGGCAAGTTCGACTGGCCTGTTGGTCTAGTGGTTAGTGGCCCTGACTGCTATGCCGCAGGTCGTGGGTTCAATTCCCACCCAGGACAAATGTTTATGTGACGAATATGATCATTTGTTCTTTGTCTGGGTGTATCTATAATATGTATGTATTTAGAAATATATAAGTATCTTTATCATTTGTCTAGTACCCATAACACAAGCTCTGCTTAGCTTGCGACTAGAGGGCGTTGTGTGATAGTTGTGGAATAATATATTATTATAATAATAATATATTATATTAGTTCCATCGTCTACCACATTGTCGCTTACCATCAGGTGAGATAGTGGTCAAACGTGAGCATATACTACGCTCTTTGTAATTTTATTCTTGTTTACTTTGTGTTTGTAACCGTTGTGTTGTGTCTGTACTGAATAACAGTAATTCAATTTTATTCTATTTATACGTGTAATATTTTCTGTTGACCATTACGATAACACTGTATGGACTTTAAAAGAGACTTCGACACCTGAGTTTGTTTCAGTGTTTCTTCTCAGGGTAGTCAGCTAGGAAACATTGGCCGCATCTAGTTATAACTGACTGAAAACAAAATTGACGTGTAAATGTTTTTTTAAAACCTATTTGCAAAATAAATACCATTTATCATTTATTTATATTCCTAAAGAAGAACCGTCGCTAAGTCTTTATGAATATAGAACCGGGTGTTAGAAAAGTTGACTGGTGTAAACTAGAAATGTAGAAAATTAGGTCGCGCCTCATTTTCGTCCACTTCTCATAAGTTAAATGTTTAAGTGGAACGGCTACAGTTTCTAGCCAGCTGGCTAAGCATTTATTTTTAAAAGTTCCTTTAATTTTTGATGATTAAGTAAATGGAGAGTTTGTGTTCCTAATTTAGTGAAATATTTTCTACTTAAAATGGTCTTAATGTGACGGGCACACGTTTATTTTTGCTTGAGTAGTGTGAAGTTTTATGCGGATATGTGACACATATTTCCAGTATACAGTTATAGAGCAACTTGTATCATGAATTGAGGACTTACATCTTCACTAATATTATAAAGAGGTGATGTGTTTTTTGTTTTTATGTTTTTAAGCTATTGCATAGCTTCTATCGGTGACCGATAAGAAAACAAATGAGTGAAAGCAGCTGTCGGCGTTTTGGATGGGTGGGGTTAAGCAGCTGTTAGCGAGGTCTGGTTTTTGATGGAAGAGGCTAAGCAGCTGTTGGCGAGGTCTGGTTTTGGATGGATGAGGTTAAGCAGCTGTTGGCGAGGTCTGGTATTGGATGGGTGGGGATAAGCAGCTGTTGGGAAGGTCTCATTTTGGATGGGTGGGGTTAAGCAGCTGTTAGCGAGGTCTGGTTTTGGATGGGTGGGGTTAAGCAGCTGTTGGCGAGGTCTGGTTTTAGATGGATGCTGTTAAGCAGCTGTTGGCGAGGTCTATTGCATAAGTTGATAAAAAATGCTGTCCCCGAGTGCCACACGTCTTTTTTTTTTGTTTGTCGGAGGTAATCTCTGGAAGTACTGGTCCGATTGCAATTTTTTTTATTTTTTTCACCCGTAGGTAGCTGCTTTATTCCTGAGTGACATAAGCTATATTTTATGTACGTGGGTGAAGCTGCGGGCAAAAGCTAGTAATAAATAGACAAGGCAACGTTGTACGCTTTCAAACTCTAAATAGCTAGTTAAAAACTACCACAAACGACAACTATAGATTCAAAAACTCAGCACATATCCTTTAAAACCGTAACAATTTCTGAACTCGAAACTGCAAGCCCGATAGCACCGTTTAATAGGATCTAACGAGTAACAATAAAACTTTACGGTTATACCTAACTTCGACCGGTTAGGCCAAATTGAAACTTATGTAGTAGGGTTGCGATGGAACTCGGCCTCCGCTTGCGTAAATGCGAAATTTCCGCAAGATCGTGCCAACGCATTTGTCGCCGCAAGTTTTTGGTGGTGCGTTGATCATAATGAAAAATGGCTAACACTAAACGAAAACTCTTTAATGGTGGTACGAAATTTGAAGTTCACTGCCACTGTAGCGACATCCATGACGCCACAAAGGTACTAAACTACTACTTCTCTGTGCTATTAGAATATATATGTAACAGTCCGTAATTAGCCATCGGGCAACTGCTCAGACCAGCAAAACATTTGTCTGGTCGGAGGATCTTCTCTTTACAACGGAGTGTTGCGGGACTTTACACCTTTTCCGCATACCTCTAAACCACAGTTTTTTCATTCACTATTAAATAAGGAACTGTATAGTCAAGCTACTTCGGTTAGTGAAGTGCTGAGCAGTGGTAGCCCAGCAGTAACGGCCAAAACTTAAAGCCGGCGAGTGGCGCCTCATGTGTCATGAGTCATGAGTACCATACTGAGCTAGGCATGCGTTGTGGATTACAGCCTATTCTCTCTCATAGAAAGAAAACCTGAGTCCTAGCACTGGGAACGTTACAAGGCTGATTATGCCATGCAATTATTGTTATAAGCAATTTCTTTGAAGGATTCGCGTAAAAACTGGTTTGCAAAGATCAGTATTTTTTACGTTGCGTAGAATTTTCGATCACGTAAGAAACGCTCTTAAGAAGAAGAGACGAAGACTTCTCTTAAGAGAAGAAGACGCTCTTTGGGTGACTTTAAGTGAGCGACGACGTTTCGAAGCCATATGTCATCACTGGCAACATGCACTGGTCATAGACTTTCGTCTTGAGACAATGTGGTATGTTGGACGAGAAATGGTCGTTGGGGCCAAAAGATTCTGGAGTGGCGACCGCGTACCGGAAGAAGCAGCGCTGGAAGGCCTTCTTCAAGGTAGACCGATGACCTGGTGAAGGTTGCGGGAAACCGATGGATGCGAGATACACAGGAACGATAGTTGTGGCGACGCTTGGGGGAGGCCTATATCTAACAGTGGACGTATATCGGCTGAAATGATGATGAAGATGATGATGTAGACTTTTTCCTTATTTTCATTGTCTTTACTAACTTCTGTCTTTCCGGACATCAAATTCTTTAACTTCTGTCTAGGAGCTATGTTTTTAACGATAGCCTCCGTCACATCCCTAGTAGATATGTAGCGCTTACTTCCCAGTCGGGTAATTAAGTTTTTGATAATTGGAAAAGGTATTCCTTTGGGTTCGTATAGATTTTAGTTCGGTATTTTCGTTATAGGCTTTCGAGGTATTTGAGGCAAAGGTGTTATTACGTAACTAGTATTTTAATTGGATCGAATATTGATTGAATAAATAAAGTCGATTAAATGTATTCAGAAAACGATGTTGTAGATTTTAGGACGTTAGTTTAGAGCAGTCACTTATGTTTTTTTGGAGGTGTGAAATCATCAAAAATAACTTCTCCCTATCTGGGTGGAATTAAAGGGAGTGTCAAGGGATTTATTCTGTAGCAGCCAGGAGTTTTGTAATTGGTGCTGTGACACACCCTGTATCTCGGAAAGCACGTAAAGCCGTCTTGTACCTGATCTTTCTTCTATTGCTATGAGAATGACGGAACAAATGTAATATAATATAATATAATATTCCACAACTATCACACAACGCCGTCTAATCCCAAGCTAAGCAGAGCTTGTGTTATGAGTAATAGACAACTGATAAACTTACTTACATATTTCTAAATACATACATATTATAGATAAATTACACCCAGACACAGAACAAATGATCATCCACCACATAAACATTTGTCCTGGGTGGGAATCGAACCCACGACCTGCGGCATAGCAGTCAGGGCCACTAACCACTAGACTAACAGGCCAGTCGAACAAAGAGTGCACTTGTGTTTACGCACACTTGTGCACTATAGTTTCTCCTGAGCATGGTGAATTTCCGTTGATATTGGCCACCGTGATCGGAACTCAATTGGAAGGATAGTTACCAAAACACCATTTCTAACCTCTCATCTACATCATCAGTGTATTAACCATACTTAACTGTCAGTTCTACGCATCTCCTAAGCTTTTTACCAACTAGATTGGGGTAAAACCTGGAAGATCAGTCTAAAGTGCTGCGGTTGAATACCTATGTTTTACATGAAACGACTGCCTATCAGAGCTCCACAGCCCAGTTACTGGGCTACTCAGTGCTCCTTGGATAGGCTAATGGTCATACTTTCTGGCGTCTGTCAAAGATTTACGAATGACAACCGGAACCAATGATTTTTCGTGCTTTTCGAGGCACCGGGTATCAGTAAAAAAAAATCACATTGGTGCCACTTCGTAACTACTGGACCATCTCTAAGTTTTACCGTGAAAACGAAACCCCATTCCCGGTGCTACCCTGTGACGTCATTAGACATGTCACATATCACACACACGGTCGATCGCTTCGGTGATTGATTATACAAAATCGGTTTTAATTACACACATGATGTCACGTGTCAGATGTAAGAGGATCATGCCCAATATTAGACTGGTGAAATTACATCTCAGATTTTTCCACGACAATTTTTTTCTACAAGAGTTTTGGAAGGTATTATGAGATGATTAAGGTTTTAATATGACAGAGATCACTGGTATAAGTAGGCTGCATGAAAGTAATATGAGATTGCCTCGTGTTCTATTGAATCTCCGTACCGTGCTAGGTCAACTCAAGGTATTGCTTGTGATGTGTGGTTGTTGACAGTACCATCAAAGACCTTACCGCCTGCCGCTTAGTTCATTTTCTCTTGCACTTGAAATAAAACCTTCAAAGGATTTGGTTTTGCTGCACCGCAGGATTTAAGCGATTTTTTTAAAGAGCGATGGTACCTACATATTGTGTGTGTAGTAGTGGTTCGTGGGTATACTCGTAATATACAACTTGTTGTGCTTGTAAAGTTTTGAGGGTATGTATGTAGGTATGTTGTCCTTGCTGCGAAATTCTTTTAAAGATTTCTTACGGCCCTGAAATGCAACTGTAAACCCTTTTACATCATCATCTTCGTGCCCCTGCCCTGTCCCGTGTTTTTTGGAGTCGGCGCAACAGGTTTTCTGCTTCCATTCTATTCTATCCATCACGCTATCGCTAATTCCCTTTTCTTCCATATATATATCATCCTTTACCATAATTCACTCTCCCTCTCTATTTATCTACATGTATACCCATAACTCTTTTATTAACAGCGTTTTATCTGGAGGGAAAAGTGAAGGAAGTGGTATAAAGAGGAGTCTTCACATGACCATAGCAAGACATATGACTTTCTTTCAATTTTCCTGTCACTGGCGCCACTTTCAAACTTCCTCGAATATACTCATTTCTCCCTTTATCCATTCTTGTCACACTACACACCCATTTTAAAATTAAATATATAATTTTAATATTATCATCTCTAAATACATGCAAACTTTTTTCGTTCAGTCTTTTTCACAGTCCAACATTATGATCCATCCATATTGATCTTATGACGGGTCTTATCACGGACTTGTAGATTTTACTTTTCAACTTGAAAGGCATTTTATATTATTTAGGTTATGAGTTGTTAGTAGGGGCCCAGCTGGTTCGAAGCTTACCGGAGCCAGGGTTAGTTTCGAAAGACAGCTCGAGCCCCGGTATGAAGGCTTGAAGGAACGTGGTGGGTTTTTAGTCAGTAAGACTCTGACACTATCTCCCGTTCCACCCAGGAGCGGGGGTTGTCATTGATGATTTTCCCACCATAAAAAAAGGTTATAAGTTGTTCCAGTGACCTATCGCCATTTCATCTATGCTGAGTTGTTACGATTTGTCATGTCTCTGTTTACCTCATCATCTTTTTGCGCTGATGCAACAAATTAATAATACTTAAAACATTTCTGCCAGACCTAGTTAAAAATCTTCTAAAAATCGCAGCATTCACGTCAGCTGTCGGGATAATTAACCGTGCACGCTATAATACAGCGGGACAAAGGGGCTGTCACGCACCACGCGATACGTGCCACATAATTCACGAGTTTTTTTTAATAATTTGAAATTTTTGAGAACAGTTACACAGTTGTGATGTGATGAGTTTTGACACGCTTGTGTTCCAGGAAATTTGAATTGGTATATGTTTTTCTGATCGTTCGCTAGCTTTGATAGAGGCCGAGTTAAAATTGTTCCTGATTTTTGTTAATTTAGAAGATTTCTTCAGATTTTACTTTTTCTAGTTAAATGATAGGCGTGGGTATCCTAGACGATACCTATACCAACACGGGCTTGCGGATGGCGGGCAATGGGTAGTTCGCCGTCTGACCGTCCGGACCGAGCCCAAGGCGTCGACAGTGCGTATTGTTCCACGTGCGCCTACAGGGTCGAAGGAAGATTCAGGCCCGGTTCGAAAGGCAATGAAGGAACAGGAGTGGGTTTTTAGTCAGTGAAAGTCTGACACTTGATTTCTTTGGCCTCATTGCCAGAAAGAGAAGTGATAACCTGGAAATATTGCTTCTGACAGGGAAAATAGATGGGAAAAGACCCAGGGGCAGGAGTCCGTTACGTTGGTCAGACCAAATCCGTGTTACACGGGTTGGGTATAACTATCGATTCTAAACTGCAGTGGGGTACTCATATTAGAACTCTCTCGGGAAGGCTAAGCTCAGCTGCATATGCAGTAAGAAAAATAAGGCAATTAACAGATGTAGCCACAGCTAGGTTAGTTTACTATGCTTATTTCCACAGTATTATGTCTTATGGTATTTTACTGTGGGGACCTGCAGCTGACGTAGACTCAATTTTCATATTACAAAAGAGAGCAATCCGGGCTATTTATAAAATGGGCCCTCGCGAATCCCTCAGAAATAAATTCAAAGAAATCGAAATACTTACTCTGCCTTCTCTTTACATCTTGGAAAGCATTTTGTATGTTCGTAAAAACTTAGTACTCTTTAAAATTAGAAGCAATTTTCACAACAAAAATACACGTAGTAAACACGAAATTGTCTTACCCAAATGGAGACTAGCTAAGACTAGCAAGTCATTCTTAGTAAACAGCATTCGCTTTTATAATAAGCTGCCAAAGGCGGTAACTGAACTTAGTGAGAGAAAATTCAAATCACATATCAAGCGTGTCCTAACCGAAAAAGCATATTACAAGGTTAAAGACTATGTCGAAGACACGCTTGTTTGGCAATGACTACCTTTGCACATGTGGCCCCCTGGTAAATTATCAATATTTTGTCTATTAACTGCTCCACCTTTGTTTTAATAATTATATATACATTTTTTTTTCTCTGACACATTGCTTTTGCAATATTTTTTTTAATTTTTTATTTATATTTCAACTTTCACATTTTATTGATAGTTGTAATTATTATATTATTCCTGATTTCTTTTTTTTTATATAGCCTCTTTTTGTAATGTGAATGTGAGAACACTGTATACTCCACGAACTCTTAGACTACTTCCTATTACGACTTACTTTGTTTTTTACTGAGAAAATTTTTATTGAGCTTTTGTGTACAATATTTGACTGGTCTACACTGTTCTTACATAATATCTATCAATATTGTAAAAACAACCACTTTTTTAAAAGAGTAACCATGGAGTTTCTTACCGGTTCTTCTCCATAGGAAACGACCAATTTGGAACCGTGCACTAGCTTCTGACGTTTTATAAGTGCGCATGTAGGCCTATGTGAAATAAAATATTTTTGATTTGATTTTGATTGATTTGAACACTGGAGACCACCATCTGCGACGCCATCCACATTACCGAAGATAGGCGAAATACAGTCCACAAGAGAATTATTCGTCAAGGTCACGACCCTCAGTATTGAGAATAAACGACGCAAGGAGGAGGAATTATTACTAGTAATGCTAGAACATACTGATATCAACACGGTTTTTATCCCGATTAGAGATATCTTAATAAACGTGAACGATGTTTCACTACTAAGTGCCGGGCGTACGGTGATGTGAGATACCGATATATGGTAGACATCACATCCACTAGAACAAAACGATTTGGGAACACATTTATTGTGTGTATAGCTATGTCTGGCAGGGAATTCCTCTTAAGGAGAGATCTGTTTCATTATAGCCACAATTTCTGAGAAGTAATTCTAAGCAAGTGTGTTCGCATACCATCAGATAATACAGTGGTCAAGAGCTATTCAAATGTCATATCTGTAATGAAAAAATAAAAACGAAAAAAGTACATTCATTCGTCTATACATGGCCGGCAGGCCCATAAAACGTACTACCCTTTAAAGGTAGAAAAAATTCATTAATTAAATTAGCATAACAAAAAATTACGAATATAAAAATGTTCTATTTGTTTAACTAAGGTACCAGGAGTACATAACGCCCGAAGCGTTCCTAAAGCTAATAAAGCAGAACAAGGGGCGTCACGCACACAGCGCCACGTGTGCCCATATTTTACACGATATTACGTCATTCCACACAAATGTTCCAAACGAACATTTTTTGTCCGTAATTTAAAGTTCTGACGCCTGTTTTGACAATTTTACGGGTTTTTCTCTGCTTGTGCCGAGTTTTACATCAGCGAAATGATTTTTTTTTCGCGCGTGTGTGACCGTAATCTTGTTTTTTTTTTTGTTCATATTTATGTAATCACTCATGTTGAATGGGAATCAAATGAAAATGTTTTGGAATTTGATACTTGTAGCATGTCACATGTCCCATGGAAAATAAAGTTATCAATCAAACAGCGAGGGTTTGTGCGTGATTGATTGTCAATAAATTGTCCGTGGTATCCACTACAGTCAATACTGACATGTACGTACGTCTATCGAAAACTTATGCAGTATTTACAAAATGGCTAAAGTAGGTACATAATTCGTTACCTTATTCTACCAGGAATAGTATATTATCTCCCTAACCTTTTCTCAACTGTTTTTTTTTAGGTGGGAAGTGCTCTTGGGAGGAGCGGGATGGTGTGTTAGACTTTTACTGACTAAAAACCCACTCTTGTTCCTTCGTTGCCATTCATACCAAAATTTGTCGAAAAAATTTCGTCATTAGAAATTTTTGTCGAGTTCGACGCCATCTCTAAAATCGAGAATTGGCCCCCTGGGCCAAGTTTTCCTTTCAGAAACAAATACTTGGCCCAAGTAGGCGTCGACCCTTCTGGGCTCCTAGTTTGCTGAAATCTCCTTAAGATTTCCTTTGTTTTCTTCACCTGTCGTGAGCATAGTTTAAAAGCTTGTTACTTCATCTAACGCGATGTTTGACAAAAAGGCAACGCGAAAAAAGAGAGATAACGCCTGAAAACTCTCTTAGCATTCGGTAATTCCGTGATTTTCTCGAATATTTTACAAAACTTGTTTAAGGAAATACGTGTTTATTTTTAACCCTTAAAAGTTTTTGAAAATAAATTTCGTCATCTTGATAAAATTTGCAAGGCTTCTATTGTTATACTTTTTTAATTTTCGAGTAAATTATGAAGTGTTCATGCAAAATAGCAGATTTTCAGAGGTCTTTACTGGATTAGTTTTATACAAATTTATAAATTGATTTCAATAGAAGCCTAGACAATATCCACAAGATACTATGTTTCCAAAATGTCTAATGAAAAATGTGTAATAACGTCGTAATCGCGTAAGAGCGGTGAAACCCAGTGAAAATGTATGTCGAGTTGCATCCCCTTAAGGCGTGTGTGAAACAGTACGCGCCGTCGATGACTGGGGCTCGGTCTCGACGATTACTGGACGGTCAGACGGCGAGCTACCCATTGCTTGCTGTGCACAAGCTCGCGCCTACGGTGGCCGGAAATCAGGATCAGGATCCCGGCGGCAGAGGCGTGAGGGCCGCTCCCTCGTTCGTGCACGTGCGTCCTCCTCCTTTTCTCAATTATGCTGGAGTCGACTTCCAGTTTAAATGGATGCGGCTGAATACCAGTATTTTATATGTATCGACTGACTATTAGACCTCTACAACTCGGCAACTAGGCAGTACAACATTCTTTAGATAGACTGATGGTCAGATTTTCTGGCATCTGACTACGTGTAACGACTGTCAAAGATCTACGAAAGAAAACCGGGACCAATGGCTTTACTGGGGCCTTGGGTTGTGTGAAAGAGAACCCCGGGGCCCTGGAACGAAGGCAAAGAAGCAACGGGAGTGGGTTTTAGTCAGTAAAACTCAGAGAAGTCGTTGGATGATTTACCACCTAAAAAAAAGTTATTATTATTCTCTTTATTTTCCATTTTAATATTATATTAAATACATTTTTAAATATGTAAAAAGACATTTAAAAATATAAAAAATAGTGTCCCACCAGTATCGGGAACAGGGTCCAAGCTACCGGCGGTCAGGGCTCCATAGAAAGAAACCTCCTAACAATACGAGCCGTGTCCGGAAGTACCGCTCTCTGAATCAAGCCCTTGATCCAGTCGCCTAACGAGAGCTTCCTAAGGTGTTGGTCGAGGCTCTTGGCTATTAAACCATTGGCTGACACGACTATCAGTACAATGATCGCTGAGTCCACATCCCATTATTATTATTATTAAGAGCACATTGTATCCCACTGTAGCGCAAAGGCTCCCTCCCCTTCCGTTATTCCACTCTTTTCTGTCCTTAGCTACGTTCTGGCCAATCCTTAAGGTAGGAGTCCAAATCGTCACGCTATCTCCTTCTGGGTCTACCGCGTCGTCATTTCTTGCTGTGCGGAATCCAGTCAGTGATTACCACCACCCAATTTTGTTGCGACATGCCCAGTTTTATTTTAGTTTGGCGGCTGAGTTACCTACGTCTGCGATTTGTGTTAAAAAAAGTTTTTTTGTTAGCCCACACTGTCCTACTGCTGGGTAAAGGCCTCCCTCCACTCCTTTCAACGATTACGGTTCCTCGCTTTCTCATTCCAGTTCTTAAGGATGCCATCCAGATCTTCCCGCCATCTCCTTCGTGGTCTGCCTCGGCCCCTCGTTGCTGTGTCCGGACACCGATCCAGCGTTTTACGCGCCCACAGCTCGTTAGACATGCAGCAGACATGTCCTGCCCCGTCCCATTTAAGTTGTGCAGTCTTTTGAGCCACATCAACGATTTGCGTTGCGCGCAGTGTTGTGTTTCGAACATGATCTATTAATTTAACACCTAGTATGCTACGCTCCATTGCACGGTGGCAGATCTTGAGTTTGGACTTTTAGATGTTAGTCAAAGACCAAGTTTGTGCACATAGATCAGAATGGGGAGAATACAAATGTCCATCAGCTTACGCTTCAGTGACATGGGCAAAGTGCCCTTAAATAGTTCCTTCATGGACCAGTCGCTCTTCCAGGCATTCTCTGTTCGGCGTATTATTTCTTTGTCTTGCCTTGCCTGGAAAGAGACCACTTGGCCCAAGTAGAGATATTCTTGGACGTATTGTATATTCTCCCCGCCTACGAGTATATTCCTTTTGGAGCTGTTGGTCATAACTTTGGTCTTCGACGTGTTTATCTTCAATCCAACCTCAAGGTTCGCATCGCTCAGATCTTGTAACATTTGTTCTAGTCCTGTGGCTGTGGGGGAGAAAAAGACAATATCATCAGCGAAACGTAAGTTAGTTAACCTCGCTTCACCGATGACAATGCCCTTCTCTTCCCATTTGACTGCCAATGTCTGAAAGACTTCTTCCAGGGTACTGGTGAACAAACTGGTTAAAAAAAGTTATTATTCTTTTATAGTCATGCATATATAGATAGATAAATTCTTTATTGTCACCAAAAATAAAGCCGTAACATAAGAAACTCATATGCATATTCCTATATGAGACAAAAAAGTATTAAGCCTTAAAGTGAGCCCACAGCACGCTGAGTGTATTATGTAATTATTATAACTGTAATTTAAGAGGCTGAATACATCGTCGATGTACCCTCGGTACATCGTCGCCAATTACTTTTTAACTAGACACAGTAGACAGACAGCTCCATTACAAATACATTATTTTCTTTTTTGAATATGTGTTTCTGTTTTTTAATACGAACTTTTTTCTTTCAAATCATAAAGAACACATTGTTTTGCTCCTTATTTCAGAAAATTAGCTTGTAATTTTCTTGAATGTAATATTAAGATACATTATTTTTGCACCGTAATAATAATGTTTTATTCCATGACATCTTATTACGTCCCATTAATTCGTTGTTTATGATTTGTAGATCGTGTTAACTTGGGGACCTACAACAAATATAAAAATAGGTTTACACACCGGTATAAGTACGCGGACCTATACTCTAAGTTAGTTTGAAGGACCTTTACTCGACTCAGTTACCATGGTGACAGAATTCACCGAGGAGCTGAGTTGGGCAGTATGACTTGGGCAGTCTGTCTCGATGGTGCCTTCGCTCCCTTTCTACAGGGAACCTGGCAGTGTGGGAGCCTCAGTGAGGCTGGGGACGTGTATCTCCATATTGAAACATTCTGAAAAATCAAATGCAAAATTAGACAATTTTCCACAGTTTTCAATGACATCGTTATTTTTGAATTATTATGATTATACCAATTTAAGCTTACCTTCTAATTGTCGTCCTCTTTTATCTGCAAAATAGTGTATTCATTTCTTTATTCAACACAACTCTGCATTCAACTTTTATATTATGTATGTTTTTATTGCACCTTCAACTCAACTCGCAACGAGAATAAATCAACTAAAAACCTCGTTCACAATCGCTTCATCGCGCTCAGTTGCATACAATGCACTGGTGTGGGGGAGTGAATACACAGATTACATCCTCCAACTCGTTCGAGATTTACCTACCCACTTTATTTTCTTTATTTTTTTACACTATTTTACACATTTTTCGCTAAAACCCTATTTTTTTATGGCTTATGTGCCTATACCATATATATATATATATATATATGTATTTATATTATTTAACCTTTCAATCGTGGAAATTACAGACACAATAGAAAGACAATAGGTGCGCGAACGCCGGCGATCGCTCCGCCGGTCTTGCGTCCGTTTCGTCACAAGGTTCAGTTGAAAACCAGCGTCAGGCACTAGTTGTCTGGCATTCATGCTGAACTGGACCTATTTTGGTGCAGCCATGAGGCACACGACAGCTGTATTTTTTTTTATTTTATTGCTTTTTTATTCTTTTAGTTTTTACACGTGTTTTTGTTTATTTTTGTGTTTGTGCCTTGTGCTGTACCAAATAAATTATTTTTCTTTCTTTCTTACTTGGAATATAGGGGTATAGATTTTACTCGTTAATAAAATAAGTTTTTGTGGGCAAACTGACTAATAGAATTACACATTTTACCATTTTAGAATAATATTATGTTGTCTAAAACACAAACCTACCGTATATTTTGTTTAATCTTTGTTTTGTTTCTTTACCTTTATAAACAATATAAAGTGTGGAAACTTTCATATGACAACACAAAAATTGTGTTGTCATATGGAAGTTTCAAATTACCTAATCTGCTTATTAATCCTTGACCACCAAAATACATGCTGTACTGTGTTGGGAGCCCGTGCCTGGCTCTGTGATTATTTTTATTTCTTCGTCATTCTATACTAACTTTTGCCAGTGGCATCGCCTACGTTAAAGCATAAAATTATTCCAAGGAAACATGCTCCCTCGATAAGATGTGCTATTTCAGGTATGGTTTATTCGTGTGCGAAAATTTCAACCAAATTTAAACAGAAGTAACAAACATACACAATTACACACACACTTACATTATGTTCGCCTTTATAATATTAGAATGAAAAGAAATCATATATGTATTTCTCTATTTATATGAAAACTTGTGTCTGTCAATAAAATAAATGATTAAAAATTATTATTACTGAGCAAAATAAGTCTTACAGGCTTTCTAAAAAGGATCCTTTGAGAAAGATCGTAATATTCAATCTATTCGGAAATTTCACCTACGCATGAATATGTAAAAGAACGTTGGTGACATTTTCAATAGGCACTATTTTTCATTTTAGCGATCCTCAGAGTTCTTAAAAAACGATTTTTTTTTGAACATGCAAATATTAATAATAATAAATCGTTTATTTGCGTAAATAAGGTACAGAAGGTTGACAACATAAATAAAATTGATCTCTTAATCTGCCTTTAATTTCGGCGTGCAAATATATATGCATAGTATGTAGTCAAAATTAAATTAATTATTGATTAAAATTATGCACTCATTATACAAATTTCTATTCCATTAAAATTAAAATTGTTGTTGAGTCGAAAAATGTCAATAATCATGTCAATAATAATCCTGTTAATGATAAAATCATGTCAATAATACCCATGTCAAATATAATAATCATGTCAAAACTAACAATTTGTAACCCAAAAACTCGTGTACACTATAGAAACACTTTCCAATTAAAAACCTCATCAAGCTACTTTTAAATCTAGAAAAAGGTAACGTTTTAATAGAATTTGGTAGTTTGTTGTACATTTTTATACACATAATATAACTATTGTTACCTGTTAAGGTGAGATTTGTCCTCGGTTGAAACAACTTATTAGTATACATAGATCGTGGGATATAGTAGCTTGTAGCCTGCTCAAAAAGTCTCTTGTGTTTGAAAACGAATATACAGGATTCTAATATATAAATACATGGCAGTGTTAAAATTTTATGTTTTCTAAAAAATGGACGACATGGCTCTATTTGTTTTAACCCAAAAATAGCTCTCACACATTTTTTCTGCATTACAAATGCTTGATCAATCTCCACACAACGACCCCACAGGATAATACCATACCTTAGGACGGACGTTATATAGCCATGGAAAGCCGTTATTGCAGCATTTCTAGATACCTCGCAGCTAATACGCCTCAAGGGGTAAATAAAACTATTAATTTTGGCGCAAATAGCTAGGGTTATTCCAAGAAATTTAACCGAATCAATTTCTGTCAAAGCGACCCCTTTGTAGGATATATTTAGATCCAGCGGTTTTGATCTATAGGAATGAAATTGTATAAATTTTGTTTTATTAATATTAACTTTCAAATTATTAGCCTCTAACCACTCTATAGTTCTTTGGAGAGCAATGTTAATTTCGTTTTCATACGAGCTCTTATCGCGTCCCTTGATTATAATTGTTGTATCATCGGCATATCGGTATACATTTATGATTGATAATGTCTGGGAAATCATTTATGTAGAGCAAAAACATTGGTGGCCCTAAATGCTGCCCTGTGGCACACCATATCTATTAATATTATGTTATTTTTTCTTTGACATTAAATATGTAAAACTATATTTTGTAGAGAGCATAGAATCTCAAGGATTTTTAAATGTAGTTTTTGTCTATGTACGTACGTACATTTACACTAACATAATAAAGAGGAAAAGTTTCTTTTTTTATTTGTAGGGGATTATCTCTGGAAGTACTCGTCCGATTGCAAACATTTTTCCAATGATAGAAAGCTGCTTTATTCCTGAGTGACATAAGTACTAGTAGTATTTAAGTACGCGGGCAAAGCCGCGAGCAAAAACTGGTTATTACTATTAGGAGAGTTTTTCTGGGTGGGTTGTGTGCATAGTAATGAAAAAAATATGAAATAAAACGGGTGACAGAACAGAATAGGATGAAAAAACATATTGCTCTGACCCCAAATAAACCCGAGACAAGGGCAGGAATTGATGATGATGAGGGGTTCCTAGTCTCTAGACAAAAATGAAATGCTATCATTGATAAGTATTTATAGTGATTGACGAAAAGTCAAAAATGTATAGAATTGATGTCCGCTATTGAAATGTCCCAAACCCAAATCTAACCTAACCTAAATATTTTGGCATTTTGAAAATCACTACTGCTGATAAAATGTCTGATTATCTAGAATCGTGACAGGCGGTATAAAAACACACCTTCATAGCTTTTTTGGGTCACAATACCAGATTAAGATTACTTGTAATCTGGTAGAACAAAGCAGTACCAATATCACCTGCTGTATTGTATTCAAGACAAGCTCTCACTAAGCCAATGAAGACACAAATTTATATTTATGTACTGAACCCGTTACCCCACACGCAATTTTTCACAAAAGATTTGATATAGTGCAGGGCTGACCTCGACACAGCTCATATATTATTACGACGCACCTGTCTGGGGTGTCAACAATAACTTGAAAAGTCAGTAGGTTAACTTATTTATTACCGACATTACGGTATTAAATGCGTTGCAAGAATACTACAGTTGAATGATTTTGATACTTACGTATTTTTTTTTGGGCAGATATTTGCATGGGATAGGGATAGGATACCTTAACTAACTCGATCGGTAATGGATCCCACTTGTCAAGCTAAGACATGCATTTAAAATTACATAAACTATAAAACGCACGCCGTCATACTTATAAATTAATCAGATTGCCTCAAATAAACACCAAATATATACATACGTGTCTTAGTTTTGCAAGTGGGGCACATTATCAACTGGGGCATGTATGCTTGGTTTACCATAACTGTCTACAATGGGAATATGCATGTGATAGTTTATGCCTATGTATAGATATAGATATATAAAATATATAATAGTAATAATGTATTAAATAATAATTACAATAGATATTTGAAAGATAACGTTTAAATTCAAACTAAAAACCAACGTTCAAGCGGTAACAAGCAAGTGACTCATGGTTGTTTGTTACCGCTTATAAAAGCCGCTGCGCCGACCGTCCTGAGTGATTCTCGGTTCAGACGTCGGACGGTGCGGAGCTCTCTCTACAAAAATAAGTTACAGAGTTTGTGTACAAGTGTGGAAATTGTGAGTTAAAAGATAAGTATAATTATTATTTTATTAAATTAATTGTTGTTGCGATATTATTATGGTTGTAAAATATCTAAAGACTTTGTCTACTAAAATGTAAGAAGTTGTGTGTTGTGCGACAACCTGAGATTTGTAGAAGGTGGAAGGATATTTGATGTTTAAGTGTCAACCCACAGGTTTGACACTTGAACGTCAGGACTTTCCTATAAATAAGATTGGTTTCTATTAAAGTCCTCTTACTTGCTGTTCAGCTCTAGATCTTTACGGACTGCCTAAGTTCACGTAAGTTATTTAATATAATAGCTTAATATTATTGCTAATGTTGTTTTGATTCTGTGTATTTGTTATACTATGACTTATGTTTCTAATTATGTTATTGTGATGATAAAATGCTTCCGAGGTGTTTCTTGGCCGTTCTTCACCTCGAAGACCTAGATTCCGAACGAGCCAGTAGTTTATTCGATTAACTGACAAGCCAATTGAAATAAATACTTAGTCTTGTCTTTCTGTGCTTTTCTTCATAAAACCCTTTCCTTACACACCAGTCATAGGAACTTTGATACACAGTAAATAACCGTTATCCATCTTGACATTTTATTATGATATATAGGTAGTTATAAATATATATATAGTTCATTCCTAACATCAGAAGTGGGACAGGCCTCTGGCTTACACAACTGATTTTTAATGCCTTTTGTCTTGTTATTTTCATGAACTATAACCGTCGAGTCTACTACCATCAAGAAGATGACGCCACGATGTCACCATGCCGTCCCGGAAAACGGAGCTGCAAATGAGCTGTGGATCTTCAATCAAGCTACCGCATCTGCATTGGTAAAATATAGCAAGTACCTTCAGTAGCTAAAAGATAAGATAAGATCATTTATTGTATAAACATGTGTATGTTAAGATGGTGATAAAGTGAATACAGTTCAACATGTTTTGCCGTAAATCGGCGTACAAAATTAATTTAAAAAAAAGCAAAAAAAAAAAAAAAAACAATTCCTTAAAAAAAGCATTCAAAATTCAGTCAATTCAATAATAGTCAACATATACAAATAAAAATATTCAAAATTCATTCAATTCAATAATAGTCAACATGTACAAATAAAAACATTCAAAATTCAGTCAATTCAATAATAGTCTACATAATTTAGTCAAAATTCCATCAATAAAAATTACAGTCAATACAGTAAATAGAATAATAAAATTAAAAGTAAAATTAAAATATTAAATAGTCATGGCTCAAAATTTTTCGTTTAAAAACTCCGCAACATTATAATAAGCCTTACTGAGTAGCAATTTTTTTTTATTTAAGAGGGGAAACAAATGCGGATTAGATTTTACAAATACCGATATCTCTAATATGTAAAGTGACGGAAGTGTTAGAATTCTGTGCTAAAGTCTGTAAGACCTTCGTTAGCATTGCTTTTTGTTTTTAAAGATAATGTTGAGTATCTTATATGTTGTAAAGGGTTTTTATAGATAAACGTAAAATTGGTCCCAATACAAAGCATTAAGAAAAATCCCGATTCTTTTACCAGTGACATAAAAGGCTACATGATTTTGTAATCATAAGTATAAAGTTGTACAAAAAGATTATGCATATTAATATAAAAATGGGGGTAGTCTACGGACTACGTCGATATTAGTTACATCTAGGATGGCTATTTGAAACAAAACTAAACACTTTGCTAAAGATGTCTCACTGTAGGTAATGGGCATTTAGCATTGTTCCTATAAAGCCACGAGATAAGATCGTTAGATTTTTATTCGGTGTAAAATGTTTATAATTATTTTGATCACCAGAGTGTATTTTTACAAAAAGTGTACTTGACATAAAATGGAAATAGTTGGTACCCATATTTTTGCAAGTTTATTAACGTAATACCGTCAATAGTTTAGTTAGGTAGCGTAGGTATTGGGTTTAGGTAATATTTCAATAAAGTCGAATAGATTTCTATAAACGCAATTTTATTCTTGTTCACAAAAAAAAAAAAAATATTTTCATGACATGACGGTGACGGAAAAACAACAGCGCCACTCGTGTTCGAAAATGAAACGTAAGAACAGGTTTACGAAGACACTCTTCCACAAAGGTGTTTACAAAGGCATCTATCTATCTTATGAATTTATATCTGCTCAACAGTAGGGTAGTTATTTAGGTTGCGTAGGGTAGTTGTTATTTAGGTAGCTTAGGATAGTTGTTAGTTAGGCAGCGTAGAGTGGTTGGTTAGGTAGGAAATCATATTTATATTTTATTGGACTACCATAATATTCATTAGAAATATTTATACTTCAAAACAATGTTTGCCGAATCGGCTGGTTTTCTGTAATATTCTCACGTTTAGAAGAAGCTAGTCTTTGGGCTATGGTTTCTTGGCGTGTCTTGTTTGATAAAATTTTAAAGGGAATAAAATTAGTGTGCTGGTAGTTCAAAGTTACTCGTTTTAAATAAAATTAAAAGTTGATGTGGAACAATAAAGTAAACAATCTATTTCAAAGTTTCGTGATCATAGATTTTGATATGTCGGAAAACAAATTGAGGTCAGTGAGTCGTCTTAGGGGCGTGAAAACTATTTTACTAAGATATCTTTTAAGAATTGCAAAAGTAACTAATGATAGTTAAGTGTAAATTTTATTTACCCTCAGTTTTAGTCACAAGCTGTGATGGTAACTGATAATATCAAATAAAATTTAATGTTGTGGTCTGAAGTAAATAACTGATATAGTAGGTCTAAACAGAAATTCAACGTTAAGAGCAATTTGCAATAATATTGTCAGGTTGACCGAGCGATGTATTGTGTTGATTATATTGCTAAAACGGGTTAGTGTGTTGAATCAACTGTGGAATAGCATTGAATTATTTATTTCCCGGTTATTTTGAAAAGTCAATAATGCCGACTAAAACGATCATTCTGTTCTATTAAAGTAAAATAGAAAAATACAATTCAAAATTATGCTCTGTAATTTAGCGTTGATTAATCTAATCTTACCGTAACTAGGTGTATAGAATCAACATAGCTGTTACAATGATTTAGTTATTGCTTATTAGCTGCTAGGCCTTCTATTTGGCGCTAATGTGTCTCACCAGCAGCAGGTGAATGTGCTTAGCGTGACTAGATATTTGGCTCAAGTATTAGCTGCTAGGCCTTTTATTTGGCGCCAATAGGTCTCACCGGCAGCAGGTGAATGTAATTGGCGTGACTAGGTATTTGGCTCAAGTAGGTATTGTCTAGAATGCTTTTGTGTCAGCTGTGTCGGTTATCTGCAAATGTTTAGGTTACAAATTAATGACAAAATATTGTAATTAAATATGTACTAATTTGTGATTGAGGTGTATAACCTTAAATGTGAAACTACTTCTACCTTGTCATTGCCAATATTTTAAAGTCAATTCAAGGTTCAATCTTATTGATTTGAATTAGAAGTTATTTATCAACTGTACAATGTTTTGGTTTAAATTAAGGCTTTTATAAAAACATAAGTTGCCAACATAAAATATTATTGGAAACATATACATGATACAAAAAATAAATACCCTGATTAACTTTCCCGGGAGAAACTCCTAAATAAGAAACTGTCAATGTTAGAACCTATGTCATATTGTAAATGAGTAAAAAATATTTGAGTACCGCTGGTCGGCCTACTATTTGGTGTCAATTATCTCACAAGCAGCGGGTGAATGTGATTGACATGACTATGTAGTTGGCATTACTCAATAACCGCTGGTCGGCCTACTATTTGGTGTCGATTATCCCACGAGCAGCGGGTGGATGTGATCGACATGTCTATGTAGTTGGCAAGAATACTCTGTTACCTATTTCAAGAGGACCATCGTGTCCATACAATTGGTTAACTCGAAATTTATGAAATATGAATTTCGTTTTTGTGTTATGTATATGTTGATTAATGAATCGAATGTACCTACTTGTATGTTATAAACAACATAGTAATACTTCGAGGACGAAGTACTGTCAGTATGGCCGTGATAGTTTATGCCTATGTATAGATATAGATATATAAAATATATAATAGTAATAATGTATTAAATAATAATTACAATAGATATTTGAAAGATAACGTTTAAATTCAAACTAAAAACCAACGTTCAAGCGGTAACAAGCAAGTGACTCATGGTTGTTTGTTACCGCTTATAAAAGCCGCTGCGCCGACCGTCCTGAGTGATTCTCGGTTCAGACGTCGGACGGTGCGGAGCTCTCTCTACAAAAATAAGTTACAGAGTTTGTGTACAAGTGTGGAAATTGTGAGTTAAAAGATAAGTATAATTATTATTTTATTAAATTAATTGTTGTTGCGATATTATTATGGTTGTAAAATATCTAAAGACTTTGTCTACTAAAATGTAAGAAGTTGTGTGTTGTGCGACAACCTGAGATTTGTAGAAGGTGGAAGGATATTTGATGTTTAAGTGTCAACCCACAGGTTTGACACTTGAACGTCAGGACTTTCCTATAAATAAGATTGGTTTCTATTAAAGTCCTCTTACTTGCTGTTCAGCTCTAGATCTTTACGGACTGCCTAAGTTCACGTAAGTTATTTAATATAATAGCTTAATATTATTGCTAATGTTGTTTTGATTCTGTGTATTTGTTATACTATGACTTATGTTTCTAATTATGTTATTGTGATGATAAAATGCTTCCGAGGTGTTTCTTGGCCGTTCTTCACCTCGAAGACCTAGATTCCGAACGAGCCAGTAGTTTATTCGATTAACTGACAAGCCAATTGAAATAAATACTTAGTCTTGTCTTTCTGTGCTTTTCTTCATAAAACCCTTTCCTTACACACCAGTCATAGGAACTTTGATACACAGTAAATAACCGTTATCCATCTTGACATTTTATTATGATATATAGGTAGTTATAAATATATATATAGTTCATTCCTAACACATGCATTTTTTTTATTTGCTACATTAAATAATTTTTGGCTTCTGATTTTTTTTTTTAATATGTAAGTTATTATGTGCAAAGTTATAAAACTTCAAAGCTGCTAATAAGAAAGAGAAGTCCGATGTGGTTTATGACATTAAAGTTCATCCCACCCATACGGCCGCCTTAGAAAACTACCCATTATCAGAATGTTTTTTATTTATTTATTACGGCACTCTAACGAACGAATTTCTCAAGGTAGTCAGCTAGCTAACACCGGCTTCATCTAGTCTATATTGACAAAAAAAATTACGTGTAAAAAAGTGTTTTATAAAATCTATTTGCAAAATAAATATCATTTAAATGGTTCACTTTTAAATCGTAATCTGTACAAAATCAGAAAGACGATGAATCAGAAACATTACATTACCGAAACATTATTATAGTGTAATATTTTTAATCCAAATGTTTAATTATGGGTATTTGTCTTCAACATATGTGTGCATACCTTATATATGATATAAGGTATACACTTCACAGAAGTATGGTAAGCTATCTTACCATACTGCTGTGAAGTATACCTTCTGTCCCTGCCCTCTCAAGTGATGTCCCACCTGTCTGCCGTATGACCTCAGTTGGTGCTCACACATCCGACGCGTGACAAAGTATTGTTTATTACAGTAGGTACTTGCGTTCCCTTGCGTGTTCGTTGATAATTAAATGAATGCTAACACTTATAAATAATTAAGGGTTGTTTGATTTAGGCTTAACTTCTGGTTTATGAATGTTAATATCAGTTTTAACTGACCAGTCACGTTTTTTAAGGACTCGTAAAATCATCATCATCATTTCAGCCGATAGTCGTTCACTGTTGGACATAGGCCTCCCCCAAGTGTCGCCACAATGCACGATCTTGTGCATCTCACATCCATCGGATTCCCGCAACCTTCACCACCCACCTTGTAGGCGCGCCTCAAGGAGTTGTCAGCAACAGTAGGGGCCCACCTGGGTCGAAGCCTACTGGGGTCAGGGTTAGTTTCGAAAGATAGCTCGAGCCTCAGTATGAAGGCTTGAAGGAACGGGGTGGGTTTTTAGTCAGTAAGAGTCTGACACTATCTCCCGCTCCACCCAAGAGCGGGGGTTGTCATTAGATGATTTGTCCACAGTAAAAAAAATGAAAGCGTAAGAATAAGAAAGCCGACCCCGCTTCACGGTGATTGGCGTCAAATAATTAAGATGCCGCCCTCGCGTAATGGTGAATGGCACCGGAAGATTAACGAAGTTGACCCCGCGTAACGGAGAATGACGCTAAAAAAATAATAATGACAAACCCGCATAACGCTGCATGGTGCTGAAAAATTAAGAAAGCCATCCGCTGTTACGTAAACTAACGTAACAGTGAATGGCGCAAGATCTCTAGAGCCAGAACAACTATAGCTGGTCCATACAAATATTTGCTCGGTACATGAATCAAACCCGTGATAGAGATAGCGTAGAATCTAATTACTGGACCACTGCGCCAACAATGCAAATCACAGATCATTGGTTAGACTTTTGAAAATCTACACTAACATAATAAAGAGGTAAACTTTGTTTTTTTGTTTTTATGTGTTTCTGTTTGTAGGAGGTAATCTCTGAAAGTTCTGGTCCGATTGCTAAAATTTTTTCACCGACAGAAAGCTGCTTTATTCTTGAGTGAGACAGTCTATATTTTTATAGCTAGTCAATAATAAATTCGTGATACGACTAAAAAATCAACTGTTAATTTTCCTACAAAAATTTTGCCGCCCTGTTTTTTTATTTTGAAGTTTCACACCTTTCTAAATTGGTTCAAGGCCTGTCTTTAGCCTGAATACAATTAAACTGATTCGTTTAGCTATTAATTATTCGATTTGAGGCCAGACTAAATTGATGGCTATCTTGTTCAGGTGTTTTTTAAACGTAATACCTAAATCTCTATTACAATATTTAGTCATTTTACGATAAAACAAATGTTTAATCTACTATATTTTTAAATGAAATTCTTTCTTTAGATTTAATGATTTCACTGCTGTAATTTTCCTTAGTTAATTTTATAATATTACAGCTTGTATACTGAGTCTTAGCCTATAAAATTATCATTTCATAAAAGTACACACTTTAAGCTGTCATATTTTTAGATAGACTTGCAATTATATGTTCAAATTAACTTTGTATTTAAGCCATATTACTTACGTTTAAAAAATAGTTATTCATTTGTATTTTTGACTTTAGTTTTTTAAAAGTAACAATTATTGTTTTGTATCTATTTATCTCAGGATCTTAAGGTTTTGGACCTTTGGAGAGCGTATTAATGACCAAATTCAAATCGCAGAGGCCTTTTATGCTTTTCACGGAACTTGGTGCAGATAGCTGCATAAAGTGGGCACGTGAACCCTAGAATCGCTGATCCCTTGCTGCCCTGAAGAACTGGGAAGGCAGTTTTTGGAGAGAGATGGGCTGGTAGTAATAAACCGCCTTAAAAGGGCCACCCTATGGCCATAGCGGCCACGCACAATAGTCCATATCGGACTAAGTGCGGAAACCAGACTCCGATAGTACTAACGTGGGTTGTTTATTGACTGATACCTAAATATAAACCTTGTAACAAAATATGAACTCGCCAAAACAAAAGCAATCAATCCAACTTATCAGTTTCATCATCAGATTAAAAACTAAATGAAATATGAAAGTCGATATTCCTAAGATTAATATTCAAACGAATGATATCTGAAACGAACTCGTTATTTCGTTGATCGTCTGATCAAATATCAAATAGTTTTAAATGAAATCTTCAATATTCTAGGTCATAAGGCTTTGGTAATGTCGGAAGCGACTTGGTCATAAATCATTTCATTTGAATTGTTTTTCAAGCCATTGACGTTGGGGTCTAGACAAAGTTACATTCACTCAATTAACTTCGGTTTTGATTATTAAAACTTCATTATATATAAGACTAGCATCTACTAGCGGTTTCACTCGCGTCAAAATAGTTTTCTCTATATAAACTTTGGAATTTTAGGGTATGAAGGGGGGTTCTTTATACCCTAAAATGCTAAAGTGCTTGCATACGTCATAAAAGAAAAACTTGGGCCAAATACGGTCTTAGTTTCAATAGTATCGGCTATGCATTGATATTCCAGTCAGTCAGTTTTGCCTTATAAGTATACAATAGATTGTACACGTGATTCTATGATGCTAATGGCCATCTCAAAGATTGTTGACATTTGGTAAACATTGTCACTGAAAGAATGTCACTTTGTGTTGCCCCCCTAGTCATGATAAGGTGCTTTTTCTCATATCATCATCATTATCATTCGAGAGACGTTCTTTGACGGAAATTGGTCTTTTTCAAGCATCACCACAATTACTAGTCTTGTGCGTGTCGCATCCATCGGATTCTCGTTTGGGCCCAGCAGGGTCAAAGCATACTGGGGCCATGTGATATGAAAGAGAACCCCCGAGGCCCTGGAACGAAGGCAAAGAAGGAATAAGAGTGGGTTTTAGTCAGCAAAAGTCTGACACGCCTTCCTGCTCCGCCCAAGGATGATTAAATAATTTCCTACCTCAAAAAAAAAATCCATCGAGTCTTAGTGACTGTCATCGGTCTACCTTGTGGAAGGCCTTCCATGGTTGCTTATTTCGGTATGCGGTTTTTGGTCTTCTTCTTCTTGGTCGCAAAGAATTTCTATCGTAAATCGCTCTCCGCTTATTGTATGACCAACTCAATAGGAGCGAACTGTTCAAAATTGTTTTTTTTTTTTTTTTAAATAAAACGTAGCAGTCAATGATACGTTGTTTAATAATAAATCACAACGTTTTACGTTCTACGAAAGGTACATTCAGGTTTCTGTCATATTGAAGTTTCGAAATTTATTGCTGGAATTGGAACCGAGCCTTTTGCCTTTTCCACTAATAAAATGTCAATTGACTGTTTTATTTGATTCTTTATATCGTATGGAACTCAGTATAAAAAAATATCTAATATTTAGCGTACAGGTTCTTACAAAAAGGTTTGAAACAGTTACCATGGTCTTAGAATACAAAAGGTCAAATCAAAGAACATAGGTGGAGGTTTTAAGTAGTAATAGCCGGGTCGAAGCCTACTAGGGCCAGGGTTAGCTCCGAAAAGTAACTCAACCCTGGTATAAAAGGCACGAAGGAACGGGGTGGGTTTTTTAGTCAGCAAGAGTCTTACACTATTTCCCGCTGCGCTCAAGGGCGGGGGATGTCATTTAGATGATTTTTACCCACCAAAAAAAAGGCTTTAGATTTGAACAGCGACTGTGTGGGCAAAACCTATCCCATTTTCTCACAAGGTTCCCTACAAGGCAAATTAACAAACTTGAACTATTTTTTTTTCAAACCCTTAGAAGTATAATGTAGTTAATCATACATTTTATTTATCTAAGTCTAGCCTATTTCATGTGAGATGAAATTTATAGGCAATTTAGTTTTGCCCTAAATCTACGCATGAAAATCATTAAAAGTGAAAATCATATATAAACAATAAAGATTTGCCTATCAACATTGTTAAGAGGCTGCTTTTCCAGTCGCCTATCGACAACATCGAGCATGGTTTTAAAGCTTGTTACTTCATCTAACGCAATCTAACTCGATATTTGACGAAAACGCAACGCGAAAACAAAGAGTTAACGCTTGAAAACTCTGTTAGCATTCGGTGATTCCGTGATTTACTCGGATATCCCACCCATACGCACAAAGCGTTTTGGGAACACATTTATTGTGCGTACAGCCAAGGAGTGGAACTCCCTGCCGGAGTCTGTGTTTCCTGATACTACTTTAGGAAGAATCTAGATAAAATTGCATGGCATGCAAGGCTTCTGTTAGGTACTTTTTTGACATTATTAATTTTTGAGTAAATTATGAAGTGTCAAATTTCACGCAAAATAGCAGATTTTCAGAGGTCTTTACTGGATTAGTTATACAAAAATGTATAAATTAATTTCAATAGAAGCCTAGATAATATCCACAAGATATTGTGTTTCCAAAATATCTAATGAAAAATGTGTAATAACGTCATAATCGCGTAAAAGCGGTTGTATGAAAAACAGTGAAAATGTGTGTTGAGTTGCATCCCCTTAAGTGAAATAAAATTTAAATCGTTTACTGAAAGTAATTTACTTACTGTACAAACTTCAATATCGTCTGGTAACCAAATATTGGCATGTTGAAGTCGTGTTCGTGCCAAATTACTTCACAGCACACTTTTGGTCATAATTGGCATTATTTTTATTTCACAATTTGGATTCTTGTTGTTATGCATAGGCAATCTTTATTTTTTATAACTTTATATTAAATAAACATGTGTTTCGATCATAAAAGTTATTGTTTTATAGTTTCCACGTGTGATCGTTTTTTTTTGGGTTGCGAACCTCAAAAGTAATAAACGGAACCATTATAGGATCCTTTATTGTCCGTCTGTCAATCTGTAAAGACGCTTTATCTCGGGAACGCGTGGGGGTAGCGAGTTTAAATTAAAACCATATACTTAGGTCTGCGGTCCCGTGGAGCTGTGAAATAATCAAACTGCAGAGTTAAAGAAAAAAAAACTTCCGTTTATGTTGCGTATATTTCGACATCCTCAAGGGAATCAAAATTCATTTCCGTTGACCTGACCGTTGAAATGTATGAAGCAAGGTTTCATAGCACAAGTATAGGAAAAAAATCTGAAAACTGTAAATTTATAGTTACGTCACAAAAAAATCTTCGGAACTCAATTTGGGAATTGAACTGTTATTATAAGTAACTTTATACGGAATCCTCAGTGCTCGAGTCCGACTCGTGCTTGCCCAGTTTTATAATGGCCCCAGTAAACTTGCCCCTATGGTTTTGCTGAAATCTCTTTGAGGTGCGCGTGAACCATTATGCGGCGTCGCTGGAACACGCTTGGTCCAGAATGTTACTGGACGGCCGGAAGGTGAGCTATCCATTGTTCACTTATGACCGTTGTATTATAAATTTATTTACTTTCAAAAGACGAAGATACGTCACAAGCAGTTAACCAACAACAGAACAAGCATCATTATCTTTTTGTCCATTTTTATCAGGTTGAAAATTATCAAATAACTTTGCTATGAGAACAGCGAGAGACAGTAACAGACATCTGAAAACATCATTCCATTCACTCGCTTGAAATAGTTGAAGACATTATTTTTGTTCATAAAAGTTTCAGTAACAGAACTGAGAAAAAAACACCGTCCTGTTAAGAACCCTAGAATCTCTTTATAGCCCACTTTTAAAGTTATAAAGTTTTCACGATATTTTATTACGACCATAAAGAAGAAAATTCCTTGCATCGAGTGTAAAATAAATCAAGTTTCCGTGTACATAAATGGTGCTTTTATAAAAATAATAAACATAATCATTATGAAGCGTTGACCCCTTTTTTTGAGGGCGTGAAATCCCCTACGGGTGTAACACAACTCTCTTCAAATAATATGGGTACAAAGAGGATAAAAGGGTTTTAAAATAATTAAGTGTCAATGGCAACGAAAATAATTAAGTGTCGACGCATATCGGCTATATGCCACAGCCACAAACGCGGCCACGAGAAGCTAGAAGCGGCCACAAGCCAATTGTAGCTAGTGGCTGCTACTTTTTTTACCCATGCACGCAGTAACATAATGGACTCTGTGGAAGAAGATATAAATGCGCGAATGGCGTGCGGCTGCGTTTTGTATCGGCGTTTAGTGGTTGGTTCGCGGGCCACAAGAAGCGTGCAGCGGCGATTTGTTGCGTGTGGCGGCCACGGGCTTCTACCGTGTGCGGCGGATCTATATAAAATGTATGAAACCTACTGGATATACCGGTGACGGCATTTTGTGGTTGTGGCCGGTGGCCTGTGTACGGCGACCCTAAGTCACAAATAATGTTTTACCGTTAATCATATCCACAGAACAGAAAATACAGGTAGAAGTGCCCCTATTCTGGCAAAGCACGGGAACTAGTGTCGCCAAACTCACACATTTGTACATTAACCTTTCGAATGTCTTAAGTTACACAGTCCGACATAAGGTAATTGTCTTTCTATTGTGTCTCTAATTACGACATTCAAAGAGTTAAATTGTCCATTACACACATAAAAAACAGTAATATGATTGGCTACAAATTAAAAACGCAACTTTTACTAATCATCTTCTTATTGCTTTGATAAATTAAGTCTTATTACAACAATTGAAAGTTGTTATTATTTGTCATGACACAAACAATAAAGATGTTTTTCGTCTTATAACCAATTTACAACGAGTTCAGCTACTCCACGCTAGATGGCGCTGTAACCAATTCATCATTTGTCATTCTATTCAGAACTCTAGTTACTTTGAAAAGATGCCATATTCACCTGCACATGTAATCACTTTTGCTACTCTTTTAGAGATGTAGGCATATATCGATATTTTAATATTGATGTTACGTAATTTATTCAGGTAAGCAATGTAATAATTTGTTAACATCTTACAAATGCTTAATAATGGATAAGGTTGATTATCTTTAAAATATCAATGTTAAAGAGGTATTTGTATGTAGGGGGGTAATCTTATTTTTAACCGACTTCGAAAAGGAGAAGATTCTATGTTCGACTTAATGTATGTTTTGTTCACCGATATCTCGGTCAATTGTGGACTGACTTTGAAATATATTTTTTTTTTTTTAATTAAAATGTTCTTAGTAGGTATTGCTTTATCGTTCAAATATCTATATTTGTTTTGTGAAGTTAATGTATTACGGTTAATATTATGCAATATTCAGCCTTTCAAGCGTGAAGAAGTAAAGAAAGTGATTAGCCACCCGCACCTATTTCGGACGGATGCAGGTTACGTGTTGTTAAAACCTCGTGATTTATGTGCAATCTTAGTTAAATATTTATAAATTATACACATGAAAAGTCCGACACAAATTTTCTGAATGATGGTGCCAGCCAGGAAATAAATAGTTAGAAATAAATAAAAATTATCGATACCGATCTACTTTACGGATGTGTCCCATCCCTAATTGAGTAGCGTCGAAGTTACTAGAATTTATGTTATGATTTTGTAGATGACGGCCAAGTGTATTTAGACTTTGTTAATATGAACATAAGGTTGTTTATAGTTTGCATTAAAGTCATAAAATGTGGTATTTTCATTTAAAATCAATTTTATTAAAAATTAACAAAGTTTAGTGCTTAACGATGATATGATACACCTCCACAAGATACATTTTTTTTTCTGCTTTCGTTTTTGCAGGTCAAAACCGAAAAACCAGGCATAATTTGTAATATTTCGCGTATTTCTGAGAGAACCAATCGCGACAAGTGTCTGACGGTGAATAAGCTAAATGTTGCGCATCTCGACCTAATGTTGACACGCGCGCGATATCTGAGGGGCACTTCCTCTACTTTTCTTTATTCCGTGATCATATCCCTTGCCTTATTACCCATTAGCTTGGGGTCGGTTTCCAGTCTTACTGGATACGGCTGAATACCTGTGTTTTACATGGATCGACTGCCTATCAGACTTCCACAACCCGGTTATTGAGCAACACGATACTCCTTGCATGACTGATGGTCAAACTTTCTGGTGTCTGACTACCTGGATACTCCTTGGATACACTGGTTGTTAGAATTCTGGTGCCCGGTTTTATGTACTTCCCATGGCATAGGGTGTCAGTAATGTCCTAGATAAACTTTAAAAAGTACATTATGAAATGAAAAATTCACATTGGTAATTTCCCGGTTTCAAATCCGCAAGCTTATGCTTCGGAGGTCGTCTTGTTAACCCAGGTATGTCTTCTTAACCCAGTGGTTAAGGCACCCGCCTCTGAAAATGGTAGGTAAAATATTGTATCGTTATGGCTCAGGGGCCATGACGATATGATAGCGACAAGAAATATGTACCTAACAGAGATATTTGTAATCACTTAACTTGATCGTAAAGGGTGTTCGTTCATGGAGTTTCTTGCACAATCATTCTTCTCCATAGAGATAAACGCTTTGGAATGTGCAATTAGCATATTTTTTTCTAACTTCTTGACGTTTTAAAGTAGTAATAAAATAATTTGTTTGAAATAAAATGCTTTGAATCTTTGATAAAATAAACCTTTAGTACGAACAAAAAAAAAACTATTTTGTGACAGACCGTAATTACTAGATATACCCTACTCAAAGTGCTTAGCTTTTTCCCAACTATTTACCAGTATTTTAAATGAAGCGCCTACCTTTGACGTCCTTATGGGTGCCAAGGGGTATCGTTTTACCCTATTACTGGGTCATCCTAGTGATGGGGTAAAATGATACCCTTTGGCGAGATTGATGTCAGATTTCCTTCCTTTTGACTAGCCGTAACGACTGTCAAAAGTCTACAAATGATAGCTGAAACATGCTGACTTAACATGCTTTTCGAGGCATGGAGAAGCATCGGCGTTTGTAGATCCCATCCCATCCATAGATCGATCACGGCAAGAAGTGAACACAACGCGCCGTTGTCTTGGGCTTAGTCCTTACCAGACGGCCACACAATGAGCTATTCGTTGCTCGCCCTCCCCAAGCCCGTGGCTGTGACTCCCGACGGCTCATGTGGCAGCGGCTGGGACGTAGGGTTGTCCTTGCTCTCACCTTTTCACCTACTTCCTTCGCTCGTATTATAGCTTTACAGGAAGAGGTGACCGCATCCGATTTCCTCTCGCTCCATACCATGGTTTGAACCAGGGCTGGACATAAAAAGTCACCGCTGCCAATCACCTCCATAAAGACATGGCGATACACCTTAACATGTATAATGTATTCATAACATGTATAATCAAATAGATCTATATATAGGCACGTGCGTATGTAATAGGCAGTATCGTTAGCTCAGTTTACGGTCTCTCATATGAAGAAGAAGCCTTACACTAAAGCTTGTCTTGTACGAGTAACTATGGAGTTTAAGGACGTAATTTTCATTCATAACTCCGTACCTAACTAATTTTGGTGTGAGGGGGCAACAAACAGGGCTAGGGCCTCGCTTTTGTAGTGGCCACACGCATCAACTTTTTATTTCATCATACCGTTATCTTTCATAGTAAAGTTTATATTAATGGTAGGATAAGTATCTAATTTCTCTTATTCGATGACACGAGATCTTTTTTCATTTTTTCATATTATTCAAATAAAAATGTAGTAGGATGTAAAAGCAGTAAATATCATTTTTGAATCCTTCTGAACATCTTTTAAAGTGTCAAAGCATTAAGTATCTAGGTTTATGATGGTTGTCGTTTTTATGATTGTTAATTTTTATAAATCTTCTAAAATAATAAATACAACTCGAATTTTCTATAGCAGCTTTTTATTGAGTTTCTTACTTAATTTAAGAAATACTCAGTTTTGATTCACATACATACTTTGAAAAAAGAACTGGCCATAATGGTTCTGACCACCCTAGGGGTGTCTGTGTGCACCAGCAGCAATCATTTTGCCTCTTCTCCTTAAATATTCATAAATACATAATTCCAATTTTAAAACAAACTCGAACCAGACCAAAACTCACTTCACAAAGTTACACTCATAGTAAACCCCAACACGTTACGGGCGGGTACCCGTTATAAAAACGCACAATACATTCATAATATTAATTAATGTTTTCGGTTATCGAGTTAATTAAAACTGATAGTTCCCGCCACATGCGTTATTAAAATTGGGTAATAAGTAATAAGCGTGCCGACTATTAATTATTTATTAATTAGTTAGGTTCGAATGGATGTGGTTGAGATATTTATTTTATTGGAAGGTATATACATTGTATACTTTTGAGATTAATAAGGATAAAGGGTGGTTCTAATTTGGAAGATAAGTCCGATAGGTATCTTCTTCGAAACATTAATTTCTTACTACAGCCACTTTATAGCGCGGCGGCGGAGACCTCTCGCTCCGGGCCTTGGTTGAGGCCATGGTCCGGAGCGAGGAGGAGTGGCAGGCGGTCGCCGACTTCTGCGAAGCAGTAATGCTCGCAAAGGAGGAGGCCGAACGTATCAGGCAACGGCGTTATCGCCGCTGCCGCCGGCGCCGGGATATTGATCCCGATTTCCGGCCACCGTAGGCGCGGGCTTGCGGACAGTGAGCAATGGGTAGCTCGCTGTCCGGCCGTCCGGTAACTGTCCGGACCAAGCCCAAGTCGTCGACGGCGCGCCAAGGAGTTGTCAGTGTTTATGATAAATTAAACAAATAAATTTTGGAAATATGGTTTTATGGACTTTTTAACAGTTTAACAATTTATAATTTTTATAGCAGAAGGAACAATGATAAGATGGCTGGCTTCGCGCGAATGAATGAATGTACAATATTTTGATTGAATGAACGATCTGTTTGAATTGAGCGAATGTGTCGTAGACATCCTCGGGGGCCTTGAAAGCTATTGAATGAAGCTTTCAGGATCATTGGTCGATGTAGTGATTTGTTGAAGGTAGCAGACACAATCTGTTGATGGCTCTCCTTACGATGCCTTGTGAAGTAGATACGTCGGCAACTCGAGGTACGCCGTCAGTGCCGGGAAATAGCTTCGAGACTCTTCCAAGGCGCCAGCACAATGGAGGAGCCCTATCATCCTTGATTAAGACTAGGTCGTCTATTTTCAATTTGCGGCACCGCACCTTCCACTTCGTGCGCTGCTGAAGCTCCGTGACGTATTCTGTTGACCACCGCTTCCAAAAATGTTGTCGAGCTTGCTCCAATCGCTGAAAACGATCAAGACGGTTCGTGCTATAGTCCAGCAGGTAAGGCGATGGTAAAGACGTCAGCGGCCTACCAATTATAAAGTGGCCCGGGGTGAGTGGAGATAGGTCTTGTGGGGAAGGACTTAATGGACATAAAGGTCGGCTATTAAGTATTGCCTCAATCTGAGCAAACAACGAACTCAGCTCCTCGAACGTCAAGTGAATATTTTTAAGTACTCTGTATAAGTGGAACTTCGCAGACTTGACCCCGGCTTCCTATAGACCACCAAAGTGAGGAGCGTATGCTAGTGAAAAGCGGAATTCAATGCCTTCACGAGATGCAGAGTCAACAATAGAGTCACCTAACCTAACAACCTAACCTAACCTTAACCTTTTCCTTAAGGTTAACCTTTTTAGTGTCAGTAAAAATGCATCCATTGTCAAGTCACTAACTAACTCTAAATGGACGCATTTGTATCGAAAGCAAACAAAAATACACAGGTAACTTTTAGTAATTTTACAACCTCGTCCTTTGCGGTCCGTAATAAGAAATGGGCCCGCAAAGTCGGTACCTATCGTGGAGAAAGGGAAATCAACCTCGACCCGATCTGCAGGTAAGTTTCCCATAATATTGTCCATGGTACGAGCGTTGAAACGGCGACAGGTTACGCACTCGCGCGCTACACGTCTAGCCAGAGTCCTGCCTCCTACAGGCCAATAGCGTTCCCTTATAGATGCCAGGAGATGCTGAGGACCGGCGTGCAACAAGCGACAGTGCTCTTGTTTGAACATGAGCTTTGTTAGGTAGTGACTGAAATGCAACAAAATAGGATGCCGTTTGTCAAACTGATAACAGGATGATTCGATGCGCCCTCCGACTCTTAGAATTCCATTTTCATCTAAAAATGGATTAAGAGAGGAGAGCGAGGCTTTAGAATTTAAAGATTTACCTTTTTGTAGTTGTCCTATTTCTATAGGAAAGGAATCTTTTTGGGCTAGCTTTATAGAGACATTGTGAGCGTTTTCTAACTCAGAAACTCGTAGTGGACCTCGTAATCTGTCCGATTTTTGGCGTAGTTTACAATTATTGACGAACCTTAAAATTCTGGCTAGAACCCGAGTAAGAGTACTTAAATTAGAATATTTAGCTAAGACTACAGACAAATCTGGCATGGAAAGTGGCTCCTCTCCCCCCAAAGTATGGTGGGTTTTAAGCTCTGGCAATTCTATAGCGTCCGCAGTATAGGCGGGCCAGGAATCTTCGGATTCTAAAAGAAATGATGGACCGTTCCACCATATAGTGAGATCTTCCTGGTCTGGATCGACGCCACGCGAAACTAAATCGGCCGGATTGATAGAAGTAGGAACATAACGCCAGTCTGTGGGATTTGTTAGCTCATTTATAGCGGCTACTCTGTGGGCAACAAATGTTTTAGTCTTATTAGAGTTGAGCCAACCTAATACAACTTTAGAGTCCGTCCAGTACACTTGACGTTCAATAGGGCAACGCAATGCGGCTAAAACAGTAGCAGTTAGTTGAGCTCCTAATAGGGCAGCACAGAGTTCGAGCCGAGGTATCGTCGTGGGTTTAATAGGTGCAACCCGTGATTTTGCACATACCAGGCTAACTCGTATAGTGCCGCTAGTGGAAATAGACCTCAAATATATACGACGCGTCACAAAAACAATGTATTTGTACTGAAGAAGTATTATCAATTAAAACGCATCTAGGTATCCTCAAAGAAGATAAACATGAAGATTTAGTAGCAAACTTTAACCGTGAGGACCTTATTTCGGGCGGAACAGGTTCATCCCAATCTATTTTGTGACTCCATAATTCTTGTAGTATTATTTTAGGTTTGATTGTGAAAATAGACAGAAGACCAAGAGGATCAAATATTTTAAATGTTGAGGAAAGTATAGTTCTCTTCGTGACATTTTCAGAAGCTGAGATATCATGCTGAAAGTGAAATTCATCCGATGATGGCGTCCAACCTACACCTAGCGTACAAGTAGCATTACTAATCATGAGATTACCACTTTCCAGGTTAACGGAGTCTGCAAGTAACTCAGGTAAGTTTGAACGGTATTTACGCAGATGGAAACATCCCTTTGCTAATTCGGAAGAGACTGAAAGACGGATGTGACGCTACTCCTCTTCAGTGCTTGCACCGGTAAGTAGATCATCACAATATAGATCATTTTGAATAATAATTTTGATCTTCTCATCTGAACACTCTTCGCCTATCTGCCAGAGAGAACGAGTGGTAAGAAAAGAAGCACTAGCGAACCCGTAAGTAACCGTATTTAAGCGAAGCGTCCTTAAAGGTTTGTCCTCACTGTCACGCCACATTATCAGTTGCAGATTGCGATCAGATTCTTTGAGCAGCACTGAGCGAAACATTTTCTCTATGTCTCCTGTCACGACATACTTATGCTGTCTGAAACGAACTAATATATTAAACAAAGGTTCTTGCACTACTGGTCCCACCATTTGTAATTTGTTTACAGAAACACCAGAGGACGTGCGAGCTGAGGCGTCAAAAACAACGCGTAACTTAGTCGACTCGCTTTGTTCCCGTATCACTGGGTGATGGGGCAAGAAATAAGCATTTAACGGCCTAGACTCCGGAGATTCAGATAGGTGACCTAATGCTTCGTATTCGTTTATAATAATAATAATAATAATAATACGTTTATTTAAGATAACCAGGATCCAATATGTTAGTAGTATAAAAAACTTAAAACTAGTATTAGTATTAATTTATTCATTTATTGCTTATACTACTCGCCCCCTGCCTGACCCATGAATCGAGGTATCAATACTCATGTGAGCATTAATACAATGATCCATGTACAGGCAGTCCACTCTACTGGCTATCATACTTAAAACGATGTTACGACTACCCCGCACTCTGCTCAGCATTGACGCGCATCGCTTGCGCAGAACAGCGTAGAAGCAATCGATGCGCGCCTCTGCAAACATACGAGACGCACTACAGTGACGGGGCAGCCGCAACATCGTCCTAAGCGCATTATTATATTGTACCCGTAGGGCACTATACGCTCTTTGAGTATAGACTGCCCACAGGCTACCGGTGTAAAAAGAGGAACAGAAGGCTCTAAAAAGTGTAATCTTTACCTCACTGGTACACCGCGCAAACCTGCGAGCAATCATGTTCGCCCTAACGGACAGTGCCCTACGTTCACGTTCAATGTCCATGTCGTCTTTAAGGTCCTCGGTAATTAGATGACCAAGGTACCTGAACTGTTGTACCCTACCCAACTCCTCTCCATTCAGAGTTATAGGGGGCACACTAGAAGGACCCTTAGAACCAGCCCTAAAAACGACATATTCACTTTTCCTTACATTATACATTAGGCCGTGACTACCTGCATACGTTTCACAAATTTGCAAAAGTTTTCTTATGCCACAAACCGAGGCGCTCAGCAACACCATGTCGTCCGCATAGCTAAGATTATTAACACATACACCATCTATATGACAGCCGACATGCGTGCTGCTGAGCTCCTCGATCAGGGCATTTATGTACAAATTAAAAAGGCGGGGAGAGCTCAAACCACCCTGCCTCACGCCACATTCCAATTTATATGGATCAGAAAGGGTGCCCGCCCACCGCACACTATTACTTTGATTGCTGTACCAGTACTTAAAGATATTTACAAGTTCAGGTGGTAACCCTACCTCCCGCAACTTCCTCCACAGAATGTCATAACAGACCAAGTCAAAAGCTTTGCTCAAATCGAGGAAACAGGCATATACAGGTGTGCCCCTGTGGGTGTAGTACCTGACAGTATGCTTCAAGCACAATATGGCACTTTCTGTTGACAGCTGCGGTCTAAAACCAAATTGATTGTCATGCAGAACTATAGATTCGGCCAATTGTGCGTCCAGCACACTGTCAAGCACCTTAGCCACCACAGTCGCTAAAGATATCGGCCTATAATTATTTTTGTCGGAGATGTCTCCAGTCTTATTTTTAACTATGGGCACTATAATCGTTTTCATTAAATGTTCTGGCAAGTAGGAGTGACTTAAACATAATGAATAAAACATAGCTAGCACTCGTGCAATGTGAGGCCCGGCCATGTTGCAGATGCTCAATGCTAAGACCATCATGGCCAGGAGACTTCCCTCTTCTCATTTGCCGAATTGTTCGACCCACAACTTTTGCTGAAATTTTAAGGGTTAATCCCTCGCCATGGCCATGGGTCCCAGCACCGAGCATCGACCTCGACGAACCCAGTGGTGACCTCACAAAGAAGCGCTCTTTAAAAACACCAGCTATGCTTCCAGGATCAGAATGACCTTCAATACTCACAGGAAGGCCAGGCTTACAGTTCAGTTTCCTAGTATCTTTCCAAAAAGCAGAGAAATTCCTATCAGTACGCAGTGTCGCTAACCTATCCATTTTTATTTGTTCTTTATGATCTTGACACCACTTCAAACGTGATTTAAAAATCTTTCTACTTTCACACATTGTTTCATATATTCTTCCTGTTCTTGGCTTGCCATGATTAACCCAGTCCTGGAACTTCAGCCTGGCCATCCCGTGAGCTTCACTCACATGTCTGTTCCAGCCTATGATACACTTACCTCTATGCTGCCTATTTCCTCGACATGTAGCCTGCGCAGATGTACGAAGAGCGGTCACTATATTACAATACATGTCATCTAGTAAATGTTTATGATTTTGGTTACAACATACTTTGTCCCCACACTCAATAAAATCATGAGGAAAATCAATCAATCTCAATTGCTCATGACAATATTGCCTGTATTCTTGTGTTTGATTCAAGTTCCTGTTACCCCACCTTACTTCGCAATTTTCATCATATTTATTGGCATCATACAAGTTCGATACAGGATTAATGGCGTCAAATTTACACTCCAAATGTAGAGGAAAGTGATCAGACCACAGTATATCATAATTTATATGAACATCAATGACAGCATTAAATGCAGACTTTGTGACTAAGCAATGGTCTAACCAGCTTGACGTCCCATGAGCGTCACTTATGAAAGTGTAGGAGCCTGAGTCCACACCCAACTTGTCCACATCTACACAAACCAATTCATGCTCGGCACAAAATTGTGTCAACTCGCCGAAAAACAGTCCATTTGGGTGGGAGTTAAAATCACCTAGGACAAACACTGATTCAACATCCTCAATGTCTATTATAGCACTCACCAGTCCCAGACATTCCGTAAAATCCACTGTATTTTCAGCCCTCTCCGTAGGCATGTAAACACTCATCACTATTAAGGTCTTATTATTAGATACAATTTTGATAGCACATACCCTTGGATTATCACTGTGTATCACTGAGACCTCACTGAAAACACTTTTCCTCCACAAGATTGCAACTCCTCCGAATGGCCTACCGACCAGCATTCCTGCCGAGGTGTCCACTGCAGATGTTCCAGTGCTGCCAAACTCGATATCTATATTACTTAGGTACGAGATTTCCTCGGGCAATAGCCATGTTTCCTGTAAGGCTATAATGTCACAACTTCTGCACAATTCCTTTATACTTTCGCTTGACCTCTTGACATTTTTGCAGTTGAAACTAACCATATTATATATATTATGACTATCCATTAGTTGGTTGTTTATGTTCTTTATCCACAAAAGAATTGGGCTTAAAATTTACAAAACGCCGGAATAAAATACCTTGCGGCCACAATTTTTCCTCAAGAAATACTTGCAACTTATACTTAGGAACAAGAACCTTGTAGGCGTTATATTCCGTCTCATACCTTTTGTTTATTTTATGCAAGGAGACAGTCTCCCGCGTTTTCTGTCGTATGTACTCAATAATATCATTCTCAGTGGTGTCCTTGTGCACATGACTGATAAATACGGGAACTTTCAAATCAGCCACTTTAAATCGCCCGTCAGTATTACTGGACGTACCCAACACACTAATTAATCGTTTCTTAAATTTTGATTTACGTCTTTCTACCGTTTTCCACTGCCCGTCATCATTATGCCGACTCCCAATATTACAAGGAAGCGAAGACAACACCTCCGACATTGTTTTATTGTTTTGTTTACTACAGTTAATAAACTCTTCGACGCACTGTCCCGTTATCTCACGTGACGTCAAATCAGCTGATAAAGCTGGATTCATCTGTGTTTGACTTATTTGTGACGTCGCGGCAATGTTTACTATATCACCACTATTGCACTCGGGATGATTGGAGTCACAATCAGAAATTAATTTTGGAGATCCCTGGGATGATATTTGGGCTATTCTGGGTTCGGATTCATTATTAATGTACCCACCATGCTTAGAATGTATGTTGGAGGCATCATACAACAACGGAATCGATTTAATTGTATGAAGTTCCGCCTTGAGCCCTTCTAAATCCTCCTGACTTGCATACCTACTTTTTATATCTTTGACCTCAGACTGCAATAAAATTATGTCTTTGAGTAATTTCGTCACATCTAGATGATCAAATGTGATTGGGGGTAGTTTGCTCAAGTCTCGCGCTACAAAGATTGGTATTTTATCAGGATCTGTACTCTTTAGAAGGGCCACTATGTCTTCCAGGTCACGATTTTCCTTTCCTTTATTTTTCCTGGTGATCTTTTTTCTATCCGTCGGCACACATTCGAAGAGCAACGACTTCGAATTTTTTATTTCCTCCGGGGAAAACGCAGATACACAAATTCTCGTTAAACTGTCCTCGTCAATTACTGAGATTTTATTACTTATGTACGCTAACATTTCATCTATCACGATGTTACAATTAATACACTTTAAAGTGTCCGTCATTATAACGTTCACTCGGTAACTCGTAAATGGGTCAAGTACACGTCTGCCCCCATTAAGCGCGCGCGCAAACTGTTTATGAATTGACAGTATTGTTGTTTTAATTCTGGTTGTTTTCGGAAACGAGCCTCTAAATTAAAGAACCGCCTTTTAGCTAAATTATAGGAATTGCCTAAACAATCTATGCTATCACGAAGTGGCAACCCTACACAGAATTGACCATTACTAGTGCGAGTAGTGTTGGCGAGATAATGTTGCTCACACAATTTTTCTTCACTACTCGGGGGCCTTTTCTGAGGAAAGTTCTCAAGTTCCCAGAATTTAGATAACTCATCATGTATATTACTAGAACTGTCATCATTTGAGACAAAATTGCACATGACTGAGTTAATTTGGTTTTCGTTAAAACAAGGGAGTGAACCCGTAACGAGCCATCCGAACTTTGACGCCTGAAGCTTAGGATAACCATTTCCTAACGAATGCTGCTGGGCACTAATAATGTCCCAAAATAAGTCCGCTCCGATCAAAATATTGATTGGTGATGGTTCATTTAAAGTGGGATCAGCTAATTGAAAACCTTGAATGTTTAACCTGTTTAAATCAAAATGTGATTTAGGTAAGTTGCCGGTAATTTGCGGCAATACTAAACATGAAACCGTCACATTGAAGGAACTTGTTTCAGAATGAATGCGTAGAATACAGCGTTCTGTGTTAATATTTAATTTTGTGTTACCAATGCCTACTATGGTAGTGTCTGATGGCTGAGGAATCAGGTTTAGATGGCGCTTTACGGCCTGTGTGATGATTGTCGACTGACTCCCGCTGTCGAGCAAAGCTCGCACTGTCATAGTTTCGTTGGTGGCTGGGTTGGTAACCTTTACTCGAGCAGTACACAAAAGTACTTCAGAAGAGCATGTTGAGGACATACTCGTAGTAATGGAATTAACTGAATTGGAATTTTGGATTTCTTCTGATTTATGAAGAATAGAATTATGACGCAATTTGCAATGACGACATGTAGCTGAAAGACGACAACGTTTAGCTATGTGACCAGATCTCAGACAATTTTCACATAATTTGTTGGAAGAAACGAAGGCTAACCTATCCTCTAATGAGCTCGATTTAAATGAGGGACACTCATATAAGCGATGACTATTCTTGCAAAATAAACATTCCGGTATTTTAGAAGTGTTGCCATCGTTAGGTATAGCCACTAAAGACTTAGAACTGTTATGTTTGTTTGGATTATTAGATGTCTGTTTTGGTTTATTGTCTTGATGGTCATGTTTATGGCGATAAACGGTCTCTAATACATCAGCTCGACTTTTAAGAAATCTGAAAAAATCATTAAGTGAAGGTATGTCACTCAAACAATTAACATGTTCCTCCCACTTATAATATGTACTAGAATTTAATTTCCCTGCAATGAAATATATAATCAAAACATCCCATTTGTCCGTAGGAAGCCCTAATGAATTAAGTGCGCGTAAGTTTTTAGTTACGTGATCAATAATATATCTTAAAGATTTGTCATTTTCTTGAACGGAATTAACGTTGAACAAAGATTTAAGGTGGTTATTTATCAATTGACGTTTATTATCGTAACGCTCACATAAAAGCTTCCATGCTTCGGAATAATTACCCTGAGAAACTTCCAAATTTGCGATAACCCGAGCTGCTTCTCCTTCAAGATATGATTGTAAATAATGATATTTGTGAATACTTTCGATTTTGTTGTTATTATGAACCAGTGAAAGAAACGTTTCTTTAAATTCGAGCCACTTGAAATACGTACCATCGAAATTTGGAATTTTAATCACTGGCAATTTAAATCCTAACGCATTACAACTGTGATCGTTATGGTGACATGTTGCTATGGAAGAATTATTTTGAGATTTATTCTCATAATTTTGGAGGTTTGAATGTTTTTTAATTAAACCTTGAACTAGGGCAATGCAATGGTAAAAATCGTTTTCAATTAAATCTCTAGTAACTAGTTCGCTACTTTGATTGTCCGCGTTGTGAATTTCTATTAAGTTCTGCACCTCATCGAAATCAATGAATAGCGCCTCAAATTTGGATAGCTTCAATGCGAGTTTACTTATTTCTAGATCTGAAATAGATTCTGATGACGCTAAGCTATCGAGACTTAATTTAAATTTCGTTACGCGTCCTCTGATAGAACCGCGTTTACTTATTAGTTCTTTTAACATTAAAGGTTCAGTCATTTTTATAAACTCGCAATGAGCCAACACAACAGAAGTCAATCAATAGATAACAAATATGTATGTATATAGCATACGATACGCTCCTCGCTTTGTTGATCAGCTGATGTCCTGGGCCGCGCGTAGACTGCATGCACGCGAGCTATGCAGGTGGGGGCGCCGTCAGTCAGGTAAAAGCGATGCTCAAGCGATGCCGTGTCACCAGTCACAACGCACGATCCTAGAATAAATCAAATCCGTACGTCTTAGTAAACTGATAACAATAACTAATTACTCGTATGATGAAACGATTACGGTTTGTAAATTACAGTTAAACTCGGGAGATATTTACTATGTAAGTTATATAAAGGTAGAAATGAGTGAAAAATGGGATATAGAATCGATAAAAGTGGAATGAGTTTATAAAATCGCTAGGTTTGAGTAACAGTAAAAGAATTATTAACTTGTAAGTTAGCAGTTAACTGTGCTTCAATTTAAGATGGCGGGCGGTAAGTTTATGTGTAGGTGAAATTAAATGGACTAATATGTGATTTACTTCTCCCGTTCAGCCCTGTTTCGAGCGTAATATTATCAAATATTATGGTGAGGTACGATAGACACAAATAAATAGCTAGAAATTTCACTTGACTTCGAGAAACTAAACCCGCTAAATGCACAGATTAAGGCATGACTAAATGGGTATGTTAGTAAGATGGAACGAGCTCACTTTAAATAGGCAGGCAGCTTTTCCCAGCAGTATTTTGTAGGCAGCAGCGGTGGGTTGTGATTCCTTTGACTCGTTCTCAAGGTGGACCTGACTCGATCGGAGTTCTGTAGTCCCAGCAAAGTTCCCAGAATGGCTTGGCGAAGGCAAGGTAGCTCGACCCAGGTAAAAGTAGGATGCCAGTCCACAGGCACGGCGATCTTGGTTTCTCAACACGGCCTTTCGTTGGTGCTGGTCGATTTCGTCCGGCGTCGACGATGTCCTTCAAGTGCCCTTGACGCGGGAACAATCTGAGTGACTATTTAGCTTTGACCCGACGATTGCATGTCCTGTCACGGTCGCCAATTTTGTTTATGATAAATTAAACAAATAAATTTTGGAAATATGGTTTTATGGACTTTTTAACAGTTTAACAATTTATAATTTTTATAGCAGAAGGAACAATGATAAGATGGCTGGCTTCGCGCGAATGAATGAATGTACAATATTTTGATTGAATGAACGATCTGTTTGAATTGAGCGAATGTGTCGTAGACAGTCAGCAACAGCAGGGGCCCAGCCGGGTCGAAGCCTACTGGGGCCAGGGTTATCCGAAAGGGAGCTCGAGCCCCGGTATGAAGGCTTGAAGGAACGGGATGGGTTTTTTAGTCAATAAGAGTCTGACACTATCTCCCGCTCCGCCCAAGAGCGGGGGTTGTCATAGGATGATTGGATCATCGGAAAAAAAAGCCACTTTATAGAAAAACATCTCAATGTTTTTCTACAAAGTGGTTCGTGGAACAAAATAAATCTTAAAATTAATGTTAAACGCTGTTTAGCCGAGTGATAGCTTTTAATAGTTTTTCAGAAATTGTAAAGTAATTGCTTACGTCTCCGTCATGTTTTATGTATCGGATTAACCTTTTAGTCTGAAAGTGATTTTTTGTTTTTGATCCTTTTGGCTCGTTTCTCAATTGATTGAAGTGCGAGAGATATATATGCTTGTTCTCCCTCTACGCATGTCTCGCGCTCACCTAAGCAAAAATAGAGCTAGAAATATCTACCTACTCTGATTCAATGAAAAACAAAAATCTCTGTAATATTTGTATTTGTATGTGGGTAGTTCATTAGCGATGTAGGTAATATCTAAATTATAAAAGCTTTTTGTTTGGACGAAAAACAAATAAAAAATACCATTTTTATTATAAAAATCAAATATATTCAAGTACGTACCTACTTACGTATTTTATTTACGAAAATAATACTAGTTAATAAACAAAATAATACCTATGTAGTACCTAACTACCTACTCACTTTACAATAAATTACATGAAAAATAATAGGTTTAAATTATAGCTATTGTTTTTCGCCTAATTAACTCTAAACAATGGTATTATTTGAAGGAGTGCGTAGTTGTTTACAAATTAAGGCTTTTGTTTTTCTGGACGAGATATTTATTTTATTATTAGGGTTCCGTACCTCAAAAGGAAAAAACGGAACCCTTGTAAGGGTGTATGTGTAAACTCTAGTATGTACCTAAATATATTATACTCTATATTGTACTCTTTAGTATATAATGTTGATTATTCTATTAAACAGTCAGTTCTAATGCAGCACTCGAGGGTTTCATTTCTCTCCTAATGCGTCCAACCTCACATGGCGACCCTGCCAAACGCGAGTTTACGGGCATCGTATAACGTTCCCTATATGGACAAGTTATTTTAAACAAAAGTCGCGATGTGTTCTCCGAGTGATTTTGTGAGAGACTGTACTATAAGTCGAATAATTCGTGTCGCATATTGTTCCTGTGCCGTTTATTTTCCAAAAACATGGGAGGCCAACAATCAAAACAGGAGGAGGTCATAATTGCCCAGACTGCGGCGGGAAATGGAGAAAATCACACTGTGGTTGATGAGATTAGAGGTCATTTGAGTGTGACAAATATTTTGCTGATAGTGCTCGTGATTGCTGCCCTGTTCGTCCTGCTGGTGTTTGCATACAGGGTGTACAAACGATGTCACGTGCAATGGATACAACAGGAGGTCAATCGGAATGGTCTACGGAGATCCTTTTTCCGAAACAACTCTGCTTTTAAGACTGAAGAAGGCGTCGTGTAAGGCTTACCAGTGAGTGTTCAAAAAAAAAAAAAAAAGTGAGTGAGCAGTGTTTTATGGTCATTTATAAAGTGAAATCAGTGGCGTACGCATAATGGTATGAGAACATTATTTTAATTTAATTATAAGGGTATGGTATCTTTTGTTATAAGCAAGTGTACTCATTTAGATAATAATCAATATGTGTCTAGGTAATGGCAGATATATTAACTGAATTATATAATGATTTAAAAGCTATTAGAACATATTTAATTAAAATCGGCCCTAAGAGAAGGCAAATAAATATATGTAAAGTTAAACTACAGGAGGCAAGTAGGATACATGAACAATATCTTCCTGTTGTAGAATATTTAAATTCTGAAATTAAATGTGGAAATATAAAAGGTAATGACGTTTTACAAATTAACAAAATATGTTCTGAATTTTGTATGTTGTATAAGGAAATAAGTGAGTTGTGTGAAATTACTCCAAGTTCAATTACTGAAGACGAGACACAATTATCTTTAAAAATGAATACTTTCGATTTAAAGGTTGCCTTGAATCTGATACCTACTATGACTAATGATGAGTCCAATATTAAACAGATTATAGATAATGTAGAATATTATGGTGCATTACTGACAAATAAACAATGTCAAGATAATTTAATTCAATTCATACTAAAAAGTAGATTGTCTCAGTCGGCTAAATTACAATTAAAGCCATCATATTCGAGCGTCAGTGATTTAGTGCGTGAGATGAGGATGCATCTTTTACCCAAAAAATCTGCTTCAGCTATTCAAAGTCAGCTTCAAAATAGTAAACAAAACGAAAAGTCTTTAAAAGAGTTTGGTGATGACATCTCTAAATTGATGGTGGATCTTACAATTTCACAGGCAAACGGGAATACTTCAAATTTTGATGTGTTGAAACCATTAAACGAAAAATTTGCGATAAAAAGGTTCGCCGATGGTCTGCGAAATCGTAGGCTCAGCACGATCATAGCGGCGAGAAATTTTGATAGTTTAAAAGATGCTATACAAGCAGCTCAGGATGAGGAAATTTCGACGTCAGCCACATCAGCTGAAATTATGAATTTTCAAAGCAATTCTAATAGTTACAGATCAAGGACAAATCGTTATAGAGGACCCCGAGGCAGGGGAAGCGGTAGAGTATTTACGCAGCAAGGCAATTTTCGAGGCTACGGTCGAGGCTATTATCAGGCGCCACCAGGTAGAGGTCGTGGTGCATGGCGTGGTGAATATCGAGGTAAGTACAATAATCATCAATTTCCTAGAAACCAAAGGGTACGCAACAAACATTTACATGTTTTATCAGAATCGGAAAATGTGACCAAAAATAATGAATCAAAATTTTTTCGTGACGAACAATGACATCATTTTTGCTAGTGACAGTAGTTGTATTATAAGTTTATCTTTACATGACCAAATATGTTCGTGGCTTGTCGATACCGGAGCATCAATTTCTGCCATTAGGTATAAACATGTATTAGATCATAACATTCCAATGTTCGAAGAGAGTGTTACTATAAAAGGAATCGGGGGCAAAGTGCAAGCCATTGGATATGTTTATTTAAAATTGTATGCGTGTAACATGTACTTTGAAAATAAGTTTTATGTATTCGAAAATTTACCTTGCGAGCCATTAGGTATATTAGGTAAAGACTTTTTGACAACTTATAAGGCAATGTTAGATTTAGGAAACAGAAAGGTTTCTTTAACTGATTTGAATAACAGGAAATTGACATTACCATTATTAGCTAAAGATAATTGCCTAAAAATAGGATCACGTTGCGAATCAATTCATTACATACGAACGGACATGGTTGAAGAATGTGTAGTTTGTTCGGCTGAAATTCAACAAGGTGTGTTCTTAGCAAGCTCTATAGCTAAACCGGTAAATGGGTTCATACCAATAAAAATTTTAAACACCACGGATAAAGAATTGAAATTGACGAATTTTAAATGTGATTTACATAAATTAAATGAATATAATTTATGTTTATTTCAAAACACGGATAAGTATGCAGATAGGATAAAGCAATTGTTTAGTGAATTAAAATTAAATTATTTGTCCGGAGAAGAACGAAATTCAATAGAGCAGTTATGCGCGAAATATAGCGATATATTTTATCTACCAGGCGACGAATTAACAACTACAAATGTGTACACACATTCAATTTCTTTGAAGTCTAATATTAATCCTATTTTTACAAAACCGTATCGTTTACCGCATTCACAAAAAACTGAAATAAAAAATCAAATTAATAAAATGCTGAGTGACGGTATAATAGAACCATGCAATAGCGAGTGGTCCAGCCCTATATTATTAGTGCCAAAGAAAGTCGACTCCAGTAATAATAAAAAATGGCGGTTGGTAGTTGACTACCGAAAGTTAAATAATAGTATCGAAGATGACAATTTTCCTTTGCCGGATATATCAGAAATTTTGGATTCTTTATCGGGATCAATTTATTTCACACATCTTGATTTATACCAAGGCTACTACAATGTAAAATTAGATGAAAATAGTAGGAAGTATACTGCGTTTTGCTCGGGTCAGTATCAGATGACGCGAATGCCAATGGGGCTGAAAACAAGTCCCGCATCTTTTTCTCGTATGATGACCATGGCTATGTCAGGCTTAACATACGAGAAGTGCTTCATTTATTTAGACGATTTGATTATTTTTGGCCGAAATTTAGAAGACCATAATAAAAATTTACAAGAAGTTTTTAATAGATTGAGAGAAGTAAATTTAAAACTCAACCCTTTAAAGTGTGAATTTTTAAGAAAACAAATATTGTATTTAGGACACGTTGTATCAGGAGACGGTATAATGCCAGACCCAGAAAAAACTAACGTCATCAAAAATTACCCCCGTCCAACTAATGCAAATGAATTGAAACGTTTTATTGCATTTTTAAATTATTATCGAAAATTCGTGCCCCATTTTGCTAAATTGGCTTACAGTCTCAATTATTTAACAAAGAAAAATGTTCCATTTATCTGGACAGATGAGTGTCAACAAAGTTTTGAGTCATTAAAGGAAAGATTAATTAAACCCCCAGTATTACAATATCCCGATTTCTCAGAAAAAAATCAGTTTGTATTACAGACAGATGCATCTAATTTTGCATTAGGAGCAGTTCTTTCAAATAAAGACGGTCGACCTGTGGCTTACACAAGCCGCAGCTTAAATAAAGCTGAGAAAAATTACCCGACAATCGAAAAGGAATTACTCGCTATTGTATGGGCCATCAAACATTTTAGGCCTTACTTGTATGGTCGCTCATTTATAATAAGAACGGATCACAGGCCTTTGCTGTATTTATTTAATATGAAAGACCCGTCTAGTCGTCTCACTAAATTTAGACTTCAGTTAGAGGAATACAATTTTACAGTTGAGTACGTAAAGGGTTCCGACAACACGGCTGCAGACGTCTTGTCGCGAATTTCTAGCAAAGATTTAAAAGAGATGCAAGAAAACATTAATGTGATGACTCGAGCACAAAAGAAACGTTTGAATGTAAAATCCGTCCAATCGTCGGATAATATGGTATCTGCGAACGATCGGCCTGATCAACCGAAAGTTGTAGAAACACATATTAAGCCGAAAGAATTGGTCGAATTAACATTTATTAATAAGAAAAAATGGTTGGAGTATAAGAATAAAAGAATGATTAGTTATGAAGTAGAAATATTTTGTTACGTACCGAGTATGAATACGATATTTATAAAATTTACTGATTCTTCATCACGAGTATCGCGAAGCGAATTTGTGAAAGAGTTGGATACATTTTGTAAAATGATAAATGTAAATGAAATATGCATACTTAAAAATAAAAATAATGAAGATTTTACAACAAAAATGTTACAAGAAATAAAGACTAACAAATACTGGTCCGGACCACGTATATGCATAGTTAAAAATGTAAAACGGATTATTGATAAAGATGATGTACGTGTAATATTAAACGATTTCCATCTCTTGCCCACTAGTGGCCACGCGGGCATGAGAAGGATGTATAACAACATTAAGAAATATTACTACTGGACAGGCATGGAAAAGGACATAAAATCATTTGTCCAACGTTGCCATAAATGTCAAACTCAAAAACATTCTGTACCGGTTAAAGAACCGATGGTGATAACAACAACAGCAAATTGGGCATTTGAAAAAATATTTCTTGATTTGGTAGGGCCCTTAGATAGAGATCAAAATAACTACTCTTATATATTAACACTCCAATGTGAGTTGAGCAAATATATCGAAGCGTATCCTTTAGTTTCTAAGAAATCAGATGAGGTAGCAAAGACCCTCGTTAATAATTTCATTTTAAGGTACGGAGTTCCAAAGGAGATCGCTACAGATAAAGGTTCCGAGTTCATGTCATCAGTGTTCAGGGAAGTATGCACACTTTTAAATATCAAACAATTAAATTCGACGGCGTACCACCATCAGAGCATCGGGGCGTTGGAAAACAACCACAAACATCTTGGTAACTATCTTAGAATCCAAACAGATAATCATCCTGAAATATGGAGCTCTTGGTTACCCTACTGGTGTTTCTGTTATAATACTTCAGTACATTCGGAAAGTAAATTTACGCCGTTTGAACTAGTTTTTGGTAGAAAATGCACACTTCCGAGTAATTTGTCAGGAGATACTGTTGAACCACTCTATAATCACGACAATTATGCACTAGAATTGAAATATCGAATTCAGACCTCTCAGAAAGAAGCACGAGACAATCTACTTAGTAGTAAATTGAAAAGAAAATGTAATTATGATAAAAGTATTAAAACTGTTTCCTATAAACCGAATGATTTGATTGTTATAAAAAATGAAAACTGTAATAAATTTAACTCTGTTTATTCAGGACCTTATACTGTAGTACGTGAATTGTCTCCAAATGTTGAAGTTATTAAAAATGGTAGACCTTATTTAGTACACAAAAATAGAACTAAGATGTATTATCCATAAGCAATTATATAATCATATAATAATTTTTTTTTTAGCTTACTACTGTATAAAAAAAAAAATGTATAGTATATACAACTATAATTTTTTTTTTCTTCTATGAGGGGAGATGTAAGGGTGTATGTGTAAACTCTAGTATGTACCTAAATATATTATACTCTATATTGTACTCTTTAGTATATAATGTTGATTATTCTATTAAACAGTCAGTTCTAATGCAGCACTCGAGGGTTTCATTTCTCTCCTAATGCGTCCAACCTCACACCCTTATAGGATCACTTTGTTGTCGGTCCGTCTATCTGTCTGACTGTCTGTCTGTCAAGACCCTTTATCTCGAGAACGCGTGGAGGTTTCGAGTTGAAATTACAACCATATACTCAAATCTGCGGTCTCTTCAAGCAGTGAAAAAATCAAACTTCTAAGTTAACGAATAAAAAAAAATACGGCCGTTTATGTCGCAAAAAAAAACGTATATTTTGATACTCTCAAATATCGAAATTCATAGGGTACTTTCCGTTGACCCAGAATCCTGAAATTCGGCATAAAGCAAAGTCTTATAGCACAGGTATATGAATAAATCTGAAAATAGTAAATCTGTTGTTACCTATGCCACAAAAAAAGAAAAAAAATGCAATTCGGAAAAATCTTCGAGACTCCGTTCGGGAATTGTAGTTTGCACGGCACCCTCAGTGCGCGAGTTCGACTCGCACTTGCCCAGATTTTTTCTTGTTGATTTAAATCCTGATCAATATTCTTTGCCATGAAGTTACAGAGGGTTATTGATATTATTAAAAAAAAAGAACACAAAAATATAAAAAAAAAAAACTAAAAATATCTAAGTAGATATTTTTAGTTTTTTTTTATCAGTTTCGTTTTATTTGTGTTTTTTGTATTTTATGTAAGTACATAAAATACAAAAAACACAAAAAAAAAAATACATTTAATAAAATAGCTTTTGTTTGTTCAAAAGTTCATGTTTACAGTTTGGGCCATCGCAACCTCCGCTGAGTGTATTAAATTATAATTTTGACATCAAAGTGAAAACAACGGTTGTTTCAAAAAGCTACTGAAACGGATTTTCTGATTCTATGAATTGCGAATTCTAGATATTTTGATCTTCAATTACACAAATAACAAACTACAGAGTTGCTGCTTAAATCCGTCATTATGATATAAAATTGAACCTAGAGGCTTTTTAAATATGAATGGTCGACATAGGAAAGTACATCCAGCAAAAGGTTTGGTATTCGAGTAACAATTTACATGGTATAACGTCGAAAAGTTATATATGATGAATAACTTTTTAATGATATCACGTAGGCTGCTTAGATATTGTACCTACAGGATTAAAATAACTTTTGTTTCTAACTACTTAGGTACCTACTTATCTGTGTTGTCGACTGTACCTATCCAATTAGGTACTGGACTCAATTTTTTTTTTGTTTTTATCAAAAAGCAATTTTATTTCCAAAATCGCGGGTAGAAACAAAATTTTCAAATTTGTTACAAAACCTTTCAAATCTGGTGGAACGGGTAACTGTCAAATAACAGTATAAGGATGCACATATGAAAATGTGACGTCACTTTCATTAGGCGTCACCCATCAAGCGTAAGCTTGCTGAAAAGAGATAGCGATATGCCCACCGCACTCTCAGTCTTCCTCAAACAAATATTTGCAATGATAATTACTACTTCATTTCATAACTAATTACGATGCAGGTTTCAGAAAAAAAAAAAATGTGTGATTTGTTGTTTAGCATAAGCATAGCATAATCAGCTTTATAATGATCCTACTGCTAGGACTGAGGCATCCTCTTTAGGAGAGGAATTAGGCCATAAACAACCACGCGAGCCCAGTGCGGGTTGGTGAATGTCACAAGTCTTTGAAATTTTGGTTGTAGGATATACCGGTTTCCTCACGATATTTTTTCTTTACCGTTTTGAGAGCAGTTGTGATGAAATAAATTACACAAAGTAATGCGCCTGGCTGGGTTTGAACCCGCGACCTGCAACTCGTAAGTCGGGACCGCTACCACTAGGCCACCACTGCTCTCCTTTGTTGTTTAACAAACGTATATCCAAAGAAATGTTAGGTACAGAAAGGAATTTACAAGGCGTGCGTGTGTCGTCGGTCTTTCTCGCCAGTGAAGTGTAGTGGGCTTGCGTCCCCGCATGTCATACGCGCCGTGGCCCGCGATGCAGCCCGATGAGTAACGAAGGTAGCCGACGGCGCCCGAACAATGAATTATTGTGCAAAAATAAGCATAGGCAAATACCCAATTATAAACTCGTACGTCTTTTATTTTCACTATTCAATCTCTCTTTGCTCAAAACTCATAAATTCAAACGAAACCAAATTCATAATCAGCGCAAAAGTTCCAGATTCTGATAAATAAGGTACTCGCAGAAAAGTTAGTGTTTAATTTCATATCCCTAGACTAGAGCGAGCTAAAACTCTGCCTAATTTAGTACGAAGTTTCCTCTCGTAAAATTTGTTAAATCGCTCTCTACCTATGGAGATTTTAATCGAATAAGCTGGTAGATTGCCGCAGATTTAGGACTCGTAATGAGAATATCGTTTTGAATGAGATAATTGGCCGTTTATTAAACGTAATGATGAGATAATGTTCAGGATTGCAGGAGCGTGGGCTGTTTGAAAGAGAGGTGGTAATATTGGATGTTTTGAGAATAGATTGTTACCTCTATAGAGTTCTATCATTGGACAACAGTATTGTAGAGTGACATCTACTTTACAACATAGGAACTAAAATTTCAAACCCTGCATCGCGGTTTCAGAGTTTTTCGCCCAATTAGAACACATTTTTATCAACAGTTAAAAAAAAGTATCGGGCAGGTGCCAGGACCAGACATCACCTGTCGCGTCAGAGGATCTGTCCTTTTAAACAGATGTTTGTGGGGCTTTATATCCCGTTCCATATACCTCTCTAAGCTATTGCTAAAGTACTATTGAATGCATTATTGAAGTATCTATTTATACACAAAAGAAAAATTATATATGAACGACGAAAATACTAATAAGTAAACATTGTTTGTTTGCCATGTTACTCATGTAAGTGACTGTAACCTTTTATGAGAATACATTTCTTTAAACTTAAATACAATACTGATACTATATGGAATTCCCTATCGAAGTCTGTGTTTCTCGATAACTATAACCTAGGGATCTTTAAGTCAAGAGTGAATAGGTTACTTCTAGGCAAGCGTACTGCATCGTCGGCCAATCTGTCACTTAAACAGCTCAATATAACTGGCTTGGTTGATGGCAAACGACCAAAAGGACGCAGCCCAAAAAGATGGGCAGATCAGGTCAGCTCCATATTGGGCATCTAATTGTACGGCGCACTTCATGAAGCCAAGTACCGACACAGATGACGAGACACTATCTGTAAATAGCTAATCCAACAGAAGTGGTCCCTTTGTTCTGCGGCAGCCATGGATCGTGTGATCGGAAATAGAACCCTAAGGATCTGGAAGAATAAGAAAAATAGAAGTGAGTTTTAGTCAGTAAAAGTTTGACACCCCCTTGCGCTCCGCACAAGAGCGAGAGAAGTCATTTAATGATTTCAGAACTAAAAAAAACCGAGCAAGTGAGAGTCGGACTCGCGCACTGAGGGTTCTTATGAAAACAATTCAATTACCGAACTGAGTTACGAACATTCTTCCGAAAAGCAATAAAAAAAATTGTGACAAAACTACAAAACACAGTTTTCAGATTTTTTCCCATACTTGTGTTACCTTGCTTCTTCATACCTCACGATTCTAGGTCAACGCGAAGTACTGTTTGAATTTTGATTCCCTAGAGAGTGTCGAAGTAAAAGTTTCTTGAGATATAAACGGCCGTGTTTTTGTTTTTCCGTTAACTTAAAAGTTTAATTTTTTCACAGCTTCAAGGGACCGCAGTTTTGAAATATGGTTTTAATTTCAATACGATACCTCCACGCGTTCCCAAGATAAAGGGTCTTGACAGACAGATAGATAGATAGATGGACAACAGAGTGATCCTATAAGGGCGTTTACACATTATGCCGCACCGGCAGCGGCACCGGCGCCGCTGCGCTAGCCCCCCTTGGATTTGTATGGAGTCTTAGGGTGTTTACACATTATGCCGCAGTGGTAGCGGTATCGCCGCCGCTGCGACGCCGCTGCACTGGACGCGCTGTATAGGCGGCGTTTGTGTCATTGGTTCTGCGATGAAATACCGCAGCTCTTGCGGCATCGCGGCGGCGAAAAACGCTGCCGCTGCGGCATAATGTGTAAACGCCCTTTGGGTTCAGTGTTTTCCTGTTGAGATATAAAACCCTATAAAGCAGGAACTTAACGACTTTCAGTAATAAAGACTATATCGCGAGAAGGAGGATGGATTTGCGGTGGATACAAAGTCTAGGTGTTCTCTGCGATTTTTTTTACAGCTTTTCAGTCACGCGCTCACGTATTCCAGTAAATTTTTATTAAGGTCATTGAGACTTGTACTTTCAACCTAGAATTTTTTACAGCCTATTTTACATCATGTTTATCACCATTCTTTTTTTCCAGGTATAGGTCAAAGACTCAGAAAAAATGACGCACAAAAATTCTGTTTAGAACATTTTTGTTTATATGACTATATAATTAATTTACTAGTGTAGCAGTCAGCTAAGGACAAACTGTTTTTTTTTTTAAATATGTTCAAGGATCAATGCCACTCCTTTCGGACGTCATTAAGTCTCATAATATTCCTCTACTTTCATATACATAATTTTTTGTATTATTTAGATTTTATTAGTATGTATCGTATACAGGGTTATTTGTAAAACACTAACAACCTTACAAGACTATTAGTTACATAATAAACAACAACTTTTGTTCTATGACTGAACAGGCTTTAGGATGAATTCCCTTATCCCATTCCGTCCCAAAAACCTCATATCCAAACCGCACAGCACCGCCTCTGACGGTGTAAGGAAAAAAACTAGGTTTCGAATCGAACGAGCCGGCCGGCTAACATATTCTACGCGCGCGCGATTAACAACCTCTGAAAATACCGTGAAATATCGTCTGAAAGTGCGTCCAAGATGATCCTGGATCCCAGCACCCGGTGAGTACCTGACTTCCAATTTTGTACCATCCTTGTAGCCTGTTTTTTAGAAACTTTTATATCGCGTCAGCCAACGTTGACGCTACACTTAATTCATACCTATTCATATTTTTGGTCCATTTCGAGCGCGAATACCTGTAGATTACAGTTTTTTCAGGCATTCTCAGGTTCAATTTCGAATGAAAACTCTGAGATTTGCTATATTTTTGCATTTTAAAAGTATTATCCTACAAAATTGTGTTGGTCATATTCGCCGTGTAACCCATGCGGATTCAGAGGTCATCTTAATTTAGTCGGATTATAGTCACAAAAATTCATGTAATTTACGTAATTTGTTGTAGAAATATTATTATCTATAACTATTCACGGTATTTATACACTTACAAACATTATTACATAACTATTTCACCTAAAGGTATCGATTTACACACTTAATAAATCTCAACTTAAGTTTGTTCGTATTTCGTACCTACCTACCTACTTATCATTCGAACAAAGCAAAATGGATGAAAGCAAATTAAAACTTCTTCAATCTCAACGCGAATATGTATATCGTGATATTCAAATCCTTTACGACTTATCAAAAACTATGATTCAAGATCGTTCAAAGGTATCGGCGTTCAAGGCGAGATATACTCGAATACATTCAATTCGCGAAGAATTCGTTTCGTTATGTAGTAACATACAAAGTTTGGAGTTAGCCATAAAACCTGACGCACGAGTGTGTCAAAAGTCTTTGAGTTCGTTTGACGATTTGTACTACGCCGTAATTAGTGCAGCGACTGATCTGCACATTACTGATAGGAGCGACAACGTCGACGGGCCGCCGCCTGCGACTTCCATGCAAACGGGACGTAACGCGCGGCTACCTAAGCTTGAGTTACCTAAATTCGACAGTAAAATTGAGAACTGGCAAGCATTTTATGATATTTATAAAACCTTAATTCACGACAACAATTCGATCTCACAAATAGAAAAATTTCACTATTTAGCGTCCTGTTTACAAGGCCCGGCCTCATCCATTGTCAAAGGGGTCCCTATGACCGCTGATAATTATGAAATTGTTTTTAATAGTTTGATCGAACGTTATCAAAACAAGCGAATTATAGCTTTGACATACTTAGATAAATTCATCAACCAGCCAGTTTTAAAATCGGGTAACTTCCAAGATTTACAAAGGTTAACAAACGAAATTTATGAGGCATACTATGCACTTCAAGCTTTAAAAATTGACGACTTAGGTGATTTTATCTTATTTTGTTTAACTTCGCGCGCACTGGACTCAGGCACGCGTGATCGTTTCGAATCGCAAAACATTTCTCAAATACCCACCTTTAATGAATTGTTAAAGTTTCTTCAAGATTATGTAAAAATCTTAGAAACTAGTCATTTATCTTCTAAATCTAATGTCAACAACAATTCTAACCCTCGTAACCTTGAGGGGAAAAAATCTTCGCCCGCGACCAGTAGGCAAAATAGCAGCGGATCCAAACGCTCATCTTATCTCACAAATTCCAACCCACCTGCAAATGTGACTTGTGCTCATTGCAGTGAAGCGCACTCGATTTATCGGTGCCCTATCTTTCAATCCTTAGATTCTCGTACTAGACTCGCGTTAGTACAAGGTAAACATAACATGTGTACCAATTGTTTACGTACAAATCACGTCATAGACAAATGCCTGTCTAAAATGTCTTGTACGATGTGTGGATTACGTCACCACACCCTATTGCATATTGATCCTTCGCCATCCAGCGTCGGCGCAACTACTGGAGCGAGCGTCACGGCTCACGCTCAGGCCGCCGTTCCCAACCGCGAGCTAGTCCTACTAGGAACATGTCAGGTGCGCGCGTTCAACACCGCCGCCGGCACTCAATGTACTGTACGGGCACTCGTGGACAGTGGGGCGCAGGAATGCTTTATCACCTCTGCGTGCGCACGCACGCTCGGGTTAAAACTCCACCGGTGTAATCTTAGCATAGCCGGACTAGGACAAAACTCAGTCACACAAGTAAAAGGGGTGGTGGAATGCACTATACGACCTGTACACGGTGATGCTCCACAATTTAATATCAAGCCAGTCGTATTAGACAACATCACTGCTCTAATACCTAGCGCTAAAGTACCGTCAGCTGTTCGTGAACGGTGCAACCATCTCGTGCTAGCTGATCGCGATTACGATATTCCCGCCAAAATTGATTTATTAATAGGAGCGGAGTTATTCCACGAAATCTATGACGGTCAACGTATCAATCTGGGGCCCGGTTTACCTGCAGCTATGCATAGCGTTTTTGGGTGGATTCTCACAGGGACAGTAAACTTTAATTCTGCACCATTAAACACCGCGTGCTCTTTAGTGGCCACCACATTCAAATTAGATGAACAAATTAAAAAGTTTTGGGAAGTGGAGGAACCACCGCGCGTTGTCATCACCGTACCCGAGAATGACATCTGCGAACGCTTGTACACTGATCTAACCTATCGCCAACCTGACGGACGATCCGTCGTACCCAACCTCTTAAAGGATAACAAATGCTCTTTGGGTGAATCTTACAATAGTACTTTATCGCGATTGACTCATCTTGAAAAGAAACTTAGTAGTCAAACTAAACTTAAATCCGATTATATTAACTTTATGCGTGAGTACGAGAATTTAAATCACATATATCCTGTACCTAACCCTGCGGTACCTACTCTCAATCCTTATCTTATCCCTCACAGTTGCGTCGTTCGCTCTAAGAGCACGACCACTAAACTGAGAGTAGTGTCTAAATCAACTTCAAAAATCTTAGGAGTCCAATATGACCCTGTGAGTGACAGTTTTGGTTACTCACAGTCCCCTATCGAGGACAGTAAATGCACCAAGCGTTCCATCTTATCTAGCGTCGCAAGTATTTCCGATCCTCTAGGGTGGCTTACACCTTGTATCCTAAAAGCCAAATTGCTCCTTCAAGATTTGTGGCGTCTTAATCTTTCATGGGACGAACCTGTGCCGAGAGACATCACACAAATATGGCGAAACTTTATAGCCGATCTCCATAACTTAAAACTAATAAAAATCCCTCGTAGGATTATATCATCTCAATCTAAGGAATTCCAGCTTATCGGATTTTGTGATGGATCCACCAAAGCATATGGATGCTGCGTTTATCTTCGTGTCGTTACCTCTCATGACGTACACGTTTCTCTTTCAGTTGCTAAGTCCAAGGTAGCACCTCTAAAAGTGTTGATTGTCAACCGTTTAGAGCTTTGCAGTGCTGTATTACTATCTAAAGTAATAAATCGCATTCAATCCTTGCTTAGTTCAAAACTCATTTTGAATAAATCTATCTTATTCACAGACAGCTCGACTGTATTGTCATGGTTAAACGCTGAGCCACATAAGCTTAAGACTTTCGTTGCGCACCGAGTGGTCCTAATTAACGACAGTCCTGTGCCTACTGAATGGCGACATGTGTCTACCCATGACAATCCAGCCGACATCTGTAGCCGTGGTTTATCGTGCTTATCTTTGTCTGATTCTCGAATCTGGTGGTCTGGTCCTCAGTGGCTATCTACTGAACTCTTCAACTGGCCTGTTTCAGCAGTAGAAGTATCCGATAACGTGCCAGAACTCAAGCCTGCATCACGCGCGTGTCATGCTAGTGCGACACGTGAAGCTGACGTGCTGGAGTCTATCATGGAACGCCACTCCTCTCTTTCCCAAGTTGAAAGAGTGGTTGCTTGGATATACCGTTTCATTAATAACGCAAAGGCTAAACGTTCAGAGCGTAACTTCTTACCTTACCTGACAGCCACTGAATTAAGCCAATCTTTAGATCAGATAACAAAGTATGTTCAACATCAAAGTCTTAGTGATGTCATATCTTTGATAGCATCCAAGAAACCTTTACCCAAACATTTATCTAAACTCTCTCCTTTTCTCGATACTCGCGGAATCTTGCGAGTGGGGGGACGTCTCAAGCACGCATCGTTACCAGGTCGCGTCAAACATCCATACCTCCTGCCTAAGATTTCTCGGTTAAGTACTCTTCTGATTGACCACTATCATAAAACTTATCTTCATTGTGGGCCACGCCTACTCCAATCTTTAATTATGCGTCGATTTTGGATACTCGGAGTTAGAAATCTTATCAGATCGCAGCTATCTAAATGCGTAACCTGTTTTAAAATCAAACCTCTTTCACTTCAACCTTTACAAGGTGATCTTCCACCTTCCCGATTACAACTGGGTCACTGTTTTCAAACAGTAGGCATCGACTTCGGAGGTCCTTTTATGATAAAAGAGAGTAAACGCCGTAACGCTAAAACTTATAAAGCTTACCTTTGCCTCATAGTCTGCCATGCCACTAAAGCCGTTCATCTCGAACTAGTTACTGAGCTCACATCTGAAGCATTCATAGCGGCTTTAGATCGTTTCGTGTCGCGGAGAGGACTCTGTCACTCTATAGTCACAGATGGTGGTACTAACTTCGTGGGTGCCAGACGTTATTTGTCGGAAGTTAACGAAATGCTAGACCGCGAGAGCAATAGTATTTCCAGTCAACTCGCTTCTCGAAGTATTACGTGGAAGCTCAATCCTCCTTCCGGTCCCTATTTCGGAGGCATCTTCGAGAGCGGAATAAAATCAACAAAATATCATCTCAAACGTGTCATAGGATCACAAATTTTGACTTACGAAGAATTTTATACTATCTTAACGAAGGTGGAAGCTATGTTAAACTCTAGACCCTTAGTGGAACTCTCTACCGATCCCGGTTAGGTTGACGCTCTTACAGCTGGTCACTTCCTTATCGGTCGACCTTTGGTATCTCTACCTGAACCGGTGTATGCTGAAAACGAGACCTTACGTACTCGATGGCAGCTTTTGCAGCGTCTATCTCAGAGCTTTTGGCGCACTTGGCAGAGGGACTATCTGCATACATTGCAACAGCGAATGAAATGGTTTAAACACGGTAACGGTCAGCCAAAATTGAACGATCTTGTAACCATTTATGAACCTAGCTTACCCGCTAACGAATGGAGACTTGGTCGCGTCGTCCAGCTCCACCCGGGCAAAGATAATATCATTCGTGTTGTGACAGTCAAAACGTCAAAAGGCTTACTTGTAAGACCAACTATCAAAATTTGTCCTCTTCCAATCGCTCAAAATAATTAATAACCCATATCAAATCATATCAAAAATCTATCAACTATTTTTTTTTTATTTTTTAAGAGTCTAACACTTGTTATTTTATTTATTTTTTCTCAATCATATACTTATTAAGTACATTTAACCAGCATAATCTCAACACTTAACATAAAACTATATCCGTACAGTGACATATCTGAATCTGCATGGACCGCAAGTCTCGAACTTCATCTATCTTATCTTATGAAATCCCTCGTTGATTTCAAGTGGGGGGATATGAACAGGCTTTAGGATGAATTCCCTTATCCCATTCCGTCCCAAAAACCTCATATCCAAACCGCACAGCACCGCCTCTGACGGTGTAAGGAAAAAAACTAGGTTTCGAATCGAACGAGCCGGCCGGCTAACATATTCTACGCGCGCGCGATTAACAACCTCTGAAAATACCGTGAAATATCGTCTGAAAGTGCGTCCAAGATGATCCTGGATCCCAGCACCCGGTGAGTACCTGACTTCCAATTTTGTACCATCCTTGTAGCCTGTTTTTTAGAAACTTTTATATCGCGTCAGCCAACGTTGACGCTACACTTAATTCATACCTATTCAATGACTTTATACAAAACATAATTACATTTACCAAAAAAAAACCTTCATCATCAGATTTCGTTGTTCTATCTAACACATTTCAACTCTGTATTTTGCTATACCTACCTACGTCTCCCGCGCACAATCTTAGCACCCCTCCGCTATTGTACTATCGTTCAGTAGTAACTTTCAATTTAAATATTTTTATTTTTGGATGAAAATCTGATGAACTAAATTATGATAAATTTTTAAAAGTCATAGAACAAAAGTTGTTGTTTATGATGTTCTTAACCTATCTATGACAAATGTTCAAATCAGCTGATTTATTTTCTTTATTTAAATAGATCAGTCTGATTGCAACACAATGCTATGATTTGTGTATGGTTACGCAACATCAAGTAATACAAATATAAAATAAGTAATAAAAAAATATAATGGCATATACCGAGAACTACATAATTCCATAAAGAGGTAGGTAAAACTGTTTTTGGCACGCCTATAATCCGACAGAAATGAGTTCCATATAATAGGCGCGAGCATATCCTCCTAAATACAGACTCATTACTACTGAGAATATAATTTAATTTTTTTTTCTAGCGAAAACATAAATCATTAAAAATTAAACCGTTTTGAACCCAGATTTGACGTCAGTGACGTCATCGTCAAATCACTGTTCAGTTACTTCACTTTTTTCTTCTCGATACAGTAACAAGATATATTATAGGGGCTCAGCAGGGTCGTAGCCTACTAGAGTCATGGGTTAAGTGAAAGTGACTCTGGGACCCAGGAATGAAGGAACAGGAACGTTGGATGATTTCCCGTCATAAAAAAGGTAAAAGCGCCAGGGTAGCCCGCATCATTTTAATGCACATAGGATTATGCCACAAAATATATAAGGTACAGAAGTCAATCTACATACAAAGCGCGCTCGAGTAACGCACACAAAGACACCGATCACAGACACGATGTCTCAGTCGCGTCTCGGATCACTCGTGGAACAATTCCGGCTCAAACGCTCATTAGTGTGCGTCCACCGAGCGTAGGTATAAAAAGTGAATTACATACATGAGATTGTCTTCTGTACCTATCTATTTTGTGATTACCCTGACCTGCAAAATGTAAAAAAAATAAACAAATTTAAAGTTAGCGGACTTCCTTGGAGCATTTTTTTACTGTTAATAGGCTCGCGCTTGACCATTATCTTGCCTGATGGAAAACGACGATAGAGCACGTTTGACAAGAAGTAACTTATTCATTCTTGACTTTAAGATCCCTAAGCAATCACCGGCATTACCTTTAAAGAAGGTAATATTGTCTCTTAAGGCGTATAGTCCCTTGAACCATCTGGCCGAAATTATGTGAACGCAACTCTCGCACTCGCCTAGGTGGCAGTACGCAAATCTGTGCTTTTATTTGCGTCCAGCAGCGCCCGGAAAGCGCTTTAAATCCATTTTCTCTGTGAGATATTGATTAATTTACATATGCAATGTTCACTTTGAAGAATATTTAACCACCAATTTTTATGTGTAAAAATGTTTCTAAAGGTCCAAGCCGTTTCGAAGGAGTAGAGAAAAATTGCGAAAAGTTGCGAAATTGCTAAATATTTTTTTTTGACAAAAGTATTATTTGTACGAAAAAATCAAATGTTGATATTATTGTTCATGAATCTATAATAAACATATATTTTTTTCAAACCAATTGACCTAGCCGTTACGGAGGAGTAGGCCTCAGAAAATCACTGTTTTATGGCACTTTTCGGGCGCTTGGCCCTTAATTAAAATACTTAGATATAAAAAAAAAATATCAAACAAAAATCAGTAACTGAACAAAATTTGTCCTTTGTCCTCAGAGATTACAAAGGTAATATGAAAGGCAAATAAAATGTATAACAGTTGATAATAGCATACGAAAGTTTGTCTGTTACCCCCTTGAGAGGTTACTTTCTCGATGAAATGTTGACCGTTGAACTCGATGCGAACATCGTCTATCTTGTTTTGCACGTGTATCTAACTAAGTGAAAGAACTGACTGAACAGAGTTGACTGGCCTGTTGGTCTAGTGGTTAGTAGCCCTGACTGCTATGCCGGAGGTCGTGGGTTCGACTCCCACCCAGGAAAATTGTCTATGTGATGAGCATGAACATTTGTTCTGTATCTGGGTGTAATTTATCTATAATATGTTTGTATTGTTACGCCATTAAACTTGAATACGCCATATCTTCGAGAAAATTATGAGTAGCACCCTACTATTAAAACGCATTGCTGTTCGAAAGATCTAGAATGGAGGTACCTAGTATACCTATCTCGAATAATCTTACATGGGTACATACCACTACTGTTATTCAAATAATAATAGTAGGTAGGTACATAGGTAGATAAGGAAAATGGTACTCTCCGCCTTTAACAATAGAGTCTAAATTCACGTGAAAGTGACTCTCGGTACATCGTGCAATAAAAATGATTTATAGGCCCCGCGACGCGACCCTATTGTTCTGAATCGATCTTGAGACGTCGGTATCTAGAATTTTCTTCGTTCCGCATATAAATATGAGCCCCCGGGCCGGAAGTGAGTCAGTTTGGATTTCGAATGAGAACAAGAGCGAACTACATAAGTGTGTGAAGTGATTTAATCTAACGACCTAAGCGATAGTGTAACGGTACTCTACTGTTAATTGCGATTCGGATTATTGTTGACTGGACTAATTTGTTCTTGTTTATGGTGAATAAAGTTCTCTGTTAGTAAATCGGCGTTTGATTACCCACGTACGCAACAGTATTTAGAAATATATAAGTATGTTTATCAGTTGTCTAGTACCCATAACAAGCTCAAGCTCTGCTTAGCTTGGGACTAGACGGCGTTTTGTGATAGTTGTGTAATATTATTATAATTATATGTTTATTCATCTAACAACATATACATATATTTTTAAATATTTCAGTACCTATAAAAAAAAACATTTAAAAATATAAAAATAGTATCCCACCGGTATCGGGAACAGGGTCCAAGCTACCGGCGGCGGTCAGGGCTCCAGAGAACGGAACCTCCTAACAATACGATTATTATTATTATTATTAGTTTTGCCACTGTCTCAGAAACAAAAGTAAAAGTGAAGAAAATGTTGGTTGCTAAGTAAATATTTATTATACTAAGATCCCAGAGCAATCTGAACTAACTTATTTTCACATGGATTTCGATGGTACCTGTGTGATTGTAGAGCTTCCCCTTGGAGAATCTTGGCAGGTACCAGGGGAGAAAAGAAACTAAAAATAAGAGTTACTTATTTTAAATTTTTATAGCTGCTTTTTATATGTATGTTTTGTAGAATATTATTCTAAAGTAGTCTCATGTCAGACACATTCCATGGACCAAAATGTCTGTGAGATGCTTTAGCTACACAATAAATAAATAAACTTTATTTATTTTTACATGTCTGATTTTTAAATATGTTAATAAGGTAACTATTATAAAGTTATATTTCATTAGTCAGACAAATTGTAGTGAGAAAACAACATGTGCGGCGACACTTAAGTAAAAACTGTTTTTTCATCGTGACGCAATCATACTATTAGACTAGTAATATATAGCCCAAAGTTTGTATACGTATGTGTGTGAATGTTTGTTACTCCTTGATGATAAAGCGGCTCTATTCATCTTTTCTTTGCTCTTTCTCTCGGTCCATCTACATGTATACTCATAACTGTTTGTTCTATTGCGTTACAATAAAATTGTACATTTTTTTTTCTATAATCTTTTGATGATTTTGGGCAACCATTGCCTCGAAAATGGTATATCTATTTTTTTTTTTGTAGGTGGGAGAATCATCTAATGACATCCTCCGTTTTTGGGCGGAGCGGAAGGGCAAGTCAGACTTTTGCTGACTACAAACCCACTCCTGTTCCTTCGTTGCTTTTCATACCAGAACCGAGTTACTTTTTTTTAGAAACAGACCCTTGGCTTCAGTAGGCATACGATATATTGCGTTCTGTAATTAGATTAAAAAATAACACAGGACACATTCTACTCGTATGTTCAATTTATTTTGTAGCCCAAACTACTGAGTCAATGTAATTCAATAAAAGAACTATTGTTTCGCCACCAATCGAGGTATAAAAGAAAAAAGTATTTAACTGTTCGACATGCCTCACGAGTTAGTCAATTGAAAATGAATTAACGTGTCTATTGTTACATTTTTAGAAAAATGTGAGGCTAAGTCCAATTGTTTCACCATTGTAGTCGAGAATCGTCAACTCTTGGATATTTGCCCGACTCTGAGCTGCGTCATATTCGTCTGCTGGTATTTTTTCTTTGGAAGTATTTTTTTTTTATGGTGGGAAATATCATCCAATCCCTCGCTCTTGGGCGGAGCGAGAGATAGTGTCAGACTCTTACGGGCTAAAAGCCCACCCCGTACCTTCTGGCCTTCATACCGGGGCTCGAGTTCCCTTTCAGATAACCCTGGCCCCAGTAGGCTTCGACCCAGCTGGGCCCCTGCTGTTGCTGACAACTCCTTGAGGCGCGCGGGAACAGTGCGCGCCGTCGACGACTTGGGCTTGGTCCGGACAGGTACCGGACGGCCGGACAGCGAGCTACCCATTGCTCACTGTCCGCAAGCCCGCGCCTATGGTGGCCGGAAATCGGGTTCGGAATCCCGGCAGCGGCGGCAAGAGCGCCGTTGCTTGATGCGGTCGGCCTCCTCCTTCGCGAGCATTACTGCTTCGCAGAAGTCGGCGACCGCCTGCCACTCCTCCTCGCTCCGGACCATGGCCTCAACCAAGGCCCGACGCGAGAGGTCTCCGCTTTTTGGGAGGTATGATATCATCTAAAGACTTTTTTTTTGAGAGAGTACATCCCTATCCCCTACAGACCCTAATTTTATTACAATCTAGCCTTATAAACAGACTACTAAGTAATTTAATTATATCCTAAACTAATAAATGGTCTTTCCTAAGAATGTGTCCAACAGCACTTTTCTTATTGTCTCTATTAAGGCACTTCGTTCTTGTATTTATTATGTAGAAATTATGCTACATAACACTGTTCACTACCACTAAACACTTACTCGAACGGTTTTTTTTAGTCTTCTCACTATAATATCCATGTGGTCGTGCAGCTGGATTGACACGACGTTCACATGCTGATAAAGTCGCCTTTCGTGATCTTCTGCAGAATTTTTTTTATTACTAGATGAACTCAGTTTTTAAATCCCGATGGAGGTCATCATTTCGTCTGGACCAAGGTGCATTTATAATTTCTCTTGGTACCTTATTCTGAAATCGTTGTATGACACTTATTTTGGTCTGTTTGGTGCAGCCCCACAGCTGAATACCATAAGTCGCCACCAGAACTTGTCTGTATAATAACAATTATTTCTGTACAGACAACATGGAATTTATTCCAAGCAGCCAATATATTATTTTGAATCGTAAGTCGAGTTCATCTCTTTTCTACTTGACGTGGGTTTTCCAGCGTACCTTAGGGTCAAGAGTCATATCCAAATTTGATTGTATTCTCAATTTTCTTTGGGAGGTGTGATAGGAGGTAGGAGAAATATTTAGATGAAGATTTCTTCCATTCTAGGGTGGAACGAGAGAGCATACCAGATTTTTTCGGACAAAAACCACCTTGCCGATGACGAGCAATAGGTAGCTCACGCCCGGACGTCTGGACGCCCGGTAAGGACTCAGCCTCAGTCATCAACGGAGCATAGTGTTCTACGAGCCACAAATAGATGTCAGTAAAACTGTTTGGGGCAAAGCAGGGTTATGACCGCTTGAGCCACAGGAAATTTCTGAAAAGGAAACCCGCGGTCTTAAAAAAAAGCCCCAAAAAAACATTGGTCAAAAGTAGGAAGATGATGATTTGATTTGAGAATAAGCTCGTATTGACCCACTGCTAGTGAAAGGTTTCCCTTCCTTACTTCCAATGATTACGATTTTTTTTTTGTTTTTTATTGTTCCGTACCTCAAAAGGAAAAAAGGAATCCTGATAGGATCATTTTGTTGTCCGTCTATCTGTCTGTCAAGATCCTTTATCTCGGGAACGCGTGAAGGTATCGAGTTGAAATTAAACTTTACGTTTCACGCTTTGATGTTTTTTGGGGCATAAACGTCCGTATCTTTTTTGTCTTTAATTCAGAAGTTTGACTTTTTCACATCTTCACAGACTTGAGTATATAATTATGAGAAAAATATTGAGTATATTAAAATTAAAAATTTCAACTCGATACCTCCACGCTTTCTCGAGATAAAAGTCTTGTTAGACAGCCGCAAGGACAACAAAGTGACACTAAAAGGATTCCGTTTTTTCCTTGTGAGTTATGGAACCCTAAAATAAAAAAAACACTATTGAGAATTAATTAATTAACTCATCGAATGCCGTAATTAGAGACACAATAGAAAGACAATTGCTTATGTCGAACTGTGTAACTTTTTTTTTTTTTTTATGATGGGAAAAAAACATGCATTGACATCCCCCGCCCTTGGGTGGAGCGGGAGATAGTGTCAGACTCTTACTGACTAAAAGACCCACCCCGTTCCTTCTAGCCTTCATACCGGGGCTCGAGCGCCCTTTCGGATAACCCTGGCCCCAGTAGGCTTCGACCCGGCTGGGTCCCTGCTGTTGCTGACAACTCCTTGAGGCGCGCGGGAACAGTGCGCGCCGTCGACGCCTTGGGCTTGGTCCGGACAGTTACCGGACGGCCGGACAGTGAGCTACCCATTGCTCACTGTCCGCAAGCCCGCGTCTACGTTGGCCGGAAATCGGGATCAGAATCCCGGCGACGGCGGCGGCGATGACGCCGTTGCCTGATGCGTTCGGCCTCCTCCTTTGCGAGCATTACTGCTTCGCAGAAGTCGGCGACCGCCTGCCACTCCTCCTCGCTCCGGACCATGGCCTCAACCAAGGCCCGGCGCGAGAGGTCTCCGCCGCCGATCGCCCCCACGAGGGCACGGCGATGCTCCGCCCAAGCAGGGCACACCTCGACTGTGTGCTCCACCGTGTCCTCCGGGCGTTCCGCACAGTGGCGACACCCGGGCGTCACTTCCGCATGAATCGAGTGCAGGAAACTCCCGAACGAACCATGTCCGGTGAGTACCTGCGTCAAGCGGAAGGTAAGGACGTCGTGAGGTCTTTCCAGCCACGCCTCAAAGAGAGGACTTACCGCCATGATTGTGGCGTGCCCAGCACTGGGTTGCGATAGTCGTTGACGCCATTTCACCATGAGATCCCGCCGGAGCTCTGTCCGAAACTGTGTAACTTAAGACATTCGAAAGGTTAATTATTATTATTAATGTACATATTCAAAATTTTCAAAGCAACTAAAGAACGTTGTGAATGACGGAAACTGTGACTTAAGGAACTTCACAAGAACTCGGCAAGTTAGACGTCAGTTCTTTTATAAGCGATTTCATTTACAAAAGAAGTGAAACACAAGAAAGAAGTGATATAGAAGAGAATTACAGAAAACTTGGCCTCTCTTCACATTACCGTTTTTGTTGGGTTTTATTATACAGAAAAAGATACAAATATTATGATGAACCGTGATATAACAGCCAAAATATCAGTACCAATATTAATATCGACGCCACAGTATCAGTTTCAGCGACTCTTCATGCAAATATATCTGAATTTCTATGCACGGCCACAAGCCATAATAGTGCTTGTTTCTGAATGCATTCGAAATTGCAATCCGGGGAACAAAAGGCTTACGTTCTACTGCACTCTAGGTTCATCAAATATTAGAAATTTTCAGTAATTAATTAGTTTTAGTACCGAATTTACTGGTATTTATTACTGTGACTAGTATGTAATGTGAGTGCTACGAGGTAGTGCTACGAATTTTCGTAGCTGTGCTACGCGGCTACGTGGTTTCTATATTGCACACGCAGTGGTTTTATATCTCCCGAAGTCTCGAATAGCAAAAGCTACAATATTATCATATCATGTCGCTGAATGCAATAGCAAAATGCACGTGTATTATTGTTTGATGAAACATTCACGTGTATTTTAATTATAATAGGTCTGCGCATTGACAGATGTTCTAATTGTAAGATTTTTGTATGATTTTTTGAATTGCCAGGATATTTTGCTAATACAGTTTGTCTTCTTTAATAAGATTTTTTTTTTATAAATAATACTAATATTAAACGACTATTACACAACGCCGTCTTGTCTCAAGCTAAGCAGAGCTTATATTATGAGTACTGGACCACTGATAAACATACTTATATACGAGTATTTCTAAATACACGTACATACATTTTTTTTTAATTGATAAAAACTAGTGCTTGACTGCGATCCCATCTGATGGTTTAATTACAAATAAAATATTACAGAAAAATTACACCCAGACACAAAACAAATGACTGTGCTTATCACACAAACATTTGTCATAGCTGGAATCGAGCCACTAGACCAACAGGCCAGTCAAATGTAATGTCACATACACAAGGCACGCTGACCTGATTGTGTATGGAGAGATCTGTAAGCTATACAAATATTTGTCCATGCGGGAATGGGACCTGCGACACGTAGCGCAGCACCCGTGCCATCGAGTTTGACCACTTATCCCAATCCGATTTCCATTACTGAACAAAATAGTCCAAGAGGCAGACCCAGAACGGGTTCAATCATCAAAAAATTAAGCTCATACACTGATAACCCCATATTTGTCAATTACGACGCCCCGATTTTAGCGTGCCGTACAAATTGAAATCCGGTTCGGCGTCCACTAATGAAGCCATTGTAGTTCTGCCGTACCGGTTTTTACCGTGCAATTAACTCGACAATCCGGGCCGGTGCGGTCGGCTTAATCAGAACTGAACGCTGACACTTGAACAGTCGAGGGTTACCTATGATTTTGGGCCAGTAATCGTATTTGTAGGGAAAATTGTTAGTTTGGTATCGAATGAATTTTTTATTGTTTAGACAGGTTTTTGCTTTTGAGTGAAAAGTGCGTATTAGGGTGGCGGTCGAAATACTGACACGTGAGATTGTGATATTAGTTAAAAGGATCCAGCAGACTGGAGGTGAGCTAGTAGGTTTTTTACGATTGTTTTCACCGTTTAAAAAAAAACTACATAATATATAGATATATAAATACAAACGCCAATCTGAGTTTAACACACGACGTGCAACTTGTAAGAAATCTGAATCACATATTTCAAGTATACCATTTGAATTGTCAAAATGTTGGTCAGTCAAAAAAAGTAAAACTACTCGTAAATTGCACGTTCCAAAACGTAGATTTCTATAGAGAAACATGCAAGAAACTCCATAGATACTCGGCTCTAGGTCAGCCACTACTGCTCTTCACCTATATTATAGGTATACTGTTATAATAACTTCATGATTATGACAGTGTCTACCTTTCTCCAAAATCATAAAGCCAAAACTAGAATGGTGGAGGATAACCTATGATTTTGGGCCAGTAATCGTATTTGTAGAGAAAATTGTTAGTTCTATAGCAAATGAATGGTGTATTATTAAGACTATCTTTTGTTTTAGAGTGAAAAATATGTGTTAAGATATACCTGACAGATTTGCCTGTATAGTTGTAGCTTGTCAGGTACGCTTGCATTGAAACCTGCACGCTTAGCCAAGTTGTTATTCTGCAATCGTTAACGCTGTCGAAAAGTGATGAAACGTATGGGAATGACGTCATCTCAACGTAAAGTCGCGTGGTCGGAACAAACGAATAGAAAATTCGTAGCCAAGTTCACATCGTTCAAAATGATAGAATGAATTTCTACAACTTTTAACGCTACATCCTTAGATAAACAAACGCTACATTGTAGAACGAGCGGCCGACGCAGGTGCGTCAACATGGCTACCCACTTTTCGTTTTCTACAATTGCTGACACCGATTGGAGAACGGAATTCGACACGATACGGTTGTAACTTGGCTAGGGGGGCTGCACAGTTGTGCGACATATACGCTCCGGTTTACCGGTAAAACACAACTTTACAGGCTAACCTAGTCAGGTATACCCTAGTGTGTGAAGTGCAGACGTGCGAGGTTGCGATAGTAGTTGAGAGAACCCAGTAATTTACATTTGAGGTGAGTCTACCGGTTTCCTCACTATATTTTAACAGTTTTAAGAATAATCATGGTGATTAAATAAATATATAAAGTAAAACGTCTTCTTGCGTTTGACTTACGACGTGTAACTTGTAAATCGGCAACTAGTGCTCTTCGACTGCCTACATTATAAGTATGACTTATTTGACTTGAATTAATGTCCTATGTCCCCTAGACGGGGCAAAGGACGTCCTAAGTAATCCTCCATTGCGAACGGTTCTGAACGGTCTTGAGCCTCATGGATATGTGAAGCGGCAGCTCCGCTAGCCTATTAAGGCACACTAATCACTCGCTTGCCCGACAATCATGGAACCTTAAAATCGAAACAGTAAGAAAACTGACCGATAACATACCTTACAAGTGTACTGTTATATGAACTTTTTTGTTTTTAAATAAAGCAGTGCTTGACTGTAATCCCACCTAATTGTATGCAGTGATGCAATCGTTGATGGTGAATCATACCAAATTATTAAGAGCCTATTCACTTTAACCTTGAAATCATTTACATTATGGTGGGATGGGAAGATCTCAGCAGGAAAATTGTTCCAATGTAGAGGTGTTAACAACGTAAGGACGGACACTCGCCGTAAGTCGGGTAGAAAAATAATGGCGGAATCGAGTCATGTAATTCTTGCTCACATTGTCCAAAATGCACCCTGTAAAATACCAAAAAGCTGGTTACACAACGCCTGTGCTCCAAGCTTTGTACTCGTAGATTGGTGTTAAACAAATCGGGATCACCAATAAGCCTCTTCGCACGCCTTTTCACTGAGTTCAAAGCTACCAGGTGGAATTTTGCCGTACTAGCCCATATGCGGCTACAGTATGCGGCGGTGTGAAGTACCGCCGGATCTTTGCTTACGCGTTGTGTTTGCTTAGTTTTCTAGCAGGTCCCAACTTCGTGATTATGGCACATTATCCACCTATCTACAAAGTCACAGACTGTAGGTAACCCTCCACCGCTTTGGGTTATTTATGATTTTAGGCCAGTATTTGTAGGTAAAATAATAGTTCGAAATCGAATGAATGGTGTTTTTTTTGGGCTGCCTTTTGTTTTGAAAAATAAACAAAATGTGGAGTGTGTAACCAAAATACCACATCTACTACACAACATTTTAATTGGATTGGGCATTACTCTGTTCTTGTTTGCATACAATATTTTTAAGAACACTGAAAATAAATCAGAACGGATTTGAAAAATTCTTTTTATTGACGTTTTTAAATACAGCCTAGGTATGTGTTGAAGTTGTATGTGACCAAACTCATTCATTAAACCCCAAGCGAACACCAGCATTTGCTCACTCATTGTCTTTCTATTGTGTCTCTAATTAGGGTACCTATTCGAAAGGTTAAAGAATTATATAGTGATGTTTTTATTATTTTTCAGTTTAACCTTTTTGTGGTTCAGATAAGGATCTGGTTAAAAAGTAAGTGTTGGTTATAAATGTGTATCCTAATAATGATAATGTTATTGCAGTTGGTAAAATATTTCAAAGAAATAACAATTATTTTTACCAGAACTTAGTTGCTGTATTTTTAAGGTTTTTTGTATAACTAACGCGATATTTTGTAGGAACTTACTTAATGTCTTTATTTAATTAATTAAAGACTATTATTACATTTGAAACGCCCTAACTATGTGTTGAGCATTGGGATGGTAAATTGTAAATTCTATATGGCTATGACCTATACACTCTATAGCAGAATTTACAATTTCATGATATGGGCAAGGTTAGGTTAGTTTTAAAGTCGTCGAAATGGCCAAATTTAAGATATGGCTACAACAGATAAATATCAAAATAGCAAATGAAAAATTTGAACAAAACTGAAATTAATAATCAAATCATTCCATAACAGAGTTTAGCCCTGCCCTTCATCATAAATACCGTAATAATTGCCTTTACTAATACAAAATGATCCCAAAAAGGTATGCATATAATAGCTTCTTATTTTACATAAGGATAAACGTTTATACAGAATTAGAAATGCAAACTTAAAACGTGGAAATCAAACATTTAACTAAAGCCAGGCATTCATGATTTGACGTTCCGATTTGGCGATTAGTGGTGAGTTTCAAATGCCCCGGTTTTGCGTGCGTAGCCAACCTTAATTAGGAACGGCCTCTGCTCAATCAATGTGATGTACTATTTATTTGCATAATAAATTGCTGTAAGATGAGAATATATTTAGACTTAATTAGCTGAAACATTTTTTCAAGGTAAAACTGTAATTTCGTGTCGGAAATAAATCTTCCCGAATAAGCAAAAAATGTTGGTTTTCTTTTCAGTAAATTAGGTTGAAGAAGTAAAGAAAATTAGGTACAATTGGTTTGTTCAGAAGTTTTCTTTCAAGTTGAATGGGTATATTGTAAAAGTTTGGTTATTCTACTGGTACACAATTACTGAGTAACAGCTTTAGTTAAATCATAGGAAAAATAAACAGATAAAACGTTCAAAAGATATACTTAAAAAAAAATCCTGTTATGATAAAAGTTTCCTTTCCGTGTGTATTGATTTTTTTGGGGGGTAAAAATCATCTATATGACATTCCCCACCCTTGAGTGGAGCGTAAGATAGTGCCAGACTTTTACTGACTAGAAAACCCACCCCGTTCCTTCGTTGCCTTTCATACCGGGGCCAAGCCTTCCTTTCAGAATCAGACCCTTGGCCCTAATAGGCTTCAACCCTGCTGGGCCCCTACGGCACTGGGCCCCTAAGACACTGGGCCCCTACGGACCATGTTGGGGTCGGTTTTCAGTCTAAACGAATATAGCTGTGTACCAGTATTTTCTATGGTGTGACTGCCTACTTACTTGCATATAAAATTCCCACTGCTGGGACTTATGCCTTGGAAGAAAGTGGTTACGCAACGCGCGTCTCGTTATCGTCGGCTGACGCTGAAAATTAGCACTGTGGCTTTGTTCAATACATGAGGTCCAGCATTTTGTTGAGCGCTGGCCGTTTTGCGCGGATGTGTCGCATAACTTACTCTATTTTATTGATTTGTTATTGTTTTAATTCATTAAACCCCAAGCGAACACCGGCGTTCGCGTATTTATTGTCTTACTATTGTGTCTCAATAGTAAGACAATAAATTGACGGTATCTGAAAGGTTAATTTTTAAGTTATGTGCCATGTTTGTCGTAAATAAACTCTTTGTCTTTCTTTCTTTTTCTTTCTTTCAGAGCGGGTTGGTGGTTGGTTTATGTCTTAGAAGATATGTCATAACTTAACCTTAAGTTTTTAAATTTAGGACATGTCGCTTTGTGGGACATGGATGGCGAGAGATGTCATGCGGTGTTCCTTAAGGATCGGATCTGGGGCCGATCCTGTAGGGCATTGGTCTTGAGACATGGCCATCGCTGACATACAGCTCTAAGACTTAGGTCGGCTTCGGTAAGCGCGCGTTTTCGCTATGAACGTCTCGTGGTACGCTTCAAACATTTTCATACTTTTGACCTTACCTATCGCCGCCCCGCAGCTTAGCTACCGTTCCGTTAGTGGCGCGGTCGTGAACGGGCCGTAAGTCAGGGCCATTACCACTGAGCCACTACTCCTCTTCAACTGCTTATATAATACTGTTTACTCCATAATTATGGCACGGTGTCCATCTATCCTCAAAACTACTGACAAAAGATTTCGTCTCTGATATCATAGCCCAACTAATACTCGTAATAAAAAATAAAACTCTAGAATCCACATTTCATGCAGCCTAACTTGTTTTCCGGCCTGATACCTATGTACATTTCGTGTTCAACGAAGTTTTCACTACGAACGAGTTACTAAAAACAGTATTTTATAGCAAGCATAGTTTAAACTGGGACGAAGCTCAATGCGTACAAACATTATTGTGTTGGGTAGTTTAGAAAATTGCGCTGTTTATGTTTTTGTAAAGGAATAGTGTCACTAGCATGTGCATAGTAGAAGGGGAAGTCTATTTTTTTTATTGCTGATAGGATTTGGTATTTCCTATTAACTTTGGGCATAAAAGATGCTGAGATACCAGCTGTTTTTTGGGTACCACACCTCAAAAGAAAAAATGGAACCCTTATTGGATTACTTTGTTGTCCTTTGTCTGTCTGTCTGTCAAGACCATTTATCTCGGGAACGCGTAGAGGTATCGCGTTGAAATAAAAACTATATACTCAAATCTTCAGTCCCTTGAAGCGATAAAAAATCAATTTTCTGGGTTAACAAAAAAAAAAAGATACGGCTGTTTATGTCGCAAAAAACGTGTATTTTGACACTCTCAAGTGAATTAAAATTCATATGCCTTCCCATTAACCTAGAATCCTGAAGTTTGGCATGAAGCAAGGTCTCATAGTTCAACTTAAGCCGGTTTTTTTCGTAAAATCTCTCTTTCCGCTCTATAGAGTGTTAAAGGGAGCGAGAAAGAGTGTCAGATTTTTTCTAACTAAACCCACTTGTATTCCTTCAGTTGCGTTCTTTGTGCACCAGGTAACTCTTTCAAACAACCCCATTACCCTGGCAGGTATAACCTATAACATGCGATTCGATTTACAATTTTATTGACTTTGATGATATATTTATTCTTGTTGCGTCAGTATTTTCTTATAACGTACATACGTTACGAAATAATTGTTTATTATTTAGCATAAACACTATTTTTTAATGTTTCCAGTGCTGGCCTGAGTCAGGCCCTCTCTCTAGGGGAGGGAATATGCCGTAATCCACCACACGGGCCCAATGCGTGTTGGCGGATGTCACATGTCTTTGAATTTTTGGTTCTAGGACATGCCGATATCCTCACGATGTTTTCCTTCACAGTTTTGAGAGCAGAGGTGATGAAATAAATTACACTAAGTAATACGCCTATCCTGGTTTGAACCCGTGACCTACAACTCGGAAGTTAGGGCACTTACGACTTGACCAACACTGGTGTTTATTACTTATTACATACGCATTAATAAATTATAACTTTACTCCACCCACAAGCACCTACCTAATAAAACTGATTTGCATTCGTAAATTTTGCTGATCTGATCTATTTGGTGCAGTCGTGAAGCACACAATGTAATTCTTTTTCTATAAATCACAAGGTGCATAAAAAATAACTAGTCCACCATCTTCAGGAGTCCGCCATATTGGATTTAGAATGGCGTCACTGAGGTAAACATGCATTGTCATCTAAACTTAACATGTAAACAAAATTTAAGCTTAATCGGTTAAGAGTAACTGCCCTAAAGAAAGAAAGAAAGAAAGAATAGACATTTATTAATTCATTAAACCCCAAGTGAATTCGCCCTGTCATTGTCTTTCTATTGTGTCTCTAATGGACGACACACAAAATTATGAAACAATGTGTGCAGAAACTTAAAATAAAAACCTTTTCGAAATTAAATTTATTATATTAATTTTTTTTTTTGTAATAGGTTTTTATTTTTCACTTTTTCACCACCACTAAAAAGTACCCCTGAGCCAAACTTAAATACCCTATAGCTAGAGTGCATCTCATAACGATTCTAATAATCCCAAACACGGTTAGATTACATTAATTTACCTTCCAGCTTCATTATCAGATCAGTTCGATACATCCCCTCCCCCTTTTCTTTCAGTCAGTCATCGACTACACGTATAAACAAGGCAATTTTACTTGTTACCACAGTTATGCTATGATCCTATGAGGAGTTCTGTTTCATATCTTCGAAGTTCATGATCAGATCATAACAATATTTCTATGGACCAACTTGGAAGCATAACCTTTCAATCAAAAAAATAATTTTCAAAATCGGTCCACAATTTACCGAGCTATCGATGAACATACATAAAATAAAAAACAAAAAAATATTCAATCGAACATAGAACCTCCTCCTTTTCGAAGTCGGTTAATTAAATAATAAACAATAACATTGTTTGTCTCACCGTTTTGCCAAATAAGTTCAGTTCAGCACAATGCTTAACAAAAATTAATTCGGAAGATTTGGTAAACAACATTGCGAGTTAATAAAAAGCTTGTAATATCTAAGCTAAGCTGTTGACTCGCAAAAGTATTTACTGAGATTAATTTTTGTTATCCATGTAAACACAGTACCAATAAAAACGTTTTTCATTTTCTCCACCAAAAGCAAAAGCTTTAGTTTAAACGCAGCAGCATATTTTGCAGAAAAATAAACAGAATTCGCATGAGTACCTCACATTACTGCCAAAAAAGAAACTTCACTCAGTTTCAAGCCGCAAAGCAGTTAGCACTGCAGTGTTAAACTGATGCAGAGTTTTAAAAACGACGAATTTTTTCGGCTCTTTCCGACCAGCTTCGGGGAGCTTCGGACTTTTACTCGTTTTGGGAATCATGCTATATAACTGTTACATATGACGGTAGAGTAGCGTCTGGGTAGCTCAGGGATATTTGCATAGACACACATTGGCTGCTATAAAAAATTGGACAAGTGCGAGTTTTACTCGTACACTGATGGATCTGTATCACTTCGTTCGTATACATTCAAATGTAATTAGGTGATACATGTGTGGCAGTAATGTGGTGGTGATGCTTATATGTATCACCAAAACACATACACATGTAGTGTGTGATGGATCTGTAGGTATGTATTAGGTGTACCATATTTTGTTGCCCTTTTTGTTATTTGTCGTTAGTGTACCTACTTATGCACTGTAACTAGAAAACATTTTACATTACATTTTATAACAGAGTTTATTTTTATTTGTAACAATAGCAGGCACAATTTCCCTAAAAATTTAAAAGCACAAAAAAGGCCTTTTAAAAAATGTTTTAATGAAATCGATGTGGAAAAATGAACGAATGAAAAAAAAATAAAAAAAATGTTTTTGAATTTATCTCCCCTTGGGCACGGAACCATTTTTATATAGAAAGTTCTCAAATTACTGATGATTTTTTTGGAGAAAATTGTTAACTTTCACGTAAACAGATGCAGTTTTTAAAATATGCCTACACCTTTTCGTTACTGTTTTTAAGGTGAAAAATCGACATCTATCTTCTCCCATTCTAGGTGGAGTGAAAGGGAGGTTTTCACTGACTAAACCCTCATCAACTCAGCCGACAGACGTCCACTGTTGGACATAGGCCTCCCCCAAGCGTCTAAACCCTAGTGTTCCATTTTTATTTTTAGGTGGAAAAATCGTCCAATGTGTTTGAACTCTTCCCCCGCTCTTAGGCGGAGCGGGAGATAGTGTCAGACTTTAACTGACTAAAAACCCACTTCTATTCCTTTGTTGCCTTTTGTACCGGGGCCGGGGGGGTTCTTTAAAAAACTACTGCTCTAGGCACGGAACCCTAAAAACTAGTTAGTTAGGCCTCTAACGCAGGTGACATTCACTTGTTTATTGTGAGCGTAACAAGGTTTTGCGCAGCAGCCACTCAGACATAGAAATGGGGCTCTTTGTCTACAATGTACTAGATATGGTGGTTGAGTAGACAGCTGAGTACTTAGCACGCACGAGTCTCATCAATTCAGATGTTAATTTGACAGGTTTTGTTATTTGCGTCTATGTATTTGTGAAATTATACCGTACACGTGTAATATGCACGATTCAAGTACGTTAGACAGGGTGTTATGGTACTGCGGGATAGCTCGAAAGAGGTGCTGTGGCATTGGAAAGAGACGATAATGATGATGAATCAGAATCAGAAACGTTTATTTCAAATAGACCAATTACAGGCTCTTTTGAATTGTCAAAATGTCGGTCAGTCAAACAAGTGAAGCTAAATTGCACATTCCAAAGCGTAGATCTCTATGGAGAAAAACGTGCAAGAAACTTCTTAGACACTCTTTTAAATCGATGATGATGCCATCTAGCCGAATTCGGCCAAAGCGACCGTATTTCTCGGCTCTTCATGGTGGTTGTAAGCTCAGATCTGCTGCTCTGTCATGTGCCCTCATGTGACTTGTATATCCAACCTTGGCCAGGTCAGAACACCATTAACGGTGTTCATGATACATTATTGCTGTTGGTGGTTTAGCTTTGGTACGCCACGACCTCATTGGAATGTAAAGGGCAACTAAAAGAATATAAGGTGGGTTTCAGTCGGTTTTCTACCGGTTGCATTTCGGAGATTATGCGACGGAATCGCATAGCCTAATTCCGCCAAACCCGTTCCATCGTCGGACCACCAAACATACAGCGATTCGCCACCAGTACATGGTGGACATCCCACCTATAGAAACATTTTGGGAACACATTCATTGTGCGTACAGCTAAGGAGTGGAATTCCCTGCCGGAGTCCGTGTTTCCTGATGGCTACAACCCGGGTATCTTTAAGTCAAGAGTGAATAGATTACTTCTAGGTAAGCGCGTTCCAACGTCGGCCGCATCGTCGCTTTCCATCGGGTGACATAGCGGTCAAACGTGAACCTATCAACAATAAAAAAGACTGTGTAGGCCGCCCTCTTATTCCCTTCAGAGCAAAACATGTTATTTGTAGATTTCCTGCCTTAAAAAATATGTTATTTTTGTTGTTGTAGCCTTCCTCCATAATTGGACTATCCAACACTAAAAGAATTGTTCATTACAATCATATAGCTCCAGAGATTAGCGTGTTCAAACAGATAAACACAAAATTTTCTCCTCTATAATGTAGTGTAAATTAGATTTATGTATATTTGATTTGACTCAAAATCTCCTCACGGCTGTCGTCCGAAGGCCTTCGCAAGGTTCTGCAATACTTCAGTCACATTGCAAGGAAAGACGGCGGCAACCTCGAAAGGCTCATTGTGACCGGTAACGTGTATGGGAAAAGGCCTCGCGGGCGCAGCCCAATACGTTGGTCCGACCAGCAGGCTTACTCTTGAGTTCAATTCCGATCGGTAGACATTGAGATTGTTACGTTTCGTTTCTTGAATTCAATGCTAGCGCCAAATTGGTTCAAAATTGCGTGACCATTTTGAGAACTAAGTGAAATCGTATATGTTGACAATATTGTTTTCAAGAGCACCAAATCACGTAACGTCAAAATTGACATTGCAATCGGATTGACTTTAGATTGAAATTGAATTTAATTTTGAGAGTAAGCCTGCAGATCCGCACCGCTCTCGACTCTACGATATACAGTGCCCTTCACACCGCCAGAGACAGAAACAAATGGAGGAATATCATAAAAATTAAAGTGTCCCTCAGCATTGAGGAATACGACGCAAGGAGAAGGGATATTTGGCTTGAGAATGCCAAAAACCTTGTATTGATATCTTTTACGATAGAAAATCGTAAAAGATAACATATTACATGCCCTCATCTATCTTATATATCAGTTTACCCTTTGTTAAAGTCAGTACATCTAAGAGATGGTTTATTACAGAAGACGTGATTTCACCCCTTCATAGCTTCATATAACGCGGTTTAAAGTTTAATATACGCTCATATTGCTTCGAGGACCGCTCGCAAGTCATAAAATTACCCAATTTAATACTATAGCAAGCTGTAACTCTAAACCACCGTGCAATGAACTCCTAATTCTCTGCAAACCATATTATCTCCGCCATTTTTCCCGAGTTACGAAAATTCCGTCTCTAAATAATAAACATGGTCATATACACACTAATCCAACTACTGTATCTCTGTACCTGCAACTTATAAAATATTACCTCGATACACACGGGAAAACCAACTCTATTTTTTTGGATCAAGGTTGATAATAGCGTGTTTGTTTGTGATAAGTAGCGGTATAAATTTATTAGACGATGATCCCAGGGGCCGAGGTCCCAAGTTACACAGTCTGTTAGTCAAAAGCCTGTTTACACCCGTAGGTGGTCGTATGCACAATGCACTAGCTTAATTATCTTTGTAACGTGAAGTTAACTATCTGGAAGAGTCATGTGACAAATTTTGGTACACGAAACTTTTGACGAGAGTTAGATTGCATTTTGGGTTTGGATAAACTTAGTTGCTAAAGGTTTTTATGTTTTTTTTTTAATATTTATTTATTAAATACTTTATCTATAAACATATAAATAAAATTGGAGTGTCTGTTTATAATATTTAAATAACTGCTTTTTACTACATGCATATGAATATATATACGTTACAAAAATGTTATTTTGGTGTATACCAAAATAACATTTTTTACAATTTTTGTCTGTCTGTTTGTCCGGGCTAATCTCTGAAATGGCTGGACCTATTTTGATGGGACTTTTTTTGGCAGGTAGCTGATGTAATAAGGAGTAACATAGGCTACTTTTATTTTAGAAAAAATAAATTCAAAATCCTGTAGTCCTCGCGAACGAAGTCGGGGGCACAGCTAGTGTTACATACAGAAGGACAGAAGTAGATTTTATGGATTAGGTATTTTTTACTAGTCAATCTGTAGTCTTAACTGACACTGGTGTAGAGTTGAAGGGTTGCGTCGTGGCCTAAATCGGATTGTGAATGGGATAGAGCTGTATAGCTTTATCCCTCTTTCTCTCATGAACCCCTGACATTTTAAGATGTCATGGTGAGGCCTCAGGTATTCAACCACAAAGCGAAGAGACGCGCGTCATCGCGCTCGCATTAGCGCGCTAGGAACACAGTGCTGGACCAGTTCAGAGTCTTTTGAACACTCCTAAATGGTGCTTGTGATTAACAGCTAATTGTGTTACTTTTTGGTGTACAATAAAGTTTATTCTATTCTAACAGCTGACGTATCAGTATCGCACTGCATTACCTTTTTGCTTTCCAAACGTGGCTGACACACTACTGTGTCTACACATGGTAGTGTGTCAGCCAAGTTTGTAATTATTTGTATCACGCATTCTTATTATTGGTTATCATTTTTTATAACCACCAAATTAACCGATATAGCCAGGACACAAAGGTTCTAGCGTTCAAGGCCACCCACTAGTTAGACCTGCCTCCACATGAAGGGTAAGCTGGTTACAAGAAAAAATGGGCTAGATAATGCGACGAAAGTTTACTGCTGTGGGTGTAAACTCTCACCGACTAAATTCTATCTGCGTTCAACAGAGGTAGAATGACGCATTCCAACAATCGCAGTCATAGGCCTTGGTAATTCGGTCTAGCCACATCTAGCAACAACCACCATTGTTCCCCATGTTAATTATAAACATAAATACGTCCCACGGTTTTGTCTGCATTTACTCATAAAGCAGTCTCGTGTGCTTTATAATAGAGGTCGTTAGCACACTAAATGAAATTTAATGGTCAACATTTAGGGCGTTAAGTTTGGTGGTGTTACACTTAATTGACGTTTAGCAAGAGTTCTGTCGGGAACTGAACTGCAGTTTGGAGTTTAAACTGATGGGTTCTGTATTTGCTACTGTCTTAGACAGCAAAGAGCTTAAACCATAAATCATAATCATTTCTTTGTCGAAATATTTTAAGTGTGTTGGGTTGGTATTTTACACGGTCTTTTGATACGAATAGTCACAAGATAATCTGCCACATGGGCGTACAAATGATATATATGAGGATGATTATTTATTAGTATTATACCTAGCCCAAATTAATGGTTTAAAAAATAGTTTATGGTTTTTTTAATGTGAGGTGGGAGGGTGTGTTAAACTTTTAGGGTGAGTTGCACCATTTAACTATAACGATAACAAAGCCGTTAAAAGTTGTTAAATCGTCGAATTGACCAATAGGCGGCCGTTTCACGGCTGGTTATGGTTTGGTTATCGTTATAGTTAAATGGTGCAACTCACCCTTACTGACTAAAACCCACTCCTTGTAGTTCAAATTAAAGGTTAAAAATAGTTCATGTTTTTTTATGATTAATTAATTATTATTAGTATTATAGTTAAATTAATGGTTAAAATAATAGTTCATGACTTTTTTTTTAAATGGGTAATCATCCAATGACTTCTTTCGCACTAGGGCGGTGCGGGAGAACGTGTCAGATTTTTAATGACTAAAATCCACTCCTATGTTTCTTCTTTGCTTTGCGTTCCAGGAGCCTGGGTTTCCCTTTCGGAAGCCAACCCACGGCCCTAGTAGGTTCCGGCACTGCGTATTCCCCTACGATTTTGCTGACATCTCTGTTCGTTTTAAGTAATTCTGTGAGTTAAGGTCGAAATATTAAGAGAGCAGCGGTGGCCGAATGGTAACGGCCCCGACTTACGAGTTGCAGGTTACGGGTTAACCCAGCCAGGCGCATTATTTTGTGTAATTTATTTCATCACCACTGCTTTTAAAACGGTGAAGGAAAACATTGTGAGGAAACTGGCATGTCCTAAAACCAAAAATTCGAAGACATGTGATATCCACCAACCCACACTGGGCCCCGGGCCTTGATTGAGGCCATGGTCCGGAGCGAGGAGGAGTAGCAGGCGGTCGCCGACTTCTGCGAACCAGTAATGATCGCAAAGGAGGAGGCCGACCGCATCAGGCAACGGCGCTCTCGCCGCCGCCGGGATTTCGATCCCGATTTCCAGCCATCGTAGGTGTGGGCTTGCGGACAGTGAGCAATGGGTAGCTCGCTATCCGACCATCCGGTAACTGTTCGGACCAAGCCCAAGTCGTCGACGGCGCGCACTGTTTCCGCACGCCTCAAGGAGTTCTCAGCAACAGCAGGGGCCCAGATGGGTCAAAGCCTACCGTGGCCAGGATTAGTTTCTGTTAGGTCCGAGAGGTGTAGGCGGGAAAGGGGTACGCTACGCGTCAATCAAACCAGATAGATCGTTGCACACTGTTTATTGTGTAATGCAAGGGACAAGATGCGCGGGCGCGGAAAGACAACTCGAGCCCCGGTATGAAGGCTTGAAGAAACGGGGTGGATTTTAGTCAGTAAGAGTCTGACACTATCTCCCGCTCCGCCCAAGAGCGGGGGTTGTCTTGATGATTTTCCCACCAAAAAAAAATAAAATAAAATAGCCCACACTGGGCCCGCGTGGTGGCCCATTCCCTTTCCTAGATAGGAGGCCTAACTCCCAGTTGTGAGAACATCATAAGGCTTATTATGCTGTGATTATGCTAGGTCTCTGTAATTCTAAAAGTTCGTGTTTAAATGAACCGTATTATAAATAATTTTCCTGAGACTACCAAAACACGCATGACGACACACTAACAAGTATACATAATATAATTATATACAACGTCAAAACCAGTAATGTCAAAACATAATAATCATTAATTGTGAATATTTAATGATAGTGTTTCGTAAGTTGGGTTATGACGGAAGCGAGTTATAAACTTAACTCTATCAATAAGTTTACTATTTCTGAACTGAAAATAATAATAATAATAATATTCCACAACTATCACACACCGCCCTCTAGTCCCAAGCTAAGCAGAGCTTGTGTTATGAGTACTAGACAACTGATAAATATACTTATATATTTCTAAATAGGTACACACATATTATAGATAAATTACACCCAGACACAGAACAAATGATTGTGCTCATCACATAAACATTTGTTCTGGGTGGGAATCGAACCCACGACCTCCGTGATAGTAGTCAGGGCCACTAACCACTAGACCAACAGGTCAGTGAAAAGTAACAGTTTAGTTGCTTTTTTTGCTACTTAAATTATCCTGCTTTATATACGGTCGCTTACAAAGGGCCTCAGTAGAAGGCTTACAGTCACCCAAAGGGCAATGGAAACGGCTATGCTCGGAGTTTCCTTGCGTGATCGCATCAGGAATGAAGATATCCGCAGGAGAACCAAAGTCATAGCCTGAAGAATCGTCAAACTAAAGCAGGCAGGGTGCATTGCTCGTAGAATGGATGGTGGATGGGGCCGAAAGGTTTTAGAGTGGCGACCACGCACCGAAAGACGTAGCATTAGAAGGCTTCCCACAAGGTGGTCCGACGACCTGGTGTGAGCCACGGAAATGCGGTGGATGCGAGACGCACAGGATCGGTCGTTGTGGCGACGCATGAGGGAGGCCTATGTCCAACAGTGGTCGTCTTTCTACTGAAATGATGATGATGATGATGATATACAATTGGACCCGGTCTGTGGCACCGTAATCGGGTTCTCAATTTTTTTTTTCTGACGAGTCACGACAACATCGCTGCTTCTTGGTGTCGTTAACTTTAGTTCTCCTGCGGACATCTTAATTACTCATTCCATTACGCAAGGAAACTCGAAGCATAGCCCTTTCCATTGATTTTAAAAGCCATGATGCAAAAATCGTTTTAGACCTTTTTTCAATAAATAGACAAAATGTATTTCATTTTTCAGCGTAGCAGCACACGCCGGGTATCCGCTAGAATTAAAATAAAGAGTACGTACCTAAGTCACGTTTCATTTGCATTTCTCGAAAATCAATTTCAGACAGATGTTACATAAAACGGAAAAGTCAGAGGTCACCAACCTTTTTTACATAATCACTTCAAGCTTCCTTTGTTTCCAATAAAACACTTTAATTAACGTTTGTTCGTTCCCTGTTATCACGTTTGCTTATTATTTCTCCTTTTTCCTCTTGTTTATTAAGGCATTGTTCACACTAAACGTATTATCCACCGCCGACTGTGAGTATGCTCACTGTCAGCTACAGTGTGAACTTGGCTTCAGTCTGTAGTACACGTTCTTCCCGCACTTGGCCGGCGTGGGAGATAGTATCAGACTTTTAGTGACTTAAAACCCACTCCTGTTCCTTCGTTGCCTTTCGTACTGGAGCCAAATTTTTCTTTTAGAAATAAGTTATTGGCCCCAGTAGGCTTCGACTCTGCTGTTCCTCTACGGTTTGCTGACAACTCCTTGAGGCGCGCGTGGAACAATACGCGTCGTCGACGTATTGAGCTCGGTCCGTAGGCCGACAGTACCTACGCTATAGCATAAAATACGTTACTTCTGTGTACAAAAGAGTAGGCTTGTTACGCGTAGTACAATAATCGGCCACCGAGAGTCAGCGACAACGCACTACGTAATAGCGTATTGTCGGTTCCGTGTGAGCGAAAAAGTGATAAAATGCGTAACGCCTGCTCATAGTTAGCGCCCGAAAATATGTTTGGTTTGAACAATGCCTAACATTCAAGTCATTATTATCATCATTTCAGCCGATATGCGTCCACTGTTGGACATAGGCCTCCCCCAAGCGTCGCCACAACAAACGTTCATGTGCGTCTCGCATTCATCGGTTTCCCGCAACCTTCACCAGGTCATCGGTCCACCTTGTAGGAGGCCTTCCAACGCTGCGAGTCAAGTATTGACAAAATAATAATTATGAACTCGTGTAGTTATGACACCATCGTTCACATAATTGCCATAGTGATCCACCGAAACGGTCCAATAATTACAACACAGAAACACTGTTACAATATGGCGGCCAATTAATTCTTATTTATAATATTCTCAAGGCAACACGGCGAAATATCGATTTACCATACTTTTCGATTGTTTCAGTGAAATATAATGTGTGTAAGTCACGCTCCTATTCAATAATATTTGATAGGAAAATATTAAGCGTAGACGGTTTATAGAGGTTTTAGTTTCGAAATAATAAGTGTGTCTTTTAAATATGGAAATATGGTCTAGTGAAAGTAACGGTGTCTGTGAAAGTAAAGTTTTGAATTAAGAACTTGAAAGTTTTTTTTTTCGACACGGGTCTCTAAATCATCTGATGATGCTCTAGATGTGTACCAAACTTTTACTGACTAAAACCACACCTGTAAGCTTTCGTTACCTTTCGTATACTTGGGCCGCAGCTTTCCTTGCAGGTTTCTCGTGGCTTTAGTGGCGGCATCGGCCCTACTGGGTTTCTACGGTTTTTCTGACGTCTCTTTCAGACGCAAGTAGAATACTACGTGCGTCGATGAATCGGGCTCGGTCTTTACTGGAGAGCAACTCATTGCTCATTATCCGCAAGCCCGCGCCTACGTTATCTGGTTGTCGGTATCAGGGTCGCGGTGTCTGGGGTGTGAGAATGTCCGTTATATCACGCGTGTGGCCGTCTCCTTCGGATACTGCTGCACAGAAGGAGGCAAACGCCATCTATTTCTTCTTGCTCCGGACCATGGCCTGTACTAGCCATCGCTATCACGGGGAAATGGCAGTGCTCCAACCAAGCAGGGCACACTTTCATGGTATTTTTTTTTTTTTTTTTTTTTTTTTTTTTTTATGGTGGGAAAAAATCATGCATTGACATCCCCTGCCCTTGGGTGGAGCGGGAGATAGTGTCAGACTCTTACTGACTAAAAGACCCACCCCGTTCCTTCTAGCCTTCATACCGGGGCTCGAGCGCCCTTTCGGATAACCCTGGCCCCAGTAGGCTTCGACCCGGCTGGGTCCCTGCTGTTGCTGACAACTCCTTGAGGCGCGCAGGAACAGTGCGCGCCGTCGACGCCTTGGGCTTGGTCCGGACAGTTACCGGACGGCCGGACAGCGAGCTACCCATTGCTCACTGTCCGCAAGCCCGCGCCTACGGTGGCCGGAAGTCGGGATCTGAATCCCGGCGGCGGCGGCGGCGGCGATAACGCCGTTGCCTGATGCGTTCGGCCTCCTCCTTTGCGAGCATTACTGCTTCGCAGAAGTCGGCGACCGCCTGCCACTCCTCCTCGCTCCGGACCATGGCCTCAACCAAGGCCCGGCGCGAGAGGTCTCCGCCGCCGATCGCCCCCACGAGGGCACGGCGATGCTCCGCCCAAGCAGGGCACACCTCGACTGTGTGCTCCACCGTGTCCTCCGGGCATTCCGCACAGTGGCGACACCCGGGCGTCACTTCCGCACGAATCCGGTGCAGGAAACTCCCGAACGAACCATGTCCGGTAAGGACCTGCGTCATGCGGAAGGTAAGGACGCCGTGAGGTCTTTCCAGCCACGCCTCAAAGAGGGCACTTTCATGGTATGCTCAATCGTGTCCTTTGGATATAAAAATCTGTCTTTTTTTTATAAATTCTTTAGGCACCTAAGGCTCAAAAATAAAAAAAAACACTATACTAATGTAATAAAGAGGTAAAGGTTTTTTTCTTGTTTTTTTGTTTGATTTCATAATTGGAACTTTTTTAACGGCACCAATGATTTTCTTATCGGTTCTTCTTCATAGGAAACGATCAATCGGAAACTTTCACATTTATATTATATACTAGCTTTTGCCCGCGGCTTCGCCCGTGTGGCATTAGGTACTTAAGGAATCGAGATAAAAGGTAGCCTATGTTCTTTTCCATGTCAAAGGCTATATGCGTGCCAAATTTCATCCAAATCCGATCAGCCGTTTTTGCATGATTAAGTAACAAACATCCAAACATCCACACTTTCACACTTATAATATTAGTTAGTTCAAAAGGCCCCTTTTGATGTATTAAAAATGTGAAATAAAATATTTTGATTTAATTTGACTTAAACTTTGCGATATGAAAGTAAATAACACAACGCATATGTCGACACTTGAGACAGTAACAGATTAAAACGATCTAGAATTATGGATATCAGTATAGCGTTTGTTGCTATGGAATATACAAGGTGTAAGGGACAGCCCTCCACAAACTTTAAGGGCTTGCTCAGTAGACGAAACTGAACAACCTTCCACAAAATTTTTAAGCAAGAGCAAGCCCTTAAAGTTTGTGGAGGGCTGTCCCTTACACCTTTTATAAATATGAATTTGTTCTGTGTCTGGGTGTAAATAAAACATTATCTATAATATGTATGTCTATGTATTTAGAAATACATACATAAGTAAGTTTATCAGTTGTCTAGTACTTATAACACAAGCTCTGCTTAGCTTGAGACTAGATGGCGTTGTGTGATAGTTGTGGAATATTACATTATTATATATATTTTATAGTAACATATGTATATACAGCGCCATTAGAATCCAGTTGAAGAGAATAACGAGTTTATTATTATTTAAAAAAAATACTACTCTGCTACTCCATCTTAGAGTGCACTTCTCCGTCAAAGCAGGCCGTCCTTCCAGCAAACAATCATCCCCCCCTCCATATACATTTATAAGCCAACTACGCGATACAGTGCAAGCAAGGGGTAACGTATCCTGTGATCACTCAAAGCCTTTCCTTTGAGCTCTTGAGCCAGTTCTCCCCTAAGCAGGGCACCCTCGATTCAAACCCTTTAGGCCCCAATCTGTAGCGGTCATATGAAGTGTTCCTATATAGTTTCCCTTTGATGTAATAGGCATAATGGCGTTTGAAACTATGCCGATGTGACTGAAGTGTGGTGTGGAATGTAACGTTATAGTTTATTGAATTAGTTTCAATTAATTGAGTACATTCTTCTGAGTAACAGGATATACAGATGCTCATAATAGCTATAGAAGTTGCCAGATAACCGTGGAATAAAGTACATTGACCTTTATCCAATAGCTCACTGTCCGGCCGTCCGGTAACTGTCCGGACCAAGCCCAAGTCGTCGACGGCGCGCACTGTTCCCGCGCGCCTCAAGGAGTTGTCAGCAACAGCAGCCCCAGCCGGGTCGAAGCCTACTGGGGCCAGGGTTATCCGAAAGGGCGCTCGAACCCCGGTATGAAGGCTAGAAGGAACGGGGTGGGTCTTTTAGTCAGTAAGAGTCTGACACTATCTCCCGCTCCGCCCAAGAGCGGGGGTTGTTATTGGATGATTTTTCCCATCAGAAAAAAAAAGGTATAGAAGGTGCCAGATAACCGTGGAATAAAGTACATTGACCTTAATCCAATATCTCGGCGTAGGTACCCGAACAACAAACAATGAATTGCTTTTCATTACTATATCATATAAATAAAGGATCACGATAGATGTTGATTCAAGACAACTTTATGTCTTTATTTCCGTTTTATAAATTAAGAATGTCTAAAAATGTAGGTGGGTCAATGACCGTTATTCCACGGTTATCTGGCGACTACGTTAGTAGTAATTTATATGTCCGGGAATCTTAAAGTCGAGAGTGAATAGGTTTATTTTAGGTAAACGCGTTCTATCGTCGACCGCATCGTCGCTTTCCATCAGGTGAGACAGCGGTCAAGCGCGAACCTATCAACAATAAAGAAAATAAAATGCATAAAACAAAGTCGTGTTATTTACACATTTTATAGCTCAAAAACCAATAGACCGACTTTAGTGATCTTTGCTTAATTGGATTCATCTCCACTAAAAATAATAAAATGTCTGAATTTATGAAAACTTCACGCAACACAAACGTACAAAAACGGACTTACTACTTTACATTGCCTATACATTGGTCTCAATTATTCTATCATTCAATCAGTACATTCGTTGACTGTTAGGCAGGGCACAAACGTAAATACTTTTGTGTCTTGTGTCAGATACAAGCTACCGATAAATATTTCTATAGAAAGCGTTTTGGAAACACATTTATTATACATACGTACAGCTCAGGTGTGGAATTCCCTGCCGGAGTCTGTGTTTCCTGTTAGCTACAACTTAGGAGTCTTTAAATCAAGAGTGAATAGATTACTTCTAAGTAAGCGTACTCCATCATCGGCCACATCACCGCTTACCATCTGGTGAGATAGTGGTCAAACGCGAGCCTATCAAAAAAAAAAAAACAGTATAAAATAAACCACTTTCTGCGCATACGTATATATTTTTTTGTATCCAGTTACTTCCTAATTAAGTCGCTAATTATACATAATTCTAGGTTTAAAAATATTTTTCCACAAGTCCTGAAATATCGATAATTTAGTTATACACATAGTTATTGGTTGGGTACTAGCATAATTATTTATTTAAGATTTACTTGTGGCTATTATATGTAACTGTACTTTTCTGTGTAAAAGATTTAATAAAGATTATTATTATTATATTATTATTATTATTCCACTTAACACATACTCATGACGAACTGGAATAAAAAGTGTTTCCGTTTGCGCAGCACCTTAGGCGGTACGAAGTTCACGGGGTCAGCTAGTTATACATATTATATAATATGCGTTACCCTTGATTCAGATGTTATAGAATTGCCTTATATAAATAAAATAATACGATATTAATATTATAAAGAGGTAAATTAAAAAAAAAAAAAAAAACATAATTTCAATCGAAAAACCAAAAAAACATTGTTCGTAGAACAAATGACCGTTGGGGCCGGTAGGTTCTGGGTGACGAACGCATACCGGAAGATGCAGTATTGGTAGGACTCCCATAAGGTGGACCGATGACGTGGTGAAGGTCGGGGGAATCCGATGGATGCGAGCCGCACAGGAGCAGTCATCGTGGCGACACACGGGGGAGATCTATGTCCAGCAGTGGAAGTATTTCGGTTGAAATGATGTTTGTTTTTTTAATTTCATCTTAATAACTGTTTTGACTAAAGCCCGTACAAACTAGTTTACAATAAATAACAATTTTGACTGTTTTTTTTTTATTTAGGTTGGAGATCATCTAATGACTTCTCTGGCTCTTAGGCTGCGGGAAGGCTGAAACCCACTCCTATGTTCCTTCTTTGCCTTGCGTTCCAGGGCTGCCGATTTTCATTGCACAAGCGAACCTATGGCTCCTCTCCTCTTTCTCCTCTCTGACTCATATCTCGTTGAGGCTTGCACGACACTACACGCGCCGTCGAAAACTCGGGTTTGGTCCTAACGGTTACTGGACGGCCCAATAATATTGACTGTAAGATTACATTTATCAAAATAAGCACCAAAATAGACATTCAAATAGAGCAAACTGCACTATCAAAAACATCAAAACGACAACACTGTAAATAAAACAAATGTCATATTAATTGTTTCATTAAACTTGATGAGTTCCGTGCCAGGATGCAGGCGGCGCTAAAGGATCATTAGTAGGAATTAACAGCAATACTTAATAACTTCTTCAATTTGATGACATGTGGGTCTTTCGACAAAGTTCAACTTCCAAAAAGGTCATTGACTTGACAGGGTTATTCTGAATTATTTATGTGGATATAAGGCACGTATTAGCGTAATGGTTGAGCGATGGATTATTGCGCTGCGTGTCGTGTAGGACAAAATATTTGTGTGAATAGAATATAATATATTTTATTATAAAACATGAGTATACATCATAATATGTGCGGGGTCTTAAAATAACGGGTTGATCTGCATGTATTGCCATTTATGGCGTACAAAAACAACATATTTAGTTTAAAATAAACCACAAAAGATTTGAGTCTAGACAAGCAATAAAATTTTTCATCGTAGTACTTATTAATTCATTAAACCCCAAGCGAACGCGCACCTATTGTCTTTCTATTGTGTCTGTAATTTCCACGATCGAAAGGTTAGGGGAAACAAAAAAATACAAGAAAATGCACAGATTAGGTTTTGCAGACCTAAGGCTCAAATTGGCAAGTGGTCTACAGATACGTACCTAAGTGTTTCGGATCTGGGTGTCTTGTGTATGTAAGTTTGCATGTTTGTAAATGCACCTACGATCCAAGAGTAATTGTAAACTTTGCCCCTAGTGTGGTCTTTTTACACTTAGCCTCTGGTATGGGGCAAAGTGTAAAAAAAAACAATAACAAGAACTTGACCAGTCTTTTTTCTTGAGGTAAGAAATCATCAAATGACTTCTGCTGCTATATGGTGAAGCAAGAGGACTTGCCAGAACTTACTGAAACCTTGCTAAGTTCCTTCATTTGCCTTTTACGTCGCTGCAACTCTTTCACATGTGCCCGTAGAGCTTAGCCAAAAAAAAAATAAAATAAAAAAAAAACAAATTTAATCAAAATGATTTATATGAAACGTTACACACTTGAAGCACATCCAAATTGAAAGTTCTCTGCGAAGAAATAATATAAATAATAGCCAGACACAGTAATATAATAAAGAAATGTCAGTAGACATTTATGAAAGTGCTCGATTTGATTGCCTTACATTAATTACCTACGCATTACAAATAATAACAAAAATTGATTTATACTACACTTAATTCTATTCTTAAAACAAAAAATCTTCGAATAAAACGTAGCTTCTAAGTGTCAATTAGCGCTGTCGTAATAACACCTTATCCGACTTTCAACAATCGAATAATCGACTTCACTAACGTACAAAATACGGATACAGATAAAAAGAAAACAAAAGAAAATCACTAAACGCCCTCTCTTTTGTTACAGATGAAAATCGCTGTGATGTGAAAAGGAATAAAGATGGACCTTAAATATCTGATCCTAATGATTGCCTTCGCGACAGTCGAAATAAACGTAACGGAGAGCCGACAGAATGACAAAAGGCGATGGAAGAACGACAAGATTTACTCACACTACGTTAATATTTGTGATATACAGGACCGAGGGTCCAAAGTTCATTGTTATTGCGAGAGCATAAAGATAAAAACCGCCACAAAGGCCGATTGTTGGGTATTCAACGGCGGTATAGCTGAAGACGATCCGTTCTGGTCCAATTTTTATTCACAACCAAAAATAGAAAAGTTAACATTCAACGTCAGAGCCGACGGCGGACTGACGTATATACCCGCAAAAGTGATCGTTAGACTGGAACGATTACAATACCTCAATATACAGTACGCCAACATCTATAGTATACCATCGTTCGCGTTCACCAACTCGACCACGCTTCGCGAAATAACACTGCCCAAGAACAAAATAGCGAAACTGGAAAAAATGTCATTCGCCCATCTAATAATGCTGTCAAACGTCAGCTTAGTAGAAAATCAGCTATCTGAATTGAAACGGGACGTGTTCTATGTCCTCCCCAATTTGCAGAGGCTGTATCTGTCGAAGAACATAATTAGCGTCCTTCACGATGGATGTTTCAAACATCTGAACAATCTTATCAAATTGGACCTCGACAACAATCAGTTGACAGTTGTCATTAGGGAGAACTTCCAAGGTCTGTCTAATCTGATCACGTTGGATATGAGAAACAATAAATTAACGATGATAGGGGACCTTGCGTTCGCGGAACTTTGGAGCCTTCAAGAACTTTACCTGGATGGCAACGAAATAGAATTTATATCCGAGAGGGGTTTCGGTGGATTGACTCAGCTGCGAAAACTTTCGTTGGCCGATAATAAGTTGGGGACATTAGACGACGGCGTGCTCGATGATATTCAAAAGTTGAATGTTTTGGATTTGAGGAACAATAACTTAGAAACGTTGAAACAAGAAGCAGTTCAGAATGTTTTGGAAAACATGAAGTCCAATTATGCGCTAATCTCTCTAGACGGTGAGTTGAATTTTGACAACTTTGTTCACCATTTATCTTTGTTCTTACAATTTTGTGTAATCCTAACAAATGTCGATATTACTTTGTAACTGCTGACATTTGTTAAGATAAATACGAATTTTGTTCTTTGTTTTTGGCTCTTTTGAAATGTAGGAAACGAGGAGAACAAATGGGGATGTCGTAATAACTCGACCTGTTTTCACATCCTTGCACAAAAGTTGGTTAGCGAAAACCGGAAGCAATTAAGTCTGATGTTTAATGAGATTTAGAGGATATTTATAAAAAGTATATTAAGTTTAGTACTTCATAATTTCAGCACAATATTTTATATAGAACTTGTATACATACATACGGTCCAAGGATTCAATTTAAAATGCAAACTACCAATATAAGAGCCCATAAAGTGGTAAAAAAACTATCATTAATAACATCTGTGTGGCCGGTTAATTACCCGACCGCAGTGATGTATGCTCCTTCAGTAACCCGTTGGGTAATATATCCGTGTTGAAAATTAACCGGAATGGTTCAATTAACCGCACGATTAGCTGCCTCGGCTATTATGTCACGGTTCTTTGGTTATCTTGATGTATTATTAGTGTTTTGTAGGTGCTGGGTATTTTGTAGAGTAGAAAAAGAGTAGGTAATGCTGTTTTTATTTATTGTTATCCTGTTTTTTGCATAACTGTGAAAATTAAATTTTAATGATATTTGAAATGTGTTATTTACTAGCTGTGCCCGCGACTTCGTTCGCGTGGACTTATTTTTCTAAAATAAAAGTAGCCTATGTTACTCCTTATTATATCAGCTACCTGTCAAAAAAGTCCCGTCAAAATCGGTCTAGCCATTTCAGAGATTAGCCCGGACAAACAGACACAAAAATTGTAAATAATGTTATTTTGGTGTATGTACCGCATATATTCATATGCATGTAGTAAAAAGCAGTTACTTCAATATTACAAACACACACTCCAATTCTATTTATATGTACAGAAGATTTATTGTGCACATCTTGATTGAGATTGGTAGAGAATGCCTTGTTGCATTAAGTCCGCTTATAAACCATTACAGTTACCATTCATAAATTTTAAATAATATCCATAATTACGATACTAGGTTCTGCCAGTGGTTTTGCCTACGAAAAAGTAGGTTTCTCCCGTGGTTTCTCCTTACATATTTTGGACTCCGTCATCTCCGTAGACGGAGAATTTTGAAAAATCTTCTCTTAGTGCTCGCCTAGGTCATAAAAAAATATTGTGCAAAATTTCACGCTCCTAATTCCAGTAGTTTTGGCTATGCGTTAATATGTCAGTCAGTTACTCTTTTTATATTTATTTAGATGAAATTAAAAATGTAGGTTGTATATTATGTATTTGCATGTCTAAACAATACAATTGTTTCACCTATCCCAATGAACATTCTCAACAAAGCGAAATCTCGTAAACCAGCACCAGCTAACATTAATCTTCTTGTAAAATCTACTTACTACTAACTAACCACCCAAAAAACGCATGGCACAGTCTACCACACACTTAAACCATCCTGGGACATTACTGCCCCGAACTACAATGAATCAGGCCTTGAAATACTGTGTTTAAGTGCTCTGTGACAATTTAATAGCGTCTATATTTTGCTGTGGACTAGATGTTATATTTTCCGCACTGGTCGAGCATTGCTGTTAGCTATGATTTAATACTCTTTGTCCACTGTTAATTTGGTTTCGTGGCTTGTTTATTGTAGAGATGATCCTAGTTCACCATGTCGGGAATTTTGTTTTATCGGTTTGTTTTGAAAGTTTCGGATTACTGTTATGATTGATTAACTTCATTCCTTTGTGATTTTTATTTTATTTGATACATATCTGGCTTCAAAATAAAATATGGGTTTTAATGGTTATCCGGATTAATAAAATGGTCGGAACAGGAGATTGCTTTTTATCAATTTTATGTAATACCTTTTTATTTTTACTTTTACATGCGACGAATATTTTTCGAGTGGATGGATTGTGAAATTAATACTTTATCACCGAACTTTGTGAAAAAATGTAACCTTGTACTTTTTTACAGGTAACAAGCTGACCTGTGACTGCCGTCTCTCTTGGCTACATAAACTCCGAAACGAAACAAAAAGCAAACGCGTGAAAGCCTCCCTATCCCGCCTCAACTGCATCATGGATACAAAAATCGCCATAGGTAATGTTAAAATTGAAAAACCACCAAAAACTATTCCAAATATTCAAGGTACATACAAAAAAGATATTGACTACGAAGAAGAAGAATTCGAAGAAAAGCATTACGATGACGCAATGCAGGATCAAGAAACGGAAAATGATGATACTAAAATTGAATATAAGAGGAAACTGCTTGAAATACCAGCGGAGATGCTCCCGTGTCCGAACCGTTTAATTTACGAGGCGTCGTATTCGCCACCGACGCAAGATGAGGTCAAATACTACAAGACTTCATCTAGTCAAATGTTGGTAGCAACGACGGTGAATTTGTTACTAATAGTAGTAGCAATATTGTAGCAAATGAATTGAATTGTATATAATTCTGTGATTTCATTATGCATTTATCGTTCAGCTCTAAATTTTGATTAAATTAAATATATATTCTGCGAAGTGTCTTTATTAATATTTTTGGTGTTCTCGCCTATTCATTTAATTAAGTAGGAAACCATTTATTTAGGATTATCTAGATTTATCAGTATATCATTTTAAATAACAATTAATTCATAAATAACGTGACCTGAGTTAAAGGGTAGTAAATATTAATTATGTGCTGATTTTCGTAAATATAAGAATACTTTATTAACAAATTATTGTAATCATCTTTTTCACTGCTTTCATTAATTCTTAGATTGTAGGTTAATTATAGGAATTGATAAATTTAGGTGAATTTGGACCCAAAGAGCTAACGCTGTAAATATTCTACACTCATATAAGTCACCATTTTTCTATGTAAATAACATTCAAGTAAGTTTGGATAGATTAAGAACGGTGATCATAATTGTATTTTAATTATTTAAAGATTGGAACAAGACCTTACGTTTTGAAGAGCATTAAAGATGTTTAGATCGGTGAATATTTTATATAAAAGACAACAATTTGAAAAACAAGCATCAATACTTTACTTACAAATTCTTCCTTTTAAATAAAACATACTTAATTTATATAATTGTTGAAAGCGAGCTTGTGGTTGTGATGGTTTTTAGATACATTTTGAAATTCAAAAATGATTAAATTCCACACATAATTATGTTGGCTTACTGTTAAAGTTTGGATCTATTTTTTGTGGTACTGTGTTCTACAATATCACTTTGTTGCTATCACAGCGATTTCATAAGTTATTCATTATTTGACTTTTATTTTTCGTATTATAAAACAAATTAATGTTTTAGTTTTGTTACTATTATGTGGTTTATATAAATTACGCCAGTCGATTTTTTGTATCTTTTTGCAAATCCGTGAATTAAAAACTGAATGTATTCCATCACTGAAACGATATTGTATGTTTAGTATCTAGAATTTTATGTTACTCATATTTAATTTAATAAGACTGTATTAGAACTAAGACTTAGTTATTTATTAGGTAATATGCGGGATAGAGAATTGCAGAAGATCTAATCATACAAAGTGTTATTAAAATAGTGGTGTATTAATACTACCTTACAAAACACCAGATTGGCAAATTTAGACTCTAAAGAATGAAATGAAACGATCGATTTTGTTATACAATTCAAGTTGTGATAATAATAAAGAATTCACAAGCTCATTTCAATCTAGATCAATATGACTTACAATCACACCTGTCAGTTTGTATGTCGTCTTTTCTTTGTCATCTGTGTGTTTGTATCTTATTATTTTCTTTTGTGTCACCGTGACCTACATTCTACGCACTTCGTTATATGGATCTTTTGCAATCAATCTCTTTTCTCGTAATAGTGATTTAAATACCGAAGATTTTACTTTACCTACCACGTGTTCATTTTTTAGCTTTGGTCTTAGATATTTTCTTCTCCACGTTGTAAATAAACACATCAAAATTATTAATTATCTATCTTATCTATTCAGAGTGTGGAAACAATAAATTGATACTTTTCCAATTTCGCCGTTTTATTTATTTAAATCAGAACTTTTAGTAGATGTAATAATATATTGATAGCTAGTAAACATAATTTTGTACGTATTTAGATAAATAATAAATCAGTAAGTGCGTAGGCCTTGTACTTATCGACTGAAGTAAACACTTAATTCCTCGAGGGCCTTGTAAATAGTAACAAAATTCTATATTTTAGTACGTAAGTACATATTTGATACTTACAGAATCACTATCATGCCAGGATATCATGCGACGGACATCAATTTTTATTGTTATGTTTTACGTGTTATGTTAGTTCTATAATAACGATATTATGTCTATTTTCTGGGCTTATCTAAGTATCTGGAGACACTTGATTAGGTCTTAGAGGTACTCTAAACAAGAAGATAGCCTCAATATTCCTTGTTCAATCTAGATAGCCAATTTACAAAAAATCTAAATTCAATCGCTGCTACAATGGCCATATTGTAAGTATGTTGAAAACAATATCCCTTTGTTCGATACTGCCGTTAGCACATTGCCATCATTGTAGTGTATTCGCTCAATAGCTGAAGAAGTTTCATGTTCTGTACTAGATTTCTATGACCTAAATGTGTAGTCACAAGAATTTACTAGTTGCTTTGTGTAAAAGTGGTGCGATAAATATCGCACCACTAACTACAATACAATAACTAGTGGACTTGAGTGCAAAAAAAATGAAAATGTAATTTACATTATAAAATACAAAGCAGTAAAGAGCATACGGAACGAAAATTAAATAAAAAAAATATAAAAATGTTAACGAACAGGAACATTAATTTTCCTCTTATTTATATTTTTGATACAGAATTACAGGTAGCCACACCAAAAGAAACGGGTAAAATCTCATTTCATATAATTGTCTTCAGAATATCCCAAAAAGGTAAAAACGTACGAAATGAATTGTGGCCGGAATACATAATTAATGTCTGTGGCTATCACAGAAAAAAAAATGAAGAAAAAAAAAATACGGAACATGAAATCAAGTCTTACCTTTGTCGTGTGTTGCTTATGACATTTGCTAAAGTAGGTCTGGGAAGATGGTTTTGATAAGATCAGACTGGCTTGGTAGGTAAGACGTGTTTGTGGCCTGCATAAGTAGCCTGAGATGAATGGTACTTGTATATCCTATTTCAACGTGTTTATAGGTTGACGCTGAAACGAGGAACTAAGTTGGAAAAAAATATGTATTTCATGAATTGGTTCCTTAATGTCAAAATATTTGCCGGATCTTGCTGACTTGCAGTTATTATCATGATCATCATCATTCCAGCTGAAAGTCTTCGACTGTTAAACATTGCAACCATCGGATTCCTGCAACCCTTACTAGGTAATCGGTTCACCTCGTGGAAGCCATTCAAAGCTGCATCTTCCGGTACGCGGCCGCTACTCCAGAAAGTTTCGGCTCCAACGAACATCTGTTCTGCGAGTAATGTGCTATGCGCTTTGTCAATTAAGTTTGGCGATGCTTCGGGTTATATTAGTAACTTTGTTTCTCCTGCGAATTTCTTCAATCTTGATGCAATCACGCAAGAGAACTCCGAACATAACCCTTTCCATTGCCCTTTAGGTTACTTTAAGCCTTCTGTTGAGGCCAAAATTGTAATCCGACCATGTTTCAGAGCCATGAGTCATACTCAACCAACCAGCACCAGTCATGCAACCAGCACCGATCATAGACTTTTACAGGAATCATGAGAAAATATGGTGAGTATTTGAAATGGGACTGATATTTAAAAAAATACATGTAAAAACGTTTGTTAGGTACCTTGAAGATTAAAAGTAAATTAACCTTTCTTAGTAATAATCTATCATTTTTCTTTTAATGTCAAATGGCAATAAGAACTGGTCTCAAGCACCAAAGGTTCCGTATTAGCTTACTTATAGTTCACTTTTTCCCGAATCGAGCCTCAAGGATTTTTCAAATTAAAAAAAATTCTTTTGCCTCATTCAGGATTCTAGGTCAACGGAAAGTACGTTTTGATTTCCTAGCGAATGCTAAAATAAACTCCTAAACGGAAAATAAACGGCGTAACAGTTTGATTGAGTTGACTTAGAACTTCGATTTTGTCACTGCTTCAAGAGATAGCAAACTTGAGTATTTGATACTAATTTCAGTTTTATACTTCTACGCGTTTTTGAGAAAAAGGGTCTTAACAGACGGACAGAAAAGAAAGTGATCGATAAACGTTCCATTTTTGCAGAACCCTAAAGAAGGAAGTGACTTTAATGATTTTAATATAAATTAAGAAGTTGACGGCACTGTCTAAACTTTCGGGCAATAAGTAGGTACTGACTGATGATGTAGACTCGTAATATTGTCTTTTTTATACCCGCCGTCATCTGTCCAAGTTAAGATTACGCTTAAGTCACGTCACGCCGCAATTTCTTTGATTTAGTATTCCGTAAGCTGAGGTGAAATGGCGTGGGCACTAAAACTGAACAGTACTGGAGAAACTAGGTATTATCAAAGTGTTATAAACACAAGACAGATTAGGTATACTGTAGGGCCTCGCTAATCCAGCTAGGGAAAAACAAGACCGCTTCCGAATTATCGAGGCGTCTGGAATAGTATACAATGTTTTAATAGGAACAAATATTAAAAAAGCGCATTTAACATAAAAAAAACTAGAAGTTAATTCTTGAAAAAGTCTGTTCTGCTTATAATTTTTGCACTTCATTTCAAAGCACGGTTTTTAGTTGACAGAGAATCTAATAAACTGATTAAATATTGACACTTTGTGATCTGCACCTATCGTATACTCTGCGAACGAACCCCGGATTACAGCGTGCACCGGAGTAACGGAGGACCGGATTAGCGAGGCTACTGTATTTTTAACCAACTTCAAGAAAAGGAAGAGTTTCTCAAGGTTTGTTTTTATTAAGCTATTGCATAGCTTCTATCGCGGGCCTTGAGCGTGGAGACCGAATCCAGAAATTCCGTAACGAAAATAACCTAACACCCCCCACTCATTTGTTTTTTGAGCGTGGTGACCGATAAGAAAACAAATGAGTGAACAATCAATCAAAATTCAATTCAATGTGTGAAAGTGTAACTTCAATTAATATCAAAGAAAAAAAATACTGCATAAATAAAATAAATAAATAATTATAATTGCATAAGTTGATAAAAATGCTATGCAATAGCTTTACCGCGGCAGTCCCCGAGTGCCACACGTCTTTTTTTATCTTGGTTAGGGATATTTTCACAATTTTTAGGCGAGTTCACCCATCCATACTAATATTATGGTAGGTAAACCAGACATATATGCTCTAGTCGGTAATGTGCCCCACTTCCAAAACTAAGACACGTATTTAAAATTTGGTGCTTATTTGAGCCGATCTGATTAGTATAAGTATGACTGCGATGTAAACTATATAACTCAGGTTTAACTTGCATTGTATAGTTCATGTAATTTTAAATGCGTGTCTTAGTTTTGCAAGTGGGGCACGTTACCGGCTAGCATGCATGGCAAGTTTACCTTAGAAATGCAATAAGAATTCTGTCGGTTTGTTACCTCTTGACTTATTTACGACTGAACGAATTTAGATCAAATTTGGTACACAAGTAGACCATGACTTTTTTTTTGGTGGGTAAAAATCATCACAATGACATCCCCCGCTCTTGGGCGAAGCGGGACCCCGTTCCTTCGTTACCTTTCATACCGGGGCTGAGCTACCTTTCGGAGCTAACCCTGGCCCTAGTAGGCTTCGACCCAGCGGGGCCTCTGCTTGACGTGAATAGCACTCATTTTTCAGCCCAGAAATAAATATATTCACTCCACCACGCGGGCCCAGTGCGTGTTGGTGAATGTAACATGTCTTCGAATTTTTGGTTCTAGGACATGCCAGTTTCCTCACGATGTTTTCCTTCACCGTTTTGAGGGCAGTGGTGATGAAATAAATTACACAAAGTAATACGCCTGGCTGGGTTCGAACCCGCGACCTACAACTCGCAAGTCGGGGCCGTTACCACTCGGCCACCACTGCTCTCGAATCTTCACTAAATGGCCAAAACAAAGAAGAAACCAACAATAACAACACTTTGTTAATTGACTTTGTTCAATTGTTTTTAACATAAATATTGTTTAATAGATGAACTGTTGTTTAATTACGATAACAAGAAGTTGGTAACCAGAAATAATTTTATTTACAAAAGGAGTTTGTTCGGGCGCCGTCGGCTACATTCGTAGCGCGTCGGGCTTCATCGTGGGCGACGGCGCGCAAGACACGGCCCGGCACCACTTTACTAGCGAGAACGACCGACGATACATCATAGTCATTTCAGCCGGTTGATGTCCACTGTTGGACATAAGCCTCCCCCAAGTGTCGCCACAATGAAGGATCCTGTGCGTCCCGCATCCATCGGATTCCCGCAACCTTCACCAGGTCATCGATCCACCTTGTAGGAGGCCTTCCACGCTGCGTCTTCCGGTACGCGGCCGCCACACCAGAACCTTTCGGCCCCAACGGCCATCTGTTCTGCGAGCAATGTGCTCTCTGCCCATTGTCACTTAAGGGCCCAGCGCCCGAAAAGTGCCATAAAACAGTGATTTTCTGAGGCCTACTCCTCCGTAACGGCTAAGTCAATTGGTTTGAAAAAAATGTATGTTTATTATAGATTCATGAACAATAATATCAATAATATAAACATAATAATATATACATTTGATTATATTAATAATATATACATTTGATTTTATCGTGCAATTAATACTTTTGACAAAAAAAAAAAAATTTAGCAATTTCGCAACTTTTCGCAACTTTTCCCTACTCCTTCGAAACGGCTTGGACCTTTAGAAACATTTTTACACATAAAAATTGGTGGTTAAATATTCTTCAAATTGAACATTGCATATGTAAATCAATCAATATCTCGCAGAGAAAATGGATTTAAAGCGCTTTCCGGGCGCTGCTGGCTGCAAATAAATGCACAGATTTGCGTACTGCCGCCTAGGCGAGTGCGAGAGTTGCGTTCACATAATTTCGGTCAGATGGTTCAAGGGACTATACGCCTTAAGTCTAGCGATTCTTCGTGCTATGTCTTCGTTTTGTTAGTTTTACAGTCCACTGCTTTTCATTTAATAAGTCCAGGTCTAGACCCTAAGGCGATTATCACACTGCTACGCACCACGCAGCGTAGCGCGTGTTTTAACGTTGCTTATAAGTATCTCCATTTGTATAGAAAACACGCACAGTTCAACACACAGAAAATGCATCCACGCGCGTTCATGTAGATTACGCACCTACAAGCGGAGAAACATGCGCGTGGGAGCGGGGCGAGATGCGAGGTATGGCACACTGAGTCTCGTAGTGCCGTGCGTGATTTTGGATAAAATGAGTCAGAGCCTGCGTGAATCTACAAAACGCAACTACGCGCGAGTGTGCGTAAAAAACCCGCATGATGGTGCAGATCTGCACTGCCGCAAGTACGCGCGTAATTACGTTGACACGCCACAATATGGCTGCGTGATGCGTGGCAGTGTGATAATTGTCTAACAAGTTTGTTTCCAAGAAAAGTAGATAAAGGTATAGCTTTATCTTCATTTAGATCTTGAGTAGGTAACGGTAGTGAGAAACGCCTACAACTACTAGTTGTTGAGCTGATGGGGGACCTAGGATAGATTGAAATGAGAAATCGGATCGCATTGGTCACGCACTGTAGCGGCTTGCAACCTATACTTAAGAGGCTGCTTTTCCACTCGCCTATCGTAAACATCGAGCACAGTTTAAAAGCTTGTTACTTACTTACTTACTACTAATGCAATCCAACGTAATGTTTGACGAAAAGGCAACGTGGAAAAAAAAAATAGATGATACCTGAAAACTCTGTTAGCATTCAGTAATTCCGTGATTTACTCGAATATTTTACAAAACTTGTTCCAGGAAACACGTGTTTATTTTAAAACTTAAAAAGTTTTTGAAAAAAATTGACATTATTTAGAATGTTGATATAATTTGCAAGGTTTCTATTTTAATACTTCTTTGACTTTTTAATTTTTGATTAAATTATGAAGTGTCAAAGTTCATGCAATATAGCAGATTTTCAGAGGTCTTTACTGGATTAGTTTAAAACAAATTTACAAAATGATTTCAATAATATTTTTTCGAAGCCTAAATAATATCCCCAAGATACTGCGTTTTCAAAATATCTAATGCAAAATGTAATGTGTCGTAATAACGTCACAATCGCGTAAGAGCGGTTGTATGAAAAAACAGTGAAAATGTATGTCGAGTTGCATGCCCATAACTGTATAAATACAGAGAAAGTGCAACTGTAATCCTTCTTAATTCTATATTGTAGGTACACAAAAACATAAACGTACGTGGTGATACAGACAATTTTTTTTTTATTAATTATAGGCTCGCGTTTGACCACTATCTCACCTGATGGTAAGCGATGATGTGGTCGACGATGAATCCGTAAAATCCGTAAAAAAAAGTTTTCTAACACCTTTGAGTTATAGAGGGTGAACATATTTGAGGATAGGATCCAGACCGCAATATAAACCTGCATAACTAAGTCAAAATATATAATTTTATTATACATGTATCAATACTTACTAATATATACTAATATTATGTTAATAATGAAAGAAAAAAGGAGAGAAAGAAAATATTTATTTGTGACTCGAAAAGATTAAAAATAAAAGATCTGTGCGAGGCCAAAGGGCTCCTATCTCAAAAATAATGACAAAAAGTGCTCTTCAAGACATTCAGAGAAGGGCTGTCGCGAAAGGAGTGTGGCAGAGAGTTCCAGAAACGCGATTCCTAATTCTTTCGTAAAGATGCTAACTGATAATCCTCTACTACGTAAGTAGAGAAAAGCCGATAATTTTAAACATTTGTAACACCGCGCGAATCTGGAGCGGGTTATTTCTATACAAACTCAATCTTAAAACGCCTACTCGTATAGATTGGAAGGTACCAAGTATATTCATTCAAACTTATAACAACCCTCATAAAATGGAGGATTGTGTTGTTATAAGCTAACTTACAAGGAGTTTGTTACTTACTGTTATCATTAAAATAAGTTTATACCTGCCTACTCGCTGAAAATTTCTGATAATACAACCGCAAAACAAAGTAATTTATGAGATCAGGTGTTAATTTGAGGATATCGAATTTTGGAATATTTTTAGGAATAACAAAACAAACAAAAGGAACAAAATAGTATGTATTCAATTTAATGAGACTGACATGTTTTAATAATTGATAGGCTTACGTTTAATTTTTATTTATTTTTTTTACAAAAAATTGAATAGTTTAATTTTTATTTTTTAGTTTTTTGACTCGCCATTCATAGCGAATCTTATCAAATGATACCCATATTATAGGAAAGCATAAAATACGTAGTCAGCCATCTTTAGAAATCCGCCATATTATATTACTAGTCCGCCATTTTTAGTGTTCCGCCATGTTGAATATACAGTGACGTCACACAACCATGCATTGTCAATCAAACCAAACTTGTATACAAAATTTTAGCTCAATCGGTTGAAGAAATCTTAAAAGTTTAGTTGCAAAATTCCATCCGACCAAACATAGTTACATACATGTGCAAATTAAATAAAAGACATTGCGGACCTCTAAAGAACCTTAAGCAATAGATGAAAAAAAAAGTTCTACAGTCTTTATCCTATAAAACCCGCAAAACAGCCTTCACGCACCACTACACACACTAAACCCAAAATAAAAACAGTTAACAGCAAAAACTTTACCAAAATCTACTGTCAAGTCCCTCCATAACTCTGGATAACTACCTCCATTTCAATTTCAAGTACCACCACATAATATATACAGGTGGAGGTCCCATTAACACTAACGGATTGACTTGGCGGCGATCCAGTTTGTCATGATCCAGTGTTGCCGTGTCGATGGGATCACCTCGGAATTACTACTGCAGATATATAGGCGGCTATGTGGTGAGAATTTGTGGTGGGAATAAACTATTTGTAATTGTTTCAGCCTGAAATTTGTAAACTTCATGTATAGAAGTGGAATATAGGCTACGTTAATGCAACAAGATATTTTTTATCAGTCAATCTTTGGGTTAAAAAGACAACAGCTGTGGTAGGTGTGCAACAGAAATAAATAATTAACAGATATTTTAAATAGAATGAAGTATTTAACAGTTTATGTACAATATATATAACAGAAAAGATGACGGAAACAGAAAAATAAGTACGGTCTTATTTCTAAAGAAATCTATCTGTAAGTATCATTAAATTAAGTTGTTTTTTTAAACATTATTGTACATTTATATGTATGTAAATATTATAAGCTAATAAATACTATGGTAAATAACAAATCATTATACTAAACTTGAGAAAACTTAAAATGTAAAAATTATAACGAAGATCGAACTAAAGTTGAGAGGACTTCAGGTAGTCGAACAGTTACGAATTGAAGGAAAATTTACTTTCGGCTTCTTTATGACAAGGGGAAGCTTATTTCAGAGTTTTATAGTAGAGACAGCGTAAAAATTAGACATAAATCCAGTACGGTGAGAAGGAATATGAAGAAGAATGTTTTTGGACGTTTGAATGTTAAGATTATGAGAACTGTTCAATACTTTAAAATAACTTTTATTTGTTTTGCTTGCCAATGCCATTAAGTATTATTATGCCTCTAAGTTTACTCCATTGCCGGGTAAGCCCAGGTAATATAGTGAACTTCTCATTGGGGTAGGGGAATTAATTGGTTACCCTTTTTCTAAATGACCTACTTCTACTCTTGAGGGATAAAGAACTAATATATAAAAGCAATCCATGGTGATTAGCTCTCTATACTTAATTGTGAGCATCGAAACAATTTAGATTATACATATAGGTTTCTAATGTGGACCGATGACCTGATGAGAGTCCCAGGAATTCGATGGAAGCAAGACGCGCTAGACCATTAGTTGTGGCGACACTTAGCATAGGTTCCAGCAGTGGAAATAATGATGATGATGATTAGGTACCATCGCGGTCATTTCTGCCTGATCACTTTAAAAAAAAATCGCTTAAATACTGCGGTGCGTCGCTAAACCAAACCCTTTGAAATTGTCGATTCGAGTGCAAGCAAAAATGAACTTAGCGGTAATACAAGTGGAAGTGTCATGAAAATATGGAAAAAGTTGTTTAGTCTCACTAAGGCGGATTGGTCTTAGATGTGACTTAGGTTCACTTATACTTTTTTCAGTGTGCGTAATGTTATTACGCTCTATACGGGCCTACAGACGGCGAGCAACGGATAGCTCGCCGTCCGCCAAGCTCGAGTAAACGAGTCGAGCATGTTGTACGAGTATTCTACGAGTGCCTCAAAGAGTATTGTTTCAAAAAATGACCGTAACCATGGAACGTAATGGCAAATAAACGAACAATGATAGGTGATTTTAGTCCATTAAATTCTGATATTCCCTTTTGCTCCCCACCCAGAGCGAAAGAAGTTATTTAATTTTTTATCACATCAAAAAAAGGTTTGTGTCGTAGAATATAGCTAGCAAGACCTTTTTTTTATGGTTGGAAAAAAATCATCCAATGACATCCCCCGCTCTTGGGCGGAGCGGGAGATAGTGTCAGACTCCTTCTGACTAAAAGACCCACCCCGTTCCTTCTAGCCTTCATACCGGGGCTCGAGCTCCCTTTCGGATAACCCGTGCCCCAGTAGGCTTCGACCAGGCTGGGTCCCTGCTGTTGCTGACAACTCCTTGAGGCGCGCGGGAACAGTGCGTACCGTCGATGACTTGGGCTTGGTCCAGACAGTTACCAGACGGCCGTACAGCGAGCTACCCATAGCTCTCTGTCCGCAAGCCCGCGCCTACGGAGCTAGCTAGAGCTGATTAAGCTCTAATTTTTACTTTAAATAATATTTTTGTATACACAAAAGTAAACAGACGTAAATCCAAAATCAGTCTCTGTCCTTCATTCTCTATAAAATTATATTAATTTATTTCCCAGTTAAGCATTCACGTAAACTCACGAATGGCCGCTTCTAACCCTAACGAAGACTGCAGAGTCAAACTCAAAACCGGCAACAAATTCCGTTTTCCAATTTAGAACGCGTATAATTCACATCCCCAACGCTGACCAATTCTGAAATCCAAGGGATTGATAAAAAAAGGTGGAATTTGTTGAGTAACTTTCGTACAGTTTGATTTAATCCTTTGCACGTTTCCCCTAGCAAATTGGTCCAGCGTAACGATGATATACACCGGTTATATTTTCCAAAGCCACTTTCGACATCCTTAGCAAAGTACAATATTATGGTTCCGCAAATGTTGTGCACGAAACTTTGCTGTAGACATGCACAAAGCAAAGCAATTTATGAATATATAAAGGCATGAAAACTTTAAGGTTTCGGAGACTCGTTGCAACTGTGATCTCGTAAATATGCATCACGGTTTTTACGCAGTAAAGTGGGTTGTTCCAAGAGGTCCATGATTCTATTGCTTTTCTTCTTGCACAGCGTGCATTACATTTTTTAATAGTGTTTTAAATGTTCCTATAACAATTCCCAATGGGTTCATAAGATTTATACAAAGTACAGTTAGTAAAAAACTTTTATGACCTTGGAACGCTAGGCAGTGAAGATCATAGGTGTTGTTTTATTCAGTGCAAGTCTGACTCGCCCTCGCATTCTGCCATAAAGCGGGAAACGTCATTGCATAATTTCCCATCTAAAAAAGTCAAAGACTGAATCTGTGCTCCATGGGTCAGAATGGGACTGGGATGTTACACTACATAGGTACGATAGAATACACATGTCCGAGCAAAAGCTTTAAGTGATAGGTAAGGTTTAAGGAGTACATATATTAACTGTTAATCAAAAAATGTATTCAAAGTCACAGAACATTAGCTTGTTTAAATAGATATAATATTTGACAAAAAAGGAAGAGAACCCTATAAAGTTGTTCGCTAAGTTCATTTACAAAATAAATATGAAAGGGTACAGAACCTTTTTCGATCGCATCCAATTTTCGATTGCCCTTAATTTAGTCCATGGTAATTGTTGGAAGCAATAATGAAAAACAATTGAAACTTGTAGATATTCTATTTTGGTCGTAAATATTTTGAATTCTATCTGTAGAAGGAAAATGTTTAATTTCGTGCGATGTGGCAACGCATAAATTACAAACACGATTGTTGATTCTAAATAATTTATTTCAACTTGAAGAATTCAAGATGAGAATTAATCTTTATACCGTTTCCAAATCTTTGACTAAGAGAATGTACCTAATAATAAACAAAACACGCCTTACTCCTGCATTTACTGAAAGTTTAGGAAGAGCTGTTCATATCGATCCTATATATTTTACTAGTCAGATAGCTTGTAAAATGTATTTGTATAGGCTAGACTGCTGTTGCTGACAACTCCTTGAAGCGCGCGGGAACAGTGCGCGCCGTCGACGACTTGGGCTCGGTCCGGACAGTTACCGGACGGTTGGATAGCGAGCTACTCATAGCTCGCCATCCACTCGCATCTACGGTGGCCGGAAATATTTGTTCGTCAACTCGCGAGTCCGAGCGAACTGGTATCTTTCGATTTCACCTACTTTTTCTGTCGTCAACTCGCTCAGACTTGAAAATCTGTTGTATTTATGTAGAGTCAACTAAAAAAAACTTCTTATAAAATGTATAACATAGGTACCCACTATAAATGTATTAGAAATTGTATTCGACTTGACTTTAAAATAAAACACATATCGTTTATGAGAAAGATATTTAATAAAATCAACATGACAATAATTTAATATTGCATATTTACTAATTCCCAACAATATCACAAATCAGCAATAAGTAACCTAAGTTGACGTACAAATATTAATTACCTAATGTTGGCACCCGTTTGAGTAAGTGGAATGGGAAATTTAGCAATACACGTGAATGAGTGAATATGCAGTATCGAAACGTCATTTTGTATCAAGAGCGTCCACACGATGAACAAAATCTTTCTTGGATGCGTTCCGTTTCACGATTAACCTGTGTCCGTCAGTGGCCCTTTGAGTTCTAGGACTACAGGTTTCCTTCTCAGAAATTCCCCACGGCTCTAGATTGCGTGCATCGACCCTACTGGACTCCTACGGTTTGATGACAGCTTTTTGAGGAGCACGTGGATCACTACGCGCTGTTGATGACTGGGCTCGGTTCGGTTAATACTGGACGGCCGGACGGCGGGCTACCCAGTGCTCGACGTCCGCAAGCCCACTTCTACCGTGGCTGGTCATCGCGGTCGGAATTTCGGCGGCCGAAGGACCTTCGGCCTCCTTCTCCGCTAGCATTACTGCTTCGCAGAAGGACGCGACCGCCTGCCATTCCTCCTCGTTCTGGACCAAAGTCTGAAACAGGGCCCGGCGCGAAAAATTGTTGCCATTGCCTCCACGAGGACACAGCGGTGCTCTGCCCAAGCGGGGCATATCTCTATTGTGTCCTCGGGTGCTCCACTGTGTCCTCCAGGTGGTTCACACAATAGTTATACCCAGGGGTTACTTCTGTCTGAATCCGATGCAGGAACCTCCCGAACTTTCCATGTCCGGCGAGGACCATGCAGATGCAGGTAACATGAGAAAGTCAAAAGTAACGTAAAATGTTTTTAAAGTAACTTGGGTATCGTGTACCATTGGCCGCATCCTACTCGCCTCATTCCTCACCTTTAACATAATATTCCGAAATCTAAGTAGATAACCGGTATAGCCTGCGTGAAAAAAGCCGCGGGCAATAGCTAGTTATTTATAGTAATGTTTTCAAACTGTTTTTATTTGACTGTACTTTATACGTTTGAGCGAGATGACGACTGAAAAACTTTTTACAAAAAAAAAACCTACTTACTAAAAAAAACACTAAAACTATCAAAATAACTTTAATTTTGGAAGTCGGTGTTTCTATAATAGTTTTGCCCCTTCGTTATTTAACACCGACTTCCGAAATTAAAGTTATTTTGATAGTTTTAGTGTTTTTTTTAGTAAGTAGGTTTTTTTTTGTAAAAAGTTTTTTATTTCCCACTTTTTAGTTGCAATACACTTGCAGCCAGAGTACCTTTTTCTCATGACAATTCCAATTAACTCAAACCCTGCTAGGATACATTGTTTTATTATGAAGTTCCCGTGTCTACCTTCCGGCTCCATCATCATCATCAGATCAGTTCGATAGTACCTTATAGCCAAAGTGCATCTCATGACAATTCTAATAAGCCCAAACACGGCTAGGATACATTGATTAATTACGGAGTTCCGGTGCCTATCTTGCGGCTCCATCATCATCATCAGGTCACTTCGATGATACCATTTTCAGCATACCAATTCAGAGCTATTCATTTATTTGTAACTATGTTCATTGGGAGATCTGTGTGAGTATGAACTTCCGTTGGCCATTTCTGATCTTCTTCACCAGTTCCACTTCATCAAATTTCATGTTTTGACTATAAATGCTTAAGTCTTTGATGAAAATACCAAAAGAACTATATGGTTGCCTATAATATTTGAGGAGTTCCCTCGATTTCGCCAAGATTCCATCATCAGATCTCGACTTGTTGACTATGGGACTATTTATAGGGTATACTTCCCGTATAACCTTTCCAACAAAAAAATAATTTTTCAAATCGGTTGGCAAGGGACGAAGTTATGCGCGAACATACATAAAAAAAAAAATACAAACATCCGAATTGAGAACTTCCTCCTTTTTTAAAAGTCGGTTAAAAAATGTCCACGGAAGGTCCAGCTCGCTCGGACTCGCGCGAATCGCTTAAGCGAGTTGATGAACCTAAAGACGAATATAAAAAGTAAGTCTTTAATTTCGAAACTTGGTGATTCATCTTTCGTAACTCCGACTTTTTTGTGAAAACATTTATTTTTACACTTTTAGTAATGGTAACTAAGGAATTAATTGAGTATCTTATTACTGCTGTTGTAATTGCTAACACGTATTTAATTTAATGCCTAAAGCCAGAGCGCGTAGTAATAAGTAATTTAATCTCAGAAAATACTAAGACCCTTTCGGTCTTAAGCCATGCGTCTTTACTTTAACAGGCACCCATCAAACAGGAATTTAGCAATATTGCTTACATCAAAAATATATTTCATAACGAAGTGTCCGACACCTTAAAATCAAACCTATTTACTTTATTTAATTAAAATTCGTCAATGTCATCGGTTTACAATTATTGAAAGTTTAACACGAACAAAGAGACGATCGAGGTGCGAATTCGTAAAATTATTGACTAATTAATATTAGTCAATTAAATTATGATTGATATTAATTAAAATCCCAGTATTTTAGGAGTGCAAGATCGATTCAGTATCAAAGAAATGATTGATTTTCAAGGTGTTTTCAATGATTTTTTTAAAGCAATTTTTATATTATTACTAGCTGACCTGGCAAGCGTTGTTTTGGCATATCAATAACTAGCTTAGGCTCGCGACTTCGACCACATAAATAAAATATACATGACACTAAAAAAAAAGCAACTAAAATAAAACAAAAAAATAAAAAAAAACACGTGTGGCACTCGGGGACTGCCGCGGTAAAGCTATTGCATAGCATTTTTATCAACTTATGCAATTATAATTATTTATTTATTTTATTTATGCAGTATTTTTTTTCCTTTATTTTTTTTTCTTTGATATTAATTGAAGTTACACTTTCACACATTGAATTGAATTTTGATTGATTGTTCACTCATTTGTTTTCTTATCGGTCACCACACTCAAAAAACAAATGAGTGGGGGGTGTTAGGTTATTTTCGTTACGGAATTTCTGGATTCGGTCTCCACGCTCAAGGCCCGCGATAGAAGCTATGCAATAGCTTAAAAAATAATAAAAACAACTAAAACATAAATAAATTAAGCAACGATAAAGCAGCTTTCTATCGGCGAAAAAATGTTTGCAATTGGACCGTACTGGTCCAATTGCAAACATTTTTTCGCCGATTACCTCCTACAAACAAAAAAAAACTCTTTATAATATTAGTGTAGATTATCAAAGAAAATAAAAGGGGTTGGGTAGGAGCGTAAAAAAATAGCCCACGACTTTTTTCAGACCTATATTTATTATATTAGATTAAATATTATAATTTAAGTATTACGATTAAAAGCTACAAGCAAAAAGAAAAGGCTTAACAATTTACAAATAAAATAACACTAATTCAGTAATAACAATAACAGAAATAGTTTTAATTAACCACCAAAACAAACACACACACACCAAAACTGTACACGACATATTTTTATAGCCTCCAGACAGTTGTACTTCAGGGCCTTATGTCTTTGTCTTATGTATGTGAGTTTACATGTTGGATATTCAAAACATTAAGACACGTCGTTCCAACAATTATAAATAAAAAAGCCGGCCAAAACCGAAATCTCTTAAACGAAATTTACATCGCCCTTGCACAATCTATCATAACTTACTGTATACCGATATGGGGAGGTGCAGCAAAAACAAAATTTATAGAGGTGGAACGAGGACAACGAGCCCTCATTAAAATTATGTATTTTAAAAGTATGAGACACCCTACTGAAAGTATTTATCAGATAAGTGGTCTGCTTTCTGTTAGGAAGTTGTACATCACACAATTGATTTTAAAAAAACACAAAACTCTTTCTTATGACAGTAAAATACTATCAAAGAGACGGAAAGATATGATTGCACAAGTTCCACAAACTAAAACTAAATTTGCTGCTACACAATACAATAAACGCTCTGCACAAATATATAATAAGGTAAACAAAGAAATATATATATACTCAAAACAACTACATGAATGTAAGAAATTGCTAATAGAATGGATAAAAACCTTAACATATGAAAGTACGGAAGCACTGCTGCAATACCTAACATAAATCATCCCTTACATACTCCCGCAAACACACCCTAAACACCCACACGCGCACCCCACACACACATACACCCCCTACACACAAACATGTATACATATCATTGAAACTGTAAATTGTAAAAACCAAAAACTATTAATATATTGCTAAGTTATGGAAGAGCGGAGTCTCCTAATACAGGCATTATTTACCTAAAAGGAGGCTCCAATCACAATCTATTGTTAAAAAGAATTTGGTTCTGAAATAAAACATTTTGTATTTTGTATTTTGTATTACATATTTGTAAACGGTACAGGAGTAATTGTAATGACTAGTAAAGAACGTTCGTTAAAAAAAAAAAGAAACTAATGTACTGAATGTGCAAGCAATACCCCAGCAACTGGAAGAAAAAGTACACGGTGACGTAACGTCCCATGGACATACTTCAACATTTGCCCCAGGCTGAAGGTTATTCTAGCAGAAAGAATTCTCCGCGGTAAAAATAGTGGAGAGTATTTTCTTATTTTGTTTCATTATTGATGGGCTAGTGTTTGACCACTATCTCACCCAATGGGAAGCATTGATCTAGTCGACGATAGAGTACGCTTGAGAAATAGTAACCTATTCACTTTTGACCGCAAATAAAAACTACACAGAACATAATGAACACTGGACGATGGCTCCCTAAATTATATAATATGTATTTCTTCTACAATCCGAATAATTTAAATAAAAAGTGCTACTTATTCAGTTTCATTATTTCTTTGAGAAATCGTCTGCTTGATAATGTACCTACCTTTTTTAGTTTAATTTCTTAAAGTCTTTTCTAAAGTTGTCTGGTAGATACCGCTGTTAGTGATAAGACCACCATTGCACCCATTTTATGTTTCTGCAAAGTTGTTACTATTTTGGTGTACAGTAAAGTATATTCTATTTTTTTTCTACCCAAATAATGCTACGTCGAATTTTTGAATCAATAATAGTGTTCTTAATCTATCAAAATACACATAATATCTAACACTGCAAAAAGCGGCTATTTCGAACATTTATCGTAAAGTTAAAAAAATTTTACAACTGGATTTAGATAAAAAATTGATATAAATTCAGTTCAAAGTCCTTTACCATCTTAAATTCAATTATTAGGATCTCACCTTGGTTCACACCCGTGAGATTTCAATAGAATACCAGGTACCAGCTTGAGAAAAATTGCTTAAAAAACCAAAATAATAATAATATTCCACAACTATCACACAACGCCGTCTAGTCTCAAGCTAAGCAGAGCTTGTGTTATGAGCACTAGACAATTCATAAACACACTTATTTATTTATACTTATTTATTTGGTAAATTAAATACACAATGTCATAGATACAATTAAAATTAAATAAAAAATGTCATAAATAAACCGTCAAACATCATAAAATAACCCGCCCCTGATCGTTCCAGGTGCAAAAGTGCCCATGACACTCGCCACATTATCCCGCTGAATAGCGATAGCCAACCTTTGCACCAAGAACGACCCGGACCGGGAGTCACGTGTTCCCATACAACAGAAATTATATTAAATTTATTTATGTATATGTATTTAAATATTTTTAAAATCATATACATAAATAAATTACACCCAGACACAGAACAAATTATGATAGTGCTCATCACACAAACATTTGTCCTAGGTGGGAATCGAACCTACGACCTTCGGCATAGTAGTCAAGGCCACTAACCACTAGACCGACAGGCCAGTAATAAATGTATTATTATTGATTGTGTTACTCGATAACCCAACGATGCATTATAGTGCTGCAGTCTCAAAACACGGTATATTATATTATACCCAATATTCCACTAAAATAGAGTAGGTATTCCAAACTTCCCCGTTCACCGGTATATATTCCTCATTAAGCCTTAAAGTATTTTACCACAACTTGCACGAACACCTGGGCTCGCATTAATATCAGAATTGGAATAAGATGCATAGTATGCACCGGTATGGCGGTGTTATTTGCGTGGAAAGTACCGTACTTTATCAGTGAGAGAAGTTACTTGAAGTGCCTTGAGTTAAATAAAATACTTTAATCTAGACTAATATAATAAAGAGGTAAAGTTTGTTTTTTAGTTCGTAGGAGTTAATCTCAAGAAGGGCTAAAATTTTTCACCGATAAGAAGTTGCTTTATTCCTGAGTGACATAGGCAATATTTTATGTACGCGGGCGAAGAATTCCAGCCACCGTAGGCGCGGGCTTGCGGAATATACTATGATGACTGGACTATACTGTCCGACCGTCCGGTAACTGTCCAGACCGAGCCTAAGTCGTCGACGGTGCGCAATGTTCCTGCGCGCCTCAAGGAGCTGTCAGCAGCAGCAGGGGCCCAGATGGATCGAAGACTACTGGGGCCAGGGTTAATTCGAAAAATAGCCCAAGCCCCGGTGCGAAAGGCAACGAAGAAACAGGAGTGGATTTTTAGTCAGTAAAATTCTGACACTATCTCCCGCTCCGCCCAAGAGCGGGGGATGTCAATAGATGATTTACCCACCACGAAAAAAAAAGGAGTATCCTGTTGCCCTGTAACTGGGTTGCAGAGGTCTTATGGGAAGTCACTTGTTGTAAAACACTTTATGGGTAATAATGGGTACCCAGTCGCATTTGGCTAGACAGGAAGCCATCAAGCTAGTTGGAAATCCAGCATAGGCGTATGTCTATATGTGTATGTATATACTAAAGGTAATAAATAAAATTCCTGAATTCCTCCGCATCGCTGTCGACTGTAAAAGTGCCCAAAAGACTGGTGGCACTGCCACGTTGTATGGCAATTTTTATGTTACCGACTGACCGAGATAAAGGTCAGCCCTTGGGTCACGCCAAGTGTCAACTAGGCGTTAGGATTAGGTTACAAATTAGCATTTAGCATAATCAGTCTTATAATGTACCCATTGCTGGGACTCAGGCCTCCTCTCTAGAATAGGGAATGGGACGTAATCCAACACGCGGCCCCAGTGCGGGTTGGTGCAAAATAATATAAATTTTGTAAATAACTATCTTTCGGCCGCGCGGCTTCGCTCCCGCTCTTCCCTACTCCACCCTACTCTACCCTACTCTACCGTAAAGAAAGAAAGAAAATACGTTTATTTAGCACATAGGTACACACAATGAGATAATAATTATTATAGAAACTTAAACTTAAATATATCTACATGGTATGTCTCACGGATGCGCCAAATGGGTCCAGTTCAGCATGATGCCAGGCCACTACGTAGCAGTTGCCTGACGCTGGTTTTCAACTGAACCTTGCTATGAGTCTACGGATGTTAATCAGTTATTAGGTGTGAGGTATATAAATATATGTATATTATTATATGTAGGTATAAATTAGTATGTAGTAAATGATAAATAATAGTAAGGTGTTTAATTCTTAATTCTTTATTGTACACACAAAAACTTAACCTTAATACATTTATAATTGACAATTCATGTACAAAGGCGAGGTTAGCTTGAGCTTAGCTTGAGCTTAACTTTAGATATATATGAAACAGGAAAAAAACACATTCTAAGAATAAATAAGTCATCATCAAAACTATACTATACGTAAATTCAATCGCACAGTCCTTACGGCTTACAAAAAAACCGGTCCTAAGCAATTCATTTTACCGTAGTTCGTGTTACGTAACAAATATCAGTATGTCTTGGGTAGCTGAGCGCAACAGACTAATTGCATTCAGCCAAATATGTTTATAAAGAAGTAAACTTCGGGTATTAGAAGAAAAAAAATTAGAAACAAAAAACTATAATTATGATTACTTCGATGCCCGAGGTTCGCATAAGGAACAAAGAAGTTCTGAGAGCACTGTGTCGTCTAGACGTGAATAAAGCTAGTGGACCCGATGGTATACCAGCGATTGTTCTCAAGGCTTGTGCGCCCGAGTTGTCTCCTGTATTGACACGCTTGTATCGCCTTTCGTTTAGGACTGGAATAGTGCCCAAGTCCTGGAAGCTTGCCAACGTGCAACCCGTGCCCAAAAAGGGCAGTCGTGCCGATCCTACCAACTATCGGCCGATTTCAGTAACCTCCATACTCTGCAAGATTATGGAGCGTGTATTGAACTCGCGCCTTATGGCATACCTAGAAGGTAACGATCTCCTCAGTGACCGACAGTATGGGTTTCGCCGCAATCGATCTACTGGGGACCTACTAGTGTATGCCACCTACTTGTGGGGTGAGGCCCTCGAGAAGAATGGGGAAGCAATTGCTGTCTCCTTAGACGTCTCGAAAGCCTTCGACAGGGTATGGCATGCTAGCCTCTTGAGTAAGCTTCCAGCATACGGCATTTTTCCTGGTCTGATTAACTGGGTAAAAGACTTCCTGAGAGAACAGTCTCTTCGAGTTGTTGTCGATGGATGCTCATCAGAGCCCATGACGACTAATGCCGGAGTTCCTCAGGGGTCAGTGCTCTCTGCAACTCTTTTCCTGCTGCATATTAATGATCTGCTGATGCCCGGTATCTATGGGTATGCAGATGATAGCACAGTTGTAGAGAGATACCTGCCAGGTGCTCGGGCTAGTAAAGAGCAAATCCGGTCCGAACGAGAGGCTATGGTAGAGCGTACGAATATCTCGCTTCAGGCAGTCTCCAAGTGGGGCGAAACCAATCTGGTGGGATTCAACGCCGCCAAAACACAGGCGTGTCTGTTCACCGCCAAAAGGAGCCCGTTCACCTCGGCTCCTACTTTTCAGAATGTATCATTGGATTGTACCGACTGCCTTCAGCTCTTGGGTGTCGAAATTTCCTCCGACCTCAATTTTGGGCGGTTCATTGAGTCCAAAGCCAAAGTAGCTGCTAGGAAACTAGGCGTTCTCGCAAAAGTCCGGCGGTACTTCACACCGAGACAGCTTTTAATGTTATACAAAGCACAGGTCCGATCGTGTGTGGAGTACTGCAGCCACATATGGGCTGGTGCTGCAAAGTGCCACCTGGCAGCTTTGGACTCGGTGGAAAGGCGTGCGAAGAGGCTGATTGGTGATCCAGATTTGGTTAAGTCCAATCTTCAAAGCCTTGATCACAGGTGTAGGGTAGCTCGCCTTTCGGTGTTTTACAGATTGCATTTTGGAGAGTGTGCGCAGGAATTGCATGACTTGATTCCGCCATCTCATTTCTACCATCGGACAAACCGACGCACGGCGAGTATCCACCCTTACGTTGTTGAAACTTCTACGGTCCGGACTAAGCGTTTCGCCTCGTCATTTATACCGCGAACTTCGAAGGACTGGAACAGTTTGCCTGCTGTGGTCTTTCCGCCTGATTATAATTTGGGTGTCTTCAAGGCTAGAGTGAATAGACTCTTAATAAACTAGTGCGCCTCACCATCAACGATTGCATCACTGCTTACCATCAGGCGGGATCGCAGTCAAGTACTAGTTTATAACAGATAAAAAAAAAAAAGAATTATATTCAGAAAAATATGATAGTGTCAGTGAAACCAAAAAATTAAATAAAAAAATAATATGTAACAGTGAAACCCAGTGAGTGTAATTATGTGTATTGAATGTAAGTATCGCAAATGTATAGTATCTAATAACCATTTAAATGTTCGAGTAAGTAATGTATGTACTTTTATGAATATATTACTTTTTTAATTGCAGGTCATAATGACTTTGTCGAGTTACCAAAAAGACGATTATTACAATTCAAGGAGGATACTACCTACCATCCTACATATCATACCGTACTCTACCCTACTCTACTCTACCCTACTCTACCCTACTCTACCCTACTCTACCCTACCCTATCCTACTCTACATTACTCTACACTACTCTACCCTACTCTACCCTACCAAGCTTCACATCTACTAAATAGTCCGAACAAAGCCTAAACATTTGGTTTGGATAGGTGAGCCCATTCTTGAGTTATACAATTACAACGAAAAGTGGCATTGATTTTTATATAATATATAGATACAAACAAAAAAAAAAAATAGAGATAACAACAGAACCAATACATTTTTAATCATATATTTGTTGCACGTATCTGAACAGAACATCATCAAATGACTTCTTCCGCTTTAGACTGATGTTAAAACATATGGCAGACTTTTACTGACTAATACCTACCTATTATACTTCATTTGCCTTTTGCATTCTTGGGTCACGATAACTCTTTCAAATATTTCCGCAGCAGGTCTGCCTGACTCGGACTTGATTCTTAAAGGACAGTCAAACGGCGATTTACCCATTGCTCTTCGTTCGCAAGCCCGCGCCTACGTACGTAACATGTACATAATATTTAAACATTGCTTATTGAAAATGAGATAACATGTCTAACGGTCCGTTTGCGACCTTGCCGCTGTGAGCGTTGTTAAGCGCGGGGCGGCGAACAGCAAGATGTAAATGTTTGAAGCACGCAACGAGACGCTTTCAAAGTGCCCGCCGTGTGCCGCTTACTGATGCTGCCCCGCTCGCCGCGCCGTTTACCGCTAAAACCAAAGTCGTGAATACAACATACCTTTTCGTTATGTTTTCCATAACTATTTTCGGAGCAGTGTTGCTGACATAAATTATATAAAATAAAGCGTTTGCCTGGGTTTAAACCGACGATTCGTAATTCAGGGCCTTTATTACTTTAGTTCAAATTAACTTTACATATTATAGTTAATTGGAAGTGAAATACTGCCTAATAATTTATTTACAAATTACTACAATAACCAATAAAAACCCTTGCCACTAGAGAAGTTCACACACCCCTTCTAAGAAAACTTAATATCAAAATATCATTTAATTTATAGAGTTCCTTTGACAGTAAAATTGGACGTTTAGAATATTCTCCTATAATAGCGTCACTTGCGAAATATTATATTTGTAGGTGTGACATACTATTTCTCGAGAAAGCGGGCTGCAGGCGACGTGCAACGAATATTGTTACTACAAATGTATAGTTTAAGGCGAAGCGCTATTGTGCCAGCGAAAATATTTTGACTTTCATCTCCGAGATAAGAAGGCAAGTTGGAAATAAAGGATTTGTAAATGGTTTTATTTTTGTAGAAAGTGTGGGTTACAGTGTAAAATTGATTCTATGTAAATGTCTTTTTTTAGGGTTCCGTAGTCAACTAGGAACCTTTATAGTTTCCCCATGTCTGTCTGTCCGTCTGTCTGTCCGTCTGTCCGTCCTCGCTTAATCTCTGTGACCGTTAGCACTAGAAAGCTAAAATTTGGTACCAATATGTATATCAATCACGCCGACAAAGTGGTAAAATAAAAATTGGAAAAAAATGTTTTATTAGGGTAGCCCCCCTATGTGTAAAGTGGGAAGTGATTTTTTTTTTTAATTTCAACCCTAACGCGTGATATATTGTTGGATAGGTATTTAAAAATGAATACGGATTTACTAAAATCATTTTTTGATAATGTCAATAATTTCGGAAATAATCGCACCAAAAGTAAAAAACAATGTGTGTGTCCCCTCTAACTTTTGAACCATAAGCTTAGAAAATATGATAAAAATCTGAAAAGTAAAACTTTATAAGGACTTTCTAGCAAAATTATTTTGAACTTGATGGAAAGAACAGTTTTTGTACAAAAAAGACAAAAGGGTTTTATAAAATAATTTCTGGACTAAGTTTGTAGTATAATCGTATATGCAAGCATTTTTTTAAACTCATAAGTGGGTACACTTATTGTGACGGACGAGAAACTACGGAACCGTACACTGAGCGTAGCCCGACACGCTCTTGGCCAGTTTTTTTGTGTGTAATACCGATTACAGATTTGTTCTTTAAAAAAAGGTAAAGTGGATAAAAAGGTAGTGTGTCCGCTAGGGTCTTCAAGTCTGATTATAATTTAGGTGTCTCCAAAGCTAGAGTGAATAGGCTCTTAATAAACTAGTGCGCGTCACCATCAACTATTGCATTACTACTTACCATCAGGTGGGATCGCAGTCTAGTACTAGTTTATTATCATTTAAAAATAAAGAATGTTCATGATTCAATTTTCATAGAACGTGAAGTTATAATGTGAAACTGTTTCTATGTAAAGTTTTTTTTTTGTGTGTGTGTGTATTACTGTGTTGCACTCTTGATAGTTTCGTTAATTCTACTTTTACTTCTTTTAATGTTCTTAAATGGAAAATTTAATATTGTTATCATAGAAATTAATTTACTATGTGAAAATGTGTTTAATGGTAATAATTATTTTAGTGAGGATTTGAACAACTATTTTTCTGTTAAATGTTGGGGTTATATAATTAAATTAATAATTAATATTGACCCATTTTGTTAATAATAAAAAAAATCTACTTCAAATTATGAAATAAAATCGTACTAATATTACACAAATAAACTAGGACACTGAGTTCAGTTATACAAAAGGAATTATCTGAATATTATAAAATTGTATTCATTCAATTTACCAGTATTGAATAAAATGCCCACAATCATTTTAATGTAGCAATGTTTTATTTAAAGCTGCTTTGTTTAATTTACTTCGAAAATTTTCAATTACTCTGATATTTTCCGACTGTTTACGACCGAATCAGGCTTTTGTTTGCACTTTGTAATACGACCATTAGGTCAGATTTTCGCTGTGATAGTAATTATAAATACCTCTCTACTAATTATATTCAACTGAGGTTTAATTAATGCTAATAACAGTGTGATTTAGAGGTTTATTTAGAAACCTTACATAAGTAGATATTTTAAATACTGATACGGCATTTAAAAAAAACGAAAATATTTTATATCATCTCCCTAACCTTTTTCAAACTAGCTTGGGATCAGCTATCAGTCTTACGGGATGCGGTTGAATACAGTATTTTACATGAAGCGATAGCCTATTAGATTTCCACAACCCAGTTACCTACTGTGCAACACGATACTCCTTGGATAGTCTGATAGTCAGACTTTCTGGCATCTGACAGGTAGTAATGACTGTCAAAGATCAACGAATGACAATCGGGACTAACAGGGTGCTAGTAATATCCTAGATAAACTTAGGAAGGTTCAAATACTTTGAAGATGTCGCATTGGCACTTACCCGATTTCGAATCTTGCTGGTTCTCATGCACAAGCATGCCAAAAGGCCATAACCAGTGGTCATATCATGACATTTTAATTAATAAAATATAAAATTGTTTATACTGTTACCTACCAGGTATGCTGGAAAAGATTTATATAGAAATAAATATCCCCTTTGTATCTATTTTTCTTTTTCCTTCTTATCATTTATTTTGTATGTGTGTTCATAAATTGTTAAATAAATAAATTAAAAATGAGTACTTATTTTACTGTAACAATACCCCTCGAGCGCTGATTTTACAAACGTCTGATTATCTTGAATGATCTTGAAAAACACCTAATTGTCGTTTTGTTTACACGTTTGTACGAAATTTTTGACCGAATATTTTAGTTTCTATTTTTGTTTTTCCTAGAAAAATCCAGAAAAAGTTTATTTTATATAATTTTTGGTGATTTACGTAAAATCGCGCAATTATGTAATAATATTAATACCCCCCGCGCGCGAGGGGTTAATTCAGCTTCCCCTTAATAAGACTCATTATTTAAAGGGCAAAGAATGGCTCGCGTTAGTCTCGCTCGATTATCATCACGCTGGCGACGAATGAGGGGCGCCAGATGTTCTACACATAAACACTGATATTGGCTCTGACTTAAGCAGTAGTGTTAAGAGATTTGTAACTTAACGGCAGTATTTTGTGAACGTAATTAGAAGGGAAAAAGGGAGAGGGGGATGATGATAAATGTGAGAATGAGATGAGAATGTTAATTTGATCGTTTAACTGTCTCCCTCAATTTTTGGTACAAGTCTCCGAAGTTACAAATTGAGTCCATGGATTTCTGGGCTTTTTTACCATTGAATTTCCAAGACAACAACTACCTTAAGATTCTAAGTCGTGTCCTACAAGTCGACCTCCGGAGTCAGTCTTTATTATTATTGATAAGCACGTCGCACTTACGTCTGCACTAGGTCCGCGTGTTACGACCCATTCCATAAAGAGAGGAGGCCTGAGTCTCAGCAGTGGGAACTTTAAAAAGGCTGATGATGATGACGTCGCACTTGACTCCTATATCATCTGATGGTAAGCAATAATATGATCGCTACGAGCACGCTTGCTAAGAAGTAACCTATTCACTCTTGACTTACAGACCCTTAGGTTGTAGCTATCAGGAAACACAGGCTCCGACAGGAAATGTTTAACAGCTAAAGATTATGAGAGATTGTGCGAACAGACATATAATCATAGTGTTCTTTTAACCTTCTATCCTTACCACGTACACAAAGGCGTGGGTGAAACCGCTAGAGACAGCTATTATAATATAAAAAAAAAGATGTGTGGCACTCGGGGACTGCCGCGGTAAAGCTATTGCATAGCATTTTTATCAACTTATGCAATAATAATTATTTATTTATTTTATTTATGCAGTATTTTTTTTCCTTTGTTTTTTTTTCTTTGATATTAATTGAAGTTACACTTTCACACATTGAATTGAATTTTAATTGATTTTTTACTCATTTGTTTTCTTATCGGTCACCACGCTCAAAAAACAAATGAGTGGGGGGTGTTAGGTTATTTTCGTTACGGAATTTCTGGATTCGGTCTCCACGCTCAAGGCCCGCGATAGAAGCTATGCAATAGCTTAAAAAAGGAAAAAGAATAAACGTTGCCCCATAGTAGAAAATACACCTGTATTGTAAATGCGTTCACAAAAATTGAAACTCGCATTCACAAGACACCTAGACAGGGAAACATCATCTGTGGGCCATTTTTTTTAAATATTAAATTGACTAGTGCTTGACTGCGATCCCTGCTGATGGCGAGCAGTGATGCAATCGTTGATGATAAGGCGCAATATTAATATTTCTCCATTTTGAAATCAAACATACATAGCAGTTGTCAATTTACTCAAACACTACGCCAACCATGCATACATATAAATTACTTTACCCATAAATTGAGATTCTTAATAATTGAAACGGACAAAATACAAATATAAAAATATTGGCAAGCACATTTAACCAGGATTGCAATACCAGTTATGTTCTACACTGGCCTTTGGCAAGCCAACTATTCTATTACTGACAATGTTATAAGCTGGTATAGCTCCACGCTTCCCATTATGTTTGAAATTGAAAAATACATATTTACTGCTCACTGAGATGCTGCAATAGTGCTAGCGCATCTCGTATCGTATCGGCTTGCATTGTTCTGATGTTTATATGACGTATGACGTACATATACTGCGACTGTGTCGTTTGATTTAAAAGGTTATATTATGTTAAAAATAAAACACAAACAATACAAGCAGCTCGTTTGTGGAATGCATTACCCATAGAAGTGAGGCGTGCCCAAACGCTACCAACGTTAAAAAAAATGGTGAAGGAGCGCTACCTGTCACTATAACTTTTCTTCCCCTTTCTCATTGTATTTATTAGTTTATTTTTTGGTAATTTATTTAGATATGTATTATATATTTGTGTGTTATATATTTTATATATGTATATATATTCACATTTATGTTGTAATCTGACAGCCCCAAATCTTTTCCTTTCGTTATGTCCATCCAAAGGTTGTCTGGTAGAAATTGCCTTGCGCAATAAGACCGCCTATTGTACATTTATTCTTTTGCAAATGTTTATCCTATAATAAGCTAAGGTGTGCGATAAAGTTATAAATAAATGAAATAATAATGAATTAAAGCAATCTTTTGAGTTTCCTGCACTGAAAGTGGATCAAGAATTCAATTTCGAATTTAAAATATTTTATTTCATACATATGGGCTTATTATTGGCTTATAATTATAAAACGCCAGAAGCTTGCACGGTTCCAACAAGTTGGCATAAACCAAAAAATCTGAAACTAGTCATTTTTGGTAAATGGCTTGTCAAGCTGAGATAGGTTAGGTGTCAGATTAGGTAAGACTAGAAACAGACCCTAACGTAGTTAGTAATAAAAAAGTTTTAATTTCCCACATTTTAGTGAGTAGCAGAACTATATAGTTTACTAAGTACTGGTGAGAAAGAAATAAGAAGAGGAAAAATATTACTTTTGCAATCGTCTCTTCGAGCCCTTTATTTTGATACGCAATACTTTATATTGTTACGAAAAAAACATAAAATTTGATGTCAAATATCCCCCATTTTATTTTAATATAACTGTCAAGTATTTAGTATCATACTCACAACTAAAAACTCTTTCAGGCATGGCTGGAAAGACATCATAGCGTCCTCACCTTGGGTTATGCGAAAGAGAACCCTAGGGACGAAGGCAAAGAAGAAACAGGAATGGGTTTTAATCAGTAAAAGTTTGACATGCCCTCTTGCTCCGCCCAAGAGGAGGAGAAGTCATTCACACAAATCTAACTATACCTCTCAAGTTAAAATTCAATTACCTGTTTAGGCTATAGGGTGTACCAAAGAGATATACATACATAAACTCGATAAACGAATCAAGAATGAGAATATAAGTTGTTGTTGTTACGTAAGTTGCGTAGGTCAGGAATCTTATTTTTTGCATAATAATTACGTAACTTTGCCGTAGTTATCCATCGAACAGCCATCTTTTTTTGTTACCACAGACTCAAAATGTGACTATGTGACTGCGCACTGACAATTTCTATTGATCGATCAAAATAATCGACTAGTTCTTGTTTTTTAGTCAATTTGTGTTCTTTATTGTATAATTAAGGTTACTGTTGGATCTATTGTTATTTTAAGTTTTAATTTGTTTATTTTTTAATTGATTGCAATCATTGCTGACCGATCGGCGTCTCATCGTCGACGACGGCTGGTGCTGAAAATCAGCGCTGTGGCTCTGTTTTTTATGAGCCCCAGCATTTTTCTGAGCGCTGGCCGTTTTGCGCGGATGTGACGCATATCTTACGTGCTACTTTTAGTCGATATTGTTTTTATTTTGTTATGGTATGCGTCATGTTTGACGTGAATAAACACTTTTTCTTTCTTTCTTTCTTTCTTCTTTCTTTCTATCCGCAGAAGAACCAAGGTTATCGACAAGCACGAAGAATCGCCAAATTTAAGTGGCAATGGCCAGGGCACATTGTTCGCAGAACAGATGGCCGTTGGGGCCGAAAGGTTCTGAAATGGCGACCACGTACCGGAAGACGTAGCGTTGTAAAGCCTCCTACAAGGTGGACCGATGACCTGGTAAGGGTTGCGGGAATCCGATGGATGCGAGACGCACAGGACCGCTTATTGTGGCGACACTTGGAGGAGGCCTATGTCCAACAGTGGACGTCTTTCGGCTGAAATGATGATGATGATGACTCGATAAACATAATCTCCTCCTAGCGCAGTGAGGTAAAAAGCCGAGCCAGTTGATTAATTTCTGCCGTACTAATGCGCAAAATTCATCCGCCTATAGCCACTTAGGAAGTTAACAAGAGTATGTAATAATAACAAATCAAGTTGCGGCACAAATTAGCTTCGGTACCGCTAGCCTCATTAGACACTACTTGGTTAATACGCCCAAATTACTTACCGAAGTGTGCCTCGACTTAGTAGGGCGCTTAAGACGGCGTTGGCTAATGTTGCCTAAGTTATAATTAAGCTCTATAAGTACTGTATTTGTTTGTATAATTTAGAAAAAAATGTGGAAACAAAACCTGGCTTAACTCGACCAGTTTTTTACAAAAATCTTTGAACTAGCTACTAAGGGTGAGTTGCACCATTTAACTATAACGATAACCAAACCATAACCAGCCATGAAATGGCCGCCTATTGGTCAATTCGACGATTTGACAACTGTTAACGGCTTTGTTATCGTTATAGTTAAATGGTGCAACACTCTAAAGGAAAAATCGTGTTTTGTTAATATTAAGAATCGTTTAGTTTAATTTATAAATTATCCTCATAATCTAAACTTTTTAATTGATATAAACTATTGGTTGACTGCGATCCCACCTGGTGGTAAGTAGTTAATAGTGAGGCGCACTAATTTATTAAGAGCCTGTTCACTCTAGCCTTGAAGACACCTAAATTATAATCTGACGGGAAGACCGTAGCAGGCAATTTTTTCCAGTTCCTTGATGTACGCGGTACATATCATAAAAGGAGAAAGTGACTGACTAACATATCAATGCACAGGTTTCTTTTAATGATGTAGGTGAGCAATAAGAGAAGATTTTCCAAAATTCACTAATTAAGGATAAGTAATGGGGTCCCAAAGTTTGTATGGAAACCCTACTTTCGCGTGGGCGAAGGCGCTGGCAGAAGCTAGTGATTGATAAAAAAAAAGCCGAAATATTTCATACTTTAGATGATCTTCTTAATTCTATCATAATATATGATTGGTAGCTTATGCCGAATAGTCCTAATGATAATCACAAGCAACTCCTACTGAACTGCAGAATTTTTCAAAAGAGTTACTGTGTCCCTAGTACGCATACATATATTATATATTATTACTTAAGTAGACAATTAGTGCATAGTCTGAACCTGAGCCAATTAATAATGTACAAGGAAATCATTGCAATCCTTTGTACAAGCAGCCCTTGCGTTGAGACCGCTCTTCATTTTAATTGTACGGTAAACCAAACATACGTGCCCCAGCCGGTAACGTGCTCCACTTGAAAAACTGAAAAACGCACACATAAATTATAAAACGCAAGTTTAAATTGCATTGTATAGAGTACATCGCTGTCAAACTTATAAACTAACCAGGGGCCGTATTATGACCTCTTAAAACCATCATGTTTTCGGTGTGAAAAAGAGACGGAGCTATACAGGACGAATAGCACTATCCTTTTCTCACACAGAAAACATGATGGTTTTAAGATGTCATAATACGGCCGCAGCAGGCTTACTCTCCAAATTAATTTCAATTTCAATCTAAAGTCAATCCGATTGCAATGTCAATTTTGACGTTACGTGATTTGGTACTCTTGAAAACAATATTGTCAACATATACGATTTCACTTAGTTCTCAAAATGGTCACGCAATTTTGAACCAATTTAGCGCTAGCATTGAATTCAAGGGTACGAAACGTCACAATCTCAATGTCGACCGATGTCGATCGAGTAAGCCTGCAGATCGGCTCAAATAAGCACCAACTTTTAAATGCGTGTCTTAGTTTTGCACGTATGCTTGGCTTACTATAATGGTAATACAATCGTAGCTTCACTGTGCACGCCATAATTATGGCGGTAAGTCCCCTCTTTGAGGAGTGGCTGGAAAGACAACAAGGCGTCCTTACCTTCTGCATGACGTATAGGTGGGTTTAGTCAGTAGAAGTCTGACACACGTCTCGCTTCACCCAAAGTAGAACAAGTTATTTGATGATTTTCCACCGAGGTCCTACTAAAGATTTTTTTTACATAAACTTTTTTTAGTAGCATATCGTTTAGCGGTTTGGAGTGTCACGCTCTCTCAATTGATCATTCGGTTGCAGGCGGCACTGGTTCATTCGGCTTTCTTCAAGTTTAGCTGAATGGTACTAGCGCATGTTTCTCGAAAGGGTGTCGTCATTTGGGACTGATCATCTTTCAACTACAACGGTAGTATATTTTTAATTATTTAAAAACATAAGTCGCTTGGGGGAGGCCTATGTCCAACAGTGAACGTTTTTCGGTTGAAATAATGATGAAAAACAAGTTGTAGACAAACCATTTTAATGGCATAAAAAATCTAGATTCTCTTTTTTAAAGACAAAAGTCAAATCAGGCAACACCTTTCTCAGTTTGACTCATACTATCTATATTACATAAAAAGAGAAACTGACTTACTGACATATAAACATACAACCAAAAATTAGTGAGACTAAGAATTTGAAATGCACAAAGTTTAGTGACGAGCACTAAAGCATGATTTTCTCAAATTCACCCCCTAATGGGATATAAACTTCTTCTTCCTGCCCTTTTCCCATATTACTTGAGGTCGGTGCAACACATTTTTTCTCTTTCACACTGACGCACTGTCGCTAACTCCCTATTCTTTCATTTCACTCTTCATACAATCCATCCATTTTTTCTTTGGCCTCCCTCTCCCTCTCCACCCAACCACATGTATACTCATAACTCTTTTGGTAACATGCATTTCATCCCTCCTCTTTACACGCGATTCCCCTTCAGCTTGTCAGTCACTGGCGCCACTTTCAAACTTCCTCTAATATGCTCATTTCACCTCCATCTATATGTATTCTCAGAACAGAAGACAGAAGCTAGTCTGTAATATAATTTTTAACATTTAAAATCTAGAATCTAAATATTTAAATTGAATGATATAAGACGAATAAGAGACAAAGAGTCGAGAACGCCCTTAAGTTGTGTTCAGTCAGACTGAAAAAGATTAAAAAGATAACGTCAAAGAAAACATATAAAAGAAAACCTTACAGAAATTACGTACATACGATATATATATCTAAAAGACTACATAATTGCAGATAAATATGAGATGGTATTAAATATTTTTATGAAATATAATCAATTTAATCTGAGTGGCTTTAGTAAAGGTCATCGGGCTGGCTAGTGAGAGGTCAAAAGATCGAACCAAGCTCTTTACGTTATTGAATGTTTATTCCAAAATATGAATAAAAATTGTACCATATTATATTTAGATATTACTTTTTTGGACATTGTGTGGATATTTCGAAAATGAAATGTAATATGATGGCGCAATGTTCGTAAATACGTAAGTAAAAGTCAGAAAGCATAGGCAAGCGCGTGACATGGAAAAGATATAAAATACAATATGTTTATTTTTGGTTTAAACTAATGTGCAAATTACTGTAGCAATTACAGTAAATATAAAAAAAAATATTATAAAGAAAGAAGCATTTTATTTTTTAAAATCATTCTAAATTGAACTACTATTACTACGCGCGTTCATGCTACCCCACTAGTCTCTCGCCTAATCTGAGGTAATTTATCACTGTATATTTAATCGGCAAATAAAACAATATTTCCAGTCAGCCCCAAACATTGTAAGTGTAGTGCCTGGCCAAGCACACGACTTCTAATCGACTCAACAATGTGTTAGTAGCTATTAATCACATGTAAAGCTCAAATTCAGTTCGTAAATCTAGTGAAACTACCTAAAATGGCCAGCCAAGTGGGTCAGAACTTATTTATATAGTAAATGACATGGTTATAGAGTGTTGAAACATTATGAAGACTAAACAAAGGATTTTTGGTTTGTTATAGTGATGAATGAAAAGAAAAGGGAGTTAGTGATAGCGTGACGGGTGACAGAACAGACGAAAGAAATAAACGTATTGCGCTGACCCCAAATAACATATATTACTGGATTTTATATTTGTAATTTTGATTGTGAACAATTTGTGCAATTTTTTTTTACCACATTTTGACATCAATTTTTTTTTTTTTTTTGTCTTGACGTATCGTTAATTACTTTTTAATGACATCAAATTGTATTTTTTTTTTTTTAGCATGTTATTTTATAATTATCAATGTGAACAACTTGGACAATTTTATCTGAATATAATAATTAGGTAATAATTTAAATTTGAATATAAAACTAAGTTTAAGTATACTCTTAGCAATAATAAGTAATGTAATTTAGTTGAAGTGAATTAAATAGATCGTTTAAAAAGATGTACAGATGAGAAAATTAAATAGGTACTTATATTGGCGCTCTTCCTCTCTCCTACCATTTATAATGTTGCTGTGCCCGACAGGGTCCATAATTGTTTCAATTTTTTTATTATTTATCACCTGACATGTACATTATGGATTGCAATAAAGATTTGAGATTTGAGACTGGTCTGTTGATCTAGTAGTTAGTGGCCCTGACTGCTATGCCAAAGGTCGTGGGTTCGATTTCCACCCAGTTTGTGTGATGAGCATAATCATTTGTTCTGGGTCTGGGTGTAATTTTTCTACACTAATATTTAATAAAGAGATAAAGTTTGTTTTTATGTTTTTTTTTGTTTGTAGGAGGTAATCTCTGAAAGTATTGATCCGATTGCTAAAATTTTTGCACCGACAGAAAGCTGCTTTATTCCTGAGTGCTAGAGCTAGTCTATAATATGTATGTATTTAAAAATATATAAGTATGTTTATCAGTCCAGCACAAGCTCTGCTAAGCTTGGGATTAGACGGCGTTGTGTGATAGTTGTGTAATATATTATATATATTATTACGTTAATAATTATAATTATTATAAATACTCAATTTATTGAGATTCTGGCAGTAAAAGTAGACCAAGAATTTATAATGATGGATGCAGCGGGAGAGGGCGGGCCAAAGAAAAGATGGATGGATTCTGTGAGAAGTGATATGAATGAAACGGGATTTAATGATAGCGTGATAGGTGACAGGACAGAATGGAAGAAAAACGTGTTGCGCTGTTCCAAATAATACGGGACAAGGATAGGAAGACGATGATGGTATAATATGAAAATAACTGGATCTGTAAAAGACTGAAGCAAATTTTTACGACCGCTCAGTTCAATATTTTCATTGTATTCCTGCAACCCAACCAGATTACAGCGGTGCCTTATGGAAGGCCTTCCTTCTTTTTTAAGATACCTATAAAAAACTAGGCAAGTGCGAGTTGGACTCGCGCACTGAGGGTTCCGTGCAAACTACAATTCCCGAATGGAGTCTCAAAGATTTTTCCGAAATTATTTTTTTTTGTGACGTAGATAACAACAAATTTACTGTTTTCAGACTTTTTCCTATACCTGTGCTATAAGACCTTGCTTTGTGCTAAATTTCAGGATTCTGGGTCAACGGGAAGTACCCTATGAATTTCAATCTTTGAGAGTATCAAAATATACGTTTTTTTGTGACATAAATGGCCGTATCTTTTTTATTCGTTAATTTAGAAGTTTGAATTTTTCACAGCTTAAAGAAACCGCAGACCTAAGTGTATGGTTTTAATTTCAACTCGATACCTCGACGCGTTCTTGAGATAAAGGATCTTGACAGACAGACAGACAGACAGACAGACGGACGGACAACAAAGTGATCCTATAATAAGGGTTCCGTTTTTTCCTTTGGAGGTTCGGAACCCTAAAAAGAAAAAAGGTCTCCTTCTAGGTTTTTCTAAGCCGTGGAAATTTTAGAAAGTGTTACCGTGGCCCTGGAACTCAAAGGGCAACTGAAGAACACGCCCTCTTTTTCTACCCAATAGTGATAGAAGTAATTGACCCACCACTTCAAAAAGAAAAAATATCTCCTTGACATTTCCAGGTCATAAATAAGTCTTCTAAATCTCATAACCCATTCAGTTAGCAATAATTTTTTGATCTACAATATCTGGACAGATAGACATAAATTCAAGACCAGCTTTTCCGTGCAAACTGCCAAAGTGGGGACCATATTTTCCCGTGTCGCCTTACTGGATACATGCATTTTGCTTGGCAATGCATTTTAGGAACTGAATTCGTCAGACTTGCAGTTTAGTGAGGTGCTTAACGCTTTTTGGATAGAAATTGTTAGGTACGTAAAGTTGGGAAAAGTAATCTACACTATATATAATAATACTAGATTTTGCCCGCGGCTCTGCCCACGTGGCATTAGGTACTTAAGGAATCGGAATAAAAGGTAGCCTATGTTCTTTTCCATGTCAAAGGCTATATGCATGCCAAATTTAATCCAAATCCGTTCAGCCGTTTTTGCGTGATTAAGTAACAAACATCCAAACATCCACACTTTCACATTTATAAAATTAGTTAGGATAATACATATACACAGGGTTATTTGTAAAAAACAAACAAACTTGCAAGACTGTATTACAAACATTATAAACAACAACTTTTGTTCTATGACTTTTTACAATACATAATACATTTACCAAAAATCAACCTTCAAGATTTCTATTTCTGATGACTGTGGTGTGGTTGATGATGTTTTTCACATATTGATAGAGTGTGTCCGGAATGAAAATACAAGAATCAATATTTTTGGACTCTGTAAAACGTATGATATTGGCATTTGTAATACAATTCTATCTTCTCCAATAACCGATAAAGCTAAACAATTGTTTGAGTTAGCCTTAAGGTAGATTATAAGTTTTTGTGTTTTCTGTACTGGGCGATGTGGTCGCTAAGCGACAAAGCCCTTTAATAAAAAAAAAAGATTTCTATCAACACATTTCAACTCTGTATTTTGCTGTACCTACACCTCCCACGCACGACCCTCGCTCTCCTCCGCTATTGTCATCAGACAAAATTTGATGAACCAATTTATGATAAATTTTAAGAAGTCATAGAACAAAAGTTGTTATTAATGATGTTCTTAGTCCTGACTCCTGAGAAGTTGCTAGTGTTTTACAAAATAATCTTGTACATAATATGTATATAAAAAATAAACAAATGTTTTTGTTTGTGTTTCTCTGAAAGTACTGGTCCAATTACAAAAATTATTTCACTGATAGAAAGCTGCTTTATTCCTGAGTGACATAAGCTACATTTTATGTATGTGGGCGTAACCGCAGTCAAAATCTAGTACATAATATAGATAAATTACTGTAAATTACAGTCAGACACAGAAAAAATGATCGTGCTCATCAAACAAACATCATTCTGTCCTGGGTAGGCATCGAATCCACGACCTCCGGCATAGCAGTCAGGGCCACTAACCACTTGACCAATAGGCCAGTCAAAAGTATTCTTATTTAATATAAAACACAAAAGGATCATTTAAGAGGGCCTTTTCCGCCCTGTCTATATCAACATTCAACGCATTGTGTGATAAAGAGGCAACGCAAAAAAAAAGAGAGCGCTTGAACGCTTGGTTAGTTTTCAGTAATTCATCCATCCTTCCATTGCGTACTCGAATATTACACAAAACTCATTCCATGATATATTGGGCTCGCATGGTAGGTTATGGCCTATTCCTTCTCCTATAGAGGAGGCTCGAGTTCTAGCAGTAGAGTTCACACATTGTAAGGCTGATTTTTTCACCACCCTAAGTTGACTGGTAGAGAATGCCTAAGGCATTAAGTCCGCCTTTGTACCTTTGTGTTGCATGAAGTTTTAATAAATAAATAAATTCTGTCACGATTGCTTGTGCTACGTACGAAGCTTTTTGGGAATACATTCATTATGGCAGCTAAGGAGTGAAATTCACTGCCGGGGTCTTTTATCTTTTTTTTTTTTTTTTCGATGGGGAAAATCATCTTATGACATGACTCTTGGGCGGAGCGGGAGATAGTGTCAGACTCTTACTGACTAAAAAACCCATCCCGTTCCTTCAAGCCTTCATACCGGGGCTCGAGCGCCCTTTCGGATAACCCTGGCCCCGGTAGGCTTCGACCCGGCTGGGCCCCTGCTGTTGCTGACAACTACTTGAGGCGCGCGGGAACAGCGCGCGCCGTCGACGACTTGAGTTTGGTCTGGACAGTTACCGGACGGCCGGACAGCGAGCTACCCATTGCTCACTGTCCGCAAGCCCGCGCCTACGGTGGCTGGAAATCGGGATCGGAATCCCGGCGGCGGCGAGGGCGCCGTTGCCTGATGCGGTCGGCCTCCTCCTTAGCGAGCATTACTGCTTCGCAGAAGTCGGCGACCGCCTGCCACTCCTCCTCGCTCCGGACCATGGCCTCGACCAAGGCCCGGCGCGAGAGGTCTCCGCCGCCGATCACCCCCACGAAAGCACGGCGATGCTCCGCCCAAGCAGGGCACACCGCGATTGTGTGCTCCACCGTGTCCTCCGGGCGTTCCGCACAGTGGCGACACCCGGGCGTCACTTCCGCTTTAATTCGGAACAGGAACCTCCCGAACTTGCCATTTCCGGTGAGGACCTGTGTCATGCGGAAGGTTAGGACGCCGTGAGGTCTTTCCAGCCACGCCTCAAAGAGGGGACTTATCGCCATAATTGTGGCGTGCCCATGACGGGGTTGCGATAGTCGCTGACGCCATTCCACCATGAGATCCCGCCGGAGCTCTGTCCGCCATGCCGTGACCTGTCGCGGCAGAGGACTTTCACCCCGGCGTTGCATCTCCACGCGCATGTCGTGCATGTGTGCAAGGACTGTTGCCTCCAGATCCCACGGTGGTAGGCCAGCCAGAAGGCTCGCCGCTTCGCAGGAAATCGTGCGGTATCCCCGCACCATCCGAATTGCCATGACCCTCTGGCAGGCGTTCAGAATGGCCGCCGGTCGCTTTTGCAGCGACGGCGCCCACACCGGCGCCCCGTAGAGGGCCATGGACCGAACGATCCCCGCGTAGAGCCTCCGGCAGGAGGCGTCTGGACCCCCAAGGTTGGCCAGGAGCCGCTTGAGAGCGGCCCCAGTCCGGTTGAGTTTGGGAGCCAGACGTCGGAAATGCTCCACGAAATTCCATCGACTGTCGAGGATGAGTCCCAGGTACCTCATCGATGTCCCGACGCCGATGCGAACTCCTCCTACCGTTAGTTGGGAACCCGACGGTGGCGCGTTCCGACGGCCGCGACCGTGAAAACACATGCCCTCGGATTTGCGCAGCGCCACCTCGAGTCCCAACTCCTGGATCCTACCAACGACTATCGCAACCCCGCGTGTCGCTAATGCGGCCGCCGCCCGGTATGACTCTCCCTGCGCTAGAACCAGCGTGTCGTCTGCGTAGCAGACCACGCTGACCCCGTCAGGGAGGTCACCCCGCAGCACGTAATCGTACCCGATGTTCCACAAGGGTGGCCCTAGTACCGACCCCTGCGGAACACCGCACGACATCTCCCGACGTTTTCAGTCTCCCTGGTGACCGGGGTAGACAATATACCTGTCCGACAGGTAGGCCTCGACTACTCGACAGAGGTATTCGGGCACCCGGTGGTACCGGAGTGCCCTCCGGATCGTACTCCAGGGCAGGGAATTGAAAGCGTTGGCAATGTCCAAGGACACTGCCACGACACACCTACCCTGGGACACCGCATCCCCCGTCGTGAGGGCTCGCACGCGCATGATGGCGTCCACCGTCGAGCGCATCCTGCGAAAGGCGAACTGTCCGTCCGAAAGGTCCGGCCCCACCCGTGAAAGGCGCGCGACGAGGCGGCTCGCAACCACTCTTTCAAAGAGCTTGCCCACCTCGTCGAGCAGCACAATGGGCCGGTACGCGGACGGAGAGTCCGCAGGGCGCCCTGGCCACTGCCGGGGTCTAGGTTACTTCTAAGCAAGCGTGCCCATCGTCAGCCATATCATCGCATACTATCATGAGATAGTGGTCAAAAGTGAGCCTATCAGTAGTAATAATAAAAATTAAGAAAAATATGATACTATATGCTTAAGCTTAAGTAGCCTAGTAACAATCTATAAACATCAGGTGGGATCGCAGTCAAACACTAGCTTATATCAATAAAAAAAAAAAAAAATTGTAACCTGAAAACAAGTTAGCAAGTCTGAAGGCGTTTTATTCAATTATCAAAATTTTAACGAAGCAGACTATGTCGCAGGTACTAAGGCGTCGGTACCTACTGGGACTTCTTTAGTATATAACGTAATCGAACTTGAAATTACATTAACGCGAAATGGAATTTACATTACTGGATTTCTAATAGCAATCATTTTTAAGAAGTTTTTTTTTTTCAAATAGCTTTTAAGTTACTTTTCTTTACTTGTTTTTTACTCGTACCTAACTTCAAAAATGAACACCTTTTTATATTAACTCTAGCTGTACTCTGCGGTTTCATCCACATTTTTTGTAACTGCTTTGGCTCCTAAAGTCAAACTATTGTATTGGCTTATAATATATATACGTCAATACAATAGAAATCGCTTAGTGCGATAAGGCCGCCAATTGTGTGTTTTTTATTATATGGTTTATTTTTGTAAATTTTTAAACATGATGTGCAATAAAGTGTATATAAATAAATATACAAAAGTTTTAGCTCAGTATTATCCCGCATACTAATTAGTCAGTAGTAGTAGTAAAAAAAAAAATGATAGATGAAACACGAGATTTGCACATTTACAGAAAGGTAGCTATAGCTAGCATTAGTGTAACACATTTAGAGTAGTGTAGAGTAGGGTAGAGTTGGACAGGGTAGGGTAGAGTAGGGTGGAGTAGGGTAGAGTAGGGTAGAGTAGGGTATAGTAGGGTGGAGTAGGGAAGAGCGGGAGCGAAGCCGCGCGGGCAAAAGCTAGTATAATTATATATTTCTTCTGCAGATATATTATATGTCCTTAAAACATCATAAATAGTAAATAAGAAGGTAATCATAATTTTTTGTTTAAAACTACCTCCCCCCGGTATTATTTGAAGTTCTTACGATCCATTCTAAGGTCGTCTGGTAGATATCGCTGTTAGCAATAAGACTGCCATTGTACCCATAGATTTAAGTTTATGTTTAAGTTGTGTTACTTTTTTGGTGTACTTTGTACAATAAATAAATAATGTTTAATAATAAATAATTGTATTGACTTGGCTCGCGAGGTTGTCGACATGTGGGATGTGGACTCGGCGATCATTGTACCGATAGTCGTGGTCGTACAGTTCGGAGGTCCCTTTCTCTGGAGCCCTGACTATTTTTTATGTTGTAAATGTATTTTTTTTTGAAGTGAAAACTTCTTTAGCGGCGTTGAGCACTTTTTCTGTAATGGGTATAAAATCTTAAACTCGCGTCAGGACACGTGACCTGATCGAAAAAGCGTAAGACGGATGGAGAGTAGACAGCTATCCCTTATCGCGCGTTGTGAAAGGGGGCTAGACGGAAAAAATTCTCACGAAAAATTGTACCGACACTTTTACTGTCAAAATATAAATCCAAGATGGCGGCTGCAAGAAATTATCAACTTTTTCGTCATGGGTGTCGTTTTCATGGTTTTCGAGGGTGTTGAAACCGATGGTACTGTCAAAATATAAATCCAAGATGGCGGCTGCAAGAAATTATCAAATTTTTCGTCATGGGTGTCGTTTTCATGGTTTTCGAGGGTGTTGAAACCGATAGTACTGTCAAAATGTAAATCCAAGATGGCGGCTGCAAGAAATTATCAAATTTTCCGTCATGGGTGTCGTTTTCATGGTTTTCGAGGGCGTGGAAACCGATGGTACTATCAAAATGTAAATCCAAGATGGCGGCTGCAAGAAATTATCAACTTTTTCATCATGGGTGTCGTTTTCATGGTTTTCGAGGGTGTTGAAACCGATGGTACTGTCAAAATATAAATCCAAGATGGCGGCTGCAAGAAATTATCAACTTTTTCGTCATGGATGTCTTTTTCATGGTTTTCGAGGGTGTTGAAACCGATGGTACTGTCAAAATGTAAATCCAAGATGGCGGCTGCAAGAGATTATCAACTTTTTCGTCATGGGTGTCGTTTTCATGGTTTTCGAGGGCGTGGAAACCGATAGTACTGTCAAAATGTAAATCCAAGATGGCGGCTGCAAGAGATTATCAACTTTTTCGTCATGGGTGTCGTTTTCGTGGTTTTCGAGGGTGTTGAAACCGATAGTACTGTCAAAATGTAAATCCAAGATGGCGGCTGCAAGAAATTATCAACTTTTTCGCCATGGGTGTCGTTTTCGTGGTTTTCGAGGGTGTTGAAACCGATGGTACTGTCAAAATATAAATCCAAGATGGTGGCTGCAAGAAATTATCAAATTTTCCGTCATGGGTGTCGTTTTCATGGTTTTCGAGGGCGTGGAAACCGATGGTACTGTCAAAATGTAAATCCAAGATGGCGGCTGCAAGAAATTATCAAATTTTTCGTCATGGGTGTCGTTTTCATGGTTTTCGAGGGCGTGGAAATCGATGCTACTGTCAAAATGTAAATCCAAGATGGCGGCTGCAAGAAATTATCAACTTTTTCGTCATGGGTGTCGTTTTCGTGGTTTTCGAGGGTGTTGAAACCGATAGTACTGTCAAAATGTAAATCCAAGGTGGCGGCTGCAAGAAATTGTTAACTTTTCCGTCATGGGTGTCGTTTTCATGGTTTTCGAGGGTGTTGAAACCGATAGTACTGTTAAAAATATAAATCCAAGATGGTGGCTGCAAGAAATTATCAAATTTTCCGTCATGGGTGTCGTTTTCATCGTTTGCGAGGGCGTGGAAACCGATGGTACTGTCAAAATGTAAATCCAAGATGGCGGCTGCAAGAAATTATCAACTTTTTCGCCATGGGTGTCGTTTTCGTGGTTTTCGAGGGTGTTGAAACCGATGGTACTGTCAAAATATAAATCCAAGATGGTGGCTGCAAGAAATTATCAAATTTTCCGTCATGGGTGTCGTTTTCATGATTTTCGAGGGCGTGGAAACCGATGGTACTGTCAAAATGTAAATCCAAGATGGCGGCTGCAAGAAATTATCAACTTTTTCGTCATGGGTGTCGTTTTCGTGGTTTTCGAGGGTGTTGAAACCGATAGTACTGTCAAAATGTAAATCCAAGATGGCGGCTGCAAGAAATTATCAAATTTTTCGTCATGGGTGTCGTTTTCATGGTTTTCGAGGGTGTTGAAACCGATAGTACTGTCAAAATATAAATCCAAGATGGCGGCTGCAAAAAATTATTAAATTTTTCGTCATGGGTGTCGTTTTCATGGTTTTCAAGGCTGTTGAAACCGATAGTATTGTCAAAATGTAAATCCAAGATGGCGGCTGCAAGAAATTATCAACTTTTTCCTCATGGGTGTCGTTTTCGTGGTTTTCGAGGGTGTTGAAACCGATAGTACTGTCAAAATTTAAATCTAAGATGGTGGCTGCAATAAATTATCAACTTTTTCGATATGGGTGTCTTTTTCATGGTTTTCGAGGTTGTTGAAGCCGATAGTGCTGTCAAAATGTAAATCTAAGATGGCGGATGTCAGAAATTATCAACTTTTTCGTCATGAGTGTCGTTTTCATGGTTTCGAAGATGTTGAAATAGTACTGTCAAAATGTACATAAAATAGGATAGTATTTTTTAGTTATATTGTATTGGCTAGACGGAAAAAATTCTCACGAAAAGTTGTAACGACACTTTTTCTATAGTAAGCTATTGTAAGCCGTGCGGCGTGCGCATGTTTCTCTGTCTTTCTCTCTTTCTCTCTCTTATAGAAAGCAAGCCAGAACGGAACTTCGTTCCATCCGGGTGTCCCTTGACACCTCAGTAGTTTTTCGGAGAGATAAACTTTTTAATGTAAAATAATTGTAATAGTTTTAAAGTGTTAAATTTTTAATGTAAGTAATATAAATTGTCATGTTTGTGTACGATAGCGCAATAAATGAATATTGTATTCTACCACATAAATGATAGTACTTTTATACTGATAAAGCAATTGGTGCAAAATTATTCCCTAACCATTCCAAAATATCAAACATGCTCAACGTTAATAATCAAGTTTTCACTTCTGCCGGCACTCCCGGAGTGCAACCCGTCTTTTTTTTTTTTAAGAAATATTTAAAAAGGTATTAAACAAGTTTTAATGACGAATAAAGATTATAATTGTATAAAATTTGTCCTGTATTTTTTGTTTATGTAGTGTTAATTAGTTAATAAAGAATATGATAAATAAAATTTGTTCTATTTTATTCTATTCTACCCCTATAAAACAATTTAAGAGATGTTAAAGGAAGTATGGGACAATCTTATTTAATAAACTTGATAGAATATGAATGTATCTAAAGCTGCAAGTCAATCCTCGGCGCACAATTTTTTTTTTTGAGAAAATATGGAGTAAGAAGGCTTATCGTCGTTTTCAGCCCACCTGGTTTGTGGTCTGCCTATTCTCCTAGTTCGATGTACGACGACAAAAGTTTTCCAGGCAATCCCACTCTTCCGAAGCGACTTCTTGTACTCGAAAGTTCGTGTTACCGAAACTCGTACTTCGACATAGCAATTAACGAGTAAAGCAATCGAAAGTCGAAACAAGAGTGTTCGGAACACACATGCCAGTTGTATCTCCTTTTAATTACATCAATTACTTAAAATTTTGGTATTACGAAGGTTCTTGGAAGAAGCTAATTAATGTATCTTGTTTTTTTTTATACTGAGGAAGCAAAGGAAGTAATTAACGCGTATATTAGAAGCATCAGAAGTTTATTTATTTTTTATTATTATTTATGTTCTGCGAAGTAAAAATTAATTAGTGGTCAGACTACGTAATGAGAAATTAATATCTACCCATTAAATCTAAAATGGGAAAATCAAGAAATAATTTGGAAGTCTAAGTTTTGTTTCTAATATTGCATGTTTTAACAATCAATAAACGGTAAAATATGTTTTTTATTGCAACTTTTTACACTAAATAAATGGCGAAATATTGTTACTCGTGTAGCGACATCTATGGCGCCACATAAGAACTACGAAGAAAGTACGAAATCCTGCATCGCGCATTCACAGTTCTCCGCGCGATTTGAACATATACGACAGCCCGAAATCATCTATCGGGCAGTCGCCCACCAGACTATAACACCTGTCTGGTCGGAGGATCCTCCCTTTTCAAAGGAGGTTTGCGGGACTTTACTCTCTGTTCCGCCTACCTCCAAACTCGTAATTATTTATCAAAAATGCATGTAACACCATACATGTTTGAAAAGGTACCTCGAGTTGGCTGTTCTTAAAGGCAGCGTTGAAAAAAGAAGTAGTAGATATATTAATTAACATTTTGTTTGACTTTATACTAACTGATAAAAAACACTTTATATACTTGAAAATTAAAATACTATATATACTCTTTCTTTTCTTTTATTTTCATAAATTCCCTATGCGAGGCAGACTCAACATTACGTAAAGAACATAGCAATATCTACTCCGGGTAAAAAAATAACCTAGATTCTGTTAACAGTAAAAAAAAATGACATTAGTTTTGAAGCCCTTAGCGTGAAGCAACTGATACTTAGACATACGAGCAAGTTAGTAAATACAGTGTACATGAAAATAGGCCAAGTCAACACTCGAGAAGAAAATAATAAAAGTAAAAAAAATAACAACCTGCTATATCGTGTTCCATATTTAAAACGAAATCCCTCACACCGCTCTGGGTTTATCCGATCCTCTATCTTTGTCCAAGCGATCTTTCTTTGGAATGCGCTCCCGTTGAACATCAGGATGGCACCCAACCGGTTCTCCTTTAAGGTGATGGCTCGTGAACACATTCGCAAGAAGTTGGCAGAATCATCACAGCAGTGATTTGTTATATTCATTTCATATAAGTATTTATTTATATATTTTTGTATTTATGTTGATTTTAATTTTCTTTTTGTTTGTTTGCCTTGAAGTTGCACCTACCATGTTATGTCTCTGCACCACCCTAAGGTCGACCGGTAGATAATGCCTAAGGCATTAAGTCCGCCTTTGTACAGTTTTTTTTGTGCAAGAAGTGTTAATAAATAAATAAATAAATATAACAGCGAGAGACTAGTTTTAGGCTAAACTAGATCCAATAAATAATAGTACAAAAAATATTTGCTATTGGTGTACACTTTCAAAACCAATGATAAATAATAATAAATTATTTTGTCAACAGGTTTTAATAATTATTTTTTTAACCTAGACGAGACAGATGTTTTCTGGCAGACTACCCTGAGAAGTCTCGAAATAAACTCCTTAATCGAAGTCTATTTTAAAGTTCATACAGCAAACATACGTAACCATACAGATTAATGTTTCAGATTAACTTTTAAGGAAAGAATCTCACAGGTTTGAGTAGACCGGTTCAGTCAATGCAAACATTTGTTAGTTCGTATCAAAGAAAGGACATCAAGCGGCATAAAATACTCAAAACTACCAGACATTATGTTAAAAATACAGAAAATATTTTTAGTACAGAGTAAATAAATATTGCAAATTGTAAATGAAGAACTGATCTTTAGTAATAATATCGTCACTAATTAAAAGAGTCTCTTATAATCATGTGAAAATATTTTTAACCGACTTCTAAAAGAGGAGGAGGTTCTCAATTCGGATGTTTGTATTTTTTTTTCATGTATGTTCGCGCATAACTTCGTCGTTTGCCAACCGATTTGAAAAATTCTTTTTTTGTTGGAACGAGTATACTTCCCAAAAGGTTCCATAGTCACCAAGTCGGGATTTGATGATGGAATCTTGGTGAAATCGAGGGAACTCCTCAAATATTATAGGCAACCATGTAGTTCTTTTGGTATTTTCATCAAAGACAAGCATTTACAGTCAAAAAATGACATTTGATGAAGTGGAACTGGTTAAAAAGACCAGAAATGGCCAACGGAAGTTCATACTCACAGAGATATCACAATGAACATAGTTATGCGACTACGATAATACATATAAATGAATGGTTCTGAATAGGTTTGTTGAAAATAGTATCATCGAAGTGACCTGATGTTGATGATGGAGCCGGAAGATAGGCACCGGAACTTCGTAATTAATCAATGTATCCTAGCCGCGTTTGGGCTTATTAGATTTGTCATGAGATGCACTTTGGCGATAAGGTACTATCGAACTGATCTGATCATGATGATGTATCCGGAAGATAGACACGGGAACTTCATAATGAAACGAAGTAGGTATCCTAGCAGGGATTGAGTTAATTGGAATTGTCATGAGAAAAATGTACTCTGGCTGTAAGTGTATTGCAACTAAAAAGTGTAAAATAAAAAACTTTTTATAAAAAAACAATAACAGCCTTCACTAAAAAAAAAAAAACACTAAAAGCATCAAAATAGTTTTAATTTCGGAAGTCGGTATTTCTCGCTATTGTTTGTTCCTTATTTAACACCGACTTCCGAAATTAAAATTATTTTGATGGTTTTAGTGTTTTTTTTAGTGAAGTCGGTTATTTTTTTTTTTATAAAAAGTTTTTTTAAAGAAAAACTCGTCACCCCATAATATCATGTTCCACATTTTAAACGAGCGATACTTTAGGTATATAATATTACAACAACAGTACATGTAAACGTAAAGTAACATGAATGACGCGGCGTCGCGTCGGTACACTTAACTAAGGACTACTTATGATTACAGAATATAATAAATAAGTTTTTCCTTGTTTTTAGGGTCATGCATGCAGGAAATATGCTGATGGCAGCGTTTTATGGTTGTGGCCAATGGCTCATGTTGCGGCGACCCTTACAATAAAAGCCAACTCCTTTATTCCACTCAAACTTCTAAGGGTCGCGTATATCTGTGTTTTAACATGAGACGCCAGATTTACTCTGACTACATTTTTTTTCAATCGTCCGTAAGAGGAAAAGTGGAAATATCAACAACATACTCGTATAAATCAGTTCATAAATGTAAAAATACAACAAAATTGGAACGGCAGTTCTGTCTTATGTGCACGTGAAGTCACCGTTTTAGCCGTCTTTTTTATAAAAACACATCACACCGGAAGAGTTCGTGCAAAAGTATAAACTCAATAGAATGCGACCGCTTCGCTTCACTTATTTTCGCACCGCATCCACGTGACGTTGGTCATGTATGCTACCGCAATAGAATGTTCAATGTTTGTTCATCCTCTTTTTGTTTAAAGTCCGTTGAAGAAAGCTTAAACTCACTATACTCCATTATCGTGTTCCATATTTAAAACCCAAGCGATACATTACAAGTGACAAGAGTAAAAAAGCAAAGCAACTTGTACGACGACGGTACACTTAACTAAGGAGTTCGCACGCTAACCGACAATTAGTTTGACTTGTTACTGGTATTAGCTACAAACTTATTGTTTAACTAGTCTCGTCCAGTGGCGTTGGCTGCGTTTATCTGTTCTCTTTTTTGATATTCGACATAATGTTAGTTTTTAGTGACATGCTTTGGCAAAAAAAAAAATTTCTGTCGTTAGATTTACTTTTTAAATTCCGTAAACTACACGAATTTAATAAACAGGTAAAGTTTGTGTTTTTGTTTCTTTCTTTTTTTTCTTCATTTTTGTGTTGATTTAACAATAATAATTACCAATTTATTTTGTAAACAAACAACCAAGATCTATTAAGTTAATAACAATATTTCTATCCTATGTTAGTACTTAATTATAAATCGCTACAATGTACTGTCCATCAATGCCTATACAAGCGGGCTATCTTGCTTTCCGGCCACAACACATAGAATGCTGTTGAGGCTGCCACGAAGTCTGATCAGCAATTAGACCGCTTTCTTTATAAGCACAGCGTCAAAACTGTTAGTGCAAGCCTCAGCAAACAATGCAGTTTTAAGGGGCCGGCGACGAATGAATTTCCATACAAACGTAATACCACGCTCATTTGCAGTTGGAGCATATTTCCAACATATTATGATGATATTCGGTTATAGACAATATTTATCTAGGTTCCTACGTCTTTCTTTTTTAAAAAACAAAAAGAAATTTAAGCGAATTGTATTTCGCACTTTTTTACAGCGTAAATGGCAAAACATGCCATTTAGCTTCTCCTATATTAAAATTAACAATATTTCTAATATTCTCGGCGTAGGAACCTGGATAAATATTGTCTATAACCGAATATCATCATACGATACGATATATTACGTTTGTATGGAAATTCATCCGTCGCCGGCCCCTTAATGACTTAAAATTGTTGTTTAAAAAATATATGATGACTATATATTAGATTTTTTTATCTGTGACTGGAAAATTATATTTTACTTCGTATACAATAGTAGTACATACGGCGGACCTAATTTAACACGGAATCCACAACATCACTATTTAAAAAATAACATTTGCCTACATAAAGGTAGGTACTGAAATTCATTTAAAGTGTTATTTCAAATTTATTGTAATCCAGAATATTAGACTTTTTCCAACAGCTAAAGACTTGAAATTTCGTATAGTAAATTATACCTATAATCTACACCAAAGTTACAGTGAACTTAACATGGTTATAGATAATTTAATAATCTAGTTATCTTCCACGTCGAAAATAAAGAATGAAAAATATTTAAAAGCCGATAGAAGATATTTTCAGCTCAGACCGAGAGCAAAAAACACTATAATAATATTAAATCCATATGTCGAGCATGTCTGTGGGCCGATATGAAAGATAGAAAAAAAAAATGAAACTCGATATTTTTTGTAAAGAGATATGATATTTATTTTCGTGTATCTGTCCCCACACGCGGGCGTCAAAAAACGATGCCACAAAAAAACGCTAGAAGCGGCCACAAAAAAAAAAAAGCTAGAAGCGGCCGCAAAAAACAGCTGAAGCGCGTGACACCTCTTGTGTCCGGTGAAGCTTGAAGCTGCTTCAAACTTTTTTTTGTGGCGGCACCGCCGCACACGAGCCACAAAAAAAGGCCGCCTCAAAATGAAGCTTTAAGCGGCGTTTTTTTGAAGCCCGCGTGCGGGGCAGTATCTTTGAATGGATATTTGCAATGGTGCTACAATGCTACGAAAGTGTAGAACCGTAGCACTTCGTAGCACGGTGCTACGAAAAGCGTAGCAAGTACCTAGTCTAAAGAAATTCTGGTTTCTTTTCTCAATTTAGCTAATGTTGTCATCAACTTAATCTACCCACATTAAGTAATATCTTAATGTATGTTATTCTTAGAACCCACGCTCAGACATAGGGACGCAGTGACTCCTATATAATTTTTCAGAACCACAAGGGATTGTAGAAAAAAAAAGTGCCTTTAAGAGTATAAATATTATCTTGTGCCCGCAGTTTTGTTTCGGAATGATAGAATAAAGATATTCTGTCATCCCACAGGAACTACACGCAGCGGTAGAACTCAAAGAATCGAAATATGAAATTCAAGTCAACATCTTTGAGATATTTCTGATAAAATATTTTTCCATTTTCCATATGTTTATCTTTGCTGATTGTCAGACAGGAAATGGCTAGGTTTTATTTTTGGTACTCGAAAATCTTTTCGGAGAATAATGTTAGTAGAAAATTGTATTTTTATTAAAAGTTTCAGATGATGGATGAGTTTAATAACAACCTGACTTTTCCTTATTTTTGTTAATAAAGAAAACTCAATATCTCATTACTATATGTTATTTTAGCTTTCAAAGATTTTTTTCTGATAAATGTCAGTTTATTCCCAACTGTGAGTAGGTAGGAATAAACTGAGTCTCTTACTCATATAATACATCATAATCATACAAAGAGGTAAAGTTTGTTTTTTTTTTTTGTTTGTATGAGGTAATCTCTGGAAGTACTACTCCGATTGCTAAAATTTTTTCACCGATAGAAAGCTGCTTTATTCCCGAGTGATATAGACTATATTTTATGTACGCGGGCGACGCCGCGGGCAAAAGCTAGTATTATTATGTAATTATTTTTAGTAAAAGGTATATATTGTTATATAAGTATTTAAACCTATTTACAAATAAATGTCATTTATCATTATCATTTATTTATAAGTATTCATTCATATTTAAATTACTTGTGTTATTTGTTACTTTCATTTAAAATTACAATTTGCTAGCTGTAGTCTTCCCGTCCAATTATAATTTAGATTACAATTATGATGGCTTCTAATAAATTGATGCGCCGCACCATCAATGATTACATCACTGCTTACCACCATCAGGTGGGATCGCAGTCAACTACTACGCTCTTGGACGGAGCGGGAGATAGTGTCAGATTTTTACTGTATAAAAACCCACTCCTGTGCCTTCTTTGCCATTTTCTTTGTACGATTTTTTTTTTAACAAAATCTGCTAAATGTGTCATTTCATTTTTTTTATTTAACAATTTATGTACACACAATAATAAAATAACAGAAGAAGGAAACAGAAAAATAGTAAAAAAGTGATGCTTATTTCTAAAGAAACCTCTTCCAGTATACCTGCGAAAGGAAAATTGTAGAAAAAGAGATGTAGACACTGTGTGTAAAAGTATGAGGAAAATTAGTACACACAAAAAACATAGCTAACAATGAAGTAATATAACATGCAAAAAAAAATATACTACTCAATATAATAACATACATGAATAAAATAAATATCATAAAAATATATACTAAATAATATAATAAAATATGCAACTATGAAGAAATGGGTAGATAGTGTTCTTTCACTATTCTTTTAAGAACTACAAGAGTTTCGCAGCGCCTAACGTCAGGCGGCAGCGAATTCCACATCCGTACTGTATTTACAATCGTAGTACGAAATGAAGGAGTAGGAATAGAAATCGGTGGAGTCGGGAGGGGATTCAAGGAGATTTTTCAGGTGCGACCTGCAAAGAGCATCAGAAGGACGTGAGTAGGAAAAGCGTTCTCTCAGGTAAGAGGGAGTTTTAGGGTTGTGGAGGATGTTAAATAGCAGACACAATATCCGAGAGTTCCTGCGAAGTCGAATAGGGAGCCACTTGAGTATCTTGCCTTGGACTTAGCGTACATAAAAAAATAAAATACATACTTAAAATCAAAAGTATCCAATTTATTTCATTCATTATAAATTAATGCGAAAGCTTTAATGTTTTCACGAAGAGCCAGCTTTAAACGAATTACCACCAATAATTTTGCTCTGAACGGACAGAAAGAAAAATTTATCTGAGCGTAATGCACTGGAAAATATATGAGTCCATTTAAAAAAAAAAAAAAACAACTACACACATGAGTTTGAAAAACTGAAATAAATACATGAAATAATGTTTTTTGGTTTCGATAAAATGATAGAATGTCATGCAAACACTATTATTTATTGTTATGATAAAGTGCGAATTTAAACTTGAACATTTTATTCAGCAAAGTCGATTGAATGTCGGTGAGATTTTTTTTTGTCAAAGCTGTGCGTGCTATGAGCCTAAAATATTACTTGTTCAACCTATAATAGGTAGGATTGAATTTAAGGTCAAGTAAAGTCTATCATAACTAAATATCTATAAATATTTAACCAAAGTAGGCAGACATGTTTAATATTATTAGTTGGCAGTTAAAGGTTACAGTATTTTTTTATTATTATTTTTATGTTTGAATACAATATTGACAGGTCTACACTGTCCTTACATACCTAGCTCATTTGAGATAAAATAGAGATTTTAATACAATAGAGTGTTTGGTGGGCAAGCGTAAACATTTGTCCACCTACCACTCAAAAGTGGGCTTGCGGACCGCAAGCAATGGGTAGCTGGGTGTCCAACCGTCCGGTAACCATCCGGACCGGACCCGAGTCATCGAAAGCACGTAGTATTCCACGCGCGCCTCAAAGAGATGGCAATTCGTAGGGGCCCAGCAGGGACGAAGCCTACTGGAGCCATGGGTTGTGTGAAAGTAAACCTCGGGGCCTTGGAACGAAGACAAAGAAGGAACAAGAGTGGATTACAGTCAGTAACAGTCCGGCACGACCTGTTGCTCTGCCCAAGGGCGGGAGATGTTGTTAAATGACTACCCTACGTGACCTAAAAAAAAGCAACCACTCTATTAAATTATATCTGAAAGAAAAAGAACTCTCGATATAACATCATCATTACGCTCTCAGTTCAGTCGTATATAAAGTAAAAAATACATTATATACGGCCTTACATAAGGCATTCACAGAAGGTGAACTCACGAAAACACACGCTCATGAATACACTTTACCTACAATGAGTGTTAGGGTACACGTATCCGTCATTTTCTTTGAGATCACCAAATGCACCAGAAGCCCAAGTCTGTTATTTGTATAAATTCGTCATTCCAACACAATCCCATTGTCATTTTGCTATAAGTTCGTAGTCTACTGAATAAAATTCATAATGGTCGATCATTGGTCAGTCATTGGTCTCGTAATAAATTTGTGGTAAAATGACAATATATCGAGCTGTCTCGTAAGAAATCAAAAGTAATGACTGCCCAACGGCGTTCTAATGGTAGAACACTGATCAAAAGAACTGTCAAATTTTTTGCAGACTACCGCATAAGTATGTCAGACATTCATTTGTCATTATGTACGACATTATCATTCTATGCCATTTCTTTCAATGAAGTGTCAGTGGTTGACCATTGGAAAGTCATAATGATGGCATTAGACTAGTAGATTACCAAACTTGTCAAAATCAACAATTATAAAGTCAATGATAGACCATTCTGACACGATTGTAATTGCAGGATTGGGGCCTACAGGCTAGTTAATGTAAATATTAATGTAGCCATTTTCAACCACTGATACTCCTTTAAGCCAAAATCAACAGTAGCGATCACTTGAAATACGCAGTCAATGAAGCTCGAAACGAATAAACGGCCATGTATCAACAAATTGAATCAAAAAAGAACGACAGAGAAGTAAGTGTTTGACCAGACTGAAACAGCGAGTGTGGGGACGGTGTGGCGCATTAATCTCAAACATAAGAACTTCGAATCATTTGAGTATCCATAGTAGGCACGCGGGCACGAAAAGCGCCGCGGGTTGTTCAACGTGGGACACGCGCGGGCAACTCACGCCATAAGTCATTCATAAGGGTGTGGTCCCTTATGAAAAACATTGTATGTGCACATACAATGTTTTTATTTTCACTTCAGGACATAATCTGTTTGTTTATGTCATCGAAATCTGTTTAGCCGTTCGAACGTGAAGAAGCAACAAACATACATACACAAAGAAACATATAATATTAGTGTGGTAATATAGTTTACCTTCTGTGGTATTATCTACACTATACCGATGTGTTTTTTGACATTGTGAAGGCAATGACCGACCTCTTCGTCATGTAATGGATAGCTGCCATAATATTGTTAAATTAAATTCGTTAAATTATTATAAAGCTAGGTCAGATTATAGATTAAGATAGCCTTTGAACATGTAACAAAACACTAAGGTTCAAGAAGCGTTGACAATACCTTTATGACGTGTTTTACGGTTTTATTTAAAACCAGGCAAGTGGAAGTCGGTTCCGTACAAACATTTTCTTCTTCTTGGTCGTTTCACTCTTGCCAGAGTGGTCGTGGTTATCAAGAAGGTAGCTCTCCAAAAGCAGTCAGGGTACGTCGCATGACTTCCCGCCACTTTTGCCTGCTAGCAGTTATCCGGGCGCACTTGTTCAAGGGCCCCCAACAGCCGTTTTGATTTGGTCAGACCGCCGCATCTTTGATCTGCCACCCGGCCTTATTTCGTCCACCTTTCATTGTATAACAAGGCGTTCAATGGAATCTCTTCTACATCGACAAACTCATTTATGTGAATAGTTCAATTCCCCAATCTAGACTCGATTTATTTCCTAAATTTCAAATAAGTATTTTTTTTATGTGACGTAACTACAGAGGTAAAATTTGTTTATAAGGTTTTTTGTTTGTAAGAGGTAATCTCTGGAAGTACTGGTCCGATTGCTAAAATTTTTTCACCAATAAAAAGCTGCTTTATTCCTGAGTGACATAGACTATATTATATGTACGCGGGCGAAGCCGCGGGCATAAGCTAGTAAGGTATAAAAACGAAGTATAATTAAATTAACAACCTAGCTGGCAATAAAACAATTTTCCCCACGATAACCTGAACATTTTATTGTGGGCTTTTAATTCACAGAAAAACCCTTTATAACATAATTAACTGTTTTTTTTTTCAATTCATTCCTATTAGTTGTCGTGTCGTGATGGCCCATTGGTTAAGGCACCCACTTTTCATGCATGAGATTACAAGTTCGAAACCGGGCAAGTACCAATGTGATTAACTATTATATTGTAACCCACACTGAGCCCACGCGGTGGATTTACGGCCCATTCGCTCTCCTAGAGAGGAGGCCTGAGTCCCAGCAGTGGGAAAATTAAAAGGCTGATATTATTATATAAGATGTTTGACATCCCGGGCTTTGGAATGCATATGCCGTTGGTCTTAGTTGTTATTCATAGATCTTTGATAGTCGTTACAGGTAGTCAGACTCCAAAAAGTCTAACCATAAATCTATCCAAGGAGTATTGTGTTATCCAGTAACTGGGTTCTGGAGGTCTGACCGGTAGAAGGCCTGGGAAAAGTCTCATTTTTGCGATTGGAACATTTGCATCTGAATCACTGAAATGTTTCGAATCAGTGATATGTATCATTTGGAACATTTGGAATATCGGCTCAAAAGATACAAACGCAACATTTGAAACATCGATTCACAAGATATACAAACGGAACATCGGAACATTTGAAACATCGGCTCAAAAGATACAAACGGAACATTTGAAACATCGACTCACAAGATACAAATGTTATGAATCGTGATCTGTTACCTACGTAGCGTCACACTATAAGTTTTATTTAATTTAATTTTGATTTGAGAATAATTTAAAGGATATGTTTTTAGTTTAGTTTGTTAATTATGTTACACTATTTACGTTTTAATTTGAATTTTAAAAACACTGCTGGCATAAAGCTATCACACAAAGTAAAGAGTGTTTCAGTGTTGATTGGTTGATGCATTTAAAACATTACTGATATTCCAATCTTTCGGAATACACATTTAGAATTTGATAAAAAAAAAGACTAAATAAATAGTACCAATCAAACGACGTTTTTTAATATACACGAAGAATTAAATAAATGGGGCTTGACTGGCGACTCGTGGGAGTCGCTCAGTGCCCATCCTGATACAAATTACAAATGTGTGCTTAAAAGCGGTAGGGATAAAAAGTAGGTTTTCGAGTAAGCGTAATGAAAATTAAATTTTATAACATAATAATCTACATTGGTATTCACAACTGTAAAACTGGTAACAAATGCAGCCACTTCGTGCACATGCAACCGAATACTTTCCATCAATTAGAACAATTGCTAGAAAACCTACTAATACTAGCAAATGTTTATAAATATAAGTGTATCGCTAATGTGGGCAATTAAATTGTGAATAGGGAACACGTGAACTTTATGGTTTTATCGCAGTGCCTGTAATTATGTAATTAGAATTAGAATTTACGCCTTTTGGTTGACATCTTGAATTTTTCTGTATCGTAAAACTGTTGCTGTGGTATGTGGTTTGGGTTTATATGCTGAACTGTATTTAAACGACAGAGAATAAAAGTCTTTACTTATAATAACAAAAAACTTTGATTTGTTTTGTTATTTAGTTATAAATAAAACAAAATCGTAATCGTTGTTTATACCGCGTACGTCGAAGGACTGGAACAATCTACCTGCGGCGGTCTTCCCGTCCGATTATAATTTGAGTGTCTTCAAGGCAAAAGTAAATAGGCTCATAAACTAGTGCATCTCACCATCAGAGATTGTATCACTGCTTATCATCAGATGGGATCGCAGTCAAGCACTAGTTTATATCAATTAAAAAAATGTATTACGGAACTAAAACCATAATTATGGCCTAAATATTTACTTTTTAGAGTAAAGAAATAAGGGGCCATCCATAAATACGGTTGGATGAGTCATAATGACGTCGGATTTTTTAATTTTGTTTGGTTGTTGTGGCGACGCTTGGGGGAGAGGTCTATGTCCAATAGTGGACGTCTTTCGGCTGAAATAATGATTTAAACATTTTAAGTCATAACTAATAATTTTAAAATATTTACAACTCTTTTTATGATATTATATTATAATTTAATGTATTATCAATTTTCAAAACATGTGATGAGATGTTAATTTCATTTTAATTTTTATATCTAAAAAACAATGAAAATAAAAGTAATTACGGTAAGTTACTGATTTATTTTAAAATAAGAAATTGTAAAATACGTGACGTTATATTTTTTAAGGGATTTTTATGGGACATAAAAGTAACCAACGGTGACAAGGACGTTGTGGGGAGGTAAAGAATCATGAAATTCGAGCGGCATAATTAATGAATGGCCTTTTTGCTATTTATTCATGTCAATTGTCGTAAAAATAATTATTATTATTTTTTTTATTTTAATATTCCACAACTATCACACAACGCCATCTAGTCTCAAGCTAAACAGAGCTTGTGTTATGAGTACTAGACAACTGATAAACATACTTATATTATATTTCTAAATACATACATACATACTATAGATAAATTACACCCAGACACAGAACAAATTATCGTGCTCATCACACAAACATTTGTCCTGGGTGGGAATCGAACCCACGACCTCCGGCATAGCAGTCAGGGTCACTAACCACTAGACCAACAGGCCTGTCGAATTATATAAATGTTGTCATAAGGGTAAAGGGTTGGGAGATGCAAAATACGTCTCTCGTGTGCAATCGTTCCTTAAGGGCCAAGCGCCCGAAAAGTGCCATAAAACGTGATTTTCTGAGGCCTACTCCTCCGTAACGGCTAGGTCAATTGGTTTGAAAAAAAAATGTTTATTATAGATTCATGAACAATAATATCAACATTTGATTTTTTCGTGCAATTAATGCTATTGTCAAAAAAAATATTTAGCAATTTCGCAACTTTTCGCAACTTTTCCCTACTCCTTCGAAACGGCTTGGACCTTTAGAAACATTTTTACACATAAAAATTGGTGGTTAAATATTCTTCAAAGTGGACATTGCATATGTAAAACAATCAATATCTCGCAGAGAAAATGGATTTAAAGAGCTCTCCGGGCGCTGCTGGCCGAAAATAAATGCACAGATTTGCGTACTGCCGCCTAGGCGAGTGCGAGAGTTGCGTTCACATAATTTCGGCCAGATGGTTCAAGGGACTATACGCCTTAAGATCACTAAACTTCTAACGCTAGCTACAGTGACTCTATGGCTGCGCTCCCCTGCTCCCCTCGCTTGCGTCTCCCGCGCCTTTAACACCAGATATATTTAAAATCAAATGTAGGTACTTCGAAAAAAAATTAGACAACATAAGAAAACCATTAAACTACGTAAATAATCACGCGTCGCCTACAAATGTGTTAAAGATATAAATTGAATTGTGTCACAGTTTTATGTAGGCATGAAACACACTTGTGACCTCTATAAAGTCGTCTTTGATAGCCTTTTCTTCACTTTACCTATTTTCTCTTGATAGGTGCTGTTGTAATATCGATTTTATAAACTAATTCAACCAAACATAAGATTATTTCTCTTCTCTATTTTCATCATAATCATCATCATTTTAACTGAAAGACGTCCACTGTTGTACATAAACCTCCCCCAAGAGTCGCCACAACAAACAGTTCTGGGCGCACCTTGTGGGAAGTCGTCCAACGCTGCATCTTCTGGTGCGCGAGCACCAGTCCAGAAACTTTCAGCCTCATCAACCATCTGTTTTACGAACAATGTATTTATTTTGGGGATTCTTCGTACTAGTGACATTGGTTCTCCAACGAATATTCCTGATGAAATAACTATTTTATCATTTATCAAATAACACAAAATTGTTAAGGGTTCCATCAACATAACCTAGAAATGGTCTAATTAAACCAGAGGTTTCCAACCGTTTTATGAATTAGGACCACAAGACCTGAAGAATAAACAATTTATGTTTATCTGTCATTTGTAGAACACGTTTAAAATCAAAAGTAACGATGTTGGAAAGAAAAACAATATTCTTGATAAAAACTTAAAATCACTGCACATCAATGTTAATTGTCAGTTAGAAAGTTTTTTTATTATTGACAGGCTCGCGTTTAATCATTAAATACCTTTCACCTGACGGTAAGCGACGAAAAAAAGCTGGTTTAATATAATACAATGTTATTTCCTAATATTTCAGCTTGCTTCGTTCATTTTTTTATACTACAGCTAAGAAATGGAATTCTCTGCTGGAGTCTGTGTTTCCAGATGACTACAACCCGAGAATCTTTAAGTCAAGTGTGAATAGGTTACGTCTAGGTAAACGCGCTCCATCGTCGACCGCATCGTCGCTTTCCATCATGTGAGTGGTAGTCATAGTGGTCAAGCGTGAACCTATCAGTAATAAAAAAAAGTAACCTATTCTCTCTTTAATTAAGGACCTCTAGGTAGTAGGTTATAGCTACAACACAGCAACACAGACCTTAAACGGGAATTCCACTCTTTAGCTGTATGCACAATAAATATTTTCGCAAAACTTTTTGTACGTATGTGTCCACCATGTACCGGTCGTGGAATACCGGCTTAGCAGAATTGAATTCTGCAATTATATTTATTACCTTTCGCGGACTATATTTTAGCTTTTGTAAAGTGGTTTGCGACCCCAGTTTGAGAACCACTGAAGCAAACCAACATCTATTTATTCAGTCAGACCGTGCCATGTCAGACCTCTCCGAGCCAAGATATGCATCATATCAAGATTGTAATCAATAAACACACAACTGAATAATTAATATCGAAACCCTAGTTTATTTACTTTACCTATGCGAAGTAAACATATTACATATTCACTTACAGGGGTCATTGTTTGAGGAGGTCGTGGCTAAGTAACAGAGGAGCTCGGGGTTATTAAGTAATCACAGCCTCACAGGTCGTTCTTCAAGTTTGAGCAACGTTTGTCTTAGTCAGTTCGTGGATGAGTAACTAGCCTTTATAGAAAAAAAAAAATTGTGGAAGGTTGATCAGTTTCGTCTACTGAGCAAGCCCTTAAAGTTTGTGGAGTCCCTTACACCTTGTATATCGCGGGCAAAAGTTGGTTTAATATAATACAATGTTTCTGCTTACTATTTCAGCTTGCTTGTTCGTTCACTTCTCAATACTACAGCTAAGGAGTGGAATTTCCTGTCAGAATCTATGTTTCCTGATAGCTACAACCTTGATGCCTTTAAATCAAGACTGAATAAGTTTTTTTCTAGGTAAGCGTGCTCCATCGTCGGCCACATCATCTCTTACCATCAGGTGAGATAGTGGTAAAACGCGAGCCTATCAATAATATAATTTTTTTTTTTTCGGATCGCAGAAAAAGTTTTTTTTTTGTGACGTTTTCAGACATGACGTTTACACAGTTTTCAGATTTTCTCCTATAAAGCAAGCAATCTATGAATTTTGTTTTCCTTGAGAGGATTGAAATAGGTACACGTTTTTTTTTGTGGCAAAAATGACCGTATCTTTTTTTTTGTTATATAAGAAATTTTATTTTTTGACTTTTTTGACAGCTCACACATATCTGAGTATATGGTTTTAATTTTAACTCGATACCTCCACGCATTCCCGAGATAAAGGGTCGTTACAGACAGACAGACAGATAAAAAAGTGATTCTTAAAGTGTTCCGTTTTTTTCTTTTGGGGTACGGAATCTTAAAAAAACTACTTTTAGTACCTAGTTATTATCAAATCCAAAACTTCACACATTTCACCTTTCTCAGTAAACGGACATCAGTGTCAAGTTGAGTTACTAACAACGCTGTTAGCATGAAGGCTTTCGACAGTCTATTCCATCAAACATTACATTCCGGTAACATGTTCAGTTTCTACGAACCCATCATTGTTTTACGCGATGCTTTGTTGGGCCGTCTCATTGTTGAACTAGATTATATGGCTTCATTTCGACAGCAATTTTAAATGGGTTATTTCGTGTGGAATTAATGTTTTGTTTAGCGTCGTTATTTTAAGCGGAAAATGTGAAGAACGCTTTTATGAATGGCAGGTTAATTGTATTTTTTTTTTCCAAACAATGTAGGTTTTTTGAGATACTTACATGTTATAGTAGGTAAGCATTATATACATAACTAGATGTGCCCGCGACTTCGTTCGCGTGGACTACAGGATTTTGAATTTATTTTTTCTAAAATAAAAGTAGCTTATGTTACTCCTTATTACATCAGCTACCTGCCGAAAAAAGTCCCGTCAAAATCGGTCTAGCCATTTCAGAGATAAGCCTGGACAAATAGACTGACAGACATACAAAAATTGTAAAAATTTTTATTTTGGTGTATGCACCGATATATTCATATGCATGTAGTAAAAAGCAGTTATTTCAATATTACAAACAGACATTCTAATTTTATTTATGTGTATGTATAATTATAATTTTTATTTCTTTCAATCGTGGAAATTACGCCGGCGTTCGCTTAGGGTTTAATGAATTAAGTAGGGAATCAATCATGTGACTAAATCCGTTTTACCTATTATTTCCGATTAAGTATGTTGAAAATCGTCGTTTGATACAAGTGAACAATTGCTATTTCTCGGTTGCATAACGGCCTCGCCTTCGGCTCTAGAATGTCCACTGATCTAGAATGTCCACTTACTGTGTCATTAAGTAAGTGGGCTAACTTCAAATGCAGCATCAAAATGTATTAATGTAAAAAGCTGTAAAAAGTGTATTAATGTAAAAAGTGTTATTATTATTGATACTGTCTCACCTAACGTTAAGCGATGGGGCAGCCTGCCTATAAATAACCTATGTAAGTTGGCTTAAATATCCGTAGGTTAAAGCTATCAGGAACACAGGCTCTGGCAGGGAATTGCACTCCTTACCTGTACACTCAATGACTTCCTCACGCCCCAGCCGCCAGCCCCCAATCCTGATTTTTATCCACCAAAGGCCCCACGCCTTTACGGATTTTGAGCCATAGGTTGGCTCTCGCCGTTCGACGACCGAACCCGATTCGTTGACAGCGTGTAGTTCCACGTTTGCCTCAAGGAGATGTCAGCAAAACCGTAGGGAAACAGCAAGGGTTATCTGAAACGCAAGGTACAGAATAAATATAGGAGTGGAATTTCCTCACCTTTTTTTTTTCGTTTTGGAAAATCATCCTATGACAACCCCCGCTATTGGGCGGAGCGGGGGATTGTGTCAGACTCTTACTGACCGAAAAACCCACCCCGTTCCTTCAAGCCTTCCTACCGGGGCTCGAGCTCCCTTTCGGATAACCCTGGCCCCAGTAGGCTTTGACCCGACTGGGCTCCTGCTGTGAATTTCCTCACCTAAAAAACAGCTATACGCACAATAAAGTTCCCAAAACGTTTACAGTTCATTTAAAAATAAGTGGACCCAAAAACAGGTCAGTAAAACGCTACTAAATAAAGAATTAGCATCGACTTTCACGAATACACTCACATATTCAACGGCAAAGGACACAGCATTCTAAGCCTACATAATACCGCGCGGATTCTAAACTAATTGCTTAATTCATTTAAACTCTACCCTACCGACTTCTGAATTATTAATACTGAAATTGGTAGCTGTTTGTGTAATTATTTTAATTTCAATGTGATTCTGCTACGGTGTACAACTTTGGGTCTACTTTTGAAAAACCTTATGTAAAAATAAATTTATTAATTTTTAGGGCCATTTTTAAACGGGTCCCCCTATTACTAAGACTTCGCTGTTCGTCTTTCTGTTTGTCTGTCCGTCTTTATTCTTTATTCTATATTATACACACAATGTTAACATACAAAAAAAATAGGACAGTTGATGTACATAGGCGAGCTTAACTGACGACTGGGTTTTCTTACAACAAACCATGTAAATTAAAATAAAATTTTGCATTTAAGGAAGTATGAAAGTAAAACAAAAAGAAAAAAATAAACACATAAATTGAATCCAACTTAAAACTAAGAATAAACTAAACAGATATGTGTACAGCACACTTTACATAAACATAATATATATAAGAAATAAATATTTATAAACATACATATTTATAGGTCAACAGGAAATGTTCCTTAATATTTATATTTTTTTGTTTGTCTGTTACCAGGCTGTATCTCATGAACCATGACAGCTAGGCAGTTGAAATTTTCACAGATGATGTATTTCTGGTGCTGCTATAATAAAAAATACCAAAAAAAAAAATAAAGTACATATTTAAGCGGTGCTCCCATACAACAGACATGACTTTTTAGCCGTTTTTTTGCTACGGACGGTACAGAAACCTTTGTGCATGAGTCCGAATCGCACTTGGCCGGTTTGTTTATTTTTTTTTTTTTAATACAAGTCAAAGAATCATAATCTTTCCGACTGGATATCGATCATGGTAGTCAATCTCATTGATAGGTACGCACGAGTTATTACAGTGCTCAAGCGTGTGAGCAAACACAGGAGAATATTATATTCCCTTACTCCCAAAGTCCAGTTAGACGGTAATCCGATACGACTGGGGAGAGATTACGCCTGGAATTTGTGGATAAACACGCCTTCCAAGAGACGGGCCTTTTACACTACCAAAATCAAAACTGCAGGCTTCTATAGAATGATTTGTAATGGAAAAAAGCAAAAGCACTTTTTGCCCGACCTTGAAATCATACCCAGGACCTCACACTCAGCAGTCACGCTTGTACCCACGAGACCAATGAGACAGTCGTATTCTTAAATCAGAAACTGGATAAGACACATCGAAACAAGCGCTAAGAATGACCATCAAAGAGTGACAACCACGTTTGGTGATCGATTTCTAGAATAAACGAAAAATCCACCAAATTCTGCTCAGTAACGCAATATTTCAATTAGAAATACCAATATATTTCCAATAGTAAAGAGCGCTTTTTTAGCCTCAGACCACACTCGAGCTAAGCCCAATACAATACGACGCGGATTCTAAACTAATTGGATAATTCGTTTAATAAATACCCCGTTGGCACAGAGTATATATATGTGCAGAAGGCCGGGTCTTTACAACGAATAAAAACAACGCACACACACAAAGATGCGACGAATCGTAATGTCAAACAAGGCAGTCGTAATGTCAAATCAGACGAGTGAAATGTGTCTATTTGTGTGTATAACAGAACACCCGTAGTGCTATTCTAAATATAAAATGTCACCGTGAAAAATAAGATGAGCTGTCAACCTAATGCTGCATGAGTTTTAGAAATAAATGGCAGTTTACTTCAAATAGATAGGTTGGATGCCTGGGTAATCACTTCTAGCGATAGTACCTACTGTCAAAACTTTCCTTGTCTGAAAAGTTTTGATCAGATGTTTCAGTAATTATCACTGATTCCTCAGTAAAATTTGACAGTCTGACAATTCTGTCTCGGGTTATTCCTGATAAAAAATGTGCAGCGTATGTTGTGAATTGGATGTATGTAGACATCTATGTATATATTTATTACTGTATTATATTTTCTACTTGGGCGGAAACTTAAGGTCGACTGGTAGACTAAAATTCTGGCATGAGGTCCATATTTGTATAGTGTTTTACTTGTGTATAAAGTTATAATAAATAAAAAGTTGTCCTTAATGTTTTCTCTCTTGCTTAGGTAGTGACAATTCTGTGTTCTATAGTATACGTGCATTAATTTCTCATAGAAATGAGCCTTCGCCTCTATTAACTTTTTATTCTGTGGCATTTTCTTCTGAATTATAAATGAAACAACACTACCAATTGCATTTACTAACATAAACTTGTCCAAACTCAAAGTTAGAATGTTAGTACTAACTTCACTAATTGTATTTCTAATGGAATTAACTTTTATTAAACTGTGTTTTAAAAAGTTTTGTTAATTATCTTTTGTTAGATTGAAAGACTGCTGTGTTAAAGTTAAGAAGCGAAGTTTTTCGTACTTTTCTGTTATTTGAATGATTGTGTGATATATGATTATTTGTAAGGTTAAATTTAACTACATAAAAAATCAACAACACTAGAAATAAAAATAATGGTGCTGCAAAATGCCACATTTCAACTTTAGAGTCTGTGGAAAGGCGTGCGAAGAGACTAATTGGTGATCCAGATCTGGTTGAGTCCAATCTTCAAAGTCTTGATCACAGACCAAGGGTAGCCAGCCTTTCAGTGTCTTACAGGATGCACTTTGGAGAGTGTGCGCAGGAATTACATGACTTGATTCCACCATCTCACTTCTACCATCGGACAAGCCGACGAACGGCAAGTATTCACCCTAACGTTGTTAAAACCTCTACAGTCCGGACCAAGCGTTTTGCCTCGTTGTTTATACCACGTACATCGAGAGACTGGAGCAATTTGCCTGCTGCGGTCTTCCCGTCTAATTATAATTTGGGAGTCTTTAAGGCAAGAGTGAATTGGGCGGTGCATCGCCGTGCCCTCGTGGGGGCGATCGGCGGCGGAGACCTCTCGCTCCGGGCCTTGGTTGATGCCATGGTCCAGAGCGAGGAGGAGTAGTAGGCGGTCGCCGACTTCTGCGAAGTAGTAATGCGTTAAAGGCTGAACGCATCAGGCAACGGCGTTCTCGCCGCCACCGCCGCCGCCGGGATTCTGATCCCGATTTCCGGCCACCGTAAGCGCGGGCTTGCGGACAGTGAGCAATGGGTAGCTCGCTGTCCGGTCGTCCGGTAACTGTCCGGACCAAGCCCAAGTCGTCGACGGCGCGCACTGTTCCCGCGCGCCTCAAGGAGTTGTCAGCAACAGCAGGGACCCAGCTGGGTCGAAGCCCACTGGGGCCAGGGTTATCCGAAAGGGAGCTCTAGCCGAAGGCTAGAAGGAACGGGGTGGGTCTTTTAGTCAGTAAGAGTCTGACACTATCTCCCGCTCCGCCCAAGAGCGGGGGTTGTCATAGGATAATTTTTTCCCACCATAAAAAAAAGGCAAGAGTGAATAAGCTCTTAATAAACTAGTGCGCCTCACCATCAACGATTGCATCACTGCTTACCATCAGGTGAGATTGCAGTCAACCACTAGTTTATATCAATTAAAAATAATAATAATAATAAGTTTCAAGTCTCAACTACACGCACCCGGACTAAGGCAAAAATAAGAAACGAGACTCTCCACAAGTCTCGTTTCTTTTTTTGTACAGCTGTTTAATATAATTTAGCCGAAGAATTCAAGAAGTTTCATAGTACTTAAGCTTATGACACTTCTTGAATTCTTTCTTTTTTTAGGGTTCCGTAGTCAACTAGAGATCCTTATAGTTTTGCCATGTCTGTCTGTCCGTCTGTCTGTATTTCTGTCCGTCCTCGCTTAATCTCTGTGACCGTTAGCACTAGAAAGCTGAAATTAGGTACCAATATGTATATCAATCACGCCGACAAAGTGGTAAAATAAAAATTGGAAAAAAATGTTTTATTAGGGTGTATATGTAAAGTGGGAAGTGATTTTTTTTTCAATTTTAACCCTAACGTGTGATAGATTGTTGGATAGGTATTTAAAAATTTACTGAAATCATTATTTGATAATGTCAATAATTTCGGAAATAATCGCTCCAAAAGTAAAAAACAATGTGTGTGTGTGTCCCTAACTTTTGAACCATAAGTTTAGAAAATATGAAAAATATCTGAAAAGTAAAACTTTATAAGGACTTTCTAGGAAAATCATTTTGAACTTGATGGAAAGAACAGTTTTTATACAAAAAAGACAAAAAGATTGTACAAAATAATTTCTGGACTAAGTTTGTAGTATAATCGTATATGCAAGCATTTTTTTTTAACTTCTTTTACATATTTTATTATCCTGAACGTATATAGTATTATCTTCTTTCAAACAAAAAAATAATTATTAAAATCGGTTCTCGAAATCCAAAATTACCACCGAAAACTTCTTCTGGTACCTATGTATTTATTAGTAACCCAATTCCCCGAGAGATGGCGCTGTACTTTAGGCTATTTCGCGTTCGCGCTGTTAGGATTTTTCCCGAGTTGATGGGGTCGGGTATTATTGAATTGTTCGGTTGGTCTCTCCTTGGCATTGGCGGTATTATCTTATAACTACATAAAACTTCTATCAGGAACATGCTAAGGCAATTTAGAACAAAACTAAAATTCATTTTTTTAACGCCATCTATCAAAGTGTTAAGGTAAAAACCAGTTCATAAATGGTTCGATAGATGGCGTTGCGTAATGACGTCATCTTTTTAAAATCAATGTTAAGATTTTCCGTGCTTTCAAGACCTACCGTGGTAAAAAATCGTTGCTTCTTAAATATATTCGTAATTTTACGAGTGCACAATCGCTGAAATTTCTACTACTTGCATACTGTCTTAGTTATCACCGTCCTTTGTGGGCCCGTTTTCAGGGTTCCGTAATTATTAGAGTTCCGTACTTAGTATGTTAACGTAACAAATAGCCTTTTTTTAAACTCATAAGTGGGAACACTTATTGTGACGGACGAGAAACTACGGAACCCTACACTGAGCGTGGCTCGACACGCTCTTGCCCGGTTTTTTTACTTACTACATTAGAACGACGCACACGTGTAACACGCCTGATTTGTGCGTAGAACGACATCGCGTGGCGTGGATCAAGTGTAACTCTACAAGTTTAGTTTCCATATAAAATGTATGGAGACCAACGTGCTCAAATCGGCATGTGTGTCACACGTGTGTGCAGTACAGTTCTATCTTTAATATGCTTAATTCTTAACTGAAAAATAACATGAATGTAACCTGTGGTATCGCCTACACACCGCATAGAATATTATGATACTTATAAGCTCTTTGTACATATATCATTTTAAGTGTATTGTAATTGCTCTTATGAGAAATAAAACTCCAAAAAATAAAAACCTAAAGAGATTTTTCTAAAACAAGTAAAAAACTAGTTACCCATTAGATGAATTATCAATCTGTATCGTTATATTAATTAGGTGATAATTGTGTTTTTTTTTTCAAATATGTCCACTTTTCAGTTTATAGATACTCTTTATCCTGTTTCCTGTTTTTTTTTTATTTGTATGTTAATTGTTTGTATATGCCTAGATTCAACACAATGTAAATTTATATTTATGAATAAATAAAATATGATCATTTTTGTATGCCATTAAACATGCAAAGGAATTTGTTATAAATTATTTTTAAAATAAAATTTTGGTTAGATTATCAATTTCACACCAAATAAAACTCCAAATTATATTCTCAGACACATTTTTCCACGACCTAACACAGACTATAAATCATAAAAGAAAATATTATTACTCTCATATTTAAACGTTTTAAATTGCCATAAATATGAAATGAGATTAGATGCCAATGAATTTAAGTATGCCGCTATTACAATACCACAGGGAATGGCAACGCGTAATGTCGGTCGAGCCAAATGTGCACAATGACTCTGATATTAAACCGTTGTGATTCAGCCCGGGATTTGGGCATGCATTTTATAGGCACACTATTTTATAGCCACTTATATCTATTTATATGGCTGGATTGAAATATGAAAATAGTCGGTTTGGGATCTCTTTGTTGTGTTTGTGTATGTGTGAGTAAAGGAGTGTGTCTGTACTTGGCTTTAGAATTCAATGGTACTATTGAAACGATTTACTGTACCTATGTTTAGTGGTGGAGTTTTTTATTTTTATTTTTTTAAGTTTTTTAAGGCTGTATTTGTGTTTGTGTCAGTACAGGAGTGTGTCTGTACTTGGCTTTAGATTTCAATGGACTATTGAAACGATTTACTGTACTTATGTTTAGTGGTGGTGTTTTTTTTTTAATTTATTGGTATTATTTTTCTCGATGTATTTTTATAATGGGAACATCATCATCATCTTCCTACCCTTGTCCTGTTTTATTTGGTGTCGTTGCAAGACGTTTTAAACGTATGTTTTTTTTTCTTTCATCTTGTCACTCATCACGCTATCACTATCTCCCTTTTCTTTCATATCAATCTTCTCACAATTCATCTCATCCGCATTAATATTTTTTTTATGGTATCGAAAACTAAAAATTTTAGGATGTACAGATTTTTTTTATCTTTATACTAACTGTATGGTCTCACAGAGACTTCGATTCGTCCCTTCGACTAATTTGTCGAAAGCGCCTCTGAACCACCACACCAGCACATTATTTGTGTTATCCGCAACAAATGAACAACACCAGCATATTCTTAGTCTTACTTGGCGACGAATGACTCATTCACTCATGTTTGCATTATATTTTTTTTATTTACTTGATTATTTTTGATTATACGTGATTTCAGGAATGTTCCAAAGGGTTGGAAAAGTTATATTTTAACTTTTCGGTTAAAATAATAATGCGGTTGACGGATTTGATGAAATTTGGTAAACAGCTAGAAAACACAAGTAGATCTGCATTAACATGTTCCCTTGAGATATTTTTCTACTATCACTCGAGCGAACCCGCTGGCAGCAGCCAGTGATAAACAGAATAATGTTCTATGAACTCAAATTACATGTTCTAAGTTTAGCGACTTGTGTAAGCGTTACCGCTAAGGCTGCCCTCAAACGGTGTAAATACTGTAACCTAACCATGTCGGTAATTAAGGTTTTGAAGTTCTGAAGTCAAACACTTGGATCATTGTAATACTGCTTCAATCTTTTGCTAAAATCAGCAGCGCTGTTTGCATCCAAGCTTGGATCCGGTTTTGTGAAAGAAAACAAATCCTTGGTAATTTTCCCTGACTATGCATGAACAGATGGCTAACTCTTTCTTTACCCAAGGAATATGCATTACCATTCTCCGTGGCAATGCCACCAGTCTTCTGCGATGTAGAGGACTGCTTCAAGGGGTATTGGGTATCTCGGGTATTTGTTTTTGCATTACCATTGTATTATATTCCTAATTAAGTTATGAATATTTGAAGTTGATATATCTTTATATGCATTTTTTCCGTACATGAGTTTGTCACCTCACTCCCCCTAAACAACTTAACCGATTTGGATGTAATTTTGTGTGAATATTGGAGTAAGTCTAGGAATGGTTTGAAAATAAATCAGGACCCGATAGGTGGTGCAGCAAGCGGGTTTTTAATTTTATTTCTGATAAAATGGCAGCTTTTGAGCAGGACTACGTCTGCTGGGACCGCTAGTCTACATTAATATAATAAAGAAGTAATGTTTGTAGGAGGTAATCTCTGGAAGTATTGGATTTTTTCATTAAAGTTGTATGTAACTTGATATATTATTTAGGTCTTGTTAACCGATGCAAACGGTTGATTATATCGAAAGATATACTACATTCATTGACTGTTAAGCGGTATGAAGTTCGCCGGGTTAGCTAGGATTTTAATATGATGAGAAAATTACTCAATCTCATTTTGAAAGAGTACTTAAAACTACTACTACTCACACTTTTATGGTAAGCACAAAACACCTTTTACACTAAAATTTTAAAAGCTTTTACCACCCCATAGACTGAATTAATGACACACTCATTACCATAAGCTCTGCATCACGGCGACATAAAATACTCCATGGCGAAACAGCATGGTAATAAATCATGGTACAGTTTTTATCGCCGAGCTAAAATTTTTTAAACACTTATGAATAAAACATTTAATTTTCAATGGTGTTACATCTTTAGGGGAAACTTTAAACGATTTACGAAATTGAATGACTTTGTAATTTCTTATTGGAGATAATTAGATTTTAGGCTCAAAGGTCCCAGTCTGTTACAACGGGGTCATCGAAACAATATAATGGGGTGAAGATGTTTTGAAGGATGTTTTAAGATGTTTGGTTACTGGAATTTGGTTTTTGGGCTTATTTATTTTTTATTAACACTTTATGCACTAGTAAATAACACTGTTCACAAGCGAACTTAATGGTAAATAATTTGGTAATTGCCCACTTCAAAAAAAAAAAGACTAACATCGAGTGACTTATGGCATGTTTGTGGGATAATTCACATGATTATATATGCGATGCCAAGTTAACCTAGGTCATCAGAATAAATTAATTGACTTGGTATTACATGGATCTCACAACTATTTACGGTGGAAGAACTGAGTTGCGACTCTTGGTTTTTTTACAAGTTATGTTTTTGATGACGTCACATTTCTTTTTGTAGATTCATTTATTCATTCATTTCATGCATTTCACCGGTCAAATTAGACCAAAACCTAGGAGTGAAGTTACAATAATTCGCACCCAGCTGAAAATTAGTAGGATTCTTCAAAACACCTTTTTAAATGAATCCTAAAAAGTCCTCATCGATCCCACACCTTTAAAAAAAATTACTCGGGGTTAAAGGTCACAAAACGGGTTTTTGGCTATTTTCAACAAAACGGTAAGTTTTACCATAAACAATACGATGACTCACAAGAGTCATCGAGGCGCTGAAACACAATGGGCAACTAATACCTTGATCACACGTACCGAGTAAAAGGGCGAGACAGTAAAATGTTGCTCGGCCGAGACAGTAATGTAAGCGAGTTGTAGAAATAAATGGTAGGCCAAGCACTCGGCGCTGTGTTTACACGTACCGAGTACTCGGCCGAGAGTACTGTCTCGCCCGTTTACTCGGTACGTGTGATCAAGGCATAAAGGATGGGTTTTAGTTAGTAGAAGTTTGATACTCCCTCTCACACCCCCAGAGCCGGAGGAGAAGTTATTTTGATTTTCCAACCCAAAAACCAAACTTTCAAAGTGTAGGTCGAGACTAATTTGGTCATGAAAGTACTAGTAGCTTTACAAAGGATCTGAATGCAACGACAGTTCCATTTTCGGAATGAAACTATAAACTTTTGTTCTGTTACTTTTGTAGTTTTTGTAGTTTTTGGAGCGAAATGAAAAAAAAAACCATCTAGAGTGTTCCTGACGTAACAAACTCAGATTCTCTAGTGGCGTTTTATAGAAACGCATATTTTCTTATTTTTTAGAAGTCACAGTGCAAAAGTTTGTTGTTGAAACGGGTACAGTCACCTAGAAACTTTTTCCTACGAACTAAAATTTCATGGAGATGCGACAATAGAATCTACGTTCTCTAAAACTCGTTTTCAAGAAACTTCCTAATAACAGAGATGGAACAGTATTCTGCGAAAGAGTATGCGCGACTGACATCTTTATTATTCAAAGGATAAAACAATACAAAAAAAGTTACATAAAATCTGTTGTATTGATTTGGTCGTAGCATTTTTATTGCCCACTAGCTGTGCCCACGACTTAGTTGGCGTGGACTACAGGACTTTGAATTTATTTTTTCTAAAATAAAAGTAGCCTATGTTACTCCTTATTACATCAGCTACCTGCCAGAAAAAATCCCGTCAAAATCGGTCCAGCCATTTCAGAGATTAATTAGCCCGGACAAACAGACAGACAGACAGACGGACAGACAAAAATTGTAAAAAAAATTATTTTGATTTATGTACCGTATATATATTCATATGCATGTAGTAAAAACAGTTATTTCAATATCACAAACAGACACTCCAATTTTATTTATATGTATAGATGTATAGATGCGAACAGTCTTGTAGAATTGTCCAAAAACATTGCAGGGTCTCGGGGATCTCTTTCGCACAACCCATGGCTAGTAGGCTTCGACCCTGTTGGTCTTCTACAATTTGCTAACATCTTCTGCGAACTGGACCACTGCGTGCCGTCCACGACTCGAGCTCGGTCCAGACGGTTATGACACGACCGGACGGCGAGCTAACTATTGCTCGCCGTCTGATAGCCCTGGACAGCTAAGATTAACTGAAGTAACACAAGTAGCTTGTAGTTAGTAAACGTTTGACATCCGCTCTCGCACCACCCAAAGCAGAAAAAGTTATTTAATGATTTCCCATCCCAAAAAACAAGTATCAACAGTGACCTGACGTATATACCCTATCGTTTCAGCTAGAAGACGTCCACTGCATGTCCATGGACATAGACTTCTCCCAAGTGTCATCACAACGACCGGTCCCGTACGACTTGCATCCATCGGATTTCCACGACTCTCACCAAGACCCTTTCTAACGTTACGATTTGCTGCTATACTACCTTAGTATATCTTTGCCAGTAAAGAGGTATGGTGAGATTCCTGTGTCGCCAGTGACTGAAAAGTTGAAAGGGGATCGTTTGTTAAAGCTTTTTATTTTACACTTTTTAGTTATGGTACCACCACTAAAAAGTACCCCTCAGCCAAACTTAAATACCTTAGAGCCAGAGTGCATCTCATAACGATTCTAATAATCCTTAACACGGTTAGATTACATTAATGTACCTTCAGGCTCCATCATCAGATCAGTACGATACATCCCCTCTCCCTTTTCTTTCAGTCAGTCATCGACTACACGTATAAATAAGCAATTTTACTTGTTTTGAACTGTCGTAACAGCAGAACTGCTGTAATTCTATGAGGAGTTCTGATCCATATTTATGAAGTTCATGATCAGATCATAATAATATTTCTATGGGACCAACTTGGAACCTTAAAATAAAAAATAAAAATCGCCCCAAAATTGACCGAGATATCTGTGAACGTAAATAAAAAAAAAATACATTCAGCCGAACATAGAATCTCCTCCTTTTCTAAGTCAGTTAAAAACAATTATGAGTATACATGTGGATTGGCAGAGAGGGGAGGGGGCTAAAAAATAGATAGATTGTGTGACGTGATATGAAAGAAAAGGAAGTTAGTGATAGCGTGACGAATGACAGGACAGAATGGAAGAAAAACGTGTTTGTTATACGAACCCCAAATAACACGGGGCAAGGGTAGGAAGATGGTATCACCTAATATTTGTAGTTGTTAATTTATTGTTACTAACATCTGTGTATTTGTACACTAACATAGTTTTAAAAGTTGTGTACACTAATTATAAAGCGGTAAAGGTTTTTTTTGTTTTTATGTTTTTTTTTTGTAGGAGGTAATCTCTGAATCCGATAGCAAAATTTGGATTCTGACAGCAAAATTTTTTTCATCGATAGAAAGCTGCTTTATTCCTGACTGATATAGGCTACATTTTATGTATGAGTGCAAAACCGGCGGCTAAGCTAGTACACTATAAAAGTATATTGAATCGTTTTAGAATTTAAAAGATAGTTTTTACCGTCAAATACATTACTTACTCTTAAGATTTACCGTAATCGGGTAAAAAAGTACGAATACAGGTAAGTAAGAGGATCCGTGGTTGGTATTTCTATCCGACACCTGGTTCAACTTTACATAAACTTAGTCTGAGCTAGGAATAAGATCGCGCCATAAATCCACTAGAGATTGTAATAACTATACATGGATAGTTTGCATCGCTGGCTTGTATGCATATAAGTGTAATAACATGATATATTGCTTCACAAAGTTATATAGAGTGACTGGAAATTAGTGTACGATACTTGAACACGTTATTGTGCTCACGATAACAAACAATTTTTATTATGGAAGCAAAGTCGAAATCGCGAAAAAAATATCAGCTGTTCAGTACATTAGGCAAGCATAAGTGAAGAACAGCTGATTTTTTTTCGCGATTTCAGGTTTGTTCTCATAGTAAAAGATGTTGGTTATCATGAGCACCGTCACGTGTTTAAGTATCGTACACTAATTACCAGTCACCCTATTTACATTTCACTTAATAGATTTTTTAGTTATAGTCGTATATGGATACCAGGGCGTGTTGTCATTGATGACTTATAGCTTCAAAACGTGGTACTTACAATGGGCATCATAAGAAGACTCAAAGTCACCCAAAGGGCGATGGAAAGGGCTATGCTTGGAGTTTTCTTGCGTGAACACATCAGAAATGAAGATATCCGCAGGAGAACCAAGGTTACCGACATAGCTCGAAGATCGCCAAGCTTAAGTGGCAATGGGCAGGGCACATTGCATGCAGAACAGATGGTCGATGGGGATGGTCTGAAGTGGCGACCACGCACCGGAAGACGTAGCGTTAGAAGGCCTTCAACAAGGTGGACCGATGACCTGGTCAGGGTCGTGGGAATCCGATGGATGCGTGACGCATAGGACCGGTCATTGTGGCGAAGCTTGGGGGAGGCCTATGTCCAAGGTCAAGCATGACGTTGACTTTTGTGAAAGCACTTAGTTTTTTTTTTTTTGATTCTTTTCTGAAACATGGTAATCTGTCCTAGAATAATAAGCCACTGGATTGACTGACTTTTAGTCTGTTTATGTTTTCTTTTACATCAAATGAGAGATAATAATCCGATTATAGTTTGAGTCTAGTCTAGTAGTCTAGAGGCTCATAAACTAGTGCGCCTCTCCATTAGAGATTGCATCACTGCTTACCATCAGGTGGGATCGCAGTCAAGCACTAGTTTTTATCAATTAACAAAAAAAAGCTTTCATGTCTTTATGCGAATCTGGCGCTGAGACTAAGGATGTCAGATTTCAACCTCGTGTGCTGTTGTATTCCTGTTTCACTCAGTGCTAGGGCCAGCTCAGTTATGTGATGTGCAAGTCTTTTCTGGTATCTCAGGCTATGTTGACTGATTTCTTGCTTTACTGTTCTTATTTTCAGGTCTTGCTTATACTTTGGGGTATATTTTTCAAAACCCCTTTTCTTTTACTTTGTATAAATATATATGTACGGTTATTTTGTACTAGCTTTTGCTCGCAGCTTCGCCTGCGTACATAAAATATAGCCACTGTCACTCAGGAATAAAGCAGCTTTCTATTGATGAAAAAATCTTAGCAATCGGACCAGTACTTCCAGAGTTTATCTCCAACAAACAAAAAAACTTATAAACAAAAAAAAACAACTTTGCCTATTTATTATATTAGTGTAGATTTGTACACAATTTTGAGCCCTTTTTTCATAATAATCTTTTATTGTTTTTTTTTTTATGAACCTGGCATTTATTCTCTTCACCACCCTTGGTAGACTGGTAGAGAATGCCTAAGGCATTAATTAAATCCGCCTTTGTACTTTTATGTTGCATGAAGTTTTAATAAGTAAGTAAACATATTGAAGATTAGTGTTGATCATCATCATCAACGTCATTTCAACTGAAGGACCATGTCTAATAGTATAAAAAGCACCGTGATTACATTTTTACAGACGTCACCAAAATTGTTATATATCCGCTTTAAATTGTGGGTATTTGGAAATAGTATTATGTCAGATATCCCTCAACGATACCCGATTTCTAAACACTGGAATACGCTACAAACTGCAGCCTACAATGTGTTAAATCTTAGTCAGTGACAGGCCGTAAGCCTTACCTTCCAGCTCGGTAACCAACAATGTATTGAAGCTTATGGGCTGAACGTTTCAACGATATGAAGCTTGGATACAATAGGCGAAGCTAGTGCATCTTAAAACTTGGATTGTGTTTGATGTCAAAAGTACACAAGATCTTCTAAGTACTTCTCTAGGTTGTAAACGTGACTTTTTTAAAAATGAATACGCTTGCGTTTGACAACTATCTCATCTGATAATGCCGCCTGCAATGATATGGTCGACGATGGACCACGCTTGCCTGGAAGTAACCTATTCACTCTTGACTTATAAAAAACCCAAAGTTGTAACTCTCAAGATACACAAACTCCAGTAAGGAATTCCACCCCATAACTGTACGCACAATATTGTATTCGCAAAACGCTTTGTACGTATGGGTGGGATTTCCACCATGTACCGCTGGCGCAACGCCGTACGTCGAGTGATTCTATGATAAAATAGGCTTGATTGATTAATACTTTGCGGAACAAGAGGGCTGGCTCGTTCTTTGCCCAAAACATAAGCATTGCCATTCAACATGCCAGTCTTCTGAGCACATTTCCGGATGACAGCAATGTGGAGGAGTACTTCGATGCCTGAGTGTGTTTTGTTTTTGTATATAATTGTGTAAACATAGGTTCAAAATTAACATTTTAATTTCTTGTGTATCTTGTTTACATAATAATACTACAATTAAAAGAGAAAAAAAAAACCGTGGAGTTCAAAATTCATTTCTAAATAATTATGTTACATTTTCTCAAAATGTTGTAACTATAACAAAACAATCACAACTGTTGTTTGATTAATTAAAATGATTTGAAATTAATACGACAATAGATTTGACAGCAATTGAGTAACTTACTGACTTCAAATAACTTGATCACTTAGATTCAGTGAAGTTGATCCAGTTTGAACCGATCTACGCAAACTTAGTTTGTAACTGAGCCATATGCTTCACGAAGAGTTATTTAACGGAGACACTAAACCGGAAAGTGCTTGCTTGGATTGCTTTTGACTGAAATACACTGTTTAACTCATATTTTTAGACCAGTGGAAATGAGAAGGATTTTTCTATTAATGAACTAGATTTTGGCAGTGTCTTCGTCTGCGTGAATTTAGAATGTTGTTCCAAGCAAACATTCTTGTGTGCCAGATTATTTATATGTCCCCTGCGCATTAACATGGCACCTGATAATTGACATTTTAAATATTGGGTGCATTGAATTTTAGTTTAGTTTTTTGAATATCTATATTTAGTTTTCTCTGAGTAGTTTCTCATGACATACTACTTTACAAATTTACGATGATTTAAACGTGACAATACAAACTATTTTCGAGTATTCAATGTGGCAATTGTTTTCGAGCCAGGTGCCATGTTAATGCGCTCAGGTTGTATATAATATGGGCGGGGCTGCGTGGCAGCACGGTTCGGGGACATTGCAGTGGTAGGCGTCTACCTGTCCCCGAGCAGATCTCTCGACGAACTCCAGGTCTCCCTTATGGAGCTAAATGTCGTCGTCGCTGGGTTTGGTACCCTCCCCGTGGTCGTTTGCGGGGACTTCAACGCCTGGAATACGGCTTGGGGTTCCCGGTACACGAACCCACGGGGTCAGATGGTGGAGGACTGGGCTTTGGAGCTGGGCCTGGTCGTCCTGAACCGGGGCTCTGTCCCCACGTTGGCGCGGATGCGGGGTGAATCAGTGGTGGACATTTCGTTCGCCAGCCCCGCTCTGTTGCCGCGTGTCGTCGACTGGCGCGTTATGGAGGAGGTGGAGACGTACTCCGACCACCGGTACATCCGGTTGGACGTCTCCGCCGAAACCTCGGCCGCACCGGTCCGACGGAGCCCTTGCGGTCCGCGGTGGGCGCTTAAGCAGATGGACCGGGAGCTCCTCCTGGAAGCCGCGACGGTACAGGCCTGGGTGCAAGCACCGGACAGGCCTGTCGACATAGACGTCGAGGCGGAGTGGTTCCGGGAGGCCATGTCGCAAATCTGCGACGCGGCAATGCCCCGAGTCCGTCCAGGGCGAGCTAAGCGCCAGGTGTGCTGGTGGTTGCCGGAGATTGCTGCACTGCGCAACGCATGCAGTCACGCGCGGCGCCGGTACGCCAGACACTGCAGGCGCCGCATCCGCCCGCCGGATGCGGAGGCCAGAGAGGCGGAGCTGTATGAGGGATACAGAGCGGCAAAATGCACCCTCCGAACGGAGATCAAGCGGGCCAAACTGGAGGCCCGCAACGTGTGGCTGGGGTCTCTGAACGCGGACCCATGGGGGCGCCCGTACAATATGGTACGGGAAAAGCTCCGTCCCTGGGCTCCCCCACTGACTCAGAGTCTCCGGCCCCAGATCGTGGAGGGTGCGGTGAACGCTCTGTTCCCTGCGCGGGGGGAACACTCCCCCCCGCCCATGGCTCCGCCTCCACCGCCAGCGGTGTCTGACGCGGACCGCAACAGCGACGACGACGATGCTCCAGAGGTGACCGAGGTAGAGATGAGAGTGGCGGTGCGAAGGCTGAGTGCCAAAAACACCACCCCGGGACCCGACGGCTTGCCTGGAAAGGCTTGGATCCTGGCCATGGAGGCTCTCGGGCCTCGACTGAGAGGGCTCTTCAGCGCATGTTTGGAGAGGGGCCAGTTCCCACTTTGCTGGAAGACGGGGAAACTGGTCCTCATAGCGAAGCCGGGGCGCCCTGCGGACTCTCCGTCCGCGTACCGGCCCATTGTGCTGCTCGACGAGGTGGGCAAGCTCTTTGAGAGAGTCATTGCAAACCGCCTCGTCGGGCGCCTAACACGGGTGGGGCCGGACCTTTCGGACGGACAGTTCGGCTTTCGCAGGATGCGCTCTACGGTGGACGCCATCATGCGCGTGCGAGCCCTCACGACGGGGGCTGCGGTGTCCCGGGGCAGGTGTGTCGTGGCAGTGTCCTTGGACATTGCCAACGCCTTCAACTCCCTGCCCTGGAGTACGATCCGGAGGGCACTCCGGTACCACCGGGTGCCCGAATACCTCTGTCGAGTGGTCGAGGCCTATCTGTCGGATAGATTTATAGTCTACCCCGGTCACCAGGGAGACTGGAAACGTCGAGAGATGTCGTGCGGTGTTCCGCAGGGGTCGGTACTAGGGCCACCCTTGTGGAACATCGGGTACGACTACGTGCTGCGCGGCGACTTCCCCGACGGGGTCAGCGTGGTTTGCTACGCAGACGACACGCTGGTTCTAGCGCGGGGAGAGTCGTACCAGGCGGCGGTCGCTCTAGCGACACGCGGGGTTGCGATGGTCGTTGTCAGGATCCAGGAGTTGGGACTCGAGGTGGCGCTTCACAAATCCGAGGCGATGTGTTTCCACGGTCGCCGGTCTCGGAACGCGCCGCCATTGAGTTCCCAACTAACGGTAGGAGGAGTTGACATCGGTGTCGGGTCGACGATGAAGTACCTGGGACTCGTCCTCGACAGCCGGTGGAATTTCGTGGAGCATTTCCGACGTCTGGCCCCCAAACTCAACCGGGCTGGGGCTGCGCTCAAGCGGCTCCTGCCCAACCTTGGGGGTCCGGATGCCTCCTGCCGAAGGCTCTACGCGGGGATCGTTCGGTCCATGGCCCTCTACGGGGCGCCGGTGTGGGCGCCGTCGCTAAAAAAGCAAGCGGCGGCCATACTGAACGCCTGTCAGAGGGTCATGGCGATAAGGATGGTGTGGGGATACTGCACGGTCTCCCGCGAAGCGGCGAGCCTTCTGGCTGGCCTACCACCGTGGGATCTGGAGGCAACAGTCCTTGCACACATGCACGATATGCGCGTGGAGATGCAACGCCGGGGTGAAAGTCCGCTGCCGCGACAGGTCACGGCATGGCGGAAAGAGCTCCGGCGGGATCTCATGGTGAAATGGCGTCAACGACTATCGCAACCCAGTGCTGGGCACGCCACAATCATGGCGGTAAGTCCCCTCTTTGAGGCGTGGCTGGAAAGACCTCACGGCGTCCTTACCTTCCGCATGACGCAGGTACTCACCGGACATGGTTCGTTCGGGAGTTTCCTGCACTCGATTCATGCGGAAGTGACGCCCGGGTGTCGCCACTGTGCGGAACGCCCGGAGGACACGGTGGAGCACACAGTCGAGGTGTGCCCTGCTTGGGCGGAGCATCGCCGTGCCCTCGTGGGGGCGATCGGCGGCGGAGACCTCTCGCGCCGGGCCTTGGTTGAGGCCATGGTCCGGAGCGAGGAGGAGTGGCAGGCGGTCGCCGACTTCTGCGAAGCAGTAATGCTCGCAAAGGAGGAGGCCGAACGCATCAGGCAACGGCGTTATCGCCGCCGCCGTCGCCGGGATTCTGATCCCGATTTCCGGCCAACGTAGACGCGGGCTTGCGGACGGTGAGCAATGGGTAGCTCACTGTCCGGCCGTCCGGTAACTGTCCGGACCAAGCCCAAGTCGTCGACGGCGCGCACTGTTCCCGTGCGCCTCAAGGAGTTGTCAGCAACAGCAGGGACCCAGCCGGGTCGAAGCCTACTGGGGCCAGGGTTATCCGAAAGGGCGCTCGAGCCCCGGTATGAAGGCTAGAAGGAACGGGGTGGGTCTTTTAGTCAGTAAGAGTCTGACACTATCTCCCGCTCCGCCCAAGGGCGGGGGATGTCAATGCATGATTTTTTCCCACCATAAAAAAAAAAAAAAAAAGGTTGTATATAATATTATTTTGTATTATATGTAATTTATTAGTTTATGTATTGTATATATGTTAATAGTACACCACAAACTAACTGCGTACCTTTTTTCTCTTTTTCTGTCAAATTCATTCAAAGGTTGTCTGTAAAAATATTTTTAGCGATAAGACCGCCCATTGTGACACCCTATTAATTTTTAGTTCCTGATGTAACTTTTATTTTTGGTATACAATAAAGAATATATCTATTATATCTAACTCCGTTCAGATGTTTTAGTGTAAAGGAGAAACAAAAATGTATAATTATGAAAGCGACAGCAATAAATTAACGGTAAAACCGTCATTGATAAGGTTTCCTGGTGGAGATCGGCCGTCATTACTTCAAACAGACGTCAGTAAAACCGTAGGGGACCAGCAAGGTCGATGCCCGCTAGGATCACTGTGAATTTCTGAAAGGAAACCTGTAGTCTTAGAATGCAGAGGGCAACTAATAGACACGAGTAGTTTTTAACCAGTAAAAGTCTGCCACGCTTTCTCACTCCATCCTAGAGCGGACGAAATTACGGAACGATTAGTGTGAGTGTAGGTTCAACCAAGTTAGGTAGTGGTTATTGACGAGCTACTTATTTAGAAACTAAAGGTAAGTGGTAAGTACACCCATTGAACTAAAAAAAAACATATTGCTTACGTTAAAGTATCAAGTATCTGTAACGGGGGAGCACATCGCTTGTAAAGGCTTTCGCGGCGCCAATGATACGGAAAGAAGGTTGGTTCGAACTGTACCAATTTGAGACGGGTTCCGTTTCATACTGTTTTTTTTTCAGCTATTGTTGTATCAAAATTGGCCAGATATTGCCCTAGACAGAGAAGTTTGGAACAAGAAAGAGGAGGCTTTTGCCCAGCAGCAGTGGTACTAGTGATGTGCCGTTGCCAGCAATATTGCCGTTAAGTGGGACTATTGGTGGGAATATTGCTGGGAAATAGAGCTCAAAGTATTATTTTGGTGGCAATATGGCCAGCATTAATCCCATATTGCCGGCAACGGCACATCTCTAAGTGGGACACAAATACGCTAATAAAAAAAGTTGTTGTATCTGAAAAGAGAAGATACCAGCTTGATGCACTTGAATTAATTACGAAGTGAGCCAAGAAGATCATTACTGATGATACATTGTGGAGTCAAAGCTTCAACCTCTTGAGCATCGACGCCGAATTGCTACTTATTCGGTTTTCTACCGGTTGCTTTTCAGAGAGTGTGCATTGAAATCGTATAATTTAATTCCGCCAAGACCGTTCCATCATTGAACCACCAGAAGTACGGTAATGCGTCACCGTTACATGGCAGATATTCCACCCAAACGCACAAAACGTTTTTGTCCAGCTAAAGAGTGAATTTTCTGCCAGAGTTTGTGTTTCCTGATAGCTATAACCTATTGCAATCTATTCACACTTAAATACCCCCAGGTATTTAAGTGTGAATAGATTGCATTACATCGCCACGTACCCAGTCGCCTTTCCGGTACCCAATGCGAATGCGGTGGTCCTGATCAGATGACGGCCCACTTATTAGAGTGCTCAAAATGTCCCAACATCTGTACTTTGGAAGACCTAAAAAACGCCAATAATGCTGCTATAAACGTGACAACATACTGGGCTTAGAAACTTTGAAGAAAAAGAACACTATCGATTCAAGAAGAACAAAATCGCCACGTAGATTTTATCTATATATCTATCTATTTTATGTGGTCAAACGCGAGCCTATCAATATTAGATCTCATCAGCTCGTAGACATTTTACAATTTCGGTTCGTAACTGCAGACACAGGGGACAGTTTTACATTAAAACTTTTCAAACAGGAGCCGTGGTTACTGTTGGAAACCATACAGCTCGTGCAACTCTGCCAACTGAATAAAAGCTTTTAGAAAATATGTAGGTAGGTACTTTTTGTAATTAAAATGTTTTGGAGACAATTTTTTCCTTATCAAAAAAAACGTGAGATAGGTACATACGTCACAAGCTTGTTCAGAGAAGTTGACGCGGCCCTGTAATGCCACTAAAATAGTTCTAAGTTAATATTGTTACTAACCATTTATGAGTGCAAACTTGAAATAAAGTAAATTACACTTCTGGACACATCTATTGGCCCACCTTAGAGTTTAGGTTTCGATGGCCCCTACCGAAATATGATTGCTAGATTGAACAAAAACTGTTGACGCAGTTTTAAACCTGATACATTTTACCATCTTTTTCGATCGTATTGTTTTAAATTTGAATTCAGAATACCATACGACATGGAGCTACGCCTAACAAGTCGGATATGCGCCTTGTTAAAGGCAATTGATTTTTGAATAAAAAACATGTTTTATCAAATAAAGGTTTAATTTAATAACGCGTGTTGCCTCCATGGGCATCTACCACAGCTCTCATACGATTAGGCATAGAGTTTATCAACCGCTCTATGAAATTTTGAGGGATCATCTCCCATTCCTCTTCTATGGCAGTTTTCAAGTCATGCATCGTCTGGGCAACTGGCTGACGAGCCCTAACACGTCTATTTAGCTCGTCCCACATGTGCTCAATGGGGTTCATGTCTGGGCTTCTGGCTGGCCAGTCCATAACTGTGATGTTCACATTCCGAAGATATTCCCTGACGATGCCGGCCGCATGGGCTGTTGCATTATCATGCATAAAAAGAAAATTTGGGCCTACATAGTCCGCGTATGGTATCACGTAAGGTTCTAAGCACTCACGAATGTACCTTTCAGCATTTAATGTTGGCAGCCGTGGTCCTGTAACAACCTCAAGTTGAGTTTTGCCGCTCGCGGATATACCGCCCCAGACAGTCCATGAGCCACCGCCATAAGCAACCCTCTCTTCAAAGCAGCATTGTGCGAAACGCTCTCCCTTACGTCGGTAGACCTTCTTCCTTCCATCATTGCCATGTAACACAATTTTAGACTCATCAGAAAAGAGTACACGGCTCCAATCTTGCTGTGTCCAATTTAAATGACTGCGTGCGAAATGAAGGCGCGCTGTTCGGTGTTATTAGTTTGGGCCCATTAGCTGGCTTGTGTGGTACCATATCGCGTTCTTTTAACCTTCTCCGAACAGTTCGAGCGCTCACAGATACTCCGTGGAAGTCGCGAAGTTGGTTTTGTATCTCAATGGAGGTAAGGTGACGCTTTCTCAAGCTGGTCGTCACGATGAATCGATCCTGCCTTTCAGTTGTGACCCGAGATCGTGGCCTTCCTTGGCGACGAACAAAGCCGCCAGTCTCTAGGTACCTCCGATAAACATTTCGGACCGCAGATCGACTTAAATTAAGTTGAGCACTCACGTTTCTTTGGCTGTGTCCGGCCTGAATAAGTGCCACAGCTTGGGCGGCGACTTCAGGTGAAGTATCCATAGATTATTGATAGAACCTCATCTTAATGTTAAGAATAAGTAATGTTTGTTGCAAAACCAAAGATATCAATCACTTTTTCAAGAATTAAATCCAAGTAAACCAATAAAACCAAGTTTTCTTAGTATTCGATTGTTTGATATCAACAAACAGGCTCCAAATTGTCTTTTGTTTCTTTAAATTCTGTGTTCGAAATTCAAAAAAAGACTATTGAATGAAATTGTGAATGTGCCAGGTTCAAAACTGCATAAAAACTTTTTGCTCGACCTAATATAAAATTTTAGCTAGGACCAAACGAAACTGAAAATACAAGGTGGGCCAATAGATGTGTCCAGAAGTGTATTATTATTAATGCAAAGGGCCGAGGCAGACCACGAAGGAGATGGCGGGATGACCTGGATGACTTCCTTAAGAACTGGAATGAGAAAGCGAGGAACCGTGATCGTTGGAAGGAGTGGAGGGAGGCCTTTGCCCAGCAGTGGGACAGTGTGGGCTAAGTAAACTGCAACTGAAGCAAACTAGTTTATTTTTTCGGTGGGTAAAAATCATCCAAATGACTTCCCCGCTCTTGGGCGGAGCGGGAGATAGTGTCAGACTTTTACTGATTTAAAAACCCACCCCGTTTCTGCGTTGCCTTTCAAACCGGGGCCGAGCCTCCCTTACAGAAACAGACCCTTGGCCCCAGTAGCCTTCGACCCTGCTGGGCCCCTATGGTTGCTGATAACTCCTTGAGGCGCGCGCGGGAACAGTACGCGCCGTCGACGACTTGGGCTCGGTCCGGACGGCTATTGACCGGATGGTCGGAGAGCGAGCCACTCATTGCTCACCCTTCGGAAGAAATACAGGTAGGTTTTAGTCAGTCAAAATTTTACAGTCATTTTTGCTAAACCAAAAAAAGGAAAAGTCGTTTGCTGATTTTCGATCATCAAGAAAATAAAGACACACGTCATCAGAAATGTATTAAATTTTGTGCAAAATCTAATGATTTCTTTACTTGATTTAATTATAATTATCGACTAACAGGGTTTTCTCTATCAAATAGCTATATTGACGCTAACACTATTTTTTAGTCAGTGTGCGTCTTTTCCGACTGTAATTTTTCTGACTGACTAACCTCTTAACAATTTAAAAGTGCGTGTAAATGATTTCTTTGAAAAAAAATTACTTTAATTTTCTTTCTTTTACAAAAAAAAATCTGATTTTGCGACTTGACAAGTGAATTATAATTAGTATTATTAATAAAATCTACCTATTTTATATAAAAAAAAGTGTTTTAGATACAGAGTCTATGTGTTCCACTGGAACGCTTTGTAATTTAATTGTTCGGTACCTATTCCATTCCTTTCTCATACTTTCTACAGAAATTCATTAATCAGACTACTTTTGGAGTGTCTGTTTGAATAATTTGTATGATATTCATTAATATTACCCTTCTCATGTTCCCAATGTATACGTCAAATGTTAATTAAGGTACGTGTGTAATATTCAGGTGGATTGTTTAGCCTACAGTACTATTTACCTATGAAGGAACTGTTTGGGAAAAGCTTCTAAATATTTGATTGTGTATCGGGTCTTGATTTATTTATGGTTCCTTGATTTGTTGCCATATACGGATTTGTGTTACCATCAAAGTGACGAACGGTTCTAAAACCAAAATCTAGTGAACAATGATGGTAAAGGGTGGTTTTTAAATCTGATCCTTTCGTTGATGAACTGCGTTTGATAGGTCTCAAAGCTATTGGATAACTATTAGATACATGATTGGATTATCATCATATAAAAAGGTGAAGAAATCAAATTGTAAAAAGAGTTGCAATTTGATTTCACATACATAACATTTCTTAATCAGTATTTCATTGTTCACACTGCTGAGACTCAGGTTTCCTATCTAGGAGAGGGGAATATGCCATATAAATCAGATTTCAAATGTTATTGTTTTTTTTTTTATATTAAGACATCAGAACATCCTATCTTTCTCATGATATTTTTACTGGCTTTGTTGTACCCACAACGTCCCAATATGGCCGACTGTAATAACCCAGAGATAACCACCCCGAAAGACGTTTCTCGGCGACCTCTGGACTACTATTCCCCTTAAATATATAATATCAAAAAGATTTTCACTACAACAAATAATTTTACAATACATATATGCTTATAAAAGTTACGTACGTCTTATGTTAATCAATTAATATTATAAAAGTGTACAAGGAGTCTCAGGTGCGATCAAATTTTGTATTGTATAGAAAATATAATATTCCGCAGTTTCCTCACATTGTTTAAGTGTAGCAACTTTTAAATATACTGAAGATACTTAGTTTACAAGCTAAGGACCTCAATCGAGATTAAATCAAATGTCACCGTTTAATCGAGATTCTGAATCAAATTTTGGAAAACAATTTAAGTTTTTTATAAAATCGTTTTTCTTAGAACAAGTGTAGTGAAATATTCGAGTGAATGATGGAGTACCGAAAGCCAGCAGAACATTGAGTAAATCATGTGCTATCTCTCTTTATCCCCTCGCGCGTGTGTGGGTTTTATTATACTGTAATTGCGCGTTTTTACGGAAGATATAAAGAACAAAATTTTCGGCCGAATACATTTCGCACACCCGTGTGTACTGTACGATAATTAAGCGTTTTTTAAGGTCACTCAAGTTGTACAATCGCCTCTTCATCAAACATTGCGTTGAATTAAACAACAAGTTTTAAACCATGTTCATGATGACGATAGATGAATCGGGAAAGACCCTCGTAAATTTCACGAAGCGAACTTAATGCTGCAACTGAAAAAATAAATACTAATACCAGGTATACACCAAACGCAGGGACCGATGGATCAACGAGGTAATCATTAAAAATCATACCTACAAAAACATTACGTAATATAATCACGCAAACTGTAAAATTTGAGGAACCATGTTGTTTTTTACGGTAGGTAATACGCAATGCTTTTGTTTCGCAATAACACCGTTTACGTCTTAAATTGCAGGAAACGCGTAGACCCCAAGATTTCGAAACGAAGTGGGTGCGAAGTTAAAAATCGTTTGTTCTGCGGTCCACTTTAGAAACTCATAATTTGAATGTTTTCCGGCTTCGTACTTTTGAAAGTAGTTCGAAGGGTTTCACCTTGTTTCATAACGGTACCCTAGAAATACCGTCTTCTTCGATACTAATACAATTTTCTGCTTGACTGCTCACAGTTAACGAGAAGTTCTTAATTTGACGTGCTCGATATTTTTTTATTGTTAGCTGTTTACCGGTAGTTCAACAAGTTCGTGAAGTTATTGAGTGCTTTTTATAAAATCGATTACTTAAAACTGGTGACGTTGTTTACTGCGATCGTGAATCCTTTAGCAAAAAAGCGTAACAAGTTCATTAATAAATATAATACTAATTTTGTAAACAATATCAAAATTGGTAGAAATAAAACGAGATTTTTTTATTTTAGAATTTTTAATAAATATATCTTTTTTAAATTGAAATAAACCAGTGTTTGACTACGGTCCCACCTATAGTAAGCAGTGATGCAATCTCTGATGGTGAGGCGCACTATTTTATGAGCCTATTCACTCTTGCCTTGAAGACACTCAAATTATAACCAGACGGGAAGACCGTAACATCTCCTCGCCAATATACCATTTTCCATGACGCCCTTGATGTCAAAGACCATGTTGAACTTCTTTTTTTATTAGCAGCTTTGAAACTTTATAACTTTTTGGTTAATAAAGATTTTTTTTTTCAAATTTGTTTACCAGAACTAAAAGGTATTTAATTTTGCAAATAAAAAAAAAATATACATGTTCCCCTATTATGAATATTTGGTACTGTAAATGAAGTTTGAATAAATGAATAAATTAGATAAAATAGATGACTTAGCTATCTGAGCAATTAACCAGTAGTCTTCAAAACTAGATTGAATAGGCTCTAAATAAACTAGTGCGCCTCACTATCTACAATTGCTAGTTCAATCACTGTTTACCATCAGGTGGGATCGCAATCGAGCACTAGTTAATAACAATTTAAAAAAAAAACGGAATCATAACCAAGAAGAAAGGCCGTAGTTAGAAAGTGTAATACTTAAAAATAATCATCTTTTACCTTACGTTACTTATTGGAAATTAATTAACCTTAATATTAAAAATTAATATATCAATATAAATACTCGTACACTCGGAGGTCTGTTTTTCATTAAATTTTACCTTCATAAAGGAATATTGGATGTTAAAATACATGTAAAGAAAAAAACTATACATCAAAAATAAAAAATATGATATTGTAATCTCCAAATTCAAAATTTATTATATTCATGAATATTCATTGAATGAATTTTCATATCTACTCTAATAATGATGAGAGTGCATATTGTTCGTTACGAGTATATTCTTTTTTTTTGCGATATGTGAAACGCAAATATGTCCAACACTCTAGCTCTGGTTCGTTTTGAGCTGTGTTTGAACGCTTATGTTGACTTTTAGTGCAAATATACCTGCTCTTTATTTGATCAATGGATAGGAACCTAGTTTAATTCATCATATTTTATAAACATATCACTCTGTTCCAGGTAAACTTATTGAAAATTGGATTATGTTCCGACAATTTACTGTTTTGTGGTTTACTGACGCCCCGTGCATCAGAAAGCACGTAGAGCCGTTGGTACCGGTAGTTGTTATTCGTATATTTTTGACAGTCGTGACAGGTAGTCAAAACCCAGGTATTGGGCAACACGATACTCTTTGTATTTTGTATCTCTTTGTTTTGCCTAGTAACTGGATACTGATGAATGACAACTGCGACCGACAGCTTTTACATGAATATAAATTTAAAATTTCACATTGGAACTTGCCTGGTTTCGAATCCGCAACCTCAAGCATGAGAAGCGGGTGCTATTACCACTGGACTATCACGCTACGTCAATAAAATGTTTATTAAAGGAAAACCGTTCACATGTAACGAGAGAAAGCGAGGTTAAGGAAAAAGAAAACTCCAGTGATAGTAAGAACCTCCGTATAAATGACGTAAATCCATACATTAACCTTCAATATACATTCTAACAGGAAATATAAAAATCATTCACCTACTTTAGCCGTACCTGAAGCCACATGATATCAATAAACATGCAATTTCTGTGTCAGAGAGTGATATTCGACATAGCGTGCAGCGCGTGCCTTCCGGATTGAGTATTTGAATCAGTATTGTGCGTTTGTGAGCCTTATTTACGTAAATAGAATGTAAAAATCCATTAATTTATTTTATGGTATTGTTTGGGGTCGTTTTCTGTTGCGTTTGTCTTTCAATGTTAGTTATTGTTTTCATGCTTTGCTATCCTCTAGACACGTACGAGTAATTCTTTTGTACATGAGTTTGTCACCTAACGCCTCATAAACGGTTAGACTGATTTTGTTTATATAACTTTGTGTGTTGTTGAGTGGGTCCTTGAATGGTTTGAAAATTACGATTCAACCCGGTTGTCTACACTAATATTATAAATGTTATTTTATTAAGCTATTGCATAGCTATATATCGCGGGCCTTGAGCGTGGAGACCGAATCCAGAAATTCCGTAACGAAAATAACCTAACACCCCCCACTCATTTGTTTTTTGAGCGTGGTGACCGATAAGAAAACAAATGAGTGAACAATCAATCAAAATTCAATTCAATGTGTGAAAGTGTAACTTCAATTAATATCAAAGAAAAAAAAAACAAAGGAAAAAAAATAGGTACTGCATAAATAAAATAAATAAATACCTAATTATAATTGCATAAGTTGATAAAAATGCTATGCAATAGCTTTACCGCGGCAGTCCCCGAGTGCCACACGTTTTTTTTTGTTTGTAGGAGTCATTTCTGAAAGTATTCGCCCAAATGCTAAAAATTTTTCATCAATAGAAAGCTGCTTTATTTTTAAGTGACATTGGCTATATTTTATGTACGTGGGCGAAGCTGCGGGCAAAAGCTAGTTGGTCATAAAAAGTAAAAAAAAATTGTTGCACTAAATTTGAAACGAAATTGATTTTTCATTACTCATACTCTGAAAGTAGGTCTGAAGTTGCCTGAGGAGCGGGCTGAAAGTGATACTTTTCATCCCTAGGGAGTTTTACTTTACAACTGACAGCTGTCAAATTATTTAAAAAAATTAACTAGTTCTATCTTCACATTTCTATTGAACCATGTTCCAATTTTCCATACAGCCAGTCAATCACAGCGCGATATAAAATTGAAATAACTTAAAGAAAAGTATTAATTAAATAATGTTATATTTTAAGTGATTTATTTATTCAACTATTTCTTTAAAATACTTTATTTTTAAAAGATTACAATTAATTTCTAATTTTTCATAAATGAGGCTGAATAGCTGGCCGGCCGCAGAAAAAAAAAAACAAAATGGCGGGAAAGTGGCAATCAGTCGTTGGTTTTTTCGAGTTTCGTTTACATTTCCGTACAACAGAGATTTGTATTAACACGTTATGTTTATCAGATTAAAATAGTGATTTAACGCCTAATTTCATAAGAGAAGAGGCTAAAGCAGTCGTGGAATACCTTTTACCGCCTAAATCAGAAGAAAGATACCTACTTAAAATCATAGGTAGGTACGACGACTCAGGTTTTACAAACTTTTTATTTTATTTTTAGTTTCCTCGTATTCGTAATGAAAAGCACAGTGTTTACCTCGGGGTGAAAGTAACCCATTTAACCCCTCGAATTAGCGACCTCGCTGCGCTCGCCCGCCAACTACTTCTCGGGACGAAATGAGTTACTTTCACCCCTAGTGTAACAATGTACTATTAACGGTAGTCGCACCACATTTTGGAGAATATTAACTATAAGGGGAATGGGATTTTATTAAAAAAAAAAAAAATAGGTCTAAAAGGAAGTTGTAAATGAAGAAGTACATTGCGGCGTGGCGTTTACGGTATTTGAAAGAATTGCAGGACAATCGAAATGGAACCCAGCGTCCTATACTTTATTCAAAAATAGTTTTTACAGTTTCCAAAAAAAAAAAATACAAATTGATCAGGCCATTGTTGAAAGTAACGAAATATCAGATAATCTCCCAAATATTAAGTAAGTTCATTGCTAAAAATAAAGCAACACTGTTTTTCCGTATTGCCAACATTACGGCGAAGGAAATTCTTGTGTGAAACCCACTGTAACGCACTATTATTTCTCTTGAGCGCATACGTCACCGTGTCGCCAAGGTTTGGGCAGTCTTTGGCTCACAGATGACATTATGATATAGTCTGTAGTCGAACCGGAGAGATATGTCAACCCAAGAGCGCGGAGTGGTGATGCATAGTCGAGCCAAACATATTACAATAATACAGCAGATTTAGTGCCTTAAGGCGTATCTACCACCCAACCTTTAGGTTACAAGGACAACTTTCAATAACTTAGATAAAGCGCACAAAAACAAGTGAACGCGGTTAAGTTTTAAAGTCGTTGTAGTTAAAATTTAGTATGTTTTTTTTTATGTATATTGATTCAGCAGCTCATGATGATAAAAAAAAAACCGCCCAGTATAAGCACTAATGAACAAAACTGATATTGGGCACCTTTAGAGAGAAACTTAAAAATCGTTTTTGGACAATACACATGATAATTTTTAAAACGATATTACAGTGTTGATAACTCGTATCAACACTACGTTTTGAAAATACTAATTTAAATGTATATCTTCCGTGTTTCTTTCTTACACATGATTCGGGTTCTTTTTCAGTGCAGGGTTTTAGATTAGGCGTCTTAAGATTGGTAGCAGCCGAATCACATTTTTACTTATCAGATAAAACTTATCTAACTCTTGAAAAAACAACCATAAATCGAATTAAAAGCTTTCATTTTTTTCAAATAGTTAACTTAATTTTTATTTATCGTCAAACCTGCGACCTTAACTGGGCTGCGAACCTACAAATTATTTCACTTTAAAGATGAAAGCAATTCTTGATACACCACGAACTTGTGAATTTTTTTTGTTATATTTTTTTTCTTTGGTATTTTTTTTTATCAAACTTATTTTTTACGACAATGTTATTCCGTCTGTGGGCAGATTTTTAATTGTATGTGTCACATATTGTTATTTTGTAGGTGGCGTTTTTATTCAGAAGGCCCTATAATGATTTAGCACTTATTCGTTCTTAGAGAATCCTCGGCATAAGGAATCGTAGCGGATTGAGCGGCGATATTAGTCCGAGAGCGAGCGAAGCGAGCTTGGGATATTAGGACGCCCTACCCGGACAGCTTAGGTTAGAAGGCCTTATCATTCGTGGTTATTTTTTATCATAACCACCCAAAAATAGGAATGAGAGACCAAATAGGCGAAAATAGAAATAGAAAAAAGAAAGAAAAACATTTTAATTGGTATGTATGTTTTTTTTTTTTTTTTTTTTTTTTCTTTCGATGGGAAAAATCATCTTATGACAACCCCCGCTCTTGGGCGGAGCGGGAGATAGTGTCAGACTCTTACTGACTAAAAAACCCATCCCGTTCCTTCAAGCCTTCGATACCGGGGCTCGAGCGCCCTTTCGGATTACCCTGGCCCCGGTAGGCTTCGACCCGGCTGGGCCCCTGCTGTTGCTGACAACTCCTTGAGGCGCGCGGGAACAGCGCGCGCCGTCGACGACTTGGGCTTGGTCCGGACGGTTACCGGACGGCCGGACAGCGAGCTACCCATTGCTCACTGTCCGCAAGCCCGCGCCTACGGTGGCTGGAAATCGGGATCGGAATCCCGGCGGCGGCGGCGAGAGCGCCGTTGCCTGATGCGGTCGGCCTCCTCCTTAGCGAGCATTACTGCTTCGCAGAAGTCGGCGACCGCCTGCCACTCCTCCTCGCTCCGGACCATGGCCTCGACCAAGGCCCGGCGCGAGAGGTCTCCGCCGCCGATCACCCCCACGAGGGCACGGCGATGCTCCGCCCAAGCAGGGCACACCGCGATTGTGTGCTCCACCGTGTCCTCCGGGCGTTCCGCACAGTGGCGACACCCGGGCGTCACTTCCGCTTTAATTCGGAACAGGAACCTCCCGAACTTGCCATTTCCGGAGAGGACCTGTGTCATGCGGAAGGTAAGGACGCCGTGAGGTCTTTCTAGCCACGCCTCAAAGAGGGGACTTATCGCCATAATTGTGGCGTGCCCATGACGGGGTTGCGATAGTCGCTGACGCCATTCCACCATGAGATCCCGCCGGAGCTCTGTCCGCCATGCCGTGACCTGTCGCGGCAGAGGACTTTCACCCCGGCGTTGCATCTCCACGCGCATGTCGTGCATGTGTGCAAGGACTGTTGCCTCCAGATCCCACGGTGGTAGGCCAGCCAGAAGGCTCGCCGCTTCGCGGGAAATCGTGCGGTATCCCCGCACCATCCGAATTGCCATGGCCCTCTGGCAGGCGTTCAGAATGGCCGCCGGTCGCTTTTGCAGCGACAGCGCCCACACCGGCGCCCCGTAGAGGGCCATGGACCGAACGATCCCCGCGTAGAGCCTCCGGCAGGAGGCGTCTGGACCCCCAAGGTTGGGCAGGAGCCGCCCGAGAGCGGCCCCAGTCCGGTTGAGTTTGGGAGCCAGACGTCGGAAATGCTCCTCGAAATTCCATCGGCTGTCGAGGATGAGTCCCAGATACCTTATCGATGTCCCGACGCCGATGCGAACTCCTCCTACCGTTAGTTGGGAACCCGGCGGTGGCGCGTTCCGACGGCCGCGACCGTGAAAACACATGGCCTCGGATTTGCGCAGCGCCACCTCGAGTCCCAACTCCTGGATCCTACCAACGACTATCGCAACCCCGCGTGTCGCTAAAGCGGCCGCCGCCCGGTACGACTCTCCCTGCGCTAGAACCAGCGTGTCGTCTGCGTAGCAGACCACGCTGACCCCGTCAGGGAGGTCGCCCCGCAGCACGTAATCGTACCCGATGTTCCACAAGGGTGGCCCTAGTACCGACCCCTGCGGAACACCGCACGACATCTCCCGACGTTTCCAGTCTCCCTGGTGACCGGGGTAGACAATATACCTGTCCGACAGGTAGGCCTCGACTACTCGACAGAGGTATTCGGGCACCCGGTGGTACCGGAGTGCCCTCCGGATCGTACTCCAGGGCAGGGAATTAAAAGCGTTGGCAATGTCCAAGGACACTGCCACGACACGCCTACCCTGGGACACCGCATCCCCCGTCGTGAGGGCTCGCACGCGCATGATGGCGTCCACCGTCGAGCGCATCCTGCGAAAGCCGAACTGACCGTCCGAAAGGTCCGGCCCCACCCGTGAAAGGCGCGCGACGAGGCGGCTCGCAATCACTCTTTCAAAGAGCTTGCCCACCTCGTCGAGCAGCACAATGGGCCGGTACGCGGACGGAGAGTCCGCAGGGCGCCCTGGCTTCGCGATGAGGACCAGTTTCCCCGTCTTCCAGCGAAGTGGGAACTGGCCCCTCTCCAAGCATGCGCTGAAGAGCCCTCTCAGTCGAGGCCCGAGAGCCTCCATGGCCAGGACCCAGGCTTTCCCAGGCAAGCCATCGGGTCCTGGGGCGGCGTTCTTGGCACTCAGCCTTTGCACCGCCACTCTCACCTCTGCCTCGGTCACCTCTGGAGCATTATCGTCGTCGTCGCTATTGCGGTCCGCGTCAGACACCGCTGGCGGAGGCGGAGCCATGGGCGGGGGGGAGTGTTCCCCTCGCGCAGGGAACAGAGCACTCACCACACCCTCCACGAGTTGGGGCCGGAGACTCTGAGTCAGCGGGGGAGCCCAGGGGCGCAGTTTCTCCCGTATCAATTTGTACGGGCGCCCCCACGGGTCCGCGTTCAGAGACCCCAGCCACACGTCGCGGGCCTCGAGTTTGGCCCGCTTAATCTCCGCTCGGAGGGTGTGTTTTGCCTCTCTGTAACCTTCGTACAGCTCCGCCTCTCTGGCCTCCGCATCCGGCGCGCGGATGCGGCGCCTGCAGTATCTGGCGTACCGGCGTCGCGCGTGATTGCACGTGTTGCGCAGTGCAGCGATTTCCGGCGACCACCAGTACACCTGGCGCTTAGCACGTCCTGGACGGACTCGAGGCATTGCCGCATCGCAAATTTGCGACATGGCCTCCCGGAACCACTCCGCCTCGACGTCGATGTCGACAGGCCTGTCCGGTGCTTGCACCCAGGCCTGTACCGTCGCGGCTTCCAGGAGGAGCTCCCGGTCCATCTGCTTAAGCGCCCACCGCGGACCGCAAGGGCTCTGTCGGACCGGCGCGGCCGAGGTTTCGGCGGAGACGTCCAACCGGATATACCGGTGGTCGGAGTACGTCTCCACCTCCTCCATAACGCGCCAGTCGACGACACGCGGCGACAGAGCGGGGCTGGCGAACGAAAGGTCCACCACTGATTCACCCCGCCTCCGCACCAACGTGGGGACAGAACCCCGGTTCAGGACGACCAGGCCCAGCTCCAAGGCCCAGTCCTCCACCAACCGACCCCGTGTGTTCGTGCGCCGGGAACCCCAAGCCGTATTCCAGGCGTTGAAGTCCCCGCAAACGACCACGGGGAGGGTACCAAACCCAGCGACGACGGCACTTAGCTCCATAAGGGAGACATGGAGTTCGTCGGGAGTTCTGGTCGGGGACAGGTAGACGCCTACCACTGCAATGTCCCCGACCCGTGCTGCCACGCAACCCCGTCCCCTCGCAACAGCCTCGAGGGGCGGGGTACCGGCGGCGGCCGACGAAATTAGCGTCACCGAGCCGTCCAGGTCCTGAACCCAGCGGGGATGGACGTAGTACGGCTCGGAGACGATGGCGACATTGATCGACCACTGCGCCATGCTCTGGAGCAACAGATCCTGAGCGGGAGCGCAGTGGTTGATGTTCGCCTGGAGGAGACGTAATGGTGTCGTTATTGACATTCCATTACAGTCTCCTCCTGAGACCCCTGTGAGGGCACTGCCGCGGCGGGAGCGGTGGCGACAGCGGCGGCAGCCAAGGCGGTGGCTGCGGCGGTGAGGACGTCAGGGTGGATGGGCCTGACCTTGCCCTTGGCCTTGGCGGGGGGGTCGCAGGACCTGCCCCCAGCCCGGTGGTCGGCCGGCTTGCCTGCAGCCGCACATGCGTAGCAGTGCGGCTTTGCACGGCATTCGACGGCCTTGTGACCAGGCTGTCCGCACTGGTGGCAGCGATCACTTCGATCCACCTCCGCGGCGCAGTGGGCCCCCACGTGGTGCCCCACGTGGCAGCGGTAGCACTGCAGAGGTTTGGGTTCCAGCATCTTGACTTGGGCCGAAACCCAACCCACCAATAGCCTTCGGCCCTCGGTCGTGATGGCCTTGGCCGCCGACACGGGGCAGCTCACCGTAACGGCTCGCATGCCCGTGCTGTCAGCGCGGATGGTGCCCGCCCGGACCTGATCGGTCGTGCACCCACCCGCCCTGACGATGGCGGCCACCACTTCCTCCACCCTAACGGAGTCGTCCAGACCCATAATGCGCATGTCGATGCACTTGGTGGGCCTGGACACTCGGGCCTCCTCGACGTCTAAGGACGCCCTAATCCTTTCGGCCAGGGCGTCAGCGGCTTGTCCGCTGTTCGCACCTGGGACCTCCAGGATACGGGCTCCGGTTGCGGTGCGCCTCATACGGAAGCCCCCTGAGGCTCCGTATTCGTCGAGGTGGCCCACCACCGCCTCTTTCGCCTTTGCCATGACCATGTCATAGTTCACGCCCCTCTTTTCCGCAGCTGGCTGTAGTGTGATCACTACAGCTGCGGAAGTTGGGGCGCGAAGTCTGGCGGCCATGGCCCGCTTCTTTCGCTCCTGTCGCCGCTTGCGCTTTTTGGCCGCCCTTGCCGCCTTGCTCGCCTTCTTTTTAGCGCCGACGACCGTCCACTCGGCGCTAGCCGAGGGGTCTTCGGGCAGAGGAGGCGGCAGGCGCGACCTTGTCGCCGCCGCGGCGGGAGTCCCCGCCGGCTTAGTGGCACCCGCCACCCTGCCCTTCGGGGGATGGGCAGGCTTCCCTTGCCGCTGTTGCTGCCTGGCCGCCGGGGCCGGCCTCGCAGGCTCCGGCGCCGCAACCACACGCCTGGCTTGCCCCGACGGACCTGCCTTCGGTGCTGTAGACGTGGCCGCGGCGACGGCGGCATACGATGCCGTCCTTTTCTGGCCGGAGGCCGCGAGAGGGGGGCGCAGGACAATGCCCTCCAGGACGGAGAGCTGGCGCTGAATGTGCCCCTGGAACTGCTGCTGCTGCTGCTGCTGCTGCTCCCTTCCGCCTGGGGCGAGGGCCGGGATCGGCCCCGCTCCTGTCTGCTCCCCTCCTCGGGACGAGAGCCCTGGAGAGCGGCCACAGCCTCCTCGAGCCGGCCAAACCTCCCGCTGAGGGTGCGCTCGTAGGGCTCAAAAACGATCCCCAGCGCCTCCTCAATCGAGGTGTTGGCCAGCTCAATGGACCGCTTTTTGGCCACCCTCTCCCTCTTGTTGGCCACGCTCGTTATTGCGGCTGCCACAACCTCCCGAAACTTAGCCAGCGCCTCCACCATCCCTTCAGGCAAGTCCTGAGGGATCTTCGGCACTAAGGCGCTGGCCTGGCGTCCCTCGCTGGCAATCTCAGCGGGGAGCCCTCTTCCTATGCCCGTTTTTCGGGCTGCGCCCCGCCCCGAGGACGAGATTTTCCGGGCAGGTCCCGTCTCGTCGTCGGACACGGAGCGCATGAACGCCCTCCTCTTGTTGGACGTGGACGGGTCCACCTCCATCAAATGGAGGGGCTCCCGCACCTCCTCCACCTCCTTCCCGTCTGAGTTGAGTGAAGACGCAGCATCTGAGTCCGATGCCGCGTCTTCACTCACCTCCCTGAGGCCAAACCTACGGCCGGCCTCCACCGGCATCGCGGACGTGCTGGGAACTGGTCCCAGGGACTCCGCGCTGCCGAAGTGTGAGCCACCCTGGCTCTGTGCGTCCACGGAGGACGGAACAGGGTCCGAAGACCCGAGGCGATGGTTGCCCCCCCCAGAATACGAGGGGCAGCCCGAGCTCTGCTCGGGGAGGGATTCTCCTGCAAGCAAGTACCCTCCTGGGGTAGTTGTTTTTTTTCCATTCGCGCTCATTATGTTGCTGAACTCAGCTTTGCCTTTTTGTTTTAAATGGGGTGGGGTCCCCATTGCACGTTCGCCATCCTGGTCATGTCTGCTGAACAGACACGTACCGGAGGCGAACCCTATCTCCCCGACATCACTATCCAGAAGGCGCCAACAGCTGTTGTGCAAGCGCTTCTGGACAGCGCACCCTCCGGGCGGTCCGACTGGACTCCGCCTTATGTTCCTCTTGGTCTGGTCTCTCGCTTGAGGCCTTCCGGCATGAGTAGCTCTACCGGCATAGCCCTCAAGGTCACTGAGACACGCAAGCCCCACCACGACGACAACGTGGGAACACAGTTGGTGGGGATTGGTATGTATGTAACATTTTATTTGTATGGTAGATCAGAAAAAACCTATTGAAACTCAAGATAACAGAAAAACTAACATTGTGTGCTCACGTTTACGCCAAATGGTCACAGACTGGGTGTCAGACTTTTACCGACTTAAACCCATCGTTACTTCAATTGCCTTTTGTGTTCCAAGACCATTGTGGTCAATTCCAAACAATTTGCACATTTAACAAACATCATCTCTGATACAATGCCCCTTGGTTTAGAGACGCACTATTAACAGGAAACATTGAAGTCGATTTTGGAGCTTGTCTTTTGTCACCAAGGCACCCACTTAAGTCCACTTTGAATAAATGAATTTTGAAGAGACTTGATCAGTATTATACTGTCGTTCACTGACCCAATTAACGAGCAGATATTCAGTTGTCGGAATTTCGTGAGTATCAAAATGTACTACAATAATATTTTGATTCTATGAATAGTAACAAAGCTGTACCCCTATTTAGTAGTTTAAATGAGTCTGTTGTCTGTTTCTGTCTGATGTATAGTGAATTCTTTATTAAAAATGTGCTAAAAGTGACTATGAGACTAGAAATACGTATAAATTAGTAGGACAAGAGTCTGGAAAAGTGTTTAATGCCATGAGAAGAAATTTGCTAAATAATGAAATAAAAAAGAAGCCAGTTTGCGCTATATTACTTATTTATTTATCAAAATTTTGTGCACTAGTAAATAATACTGTACAAATGTAAACTTAATGCTTTAGGCAATTTCAACCATGCAACAACCTAATAAAAAGATAAACAAAAAAGAAATAAGTACAATATTAAATACATACATACTTGCTTACGTTTTAATTTTGTAAAAGAAACACAAAACCTTTTTTTTTTTTGCAAGTAACGCTTGCGGTCAGGAATAAGTGACATTTTATCTGCAATAGCGTTGCTCCAAAGCTCAAACGAGGTCTAATTTCTGGAGAGGAAACTCCGGTTACAGGACCTGGGCCCCAAATCTGCTATTACAATATTTTCAGAATGGTCTATCATTGATTTCATAATTGTTGATTTTGAGTAATTTAACTTTGGTAATCTACTAATATAATGGCGTCATTATGACTTTTCAATGATCAACCACTGACACGCCATTGAAAGAAGTGGGAATTTCGTACATATTTACAAATTAATATCTTACGTATGCCGTAATCTGCAAAAAAATTTGACAGTTCCTTTGCTCAGTAACCTACCATTAGAACGTCATTGTCCAGTCATTGCTTTTAATAAGGTCGATATTGTCATTTTACCGCAACTCTATTATCAAACCATTGATCAATGATCGATCATTATGAATTAGCAGATAAGGAACTTTTAGCAAAATGACAATGGGATCGTGTTGGAATGACGAATTTATAAAAATAGCAGACTTGGGCCCCAGTTATGGTGGCGACACTTTAAAAAAGTCTTTGTCCAACACTAGACGTCTTTCGGTTGTAGAGATGATGATGATGATAATGATGATGAAGAATGAGATGTTCTTTGGGACTTGGTTAACGCTAGTAGAATCTCAGCTTGCTTTTGGGCCCTTTAACATCTAAAACAAGACAAAAACATACTGCACCAAATCCCTCCAATAACAGATCTTTATCAATATGTGGAGTGCGTTCCCAAACGTTCGGTCTACCGAACTTCTGAAAAGAGGACATTTTTGTTAGCGTACGTGCGTAAAGATGGTCCCAACGACGCAGCGTCTTTGATTTTGTTCTGCATTTACACCGGAATTTTGATCGAATTGCCTGAGGGCTGTATGAGAAGGAATTTATTGTCCTTAAAGTTTTCCTCATCTTGGTTTATTGGGGTCGCTATTATTATTTTAGTTTAGTTTTATTGAAATAAACTATAAGTTTTAGTAATTTTGTGTTAGCGGAAACGACTTGCTGAACAAAATATAATTATGAGAAGCTAATAAAGATTTAAGTAGTAATGAAGTCATTATTTTGTCATTATTAATGCAATGTTTGACCTCTATTTCACCTAATAGTAATTTAAGTGATGATGTAGTCGTCAATGGAGCACGCTTACCTAGGAGTGACCTAGTCACACTTGTCGTAAAAACCTCTAGTTTGTAACCATCAGCATACCGACTCCGGCAAAGGATTCCACTCATCTTCATCATTGAAGCATTCGGCTTAAATGATGAAGATGAGTGGAATCGGAGACGTCTTTCGAGACGTCCACTGCTGGATATAGGCTTCCTCCAAGTATTGCGACAAAGAACAGTCCTGTGCATCTCGCATCCACTGGATAACAGCGAACCTTACAAGGACCACCTCGTGGAAGGTCTTCCAACACTGCGTTTGGACTCCCGTAAGTATTGAATTGAAGTAAACATTTTTTTTTTTCAAAAAATAATGAATTTTTCTGAATTGTATTTTACATTTCAAAGGAAATTTAGTAAACAGTCTCATAGTAACTTTCTTTGTTTATTTATCATCAACATTATTTCAGCCGAAACACGTCTACTATTGGACATAGGCCCAAGCCTCGCCATAACGACCGGTCCTTCCTGCCTCCGGTCCAACCCTCACCAGGGCCTCTCGTCGAACTTCAAACGCTGCGTCTTCCGGTACGTGGTTGAACCCCAGATTTTCGTACTCGAGATTCGGTCGTACTACAGAACTTTTCGGCCCCATCGAACATCTGTTCTGCGAGCAATGTCCCTGCCTACTGCCACATAATTTTGAATAATTTTCGGGCTAGGCTTTTAACCTAATTGTAAAAACGAAACACTAAAACTTCCTTTAATTCATTAAACCCCAAGCGAACGCCGGCGTTCGCGCACCTACTGTCTTCCTATTGTGTCGTAATTTTTACGATTGAAAGGTTAAGGTGACACGTGAGCATATTAGCAAGAAGTTGGTAGAATCATCACAGCATTGATTGGCTGGATTTGTTTTTAAACCACAACATTGTTTATTTGTATGTATTTATCTTAGTATTTACTATTGTATTTGTCTCTCTTCTGTTTGTCTATTTATTAAGTTGCACCTGCCATGTTGTTTCTGCACCACCCTAAGGTCGACTGGTAGATAATGCCTATGGCATTAAGTCCGCCTTTGTACAGTGTAATGTGCATAAAGTATTTATAAATAAATAAATAAAACTGCTTAATAAAACTCAACCACACCACACACATTTTCCTACGTCATAACAAGCGTACTCTGTCAAAAGTTTCAGCATATTATAATTTAAGTATATAATAATAAAAACACAGCGTCTGAAACACGGCTTCAGTACAGTATAACTTGAAACATTTTCTATGAACTTTATAAGTAATTCTGCTAAGAAACGCGAGCAACGGTGGAGAAAATAAGCAAGCAATCTATGCAAGTACTGTAAATTCCGCTGGGTTGAGCAATAGAGATAACTTTTGAAATGGTGCAAGTAAACGTGACTACTTATGACTTTAGCTAGTTTTCGATGAGGTTGCGGGAAATGGTATTTTTTTATTATTGAAGGGGAAAAAACATCCTTCTTTTCCTTATCGTAGGGAAATAAAGTGAGGAGAAATATTGTTTTTGCCACTTTTGGTATCAATAATTCTCAGTTTTCAATTGAAATTCATTTAGACATAAACATTAGGTATGTAAAAACGTTGAATTTTTTATAAGAGTGCGAGGGCGTGTCTGTTTTTCTGACTAAAACCAGACCTAGTTGCTCTTTGTGTTCTAGCGGCTCTGCTAGGCCCCTATGGTTTGCTAACATCTTTTTAAGCGCATAGAACATTACCTTCTATTGATAACTTGGGTTCGGTCCGGACGATTACCGGACAGCTGGACGGTGAGCGGTTCACACAATGGTGACACCCGGTCGAATTTACCATGTCAGGTGAGGACCTGCGTTATGCGAAAGCTGAGAATGCTGTGACATCTCTCTAGCATGCATGCATCATGCAAGATGGCGGTAAGGCCTTTTTGAGGAGTGCTCAATGAGGCCTTACCGCCATGATTATATGGCGTGCCCTGACAACACTGGTTAGACAGTTTTTTTTTTCGGTGAGTAATAATCATCCAAATGATATCCCCCGTCCCTAGGCGGAGCAGGAGATAGTTTCAGACTCTTACTGACTAAAAAACCCACCTCGTTCCATCGTTGCCTTTCGTAACGGGGCCGAGACTCCTTTTCAGAACTAGACCCTTGGCCCCAGTAGGCTTCGACCCTGCTGTTGCTGACAACTCCTTGAGACGCGCGGAGACAGAGCGCGCCGTCGATGACTTGGGCTCAGTCCGGACAGTTACCGGACGATTGGACAGCAAGCTACCCATTGCACGCCGTCCGCAAGCCCGCGCTTACGGTGGCCGAAAATCGGGATCGTAATCTCGGCGGCGGCTAGGGAGCGAGCGCCGTTGCCTGATGCAGTTGGCCTCCTCTTTTGCTAGCATTACTGCTTCACAGAAGGAGACTACCGACTGCCACTACTCCTCGCTCTGGACTATGGCCAGTACCAAGGCCCGGTACGAGAGATCGCCGCCGCCGACCGCCCCCACAAAGACACGGCGATGCTCTACTCAAGCGGGTGCTCCACCGGGCGGTCTGCACAGTGGCGTCAAAGTAATTAAATTCGTTGTCTAGTTATTATCAATACCAATGTTTGCGTCTCGCCAAATTCCAACTTCGAATTTTGGAGTGGAATATTGTGTAGTTTATGATTCACAATAAAAAGTTTTTGAAACAGCTGTGAATAGATGTCATTGTCTCCACTTTTAGAATTGTCAGTTGTTTCATCTGGTTTTATTTTTAGAATTAATTTATAAAGTTACATTTTAAAATGATTATTATTTTAAAATTAAACTTAATTGTAAAACTTTTAGCTTTTTTTTGCGTTTTAACGCATTTTCCGAGTGGATAAACGAAGCATTAAAATACTTATTATCGTCAGTAAGTAGACCGTAAGCTTGATCAAGTTTTCTTTTTGAGACGCATAATATAAGCTCAAAGACATGACAAATGAATGGCTCATTGTGTATTATACAGAAAAATATTATTATTAAATTGTAAAATTGAAACATGTGTCTTGTATTTATACGTAAAGAATCTATGTTTCATGACTGAACCATGAAAAATCACAAAGTTATAAGCTTGTTAAGTTACTTAGATGTCCACACAAATACCTGGCCATCGAGTCATCCGGGCGACTGAAGTTGTTTTGCTCCTGCATCCAGCTGTGCGCTGGCGTAAAACGATGTGAAAAAATTGGAATCGATTCAGTTACTGATTCTGAATAAACTGTATTCAGGTTTCACATGTACTAAAATGTATATCATTTAATAGTATTCTTGTAACAGCCTGTCTATTTTATTACACATACCACTATATTTCTCTGCATGACCTAAAGGTTGACTGGTAGAAAATGCCTAAGGCATTAAGTCCGCCTCTGAAAGTTTGTGTACCTACATAAAGAAATGACAAACAAATAAACTGAAAGAAAAAAAAAATCTACCGAACAGTTTGAACTTAGAATTTGGATCGAATATTCTTTCACTTAGTTATTATTAGTTAGCGTTATCATACTTCTACCAAACACGCCTTTTCGACATAATCTAAACCTAAATCCGAACTACACTTCGCATGTTTAACTGAAATAAACACGAAACATTACGGCACGGTGTAAAGGATGATATTTAAGGAGCGTTTCACACTTGACACGCATTGTAACGCACGAACTGACGAATCTAAAATAGTAACACTATAGAACAGGGATAGTGAACCTTTTTTTGGATACCATATAACATGTCAGTTCTTTTTTTCATGTCTGCAGTATGTCGATCTCTGTTCATCACAATGAGTCACTCTATTGGCTGTACCATAGTACTGGAATTTCGGAAGGTAGCTTCAAAATTACTCCAATGAATGCTCATTCTATTAGGCGACCGGACTGCCACGCACCACGCAGCGCAGCGCGTTAATGTGTGTTTGTAAGTTGCTTGTAAGTATCTCCGTTTGTATAGAAAACATACACAGTGTGTGTCCAACACACTGTGTATGCATACACAATGCATCCACGCGCGTCAACACAGATGCAAGCGAGCAAGCGAAGAAACATGTGCACACACGCGTGGGTGCGGGGCGAGACGCAAGGTATGGCACACTGAGTCTCGTAGTACCGTGCGTGATTTTTGATTAAATTAGTCAGAGCCTGCATGAATCTACAAAACGCAACAATGAACATGAGTGCATAAAGAACCCGCACGATGATGCAGATCTGCACTCCCGCAAGTACGCGCGTAGGTGCGTTGACGCGCAAGATGCAGTATGATGCGTGGCAGTGTAATCGCCTTAGAGCCGGGCTACACGGTGCGTTGCGTAGCGAGATGGCGTCACTCGTGTGCCTACAAAGTCATCGAAATATTTGCGGTGCGGCGCCGCAACGCATCGTGTGACCCGGTTCTTATTAAATCTCTAATTCAGTTGAATATGCTGGTTAGAGAGGAGACACTGTGCTTTCTGTGCCTTGTGTGCACACACACCAATAATGCACTCAAAGTCGTTCTCAATCAATTTCTTTAGCCTTTCCTCATCTAATTTAGGTTTGGTAGGTAGCAGTGTTTTATATTAAAAGACTGCCTGTCTGACCTTTATAACCTAGTCACTAATACGATACCCAGGACTGTTAGTTAGACTTTCAAAGGGCAAATCAAACCAAATTTGCACACTCCAATTGGTGTTAAGACTTATAATAAGGAATTGAATGGTTGCTAATACATGCATATTTAAAATCAGCCATATAATGTTCCTACTGCTGGGATTCAGGCCTTCTCTCTAGCAGAGAGAGTGGCCGGTAAGTCACCATGCGGGCCCATTGCATTTTGGTAATGGATGGTAATAGATTATATCTACTATAAAAATATTATCAGTATAATTTTAAACGTAAATAATAACAAAATCACATTTTTAGAGTTTTATGCCATGTACCATAGATTCAATATCTCTGTCAGATGACGTAAATTCTTTAGCCATTCTGTTATTGTTTGCTTAAATTTCCTATGTTTTTTACATCATTTTTTGTCTCCATTTCTGAAGACATTGTAGTAAGGTTGGTACAACGACTTTGTCAAGTGATTTTGTAAAGAAACTTTCAATTTATGCTTTAAAAGAATTCAATTTAACTTAGGAGTAATGATAATAGAAGAAAGTTCAAGTTTGTTCTTTAACTAATATATTGTATGACTTTGATGGCATCAATAGAAAATTCTTGTAATTTTTATTTTAATATTTACTAAAAGAAAAGCGAAAATAGAATTTGAATTTGTCATTAGTTTTTAGGTTACGCAATGTTAAGTAAACACTTAAATAGGTTCTATCAAAAATCGATTTAAAATTCTAGTATTTACTAAAATTCGTACCTACTAAATTTAAATCAAACAGTCATGAGTATTTCAGCTATCTCTTCTATCAAATCATTTGAGCTAGAAATGCCTAGAAATACCGGCAAAACAGACAGCCGGGACGATTCCATAAATATTTCGTATCTATTTAGGCACGGAACCCCAAACGAACCCTTCATATTGAATTCGTTACGCACTGGACATATTTGTCATACCGAAAATTTTGGGGCCAAGTGAACCCTTTTGACCGGTTGCCGTCATTCCCGTGCCACTTTGCTGGATGAATAATTAATTATGTACGTGTGTATTGCCCTTAACTCTAGCTGGATCAATATTTATGCATTTTGACGCGTATGGTTATCGGAATTAGTAAGTCTGTTTACGTGTTACAGTTAAAATTAATTTTGACTAGCTGTAGTTAAATCTCGTATTAAGTTAAAACGTGTTTCTTTTATTAGTTAAAAATAGAAAATGTTTTATTATACAGTATACATATAGCTTTCGCCCACTTACATAAAATATAGCCTATGTCACTCAAGAATAAAGCAGCTTTCTGTTGGTGAAAAAAACGTTAGCAATCGGACCAGTTCCAGATATTGTTACCTTCTACAAACAAAAAAGCAAACTTACGTATAACTTCTTTATAATATTAAAGTAGATTAGTGTACACTAACACAAAAATGTTTCTAAAATCGTCTCAAGATCCTTATAAACCTGACAGGTTTTTCAGTCAATAATTTTAATTTGTTAAATTATTTCTGTCTTGGAATCAAAACTAAATATTGACCAGACCAAGTTTTGGTATGATTTTTTTACTAAGTATTTTTTTTTTTGCTTTGGAGTTATCCAAGAAGAAATTACGCTGTAAAAAAAATAAACCAGGACCAACGGTTATTTTCAAATAACTATTGGTCCTGCTTATAGTTTTTCGTTCTTCTTTTTTTTTTTTTTATAATGGATAGGCTCGCGTTTGACCACAATTCTTCTTCCTGCCCTTATTATTTGGGGCCGGCGCAACACGTTTTTTTCTTCCATTTTGTCCTGTCACCCGTCACACTCACTAACTCCCTTTTCTTTCATATCACTCCTCACACAATCCGTCTATCTTTTCGTTAACCTAGGAAAGGGCTCCCTCTCCATCCATCTATATTTATTTTTGATGAAACATCAAAAATCAAAACTGAATTATAGAGGTTGGTTATATGTCGGTTTAATTAGAAGATGGTTGGTTCCAGTTTTCAAACAAACATTTTGTTATTAGTGCTTTTTGCATATTTATGTTAAAAAAGGAAATTGTATAGGTCTTTTACTACTCCTTAGTCGGGCACTCTTCTCAGAGTGGTTGTAGCTATTGTGGATGTACAGAACTGCGGCACACCGTCGTCGTTTGCCTCCAAAGCTGCGGTATATTGTGCGCTATCTCTCCATCTATGGCGGTTATTGGCATTACTGTTTAATTAAAATTAAATATTTTTTTTTACTTTTCATGTTTCTTACGGTTGCGGGGCGAGATGCACAGGACCGTTCATTGTGGCGACACTTGAGGCCTATGGCTGACTGTGGACGTCTTGTGACTGAAATGATGGTGAAAAGATTTTCATTTATTGATAGTTGTAATTTTTTATTTTTGCTTTTTTATATAGCCTCTTTTTTGTAATGTGAATGTAAGAACACTGTAGACTCCACGAATTCTTAGACTACTTCCTATTATGATTCACTTTTTATTATGATTACATTTATTGTGCTTTTGTAAAATACAGACCGGTCTATACTGTCGTAACATACAATTTATTAATACTGTAATATGGAAATGTTGTAAGAACAACCATTTTTTACCCCCGACGGAAAAGAAGGGTGTTATAAGTTTGAGGTCTCTGAGTGTCTGAGTGTCTGCGTGTCTGTGTGAATGGACTGATTTTGATGCGGTTTTTTTATTTAAAAGCTGACGTTATCGAGATGGTTTTAGATACGATTTATCAAGATCTGTTCAGGTGTTTAAGGTCATCAGCTCATTTGTTGGCTGTGGCTAGGATCTGAAACACTTAATGGATGTATACTTTACTAAGAAACACATTTATGTGGCCTTATGTTTGAAATACTTATGTACCTAAATGCTGACGCTATCAAGCTGGTCTGATGATGGAGGTTGGAGGTAAGAGACGTAACCTTGGAATGCGTATTAATAAACCCATCCAGTTTCGGCTTATTTAGATTTATCTTAAAAATTGTTCCGGTCGTTTCTGATGACGAAGACCTGATGCTATAACTGGGTGGTGGCTAATGGAACCCTTTTTTTTTTTTTTTTTTTTATGGTGGGAAAAAATCATGCATTGACATCCCCCGCCCTTGGGCGGAGCGGGAGATAGTGTCAGACTCTTACTGACTAAAAGACCCACCCCGTTCCTTCTAGCCTTCATACCGGGGCTCGAGCGCCCTTTCGGATAACCCTGGCCCCAGTAGGCTTCGACCCGGCTGGGTCCCTGCTGTTGCTGACAACTCCTTGAGGCGCGCGGGAACAGTGCGCGCCGTCGACGACTTGGGCTTGGTCCGGACAGTTACCGGACGGCCGGACAGCGAGCTACCCATTGCTCACTGTCCGCAAGCCCGCGTCTACGTTGGCCGGAAATCGGGATCAGAATCCCGGCGACGGCGGCGGCGATAACGCCGTTGCCTTATGCGTTCGGCCTCCTCCTTTGCGAGCATTACTGCTTCGCAGAAGTCGGCGACCGCCTGCCACTCCTCCTCGCTCCGGACCATGGCCTCAACCAAGGCCCGGCGCGAGAGGTCTCCGCCGCCGATCGCCCCCACGAGGGCACGGCGATGCTCCGCCCAAGCAGGGCACACCTCGACTGTGTGTTCCACCGTGTCCTCCGGGCGTTCCGCACAGTGGCGACACCCGGGCGTCACTTCCGCATGAATCGAGTGCAGGAATCTCCCGAACGAACCATGTCCGGTGAGTACCTGTGTCATGCGGAAGGTAAGGACGCCGTGAGGTCTTTCCAGCCACGCCTCAAAGAGGGGACTTACCGCGGCTAATGGAACCCTGGAATGCCTACTAGTAAACACGTCAAATTTGGGTTCATTAGACTCGTTCTTAACCAGTTATTCTACTTTTTATAGATTTTATGCGTCGGGGGTATTCAAAAAATTTAATTTTGCTATTATTTAAAAAAGTAACCAGTTTCTCGCCGGTTGTTCTCTATAGGAAACGACCAAATTGGAACCGTGCACTAGCTTCTGACGTTTACAAGTGCCCATGTAGGCCTATGTGAAATAAAAACGTTTGAATTTTGAAAAAACACTTTTTTATTCCTTTGTTATCCTGTATTTCTACGGAACATATCATATTTCTGCGGAAGTTTACGCAGGTTGGTAAGTCTTTTTTCTCATGCGGTTTAATCGTCCCGCTGCCGCATGATGCTACAAGTCCGTTGGGTGCTGTAAATTAAGTCACGATACTCGTACCAAAGAAAAGTCTGGTGAATTATTTTTATAAAATAAAAACTTTGAACGAAGACTGTTTCTAATAGTGCTGTTTGCAAAAAAATGGCATTATTCATAAATATTACGGACCTTATTATTCATATTCATTAAACCCCAAGCGAACGCCGGCGGTCTTACTATTGTGTCTCAAATTGACAGTATCTGAAAGGTTAACTTTATAGGTAAATGTGAATGTAACTGTAATAAATTAAATTGTCGATCATTTAGAATGCTTACAATTTTTATTTTTAGTTAAAATCTTGCCACGTGGACCTCTTCCTCTAAACCTAAAACTATTTTAGTCTACTGCTGCTTATTTGACGGGGTGTTGTTGAAGTTTATTAATAAAGGCTGACGTAAATGTATGGAATAATGCGTTGCCCTCCCCGCTAACTGTCCTATCTCACAAACTAGCGTATCTGCTGATATTACCTACGTGTTTATAGCATTATTTGGAATAAGTTCTCTCTAATCGTCGTATCTATGTCGTTTACCATTAAGAACATAATTACGTATTTTGTTTTGCATAAATGGAAAAGGAGGGAAAAAATATCCTCACTAGCTTCATACCATAGGGCTTTAGGGCCAACACTGAATTAAAAAATAAGCCAATATTCATCATCATTTCAGCCGATACACGTCCACTGTTGGACATAGGCCTTCCCCAAGCGTCGCCACATCAAACGTTCCTGTGCGTCCCGCAGCCATCGGTTTCCCGCTACCTTCACCAGGTCATCGGTCCATCTTGTAGGAGTTGTAAGAGGCCTTCCAACGCTGCGTCTTCTGGTACGCAGTCGCCACGTCAGAACCTTTCGGCCCCAACGGCCATCTGTTCTGAAGAAATAAAACATAAAATCTGAAAAAATAAGCTAAAATTAATATAAAAACTTATTAATTCATTAATAAAGCTACAGCAAACGCAACTACAGGAACATGATTGTAACGCCCGACCGAAAAACAGTTGCCCTGGAAAAATATCAATTGCTAGTTAGGACAGTTAGCAGAGGGTGACGAATAGTCTATAATATATATAGGTATTCACTAGGATCACCTGCCTTGTGATGTTACAAGACACATCTGACCTACACCCAAATACCGTAAACATGACATTAAAAAATCTCGCCTCGATATTTCAAAACTGTCTATCCAACGATTTTGTTTAATTATTTCTACCGGGAGATTTATGTGCCGTTAAGTGTCAACGTCAATATGGTAGGCGACGGAGTGGAAAATAACTTGCAATTTATTCCCGGCCAAACTAGTAGCCCTATTCTGTTGAGCGAGTGCCCGTCAAAGTCGCTGATGTGGTAAAAATGTATGGATCTGAATGTCGACGCGACGCGAACAACAGTTTATCTTTATGAATGATTGCTTGCTGTGTACTGAATTTGTATTTGTTGTTCAATCTAGATGTGTGACAAAAATACGAGTTTGAATAGTAGATATTATTTTTGTTAAAGTTTTGCAACGCAATGATCAGTTTTTTTGTCACACAAATCTAAGGGTTATATTTCAACGGGACACCATGCCGGCGCGACCAGGGTCTCAAGTCTGCTATTACAATAGTGTCAGAATGGTCTATCATTGATGCCATAATTGTCGATTTTGACAAGTTTGGTAATCTACTAATATAATGGCATCATTATGACTTTCCAATGGTCAACCACTGACACTCCATTGAAAGAAGTGGCATAGAATAGTAATCTCGCACATATTGACAAATGAATATTTGACGTATGCGGTAATCTGCTAAAACTTTGACAGTTTATTTGATCAGTGTTCTACAATTAGAACGTTATTGTGCAGTTATTGGTTTTAATATGCTCGATATAATCATTCTACCACAACTCTATTACGATACCACTGACCGATCATTATGAATTAGCAGATTACGAACTTTTAGCAAAATGACAATGTGATCGTGTTCGAATGAGGAATTTATAAAAATAGCAGACTTGGGCCCCAGTTCCGCCACCATGATGTCCCGGTAAAATATAGCCCTAAGCTACCAAACTAGACACCATACAGACACCAGAGTCACCACTGGTCCGAGCTAGTCGCGCCACTAAATTGGTTGAGCAACCAAACGGACATCAGGTGAGTAAGTCTCTATAGAGCTGTATACATTTTGTTGGTAGCGGCGACTGGTCGCGCCGCCATGGTGTCTCGCTGAAATAGAGCCCTAAGTCTACATATAAAATTGATTATGCTTCTGACCAACAGTGCTATAACGAGCCTTTTATACGCCCGGTGCAAGCTTCCATAACAGGACATTGACCAAATCATATGTTATGTGTTATCTATAGAATCTCACACTAAAAAAACTTCTTACGCAGCTCTAAGAGAAAATATGCGTGACGTGTGGCTTCAAACACATCACCTACCCTAAGCAGGTAAGGGTGTCTACAACCATATTAGATACTTACCTACACGGTAAAAATAAGTATTGTAAAAATATAATGCTACTAACTACCAAGCAAGACCCAAAACTTGGTCCAGGTATGATTATTTCTGCGCCCCTCCAGGGTCTGTTCTCTGTACCTGGGCAACGCTGGCACTTCCCTAGCTGTAACGACACTTCCGACTAGCACATTTTATCGAGCCATCGGAGAGCCTCTTGCCTAGACACGAGTTACTATAGTCCACCTGGAAAACTCTAAACAGACTCTGCTTTCTGGTTGGGCGTAGCAAAGACAATCTCCACAGGTGGGGGTTTTAGAACAGTTCCAATTTTCAATGTTTGTACGGCGCGCGTCTACCCACAGACTATGTCTCACGTAGGGGTCTAATGACAGTGGCAGCAGACGGCATTGTTGTGGCCAAATACTAGGTCAGCCAAGAAATTTAACTTGAAAAATATACTAATTTTGCCAATGACAGGATAAGAAAAAGAAGTAAAAGTTATTTCTTTTTTACCATCTACAGTTGCCATAACGGATCTTGAGCGGTTGCGCAGAAGTCAAATATTTGGTCTCTTTAGTGGTGCGAAGTGAGACGCGGGGGCGGGGAGTGTTAGTGATTGGCTCGCTGCGCCATCGCGTCATAGACATCACTCCTCATTCGTTCCCTACGTTGCTGCATGTATCTAACGATGTATCGATTCGCTCGCCAAGCTGACGCCGAGCGCTCAAGATCCGTTGTGCCTACTGTATCTCTAACAATTATTAATTTAAATATCATAACTATCATCACCAATATCTTCCAGAATAGTGCCACAGGTAGTCCGGAGGCAACAGCCCTTATTGTGAAGTGTCGGGACTAACTTTTGCATTGGTGTCAACTTTTTTTATTACTGTAAACTTCACTTTGCTTCCCCGGTTCCGCACTTTTGTGGTTTTAATTTTATTTGCATTATTTTTCATGTAATGGAAAAACCAATATGAAGGCTTCGCCTTTTTGGGGAGATTGTTAATACATAAATAATCTATACATTCAATATCCATAAGCATGTTTATAATCTATGTGGACGCTGGCGTTCGATTGGTGTTTAAACGAAATGGTGCGAAATCACTCATGAACGTCGGCGTTTGCTTGCTCTACGTTTCGAATTGCGTCAAAAGCGATTATGTCGCTAATCCGACCAAATTTAATAGTAACAAAATATAAGGGCTATTGAGTAATAATTGTAACATTGCGCGTTGGTCGGATTTGAAATATTATCGCTTTTGACGCAATTCAGAACATAGGGTTGGTGAAAATTAATGAAACAAATAACTCTTTCCTTCTGAGCGAAGCGAGAGTTAGTGTCAGACTTTTGATTATTTAGTTATTTATTAAAACTTCATGCACTACAAAGGTACAAAGGCGGGCTTAGCGCAGTCAACCAAGGGCAAGCAAGGGCAGCGCGGGTGTGCCGGCAGAGTGTATCTCTCTCCTAAGGTATTGGTATGCAAACCAGAAAAACTATGTGAGGTGGGCAGGGGCGCTGTCGGATGAGTATAAATTGGAATGTGGCGTTAGACAAGGTGGTTTAAGCTCACCTCTATTGTTTAACATTTATGTTAACCAGCTTCTCGAGCGGCTCAGTAGCACACATATCGGCTGCCATATTGATGACACTTGTTTTAACAATATTAGCTATGCAGACGATATGGTGTTGCTTAGCCCCTCCATAAGCGGGATAAGGAAACTTTTATCAATATGTGAGAAGTACGCAGAGGCCCATGGGTTACAATATAACACTAAAAAGAGTGAAATTTTAGTCTTTAAGTCAGGCAAACAACAGCCTCCCCATGTGCCTCCTGTATTTCTCAATGGAATAGTTCTAAAGCAGGTTGAAACGTTTAAATACCTGGGTCATATTGTGACCAGTGACCTTAGGGACGATGACGATATTGAGCGGGAGCGCAGGGCTCTGGCGGTGAGAGCTAATATGCTCACCCGTAGGTTCGCGCGATGTACGAGAGAAGTGAAAATTACGCTATTTAAATCATTTTGCCAGTCCTTCTACTCAAGCGGCCTGTGGGTGAGACATACCCAGCGAGCCTACAGAGCCTTGCGCACTCAGTACAATAACGCGTTCAGGATGTTGTTGGGTCTGCCCTGGCGCTGCAGTGCCTCTGGGATGTTTGCTGAAGCGCGCACTGATGGTTTCGACGCCATCATGCGCAAAAAAGCAGCCTCCCTGCTGGCCCGTATACGGAGTAGCAACAACAGCATTCTGAACGCAATAGCTGTACGGTTTGACTGTCCGTTTCAAAATTATTGGGTCATGTCTTGTATAGGTGTGGCCAGTCATGGCAAATAAAAAAAAAATGTATTAGGTTAAGTTTTCTATGGGTCTATGCCACCCGAAATAAAGTTATTATTATTATTATTATTAAAAGAAAATATGAAAGGTGCATAAAAAAAAGATTATTAAGAAAACAACACACAGCTAAGGAATGGAATTCCCTGCCGGAGTCTGTGTTTCCTGATAGCTATAACCTTTAAATCAAGACTGAATAGATTGCTTTTAGGCAAGCGTGTTCCATCGTCGGCCACATCATCGCTTACCATCAGGTGAGATTGTGGTCAAACGCAAAACGCAAAAAAAAACAAGGATGCACCTGCACATTTATTTATATAGATAAAATAAACATACATCACTGATTTCTTATCATCATCATCATCATTTCAGCCCAAAGACGTCCACTACTGGACACTGGCTTTCCTCATGTATCGCCACATTGAACGGTCCTGTGTGATTCGCATCCATAGCAATCAATGGACTCATACCAGGTCATTGGTCCACTTTGTGGGAGGCCTCTCTCATAGCGTCTTCCGGGGCGCGGTCACCATCCAAGAACTTTACAGTCCCATCGACTATCTGTTCTGTTTTAATGCAACAAGGCTTTGTCTACCAATAAATTTTCGGCTAAACTGTATACAATAAATAAATACTATGAGATATTTGAAAAAGTATAAAGTATCAATATTATTTATTCTTACGACGCAATGTGTGACATGATAAACGCACATCCTGATAGTATTACGTTCAGAATCAATTTAAGCTATTTTTTAATTAGTATTTTCTAGTTATTTTTTTTTAAATAATTCATGATTATTTAAGGAAATAATTACCTATTTTGATAAATTCTTTGATAAAGTTTTGATTGCTTCACCGGAGTGTTTGTGTGTAAGTGCAGAGGTACCAATACTGATGCGCTACAAATGTAGCGTAGTACTTTGATGTCTATATTATTTGCCTGTTAATATGATAATTATTTTTTAAAAAGAAAGTGCGTGTTTACCTTACACAAGGGTGAACCATTTACATGCTATATAACAATAATACGCTAAAATAATAAACACTATGATAAAATAGCGGGCTTGCAGACAGTGAGCAATGGGCAGCTTACTGTCCGGCCGTCCGGTAACTATCCGGACCAAGCCCAAGTCGTCGACGGCGCGCGCTGTTCCCGCGCGCCTCAAGGAGTTGTCAGCAACAGCAGGGACCCAGCCGGGTCGAAGCCTACTAGGGCCAGGGTTATCCGAAAGGGCGCTCGAGCCCCGTTATGAAGGCTAGAAGGAACAGGGTGGGTCTTTTAGTCAGTAAGAGTCTGACACCATCTCCCGCTCCGCCCAAGAGCGGGGTATGTCAATGCATGATTTTTTCCCACCATAAAAAAAAAAGATAAAATATCAGATCACTCTATCGAACAAACTCCCAACTCTGGCATGAACGACAGACTAGGACGTAGTTGTTAGATGAGAAACTAAAAGCAAGCTTCGACCCTTCTAATGTATGATATAACCTCGTATTTGAAAAAAAAAAACATGTTTTTAATCAACTTCCATTAATACAAAGTGCTACTCAACAGAAAAAACAAAGGGATTTTTACATAAAAATAGTAGGAACTTTTACTAAGTGAGCGACAGAAAAAGAAGTTACAAGAAAATCAAGTCTATGTAGAACAATTTAATTTAAGTACATTTTACTCTTTCAGTCTCTCATTTTCAAAATGAGTACTGCATTCACCACTCTCATTTTTATTACGACACACGCGATGCAAACATTTAAAATTTCACACTAAAACTTGATACATCCCCAAGTGGCTATAAACCAGAATTTCATATTCAGAGCCGAGCCAACGAGAAAAGAATAAAATTGCAAGAGGGAAGTCCATAATTTTAATACTTTTAACATCATAAAAAACGTCATTCGAACTAAAATCCTTCTCCATAGTTGAGTGGATCAAACTTTGTGTAATTTGAAACTATAGTTTAAGCTCAGCTTAAACGGTTGATTAACGAGGTGATTTACTAGAAAGTTGGCAAGTTTTACCGACTAACTATCACTACTAAAATCGTCGAGGACTTTTAAAACCGGGTTTTGAGACCGGTTTTCAATATTCTTCCATCAAGTTTTGAGTTGAGAGTTTTTAATTAGGACGCGTGATTAAAACGCTTTATTAATTTTTAATAAGGAGTTTGTGCTGATTTTGGAATAAAGATTGAGTTGAAGTGTTGGGGCGTCAGCTGTTTGTAATCCGGCGGGAATAAGAGTAGCCAAGAAAATCGTATTAAGCTAAGGGTTGCCATGCTACTGAGAAGTTAGGTTATATTTGCATCAGCTTTGAGTGAATTTACAAGCCACAGATCTTTTTATATTGACAATCGATCACTACTAAAAAGTTTGATAGAAGCATAATTCGTACACTCTGACGTGCAAATAAAAAAGAAAAGTATAATATTGCGTACCTAATTTAAAACCCGCGAATCATAGTGTGTATTTTACTCAAGATCAAAGACTTTGTTGGAAAAAGGTTTATCTCAAGTGTCTCCTCGATGACCGGTCTTGTGCTTCTCACATCCATCAGATTCCCGTGACTCTCATCAAGTCATTGGTCCACCTTGTAAGAGGCTTTCAGTCGCTTCATTGGTACGCGGTCACTTGATTTTCTTGAATTGTCGATTGTTCGGGCTATTTCGATAAGTTAGGTTCTCCTGTGGATATCTTCATTTCTGATTCAATTACTTCAGGAAACTCCGAGCCCTTTCCATTAGCTTTAGAGTGACTCTTTATTCCAGTAAAAAACTTAAAATAACAGAATTTTGAGAAACTTAAAAATTTCATGTGTCTTCTTCTTAGCGTGTCAAAGGCAAAATTAATTTTATATTCCTTGCCTGGCCCAGTATTTGACTACGGCAATGCCGTCCACTGATGTTATCATATCCTTACGTGAACAGGTAACAGGGCACGTCATGCAAGATGGAAGGTGGGACATGGTCTGCGGAGAGACGCCGCACAAACACTGAAGTTCGGAAACAGGAACCCCCATCTGTAGAGATTGTCTTTGCTGCGTCCAACCTGGGTGCGGAGTCTATTTAGAGTTTTCCAGATTGGCCATGGGAACTCGCGTTCTTCTTTTTTTTATCGTTGGAAAAATCATCCAATGACAACCCCCGCTCTTGGGCGGAGCGGGAGATAGTGTCTGTCACTTACTGACTAAAAGCCCACCCCGTTCCTATTAGCCTTCATATCGGGCCTCGAGTTCCCTTTCGGATAACCCTGGCCCCAGAATGGCAACTCGAGTTCTGAGAGGTTTTCCGACGGTTCGAAAAAATTCCAAGTGTAAATTCGGTATTTACATTATTTATTGATCGATTGTCATGTCAGAATGGTTGAAAAAAACGTGTAGGGCCAACCCCAAGTAATACAGGATAAGGACAAGAAGAAGAAGAAGATGAAGATTGATCGAGTGTCAGTAACACATACCTGGCAATCTTATTGCAGGCAGTCGTTAAAGAAACTTTGCTATCGCCTTATTGGCAAAATCACTTCACAAAAAAAACTTCTATACTGAAAAGCGAACCAACCTTTTCACCTTCATGGAGGTACCAACTTAACAGGAAATTAATTCCAAAACATTGTACCGTATGTAAAGTGACAGTTAACCAGTTAGTATACACGGTGATTAATTAAAGTCTTCATTGTTCACACGTCGACTTGCCACGACAAAGGCTGTATCGTTCATACGATTTGTTACCTGTCAGTTTGATCATTTTTTTTTCTGTACATTAAATGCGGATAGAAACGGTAAGGCACGGTGATTAGACAGAACGATGTGTGATTTTAGAGTTCCTTAGTGTGGTTCCATGTTTGCTGTTTTTGTTTTTTCCTGCGATCAGTCTATTGACTATGCAAGTGGGTGGATGATTATTGGCGGTTTTGGTCTAGACTCTTAACGTCCGGTTATCGAGGATGTGCCGTCTTTTTAACAATCTTGTTGGGCTATTTCAATCCTGGATTAAGCACGATTAAGAGGATTGGAGTGACGTTAAAAATTTTCAGTTATAAAACACCTTTTTATTATATGCTTTTATGTGGAAATCGGTAGGACTTGGCTATCTTGGGTCTGTAGTCGTTTGGGCCCGCTCGATGTTGGTCCCGTGGGCTCAAACGACCACACAATTTATTTTATGTATTTTTGGTGGTCGATTGGGCTCTTAAACAAATTAAAAAAAAAATCCATTGTTTAAAGCTACTCGTGGATACAGTCAAGTGCAAAAGTGGTAAGTCAAAATATAATAAAACGCAATTCAGTTAGATTTAAAAGTTTATTAAAGATATTAAAAAAGCAGGCCTGTGTTTGGATGACCCGAGCAGGTAATCCGTAAAAGGCCCAAATGCTTGACTTTGAAATTAGTAGTGCTCGTACACTTAATTGAGGTATTATTACAGTAAAAAATATGTAGTTTTAATGTTTGTAGACAAGTGTGGCACGTAAGTGTAAGTACGTAATTGAATAAATCAAAAAATATATTCCCAGTAATATAAATAATATTAGGTATATATGCATATTTTAAGTCATAAAAATAAAACTAAAAGATTTGACTTTCTTTCATGACTGTACATATAATAAAATTGGGCGGTGGGTCCAATCGACACCTTCAAAATGGGACTGTGTCGATTGATCCCGCGGACCCAAACCGAGCGGGCCCAAACGACTACAGACCCGCTATCTTCTACTAATGGGAATGAGAAAGTAGAGAACCATGATCGTTGAAAAGAATAGAGCTTCCTACGTTCTTTACCCAGCTGTAGAATAATACGGACTAGCTATAATGGGGTAGTTTACAGGGTCAAAATAATTACATTTTAATTAGTCCGTATTTTAGATTGTCAAAAAAATATTGGATACGTTTTTTTTCTTTTTTCGATTAAACAAAAAATAACAAAGATATAGCCCATTAAAGTTACGTGGTGCGTACCACGTTACACGTAACTTTAATGGGCTATATCTTTGTCATTTTTGGTTTAATTTACAAATAAAAAAATACGTGTCCCTTATTTTTGAATAATCTAAAAGACGGGCTAATTACATTTTTTACGGCACTTAGCCTATAATAACAATGAAGAAAATCACCAAATAACTCTGCAGTTAAAAAAAGTTAGACGGTCGTAACTTGGCAAGGCCTGCGCCTTGCCAAGTTACGACCGTTTCGTTTCGAATCTCCTTCTACAGTCGGTAACGCCTATGATTCCTTTGTTTTGCCCGCGTGACTTAACGTTGAGATGATGTTATTCCTATTCATTTGAAGAGTTCTACTACTAGGCTAAGCCCTCTCTGTGGAGCGTGATAGATTGTCAGCCTTTTGATAATAAAAACGCCACTATGGTCTTTCAGTTGACCTTTACGTTTCAGGGAATCGCAACACGGGTTCCCTCAGGGGTCAGTGCTCTCGGCGATACTGTTTTTGCTGCACATAAATGACCTAATTAAACAGCACTGTTCCTGACAGATATGTGTCTGACGCACGAGCTGGTGGGTCACAGATCAAGTCATTCCGAGAGGCTATGGTTGAACGCTTGAACTCGTCCTTGAAGGCGGTCTCCGATTGAGTCGATGCCAATCTGATCAAGTTCAATGCAACTAAAACCCAGGCGTGTCTTTTTTCCGCTAAACGGAGTCAATTCCATCCGGCTTCACATTTCCGAGGTGTGACCGTGCCGATAACCGACCACCTTCAGCTTCTTAGAGTAACATTGTCATCTACTCTCAATTTTAGCTCGTACATCAAGGTAAAGGCTCAACTGGCTGCCAGAAAATTGGGGATCTTAGCAAAGGTGAGACGGTACTTCACGCAGGCACAGCTGCTCAATTTTTATCAAGCCTAAGTTCGATCATGTTTGGAGTACTGTTCTCATTTTTGGGATGGCTCTGCCAAATACTAGCTTGATGCGCTGGAGTCGATTGAGAGGTGAGCCAAGAGAATCATCGGCAATGATGCACTTATAGAGTCGAAGCTTCAAAGCTTTGAGCATCGCCGCCGAGTTGCTAGCCTGTCGGTTTTCTGTCGTTTACATTTCGGGGAGTGTGCATTGGAATTGCACAATCTAATTCCGCCAAGTCCATTCCATCATCAGTCCACAAGACGTACGGCGTTGCGCCACCGTTGCTTTGTAGACATCCCACCTATACGCACAAAGCGTTTTGGAAACACATTCATTGTGTGTACAGCCAAGTAGTGGAATTCTCTACCGGAGTCTGTGTTTCCTGATAGCTACAACTTAGGGGTCATTAAGTCAAGAGTGAATAGGATACTTCTAGGCAAGTGTGCTCCATTGTCGACCACATCATCGCTTGCCATCGGGTGAGATGAGAGTCAAACGCGAGCCTATCAAAAAAAAAAAAAAAATAACTTTGGAGCAATTGCCCGGACTATACACAACACCGTCTTTTTTTTTTTATAATGGATAGGCTCGCGTTTGACCACAATCTCACCTGATGGTAAGCGATGATGTGGCCGACGATGGAGCACGCTTGCCTAGAAGCAATCTATTCACTCTTGACTTAAAGACCCCTAGGTTATAGCTATCAGGAAACACAAAGTCTAGTCAAAGGACTCTCCCTTTTCAATGAAAGTTTGCGATACTTTACACTCTGTTTCACGCATCTCTAAAACATTAAAGTAACTTTTCCAATATTTGTAAAGACGAACTTTATCAGGTGGTGTTTGTAAATTGTCGTATATAACAGTTGAGAACGGATCCTCCATTACAAAGCCTGAGCCAATTCACTGAATAAATGACGAACAAATCATTCAATTCAATCCCATTCACCGATTCTCATACAAAACGTGATGATCTATTGTATTTTGTCATTTATTATCAGCCAGTAATTGTCAAATTGAATGGCTTCGGCCCCTTACCGTGCGGAGAGGAAAAAGCATTGAAAAAATTAATGATCATCTAGTTATCGCCATGCTCTTTGGTGATTTCAACACGGTGCACGTGGTGTTTTCCTTCACAGTTAGAGCACAAAATAGATAGGTACAGAAGACAATCTCATGTATGTACTTCACTTTTTATACCTACGCTCGGTGGACGCACACTAATGAGCGTTTGAGCCGGAACCATTCAACGAGTGGGCCGAGGCGCTCCGTGATATCGTTTCAGTGAGAGGTGTCTATGTGTGCGTTGCTCGAGCGCGCTTTGTATGTAGATTGCCTTCTGTACCTATCTATTTTGTGGTTAGAGAAAATTAAAATGAACGTATCTGAAACTGGTACTTTAATGTCACTTAAGAATTGGTATTTTAATAGATGTGGAATCCTACAATAAATTATTTTGTATCCGATTGATATTACACCACGAACTACCTGCGTATCTTTTTTCACCTTCCCTGTCAAACCCATCCAAAGATTATCTGTAAAAAATTACCAAATCATTGTGACACGCTATTCATTTTAAGTTCCTTATGTAATTTCTATTTTTGGTGTACAATAAAGAATATATCAATATATCTAATTGAAATAAATACCAAGAACTAAGAATAGCACCGAATCACATTGAACCAAAATGTCTGTATGGAGTAGCCAAACTGAAATACCATGGAGCATGCGGAGGATGAACTAAGGCGATGCAATAGACAACGCTCCAGGGCCCCAAGTCTGCTATTTTTATAAATTCGTCATTCCAACACGATCCCATTGTCATTTTGCTAAAAGTTTGTAATCTGCTAATTCATAATGATCGATCATTGATCGGTCAATGGTCTTGCAATAGAATTGTGGTAGAATGATAATTTCGAGCATATTAAAACCAATAACTGCACAACAACGTTCTAATGGTCAAACACTGATCAAATAAACTGTCAAAGTTTTAGCAGATTACCGCAAACGTCAAATATTTATTTGTCAATATGTACGAGATTACCATTTTAAGCCACTTCTTTCAATGGAGTGTTAGTGGTTGACCATTGGAAAGTCATAATGACGCCATTATATTAGTAGATTACCAAACTTGTCAAAATCGACAATTATGACATCAATGATAGACCATTCTGACACTATTGTAATAGCAGACTTGAGGCCCAGCTATCTTACATAAATAAATAATATTGTTTAGTGGTAAATACATGGACCAAAATTGTACTACGAGTAGTAATTTGGTTTATAGCATGCCATATTGTCTTAATAGAGTTATACTGTCTCAAAAGCGGGAGTAAATAGTACAAAGTATTAAAACGACAAACAAGATTTATTTTTCAAGACAAACTGGTGTATTTTTTTGTTGTTTTATATTAGAATTATCTTTATTAAAGTTGTTTTTTAATTTACTAATATACAAAATATATGTTATGTATTTTAATAAATGTATTATTCAATTATCTACACGTACTCCAGTTTCACGAATTTATCTTTTGTAAGTATATAAAAAAAACTATCATACTTTTAATTAACAAAAGTACAAAAGTATCAGCAGCCCTAATATTTCCCTTGCCCACGTAATACAGTGTCAGTCTTATGTTAGTAGTCAGAAGCAATTCTAATTAACTGTAAGTCACTTTGTTCGTTTACTCCGTTCACTTAGTCAACTCCTCTTCCAAACTTGGAAAGCCTACAACTTAGTTTTCAGAAGTACTCTCCAAGACAAAGCAAGCATATACAATGTTTGCAAGTATCATTTGGGATCTGATGTAATAGAATTTTGATTAAAGTACCATTTTTGTATATATGTTGCATTTCAAAATTCAGTTTTTCAAAACAAATATAAATTTAATTTGTTGGAAATTATTTGAGTTCTCGTTGTACGTAGGTTGTACTGTAGCCCTCGCAAAAAGGGTAATTGAAGGAACACCGTTGGTTTTAGTCAGTAAAAGTCTGACACCGAAAGAATCGTCATCATCATATCAGCCGAAAGACGTCCACTCGCCCAACCGTCGCACAACGACCGATCTTGTGTGTCACGCATCCATCAGATTCCCACGACCCTGACCAGGTCATCAGTCCACCTTGTGGGAGGCCTTCCAACGTTGCGTCTTCCGGTACGAGGTCGCCACTCCAGGACCTTTCGTCCCCATCGACCATCTGTTTTGCGCGCAATGTGCCCTGCCCATTGCCACTTACGGCTGTCATTTGATAATTTCCCACGAAAAAAAAGGATAGACAATTCGGTGTTTCTACAGGCGCTAAAATAAGTGTTAAAACAAGTAAACATTTCTCATTCACAAAAAATATATGTTGTTTAAAAATATCTTCTCAGCTGCCTAAACACGATTTCCCATATAAATGAGATATAGAATCGGTTCATTACTAAATCAAAACAATATTTACTTTTTGATACTGATATCATCAGTTAAAAAAAGGATTATTTTCAATCAGATTGCACTAACATTATAAAGGTGAAAGTTTGTGTGTATGTTTGTTAGTTCTTCATGCTTGAGCGGCTAAACAGGTTTTAATGAAATTTATTTATTTAACAAATGCTTTATGCACACAAAAGTACAGAGGTGGACTTAATGCTTTAAGCATTTTCTATCAGTCGACTCTTGGGTTGTGCAATATGTGCAACAAAAGAGAAATTAAAAGGCGAATAGTTACAAAAAGTATACTCGTAAATAAACTATAGATATAATATAGGGTAGAAAATATCCTGAAATAGCATTCGAGGTCATTTTTATCTCAGGACCATGTTCCGTTTCTCACTTTCAAGCAAGCGAAGTCGCTGGCAGTAGTTAATAATAGCATGCATTAAGTCCAAAACATCATATGGGTGTAATTTATCTATAATATGTATTTATTTAGAAATATATAAGTATGTTTATCAGTTGTCTAGTACCCATAACACAAGCTCTGCTTAGCTTGGGATTAGACGGCGTTTTGTGATAGTTGTGGAATATTATATTATATAATATATTGTATTATATTATAAACATGCAACACAAAGGTCATATTTACCTGACAAATTATTCCTTTGAAGTTATTGAAATTGATTCTTATATTCGGGCTGTTGTCCGCCCGATTACAATCGTATGAATGAATTTATCGTACGGAAATTGATACGTTACTTTTTGAGTAAAGAAAGTAATTACCGGTTTTCCTGTGAATATTGTGTGTATTTGTGTTTAAAATTCGAGAGATTTTCAATGTATTGTCATCAACTCAAGACTAGGGTTCCGTTATGTGTTACGAAGCGTTGTGTGTTTTGGACTGTGAGATGGGTTAAAAGAGTAATCGTAGACCAGGAGTGCAAATGACAACTACTTCCGTTGTCCCAGATACATTTTAGTCAGTAAAAGACGGTGGAGGGAGAAGTTGTTTGATAATTTCTCTCCTAAAATAAAGTATTAATAATCTCAGTAAAGCTTCATCATCATCATCATAATAATTTTAGCCAAAAGACGTCCACTGTTGGGAAAAGGCCTCTTTCAAATCTCGCAATAACGACGGGTCCTGTGCTGGGGGTGGTCCTCCTTGGTTGAGGCCATGATCCGGAGCGAGGAGGAGTGGCAGGCGGTCGCCGACTTCTGCGAAGCGGTAATGCTTGCCAAGGAGGAGGCCGACCGCATCAGGCAAAAGCGCTCTCGCCGCCGCCGGGATTCCGATCCCGATTTCCAGCCACCGTAGGTGCGGGCTTGCGGACAGTGAGCAATGGGTAGCTCGCTGTCCGACCGTCCGATAACTGTCCGGACCAAGCCCAAGTCGTCAGCGGCGCGCACTGTTTCTGCGTGCCTCAAGGAGTTGTCAGCAACAGCAGGGGCCCAGCCGGGTCGAAGCCTACTGGGGTCAGGGTTATCCGAAGGGGAAGCTCGGTCCCGGTACGAAAGGCGCGAAGGAACGGGGTGGGTTTTTAGTCAGTAAGAGTCTGACACTATCTCCCGCTCCGCCCAAGAGCGGGGGTTGTCATTGGATGATTTTCCCCATCAAAAAAAAAAAAACGGGTCCTATGCGTCTCGCATCCATCGGATTCCCCCAACCCTCACTAGCTTTCCCTGATTCATTTGCTGCCAAACACTGCAAAAACATTACAATATTTCAACAGCAGCATTCAAGAAAAGAAAACAACAGTATTCAAATTCTTGTTATTGAAATTTAACGCACAAAAAGCATTAATTTAAATACCTTTGTAATTTATTAAGGTTTCACTCAATATTTTACAATAATTAAATTTTAAATTCACTACATTACTGCACAAAATTATGTGTATGAAATAAAATTACGAAGGCGTAAAATCCCAAAACGGTATGGTATTATCAACCGTCGATATAGGCCTTTTCATTTATTAATTTTACTTCGAAATATTACACTGGTAAACAAAGATACCAATACATTTATGAAGGTTTAAAAGGCCTGCAAAACCCAAAAAATAATTAATTAATATTTCTGTGGCTTTATTGCAACTTTTTTAAAGTACGTGAAACATGTAATTTAATAAATGTACATCCTGAAAGTATGTTAAAAAATTATAGTTTAAAAAAAATTAAAAAAACACGCTTTCATAGCATATCAAACTAAAAAGTGCAAAATAATTTTCAATATAGGTAGAAAATAATAATAATGAACGAAAAATATGAATATCATTGTGAAAAAAGCGTGGGGCGCTTTGTGCCATATTTTTCATAAATCGAGCACCCTACGCTTTTTTCACAATGATATTAATATTTTTCGTTCATTATTATTATGTTCTACCTATATTGAAAATTATTTTACACTTTTTAGTTTGATATGCTATGAAAGCGTGTTTTTTTTAGTTTTTTTTTTAAACTACAATTTTAATTTTCACTAAAAAAAAACGGATTATTGTATTGTCATCAGTCTTTGATGGGTGTGCAAAGTTTGAAGAAAATCTGATCGCCCAAAGTAGGTCAAAATCGAGCTCAAAGGCGTTAGTTACAAACATACAGGTGAAGCTAATATAAGCGTGTTAAAAACAACTATTTCAGCTATTTTTTAAGTAGATATTTTTTCCATCTTAAAACTAATTCTAGATTATAGGGTAAATAAATATGGTGAACAGTGGTGACTGAGTGGTAAGGGCCCCGACTCACGAGTTGCAGGTCGCGGGTTCAAACCCAGCCAGGCGCATTACTTGGTGTAATTTATCATCACCACAGCTCTCAAAACGGTGAAGAAAAATATCTTGAGGAAACCTGCATGTCTTAAAACCAAAAATTCGAAGACATGTGACATTCACCAACCCGCACTGGGCCCGCGTGGTGGTTTATGGTCCATTTCTTTTCCTAGAGAAGAGGCCTGAGTCCCAGTAGTGGAAAGATTAAAAGGCAACCTCTTGCTCCGCCTAAGAGCGAGAGATGTCGTTAGATGATTATTCCACCTACAAAAAAAGTGTGAATTAGTTGTGATTGTAACTTAATTTTCTATTTGGGATGTATTTCACTGCTAACTCCTCTACGGTCCAAAGTAAGCATTTCGGCCTTGTCGTTTATGCATCGAAGGATTGAAACGATTTTTTTTTTGCTGTTGTCTTCCCGTTCGCTTATAATTAGGGTGTATTCAAGGCTAGAGTAATTAGGCTCTTAATAAACTAGTGCACTTAACCAGCAATTCTCATTGCTGGTGAAGAGCACTAGTTTATGTCATTAAAATAATAATAATAATACCTAAGGGTACGCATTATTCTAGTTACATGTTGTAATTAACACCGTCTTGTGACGGCAAAACAAATTTTTTCTATAATACGATCTGACATAAGCTAACGTTTACGCAAACGCGATCGAGTACGATAGTGACTCACACAATGCTCTCTGTACTAGTTACATTAACGTTACGTGGGACCATTTTTCAAAAATATTTTTACAATGAAAAGTACCGGGTTCTCCGATTTTATTAAAAACCTTTATGACAAAACCTATTGTGAGGCAGACAATAGACCAAAGCCATGTATTGCTAGAGGACAATACAAGGGCAAATAACAAACTAAAGGCTAAATCTGTTAATAAAGGCACTAACGAGGACAAAGCTGCTAGCTTAGCTTAAAGATAGATCCTAAACAACTGTGATGTGCTTTAATGACTAAGAATACCTAACTGAGTATAAATGGGACATTCTGCAAATAACTACGTGACTTTTTATTTAAAAAAAAAAGTCAAGTACGTAGGAACTCTGAGAGCAGTGGTGGCCGAGTGTTATTGCGAGTTGTAAGTTGCGCGTTCAAATACTGTCAGTCGCATTACTTTGTGTAATTATTACTAATAATAATAATTTATTTCATTGCCACTGCTCTCAAAACATCATGAGGAAACCGGCATGTTCTCGAACCAAAGATTTGAAGACATGTTTTTTTTTATAGTGGGAAAAATCATCAAATGTCAACCCCCGCTCTTGGGCGGAGTGGGAGATAGTGTCAGACTCTTACTGACTAAAAGCCCACCCCGTTCCTTCTAGCCCTCATACCGGGGCTCGCGTTCCCTTTCGGATAACCCTAGCCCCAGTAGGCTTCGATCCGGCTGGGCCCCTGCTGTTGCTGACAATTCCTTGAGGCGCGCGGGAACAGTGCGCGCCGTCGACGACTTGGGCTTGGTCCGGACAGTTACCGGACGGCCGGACACCGAGCTACCCATTGCTCACTGTCCGCAAGCCCGCGCCTACGGTGGTCGGAAATCGGGATCAGAATCCCGGCGGCGGCGGCGAGAACGCCGTTGCCTGATGCGGTCGGCCTCCTCCTTTGCGAGCATTACTGCTTCGCAGAAGTCGGCGACCGCCTGCCACACCTCCTCGCTCCGGATCATGGCTTCAACCAAGGCCCGGCGCGAGAGGTATCCGCCGCCGATCGCCCCCACGAGGGCATGGCGATATGTGGCATGCACCAATCCGCACTGGGCCCGCGTGATGGATTACATTCCCTCTCCATTCCCTCTCCTAGAGAGGAGGCCTGAGAGTGGTGAGAACATCAAAAAGGCTGATGATGAAGTAAGAATTCTACTGGGACCATAGGTTGTACGAAATAGAACCGCGGGACCCTGGAACGAAGACAAAAAAGGAACAACAGTGAGTATTAGTCAATAAAAGTCTGACACAGCCTCCCACTCCACCCAAGGGCGGGAGATGTCATTGGATAATTTCCCACCGAAAAAAAGTACGAAGGAATTAGAACAGTATTGTAGTCTCTTTTATCAGAACCTCTTTAAAGGGTTTAGAACTAATGGCATATTATAGAGTGATTGTGTAATCACTAATTCTTTAAAAAAAAAATTAAAAAAATTAAGAATGCTGTCAGACCGCTATGAATGCGCGAGTGAATTTTGATAGTAATGTAAATGAGTAATTTTGTGAAAATTTGTCCTGCACTAAAATATTATTTTTCTATTCTAAAAATCACAACAATAATTGTACTTAAAGTATAATAAAATCGCAAAATCATATAAAAAATTTGGGTATACTGGCGTATTAATTATAAAAATAATTTTAAGAAGTAAGATACCTGATATTGTTAACACTCTATAAATAACCTGATGGGCAACCGTTTTCTTCAGACGCTGTCTAGAACGTAAAAACAAGTTATATATATATATATATATACGATATATGCGCCTTCTCAATCTGCCCGGGGCGATCCGCTTGTGGAAGACCGGCCAAACCGATTCGCTATCGTAAATAGAGACTCTACGTACCTGATGAGGTTTGCAGGACTGTTGTTCCAGTTGCGCAGGATCCGGCTCGAAGGACCAAAAAATGTACGAGCTGTTTGCACACACTTGAGATGTGTTTGTTGTGTAGTGTGTTGTCAACGAAGACGGGAAGTTCACAGAAATAAAATCACTGTTTTTGTATCCGTTTTCGAAGAGAGTATTTATTGTACTGAATTAGTAAATCGTAACTATAAATAAAATGTTATTACAATAGTAGGTTGCGCAACGAAGGCGTCCGCCATATCGCCAATTCAGCGCAATGTTAATACAGCATTATAAGTAAAAAATTAAAACAATTAAAATCATGTGGCGATGCTCGTACAAGTACAAAACAAACCTCGAGCACGGCCAGTTCATAGCGTCTAGTTCCATAAATAAACGTATAATTTATATAGCAGTCCGTATACTAACGGGACACAAATCCTTCAAAGCTTATTACACTAAATAGGAAAATTGAGAAGGTCAGTTGCTTACAAAACACACGCACACATCACATACAAGGAGTGAAAGCGCACTCCCGACCGGCATTTATTTGAAATCGTCAAAGGGTCATTTAACACGAGCCACTAGCCACAACTAAAAAACGCCTCCACTGGATATTTCCTAAAGTTGTCATACATTTTATATGGTTGCGCTACACACGGTTGACGCCGATGGCCGCCACACGCTACAAATTGCCGCTGCTCGCTTCTTGTGGCCCGCACCGGCCACTAAACATCGATACATAATGCCATCGCACGCCTCTCGCGCATTTTAACCTTTTTCATCAGAGTTCATTATGATTATGCGCGTATGTGTTAAAAAAACGGCAGCTACCAGCCACAAGTGGCTGTCGCGCTTCATTTACCTTTGTGGCCGCTTCTAGCTTGTCGTGGTTGCGTTTGTGTCTGTGGCATGTGGCTCGTTTGCGGCGACCCTAACCATGCTTAAGGTAGCCATACACGCTAGGGTATACTTCACAGGTTTGCCTGTACAGTTGAATTTTACAGGTAAACCGAAGCGTGTATGTTGCACCACTGTGCAGGTTTCCACACAGGCTTAATTAACAAGCATAACTGTACAGGTAAACCTGTCAGGTATACCCTACCGTAGATGGCTGACTTTTATGCGTGCGTGTACCGGTTTTAGGTGATTATGTGTAGTTTACCTTCTGTAAATATCATTTTATTGTCATTAACTAGATAGACTGGCGTCCCAGTTGGAAATTCTAGGCACAAGGCTCTAAGATAATAAGGCCAAGGAAAAATTAACACTGAAATGAATTTCATCAAGCTTGAAGTTAATTAATGTTCTAAGTGGTTCTATTTTTGGGTCTTAAATAATTGATACGGTCGTATACAATTAGATACTCTTTTATTACGCTATCAGTGGTATATTTATACAGAAAAGGCGTTTGAATAGATATGGAGATTGATTGAGGACTGTCATGAAACACAAAAAAAAACAAATGAATGATGTGGTCCTTAGATATTTATATGAACAGGTAACAGGGCATGTAAAGCAAGACAGAAGGTGGGGCATAGTCTGCGAAGAGATCTCCCGCAAACACTGAAGGTCGGAAAAGTCCGTATACCTCCACCTAGAAAGAGTATCTTTGCTTCGGCTAAGGATCTAAAGACTGCTTCAGCGGTTAGCATTGCTTTGGCCAAATACTAGATCAGGTAAGAAACTTAATTTAGAAAGCTTACTTTTTTTTCCATCGTCAAGCTAATAACAAAAAAAAAAATGACAACCGGGTGAGGACAAGGGAGGATATGAAACAAGGAAACATGTTACATCGGTTGCTAATAGTATCATGAAAAAGAAACTAATTAAAAAAATCAAAGAAAATCAAAGAAACACAAAGAGATGAGAAAGAAAGAAAACATGTTTCTTAGACATTCAATAAAAAGCAAGGACATGGTCCAGTTGAAGATGATGACCGGTATATTCTAACACAATAAATTTAAAGCCACTAATGCACCGTTAAGACTCCATCGTGTTCATAATACATAATTATAAGGTATAATAATTTGTGATAAATTCTAGCGGCACTTGAACTCGTAATGAGCTACTTATGTTCTCCACTTTCATAATTAATTGCCTCCTGATAAATTATTCAGAACGGAAAGCCAGAGCTATCACTGGGAGGTATATTCTGTATCGATATATAAAAAAATGATTTTGCTTTTACGACAATGATGGTCAGTTATTCTTTACATCTCATTCTTTATTAGAAGCCTCACACATGGTTCTAAAATATCATCATTATTTCAGTAGAAAGACGTCTACGACTGGACATAGACCTTTCCCAAGCGTCACCACAACGATTGGACTTGTGTGTCTTGCATCCATCGGATTTCTGTGATCCTCACTAGGTCATCGCTCTTCCTTGAGGGACGACTTCCAACGCTGCATATGGTACATTGTCACCACTCCCGAACCTTACGTCCCCATACACCATCAGTTCTGCGCGCAATGGGCCTAGATCATTGCCATTTAAGTTTGGCGTTTCTTCATGCTACGTCGGTAACCTTGGTTCTCCTGTTGATATCTTCATTTCTAATGTGATCACGCAAGGAAACTCCAAGTATAGCCCTTTCCATTGCCCTTTGGGTGATTTTGAGTTTTCTTATGAGGCTTAGTGTAAGCGACCACGTTTCGGAGCCATATACGTATGTTATCAACATTGTCTTGTCTAAAATATTTGTTTATATTATTTCTACTCTCTTAAATTTTTATTTCAATAAGTATGCTACTAGTAACACCATCGTGAAAATGATCCTTCGTGTTCAATCTGGCTTTATCGAGGTTTTTAGCTTTCTTATTATGTCATAGAAATAAAAAAGATCTTTTAACACTTTCATTCATAAACTAAGCTAGATGACGACTGGTAAGGTTGTCTATAAGGCAAAATTTCAGTGAACAAAACTATACGTAACAAAAATGTTTCTTAATCCATCATAGCCCCAAAATATACAAGTGAAGTACCCAACTGGAAATCATATTTTGTCTTAAGACAAAATTGTTCTACCTGTGGACATTACACTTACATTTCGGTTATTTATAGGCTGCGATTTCATTTTAGTAAAAGCAATAAATTAATTAATCGACGTAGATAAACTTTGGTTTATTATTAGTTTAGTAACTCTTGGCGTAGTTATCGTCGATCGACGCCTACACTGATTCGTTCTATTCTTCGTTTATAAGTTCAATTTTATCGCATCATTAGGTTCATAATTGTAGATAGGCCAATATATAATTGAATTCTACCCATCGGTTAATGGCATAGACAGACGATTGATCGAATAATATTTTACAAAAAGAAGAGAAGTTTGTGTGAGTGTTTGATACTTTTTCATGCTCATTTTCATGCTCGAACGGCTAAAAGGATTTGGATGAAATTTGAATCATGGGTAGACCGTGTCCTGGAATGACATTTTACTGATACTGTTTTAGAAGAAGGTATTTTCTCTAGGGACAATTTTTTACTTTCGCGCAAGCAAAATCGCTGGCAGCAGCCAGTGTTTTAGTAACACCCTCAAAATATTGTATCGTAATGTAAATTTCTCGTTTTAACATCGAGACACTTCCTCAGAATAAGGACACGAAACGTCTCAAAGTACGTGAATGTTATGGGTAATCTAATTTGTTTCATAATTACCGCGTAATTCATTTCTATGCGGGAAATTCGTATTAATTATGACCGTTGTTATTGAGATGTTTCGAGTTGTCTCTCAAGATGCTGCAGCATCAAATATACAAAAGTATCTCCCTTATCAATTTTGATTATAGCCACTGAAGGTTTTAGTAAACATTATATGTACCTTAATTCTAGTAGCATTACGAGTACTTAAGTGAAATATTGTGTAAGTAAATATGTTTAAGTAATGAAAGGTAAATATTTTTTCTATATGTTTATTTTGACGTTAGTGAATTAATCACGCCTCAACGCTTAAACGAATTTGTATGATGTTTAGAACATCGTCTAGACAGTAACGTGGATTATGATATAGGACCACGGGAACGTATACATCCTTATTTTCTTAGTATATGTGAAACCTGAAACACATGTCCAGTATTTTTAAGTAAAGAATCTATGTACAAAATTTCAAAACTGTGTCATGAAAAATCACTAAGTTATAAGCTTGTTATTTCAGCAAAAATACATAGTCACCGGGACATCCAGGCGACTGAGAGGTTGTTTTGCATTTGCACCCAGCGGTTTGCTGGCACCTTATCCTCGCTATGATGCCTGTGTTGTACTTAATGTCAGTGGTGTCAAACTTGTGATCTTTCTAAATATTTTTGGGATAAAATAAAACATGGTGTAAAAACTATTGGAATCCATTCAGTTACTGATTCTGAACAATGTTCAGGTTTTGCATGAACTAAAGATAATGTTATATATGCACACCGGGATAGAATACTTTCTATCCCGGTGTATAAACTTTTCCGTTGTAAAGATGATTTTTGCATATAAGACAGGCAAAGTCGCTTTCAGAAAATTTTTAAGGGTTTTTTGTAACGTTTTATGACTAAAAAAAATACCATCATATCAATGACGATCAAAATACGAATAAATAAATAAAAAAGTTTGGATATACGTGGTTTTAAGTTGGGTTCAACTTGAGAGTGCCTAAAAAACGACAGAAATGAAATCGAAAACAAATGATACTTCTAAAGTCAAATGGAAAAGAAAAGAAAAGTTTTTTTTTTTCAAAAAGAGGTCAATATATGACTAATGTAATATACTAATGTAATATTTGACTGTTTACGTGTGTGGTTTTTCAGATTGTTTTATTTTGTGTTATGTTGTCATGTCTTTAAATTGCGTTCAAATGCAACCCTATTTTGTATCCAGACAAGCTCAGTTCATTCCGTTGGCTTGGAATAGCTGGCGAAGAGACATAAGGTCGACAACTGTACATTTTTATATTTAGTTTTCCTTTATGTAAGATATTTTCTTGATGTACAATAAAGTACATATAAATAAATAATAATGTTTCCTTTGTCGTCACACCTTCTGATAATACTATAATACCCTCTCAATTTATAAGCTAGGAAACCTTTTTACTTCAAGACCCAACTTAGAATGGAACACGTTTTCACCTCTCCTCTTATATTTTTAGGTTGATATGGTAATCTCTAATCTTGCATGTTATAGAAAAAATAAGGCTAAGCTAGTCTTATGTTTTACCATTTCTAGGTCACTGAGAATATAATATGGAGTTAGTATGTTTAGATACTTCGATGTTGGGAAATTCCGTTTCAAGAGCAAATATTATTTAACTGTCTTGCGTCAGTGGTTTCGTCCACATGGAATTAAGTACTTCCTTTCATTATAAATTATAGCTTATATTTATTCTGGTATATTTAAGACTAGCTTTTTCCCGTGGCTTCACCCGCATACATTAAATATAGCTTATGTCACTCAGGAATAAAGCAGCTTTCTATCGGTGAAAAAATTTCGCAATCGGACCAGTATTTTTATTTAATTTATTATATAAAATTTATATTTTTAATTTGTTATCCTTTTCAACCTAGTGATAAATTAAAATTTAGAACAGAATCTCGATTTTAAATCTTCATAACTCCTGTTTTTTAACAACAATATACATTCAGGATCAACGAAGATCTATTTGTTTGGCTAACAGTAAACTTGTGTGGCGTTTAATCGATAAATCACTTTGGCCATTAACTGGCTTCTAGTCGGGAGTACTTTATACAAAAAGAAGATATTTAGAGAAGGCTAACTTAATACAACCAGTGAAAGTACGTTAATCTAGAACAATCAATAGAACCGTTGGTGTCTATAAATCTACAAACCTCTGCAAACAATTCTGTGTGAACAAATTGGTGTCCACAAATCTCTTTCAACTTTCCTTTTGCAGGTATGATGTTGTTATTGTAAGTACAAAGAGACTTGCTTTGCTATTTAATATTATTTTCTGTTTATACGTTATTTTATTTTATTGAACGCAATGATATTTATTTATATGTATAAACATAGAAAGAACATGAAAAATAAAAATACTTAACTAATTAAAACTATATATTTATATACACAATAACTCTTACCTAAAACATGGCGTCAAAAAACTGAACGCAATTGTTTTGATTTAATTTAATGTACCTTTCTATTTTATTGTATTGTTTGATAGACTGTATTTTAATTTTTTGAGCCAAGAGACGTCCTCCACCACAACGACTGATCCAGTGCGTCGTGCCTTCATCGAATTTTCGCGACCCTCACCAGGTCCCTGCAATATGAATATTATAATTATTATTAACGCGTGCGTGAAGTATCGTGAAGTGCTTCCATGTATGCTTGCGTTTACACTCATTGTAGAGAATTAACCTTCTGTATTATCTCTAGGCTAAGCTTCAGATGGTTTCAAGGCTTGTAGACGACGGCTCGTAATTGGCAACGCTTGCACTTCTTGCAATGCAAAGTTAGCGTTATCGTTGCAATATTTTTCTCTGGAAAGAGGATTTAATTCTGGAAATGGGTTTAAAGTCACGTCTAGGACGTGTTAATTTGGTGAACTAGATAAGACTGGGTCAGAAGTGATAGGTTTAAGAATCGACGTTCCGTTTTAATCATGTTTACAGTACAAGTCTTTCTGCGAAAGGCGAATGTAATGTTTCTTCTTCATTATTGTTACATGACTATTATATGACTGTAATTACAGTTATGTCAATGTTATTTTATACTGCTCTTACATGTCCCTGAATAATGATGTAAGAATTAAGGCAAATTAGCACATAACATAGTAACATACTCGCTCTAGAAAACATTAAATCCCATTTTGTCTCACTGTAGCTCGATCCACCTCCCCTATACCGCGTATGCTAACGACGCTCAACGCGCTCGTGGAGGCCAACCCTGGATTAGATTTGTTTGCTGATGAATAGAAGACGATATTATTAGAAAGTTCGCGATTCTGTAAGAAGACAGAGTGAAAGGATTAACGTGCTTTAGTATTACTGGCAATTGCTGTACTTAATAATAATAATAACATAATCAGCCATATAATATTCTACTCTTGGAACCCAGGCCTCCTCTCTATGTGCCGTAGTGGTATGGGAGGTAATTCACTACACGGACCCAGTATGAGTCGCGAGATCTTTTTCTTCAACGTTTTCAAAGCATCGGTGATGAAACAAATAACAAAGTAAAGTGCTTGCTTGGATTACTAAAGTACCCACAATCTACAATTCGTAAGTTGAGGGCATTATAAGTAAGACACCACTGCTAGCACACCTATTCAAGGCGTAAAGGACAGGTCTCCGCAAGATTTAAGGGCTTGCTCAGTAAATTAAACTGAAACAAAAAAAAAAATCGGCCTCTCCTTAAGAATTATCTAATCAAGTTCATATTTTTTTATGAAGGGGCCGATTTTTTTTTTTGTTTCCGGAAAAAAAAAATCTTTTTGAGGGTTGTTCAATTTCGTTACTACGAGTAATTATTCTTATATGCACTATTATTATATATTACACATAAATATAAATTCATGAATTTTATATATATTCTATCTCTTCTTTGTTTGTTCTTTTTTGATAGACTACTACTATATAACATCCGTAAATGTGTTCGTGACATCACAGCAGGCCCTAACAAAATATCAGCGCTGCGTTATTTATCGTTTTAAATAACGTAAATGCTGAGTTAGGTGCCTTTTTGGCTTTGCACTGATTATATCTTTCTTTTTTCTTTTCATTGTGTATTTTTGTTTATATGATTGTGTGAGGCACGAATAAACGTTTTTTCTTTCTTTCTTTTTCGTTTACCGAGCAAGCCCTAAATGTTTGCGGAGACCTATCCCTTACACCTTGTATACATATAAATATCTTAGGGATTTTGACATTTAGCGGACGCTGAAACAGAATTATCATTTACTAAACAGTATTATAAATCACTACATCCTGTCGAGAACATAAACTAACAAAAATGCTAACAAGAGTACTTGGACACGTACAATCTAAAAACTGCTACTTCATCCTTAACCAATAAAAAAAAGTGACAAGCAAAAAATTTGAAATGCAAATGTCTCTTCAATCATAATTTAGTGCACCGCCATCTATTCGAACCAGGGTCCGTAAACTCTGCTTGATACACTGGTTACTGTTTGGTGTGAAGGTATTTACAGACCCGTTTACATGTACGTATAGAGCTGACTGTGACTTATACAAGTCGTTTCATTTATTGTGCGTACAGCCAAGGAGTGGAATTCCCTGCCGGAGTCTGTGTTTCCTGATAGCTACAACTTAGGAGTCTTTAAGTCGAGAGTGAATAGGTTTCTTCTAGGCAAGCGTGCTTCATCGTCGACCACATCATCGCTTACCATCAGGTGAGATAGTGGTCAAACGCAAGCCTATCATTAATAAAAAAAAAAAAAAAAAAAAAAAGTTATGTGAAACTGTTTCCAGTATATCTATTAAACAAAACATAAAAAAAAATATATATATATAAAACATTTCGTAAGGATTTTTTTAATTGGGCAAATCCAACGTGTTGGCAGAATAGTTGACAATGGGACTTTTGAACGTAGCTTCTTGTACACACTAAAGGAGAAATTAACTGACTGATATACCAACGCAAAGCCGACACTACTGAGACTAGGAACATGAACGCCTACCCCTGCTTACACCTACGCCTGTGTACTACTCAAGGCTTCCTTTTATGATGTAGGCGAGCACTAAGAAAGGGTTTTGAAATTTCAACCCTTAAAAATCTCATTCTTCTCAATAGACTTGAAAGTTAACATAACTAGTTACCTAAGTAAATAATGAATGTTATCATTATTTGTTTTCAGAACAATTTCCAATAGAAAAATTTAAGAGATTTTAAAGATTGTATGGAGGACTATTGTTTCTCGTGTTAATAAACTTGAAACTTTGCATAAATTCTAATCAAAATGAATAATAACGACTGTCATTATTAGTTTTTTCATAACTACCCTCAAAATACAGTTTAAGGATTGTTAAAGGTTTTTTGAAAACCTCGCGAACCAAATCTCTGGCAAAATGCTAGTTATAGATATTTTTGCACGTCTACCCTGTTATCTTGATTTTTAATTTTTTCACTCTTTATTTTTTATTCAATGTTGTTGTATTACTTTTTTATTTTTTATTTTTATTATTAGTTTAGGGGTTTTTATCCGTAAGGATACGCCAAATCCTTGGTTATTTTAAATATTGTAAATACATCTAACAACACTTTTATTATGAATTAAATGAATTTACTAAGAATTAAATATAACATTAAAGATTCAAGATTAGTGTCAGACAACAAAGTTGTTTTGGTAGATCAGATTTAGGGTATGATATCATCGTCTCTAGAATTCTCGGTAGTTAAAGTATATTTCTTCATTACTTGTAATCCTAGCGATTTTATTTATGTATCTCACAGTTTGTCTGTGATCATTGTTGGCTACAATATTGTTGCATGTTTTGTGTACAACCTGTTATCAATGTTTTATGTTGTAGCTGTAAGTTGTTCCATGTTATAAAAGTCTTTATTATGACTATAATGCTTTGATACGTGTGTTTGTCACCAAACTCTTCCTAATTATTTTTAGTAAATGTGAAACCTGAACATAGCTTGTTCAGAATCAGTAACAAAATAATTTGTACACTATATTTTTTTCAAAAAATATTTAAAGGTCATAAGATAGACACCACTGACACTGAGTACAAAAAAGTCACGTTAGGTCATAGCGGGCATTAGGAAATATAACCCCTTCGCCTGGATGGCTCGGTAACCATGTATTTGTCCAGCAACCAAGTAACAAAACAAGTTTATCATTTGTGATTTATCGTGATACAGTTATAAAATTTTGTACATAGCCACTATACATAAAAAATACTAGACACGTGTTTCGGGTTTCACATATGCTAAAGCTAATTTTGTATATTTCTTCAATATAGAAGAAAAGAAAGAAAAACATTTTATTTGTCGGAAAGGCCGTAAAGTATTAACAAATCATAGATACATTTAATGAAAAGAATGCGCCACTTCCGAGCCATACGGCCGAACGCTCAGCATAATGCCGTGAACACAACGTAAAAAGGGAGAGTCTACGGCGCTGGTTTTCAGCGTGGGCCGATAACAGCGTCAACATAGAGACGTCGGCACGGTGCTGTGTGCCAAGAGATGTGTGTTTATCACGTTGTTCTTCCTAAACGGCTCGACCGATTTGTATGAATCTTTGTGTGTATATTTGAGTGGGTCGCAGCATGGCTTGAAAATACAATTGAACTCTGTAGATGACACTGCAATCGTGTTTTCAGTTTTTTTTTCCCGAGGAAACCTAGTTTTCAGGCAGTACAACGTCTGTCGGGACCGTTACTATAAATATAAAACGTAAAAGATATAAAACCTTCTCCAAAACTCTATTAACAGGTAATCAAAATGGTCCCCGATCCGTTGCTGAGTACAATTTTACCAGTGCACGTCAAAGTGTTGTAGCCGTATAATTTGCACGGTCCTTAATAGTTTTCTGTGGTGTAATCGATGGGTGTTATGGGGTAATGACGCCATGCGATATGCTTATCGTAATGAACACTTCCCCGAAGTAATTTTATGTTGTACTTGCTTCAGAAAAGAAAAATGAAATGCAGTGTTGTTGCATGTTGTGCGGTTGTGTTTTGTTTCAGATTGATATTTAAATTGCGTAATTTGGAACGTTGAATTTTTTATCGAAATATATGAATGCCATATTGATGTCTTGGTTTCAAGTGTGTGAACTGTTTCGTTTCAATTGGACTTTATGTTACTGGTTTGTTCCATTTTATTACATAGAAGTTCTTAATGTTTCTTTTTTTGTGGGTAATCATCATCATTTCACAGTCGTTATAGATAGGCAGACGTTAGAAGAAAGTCTGACCATCAGTCTATCTTGTAAGTTGTGGTGGTCTGATAGACAGTTGCTCCATGTGAAACACGGATATTCAGCCGTATCCGGCTTTACTGGAAGCCGACTGCAAGCTAGTTGGAAAAAGGATAGGGAGATGATGAGTGGGAAATCGTCAAACTACCTCCAGTTCTGGGTGGAGCAAGAAAGAGTGTCAGAATGTTCCTGACTAAATCTCACCTGTGTACTTTCAGTTATCTTTTGCGGTCTAAGGTCGCGGTAACTTTTCGAATATTTGCGCAGACCTGGCAGGCGTTGGCTCTAATGGGCCCTCTCCATTTTGCAATGACGCGTTCTGGACTTGAGCTTGGTCGTTATCAGACAGCGAGGTACCCATGATGTTTATTTATTTTTTTATTTACTTATTTATTTTATTTTTTTATTTAAACATCAACGACTTCTTTACAAAAAAATAATCAATACATTTACGGGTGTATCCTGTGTAAAACAGTCACTTAAAGGTATGCACAGCATTTACATTAGGTCTTATTCATTAATTGATGATTATAATTTGATTTAAAACTAGAAATTGTCGTTTCAATATAAAAGCTAAAATTAAAAACTAATATACTAACTAAGAATAAATTAAAATAACATTATTATTACATTAAATCATAGATGATGTTATTTTAGACACCCATAGCGTCTCTAGCGGTTTATTATTAAAGCTTGACATATTTGTTATTTTGTGCATTGACACACATTGGTGTGTTTATAAGAGTTTCGCTTTTATAGCTAATATAGCGCAACATTTTTTTTTTCGATGTTAAATCATCCAATGACATCTCCCGCTTTAGACGTAGCGGGACGGCGTGTCGCACTTTCATTGACTAAAACCTACTCGTGTTCTATCTGTACCTTCGTTCCATGGCCCTAGGGTACATTTTTGGAGAGCCCATGGCCTAGTAGGCTTCGACCCTGCTGTACCCATTTTGCTTCTATTAAATTAGCTAATATAATGTAACTGGAGTGCTATTGGGGTACATAAGTGCACCTCTATCATCTTGTTTCAAAATGCCTACGAGCTTTGTTCTTCATCCCCTTCATACCCCTAACTTCTTCGTTGATTGGATACCAGGCTTCTTCTTGGTAGAGCAGTATCGTATGGACACTGATAACATTTGAGATTCGTAAAGGTCCCACAAAAGCTATGTGGTTGCAATGTTTGTCGAGCCTATTGGCATAGTGGCTAAGTGCTTGACTTTGTGTTGGCCTAGTTTGGATCCCCAGCACAGAACAAATATTTATATTTTGGCCTACAGACAATGTTCCAGATTTGAGCGTTTTATGCAACATGTACGTCAGGTTTGTCGATAAACAGAAACTATCGAGAAACCCTTACATTGGGAAAAATTATTAAACATCATATTTCATACAGTTTTAAAGTTGTTTTGTCGAATACGATTAAAAAGAAAGAAGAAGAAGAATTGGAAACTATAATAAATAAAAGTTAAATAGTTTTTCTATTTTATAAAACAAAAAAAAAATATGCGAGTTCGTTCCAATTTTTTATAGCGGCTATAAAAAAATCCATTTTGCCAAAATTTCAACTGGCAGTTGAAACTTATTACGATTCGCGAGACACAGTCCGCTTCAGAATTTTTCTATACCTGTGATCTAAAACCTTGCTTGCTAAATTTCATGATTCTGGTTTAACGGGAAGTACCGAATGAATTTTGATTCCTTTGAGAGTGTCAAAACATGCGTATTTTGCGACGTACCTTTTTTTTTTGTAACTTAAAAGTTTTATTTTTTCACAGCTTCCAGGGATCGCAAACCTAACAATATAGTTTAAAAACTCAGTATTTTTCAGTTACGAGATAAAGGGTCTTATCAGACAGAATACAAAGTGATCGTATAGGGGTTCCGTTTTTTCCTATTGAGGAACAGAATCCTAAAAACGACCAGACCAAAATATTCCAATATGGCATGAACTGGAATGTAAATTCATTAAAATGTTTCTATTCAGCTATCAACATATTTAGATTCATGTCAATTCTATGCGTACATGATATCGATGTAGTTTCAGTTGAATAATTGAGCGTTCGCTGCATTGATGTGGGCTGACTGACGGCCCAGAAAATGGATTTTCGAGTTCACTGTATTATGGAGAAGCTTTGAAATTAAATCCCACTATGGAGCGAATTTTTGTACGAAAAAAAGAGGATTTAACGGTTTCGTTTTCCGGGAAATTGTGGTGTGTGAAAATTGCGGGCGTATAATTTCACTTTGTGAATTACTTCATTCATTTTTAAATGCTTTCTTCGTAAATTATTTTTTTCATATTGGGGGATTGTTTTGTAGAAGTCGGCTATATAACCATCTTTTGTAGCTTGAATTTGAACGCTGAGTATTTCTTCTCAGGGTAGCTAGGAAACACCGGCCTCATCAAGTTTAAACAGACGAAAAAAAAAAATGTGAGGGTGTTTTTAATATCGCGCGGATTTCATTACGCATGTGGCTTTACTCCGCATGCAGAAAATTTCAAAATGCAAAAAATCACGTCTCACAGAAGTGGACCAGTAACCAAAGACGCAGATAAAACCGAGGGGGTCAGACCTGGATAGGACTTGGATACAATTACAATAATAATAATTTTATTACATACATAAAAGTTTGTGTATGTTTGTATGCTTATTATTTCTTCAAGCTTGAACGGCTGAACTGGGTCTGAATGTTTGGACATGAAAAGACTATTTCCTGGAATAGTTTAACACAGATGTCCCTTTTTTAGGGTTCCTTACTTTAAAAAGAAAAAGCGGAACCCTTACAGGATCACTCTGTTGTCCGTCTGTCTGCCTGTCCCTTTATCTCGAGAACGCGTAAAGGTATCGAGTTAAAATTAATACCATATACTCAAGTTTGCAGTCCCTTGAAGTTGTGAAAAAATCAAATATCAGAGTTAAAGAAAAAAAAGGATACGCCCGTTTATGTTGTATAAAACATATATTTCGACACTCAAGGGAATCAAAATTCATAGGGTACTTCCCGTTCACCCAGAATCCTGAAAGGTATTAAGCAAAGTCTCATAGCACAAGCATAGGGAAAAAACTAAAAATTGTAAGTTTGTGTAAACGAAAACTTCCCGAATAATCTTCGTAACTCAATTCAGGAATTGGATGGATTTCATAAGTAAGTTTATACAGAACCCTCAGTGTGCGAGTCCAATCCGGTTTTTTTTTTTTAATTTTGGCTGTATGTTCCCTTGGGACCATTTTATACTTTCACGTGATCGAATACCCTAGTGGCAGCTAGTTTTGTTATAAACATTTTGTAGACTTTTCTTCAAGCTCCATTCGTTTTATAATTGGATAAGTAGTACTACATAGATACTACATTAACTCTAATTAATATTAAAATTCTTTGTGAATTGTATAAGGACCCTCAACCTTTACCAAACCGTTATTTAATGAAATATCGGCTCTTATATTGCTCTCTGAGAATAGATGAAAAGTTGCACAAAGGGAGGTAACATTATAAAACTAATATTATTTTAATTTTGGCATTGACGCCCAAGAAAAGTTAAAATACCAGCGTATTTTAAAAGTACACTCAGTAAAATTATGTAAAAGAGATTTTTTTTAATTGTCTAACTTAACTAACTTGTTGATGCTCGTAAGAAAGTCATTTTAATTTTTTTTTCATAATTGTTTATTAAAACTAAAAAAAAAACATATTAAAAAAAAACAATGCAAGTATATTCCTCATTGACTGGCCTGTTGGTCTAGTGGTTAGTGACCCTGACTGCTATGCCGGAGGTAGTGGGTTCGATTCCCACCCAGGACAAATGTTTGTGTGATGAGCATGATCATTTGTTCTGTAACTGGGTGTAATTTATCTATAGTATGTATGTATTTATAAATAAATAAATATGTTTATCGGTTGTCTAGTACTCATAACACTCGGCGGCGGAGACCTCTCGCGCCGGGCCTTGGTTGAGGCCATGGTCCGGAGCGAGGAGGAGTGGCAGGCGGTCGCCGACTTCTGCGAAGCAGTAATGCTCGCAAAGGAGGAGGCCGAACGCATCAGGCAACGACGTTATCGCCGCCGCCGCCGCCGGCGGGATTCTGATCCAGACTTCCGGCCAACGTAGGCGTGGGCTTGCGGATGGTGAGCAATGGGTAGCTCACTGTCCGGCCATCCGGTAACTGTCCGGACCAAGCCCAAGTCGTCGACGGCGCACACTATTCCCGCGCGCCTCAAGGAGTTGTCAGCAACAGCAGGGACCCAGCCGGGTCGAAGCCTACTGGGGCCAGGGTTATCCGAAAGGGCGCTCGAGCCCCGGTATGAAGGCTAGAAGAAACGGGGTGGGTCTTTTGGTCAGTAAGAGTCTGACACTATCTCCCACTCCGCCCAAGAGCGGGGGATGTCAATGCATGATTTTTTCCCACAGTATAAAAAAAAAAAAAACAGGTTTGGGACAAGATGGCGTTATGTGAAAGTTATGGAATGTATATCTACACTAATATTCTAAAAAGGTAAAATTAGTTGTTTTTTTTATCGGAGATAATCTCTGAAACAAGGACCTGTTGCAATTGCGATTTTTTCACCGATAGAAAGCTGCTTTATTCCTGAGTAAAGCCTGTCACTCAGGAATAAAACAGTTATTTTATATATCCAGGCGATGCTGCGGTCAAAAGCTAGTTGTTAGTATAAACCCAAAACATACTGGACCCATTTTATCATCAAAAATCCTTTCACCAGTAAAATGCTATTTCATCACTGAGTGATATGGGATTTATATTTTCTACTTTCACGCGAGCAAAGCCGCCAGCAGAAGCTACTCAAATAACAAACGTTAATCAGCAGCTTAAATCAATATTTAATAACCTACAACGCTGTAAATCGTCCAAATCAAAACACGGAGTCCATTTAACCCTCCAGTGTCGTGAGTTGGTAACAATTTGTGCTATTGCCAGGGGTCTCTTGGACCCCACTTGTAAACTTGCACGATTTGTCCGGGCATTAACCGAATTTAATACTCCTTCATGTAGACCCTACGTGTGACTTGCTATTTTGTTACTGTGACCATGAAAATGGCTGCCAGTTGATGATTTATTACTTACTATTTTCTTTATGTTTTCATGAAATAGAAGATGGATAGGTTGTGCGATTATATTAATATAATGTTTAGGAAGGAAGTAAACGCTCGTATGATAGCTAAAATAAAATTTTTGGAAGAGTCATTTTAATTTTGATAAGAGTAATTTATTAATTCATTGACTGATTGACTGGCCTGTTGGTCTAGTGGTTAGTGACCCTGACTGCTATGTCGGAGGTCGTGGGTTCGATTCCCACCCAGGACAAATGTTTGTGTGATGAGCATGATCATTTGTTCTGTGTCTGGGTGTAATTTATGTATATTATGTATGTATTTAGAAATATATAAGTATGTTCATCAGTTGTCTAGTACCCATAACACAAGCTCTGCTTAGCTTGGGACTAGACGGCGTTGTGTGATAATTGTGGAATATTATATTATATTATTAAACCCCAAGCGAACGCCGGCGTTCGCGCACCTATTGTCTTTTTATTGTGTCTGTAATTTCCACGATTGAAAGGTTAAGTTACTTTAAGTTAATTAATATAAACTAGTGCTTGACCGCGATCTCACCTGATGGTAAACGGCGACACAATCGTTGATGGTGAAGAGCACTAGTTTATTAAGAGCCCATTCACTCTAGCTTATGATCGGACGGGATGACCACTGCTAAGTATTTAAAATCAACTACTGAGCAACAGGACACATTTGATGTTTACTGACTAGAACCCTTCTGTGTTTCTTCCTCTTTCGAAGAACCCCGCAACCCTAACTGGCATCTGATCTGTTGGACCCCTTTATCATTGAGCCGCATGAGGAACACCACGCGCCGTTGACTCGGGTTTGGTTCTCACCGAACAATCGCAAAGTGGGCTACCCATTGGTCATCATCCGCAATCCCACGTCTGCGGTGGTGGGGAACTGCCCTGCGATTTCCCAAGGCATTTTGACTGGAGCGTAATAATGTCCTCTCCCTTACGGTTTCAGCCACTTCCTTCGCTCGCATTACTGATTCACAAAATGTAACTGTAGAAGGAAAGGGAATTCTTTCTCGAAGAGATCACCACCACTACGCCAAATGGTGCGATTTTTATTTCACGTGGGCGAACGCTTCACACTTTAAAAATTATATTGCATTAAGGGTGTACGAAAGAAGTAATAAACAATATTCACACATAATTATAAACATAGATATTTTTACTAGTGTGATATATTAGTAGGGCATTACGCTAACATACCCGAGGGCTTATTGTATTTTTGGTTTGCAATGTTGCATTATCACAGGATGAATAAATTCCTACATCAGTGTTCATTTGATGGTCCCCCTAACCAATATGTGTGTAACTCGTTAACATGTGCAGAAGGCTAATCTCAGGTTCTTCAAGCCCTGACCTTTTGATTTAATAACTTTACGACTGACCAAACTTTGAATTACATTAATTAAATGTTTCCTTTATTAGTTTGAGGTGCCTTGAGGGTGAATTGGGGCCCTAACTTCCAAGTAACCGATTTCTGGCTGGCTTGAGGATTTAAGCTTACTCCGAGTTTGTTTAAACTTTTAAAGTAAAAGTATTGTTTATGTTTGATTTTCTGTATCGAGCAGTTTTTTAACTTTATTTGTTTGTTTAATGTAGCGTGAATTCTGGTCATGGCGTGCTTACATTATTTCTGTTTTAAATTATTTTTAAACTATTCAGCGATCTGGAGTTTAACAATAAACACATCTGTGCTTAAATTTTCTTGAACGTACTTTGTATTTTGTTTTGAGTTCAAAAAAATATTTTGTTTATTTATATTTACGCAAGTGTTCAGGTCAATCATATTATAAACTAGTCTTTGCCCGGGGCTTCGCCCGCGTACATAAAATATAGTCTATGTCACTCAAGAATAAAGCAGCTTTTTATTGGTGAAACATTTTACCAATCGGACCAGTACTTCCAAAAATATATGTTACTAAAAAAAATTATGAGTATACATGTGGATGGGTGGAGAGGGAGAGGGAGGCCAAAGAACAGATGAATGGATTGCGTGAAGAGCGGTATTACAGAAAAAGAAGTTAATGATAGCATGACTAGTGACAGGGTAGATGGAAGAAAAAAACGTGTTGCGCTGACCCCAAATAAGATGGGACAAGAGCAGGCAGAAGAAGAAGGGCGCTTAAGCAGATGGACCGGGAGCTCCTCCTGGAAGCCGCGATGTTACAGGCCTGGGTGCAAGCACCGGACAGCCCTGTCGACATAGACGTCGAGGCGGAGTGGTTCCGGGAGGCCATGTCGCAAATCTGCGACGCGGCAATGCCCCGGGTCCGTCCAGGGCGAGCTAAGCGCCGGGTGTGCTGGTGGTAGCCGGAGATCGCTGCACTGCGCAACGCATGCAGTCACGCGCGACGCCGGTACGCTAGAAACTGCAGGCGCCGCTTCCACCCGCCAGATGCGGAGGCCAGAGAGGCGGAGCTGTATGAGGGATACAGAGCGGCAAAACGCACCCTCCGAGCGGAGATCAAGCGGGCCAAACTGGAGGCCCGCAACGTGTGGCTGGGGTCTCTGAACGCGGACCCGTGGGGGCGCCCGTACAATACGGTACGGGAAAAGCTCCGCCCCTGGGCTCCCCCGCTGACTCAGAGTCTCCGGCCCCAGATCGTAGAGGGTGCGGTGAAAGCTTTGTTCCCTGCGCGGGGGGAACACTCCCCCCCGCCCATGGCTCCGCCTCCACCACCAGCGGTGTCTGACGCGGACCGCAACAGCGACGACGACGACGATGCTCCAGAGGCGAGGTAGAAATGAGAGTGGCGGTGCGTAGGCTGAGTGCCAAAAACACCGCCCCAGGACCCGACGGCTTGCCTGGAAAGGCCTGGGTCCTGGCCATGGAGGCTCTCGGGCCTCGACTGAGAGGGCTCTTCTGTGCATGCTTGGAGAGGGGCCAGTTCCCACTTCACTGGAAGACGAGGAAACTGGTCCTCATAGCGAAGCCAGGGCGCCCTGCGGACTCTCCGTCCGCCTACCGGCCCATTGTGCTGCTTGACGAGGTGGGCAAACTCTTTGAGAGAGTCATCGCAAACCGCCTCGTCGGGCGTCTAACACGGGTGGGGCCGGACCTTTCGGACGGACAGTTCGGCTTTCGCAGGATGCGCTCTACGGTGGACGCCATCATGCGCGTGCGAGCCCTCACGACGGGGGATGCGGTGTCCCGGGGCAGGTGTGTCGTGACAGTGTTCTTGGACATTGCCAACGCTTTCAATTCCCTGCCCTGGAGTACGATCCGGAGGGCACTCCGGTACCACCGGGTGCCCGAATACCTCTGTCGAGTGGTCGAGGCCTATCTGTCGGAGAGATTCATAGTCTACCCCGGTCACCAGGGAGACTGGAAACGTCGAGAGATGTCGTGCGGTGTTCCGCAGGGGTCGGTACTAGGGCCACCCTTGTGGAACATCGGGTACGACTACGTGCTGCGCGGTGACTTCCCTGACGGGGTCAGCGTGGTTTGCTACGCAGACGACACGCTGGTTCTAGCGCAGGGAGAGTCGTACCAGGCGGCGGTCGCTCTAGCGACACGCGGGGTTGCGATGGTCGTTGATAGGATCCAGGAGTTGGGACTCGAGGTGGCGCTTCACAAATCCGAGGCGATGTGTTTTCACGGTCGCCGCCCTCGGAACGCGCCGCCATAGAGTTCCCAACTAACGGTAGGAGGAGTTCACATCGGTGTCGGGTCGACGATGAAGTACCTGGGACTCGTCCTCGACAGCCGGTGGAATTTCGTGGAGCATTTCCGACGTCTGGCTCCCAAACTCAACCGGGCTGGGGCTGCGCTCAAGCGGCTCCTGCCCAACCTTGGGGGTCCAGACGCCTCCTGCCGGAGGCTCTACGCGGGGATTGTTCGGTCCATGGCCCTCTACGGGGCGCCGGTGTGGGCGCCGTCGCTGAAAACGCAACCGGCGGCCATACTGAACGCCTGCCAGAGGGTCATGGCAATAAGGATGGTGCGGGTATACTGCACGGTCTCCCGCGAAGCAGCGAGCCTTCTGGCTGGCCTACCACCGTGGGATCTGGAGGCAACAGTCCTTGCACACATGCACGATATGCGCGTGGAGATGCAACGCCGGGGTGAAAGTCCGCTGCCGCGACAGGTCACGGCATGGCGGACAGAGCTCCGGCGGGATCTCATGGTGAAATGGCGTCAAGGACTATCACAACCCAGTGCTGGGCACGCCACAATCATGGCGGTAAGTTCCCTCTTTGAGACGTGGCTGGAAAGACCTCACGGCGTCCTTACCTTCCGCATGACGTAGGTCCTCACCGGACATGGTTCGTTCGGGAGTTTCCTGGACCGGATTCATGCTGAAGTAACGCCCGGGTGTCGCCACTGTGTGGAATGGAGGACATGGTGGAGCACACAGTCAAGGTGTGCCCTGCTTGGGCGGAGCATCGCCTGCCCTCGTGCGATCGGCGGCGGAGACCTCTCGCGCCGGGCCTTGATTGAGGCCATGGTCCGGAGCGAGGAGGAGTGGCAGGCGGTCGCCGACGTCTGTGAAGCAGTAATGCTCGCAAAGGAGGAGGCCGAACGCATCAGGCAACGGCGTTATCGCCGCCGCCACCGCCGCCGGGATTCTGATCCCGATTTCCGGCCACCGTAGGCGCGGGCTTGCGGACAGTGAGCAATGGGTAGCTCACTGTCCCGCCGTCCGGTAACTGTCCGGACCAAGCCCAAGTCGTTGACGGCGCGCACTGTTCCCGCGCGCCTCAAGGAGTTGTCAGCAACAGCAGGGACCCAGCCGGGTCGAAGCCTACTGGGGCCAGGGTTATCCGAAAGGGCGCTCGAGCCCCGGTATGAAGGCTAGAAGGAACGGGGTGGGTCTTTTAGTCGGTAAGAGTCTGACACTATCTCCCGCTCCGCCCAAGAGCGGGGGATGTCAATGCATGATTTTTTCCCACCACAAAAAAAAAGGCAGAAGAAGAAGGACCAGTACTTCCAGACTCTGGAAGTAGCAGGTAATCTCCGGAATCCAGAGATTACCTGCTACAAACAAAACATAAAAACAAACTTTACCTCTTTATAATATTAGTGTAGATAAAGCTCAATTTAACATAAACTATCTATCATTCAAGAAATTCACTACAAGGATAGGTACCATACATTACAACATAAATCTTATTTCCTGCAAGACATGTACTCACAGAACAATATTGCAACAGCTATCTGTAATATTTAGAATAACATTGAGATACAATGCCCATGCTGCAGCAGGGATAAAAGATGAAGACAATTTTATACAAACTAAGATGATTTGTCCAAACAACAAGATCCGAAGACGTAGAAGATCTAGGGTCAAGGGTCTGCTTCTGAAAAGAAGATTCGGCCTCGGTACGAAAGGCAACGAAGGGACAGGAGTGGATTTTAGTCAGTAAAATTCTGACGCTATCTCTCGCTCCGCCCAAGGTCGCAGATATGTCAGTAGATGATGATTGTCAACATAGTAAAATGAATAATGGAACTTAAACAGAGTAGGGTAGGGCACTTGGCAAGATGATGATAGCTGGACCTGGAGTAAGGTGGTACCCGAGTGGTATCTGAAGATGGATAGCAGAATTGTCAATTGGCAGATGAAACCTAGATAAGATTGACACAGAACATAGATTGCAACAAGAAAAATGATGCCTAAGTATGCTCAGCAATAGGCAAAGTCGGGCTGTGGATGATAATGATGATGAAAATGTTTTGTAATGATAATCTTAGTATTGTAATCGAACTTTGTCTTTTCCTCTGTAAAACTGAGAAACTTCTGCAAGACATCGTACCTCTGCTACCGCTGTTGCAAGTTTTTTTCGCTAGTTATAAAGGAAGGTCTAAATCGAAAAATAGACTTGCAATAAGTGAAGGCACTTATATGTGATTGAGGTACAACTCGACTCCACAGGAGCGATGAAAGACGAAGGCATCAATACTAAGTAAGATATGTCACCATTAAGTGATGCTACTAGGGTTGTAATAGAACTTCGATTGCGCTATGCAGAACTTTTGCCTGAAACCTATACCCACAAGTTCTCATCCGAATTTATAAAAAAATTTTAAGTTTGTTTAATCTTATTTTTGTAGTTACTTTTCGTACTCAGTCCATGGAGGACCAATGTGTGTGGCTTACATTAAGAAAATTGGTGGGTATTTAAAATGTTCACTCTCAATTCAATGTCTTCAAGTCAATCTATTTATTTAAAACATAAAAGATTTGTAATATTGATATCGTCACTTTAAGATGTTGCAAAAATTCCAAGCAGGGAACTATTATCTGAATAAATTAACCGACTTGGTATTACATGGATCTCACAACTTTTTACGATAAATGAACTGAGTTTCGAGGGTTGGATTTTTTTTACATGTTGTGTTTTTGATGGCATCGAACTTAACCTACGTCTTCACAAAAGAGAAACTCCTTTAAAATTCATAGTACCTTTGCATCTACCACTGCTATTTATTATCAGAGTTGTAACAGGAAGTCTATTTAGTGATCGTTCGTCTTTGACATTTATTTCACGTTGCAAGGGTCAAGTTTTACATCAGAACCGCATTCGCATAATAGGTACTAGTTAGTCTCTGGTACATAACTAGTTGCTACAACCCGGAACATGTACCAAGATTGTGTTGCCACAGGTAGGCACGTGTATCGATAATGTATTAGGTTTACAGATGGCAATAATGCACAATTAGAGACCATTCCCACTTACCAAGTACAAACGGTATCAAGTAACCAATTATTTTTGTTGATTTCATTTTATGGACATTTTCCTTGAGGAATTTGAAATAAAATAAATAATCATTATGGTTTTTTTAGTAAAATGATATCGGAAAATCGTAATTCATTTTGTTTTAAATTTCGAATCAATTTTTAAGGTTCTTTACCCAAAGGTTAAAAATGAAACCCTACTACTAAGACTCCACTGTCCATCTGTATGTCTCTGCGAAGCAGTAATGCTCGCAAAGGAGGAGGCCCAACGCATCAAGCAACGGCGTTATCGCCGCCGCCGCTGCCACCGGGATTCTGATCCCGTTTTTCGGCCACCGTAGGCGTTCGCTTGCGGACAGTGAGCAATGGGTAGCTCGCTGTCCGGCCGTCCGGTAACTGTCCGGACCAAGCCCAAGTCGTCGACGGCGCGCGCTGTTCCCGCGCGCCTCAAGGAGTTGTCAGCAACAGCAGGGACTCAGCCGGGTCGAAGCCTACTGGGGCCAGGGTTATCCGAAAGGGCGCTCGAGCCCCGGTATGAAGGCTAGAAGGAACGGGGTGGGTCTTTTAGTCAGTAAGAGTCTGACACTATCTCCCGCTCCGCCCAAGAGCGGGGGTTGTCATTGGATAATTTTTTCCCACCATAAAAAAAAAAAAAACTGTATGTCTGTGAGCAGGCTATATCTTATGAACTGTGATAACTAGACAGGTTAAATTATTATAGATTATGTATTTCTGTTGGCGCTATAATAACAAATACTAAAAAAAGAATAAAATAAAAATTTAAGTAAAGCTCCCTCACGACAAACTTTTTTTTGCTGTTTTTTTGCTCGATATCAATAACGGCTAGGGAAAGACGCTTAAAATATTTACAGAACATTTAGTTGTATATGTGCTTTAAATATTAACAATTAAATAAAAAAAAAAAATAAGGGGGGGCTCCCATACAACAAATGAGATTTTTGGCCAATACATAGTGTCTGATGTTGCATAGATAATAATAATAATATATAAATAGTACAGAACCTTACATGCGCGAGTCTGACTCGCACTTGGCCGGTTTTATGTTAATTATTATCGAAAAACGAGATAAAAATTTTCCTCAACAAGAGTCCACGTCAGATATCGTAGCGAAATATCGTAAACTCAATCAAAATTTAATATCGAAGAACAGAATAAAACATAATGTTTGTTTTAACAAATTGAATTAGGCGTACATAAACAATTATCTTCTACTACAGCGCCTATAAGATCCTAAACAAACAAAAACTATGAATAACATTGAATATTTTCGTACATTACCCTCATACGTCTGATCCAATCACCTTTGTATAATATGATGGCTCCGTCGATGTATGAAGTAGCTTTTAGACAGAAAAACATGAATTTCATATCTATAGATCATATAGGTTCTTGAGAAACCGAGAGAAATATTCGCAATGTATCAGTGAAAATTTTATAGTATGTCTAAAAAGTCAAATGACTTAGGAATTTCGTATAATATATAATAATTCAAAAAGTACTTATATTTGATACTTTTTATAAGGTTCTTCAATTAGTAAACAATGATCAAGATCTCTTAATCAACCTTGATTATTGAACCAGTGTTTATTACATCAGATTTCATTTCACCCTTTTTTTTTCTCGGTGGAGAAAATCGTCCTATGACAACTCCCGCTCTTGGGCGGAGCGGGAGATAGTGTCAGACTCTTACTGACTAAAAAACCCACCCCGTTCCTTCAAGCCTTCATACCGGGGCTCGAGTGCCCTTTCGGATAACCCTGGCCCCAGTAGGCTTCGACCCGGCTGGGCCCCTGCTGTTGCTGACAAATCCTTGAGGCGCGCGGGAACAGTGCGCGCCGTCGACAACTTGGGCTTGGTCCGGACAGTCACCGGACGGCCGGACAGCGAGCTACATTCATTTCACCCTAACAATTACCCAAGTTTTTTGACTTTTTAGACAGACTATAAGAGAATACAATTTATGTTATATGTATACAACATTAGTTTTATTAAATGCGAAACCCGAAACACATGTCTTGTTTTTGTATGCAAAGAATCCATGTCCAAAAAATTTAATAACAGTATCATGAAAAAAAACACAGTTTGTAACTTTGTGCTTTTTTTGTCAGCAAAAATAAATAGTCACCGGACCATCCAGGTGACTGAGGCGTTGTTTTGCACTTGCACCCAGCTGTTTGCTTGTGACTAATACCCACTATGACCTGCCGTGACCTGTGTTGTACTTAGAGTCGTTGGTGCCCAACTTGTGACCGGTTTTAAAATATTTTTGGGAAAAAATATAATATGGTATAAAAACTATTGAAATCCATTCAGTTACTGATTCTGAACAAAATTATATTCAGGTTTTGCATAAACTAAATATAATGTTTTGTATGTTGCTTAACTCGGCTGGGCAGCGTTCGGGAAGCTACGTGGTATCTTCTCGTCCAACATACCACAGTGTCTCAAGACGAAAGTCTTTGACAAGTGCGTGTTGCCAGTGATGAGATATGGCTCCGAAACGTAGTCTTTCACAATGGGCCTCATCAGAAGGCTTAAAATCACCCAAATAGCAATGGAAAGGGCTATGCTTGGGATTTCCTTGCGTGATCGAATCAGGAATAATGATATCCGCAGGAGAACAAAGGTTGCCGACATAGCACGAAGAATTGCCAAACTTAAGTGGTAATGGGTAAGGCACATTGCTCGCAGAACGGATGGCCGTTGGGGCCGAAAGGTTCTGGAATGACGACCGAGTACTGGAAGACGTAGCGTTTGAAGGCCTCCTACAAGGTGGACCGATGACCGGGTGAAGGTTGCGGGAAACCGATGCATGCGAGACCCGCAGGAACGTTCGTTGTGGCGACACTTGGGGGAGGCCTATGTCCAACAGTGGACGTATATTGGCTGAAATGATGATGATGATGTACATATGTTGCTTTGTTGCCTTGCATTCCAGGGCTTCCCGGGTTTCCCTTTCAGAAGATAACCCATGGTTCCAGTAGGCTTCAGCCATGCTTTTTTGACATAATGGATAGGCTCGTGTTTGACCACTATTTCACCTAATGTTAAGCAATGATGTGGCCGACGATGGAACACGCTTGCCTAGAAGCAATCTATTCACTGCTGATATAGGTATAAGTATTAATTTGTCTATTTCGTCCCGCGTCTGCTGTGACTCCGTTTTATCCCAGGGCATCAATTCGGTGCTTCTTTGGCGTATGGCAAAGTCGGGTATAAAGCAGAGATGTCCAATTTAAGTTGGACAGCCTTTAGAGTTGGACAAAAGAAATGACGAGCCAAACTAGACAGATTTTGCTAGGGAGGAAGCGCGAGTTTACGAAAGATAGAACGATTGGGGGAGGCTTTCATCAAGAAATGAGACAGAACCAGCTAGCAAAAAGAGTTATTATCCACATAAGACTAACACTTTATCGAAATATTAAATATAAGCACTTCTCCTTACATCTGAGATTTTGACCTTTCGGTCGATATACACTTTTTAGGGTTCCGTAGCCAAATGGCAAAAACGGAACCCTTATAGATTCGTCATGTTTGTCTGTCTGTCTCTCTGTCTGTTTGTCTGTCTGTCTGTCTCTCTGTCTGTTTGGCTGTCTGTCCGTCCGTATGTCACAGTGACACACTTTTTTCCGAAACTATAAGAGCAATGGAAAGGGCTATGCTCGGAGTTTCCTTGCGTGATCGAATAAAAAATGAAGATATCCGCAGGAAAACTAAGGTTGCCGACATAGCACAAAGAATTGCCAAACTTAAGTGGCAATGGGCAGGGCACATTGCTCACAGAACAGATGGCCGTTGGGGCCGAAAGGTTTTGGAGTGGCGACCGCGTACCGGAAGACGCAGTGTTGGAAGGCCTCCTACAAGGTGGACCGACGACCTGGTGAAGGTAGCAGGAAACCGATGGATGCGGGACGCACAGGAACGTTCGATGTGGCGACGCTTGGGGGAGGCCTATGTCCAACAGTGGACGTGTATCGGCTGAAATGATGATGATGATGATGATGATAAGAGCTATACTGATGAAACTTAGTGAGTAGATGTATTCTGTAAACCGCATTAAGATTTTCAAACAAAAATAGAAAAAATATAACTAAATTAAAATAAAATAAAATTAAATACATAGAACTGAAACTCAAAAATTATCATATAAATTATGTAGGGTATCTATAGATAGGTCTTCTAGGGATTTTTTTTTGTAAACTGAATAGTTTGCGCGAGAGACACTTTCAATGTGGTAAAATGTGCCCCCCCCCCTTCTGTAACTTCTAAAATAAGCGAATGATAAAATAAAAAAAAATATATACGATAAACATTACCATGCAAACCACCAACGAAAATTGGTTTGAACGAGATCTAGTAAGTGGTTTTTTTTAATACGTCATAAATCTAAAAAATACACTAGGTATTGAAAGTAAAGTTACAACGAATTACAAGAACTTTTATATTATGTTACTTGCTGCTACGGAACCCTTCATGGGTGAGTCCGACTCGCACATGGCCGGTTTTACTTAAAAAAAAAAACGCTTTTGCTTATTCCAAGAATTATGTATTTTAGCCATTCGTTGTTGTTTACTGTTATTCGATAAATTATTTATGACTTAGCTAAGGTATAATAGTCTACGTGTCTCACCCAACTTTCTTGTAGCTGATCTGCTGAAAGATATTTCTTTTGAAATAAGCAGTGTCTTTGTGTTCTCCTATAATTTGTTCTTTTGATTTTTAAGTTTGTATAGAAAATATTTTTATGACTACATGAGGAATATTATTGATTTTGCAAACCTTTAAACAAAAGAATAACCACAGCTCTTGTATTCATATTTCTTACAAGTTGTGAGTCCTAAAAAATATTAAATATTATTTCTGCAAAATTGTATTTTCACACAAATAATGATATTCATTTCAGGGGAGGCCGGTTGTTCTGTGCTTTATTAAAATAATTTGAAAATGTTACAGTGAGGATTAAAATAATTATTTCGTTGGTTTTGGCCAGTTCTCTTTTTATCCTCTTAAATATTATATTACTGGCAATAAACGGTACTAATTATGGATAAAATTCAGAAATGATAGTGCTATTGAAGTGAGCTCAAGGTTTTTGAAAATGGATCCCCCGTTATTAAAAAATTAAGATATTTTCAAAAATTTGAAATATTTATGAAATAGAATAAAATAGACACAGTCGTTGATGAAACAGGAACGCGAAAACATTGGACAAATAACTTAAAAAAAAACTCTCATTCACGTTACACAGTTTTCAATATTTGTTACCTACTATCGGTTTTTTATGTAAATCCTGTTAGGAAACTGTAATAAAGTTGCCGTCAAAATAAAAATGCAAATTTTCTGCACAAACGTGAAACCATAACTCAACACCGCGACTCGACAATTAGAAACCCCTAAAAACTTAACAAAAGTCACTAGTGCACAATAATCACAATATTTCATACTAGCGTGATACGGTCGGTGCGCGTGCACTTGTCGCTGTAATCGGTTGGAACCGCCCAGAACTGGTAATATCACACTTCGCTCACGAACTGAGCCCGATAATTTTGCAGGCGAATGTTCTAGAAAATATTATTCTCATTATTTTGTTCGATTTCCACTGCAGAAGTGACTGCAGGTGAACCGGATTTAGAAATGGTTTTAGATTTGTGATTGAAATAAACAATTGGAACACGTGGACAGAGTAAAACTTATGTCAGAAAAAGTGACACATCGTATTTTGTAGCTCACTGTTTTGCCATAAGTGAAAGAAGACGAAGTGTTCATTTGTTTTTGTTATTTTACACTATTTCATAATTATGATGGTAAGCGATGATGGGGTCGACGATGGAACTTTTTGCCTAGAAGTAACCTATTCACGGTTGACTTAAAGACCCCCTGGTTGTAGCTATCAGGAATACTAATAGGACAATATTTTTAGGATATTGATGCAGAAATTCCTCGAAAAAGTATATCAATAAAATTAAGTGGTTATGACATCAAAAGCCCCGTAGAATTGCTTGAAGAACCCCTTTCGTTTTAGTTCTCTACGGTTTTTAGTTAATAAACATTCGACACTCTCTCTCGATCCATCCAGAACATAAGCGAATATTTTCTCACTGCAACGCAACAGCCTAACTCTTTTTTGAAGTCCTAAACTTATAAATGAACAACAACTAGCATCTTCACAACTCAAAGCTCTCACAAAGTACAACAGCGCTCAAAATCCATCCACAACAACAAAAGACTAAACCTAAACAGAACTGCACGATCGAAAACATAAACAAGCATTATGTTAACGATGCACCGAAGAGTTCCTACAACCAATAAACTATACTCATTTAACTTTTCGCATAACACCACTATCTCCAAGCGCATTAATGCATGCAATATCACCGTGAGCAGTGTTTGTTCCCTTGTCTATAAGATTGATGTATTGCTAACGGTATGCTCTCTCATAATTGGAGTGACTGACGGCCTCTGCCACACAATTTCATAAATCAATAGCAAGTATGGCAGCCATGTCTTCGTTGAAAGCTGTTTGTGCGATAGCATTGGCTTTGAATATGTATGTAGGCATTTCATGTCTTTTGTAAGCTTTAGTTTATGTTGTTGTTGTGTATGTCTCTTGAAGTCTTGAATGACCAAAGTGATATCAGGTATTCAGACTGAACGTTTAATAAATTTATTAGAACTAGATTTCAATAACAATAAAGACTGCCCAGCTAAGATAATTTCTGAGACAAGACCCATAAATTCTATTCATTGTAATGAGAATACGTAAATAGCGTCGCCGTTTTTGTTTTCTGTTACTTACATATAACTCATGTGAGTTTTATTGCATCCTAGATTTTGCCCGCAGGTTCGCCCGCGTATGTAAAATATAGCCTATGTCACTCAAGAATAAAGCAGCTTTCTGTCGGTAAAAAAATTTTAGAAATCGGACCAGTACTTTCAGGGATTACCTCATAAAAACAAACAAAAACAAGCTTTACCTCTTTATTATAAAAGTGTAGATAATTACTTATAAATAATATCTTACCTATTTTTTTTTTTTTTAATTTTACTGATTTTGCTAATACAAACTAGTTCATAAAACCGTTACTTTGCAAAAAATAATAATATAAAATAATATTCCACTACTATCACACAACGTACTAGACAACTGATAAACGTACTTATATATTTATAAATACATACATTTTATAGATAAATTACACCCAGACACAGAACAAATGATCATGCTCATCACATAAACATTTGTCCTAGGTGGGAATCGAACCCACGACCTGCGGCATAGCAGTCAGGGCCACTCACCACTAGACTAACAGGCCAGTCATAATAAGGGAATGTTGTGTCATAATAATGTCTTGCGATGATGCAGATTTTTTGACTAAGCAAAGCATTCGTGAGGAATTTGAAACAATATTGTTCATATGTACTATTTGTTTAATGAATTTAAGTTTACAGTCATTAACATATAATCACTTAAATAAGTTACCTGAGACATAGATTCATACTACATACTATGCCGATTTCAAAAATTCTTTCACTATTGAAAAGCTACATTCACTTTAAGTAACATAGGCAATATTTATTGCCCGTGCAAAGCCAGGACGGGCCGCTAGTATTTATATAAATCAAACAATTCAATAAATAAATTACCTAAAGAATAATAAATTTGTCTGTGACTCGCTAAACAGAGTAAAATAAAATAACAACGTAAAAAAATACAAAACGGTCTGTGCGAGGCTAAAAAGGCACGTATGTCATACGGTGCGATATTAAAAAAAAAAAGTGAAAATGACGTGACACTGGTATATCTAATTCTATGCTCGAGCTGGTTTAGTCAAGTTATCTTTAAATCGATTCGCTGAATTGAATCTAATTTCAGACAAGTTATTCAATTAAATGGATTACGACAAAACTTAATATTGGACAGGTCCGGTGTCCAATAATTCAATCTAACTTGTTTAACAACTAAGGGACCCAGAAACAAGAGATGGCCTCAAAAAACTTCGAGAACTTTCCACCTGATCGCTAAACGTTAGCTGACGTTGGGTGTCGAGTTTTAGTGTGGTTTACTACTAAAACTCGACACCTAGTTCGAAACTTCACTAACCTTTTGCACGAAAGTAGTTAATTTTATCTGAACAAGACTAACAATTAGTCAGTGATTTCGCGCTTCGATTTAAGGTGTTTTATTGCGCTCACACCCGAAAGTTCCTAACATTCCACAACAATGTTACATTTAATCTGGATCTTAATAAAAATAAAGATACAAAACCTTATTTCTAGATGCCTAAAGTCCAAAATACTTTCACGAAAAATCTGTCGAAGAACACGTTAGCTTGGTCGAATAAATATCTTTTTCCGGGAGATTCTTTATCGTGTCCGGAATGGTTCCGGTGCTGATGTAAAAATAATTGTTGAGAACCCTCTTTTATGGGTTCCGTCACTCGGATAAACGTGAAGCTGGATTTCTGGGAGTGGATTTAGATATTTTATCGTTTACATTGCGATACGATTATTACGCAAGCTTATGTAAATGAAGAAGATAATCTTAGTATAGTTATGTGTATCGTGTACCTTAAAATTCTGAGCTCATTTTTGTAAATGGAGGTAAGTTTTTCTACATAATTCTAATAGCAATAAAAATATAGTCTGCTTTTAAGAATTTTTAACCTTAATAGATATGTCAGAGAAATGTTTTTTGCTAGAAAAGTTAGTGTTTCATTTTGATAGATGAGATGTAAGCAAATTAACAGAGTTAGGGTAAGTTTTTGAAAGCTTATGAAGATGTTTATTTCAAGTACCTAAGTTAATTTTACAAAGGTTTTATTTTTTAGGAGGGAAATCATCTAATGATTTCGCAAATTCTATTGAGGAGCGGAATGGCGTGTAAGACTTTTACCGACTAACACAGCACCTGTATATTAGTCCGTTGTAAGACCACAGGTTTCCTTTTCAGATAATACCCGCGGCCGCAGCGGTCATCGGACTTGGGCTCTGTTCGGACGATTAATACGGACGGTGAGAATAGAATAGAATAGAATAGAATGGAATGGAATGGAATAGAATAGAATAGAATAGAATAGAATAGAATAGAATAGAATAGAATAGAATAGAATAGAATAGAATAGAATAGAATAGAATAGAATAGAATAGAATAGAATAGAATAGAATAGAATAGAATAGAATAGAATAGAATAGAATAGAATAGAATAGAATAGAATAGAATAGAATAAACAAATACACCATAACAGTAACAAAACTTTATCACCACCCCTTTCCTTTTTTTCGCTTTGTGAGCTACCTATTAGCCCATTACTCGTCGTTCGCAAGCGCATGCCTACGGTAGCTGAAACTGTTGCGTTCCAGGGCCTCAAGTCTGCTATTACAATAGTGTCAAAATGGTCTATCATTGGTGTCATAATTGTCGATTTTGACAAGTTTGGTAATCTACTAATATAATGGCGTCATTATGACTTTCCAATGGTCAACCACTGACACTCCATTGAAAGAAGTGACATAGAATGGTATCTAATCTCGTACATATTGACAAATGAATATTTGAAGTTTGCGGTAATCTGCTAAAACTTTGACAGTTTATTTGATCAGTGTTTTACCATTAGAACGTTATTGTGCAGTTATTGGTTTTAATATGCTCGAAATTATCATTCTACCACAATTCTATTACAAGACCATTGACCGATCAATGATCGATCATTATGAATTAGCAGATTACAAACTTTTAGCAAAATGACAATGGGATCGTGTTGGAATGACGAATTTATAAAAATAGCAGACCAGGACCCCGGAGTTTCTTTTCGGACTACCCCTGATTTTACAAAGGTCTAGAACATTGTTTTAAGAGGGAGGAATAATTATGATATCTGACTCGCAGATTTACTTGTCTAGTTGAACTAAGTCGATTTCACAGCGGCTATTACACGAACTACCAACGGATTATCGGAAGTGCGAATTCAACTTTGGAACTTTCTCCGACGGGAAGTGACTTCGGTGCTCCGGCACAATGGCATACATTTAACTTTGTGAGAGATTTATTTGAATATTTAATGCAACGTGTTCCCATTACTGGGGAAAGGATTGTAATACTGTTGTAAGAATAAAAGGGTAGAAATAAGATGTCTTGTAAGTATAAAAGATATTGTGTAAGAAATACCCTTTAAACGATGTTTTTCTTGGTTGTAATGACAAGTATATTTTTGGTTCTTTGTGAATATATTAACAATTCCACATGAAAATGAAAGCTTTGCTGGTCTATTTTATTTTCCTTTTCATTTCTTCTATCACAGAAGAAGCCCAAAATATCTTAAAGTAGAAAGGCCTCAACAAAACAAAGTTCACTAACAATAAACAGAATAAAATCCTACCCCGAAGTCCCCACTATAGCTAAAAGCATTTTAGCTTACTTTCAAAGTTGGTAAGTAAATAATAAAATTTCCTACCGTTAATTTTCCGTCTCGTCGCCGTCGTTGGGCCACCTAAAAACTTCGTCTTATCGGTCTTCAGAAACTTCGCCCATGGGCCGTTCAATCAATGGACTGACTGGTGTTTTTAGTGGATGTTTGTGAATAGTTTTTCTTTTAGTTCTGACAGAAAGATTATGTTACTGAGTTTTGAGTGGAACTTTGTGAACTTTGGAAAGTGTTGGATACAACTGATTCTTGTGTTCAAGTAAACTTGCTGTGATAGAGGATGATATGATGATGGGCATAATGGATTTTATTGGCGCAGTGGTTGAGCGATTGGATTCTTGGTGACATTTGTAGACTTTTGACAGTCGTTTTGGGTAGAAATAATTAATTAAATGTGACACCAGTTTCACCAGAGGCAATCGTGTTACCATGTAACTGGTGACATGGTTGTCGTAGTAGTTGAGATATTGTGAAAGACTGTTTCATTAGCCTTATGTTAGACAAAAAGTGATATCGAGTGAATTACTCTGTAGTATCCCGGAATTTTAGTTGGTATTGCAATACTGTCATGTCACGAAAATCACGTAAAGCCGTGCAATATAGCCCTCCAGCATCCCGGTGAAATACACCGTTAAATTTTAATCGTTTTAATCCCGTGGTGGTTCGATCCGGTACATGAAACACTATTGATTTGTGGAGATTAAATGAAAAAATAAAGTACCTTTTTTCAAAACTCATATTAATTTACGCAAGTACGAAATTAATTTCTTTAAGAAAACGTCAGCTGAGCCAGTTCAATGACCTATAGGTATTAGTCGGCGTTGCGTACAAACTACCTACAGGTCATTGAACTCGCTCAGCTGACACCGTGGTGTCAGGGTGAAATATAACAATTAGTCCTGCGCCTGACCTCTCTCCGGTCATATCAGATTTTCGGCCCATCAGACTATGTGAGTGAAAAAAATAGAGAGTGCACCTGTGTTTGCGCATAAAAAAAAAATGCAAAAGGTTATAAAAATAAAATTGAGTGACATAGGTACAATACAATAAATTATTAAAAATACATTAAAAGGTTCAAGATAAACTCTTCACACTCACTCCAACACACCCACTCACACAGCACACCACTACTAGGCTTAAATGGTACTAGCGTTTTATTCTGTTTGTTTCTGAGGCATAAATGTTTAGATAGTAAATTGTAAATCCTTAATTGGCTGTAACATCAGTTTATATTTAAGTAAAATTTTTGTTAAAGAGCTGTGGATTTTGTGAATAAATAAATAAATAAATAAAACTAAACAGGCATGCAAAGAAAGGAAGAAAAATAAAGAGAAAAGAGACCAAGAATTAATTGTTAAAATGAAAGACGATGCTATTGATTTATGTATTAGGTAATAACCTTACAGACCTTCCAAGCCTGTTTGCTTTCTTAAATGAATTGCCATCACTTCATCTTTTTCTTTAGCGTGACATACTTAATATGACTAAAGACGACCAAACTTCCGATTTCTGTAAATATCAAAAATAATTTTAAATTGATCATCAATCAATCAAGTACGTACAATATTTCCAATAAAACATTGATTGAAAAACCTCCTCGCTGTACCAATAAAGCGACAATAAATACCAACGATACATTAATAACACACGCGTCCCTACACAACAAAGTATCAGCACGTAAAACAAATAAGTACCGTAAAAATCAGTCTTTCGAAACACCGACGATTCCCCACATATTTAAAATCCACACGATTTATATCAATTAATCAGTCCACAAGCGCAATCTGTTATCAGTCCGGCAGAAAGAAATCTGGCGGGGACATATTTTTTTATTGCCATTTAGGGGTGGACCCAAATCGGGCTTTTTAAAACTGTCATTAATCATAACCACAAAGCATCTATTGTCCTAGAGGATCGCAATACATTTATCATAAGCGATTCAGTTGAAACAGACCACAATGGTAGTAACGATTTATGAAATCTCACATATCCTTCATATGGTTTTTATGATAGCCGTTCAGGCATAACTGGTCTGAAAGAGCATTATGAATGTTTAAGGGTATTTTGGGTCACTTTTTAGGTGACCGAAAATGTAAAAGTTTTATTAATTAAATTTTTTATACTACAAATTTGTTTAGTTTGAAATAAGCCCATATTATTTGTTTATTTAACCAGAATGATAAAATGCTAATTACTTTAATCACATTAGATACAGCACATTAAAGAAAAAATAACACAGATATATAAACTAAACTTCTTATTCAGTCTTCTCGGAAATTACTTGACATTCTACTGACTGAATGTCAAGTAATTTCCGAGAAGACTGAATAAGAAGTTTAGTTTATATATCTGTGTTATTTAATACGAGTATCTCTTTCCATTCATCAGCGAACACATCTAGTCCAGGACTGGATTCAAGAAGAGCGTTAAGTGCAATCAACATTCACAAAATGCCTGATATATGTCGCGTAACCTTGCGGCAACCAGGCACTATATATATAATTATGCCATCTTATCCAATAATAGTTAATAATAATAATAATTTATTCAAATACATTTACAAAATTATGAACATTAAGCAACAGTAACAAGGTTTCCTATTACAATAATGATACAATTACAGTGCTTAAAAATATTGTAAAACTAAAATATCAAAAAGAAAGTACAATTAGGAGTGGTTTGGAATTGCATTATTTGATAGTGGACCGCCCGATCTAGGTTAATTTAAACCTGTGTTTCAGGCCATCACTTTACAGTCTAGTTTCATTGCGACAATAAAAATTTAAAATTAGAGTAAAATTATTATAAAAAAATGTTCTACTGTAATAAACGACTACGATAACTAAGCATATGGTACAATAATACCTAAAAACTATATCTATGAAATTATACAAAAATAAACATTAACGAGTCCATTATGACAAAATTTCTAAAAGTTGTTCTGTGTCTGCGTAATTGAGTGACACTAAGTATTCTGACAACATCTTGTTACATGTTTTGTAACTTATACTATAGAAACTTAATACTTTGTTAAGCCTATTATATAGAAAAGGACCTAAGAACACGTAAAAACGCTTAGTAAAGGCATGTCTGGTTTGAGGCTTTATGCAAACCAAGTCCTTTCTTCTCTTGTCCGAAGGTGGAGGGACAAAAGGCAGTGCAGTATGCTGATGTAGTACTATGTTTAAAATAAATAATTGCCGCACTGTTAGCACTTTACATGCTATGTACAGCTGGTGCGTAGGAAATCTAAAAGGGCGAAAGGTAGCAACCTTGAGAATTGCTCTTTGAGCACGTTCTAACGGGAGTAAAATGGTTTTAGCAGCCCCGCCCCAAGAAGTTATGCAATATGTAAGAATGGATTGACACAAAGCCAAATAAACCTGTTTTATTAATTTGTAGTCGGCTATGTCACGCAAATTTTTAAGGAATATCAGTTATAGGGAACATAAATTTTGCACAGCTCCCTATGCAAACTAGGCAAGTCGATGGTCAGCTGGTGTCTTGCATTACAGTACTTCAAATGTATGCAATTGTAAGTACAAAGTACCTAAGAAATCCTAATAAACTTATAGCATTAGAAGGAACTGCTATAAATGTGTTTGAAGTTGAAGTAGATGAAGTTAGTATTCGTAACAAATTAGTCTTAGTTGACTGCTAAAAAGAACTTACAACAGCTAAATATAGTCCAATAGAGATAGAGATAGACTAGAATAAGAGTTAAAAGAAACTTCTATAAAAGTATTTGAAGTTAAAATATATGAAGTTGGTAACTGTACCAAAATAGTCATAGAAGTCATTCTAAAAAGAACTTACAACAGCTATATATAGTCCAATAGAGATAGAGATAGACTATAATAAGAGTTGAAAGAAACTTCTATAAAAGTGTTTGAAGTTAAAATAGATGAAGTTGGTAACTGTACCAAAATAGTCATAGAAGTCAGTATAAAAAACTTCCAAAAATTAATATAGTCCAATAGAAATAGAGTAAATTAGAAACTAAAGATTTCAATAAAGACAAGATATCTTGAATGTGTAATAGTTACGAAAAAAATATATTGAGCTAGCAGGTACTAGTCTAGACATGATAAAAAGAAATTATTACATGAAGGAATATTTTTATTCTCTTAACATAAATATCACCCAAATATAGCACGAATACACTTATGTACATCGGACTGGAAGAAATTAAATTTTCCAGAGGACTGGGAATAAACGATAATGTTCTAAATTTCAACCTTAGAAACTAAGGTCAACGACCTATTATACGATCTTCAGGACGGAATAATAGGAGATTTGAAACGATAAACCGAACAATAATATAAGAAGACTAAATTGTGAAAACGGATATTAGGCTCAAAAGAATTTGTAATTTTGTGGAAAAATATAATATTAAGTTCTTACCAATGAACTAGCAGTTTTATAAAATGAATCACTTTCAGCTGTGACTGTAATTTAGTCATTTGAAAACAAATTTACTTTTTTATCGCTATGTCACAAAAAAAATCACGACTAGTTTTAGGGTGAGTTGCACCATTTAACTATAACGATAACAAAGCCGTTAACAGTTGTCAAATCGTCGAATTGACCAGTAGGCGGCTGTTTCACGGCTGGTTATGGTTTAGTTATCGTTATAGTTAAATGGTGCAACTCACCCTTAGGCCCGGCGCCCACTATCGGTGGGCATCGGTGCGGCTCGGTAGAGCTCGAGCGCTTTACGCCGGCTTCGAGCGGCTTAGGGCGCCTTAGAGCTCCGTCGGGCGACTTCGGGCGGCTTTGGGCGCCTGAGAGCTGCCTCGGCAGTCGTAAACACGCCTAAGGACGCCGTAGCTGATTTTGGGTAGCCTAAGAATAGTTCTGGCTGCAGAAACATCGCAGAGCAGTCACTCGTAACGTTCCGTGAAAACAGTTATGTGTGTGTATTTATAATGGTGGATAATGGTGTTGCCATCTCTATCTTGAGCACAGGCGGTTACAAAAGTTTTCGTGGATTGTTGTTATTATTATATTGTTTTGTTTTTGTTTAGTTTTTTTTAAGTTTGTTTTTGTTTAAGTGTTTATTCATAAGTTATTTTTGTAGCTTTTAGTCTCAAATTGTTTTGATATTTATTTTATTTTTACTTGGTATTAGGACATTTTTATTAGTATTTTGGTTAAAAAAAAAATGCCAATAACAGTTTTCTTTACGAATGTACATGCGCAGAAGTTCGCAGAGCCTATGTTCAGGACTGCCAAGTTATTTTGCGTCTACTTGTACGATACGATAATGAAGGCGCGTGCGGTGATCGAAATGACTGTTCTGCGACGTGTCTGATCCGAAAATGCCACCCGAGCTACCCGAAGACCGCCTCGGCATCCTTAGCCATGCTTACGGCTGCCGAGGCCGCCCGAAGTTGCCCGACGGAGCTCTAAGGCGCCCTAAGCCGCTCGAAGCCGGCGTAAAGCGCTCGAGCTGTACCGAGCCGCACCGATGCCCACCGATAGTGGGCGCCGGGCCTTACTGTTGTATAGTTAAAATGTATTGAAAACCGTCGTGTGATACACATGAGTATTGATGATTACCGTCCTTGAGGCTGCTTTCTTAAGGGTCAGGTCTTTTTTTTAGGTGGGAAAATCATCTAATGACATCCTCAGCTCTTGGGTGGGGCGGGAGATAGTGTCAGACTTTTATTGACTAAAAATCCACTCCTGTTTGTTCTTTGCCATTGTTCCAGAGCCCCGGGATCTCTTTCACATCACCCATGGCTCCAGTAGGCTTCGACCCTGCTGGGCCTCTAAGGTTGTTGACAATTCCTAGATGCGCGTGTAGAACATTACGCGCCGTCGACGACTTAGGCTTTTTTTTTATGGTGGAAAATAATCATCCAATGACATCATCTGTGAACCGCATTAAGATTTTCATACAAAAATAGAAAAAAACAATAAATTTTGGGGGTCCCCATACTTAGAACTGTACGGAACCCTTCATGGGCGAGTCTGACTCGCACTTGGCCGGTTTTTTTTTTTGGTGGGAAAAAATCAACCAATGACATCCCCCGCTCTTGGGCAGAGCGGGAGATAGTGTCAGACTCTTACTGACTAAAAGATCCACCCCGTTCCTTCTAGCCTTCATACCAGAGCTCGAGCGCCCTTTTAGATAACCCTGGCCCCAGAAACCATCTACTCCCTGTGCATGCGTAAATATTTTTTGTTTCCAGTTGCTTCCACTTAAAACATAATGAGGACGATTAAAAAGTGTTCGGTGTCAATAACTGAAACAAAAAGTGTCTCCGTTCGTGCAGCGCCCAAGAGAGGCTATGCCTTACTTCTTGGTAAACAGTACCCCTAGCCAAGTTGCAAACCTGCAATCGTTAACGCTAGTAGAAAGCTTCACATGTACGGGAATGGCGTCATCTCAACGCTCAGTCACGTGGTCAGAACAAAAAAATTGGCGGCATGGCCAACTCGAAGCGTTCGACGCAAGCGAAACGGTTGTAACTTGGCTAGGGGGGCAGGCTTCATTGTCGACGATATAATCACTTTCGATCAAATAATTCAAACGCAAGCCTATGAATAAAACAGTTTTATAAAAATACAATAACATCTTTACTCAATCAAATAAAAAATAAACTAACATACACTAAAAATAAAACGTAAGCAATAACATAACCTGTAAAAAAGGGGGTCGGACCGCCAACAAAATGAAGCCCAAGTGGAACACATATAAATCAGATGGCGTGCGCGAAATCACGTTCAATCTAACGCAGCTTGTTAACGCGAGTAAACTTGTTCTCGGCTTCAATACAAATGAATAAAAGTGCGGTGTTGGTGTAAATGACGACACCGACGTCTTTACGGTTAGTGTTGACTGTTGACAATAGTTTGTCATTTAAGGCCCAAGCGCCCGAAAAGTGCCATAAAACAGTGACTTTCTGAAGCCTACTCCTCGGTAACGGCCAGGTTAATAAGTTTGAAAAAAAATTATATTTATTAAAGATTCATGAACAACATTATCAACATTTGATTTTTTCTTGCTATTAATACTTTTGTCTAAAAAAAATATTTAGCAATTTCGCAACTTTTTGCAACTTTTCCCTACTCCTTCGAAACGGCTTGGACCTTTACAAACATTTTTACACATAAAAATTGGTGGTTAAATATTCTTCAAAGTGAACATTGCATATGTAAATCAATCAATATTTCGCAAAGAAAATAGATTTAAAGCGCTTTCCGGGCGCTGCTGGCCGCAAATAAATGTACAGATTTGCATACTGCCGCCTAGGCGAGTGCGAGAGTTGCGTCCACATAATTTCGGTCAGATGGTTCAAGGAACTATAAGCCTTAATATGGCACATTTGTCATTATTTTTAGGGTTCCGTACCTCAATAGGAAAAAAACGGAACCCTTATAGGATCACTTTGTTGTCCGTCTGTCTGTCTGTTAAGACCTTTTATCTCAGGAACGCGTGGAGGTCTCGATTTGATATTAAAACCATATACTCCTCCTCCTTCTTGAAGCTGTGAAAAAATCAGACTTCTGAGTTAACGAAAATAAAAGATACGTCCGTTCGCAAGATCTTATAGGACAAGTATAGGGAAAAATCTAAAAACTGTAAAAAACAAAACATTTCTCAATTTGGAAAAATTTTCGTAACTCAATTCAAGAATTGAACTGTTTACATAGGTAAGTTTACAGTACGGAACCCACAGTCCGACTCACGATTGTTTAAAGTTATCTTCTATACATCTATACATATAAATAAAATTGGAGTGTCTGTTTGTAATATTGAAATAACTGCTTTTTACTACATGCATATGAATATATATATATATATATATATACGGTACATACACCAAAATAACATTTTTTACAATTTTTGTCTGACTGTCTGTCTGTCGGTCTGTCTGTTTGTCGGGCAATCTCTGAAATGGCTGGACCGATTTTGACGGGACTTTTTTTGGCAGGTAGCTGATGTAATAAGGAGTAACATAGGCTACTTTTATTTTAGAAAAAATAAATTCAAAATCCTCTAGTCCACGCGAACGAAGTCGCGGGCACAGCTAGTATAAACTAAATGCTTAAGTACGATTCCACCAGATGATAAAAAGTGATGCAATTGTTGATAGTGAAACATTTATTGAGATTCTATTCACTCTACCCTAAAGGATAATCGGACGGGAAGACGGTAGCAGGCAAATAGTTCCAGTCCTTTGATGTACAGTTGCCATCACGGATCTTGAACACTTGCGCAGAAGTCAAATATTCGGTCTCTTTAGTGGTGCGAAGTGCGACGCGGGAGCGGGGAGTGTCAGTGATTGGCTGGCCGCGCCATCGCGTCATAGACGTCACACCTCATTCGTTCACTGCATTGCAGCATGTTTCTAACAACGAAGACGATTGGCTCGCCAATGTATGGAATGCGCGCTCTGACGCCGAGCGTTCAAGATCCGTGATGGCAACTATACGCAGTATAAACGAGGAGGCAAAACATATAGTCCACACTCAAAATTAAAAAAAAAGATCAGCTTACCCTTCAAATCAGACAAGCAAAGTTGAAACATTGAGTATGTTTAAAAGTGGTGTTTGTGATTTTAAATTCAATTTTCAAAATTCAATGATGCTTTTTTACTTTCATCAAAATCCAGCTCGAAACTCTTTTAAGAGGAGGGCCCTTGCCGAATCGTCTATCGTCAACGTGACTATGGTTCAAAAGCTTGTAGTTTCCATCCAAGGCAATCCAACGCAATGTTTGATAAAGGGGCACCGCAAAAAAAAAGAACGCCTGAACGCTCTGTTGGCATTCAGTAAATTCTTTCCTCAGTCGAATATTTCACAAAACTTGTTCCGGGATTTTTTTTTAAACCATGATAGTTTTTGGAAAAAAGTTTCGGCATTCAGAATCTCAATTAAATGTGGAAGGTTAATAAAAAATAAATAAATAAAATATATTTCTTATACTATATAAAAATGAGTTGCATTATAAAACGCCAAAGTTTACGCAAAATGGATGACTTTCAGAGGTATAAACTGGATTAATTTTACACAAAATACCACTAAAATCACCTAGATGATATCTACAAGATATCTGTATTTTTAAAATATCTAGAGAAAGATGTGTAATGATATCATAACCACGTTGTCTGAATATTTATCTCAGGTTGGATGCTCTGAAGAACTTTTTGCTATTATTATATATTCGGAATAAGCCCATTTCAAAAATCTTCTTTGTATAATGCAGAGTAAATTTTGTGTTGATGTGTGTGTGGGTGATGACTAAAATTAATACAGCAATAATAAAAAAGTAAACAAAACAAAATCCCGATTACGACGAAAAAAAAAAAAAAACGACGCTGAAGAAGTATGAAACAAGATTTTGGGGATGCTGAAATAATCAAGGTTACTGAAGAAAAGTCGTAGTCACGCGTTACTAAAGTGTGCCTTTATAGTATGTACTAGCTTTTCGTTTGCTGTTTTGCTCCCTTCAACTGACTACTATATTCTACTCTACTCAACTCTACCCTACTCTATCCTACTTTACTCTACTCTATCTTACTCTACCCTACTCTATATTATATTAATTTACTATAACCGGTCAACTTCAAAATTTCAAATTGTTAAATTTTCAACCATACTTAATCACAGACAACATTACATTCAGTTTTCAGTTGCGTTTTGTTATACTATGTTTAATGTTACGTTCCTTGGGAACGGGAAAAATATATATCATATCTTAGGTCCGTATACTCCCGGAGGACACGGTTGAGCACACAGTCGAGGTGTGCCCTGCTTGGACGGAGCATCGCCGTGCCCTCGTGGGGGCGATCGGCGGCGGAGACCTCTCGCGCCGGGCCTTGGTTGAGGCCATGGTCCGGAGCGAGGAGGAGTGGCAGGCGGTCGCCGACTTCTGCGAAGCAGTAATGCTTGCGAAGGATGAGGCCGAACGCATCAGGCAACGGCGTTATCGCCGCCGCCGCCGCCGGGATTCTGATCCCGATTTCCGGCCATCGTAGGCGCGGGCTCGAGGACAGTGAGCAATGGGTAGATCGCTGTCCGGCCGTCCGGTAACTGTCCGGACCAAGCTCAAGTCACCAACGGTGCGCACTGTTCCCGCGCGCCTCAAGGAGTTGTCAGCAACAGCAGGGACCCGGCAGCACGGTCGAAGCCTACTGGGGACAGGGTTATCCGAAAGGGCGCTCGAGCCCCGGTATGAAAGCTAGAAGGAACGGGGTGGGTCTTTTAGTCAGTAAGAGTCTGACACTATCTCCCGCTCCGCCCAAGAGCGGGGGATGTCAAGACATGATTTTTTCCCACCATAAAATAAAAGGTCCGTATACTGGTTCTAAGCCCCACCAATTTTGAGCCAAATTGGTTCAGCCCTTCTTGAGTTATAAAAAGTGTAACTAACACGACTTTATATATATATATTATGTAGATTTGGCTTTGATGTAGTTGGGTAATAATTACAAGAATCTCTTTTGTTTGAAGCAGTGCACTACGGGCTTATTATGAAGAAGACAATTATTAGTTAGTTGAAGTGCTTCAGATAGCCTTATTAGAGCATAAAATGATGTGGCAATAATGGGCGCAGAAAGACTCTGATAAAACTGGCTACATTTTATTTATTAGCGATAAAATATTTGGTCTGTACATAGGAAATTGGCGTTTTATAAAACATGTTACTTTGAACTGTTATATCTCTGAATTTACTTGAAATTGTAAGTTTAAATATAAACTTTAAAAATAAGAGCAGTGGTGGCAAAGTGGTAACGGCTCCGACTTATGAGTTGTAGGTCGCGAGTTCAAACCCAGCCAGGCGCATTACTTTGTGTAATTTATTTCATCACCACTGCTCTCAAAACGATGAAAAAAAACATCGTGAGGAAACCGGCATGTCCTAGAACCAATTCGAAGTCATGTGATATTCACAAACCCGCACTGGGCCCGCGTGGTGGATTACTGCCCATTCCCTCTCCTAGAGAGGAGGCCTGTGTCCCAGCAGGAACATTAAAAGGCTGATTATGCTTATAATGCTTATGCTTAAAGAAACTATAAATATATTATAAAGAAAGTAATTTATAAATTCCTTGTCTGTTGTATTTTCTATAATGTCACTGTATTTTGGAAATAAAGTAACTCGTTTAATAAAACACCAATTTAATAAAGAAACCTAATTTAGTAATATTAAATTCTTAGCAGTCGGAGCAATGATAGAATATTTCAGATCAGCTCTGAATATTCTTGAATTAACATTGTTTCTTTTTTGTGGTTGGAAATCATCAAATTATCAAACTTCTCCTGCACTGGGTTGAGCGGGAGAAAGTGTGACATCTTTACTGACAAACCTCAGTCAGGTTCCTTGAGTGGGTATGGTTTTTTTTTTTTCGATGGGAAAAATCATCTTATGACAACCCCCGCTCTTGGGTGGAGCGGGAGTGTCAGACTCTTACTGACTAAAAAACCCATCGCGTTCCTTCAAGCCTTCATACCGGGGCTCGAGCGCCCTTTCGGATAACTCTAGCCGCAGTAGGCTTCGACCCGGCTGGGCCCCTGCTGTTGCTGACAACTCCTTGAGGTGCGCGGGAACAGCGCGCGCCGTCGACGACTTGGGCTTGGTCCGGACAGTTACCGGACGGCTGGACAGCGAGCTACCCATTGCTCACAGCTACCCATTGCTCACTGAGTGGGTATGGTGAACATGGTGGAGCATACGGTAGAGGTGTCTCGCAAGGATGGAGCACCGCCCTGTCCTTGTGGAGGCAATCTGTGGCAGTGACCTCTCGCGCCAAAACCTGGTTCAGGCTATCGTCCGGAGCGATTCAAATTCAAAATTCAAAATCATTTATTTCAAATAGACCATTTGCAGGCAATTTGAATAGTCAAATGTCAGTCAGTCCATGAAAAATGAAGCTAAATTGCACGTTCCAAAGAGTAGGTCTCTATGGAGAAGAACGTGCAAGAAACTCCATGGACACTCTTTTAAATCATATTGAGTTACATGAATCTTCGTTACATAATTCTTTTTGCTTCTATTATGTGAGCACAACGTAGATAATAAAAAAATTTAAAAAAAAAAATGCATTAAGCCACTGGCAGCTAAGAGATGACCTCCGGCGGGATCTCATGGTGAAATGGCGTCAGCGACTATCGCAACCCAGTGCTGGGCACGCCACAATCATGGCGGTAAGTCCCCTCTTTGAGGCGTGGCTGGAAAGACCTCACGGCGTCCTTACCTTCCGCATGACGCAGGTCCTCACCGGACATGGTTCGTTCGGGAGTTTCCTGCACCGGATTCGTGCGGAAGTGACGCCCGGGTGTCGCCACTGTGCGGAATGCCCGGAGGACACGGTGGAGCACACAGTCGAGGTGTGCCCTGCTTGGGCGGAACATCGCCGTGCCCTCGTGGGGGCGATCGGCGGCGGAGACCTCTCGCGCCGGGCCTTGGTTGAGGCCATGGTCCGGAGCGAGGAGGAGTGGCAGGCGGTCGCCGACTTCTGCGAAGCAGTAATGCTCGCAAAGGAGGAGGCCGAACGCATCAGGCAACGGCGTTATCATCGCCGCCGCCGCCGCCGCCGGGATTCTGATCCTGATTTCCGGCCACCGTAGGCGCGGGCTTGCGGACGGTGAGCAATGGGTAGCTTGCTGTTTGGCCGTCCGGTAACTATCCGGACCAAGCCCAAGACGTCGACGGCGCGCACTGTTCCCGCGCGCCTCAAGGAGTTGTCAGCAACAGCAGGGACACTATCTCCCGCTCCGCCCAAGAGCAGGGGATGTCAATGCATGATTTTTTCCCACCATAAAAAAAAAAAAAAAAAAAAAGCTAAGAGATGACCAGTCTCGACTGACGGCATCCGTTCACGAGCATGACGCGTGCATCAGCCCCACTCAGCTCAACCATTAAATTAGGAATAGCAAGATTAGGAATAGCGGTATAATGACGGTACCTTGTCAATATATCTATGAAAACATCATGTTAATTTTAGTTTTTTAGTTTTTAGTTCAAGTACTGGCACCCAGTCCTTTCGTAACGCACAAGGCAAACAACAAAACAACTAAAATTAATTGTATATACCAGAACGTTCGGGGAATTAAAACTAAGCTCTGTCAATGGCGAAATAATCTGCAAATAACTGAACAAGATCTGATAGCGGCCACCGAGACGTTTCTAGATACCTCTGTTGAAGACTCTGAGCTACTGAACAGCGATTGGAATGTGTTACGGCGTGACAGAGGTACACCTTGCGGTGGTGTGCTGCTCATGGCGCGCGCACCTGTCGTTCTGCGCCGACGACCTGAACTTGAAACTGACAACGGTGAGGACCTTTGGGCGAGTTTCACGTGGCATGGCCGCCCTGTGTTTGTGTGTGTTGTGTATATAAAACCAAGTGCGACGGACGACGACTATATGAGATGGTTCACTAAAGTAGAAAGTTTTGTCAATGATTTGAAAGGTACAGTCATAATCTTTGGTGATCTTAACTTAAATAGCGCTCCTTTAAATATTAATAGTTATTATTGTTATTTCTTAACTTTTTGTAATTTGTGTGAAAGGAACAACGTTCAAAATTTGCATGGGAGTATGTTAGATGTTGTTTTAGTAAAGGAGAGCGCAAGCATAGATGAAGTGTCTGTGACAGCGACTGAAGGTTTGGTGCCCCCTGATGCGTATCATCCGCCATTGGACATCCAGGTAATGCTACAGTCATCTGGTCAATGCGACAGAATTGAACCTAGTAATATCGATCGTAAAATAGACTGGAACTTTAAAAAATGTAACTACAACCTACTCTTTGATCTACTATCTGAGGTTTCTTGGGATGCTGTTACCTCATCAAACGACGTACGCACTTGCACTCAAAATTTTTACAACATTATCTACAATCTTTTTGATACTTGTATCCCTAAAAAAACCCGAAACAATAAAGCAACTAGAAGGTATCCTACCTGGTTTACATATGATATTATTAAAGATATACAGACAAAAGTGAAACTACATTCAGCTTGGAAACGAAAAAAATGTGATTTAACATATAAAGAATTTTCAAAATTAAGAACTAACCTAAAATCTCGTATTGCCACTGCTTATGAATCTTACATTAGGTGCATTGAGGGAAACATCAAGAAAAACCCCAAAGAATTTTGGCAGCACGTAACCAACCTTCGGTCGAAAGGGGGATTTGAAACAAATGTAACCCATAAAGGGAAAACTTGCAGTGGGGTTGCGGCCGCAGAAGCTTTTGCAGAATATTTCGCGAGTGTTTTTCGAACTAATGTACCAAAATTAGATCCGGAAAATGTAACTCATCCAAGCAAATGCAATGTCAGTAATTATGTTAACATACTCAATTTCACTGAGAATGATATAAGCAAAGGGATAGATAAGCTAAAATCGAATAGTTCAATTGGTCCTGACAATATTCCTTCATGGTTCCTAAAACAGGGTAAGAAGTTTCTTACTTTACCCCTTAGCTACATCTTCAACTTATCATTAAAAACTGGAGCTTATCCGTCCCAGTGGAAGTTGTCGCGCGTTACTCCTATACCAAAATCTTTTAATAAATCATCTGTAGATGAGTATCGCCCGATAGCGATACTATCTTCTGCAGCGAAAGTTTTCGAGAATGTCCTGCACGATGGTATTTACAGCCAGGTGAAACAGCATCTTTGCAATGAGCAGCATGGCTTTCGCACAAAAAGGTCAGTCAACTCTAATCTGCTGACACTAGTTGACTCTATTTCCACCAGTCTTGATCGCGGACGCCAGGTCGATGTTCTATATTTTGACTTCCGAAAGGCGTTTGATAGAGTTAACAATGACGTCCTACTATCAAAGCTCAGTGCGATAGGCGTTGCTCCAGGACTTCTCCAGCTTCTTGCAGACTATTTAAGAGGTCGACAGCAATTTGTGAGACTAGGACTATACGAGTCACTTCCGTATCACACTCGTTCAGGAGTAAGCCAGGGTTCGGTGCTTGGTCCACTCCTCTTCATTTTGATGATCAATGACTTACCTGACGTTATTAAAAATGCCAAATGCCTCTTATACGCCGATGACTTAAAACTTTTCTACGAAATAAAGTCCGAGGCTGATTGCCTGGCCCTGCAAGCTGATATAGACTCAGTGTATAAGTGGAGTTTGGATAACCAAATGGACTTTAATACCTCAAAGTGTTATGTAATGAGTTTTGGTCGAATGCGGCGCCCATTATACTTCAGATATCAACTTGATAACGATCTTATTGCACGAACTGATGCTATGAAAGACCTGGGAGTTACATTTGACAATAAACTTACCTTTCACAACCATATAACATCCACCGCCAAGGAATCTTTTAGGCGTCTTGGTTTCGTCTTAAGAAACTGTCGCGATTTCCACAGTCCCCATGTCATCAAACTTGTTTTCGGAGCTTTAGTCCGTAGCAAGCTTGAGTCAAGTGCTTGCGTCTGGAATCCCTTTGAAAAACAATATGCTTTAACTCTAGAAAAAGTGCAAAAAGCATTCCTAAGGAATCTCTATAAACGTCTTTATGGCTATTATCCTTTTTTATATCCCACGAAATTTTTGCTTGGTTGCTTGGGCTTCAATTCCTTAGAAGCTAGACGGTCGCGTGACCAGATGATTGTGGCATTCAAAATACTTAGGGGAATTATAGATGCTCCTGATCTACAAAACCTTATCTGTAAATTGTATGTACCAAACCACTACAACCGTGGCAGGAAACATCGGCTCCTGGCAGTTCCGACGTGTCGAACAGTTGCACATTCCAAATCGCCCATACCGCGGACACTCTCTGCGCTTAATGCTCTCCTTAACAAAAACACAGAATTTGATATGTTTGGGGAAGAATGGAAGACGATACTGTCAGAATGTATGAAATTCTGTGAGACGAATGCATGACTGTGTCTACTATTTATTAAATAAATAGTGTCTACCACTAATGTCCTGTGCGACATATGACTTGTCTGTGTTCTTTTTAATATTTTATTGTTTTCTCTTTTTGTGTTGTGTTTAAATAGTGTAATTGGTTTCGGCCGTTCTATTTGAATTAAATAAATAAATAAATAAATAAATAAATAAATCATGTATGTTAGAAAAAATCTTCATCTTTTTAGCAAAAGAGGCGATAGACATAATTATGTTACAAGAAATAGGGATCAATTAGTTCAACCAGGTTTCAGACTGGCTAAAGTGGCCTCTTCTTTCATGGGGTACTGTTTGAAATGTTATAATAAAATACCACCCCAAATATTAGAACTCAATGAAACGAAATTTAAATCTTGTATTAAACGCACACTATGCAGGCAAGCATATTATAAGTTGGAGGATTATATTCAAGATAAAAATGCTTGGCTCAATGCTGGTCCAGCTCCACTACCACTAGGGCGTACTAATTAGTTGATTAGTTGGAAACTAATATTATTATTTTTTAATTTGAAAGACACAATTGCATTGTATAATGTAGAAGCACTTTTTCCAAGTTTGTGAATGTGAAGCACCATGGAGCATTTTTATTAGGTTACACCTTTTTTTTTGACATTACGAGCATGGCAGTTGAGAGTTTGTCATGCTCACTCAAATGTCTCGCTGTTGGTGGCACGTGTTATTGGGTCGTTCAGTTCCCTTCAAAATGGTTGAGCTGAGTGGGGCTGATGCACGCGTCATGCTCGTGAACGGGTGCCGTCAGATGGGACTGGTCATCTCTTAGCTGCCAGTGGCTTAATTCAGTTTCTATCTTTTAATTATTTTACATTTTTTATTTCATTATCGACATTATGCTCACATGATAGAAGCAACAAGTAATATGTAACCAAGCATTATATGTAACACATAATATGATTTAAAAGAGTGTCCATGGAGTTTCTTGCACGTTCTTCTCCATAGAGACCTACTCTTTGGAACGTGCAATTTAGCTTCACTTTTCTTGGACTGACCGACATTTGACTATTCAAAAGTGCCTGTAAATGGTCTATTTGAAATAAAATGTTTTGATTTGATTAGCACGCGGTCGCCGCCTTCTGCGATTCATTAACGCTAGCGAAAAAGAAGGCCGCACGTTCAAGGGAACGAACATCTTCACGCCGCAGCCACTGAGACCCTGACCTCAACTACCAGCCACAATAGACGCGGGCTTGCAGACGTCGAGCAATGGGTAGCCCGCCGTCCAGCTGTCCGGTAATTGACTGAATCGTGCCCAAGTTGTCGACAGTACGTCACTACGCACTGTCGACAACTTGAGCGCGTGGATTACTATCCACACGCTTCTCAAAGAGATGTCTTCCTTGAAGACATCTCTTTGAGGAATTGAATTGAATTGAATTGGCGTAGCTACGCCCGTAGCCTTAGAACGCAAAGGACAACTGAAGGACACAGTTGTGGTTTTAGTCAGTAAAAGTCTGACACGCCCTCTATCGAACAATGTCAAAATCCTGTTCTAACATGAAGTCTTCCCCGAAGAGATGGATTGATACTAGGTAATCATCCAAAGGCCACAGTATTAATGTCCATTCTCTGACCAATACAATAGAACAAGTCCATTCATGTGCACGGAATTAGCCAACGTCATTGAATAGCTATTGACAAATTAATGCTGGACATTGCTGGTCTTATGATATTGTGTCCTGTTTCATAGAATTGCAGGAATTATTGGTATTGTTCTGTTAGTACATTCGTAGTTTTGGATAGATAGAAATTCTGATTTCTGAAAATTGTTTAACTGAACGATATTTTAACATGTAAGTCCTAAAACTTATACTGGATCCTTAGCCCTTACTCGTTGTGTGTCAATGTCTCTGAGACACGGTGTATAATTGGTGAAGCAATAGATTTTTTAAGCCAACGCACTTAGGTTAGTTACCCTTGAGTACGCCACCACCTTGGACGCCACAATCGCGGCGTTAAGTTCATAACTGACATGAGCTCATGACTTATTTGACATCATGGTATATGCTACTGAAAATTTTCTTACTTTAGCTTTTTAGGTAGGAAATCATCCAATAATGAGTTTTGGTAGCTTCTCCCGCCACTCTTATGTTGGTTCTTTGTCTTGCATTTCAGGGCCCTGGGTTTACTTTTAAGAAGCGAATCCATGGCCCGGTAGACTGCAACCCTACTGGGTCCTATGATTTTGCTGACATCTCCCTGAGGCACACGTGGAACACTACTCCGCGCTGTCAACGATTAGGACTCGGTCCGTACGATTACCGGACGGCTGGATGGCAAGCTACCTTTCTTACTCTAGCTAAGACGTCATCACCGCTGCCGCACACAAATCTCTGCCGAGATCTCATGGTGGTATGAAAACAGTGAATGTCGTAACCCAGTGCTGGGCACGCTGTTATTGCGGTGGTAACGCCCCTCTTTGAAGAGTGGCTACAGAGGCATCACGACGTCTTCACTTTCCGCATAACGCAGGTCTTCACCGGACACTATTGTTTTACGAAGTTCCTGTGTTGGATTCGGTGGAAAAAAACGCCAGTGTTTCACTGTTATGCGGATCGCTCGGAAGACACGATGGAAGTTTACTCCGCTTGGGCAACTAACATCACCGTGTTCATGTGGGGACGTTCGTCAGCGGCGTTTTCTGGCGGGCGTCCGGCCCTGATTTAAGCCATGATACGAAGCGAGAGGAAATGGCAGGTAGGCATCTGCTTCTGCAAAGCAGTAATGCTACAGAGATGGTTGAAAGCGAAAACAAGCCCCGTGCCCCGGCTTCCGGAGACGCCCTAAGCATCAAGAGCCGGTGATTCCGGCCACCACTGGCGCGGCCTTGCTGACGGGGAGCAATAGATAGTACACCGTTCAGTAAGGATCAAGGCTGGATCGATGGCATGTTACATTGCATGCATGCCTTAAAACTTAAAAAGATGTCAGAAATATGAACAAGCTGATGCCAGGGCAGCGGGGTTCCCTATACATTTGCATACAATTTTAAGACCTAACATAACTTGGCATACTTTAGTTTGTCCTAATTATATTTTCGCACAATATTATTTACGCATAACAGTTTACGCATATTTTTTTTAGCATAATTTCTATAACCATAATATTGATTAAGCATAAAATTCTAAAGCATACATTTATTAAGCATAACATTCTAAAGCATTATTTCATTTTATTCTAATAATTGTTTATAATGTTATATACATAAATTAACTAATTAAACAATAACTTAAATAATTAAATATAATATATACACTAAATGCCTAGCTAAATATGACGTCATAAAACTCCTCCACATCGCTGTCAACTGGAAGTGTGCCCAAAAGGCTGGCGGTATTGCCACGTTGTATGGCAATCTTTATTCTCTGACCGAGGTAGAAGCCAGCCCTTGGGTCACGCGAAGCGTCAATTAAGCGTTTTGACAATTCTTTAAAAAGCATATGAGCACTCGGATCCCACAGCCCGAGAGTTTCAACCCCAAACGGCTCAAAAATATAACTGCCGACGAGACTGTTATATTTCCGCCGCTTGAGGTTCTCTGCAGCTGCCGCGGCAGCACCAGCGCAGCACGATGAGCTAGGAAGATGGAATGGCGCAAGAGTATCGACACAGGTAGCATCCCACACTAAAGGCCTACCCATCTTCCAAGGAAATAAAGACATACCGTCTGGTCTCTTACCATCGTCGCGTGCCAGGCCAAGAGGTTTCAAAACAGCCGGAACACCGACGGTGACAAGGGGTCGTCGGATGATGTCGTTAATGTTCGCGTGCCGCGCTATGCGTCCCGCACTTCGACTGCATGACAGGCCGTGGTGACCGAGGCTGTTGACAACTTCGCCACAGTGGCAGTGATGAGGAGATCAACAAGGAGCACCTAGACGTAGGGCAACAGCTAAGCGAAAAGTAGTATCGTCGAACAAGGTGCCATTCGACGACGGCAGTGCGTGAAGCCAAAGACCTGACTCCCAATTTCCCACAGCCAGCAGGCGCGCACGCTCCGCAGCAGTAGCAGATGTTATGATTAGGTTTTCCTGAACTACTTTGCAGAGCGGCTCATCCCACCGTCTCAGGGAAGCTGGGTTGTTAGGTTCTAAAGCATAAATTTAAACCATATCTCCTGAACCAGGAAATACATAACATATTTGTTTTGAACAATTTTGTACGTTTTTTTCGCTGTAAGAAGCATGCAAACAAGCATATACCATGCATGCAGCAAGCATGCAACATGTAAACAAGCGTACACCAGGCATGCAAGCAAGTATGCAACATGCAAGCAATCATGCAGGATGCAAGCAAGCATGCAGCAAGCAAGCAAGCAAGCAAACATGCAGCAAGCAAGCAAACATGCAGCATGCAAGCAAACATGCAGCAAGCAAGCAAACATGCAGCATGCAAGCAAACATGCAGCAAGCAAGCAAACATGCAGCAAGCAAGCAAACATGCAGCATGCAAGCAAGCATGCAGCATTCAAGCGAGCATGCAGCATGCAAAGGGCATACTTTCTATCACGGCTCCGGCGCTAATCGTCGCAGACGGCTTTCGCTCACCACCGCAGCTTCGGCTTGGTGGCCAGCATCTCAGCTCGCTCCCAGCCGCCTGCTCCTTAACCCGCGAGCCGCCTCGCCCCTACGCGCATACGTTATTTTAAATTACACTCTAGGGGTAGTGCAAACAAGACTACGTGGAGTCGTTTTTGCAGCAATTCGGTTCTGTCACTGAATTTATTTTCGTTATTCCTATTAACTGTATGCCTAAATATTATTATGCTAATAGTCATTAGGCCTAGTAACGTTGTGCGAATTAAGTTTATGCCAAAAAAAAAAATAGCCTTCAAGATAATTATACCAACATAAAACGTATGACAAAAAAAAAAAATGGCAAAGTATTATTATGGCAAAACAAATTATACCAAAATCGTTATGCCAAAGTATATTATGAAAAAGAATAATATGCGAAAAGAAGGGATCCCGGGCAGCGGTACTACGTGAAGGCAAAAACAACTGATACAATACAGGTAGATTTTAGTCAGTAAAAGTCCGACAATCCTTGTAGCTCTACCCATACTTAGAGAAGTAATAATGATTTTCTACGTATTAAAAATAATAGTAAGTTACTCTAAAAAAGTATCAAATGTACAGTAAAAAATCCGACATATTTAAATCATATCGATAGAATTTAAGCCAGTATAGGTGTTAGGTTAATACGTCATATATTGCAATAATGTAATCAACTGATAAACCTGTTATCTACCGCATTACCACTAAACGTAATTTTGGTAATTGAATCTGCTTAACGCGTCAACCATATTTTGTGTGTACTCGCGTAATGGTTTATTAATGCGTAAAATCAATGGGAAACAGAAGAAATATCATTAACATTAATGCTATAAAATCGAGAATTTGTATGTATTTGAATTTTGTATGAAACTCAAGGGTGGACCATGTCTTATAATAGGATAAGAATACATTTTATACCAAAAGCATGTTTCCTTGAGATAATTTTCTATTTTCACGCAAGCAAAGTCGCTAGCGGTAGCTATTTATTTTCTTCAACTCTATATTTTTTTAAGTTCCATTGCTATGTCTAAGGAGTATCGTAACTGGATTGTGAAGGTCTGTCAGTAATTCCATGTAAAGCACAGTTGTGTTTTACATGGAATTACTGCCTATCAGAAATTAGCTGAGTACCTATTCAGCCGTTACCGATTAAACTGGAAGCTGACCCCAAACTAGTTGGGAAAATATTAGGGGTGATGTTTTTTTAGGGTTCCGTACCTCAAAAGGAAAAATCGGAACCCTTACAAAATCAATTTGTTGTCCGTCCGTCCGTCTGTCTGTCTGTCAAGAGCTTTTATCTCGAGAAAGCGTGGAGGGGTCTACCTTTTATAGCAGAACTTTTTACGTCATAATATTGTTTTGCATAACAACGGATAGCATAAACTTCATTTCGCAGAAAATCATTTCGCATACACTCAGTTGTCATACATTCAAAACTCATAATTTTGTTAGTCAGAATCATCTTTAGGCATAATGTTTATATCCATAATAATTAAAAAGCAGAACCATCATATCGCAGAAAATTCACAGTCAGAATCGTCTTTTGGCATACATTTTATATCGATAGAACAAGAATACACCATGATATTACTACTAATATCAAAACGCTAACCTAAATGCTAATTACAAAAATATTGTCGGCTTGGATGCATGTAGCATGCAAACAGGCATACAACATGCAAGCAGGCATGCAACATGCAGCATGCATGCAGCATGCATGTAGCATGCAAGCAGGCATGCAACATGCAGCATGCATGCAGCATGCAAGCAGGCATGCAACATGCAGCAGGCATGCAGCATGCAAGCAGGCATGCAACATGCAGCAAGCATTGTTTCTGTCACGGCTCCGGCGCTGCGGGGTTTGGGCGGCGCCACGCGAGCTTATCGTCACAGATGGTTTTAACGCTCACCACCGCAGCTTCGGCTTGCTGGCCGGCTTCGCCGGCTAGCCTCAGCCGCGGTGGCGGGCCTTCAAACCACCTGCTCCTCAGCTCGCGGGCTGCCCTACCCCTCCGCGCCTACGCGGGTTTAAATTACACTCTAGGGGTAGGGCAGACAAGACTGCGTAAAGTCGGTTTCGCAGCGATTCGTTTCTGTCACAAAATTTTGCAGCACAACGTATTGACTTTTTATGACACAAATTTAATTTAATATTGAAAATGCTACCAATACATGCTATATTTAGAACATTCTATGTCACTTTTGCAGACCATTCGATTTTAAATACATTGCACGTAGGTTATCTAACCATTCGACAGCATAAATTTACTTTATTTAAATTATCAGTTTTATTCCATTTATTATAAGTTTTTGATGTTTTGAACACTAATTTTTACAAGAAGATACATCTATTTTAATTTTTGATGTTCAAATATGCACCCATACCAAATAATCGTATCTCTAAATAATTGTTACTTATGCTAAACAAAATTATGCATAATATTAATTATGGCAAAGGTAATTATGCGAAACAAAATTCTGCCAAGATAAAAGTATGCCATTGTAAATTCGGACACGTAAATATTCTGCCAAACAAAAGTTATGCCAAATAATTTTTATGCCTTAAAAATATTCGATTAAATAAGATTATAATAATAATAATAATAACCTGGCAACCCACTGACAACATAAGTCAAATATTTTCTTATCCCGTTTAAAAATTTAAATAAATTATAGTTTTATCGGCAATTCAGACAAATTATATCCAAAGCAAAGCCCTCATCATAAAGAAACAAAGAAAACCTTCAACTAAAAAAACAAACCACAAGAAATAGAATATTTTAAAGAAATAAAATACAAGCAGACAACATGACATATGTCAACGACGTGACACCAAATAAATTAATAGAAATGAACAAATGGGATGAAATGATAAACTGACGAATGTTGACAAGAACAGCTGCACGACGCGCACGACATCCACCCCCGGGCTCGTCGCTCAGCTCCGCCTCGCCGCCGCCGGACCCCGGATCACCAGTGTCACCGGCGGCTGCAGTTGCGTCGAGTTCGAGCGACGAGTATTTCTCCCCGCCGACGTCGCCAACACCTGTACGCCGGCCGGGGAGAGGCCGGCCACCGAAGAGCATGGGACCTAGGGGCCAACCGGCCCCGAGCCGGGTCCCCGCTGCCGGTGGTTGTGTGCAGCGCATGAGATGGACTCAGTCAATGAACGAGAACGTCATGCGCGCATATTACGGGTCTACAGAGGGGGGAACTAAGCTCACTGCGTACCGTGAAAGGATGCTGTCTCTTTTTCAGGTCCTGGAACCAACCGTGAACGTCTCGGCTCAACGATTGTCGGATCAGGTGCGGGTTATCCAACGCAACCACAGGTTGGACGACGCTGCACTTGATCGGCTGCGCTCAGAGATACTGAGCAACCAAATCGTCTCGACATCTACGCAAACACAGACCGCGGCAACGCCGACTACTAACGCAATCTCGCCGCGGTCCGACCATAATAATGATGATGCAGATGATAGGGTTGTCACAGTAAGTAGCCAGTGCAACGAAAGATTGAGGAGCGCACTGGAGGATGCGTTGTGCGAGTACATGTCGACTCCGACTGAGCTTAGGCCTCGTTTGCCGCGGTTACCCATGCACAAAAAAAATAGGGCGCTGGTGTGTGCCTTGGACTCGTTGCTCAAAAATATCTTTGAGAGTAGCGAGAACCTTATTGATACGCACTCAATCTTGTATTGTGGGGCTGTTGCGGCATGTCGTTTAGCCAACATTAAGTTTCCCAATATAGATGGAGCTATTCGACCGAAATCTGCTGTACCAGCCTGGCAATGCAGGATTGAGAGGCGTATCGGTGAGGCCAGGGTACTCATCGGCAAACTACACTGCTTCAGGGAGGGTAATACACGACCACGAGTGATGCGCTTTGTGAGACGGGCGTTTTTGGGGACAGGTATTAGTCCTCAAGGATACATGTCTCGTGTCACAGAGCGCATCGACTTCCTGAAGCAGAAAGTTTGTGCATGGGCGAGCCGCATTCGGCGGTATAAGCGGCGAGTTGACCGGTACTCACAGAATCGCATGTTCCAGAGCGATGAGAGGTGGGTGTACAGAGCTTGGGAGCGGCCTGAACACAGTGTGATTGACGGGTGCCGCCCGGATGATTTTGCCACGATTACGTTCTGGCGAAACATTTGGTCGGTACCTGTCAGTCACGCTGAGGGTGGCTGGATGCGTGACGTCGAGCGTGTGTGTGAAGCTATACCAGAAATGGAAAAAGTTACCATCACCCCAGAGGATGTAGCCAAAGCAGTTCGTCCGTTACCGAACTGGAAATCACCGGGACCGGACGGACTGCAAAATTTCTGGCTGAAATGGTATAGCAGCTCACACGCGCTCCTGGCGTCGCAATTCCAGTCAATCTTAGAGTCTGGGTCGCTACCAGAATACCTGACAACTGGCATTACCCACCTGCTCCATAAGACAGGTAACCCCGAGGATCCCAAGAACTATAGACCAATTACATGTTTGTCAACGGTCTATAAACTTCTTACATCCATCCTGAGAGCAAAAATTAATATACACATAGAGAATCATCAGATTATTTCTCCCTCTCAGAATGGATGTAGGAATGGGTCCCGGGGTACCAAGGAGCTACTCCTCATAGACATGGCCATAAGCCAACAGACTCGTCGATCCCGCAAGGATCTGTCGACATGTTGGATAGATTACAAGAAGGCCTACGACTCTGTTCCACATACATGGCTCATGAGGGTGCTGGAGTTATACAAAATAGATATAACTTTACGCACCTTTCTTGAGTCATGTATGAGGCAATGGAAGACGGTCCTTCGCTATCCAGGATGTCGACCGATCCAGGGGAACGATGAGCCTATTTGGATTAAACGGGGAATATTTCAGGGCGACAGTCTGAGCCCGCTTTGGTTTTGCTTAGCCCTGAATCCTCTTAGCACATTGCTGGAGGATTCAGGACTAGGCTATCGGTTGAGAAGAGGTGGTCAGGTCATATCTCACCTTCTTTACATGGATGACCTGAAACTCTTTGCCCCCAGCACTTTGCAACTGATGGAGCTACTGAAGGTAACTGAAACTTTCAGTAGTGCCATCAGGATGGAATTTGGTGTGGACAAATGTGCAGGCATGCATGTAAAGCGAGGGGAGATTATGGAATCCGAGGGAATTCAACTCCCGGATTCCATACACCTTAGATCCCTTTCCTCGACCGAAACCTATAAGTATTTGGGTATGTCAGAAGCCTTAGGCATTAACAATGCTGACATGAAGCAATCGCTGAAGGAGCGCTTCTTTGGCCGCCTGAAGAAGGTATTAAATAGCCTTCTGTCGGGCGGAAATAAGGTGCGCGCCTTCAACGGTTGGGTCATGCCGGTTTTAATGTACTCTTTTGGCATACTCAAATGGACTCAGACCGAACTTGACGCCCTGGATAGGCGAGTTCGTACATTGCTGACGGCAAATCGGATGCATCACCCACGATCCTCGGTGATGAGACTGTACATCCCGCGGAAGTGTGGAGGTCGAGGCTTTTTAAACGCAAAGACCCTGCACAACCGCGAGGTGTGCAGTCTCAGAGAATATTTTCTTAAAACCGATGTGGGTATGCACCGAGATGTGGTCGCAGTGGACAAGGGACTCACCCCGTTATCCATGGCTAAAGAGGACTGGCATAAACCTGTAATAATGACTACTGATAACCGCAAGGAAATATGGAAAGGCAAGGAGCTCCACGGGCGCTTTTTCCGGGCTCTTCACGAGCCTGATGTAGATTTCTTGGCGTCCGTGGCCTGGTTACGTTTCAGTGACCTCTTCGGGGAAACTGAAGGTTTTGTCTGTGCGATTATGGACGAAGTTATCCTAACGAACAACTACCGGAGATATATAATGAAGGACGGGACGGTTGACGTGTGTCGGGCATGCCATCGTCCGGGTGAGTCTATCAGACATATTATCTCTGGTTGTTCTCGTCTGGCTAACGGCGAGTACTTGCACAGGCATAACCAAGTAGCCAGGATTCTTCACCAGCAACTTGCTTTGAAGTACAACCTAGTGGACTCTGAGGTACCGTACTACAGGTATGTGCCCGACCCAGTTCTTGAAAATGACCATGTCACGTTGTACTGGGATCGGTCTATCATTACTGACCGGACTATTGTAGCCAATAAGCCGGACATAGTGGTGATAGACCGATTAGCGCGCCGTGCAATGATAGTCGATGTCACCATCCCGCATGACGAGAATCTCGTGAAAGCTGAGAAAGAAAAACAAATAAAATATCTTGACTTAGCACACGAGGTTGTCGACATGTGGAATGTGGACTCGGCTATCATTGTGCCGATTGTTGTGACCGCTAATGGTCTTATAGCCAAAAGCTTCGACGACCATCTGTCGAAGCTATCGTTGCACGGGTGGATCAAGGGCCTGATACAGAAGGCAGTACTCCTCGATACGGCTCGCATTGTGAGGAGGTTCCTGTCTCTGGAGCCCTAACCACCGGTAGCTTGGACCCTGCTCCCGACACCGGTGGATAACTATATTTTTATATTTTTAAATGTTTTTTTTTTCTTTTGTATAATTTTGTTAAAAAATATTTAAAAATGTAATTTTATATGTAAAAAAAAATGAATAAAGAGAATAATAATAATATCCGGTAGCACCGCGGAACCCAAAAACTATCGGCCGATTACGTGTCTGCCGACAGTTTATAAGGTTCTTACATCCATTTTGAGAGCAAAGATTAACCACCATGTTGATAATAACGCTATCATGTCTGCCTCTCAAAATGGATGTAGGAATGGGTCCCGTGGTACGAAGGAGCTACTCCTCATCGATATGGCCATTAGCCAACAGGTTCGGCGTTCCCGAAAGGATCTGTCGACATGTTGGATAGACTATAAGAAGGCCTATGACTCAGTTCCTCATACATGGCTCATGAGGGTGCTGGAGTTGTATAAAGTTGATGCAACTCTTCGCACCTTCCTGATGTCATGTATGAGGCAATGGAGGACGGTCCTTCGCTATCCAGGATGTCGAAATATCCAGAGGAACAGCGAACCGGTAAGGATCGAGCGAGGTATATTCCAGGGTGATAGTTTGAGTCCGCTTTGGTTCTGCCTAGCTTTGAATCCTCTGAGCACATTGCTGGAGAATTCAGGCCTAGGCTATCGGTTGAAGAGAGGTGGTCAGGTTATATCTCACCTTCTTTATATGGATGACTTGAAGCTCTTTGCCCCCAACAATCTGCAACTGATGGAGCTACTGAAGGTAACGGAAACCTTCAGTAGTGCCATCAGGATGGAGTTTGGTGTGGACAAATGTGCGGTCATGCATATAAAGCGAGGGGAGATTGTGGAATCCGTGGGTATCCAACTCTCGGATTCCATACACCTGAGATCCCTCTCTCCAACCGAAACCTACAAGTATTTGGGTATGTCGGAAGCGTTAGGCATCAATGCCACTGACATGAAGCAATCGTTGAGGGAGCGCTTCTTTGGCCGCCTGAAGAAGGTACTTAACAGCCTTCTGTCAGGTGGAAACAAGGTGCGTGCCTTCAACGGTTGGGTCATGCCGGTATTGATGTACGCTTTCGGTGTACTCAAATGGACTCAAACGGAACTTGACGCCCTGGATAGGAGGGTTCGTACACTGCTGACTGCATATCGAATGCATCACCCTCGGTCGTCGGTAATGAGACTGTATATCCCGCGGAAGTGTGGGGGTCGAGGCTTTTTAAATGCTAAGTCCCTGCACAATCGCGAGGTATGCAGTCTCAGGGAATACTTCCTAGCCGCCGACGGGGGTATGCATCGTGATGTAGTAGCAGTGGACAAGGGACTCACCCCGCTCTCCTTGGCTAACGAGAACTGGCGCAAACCTGTAGTGCTTGACACTAACGTACGCAGGGAAGTATGGCAGAGTAAGGAACTTCACGGACGCTTTTTCCGGGCCCTTCATGGGCCCGATGTAGACCAACTAGCGTCCGTAGCCTGGCTGCGCGTCGGTGACCTCTTTGGGGAAACCGAAGGTTTTGTATGTGCAATTATGGACGAAGTTATCATGACGAATAACTACCGGAGATTTATTGTGAAGGACGGCACGGTTGACATATGTCGGGCATGTCACCGACCGGGTGAATCAATCCGCCACATTATCTCTGGTTGTTCTCGTCTAGCTAATGGAGAATACTTGCATAGACACAACCTTGTAGCCAGGATTATCCATCAGCAACTTGCTCTGAAGTACTCTCTTGTGGAATCGGAGGTGCCATACTACAGGTATGTGCCCGACCCAGTTCTCGATAGTGGCGATATCACGTTGTACTGGGATCGGTCCATCATCACTGACAGGACTATTGTAGCCAATAAGCCTGATATAGTGGTGGTGGACCGAAGCGAGAGGCGTGCAATGATTGTTGACATATCCGTTCCGCATGACGAGAACCTCGCGAAAGCTGAGAAAGATAAACAAAACAAGTATATTGACTTGGCTCGCGAGGTTGTCGACATGTGGGAAGTGGATTCAGCGATTATTGTACCGATAGTCGTTTCAGCCAATGGCTTAATTGCCAAGAGCCTCGATCAACACCTTAGGAGGCTCTCGTTAGGCGACTGGATCAAGGGCTTGATTCAGAAAGCAGTTCTTCTGGACACGGCTCGTATCGTTAGGAGGTTCCTTTCTTTGGAGCCCTAACCATCGGTAGCTTGGACCCTGTTCCCGATACCGGTGGGATACTGTTTTTTATATTTTTAATTTTTTTTTTTAATTGTTTTTTAAGAAATATTTAAAAATATAAATGTAACATGTTAAAAAAATAAATAAATGGAATAATAATAATAATACATTTATTTAAGATAACCAGGATCCAATATGTTAGTAGTATAAAAAACTTAAAACTAGTTTTAGTATTAATTTATTCATTTATTGCTTAAACTACTCGCCCCCTGCCTGACCCATGAATCGAGGTATCAATACTCATGTGAGCATTAATACAATGATTCATGTACAGGCAGTCCACTCTACTGGCTATCATACTTAAAACGTTGTTACGACTAGCCCGCGCTCTGCTCAGCATTGACGCGCATCGCTTGCGCAGAACAGCGTAGAAGCAATCGATGCGCGCCTCTGCAAACATACGAGACGCACTACAGTGACGGGGCAGCCGCAACATCGTCCTAAGCGCATTATTATATATTATTGTACCCGTAGGGCACTGTACGCTCTTTGAGTATAGACTGCCCACAGGCTACCGTGCCATTATCGTATTATGCCATGTGAGTTATGCCAAATAAAAATCGGAGTATCAAGATTCTGCCAAATAGAAGGAACCCAGCGTGGAGGTATCAAGTTGAAATTAAAATCATATACTCAAATCTGCGGTCCCTTCAAACTGTGAAAAAATCAAACTTCTAATTAGACGAATAAAAAAGATAAAAAGATGAGACCGTTTATGTCGCAAAAAAACGTATATTTTAATACTCTCAAAGATCGAAATTTATAGGGTACTTCCTGTTACCCAGAATCCTAAAATTTGACACAAAGCAAGGTATAGGAATAAATCTGAAAACAGTTTTGTTGTTACCTACATCACAAAAAAAAAACTTTTTTGTAATTCGGAAAAATCTTCGAGACTTGTAGTTTGCACGGAAACCTCAGTGCGCGAGTCCGACTTGCACTTGCCCAGTTTTTATTTTTTAATTATAATATTTAAAAACCAGTCCTCGCGATACGCGTCCAGATCATCCCGCCACCTCTTTCTAGGCCGACCTCGACGGCGCTTTCCTTCAATAGGGACCCACTGTGTGGCGACGCTCGCCCAGCGGTCCCTATGCATGCGGCTGACATGACCCGACTGACAGGACTGGTTTGAGACGGCGCAGGAGAAGAAAGTTTGGAAGGACTTAGAAAGACCTCTCGTCTTTGCCCAGCAGAGGGACAGCAACAGCTTGAAAAAAAAAAATTAAAAAAAGTGGATGAAAGTGAGTTTTATTGCATTTTACTTTTTTTCCCTTGGTAACAATGGATGCGAGACGTACAGGACCGGTCGTTGTGGCAAAGCTTGGGGGAGGCCTATGTCTAGCAGTGGACGTCTTTTGGCTGAAATGATGATGATGATGATGAGGTACACATGATTGATTATTAAGTTCTTAGCTCTTAAAAAAAAAAAGAGAACCAAGGTTACTGACATATCCCGAAGAATTGTCAAACTTAAGGGGCAGCGGGCAGGGAATATTGCTCGTAGAGCAGATGGACGATAGGACCGAAAGGTTCTGGAGTGGCGACCGCGCACTGGAAGACACAGGATTGGAAGGCCTCCCAAAAGGTGGAGTGATGACCTGGTGAGAGTCGCGAGAATGCGATGAATGCGAAACGCATACGATCTTTCGTTGTGGTGACACTTTTGGGAGGCCTATGTTGAGCGTTGGACGTCTTTTGGTTGAAATGATTATAATGATGATGTCTTTAAAGCTGCTTGCAAATTGATAGTATAGACTTACGTATCAAAATGAAATACCGCCTATGTACCACTACTGTACATGCATTTTAAATAAATAAATAAAATAGCAGTGTAGGTAGAGTGGGTGCCTATTCATTTTATTTTAGTCTTATAATAAAATGCAAGTTCATAGAACCGAAATTATATAGATTTTTTAATGAATGTGTACATACACTGGGGAGGTACTGTCAAGCTAGAATTATGACCAGTCTGTTCATATTACGGACACTCTATTAATTAACTGTCTCGAGGGGAAGCAAATACTTTCACGAATATAATGCGTTCGTGAGCAAAAGTGAATAATTATATGGTTCTTAATAAAACAAGGCATTTTTCGTGGAAAAAATAATAATACATTTTCATAATGTATTATTATTTTTTCACAGAAAAAATCCATGTAAAAATAATAATACATTTTCATAATGTATTATTATTTTTACATGCACAATGCAGGTGGTATTGCAAGAGTTTGAGTAAAGGGAATATTATTACACTTATATTTTGACAGCTATTTTTAAATTCTATTTATATAATAGGGAGTGAGATTATAATTATGAACCAGCAAGAGAGAGGGGGTTTTCTGACAGCAACAATCTAGGATGAGAATCTTATGACGAAATTTAATTGATTGTAAAAAGCAAACAGGCTCTATGTGCGTCGAAAATCAATGGAGATAGTGATTCAGGTCCTGGATCGGAATCCCGGCGGCGGCTGGGGCACTGTGAGCACCGTGCCTGACACGGTCGGCCTCCTCCTTTGCTGGCATTACTGCTTCGCAGAAAGAGGCGACCGCCTGCCACTCCTCCTCGCTCCGGACCATGGCCTGTACCAAAGCACGACGCTAGAGACCGCAGCCGCTGATCGCCCCCACGAAGGCACGGCGATGCTCTGCCCAAGCGGTGCTTGTGAGGTCCTGTGACATGCAAAAGTGAGGACGCCTTGACTTCTCTATAACCGCTCCTCAAAGAGGGGACTTGCCGCCATGTTTTTGGTGTGCCCGATCAGTCTGCCCTTGTCCAATGTCTTCTGGGTTGATAACAACATTTCAGAACCTTTCGGATATTGAGCGCGTGGCAATGCCTTACATTTCTGATTTGTCGATTCCTATTATCACTAGAATGACATTCTATTAGAGCCTCAGCGATAACTAAGAAAAATCTTTTTGAAAAACTCAAGATTAAAATCAACTTTCAAAGCAGAACCAAAATAGGAAAAAGCTATACCTATTTATTTCGCGATTGCGAATTTGATTACGCCTCATTTCATTTGAAGGCCTCGCCTGTAGTTACGCTTTGATTTCTTGAATAAAACCTTGTAATTTTTTTCAGGGCTTTGTATAATTTCATCATTGAATATATTTTGTTATCTAGATTGAATAATTAGCTTGCCTTGTGTTTTTACTAAATAAAGAAGTCTGGGTCTAAACAATGTCTAGATAAAATGAAATAAAATATTGCATGTTAGCAATTTTTTTTGTCCTGGTATATTAGCATTAAATAATTAATATTTTAGAGACTGTAGTGCCGGCTCGAGATATAGGCTTCTGGAATCCTGCGTGTATGACATTTTAATTATTTATATTTACTACACTGTTGTTACATAGTCCATCAAAAACTGTGTTAAACAATTTAATTATTTTCTTATATATCATATTCTGCTACTGAGAGTGGCTTCGCTTGAGTGATAGTAAATAATTATGTACATCAAGTTTCATCGAAATCCGTTCAGCCATTTCAGCATGAAGAAGTAACAAATTATATATGCACAGACACACTCATAAAACTTTCACCTTTATAATATTAGTATGATTTGTGTGAAGTAAAATGTAAATTTCTTATCTCAATCAAGAAAATCAATATATGGATAATAAGATACAGCATACACTTTTTCCCTTCTTAATAAAATTATCTAAATAATTCACATTTTCTTTTCAGTACCCTAAGCCAAGCCCAATTTTATTTCTCAATACTATCAAGGAAATAAAATCCAAATCTCGTCTCAAATTCATAACCTACTTAACTCCAGTAGGCATCACTTACGGAGTAAACACTTTAACCTCGGACCCATTTCTCATACGCACCCAAAACTTGTGAACACAAAAAATCAGGAGTCAATCGTGGAATGCAATAAATAAAACCCTCAAGTACCCTCAACTGATGTGGACTACAATCTCATGCGGGAAGTCAGCAGTAAAAAAGTCCAAGTTAGATGTTGTACACAATTTATATGCTCAACTTTGTACCATTTGGACGTTATCGCAAAATTTAAAACATTCGTACCGCAAGGTTTTATTTTAGTTCACCAAGTTTCTCTTGATACGCAGGAAAACAAATTAAAAAAAAAATGTTTTGCTGTTTTTTGTAATGGTAATGGGTTTTTTGTGTGTTTTATGGGTTTTTGCTATCTGGGTAGCGCTATTGTGATGATTAATTATTCTTACTAATAAAAAATCATCCACTATGTATCATTTATCATGTAGGTACTCTGTTCCAGATAATAATGTCACGAGTTTACTTAACACATGAAACTCCGAAACCATTCTGTCATCTTACTTGTAAAATACAAAACCTATAAATCTAATATATAGTTTGAAATTTATTTTATTAGACAATAACATATTTTGTTCAAAAATATGTAAATGTTAATAGGTACCATTTACATTTTATAAAATACTCAACAATTGATAACGGTAACACTAAAACAAAAAGAAAAAACTAGGATTCAACCCTTAACTAATTAAAACTTGCTAAAAACCATCTAAAATATGGCGTCAAAAACTCCTCCGTATCGCTGTCCATTGGTAATGTACCCAAAAGACTAGTAAAAGTAACTGTATGATTTAAAAAAAAAAAAAAAACAAAAACCCAAAAGACTGGAGGCACTGCCATGCTCATATTATAGCAAAGCTTATTCTCTGTCTAAGGTATTTAAAAAAAAGTCTGACCCAAAATCTTAGTAACATGCATTGTAATAACCCACTTTCAAGAAAAAGCTGTTTTTCCTTAAGAAAACAAACATAATAGTTAACCTAATTACATCCGTAAGTAGCTCATGGAACCAAATGTTGGCATTGAGCTGAAACTATTCCAAACTTTCGCCACATAAGTGCATGACATATAATGGAATTAGAACTAGTTACCCACGCATTGCAGCTCTGGAGAATAGGCTTCTGTATCTAATACTAGGAGTATAGGAAGCAGCAGTTGTCATGGGAAAAAGTATACACGCAATAAATATGGCAAAAAGGTGGATGATAAAAGACTGCATGTAGATGAAAATGTTGAGATGGATGTGTGGTATAACGAATATGGATAAGGTGAGAAATACGTATATTAGGGGAAGTTTGAAAGTGGCGCCAGTGATTGAAAGTTGAAGGGGTATCGTTTGACTTGGTATGATCATAAAAAGAAAGGGGATGAAACGCATATTTCTAAAAGAGTTATGAGTTTCGATTTCGATGGATGGCTGGAGAGGGAGAGGGAGGCCGAAGAAAAGGTGGATGGATTGTGTGAGGAGTATCCTTACAAAAGAAAAGGGAGTCAGTGATAGCGTGACGATCGACAGATCCGAATTAACTCATCGAATGCCGTAATTAGAGACACAATAGAAAGACAATTGCTTATGTCGAACTGTGTAACTTAAGACATTCAAAAGGTTAAAGAAACACATGTGTTGCGCCGACCCCAAATATAATATGCGATAACGTCAGGGAGATTATGATTCTTTATTCGCTTAGAATGACATTCTTAGACTGCTCCGTAAGAACCTTGTCCAGCATGAATATATGCAAGGATTTTGCCTGCTGCGGTCTTCCCGTCCGATTATAATTTGATTTCTTCAAGGCTAGAGTGAATGCGCTCTTAATAAATACGTCTCACCATCAACGATTGCATCACTACTTACCATTAGGTGGAATTGCAGTCAAGCACTAGTCCTTACTAATATTATAAAAGTGAAACTGAGTTTGTTTGCTTGTTTGTTACGTCTTCACGCCTAAATGGCAAACCCGATTTTGATGGATTTTGGTACAGAGATAGTTGGGACCCTGGAGACGGACATAGGCAAATTTTTTCACGCAGGTGAAGTCGCGGGTAAAAGCTAGTTTGTAATAATTACAAAAAAAAAAACAGAATGTTGTCTTAGATAGATGAACTATGACATCACAAAAGTCATAAGCTCAGTTACTGTTTATATTTTTAATAGGTTCACTGTTGACCACTTTCTCACCCTATCTAATCCACTCATTATTTAGACCCTCCAGATTGTAGCTAACATAAAATACATTCTATTCTTTTACCATGACTCATACATGCAAGAATAATCTTTGTATTTAGTAATGTTAGCTTTTTAATAAGCCAACCAGCCCATAACTTCCAACTATGGTAACAGCACCAATACTCAGCACAAAACCAGGCCTCATACCGCTAGTTAAACAATATTAAAGGTAGCTGCGTCGGACCCGTCTATAACTCCTAATAATTAGTTCGTTCTAGCTTTTACTCGTGACTTCGCTCGCGGTAAAGTTGAAAATTATTCCATGTAGAAGATAAAAAGTACCATGGTCATTTAAACCAAAATACGATCCCGGCTAGACATAGAATCTTCCAAAAGTGAGTGTTTATCGCATTCAGCAGGCTTCCGAATCCCTCACCGGGATATCAGTCTTCCTAGTTGGTTTTCCAACTCTGCAATGTGTTCAGGCTGTGTCGGTTACCTTAGTTCTCTATGCACTAGCTTCTGACGTTTTATACGTGCCCATGTAGGCCTATGTGAAATAAAATATTTTGACTTGACTTGACTATTTTAGAGAGGAGTTAGATGTAAAAATATCTATATATGTTTATCTAGTGTTTGATTAATTTGTTAGCAGTACATCGCAGACTACACCTGTATTGTTTTAGTTGTTTCAATTCATCTTGAGGTTGTCTGGTAGATATCGCTGTCAGCGATTAGACCGCCATTGTACCCATAGATTTAAGTTTATGTTTATGATATGTTACTTTGTTTTTGGTGTACAATAAAGTTTATTCTATTCTATTCTATCTCACACGGATATAGTAGGTCTATTAAGGACATAAAAAAAATATAATTTCAGCCCAAATTCGACCCCCCAAGCGACGCAGTTTACTATTTCGGTGCGCCTCGCGAAACCATTGAATTTCTACGTCTCTTTTCAAGTCATCACAATATGGGAAGCCAAGTCCCATTCGAATCCAGCAAGCGGTGTAATTTATGAACATACAGACTTTCATATAAGTTTATATTATTAGTGGGATTGCACATGCAGTGCGCGACTGTAGCCAATTAAAACGTCCCGTGATATATCATAATCACATGGTTAAAGTACATTTGCGTACACGCGCGTCTAAATTGTTTCCAACACGCTAATTAGGTTGACTTACGCTGAATAATGTAGTAGGGTTCTGTATAGAGATTAAATTGTTTTGTTTAGAATTGTGGTTTGTCTCGTTTGTAGGGTGTGAAAATTTGGGTAAGGGTCTGATTAAAGAATGTATTTTTTATTTGGTAGTTGAATTTCATATGAATTAATGTTTTTGAGTGTAGGAAGTGCTGTAATTGCCATACACGATAACAGTACTATGAATAATGTTTAACTCAAAAGTAAGATTTTATGCAACTTTTTAGACATTTATTGGTTGTAAATTATTTGTAAGTATAATATTTACCTACACAGCATTTTTTTAGTAAAAAATAATAATTGGTATACTAAAAGTTGAACTAAAAAAAAAACAAATATAACCAAAATAGAAGCTACAAAAAGTGTCTTGGTTACAAAAATATAACTTTAAACAAGCGGAATATTTATTCAGGGGTTTGACAAAAAAACTTTGAAACTTCTTTAAACCAATATTTACATTGGTTTACCATACGCGGATCCCTAAAAACACAGAGCTTTCCTCAATTTTTCTGCCCTATTTGCATACTGTCACACCGTATTTTTATTTTAAAGGGACGTTATCGTGGACGCGTTTTTACTTTTTTTTACATTTTTATAATTACTTTGATTAATTAGCTCCCTATAGTTTTCGTTACGGAATTTTGGGCATGTTTTGGATAATGGAAAATGCGTTTTATACACGGACAGGTAATTTTCTATTGTTTACTTTTTATGTATATGGAAATTTTTATTAGGATATTTTCTATTTTTACTTTGGGCTTGAAAAAGAGTGAGTTTCAACAATTATGTTAATTATGGTCATAATGGCAGGAATGGTAGTTCTATAGGTAATTATAAGATTACCAACAAGCGCCAAGCTCACTGTTCCCACATTAAATGCCGCCTTTTAACTAACTGTGTTTATAAAGAAAAATTAAATTAATTAACCTAAGTCTTCAGGCAGTAAACAGCATGATTACTTTTCTTGGAATTTTATAATATTTAGTGAAAAATATTAAAAATGTTTGAATAAAAAATATAAAAAACACGGAAACCTTAGAGACTTACACATTAATAAATAACTAGTTGTCATGTTTCGGTTAAGAGTATTTTAATGAAGTGTTCAAATGCGAGCCCGATAATAATATATATAAAAACTTATACAATAGGCAATGTACTCGATGTACTACATAGGGTTTCTGGTAACTCGATTTATTTCCCATAGAACTTGATAACAGAAAAAAAGAACTGACGAAAAAAACTAATCGTTTTGAAATTCTTCGATATTTTTTGTTAAACAATTTTTCTGATATAGCCGGATCGACTAGTTTAAGTGGCAGTGGGCAGGGATTGTTCGCAGAACAGATAGATAGTCGATGGCTCCGAAAGGTTCTGGAGTGATGACCACTGAGTCTTCTTACTGCACCTCATCGTACCAAGACCGTCCCCTGGCGTCATCATAGTAACGGGCTTGCGGATGACGAGCAAGGTAATCCGTTGTCCAGCTGTCTGGTGAGAATCAAGCCCAAAATGGCGACGGCGCGTAGTATAGTGTACTAAGATGATAAATTGATTAAAATACGTAAACAACTAGTGTAAAAATAACAACAAAATCTACACTAATGAGAGAGAGGTAATCTCTGGAAATACTGGTCCGATTTCTAATTTCACCGATAGAAAGCTGCTTTATTCCTAAGAGCGCCTTCATACTAGCGTTTGTCCAGCGTTAGCGTTCGATAAACGTATGCGCAGCGCAGACGCTGCGACAAAGCCGCGCAGACGTCCGTCATGTTGTTGCGGCGTTCAATTGACTCCAGAGGAAACGCCGCAGTAACGCGAAGCTTGCACCGCGTCATCGCGGCGTCTGCGCTGTGCATACGTTTATCGAACGCCTACGCTGGACAAACGCTAGTGTGAAGCCGCTCTAAGCGACATCTATAAGCTAAATTTTTTTGTACGCGGGCGAAGCTTCGGTCAAAAGCTCGTATTTTATAAAATACTACACCAGCAGATCATGTCTTGCCCAAAATGTTTTACGTCAGAAAAAAAATTGAAAACCCGATGGTAGCACCTCTTACCTGTTCTAATTGTATTTTTCAAACAATCCACACAAAGTTTTATGCAAAACGGTCAAGACGATTTCCAGCCACCGTAGGCGCGGGCTTGCGGACAGGGAGCAATGGGTAGCTCGCTGTCCGGCCGTCCGGTAACTGTCCGGACCAAGCCCAAGTCGTCGACGGCGCGCATTGTTCCCGCGCGCCTCAAGGAGTTGTCAGCAACAGCAGGGACCTAGCCGGGTCGAAGCCTACTGGGGCCAGGGTTATCCGAAAGGAGACGAGTCTAACACTATCTCCCGCTCCACCCAAGAGCGGGGGGTGTCATAGGATGATTTTTTCCCACCATAAAAAAAAATGCACACACAAAGTTTTATCCAAAACGGTCAAGCCTTTTAGAAGAATTTAGGGGACTCACGTACAGAAGAATATATAAAATGGATAAAAGCGAAAAATTACTTGCTAAAGCCGCAGTACTCCATTCTGAAAATAACACACGAACATTGCACATCAGCCGACGCGACGCAACAATCAACGCGATGACACATACTCAAGACACCGGCTTGGCAATTAGGCGTCACTTAAGACTAAAATAATATAATAATATTGTAAGCTAATATTAGCCATGTCACAGTTATTAGCAGTTGCTTGTGGACAGTGTACACGTTTTCCGTGCCACGTTTCAGCGCCGGAAACAATTCATTATATCGAAATATGTCACCAGTGTGTTAGGCTCACCACGTACTGAGACGTAGAACTTAAAAGGCACTTTCTTTATTAACATAATATTAGTATATATTAGTATGTTTGATATATATTTTTAATATACATGTATATTAAAAATATATATTAGACTAGCGGCCCGTTCCGGCTGCGCACGGGCAATAAAAATAGTCTATGTTACTCAGGGTGAATGTAGCTTTCCAATGATGAAGGAATTTTTGATATCGGCACAGTAGTTTTTGAGTTTATTTGTAACAAACATACACACAAAAATACAAATTTTTCCTCTTTATAATATTAGTGTAGATTTGGTTATGTAAGTTTTATATTGTGCTCTGGATCCTACCCTCAAAAATGTTCTCTCTCTGTAACTCAAAAGATAGCGGGAAGAAAACTCATTGTTGAGTTTAGCTCGCCTTTGTACACAAACTGTATTTATCACCGTTTACTCTGTAAGTTTTTGTGTACAATTAAGAATTTAAGTAGAAGGAACCTTCTTTTGATACCAGAAGTATGAATTAACGTAATCGACATTTTTACGGTTTGCGTTAAATACCCTTACATCAATCATCAAAAATCAAAGCACAAAAAGTCCCTACGTTAATTCATACCTACTTTTGGTATAAAATTGCTAGTTCATTATTTTTGTGTGAAAAGTTAATCACATCTGAAGAAAACATAAGGGAAATCCGTAGTCCTGGAACGCAAAATGCAAATTATAATAATATAATATTCCACAACTATCACACAACGCCGTCTAGTCTCAAGCTAAGCAGAGCTGGTGTTATGAGTACTAGACAACTGATAAACCTACTTATATATTTCTAAATACATACATATTATAGATAAATTACACCCAGACACAGAAGAAATGATCATGCTTATCACACAAATATTTGTCCTTTCCCACGATCTCCGGCATAGCAGTCAAGGCCACTAACCACTAGACCAACAGGCCAGTCAACCAAATAGAAGCATAATGTGGTTTTAGTCAGTAAAAGTCTGACACGCCCCTCTTCCCTCTAGTACGGAAAAATAGTCATCAAATGAAATTTAAAACAGTAGCAGGGAGGGAGAGCACTTTTATAATTTTCCTTACTAAGGTACCTACTTAGTAAGGCAAATTATTAAAGTGCTACTAAAGTAAATATTTCTGTTCTACCTATATTTTTTACAACCACTTATATGGCATTAGCATTATTGTGTTAGGATTGATCTGTATCTTTACATTTTGTCGTATTATTTGTAAAATATAATTTGAAAAAAAATTGTCTTTTTTTTTGTCGTACACTCTTGACAGAGTGTTCGTGGTTATGTCTCGATCGAGTCCTGCACCACCACCTCTCTCGCGATACGACGCCATGCAGCCCTGTGTTTGGTGGCTTGGGAGCCTTCTTTACGCCGTAGTGTGTCACGGCTTTGATGAGATCCGTACATCGTGTTGGAGAGCGTCCACGAGATCTTTTGCATTCGACTTTCCCTTGCACCATCAAACGTTCTATTGAGTCCTCATTACGGGTGATATGCCCGAAGAACAAAAAATAATAAGAAAAATAGTAAGCTTGTCCTATTATATTCGTATTATTTGTAGACTCGTATTGTAGTGTGGTGTGTATTCTGCTTTGATGGTAGATAAGGATAAAATAAACGATTGAACACTCTTGTCTAAAAGTGTCCTATTCACTATTGATTTCAACACCCCAGAAAACAGACCCCCCAGGAAATCTCACTTTCAAACAATAAGGCAACTTTCACATCATGAAAAGGTGTTTAAGCTCAGATGGAATCGAGCAATTTCGGCCACCTATTAGAACAATAACACCCGCACTGCTATTGTTTCAAACTACTGCAATGCCGCAAATTTTTGACCCATTGCAAAATTAAAATACAACACAATACAATACCCAATACATTGTTTTCTAAAATCAAACAGAGCGGTACCAACGATGCTGCCATAACACAACATAGTGTGTGTTACTTTTGCAACAATCTCTAGGCTCAGAACAATAAAACCTACTGTGGGGATCGGAGATACCAAAAAAAAGCCTGTTCGCGTATTAGCGTTGGATTCGTTTCACGAAATTACTCTTTTCTATAATAATTAAAAACTAGCTTTTGCCTGCGTTTTCACCCACGTACATAAAATAACGCCAATGTTAGTCAGAATAAAGCAGCTTTCTATCGGTGAAAAATTTAGCAATCGGACCAGTACTTCCAGAGATTACCTCCTACAAACAAAAAATCAAACTTTACCTGTTTATAATGTTAGTGTAGATCACTCGCGCCTAATTATTTCATCACCATTGCTCTGAAAATGGTGAAGAAAACTTTCGTGAGGAAACCGACATGTCCTAGAACCAGAAATTCGGAGACATATGATCCACAAATCCGCACTAAGCCCGCGTGGTGGATTATTCTATTCTCTCTTCTAGATTGGGTTCTTTAGTCCCACTGGGAACATTATATGCTTTTTTTGGTGACTCGCACTTATCGGCCTAACAACAGTCTTGATTTACATTTAACAATATTCTCTCTTTTAAAAAAGAAAGAGTTAGAAAAGAAAGAAAGAAAGAAAGAGAAAACTTTTATTCGTAGATTCGTACCTCACTCACTCAGTCGATCAGTTCGTACTTCAGTTCGTGTTTAGTTATTCTTTTTATAAAGTGCTATGAGTTCTGAATCAACTAAAGAAATCCTGATAGAAGTGGCACTTTTTTTAAGGTTGAGAATCATCATATACCTTCTCCCGTTCTAGGGTGGAGCGAGAAGGCATGCCAGATTTTTACTGTCTAAAACCACGCCTGTGATCTTCTTCTTAAAATTATCCAATGACAACCTCCGCTTTTGGGCGGAGCGGGAGATAGTGTCAGACTCTTAATTACTAAAAGCCCACCCCGTTCCTTCTAGCCTTTATACCGTGGCTCGAGTGCCCTTTCGGATAACCCTGGCTCTGTTGGGGCCTTACGATTTTACTGATATCTCTTTGAGGCGCGCCGTCAACGACTTGAGCTTGGTCTAGACGGTATAAAATAGGCGCTTCGGTACTTATGCTATATTACTGGCCAGAGGGATCAATGAAGTTACCATTCTTGCCTTAGATTAAGATAATTTTCCTGACTTACTTGACTTAAGATCTTAAGTCCCCTAGCTGGGAAAGAGAGCGTTGACAGTAGTCACTCATCGCGATTGGTGTTGAGCTGCATGTCAATCCGAATCTGTCGTTTCTGCCAACGCGTCGCCAGGTTATGCCAGGGACGGCCATGCCTTCCTTTTCGCCTGTTTAGTTATGACCAGAGAGAGAGACCATTTCCCTAGTGAGTTAATTTATAAAATGTATGATGGTCGTATCGCTGTCTCCAAATTATACATAGGTAAATAGGTATAGGTAGGTTTAGTTTAATTATATAACTTAATTGCAGTGTAGTGTGCGATGAGGCTTACGTTTGAGGCCAGGGCTCCTTACAATTCTAGGTCACATTAATACAGCCCGCTTGTATTTAATTTTCCTATCATTGTTATTATAATTAGTTCTAATTAAACCGTTGTGGTTCATTTATTTGTTAATATGGTTTAATAATGATGGTTTCTTGCAATATATTAGAATAAAAATGTTAAACACCAACATTATTTATAAAAAAAATACCATGTCAAGAGTTGAAACACAAATTAGCACGGTATGCTAATCATAACTTTTGAAAAGGAAGGTTTTCAATTCAAAATTTTCAATAGATGATTTGAAATTAGAATCGGCTAGTTGGTATATAAACTACATAAATGTTTTTTTTTTGGAATTGATATAAAATAGGGCTTGACTGCGATTCTACTTTATGGTAATCAGGGATGCAATCGTTGAACTATGTGTTTGGCGGGATTTTTTCGAATAAAGTTTCAATTTATGTGAATACAAACTTTTGCCCGCGGCTTCGCCCGCATGGCATTAGGTACTTAAGGAATCGGGATAAAAGGTAGCCTATGCTCTTTTCCTTGTCAAAGACTATATGCATGCCAAATTTCATCCAAATCCGTTCAGCCGTTTTTGCGTGATTAAGTACAAACATCCACACTTTCACATTTATAATATTAGTTAGGATTGAGAAGTAAAAAAATCGTTTATATTACATAGTTTGCACACACGTTAGAATAAGTTACGCATAAAACAAAGTAACTGTAATCTATAATATCAAAAGCTAAATAATTTCCAACCAAATGCACAAACAGTGTTAAATCAGAATAGAAATAAAAAAACAAAAACTATGGTTAGCGAGTTATGTAAACGTGGCTGTTGAAAATTTGTAACGTATTTTTTAAAAGCATTTTTTTTAATTTTATATTATAAAGCTATTCGCATATTGCTCGTGTTGGGGTCAGCCTCCAATCTAACCAGATGCTGCTGTGTACCAGTATTTTGGTGATGACATATAGCTCTGAAACGTGGTCGCTCACAATGGGCCTCATTCGAAGGCATGAGGCTTAAAGTCACCCAAAGGGTAATGGAAAGGGCTATACTCAGAGTGTCCTTGCGTAATCGAATCAGAAATGAAGATATCCGCAGGAGAACTAAGGTTGCCATCACTGCACGGATAATTTACAACTTAAGTGGCAATGGGCAAGGCACATTGCTCGCAGAACAGATGGCCGTTGGGGTCTAAAGGTTCTGAAGTGGCGACCGCGTACCGGATGATGCAGCTTTGGAAGGCCTCCTAAAAGGTGGACCGATGACCTGGTGAAGGTTGCGGGAATCCAATGGATGCGATACGCATAGGACCGTTCATTGTGGCGACACTTGGGGAAGGCCTATGTCCAATGGACATCTATCGCTGAAATGATGATGATGACCAGTATTTTATATGAGACGACTCCACAATCCAGTTATAGGGCAACACAATTAATATCTAAAATCTTTTACCTGATTAATTATTGAATGACTTTTCCCACCCTGGGTAGAGCGGCAAAGAATATGACTCACAGTGTTCCTTTAGCTACCTTTCTTTTCAGTACTGCGGTAACTTCTTTGAACAATCCGCAGCCCTCAAAAGCCCTGGCAGACGTCGACCCTAACTGGCCTCATCAATTTGCTGACATCTCTGAAGCGCGCATGGAAGACTACGCGTCGTCAACGACTCGGGCTCGGTCCAGACGGAGAGCTACCCATTGCTCGCTGAAATTGCCGGAAATCGGGATTGGGATCCCGGCGGCTAGGGTTTAGGACCCCATTTCGTCATAAGTGCGGCCGCTCTACCCAAGTGGGATACACTCTCACCGTATGCTGCACCATGTCTTCCAGGCGGACTTTAATGTTCTGAGACAGGTAAATACATACAACATGATTTTTAGTATGTGCGAAACCTTAAAATAGTTTGTTAAGAATCAGTAACTGAATTGATTCCAATGATTTTTACACTATGCTAAGAAAGAAAGAAAGAAAAGTATTTATTTTGGCGCACAAAACATTGTAGACAAACACAAAACAAAAAAATAAAATAAAAAGTAACATTGTATGTCTCACGCTTGCGCCGAAAAACGTTCAGTTCAGTGAAATGCCAGACAACTACGAGATAGTTGTCTGACGCTGGTTTTCAACTGAACCTTCTTAAGAGTGAACGGATAAAAAAGAATTTACAATTAGTGTCAGGTGAAAGGTGAAAATAAAACTTACGTGATAAAACAGTAAATATGTGTTCAGCGTACAAAAAATAAATAAATCTTGTACTGTGCGGCTGCAGCGGCGTGTCGTGTAGCTCACGTCAAAATTCCAAATAATGACAGAGCTACACGACCAGCTAAACCAGTTTGGCAGTGCAGGATCGAGCGACGTATCGGTGAGGCTAGAGCACTCATCGGCAAACTTATCTGTTTCAGGGAGGGCAACACTCGCCCTAGAGTGATGCGCTTTGTGAGACGGGCGTTCTCGGGGACAGATATTAGTCCTCGAGATTATCTACCCCGTATCACAGAGCGTATCGACTTCCTGAAGCAGAAAGTCTATGCATGGGCAAACCGTATTCGACGGTACAAGCGACGAGTGGAGCGGTACACCCAGAATCACACGTTCCAAAGCAACGAAAGGTGGGTTTACAGGGCTTGGGAGCGATCGGACCAAAGTGTGATTGATACGCGCCTGCCGGATGATGATGCCATGTATTCATTTTGGCGCAGCATCTGGTCGGTGCCTGTCAATCACACTGAGGGTGACTGGACGCGGGAGATCGAGCGAGAGTGCGAACTTATACCAGAAATGGGGGCAATTAACATCAGCCCCCAAGATGTAGCTCGTGCAGTCCGTCCGTTGCCAAACTGGAAATCTCCAGGGCCGGACGGGCTGCACAACTTTTGGCTTAAATGGTTTCAAAGTTCGCACGCTCGCTTGGCATCCCAATTCCAATCTGCCTTAGAGTCAGGGTCGCTGCCCCAGTTCCTGACGACAGGAATAACCCACCTGCTCCATAAATCGGGTAGTACTGCGGAACCCAAAAATTATAGACCGATCACGTGTTTGCCGACGGTCTATAAAGTTCTTACATCCATCCTGAGAGCTAAAATTAATAATCATATTGAGACAAATTCCATCATGTCTGCTTCTCAGAATGGATGTAGGAACGGGTCCCGTGGTACTAAGGAGCTGCTCCTCATTGATGTTGCCATTAGCCAACAGGTTCGTCGTTCTCGAAGAGATCTGTCGACATGTTGGATAGATTATAAGAAGGCCTATGACTCAGTGCCGCATACATGGCTCATGAGGGTGCTGGAGCTGTATAAAGTTGATGCAACTCTTCGCGCCTTCCTGATGTCATGTATGGGGCAGTGGAGGACGGTCCTTCACTATCCAGGGTGTCGACGGGTTTCGGAGAACAGCGAACCGCTAAGGATCGAGCGTGGCATATTCCAGGGTGACAGTCTGAGTCCACTGTGGTTTTGCCTAGCCTTGAACCCTCTCAGCACTGGTTCTTGCACTTGCTGGAGGGTTCGGGTTTAGGCTACCGGTTGAGAAGAGAGGGTCAGGTCATATCTCACCTTCTTTACATGGATGATCTGAAACTTTTTGCTTCCAACAACTTGCAACTGATGGAGCTACTGAAGGTAACTGAAACCTTCAGTAGTGCCATCAGGATGGAATTTGGTTTGGACAAATGTGCAGTCATGCATGTAAAGCGAGGGGAGATTATGGAATCCGTGGGAACCCAACTCTCGGATTCCATACACCTTAGATCCCTCTGCTCAACCGAAACTTACAAGTATTTAGGTATGTCGGAAGCGTTGGGCATCAATGCTGCTGACGTGAAACAATCGTTGAGGGAGCGCTTCTTTGGCCGCCTGAATAAAGTACTAAATAGTCTTTTATCGGGCGGAAATAAGGTGCGCGCCTTCAACGGTTGGGTCATGCCGGTTTTGATGTACTCTTTCGGCATACTCAAATGGACTCAGACGGAACTCGACGCCCTGGACAGGAGGGTCCGCACTCTGCTTACCGCAAACCGGGTGCATCACCCACGATCATCTGTGATGAGGCTGTATATCCCGCGGAAGTGTGGGGGTCGTGGCTTCTTAAATGCCAAGACCCTGCACAACCGTGAGGTATGCAGTCTCAGGGAATACTTTCTGGAAACCGACGTGGGGATGCACCGAGATGTAGTGGCGGTGGACAAAGGCCTCACCCCGCTCTCCTTGGCCAACGAGAACTGGCGCAAACCTATAGTAATGGATACTAATGAACGCAAGGAAGTATGGAAGGGCAAGGAGCTTCACGGGCGCTTTTACCGGGTCTTACATGGGCCCGATGTAGATCTTTTAGCGTCCGTATCCTGGCAGCGCTTTGGTGATCTCTTTGGGGAAACCGAAGGTTTTGTCTTTGCAATTATGGATGAAGTTATGATGACGAACAACTACCGGAAATTATTGTGAAGGACGGCACGGTTGACATCTGTCGGGCATGCCACCGGCCCGGAGAATCAATCCGACACATTATTTCTGGGTGTTCTCATTTAGCTAACGGAGACTATTTGCACAGTCACAACCTTGTAGCCAGGATTATCCATCAGCAACTTGCTCTTAAATACAATCTTGTTGAATCAGAAGTACCGTACTATATGTATGTGCTCGACCCAGTTCTCGAGAATGGCAGCGTCACATTGTATTGGGATCGATCTATCATCACTGCCAGGACTATTGTTGCCAATAAACCTGACATAGTGGTGATAGATCGGCTAGAGCGTCGCACGATGATTGTTGATATAGCGGTCCCTCATGACGAGAACCTCGTGAAAGCTGAGAAGGATAAACAAACTAAATATCTTGACTTGGCTCCCGAGGTTGTCGACATGTGGGAAGTGGATAGAGCAATCATTGTGCCGATAGTCGTGACGGCCAATGGCTTAATAGCCAAGAGCCTCGATCAACATCTGCGGAGGCTCTCGTTAGGCAGTTGGATCAAGGGCTTGATCCAGAAGGCAGTACTCCTTGACACGGCGCGTATTGTCCGGAGGTTCCTCTCTCAGGAGCCCTAACCACCGGTAGCTTGGACCCTGTTCCTGATGCCGGTGGGCTACTATTTTTTGTATTTTTAAATGTTTTTTTTTAATATCTTTTTTTATAAGAAATATTTAAAAATATAATTAATATGTATAAATATAAATAAATGAAATAATAATATTCCGACAACCAAAAGCGATGTCAACAAATCTAACAAAACTGTAATTAAATCTATTGTGCATAATTCCGTGTGCATAACAGAAACCAGTTTTAAGCGATTTAGCCTCAGTCAATATAACATGTTATATATTATTGTTTCCCAAAAATAATTAAAAAGGTCAAAAGTTGGACACCGCTGACCTTAAGTATAACACAGTTCACGATAGGTCAGAGCGGGCATTCCATCAATGATGAAGTTCCAAAGTTCAGCACACAAACAGAATATTATTCTAAGCCTCTTGATGCTCTTTACCTCACGTACACAAAAATATCGGAGTTATTCTTAGATCGATCAACGAAATGTCAATGAGAAGGCTTTTCATTCATTTTTATATGAAAAAATTCAATGGAATATAGTAAACATGTTTTCATTACATCTTCAGTAAGAACTATTAATTTCGTACAATGTGTTCGTGTATTAATATAACATTTTTCCTTCTAAGATTGTTGAAGTATTTTGTCTGTTAAGTACACGCCGAAATAATTATTTGCGAATACTAAGCAACGCCGCACACGGGCCACAAAAAAAAGCTAGAAGCGGCCGCAAAAAACAGGTAAAGCATGCAACACCTTGTGTCCGGAGAAGCTTGAAACCTCTTTTAAAAAAAAGTGGCCAAGGGCGAGTTGGACTCCTACACGAAGGGTTTAGTTCTACAATTATAAAATGCTTAACTTTATTTTAATTTTATTTTAACCGTATGTAGTAAGTAAGTAACGTAATTGCGCGTTTTTACGTAAATCACAAAAAAATACTGGATTTTTCTAGGAAAAACAAAAATAAAGAAACCCATAAAAACCAAAATGTTCGTACTAACGTGTACACAAAACGACAATTAAGTATTTTTAAAGGTCATTCAAGTTGTACAGTCGTATAATAGGCGCTCTAGGGAACATACGTTGAAAACAACTCTCTACCTCTTACGGTGTATGAGATAAACGATAGACAAACGATGACAAGTGGTGGATAAGTCTTCATTTCAGCCGATACACGTCCACGTTGGACATAGGCCTCCCCCAAGCGTCGCCACATCGAACGTTCCTGTGCGTCCCACATCCATCGGTTTCCCGCTACCTTCACCAGGTCATCGGTTCATCTTGTAGGAGGCCTTCCAACGCTGCGTCTTCCGGTACGCGGTCGCCACTCCAGAACCTTTCGGCCCCAACGGCCATCTGTTCTGCGAGTAATGTGCCCTGCCCAATACTCGCAGAACTGCCACTTAAGGCGTATAGTCCCTTGAACCATCTGGCCGAAATTATGTGAACGCAACTCTCGCACTCGCCTAGTTGTTGTTGAGAGACATATTGCATCTAAACTATAAATATAATTATAATCAGTATACTCAGTCTTATTGTACGGATATTAAACAAAAAAATGCAGTGTCGATGTCCACACAGACAGATATGTTGTTACAACCAAATCTCATATCAGTAGAAACTCAAACTGAAAATTGTTTATTTCGAGACTGAAAAAAATTTCACTATTTTACATAGTAATATACAAGGTATACGGTCAAAAATAAATGATTTGGAATTGCTAGTTGATTCAAAAAACATCGACGTTCTTTGCCTGAGTGAAACTTTTTTTCGTGACCAAAGAGCGGAAACACTACAGCTGTCAAATTATAAAATGGGCTCATATTTTTCCCGACAAAATAAATCTCGAGGCGGTGTGTGTATTTATATAAAAAACTCAATAAACTACAAAAAAATTGATTGGTTATCTGAACTATCGGTTGAAATTCACTTTGAATGCTGTGGTATAATAATTCCAGAGACTAATTGGTATATAGTCTGTGTTTATAGAACACCTAATAGTAATTTTAATCTATTTATCGAAAAGCTCGAGTTATTATTGTTTAAACTAACAATCAGAATGAGATCCATATATAAAAAAATATTTATCCTTGGTGACTTTAATATAAACACCCTTGAATGTACCACAAAAAGTACTGTATTCAAAAATACTTTAAAAAAATTCAATTTGCACCTAACCCTGAATCGACCAACTCGAATAACATCTCATTCTGCAACGTGCATAGATAACATAATCACAAATAATCATAAATTTAGAGCAGAAATATGGGATCTAGGAATATCGGATCATACATGTCAAGTAATAAAAATTCCATGTAATTTAAGTTTTAGAGAAAAATACTGGTTCAAAATGCGACGTAATATAAGTTATTATATAGACATATTTTTAAAATACATTGCTCAAATAAAATTTCAAGAAGTGTACCATCATAGGGATGCAAACACAGCCTACGAAGAATTTATCAGCTTATTTAAATTAATATTCGAAATTTGTATTCCAATTGAAAAAGTAAAAATGCATTATAAAAAAGATACATCTTGGAAAACTAAAGGCATCGTAATTTCTAGTAAAAACAAAAGAAAAATGTACCTACAAACAAAACGTAGTACGTCTAAAGAACATAAAAAGAAATATGTACAGTGTTGCAAAATCTTGAAGCGTGTTATAAAACAATCAAGAAAAATCTCTAATGCGAAATTCATCTCTTCCAGTTCTAATAAAACTAAGGCAACATGGGCATTAATAAAACGACAAACCCAAACTACAAATGTTCTTCAACCCACTATAGACTACATCCTGCATAATGACAATCTTATTAAATCTCCGGATAAATTGGCTAATACTTTTAACAATTTTTATATAAACCAAAATATCAGCACTACGACAGCGGATAGTCCGCTCACAAACAAATCACAATCAACTTCTAACTCAAACAGTATCTTCTTCTATCCAGTAGACAGAAGCGAAATAATAAATATAGTTCAAAAATTAAAAAATAAAACTAGTTGCGGACACGATAATATACCTATTAAAGTTATAAAAGAAAGCATCCCATTTATTGTTGATCCACTGGTACATATCATAAACCTTATGTTAGAAACGGGTAAATTTCCCGACACCTTAAAGATAGCCCTCATAAAGCCAATTTATAAAAAAGGATCACGGCACGACATTAATAACTATAGACCAATTGCACTGTTGCCAAATTTCTCGAAGATATTTGAAAAGGTTATTTATACTAGAATCACAAAGTTCTTAACTGCAAATAACATTCTAAATGCTAACCAATTTGGATTTCAAAAGAATAAAACTACATCATTGGCAATATACAAACTATTCAATACTATTTGGGATAAAATCAATGATAAAAAACAGTGTGCTGCTCTTTTCATTGATATGTCAAAAGCATTTGACTGTGTAAAATATGACATTTTGCTTGAAAAATTAGAAAAAATAGGAATAAGAGGTTTAGCTCTTAATTTAATTGAGGATTATTTAAACAATAGAATGCAGGGCACTGTAATTGATGTATACAATGAACGTACAAAAATGGTGGAGGTTGCGAAATCTAAATTCGAAACTGTAATACTAGGCGTACCGCAAGGCAGTATATTGGGACCCCCGTTTTTCCTATTGTACATTAACGAGCTTCCGAATATTATAGACCACCTTTGTGTAATGTATGCTGATGACGCTACTATATTTATTTCAAATGAATATTCCAATAATATTATTTACGAAAGTGAAATAAATAGAACATTAATAATGGTGACTGATTGGTTGCAATCAATAAATTTAAAAGTCAATGCCTTAAAAACCAAATTGATTCAATTTAGAAATTATAAAAGTAAACACAGTAAATTGAGTGTAACCATTTCTGATACAGTGATTGAAGAAGTAAAAGATACAAATTTTTTAGGAGTTACCATAGACCAACACTTAAACTGGAAGGCACATATTGAGAAAGTTAATAAAAAAATATCTAGTGCATGTTACGCCTTGTCAGTTTTTGCAGAAACTACGAATCTAAGTGTAACTAGAAATGCTTATTTTGGAAATGTGTACCCACTGTTAACTTATGGTGTAATATATTGGGGGAACTCGACAAACGTACAATCTACATTCATTCTCCAGAAAAAATGTCTTAGAACAATATATAACATGCATAGTACTGAATCATTAAGAGATGTCTTCAGAAAGGAGGGTTTCCTGACGCTGACTGGTATTTTTATACTTGAATTATGTTTATTTGTTAAAAACAATTTGCAATATTTTAATTTCAAATCAAATTCTAAAAGAAACATTCGGAAACAATATAAATATGACATTAATTTACCAGTTATCAAAAATATGATGTATTACAAAAGTACCTATGTTACTGCTATTCGTGTGTACAACCAGTTACCGCCAGCCATTAAGCAATTAAATGGAAATATGTTTAAAAATAAATTGAAAAATTTTTTGATTGACAATGTATTTTATAATCTGCATGAGTTTTTTGACAAAAAATAATATTTATGTGAATGCCTAACTTCCATCAAAACTATTGCATATCCGACTTGGGTAGACTGTTGAAACTAAAAATGTAATGTTTATAAATACGATCTTAATGTACACAGTTACGCAATAAATATATCTTTATCTTTACCTAGGCGGCAGTACGCAAATCTGTGCATTTATTTGCGGCCAGCAGCGCCCGGAAAGCGCTTTAAATCCATTTTCTCTGCGAGATATTGATTGATTTACATATGCAATGTTCACTTTGAAGAATATTTAACCACCAATTTTTATGTGTAAAAATGTTTCTAAAGGTCCAAGCCGTTTCGAAGTAGTAGGGAAAAGTTGCGAAATTGCTAAATTTTTTTTTTTTTTGACAAATTATTAATTGCACGAAAAAATCAAATGTTGATATTATTGTTCATGAATCTATAATAAACATATATTTTTTTCAAACCAATTGACCTAGCCGTTACGGAGGAGTAGGCCTCAGAAAATCACTGTTTAATGGCACTTTTCGGGCGCTTGGCCCTTAAGTTTGGCAATTCTTTGTGCTATGTCGGCAACCTTAGTTTTCCTACGGATATCTTCATTTTTTATTCGATCACGCAAGGAAACCCCCAGCATAGCCCTTTGCAATGCTCTTTGGGTGACTTTAAGCCTTCTGATGAGGCCCATTGTGAGCGACCACGTTTCGGAGTCATATGTCATCACTGTCAACACGCACTGGTTAAAGACTTTCGTCTTGAGACACTGTGGTATGCTGGACGAGACGATACCGCGTAGCTTCCCGAACGCTGCCTAACTGAGTGGTGGTTTAGTAATAGGTTCCTTTTGGCAAACTTCACGGACGGAACTTTAAGGCTTATTTTTAAATAAAAGTTTTATAAATCTGACACTACCTCTCGCACTAGCTTCTTCAATTTCTGTGATTATTATTTATTAATACATATTTCTGTTATTATATTATTAATGGACGAAAAGCTGTTTGAAAAGATTAATAAATATATAGATATGTTCTTCATTATACACCATCAAAATTACAGTATCATACTTAAAATTAATGGGGTACAAAAGGCAGTCTATTATTACGCTATAAAAAAAAATCACAAGCAATTTTTGAATAGACTGGTATTCTGTGATGACTATAATATACATAACTATCATAGCCGGCCTTATAATGTTCCCACTGTTGGGACTCAGGCCTCTTCTCTAGGAGAATGAGGGATGGGCAGTAATCCACCACGCTTGTCCAGCACGGGTTGTTTATTTTTTTTATGATGGGAAAATCATCAATGACAACCCCCGCTCTTGGGCGGAGTGGGAGATAGTGTCAGACTCTTAGTGATAAAAACACCACCCGTTCCTTCAAGCCTTCATACCGGGGCTCGAGCTATCTTTGAATACTAATCCTGGCCCCAGTAGGCTTCGACCCTGCTGGGCCCCTGCTGTTGCTGACAAATCCTTGAGGCGCGCGGGGACAGTGCGCGCCGTCGACGACTTGGGCTCGGGGATGTAACATGTCTTCGAATTTTTAGTTGTAGGACATGGCCGGTCAATGCACCTTGCTGGTGACCCGCGACCTACAACTCGTTAGTCGGGACTATTACTACACTGCCAGCACTGCTTCTACATAATATAATATATATAACTAATTAAATATTTTGAATAATAACAATATTAATAATTATGAAAGAAATAAAATACATAACAATATTTAAGGAGAGAGGTAGCGTAGTATACTTAGTCCTATTTTACATGAAAAAAATACACGTTTCAAAATAATTGGTCAACCATTTATCACATATTTTAGCCGGAATATGGTCCAATGAACTCAGAAGTTAGTGGCTTTACTTCCTTATGAATATGCATCTCTGTGGCCGAGGGAACAGGCTACATATAGGGCAATGTGCCCCTAGAGACCCATCGTCTTGGGGAACACTGGCCAAGTCAGACCACATCATAAGTACTTTATCTCTATTAACAGGACCTTTCTACATCTCTAATGAGAGTATAGCTTGGAATACAAAGTTAATAGAATAAGATAGAAATTGCAATTTTCTTCAAGGTATAATTTATAGCGATTTTTATGCTGCCATAAAACCAAAGCGGATAAGAAGGCTTTAACAAAATTAAGTGAAAAATTTTTTCGTCAGTCATTTTATTTATTCAAATTTTGTGGTCAGGTGTTTTTTTTTGCGATTTATTTTTATAATGGATTTTAGATATTTGGGATGTTTGTTTGTCTTTATTATTATTTTTACAGATAATATTGTAAAATATAGTTAGTAGTTGTTTGTTAGTAGTTGTAGTTTATATTTTGTTGTTTTGTGTTAATATTGTTGTTGTATTGTATTGTTGTTACTGTGCATTGTAATGATCTATTGTTGTTTTTTGTTCTACTAACTCATTTTTTTTTATTTATACGAGTAGTAGGTTATTACACTAACAGTATTTTATTTCTAATGGTGATTGCGTAGATTGAAATGAAGAAACATTCCTTTAAAAGGTCTTAGAACAAAAGTCTAAAAGTATCAACTAAAATTATTGATACGATTTTTGGCAGTTGAGAAAAACAAAACCTATTTTTCTAAACACATAGCTGCAAAGAACTACAGAAGAAGTCTATTTTAATGAACATTTTGATGCAAAGTGTAAAGTTTGAAAGCACACTTTAATTATTATACTTTCTCATTGTTAACGAGCTCAGTTTATTGTTCCGTTTCTCATAACTTTGGTGATGGTCAACAGTTAATATTTATCCTTCTTTAGTGCATTTTGAATAAAATAAATTTTGTAAATTTTAATTAATATTTTTTATTTATTTTTTTGATTCTTGGATTCATACACAAAATTTTACATAATTATAATACATACTCGGAAGGCTGATGTACACAGGCAAGTTTAACCCGCAATAGAGTTGTTTTAGATTTAAAAATTCAAAGTAGCAAAAATTTCTACGTGGGCTATGGGATTGTTCAAAAGAGTTACCTTTAGAGATCTAATTAGACTCTGTAAAAGTGTGACATTTTCTCGTACTTCACATACAGAACGAGAAGTCATTTCGTTAGTCACACAAAAACATGTGGGTATTGCCAAATTTAGCGGCAAATTCATCATCATTCTTTTATTTATGGTCGGCGAAATATAATTATTTTCATTTTCATCATCAGTGTATTTCTAATAGGTAGACTTGATCTAGTAAATACTTTGTTATAGTATACATTCGTATCATAATTTAATTTAGTTAATTGATTTATTACATATCATCTGTTCGTCCAATTGTTTGAATAATTATATCCCTGTAAATGGCAAAACATGCAAGATCACATTTTTAAGATAAGACCTTGTGTACCATATTTTAAAATATTCTTATTCACCTTTATTATAAATATGTGTATCATATTTCAATGAGTTCTCCTCAGTACTTTTTAACGTCAAAATTAAATATTACGCAAGACAACGTCATCAAACTGCTTCCCTGGAGAAAAAATTATAAAACAAATTCTTTAACCATGCAGAAAAGTGTAGAAAAACAAAACACAATCATCTTAAAGCCAAGTGAAGTCACAGTCCCCAGCTAGTTCACAAGAAACGAACGGTTGCAAATAAAGGAAGTGAGTTTATCAAAATTGTTGACTTAAAAAAAAATGTGATCCTCTTCCGTGGGAGTTCTTGTAAGATTAAGTCTGAGATAATACAGCTTTAATTTATTCTCGGCCGAGTTTCAGAAATAAGTTTTATTGAGGTTCTCTGCTTGCTTTATGTTATGAATCTGTTATACACCTTGTATAGGAAAGATATTAACTTTTTTATGTTCTGTCCTATGTTTATTTAAGTTGATTAGATATGCTTCAATCCTCCTGCGAAAATGGTTGGACCTTAAGCCTGCATTTTATATGATTCGAGAAATTACGCCTCATTGGTCAAGTCATCACAAGGGCTACTCATGCTCATCCTGGCCTCTGTATCCAGGTCTGGCAAATTTTTATTAGGTTTCTACTTCTGAAATTCTCTGAGGCAGCTCGGAGTCTAAAATGCCCGATAGACGTAAGCTTCTTACAAAGACTTCATCCGTGTGTTTGTAGACAAGAGGCCATACACCCATCGTCATCTTCCTGCCCTTGTCCCATTTTATTTGGGGTCGGCGCAACACGTTGTTTTCTTCCATTCTGTCCTGTTACTCGTCACGCTTTCACTAACTTCCCTTTCTTTCCTATCACTTCTCACACAATCCACCCATCTTTTCCAAAACCAAGAGACCATACATCCAAAATAAAAAATATTTTATGCCCGATTCCTAGACATGCCCATCCCTCTAAGGACATAAATGTCCGTATACAAGTGATCGAATTTGTAAGAATGCCCATTCTTACAAATTCGATCACTTGTTTTGTCTGTGAAGGTGTAACACACATACACGTGCATACAACAGAACTGCCGCCTTTATAATAGTACTGCAACAAAAAACAAACAAATCGTGGTGTGTTCTATACTGATTAACCCTGTGGGATATACACGCGTGATCTTTACATACAACTAAAACACATAGAGGAAGTGTTACCACACGATTACAGCTACATGTACAGAATAGATAACGTAGGGTTGTGGTTTTATCAGCTCGCAACAGATACCGCAGTAGACAGTAGTTTATTGACAACTAATACGTTGTGGTAATAGTATTAATTGTAAGGGATGTTCGGTTAGGTGTGAAATATAAAGGATATTACGAGTAATTTAGGAGACTTGACATTATTATCAGCTTTACTCAAAGTCTTCACACTAATATTATAACGGCAAAAGTTTGTGAGTATATGTGTGTTTGTTACTAACGAATTTGTATAAAAGCACAAACCATGCCCTGGAAGGATTTAAACGCACAATGCCACATTCGCAGTGACACATTGGATTTTCGAAAAATGACATATTCTCATAACGCCATATCGCAAAACGTCACATTAGCAAAATGTCATTTTCGCAAAATGCTATTTTTCCAAATTGCTATTTTCAGGAAATGCCATTTTTGCATAATGACCGTATGCAAAAATGGCATTTCCTGAAATCATCACTTCGGGCTCAGTATGTCATTTTGAAAATGCGGCGTTTTGCTAGTGTGGCATTTTGAGAAAAGACATTTTGCTAATATGGCATTTTGCGATTGTGGCATTGTGCGCCTAATCCTCCTTGAATAGTACATAAGCAATCAGGTTATTTTTTATCCTGAAAGCATGTTTCCTTGAGACAATTTTCCACTTTAACAGAAACCAAGCCACTGACAGCAGCTAGCAGGTATTATAAAGGTGAAAGTTTTTTTATGTGTCCTGTCCATGTCTGTTATTTCTTAATGCTTATGCATACGGATTGACCATGTTCTAGAATAGCACATGAGATACTTTTTTCAGCGTATGTGTGACTTTACTACTTTTACACCAGCGGTGTCACTGACAAAAACTATTATGATATTATGAGTAGAATAATTTTATCAATTCGAGCAGCAGTGGCAGTTGACGAGCTCGGGCAGACCATTATGCTTTATAATTTTCATCTTATCGCCACTGATCTCAAAATGGTAAACTGACTTATCTTAAAACCAAAACATTCGAAGACATGTATCAGCGATCAACCTGAATTGAGCCACCTGCAGTGATGGATTATATTATGGCCCACTCCCTCCAATAGTAGTGGCCTTTGTCTCGGCACAGGGAACTTTGTGGCTGATGATGCTTTCGTCAGTTCTTTTTGGTCAAGGGCTCTTCAGATTACATGCTTATAAGTGTTCTTGTTGCAGTGGTCTCATGAAGATCTTCACTCCCAACTGAAGTCCTTTTGTATTGTGTCTTTAAAACGTGTTTTTCTGCTGACCACAATTATTATCCATGATTTCGCCACATTGCAAAACTCAATTATTATTATTATTACTACTAACCACAATCTAATTATGGAAATAATTATACTAAACCACTTTGTGGTCCTTTGACCATTTAGTTTTACTATTAGAACGTCATTACATATGACCGCTGATTATGCATTATCATTTTCTATGCATGATTAAAAAACAATGAAACATTACCTAAAGATCTAATGCTACTTTAATAAACTGTTCGGTGAGCATTGTGCCCAGTCCACTACCACTCAAGTTTGCGATTCTTTTAGATATGTCATTAATCTTTATTCTCCAGCAGATACTTTTTTTTTTTGAGGCAATCATGCAAGGGAAGGATAATTGATTGTACCGAAAAGTTCTGGAGTAGCGACCACGTTCAGGAAGACCGGTTAGAAGTGCTCCCTCAAGGTGGACTGATAACCTAGTCTTCTTCTTAGCGTGTTGATGGTAAAACTAATTAAATTCCATTTCCTGGCCCAGTCTTCGGTCACGTCAATGTCATCCACTGCTGCTGTCATAGGATCTATACGTGAACATTGTAATAGGGTACGTTATGCAGGATGGAAGATAGGACATGGTCCAGAGAGACGCCGCACAAAGACTGAAGGTTGGAATCGTCCACCTAATAAGGGTAGCGGGAATCCGATGGATGTGAGGCCCGCTGGGCCGGTCGTTATAGCAACGCTTGGGGGAGGCCTATGTCCAACACTCGGACTTCTTTCAGCTGAAATTATGATGATGATGATGATGATAACATCAGTATGCTCCTCGGTTCCTGAAATGAATTTACAACAATTATTAAAAACCGGGTAAGTGCTCGTCGAACTCGCGCACTGAGGGTCCCGTACAAACTTGATAACAGTTCAATTCCTGAATTGAGTTACGAAGATTTTTCCGAATTGCAAAAAAACGTTTATTTTTGTGACGTAACTACAAAATACAGTTTTCAGATTTTTCCTAGACTTGTGCTATGTGACCTTGCATTTCAACTCAATACCTCCACGGGTTCACGAGATAAAGAGTCCTTACTCACAGACAGTCAGACAGACTCCCGGACAACAAAGTGTTTCTATAAGGGTTCCGTTTTTTTCCTTTTGAACTACGGTACCCTAAAAATGAAACGTAAGTCAACTGAGACAAATGGCTGTTGAATATTCATTCAACCAGTCATAAGAGTTACTGCGCATTTGTCAATTTGTCATATTAATTTTGTGATAATTTTCGCTCCGAAACCTGGATTTAAGCCTAATTAATCAGATATTTCAGAATGTTACGCCACGTCAAATGACTTGGGTTCCTTCTGAAATATGGTCCATGCCCTTTCGTAATTGCTCTCAGCGGCCTAGGCTTATCCATTAGCTAAGGGCACCCACAAACAACTAACTTAGTAGTTAGATTGTAAACCAGAATGGTAAAAAATAGTTCTTACACGAAACTAAGTTAATGTTTAATCGACAATGATAGCGGTCGGTTCACGACCTTGCTGCTGTGTTACTTTTCAAAGCTGCAAAACTCTATCGAAGAATCTAGCAGCAGTAGCCAACGCCTGGTAGCTGGATCCATCACCGTACACTGCTTACTAAACAAAAACTTCGACACAATACGGATGGTCCCCTGTGCAGAACATGCATGGAGACGGAGGAGACAATGACTTGTTTATTTATACATCGAATATCTATCTTTACAAGTTTTTTTTTTGCATACATAATAATACTTCTCGTAAACACAGGTATCACTAATACACGAATACGAACCTGTGGTTTACCGAATTCTCTCAGAGACGCACTGAAATGCAGTGAAAGCCTAATTTAGAAAGAGGTGAGCTGGATGGAATAAAACTTACTAAATGATAGCCGCCATAGCCCATGCATAATGGTCTACCGTGGATTAATATTGGATACAAAACTAACGGATAGAATCCCGCAGCGGTCTATGGGCACCCTTACATCGTTAATTCCAGCAAGTAATTAGCCCTATGTTCAGATCTGGACACTAACTTATATGTTGTCATGGCACCAGATTATGCAACGTCATATATAAAGCTGTTTACACACGAACAAAGTTCTTTACCTCGTCAGAAACTCATCAGGAGACGAAATTATTAAATCCACAGGCAGGAGACAGGCAATTATAAATAGCTTCACGAAATTGAGTCCAAACTAACAACCGACCAAACTTGCCTTGAACAAAATCAAGTAAATTGGTCTGCTTCAAGCGAATGCAACGTTGCATCGATCAGGGGTACCTAAACGGGTTCACCTACATGCGAATACCTGCCTTGTTTACGAAAACTAGAGTTTATTTTTGCGTGAGTGATCGCTCAAAGATTCTGGTAAAATTTTCGTTGTGCAAGTACTTTGAATCTTTAGATACTTTATGTACTTACGTACACAGAATAATGTAGTGTTTAAAATAAGCGGTAACTCAGAGTTGTTTTAATGAATTTTACAACGATGGATTTTCTGAGCGATTTCCTGCGTTTGTCGTTTGAACTTTTTGATGAACTAAGATTTGGACGGGGTTCGTAACGGTACGGGACCAATTTTAAGTTTCACGAATAAGTTTTGAGCAAGAATACGTGTTTATCTATGGTAAGCTTGGGATTCTTTGGTGAAAATTCAGTAAAATATTATATATTTTCTAGACTTTACAGACACTTCTCAGGGTCTAGTTTCTTTATTACTACGATTATAATAGGTATTAATAACAAAAAAAAGAACGAAAAATAAACGTGTAAAGATCATTTGTACACCAAAAAAATAACACAACTTATTAAATACAACACACAACTAAAGTACATATAAGACCAAGAAAAAAGTCATATAAATCCCGATTTTTTTCCAAAAATAAATTTCTTTAGGCGATTCTTTCCATAACAGTCAAATCATTATTATTAGTAAATAATTATTACAGAGATTACACACGAATTATCAACCTAGGCTTAAAAATCATTATAAAAGTAAAAAAAAGCGACAAGAACGAAAACATAAAACGATGACGACAGCAATGCTCATGACGGTTACAAAATAAAACAAATGAAGAAACGTGTGCCTTCGAACAGACTTTTCACAAACGAAGCGAAAACATGGAAAATGTTGAATAAAAATAAAAGAAATCGGATTGCTCCTAACTAGTTACGGACTCTCCAAATTAGAACGACTTGCCTACTCGAGCCAGTTTCGGACACCGATAGGACGCCTGCAAGTAACATGTGCTGTGAAAGTTTTCCCGCAAAATTGTTTAAAAAATAAAAGACTTGTTTATTCGGAAATAGTGCAAACTGAACATTTTTACTTTATTTAGGTTCATGACACCAGACATACATAGCATGCCGAAAACTAGTTATATGATAAATGATATATTATTTTGTTTGCAAGTTGATTAATATTAATAACACGATTACAAGTCAACTTTTTTCATCAGTTTGGTTTTAGCCGGTGTTTTCAAGCTGACTATTAAAAAAACAACACCGAGACATACTCAGACATCAAGGTCGAGGTTTTCAAGTTTACATAATTCTATAGTTACCAGTTGCAAATATTTGCTATCTATAATAAACCTAAATAGTATGCATTAGTATGCAAATTCTATGGTAAAGTACCTAGAGAATATCACCATTTAAAACATTTGCAGCAAAAATGTACTCAATAAAAATTAACATGGAATCAATAAATTCAATGATGATAAATAATGGTAAAATGATCGAACGAACACATTTAATTCCATTCAACGTTTCCAAAAATAGCAACAGTAAGTTTAACAAAATGTAAAACCTCAGCTTCCAATGATTATGTTCGTTAAAGCTACCATGTTCTGCCAAATTAAAATGTCAACAAATTGGAATCAATATAATCACTACCAACATGACGCGACCGAAAAACTCAATGTCAATTAAGGTAATTACATCACACATGTTCATGCAAATTTACTGTATAATTTAATCAAAATTTAAATTCTCCTGTCGATTATTAGGTGTTGAAGTGTTGATAGACTGGTCGAGAATTAATCTGTAGGCAATAATTATGGCATGATTTTAGTGTTTAATGGTTTACGTAATTAATTTTAGTGCTAGACGTGGTATCCAAAAGCTTAATTTTGGTACAAATATCATGAATGATAATGAATCAAACGCCTCTCATTCTGGGTGCAGCAAGAGGGAATGTCAGACTCACACTGACTAAAATCCACTTGGTAACTCCTTCAAGCAATTCCATAGCCAGGACAAGCATCGAGCCCAGAAGGCTCCGTCTATTACGCTTATTCTTAGATTTTAGTAATGCATTCAACACTATCGATTTCAATATCCTGTTACACATACTTCGTTCATTTGATATATATCCAACGGCGGTCGACTAGCTTCATATTTACCTGTATACGGTCACTAGCAGTGTACATGCATTAAGTAATCTAGCTCTTTTTGATGTTCTACTGTGGCTGGTGTACTTATGGGTAGCGTTTTATCTCCTTCACTCTTCGCATTATATATAATGTAAATTTTCAAAAATCTTCTCTTTCCTTACCATCTTTATGCAGATGATTTACAAATATAAAAACAAACAACCTTTTAGGACTTGACTGATGCAGTAGATATCAATAAAAAAGATTTGGCTGTAATTTGCTAGTATATATGTATTACTGGTCTACCAGTCAAAGATCCAGGTTATTGTTGTTGGAAGCTCTCGAAAGATGTCACAAATGAAATTGTGTATTTTTCTAAGTTCAACTTAACGGAATTGCTATTGTAGTAAGTGACAAAATTAAGAACCTTGGTGTTAAATAGGGCCGGGTTTTGTCCACAATAAGACGCAGCAGTCACTTGGTTAATTCCGTATATTATCACCTTACAACTAGGCAACAGAACTCGCGACAGTTACAGATTATTAAAAACAGTACAATACACACATAAAGCTAAATTAGTAAGGAAACTGAAAAGGTTTTGGCGGGAACTTGGAACATTTATACACACGCCCGCGCGCGTCGAGTTTTTGGCGGCGACTGCTCGGCGTTCGAGCGCGCGCGTCGTGGGCGGGGCCCACAGTTCAAAAATGCGCGCGAAACAAAATCAAATCGCAGTTGGTGTTCGCGCGTAAATATTGCCAACTTAAAACTAATAATAAAAATAGGTACATATACAAAAATGAGTTGCCTACATTCCACCCCCTTGTTCCTGAACAAACTCGTCAGTAGGCAACACAGCAACCTTAACAACTGGTCGCTTCATGAAACCCTAACTGGTTCTTACAGTTACGACTCGGATACGGCCGTCGCGGCCTGGGTGGACTGCGCTAATAACGCCTTTAGGCCATGCATTACGAGGCTGGTTCTCTTCCAGAATCAGCACCATGTCTCCCACTTTTATGGGCGGCACTTCTTCTCGCCACTTTTGACGCTTTTGAAGAGTGGGGACATACTCTTTTAGCCACCGTCGCCAAAACATGTCTGCTAGTTAAATCAGACGCTTCAAAGTAACCTAAAGTAGATGCACCGGTAGCTGTACCTATCAATAAATGATTTGGGGTCAACGCGATGGGCCCATCGGGATCCGCACCTACGAAGGTTATAGACCTACTGTTAAGGGTCATCTCTGCCTCAGCCAGCAAAGTATTTAATAATTCCTCTTTTGGCGCACGCGCTGCCAAAGTGACTTTAAGTACGTTGTTTATTGAGCAAACGAGGCGCTTCCATCTTCCACCCATGTGTGGCGCTGCAGGAGGGTTAAAAACGCCCCATCTCTTTTTACGACGCCTTCCTATAGCAACTTCCATGGGTCCGTAATATACCCCACAATGCACAAAAGCTCTACGTGTGTTCACGAGCCTTGCGGCTGGTAGGTCTTCCATTTTGGGCATTGAGGGGCGAGCACGACGCACCAAACATGGCTGACATTGTGTCAATAAAATATTCTCAGCCTTACGAATATTACTAGCCGTTAACATCTCAACCTGGTTCTTGCGACACATATTTATAAAGGCACGAACTCGACCTGTCGATCTAACGGCCCGTGTCCAACTAGAAAACCTATCGACTTTGAACAGCGGTACATATTGCTTAGCAACGTGAACTTTCTCAAGACGCTCCAAATCAGTATTATCTACGTCCTCAAACTCGTTGACCGGCCACTGATCTTTGTCCCGGTACAAAAAAGATGGACCCGTAAACCACAACTTACAATTCGTAGGCCAGTGCAACTTGGTAGCTTCATCAGCAGGGTTTTCTGCGGATGGCACCCAACGCCACTCGCTTGGGTTGGACTTCCGGTCGATTTCTGCCAAACGATGTGAGACAAACTTTTGATAGTTGCGAGGATCAGATGAGTGCACCCATTTTAATACGGTTTTCGAATCGGACCACAAGTATTTTTGAGATATTGCTAAGCCTTGCTCCCTGACAACGGTGCAAGCCAACCTGCACGCCAGCACAGCAGCCTGCAATTCGAGACGCGGCACAGATATAACCTTCAACGGGGCGACGCGAGCTTTACCAATGACAAGTGAAACGGTAGGTATGCCAAACTCGTCCCTACCTACCAAATACGCAACCGCAGCATAGGCCGACTCCCCAGCATCACCAAAAACATGTAACTCAAGAGTTGAAGGGTCAAGCCTGTACCAACGTGGCACACGTATGCTACTTAACTGCTTTATATCTAACAGCCACTTTTCCCATTCAATGAACTCTGCTTCCATCTTACTCTTTAAGCCGCGTAATCGTTTGATAGCGTAATCATAGTTATCAGGTAAGTGTACCGCGTCACGTGACCAAAGTAATCCTACTTCCAAACCTGCGTCGACACGGCGGCTGGTGCTGTCTAGAATTTTACACGCGCGTTCAGTTTCAACATTTTTGCGTGACACTTTTGTGATACCGATAGACTCGAGCAAAAATTGCTGTTTCACAAGGTCATTGAGATCGTCTAAACCATCGAAGGCTAGGTTAATTGACTCACTGTCAGACTTGTCACAGATACCTAAAGTTACCGGTCCGTGAACAACCCACCCTAACTTTGTAAGCGACGCTACGGGTTGCCCGGATTTACCCTGTCGTATTTCCTCATTTACGATCAACTTCCAGTTATCTTGACCAATTATAACCATCGGTTTTGCGCACGACATCTCACAGTACTCTAAGTCACGCAAATGTTTATTATTATTTAAAACTCTAGCAGGCACGGATTGGGTAGGTAAGTCTAAATTCTCTATCGTTCGAAGTACGATATCATGACATACCCCGTTGGGGCCGCGAATTAGCGCAGTTACCCTACAGGAATTGTTATCAGTCATAACAAGCCCGCGTGCACTTACAATTCTTAACGGAGATAATGGTCCACTAAAATTACACATACTAGAATCTACTAATGACACAGTGGCTCCATCGTCTAACAACGCGTATACACTATGTTCAACATTATTAACAATAATCTTTACAGGTATAATCTTCAATAAAGTTTTAGTGGATCGACACCGCTCACCCATACTCGTTACCGACTCGGCGACCGACGGAGACGGCGCGGGCGGCTGTATAGAGGCCGCCTGCGCCGCAGCGGCCGGCGCGGGCGGGGCTCCGGTGCCATCGGCGGCGCCCGGGGCTCTCGTCTTCTCGTAGTGTAGAAGTGTGTGATGCGGAGAACGACACTTTTCACATCGTTTAGCGCGACAACGATAACGAGAATGGCTATGCACTAAGCATTTGAAACAAAGTTTATTGACCTTTACAAAGTTCCATTTTTCTGGCTCACTTTTTGCAATGAATTTATCGCACTCGGGTAATCGGTGATCTGCACTACGACACAACGCGCACTCACTTGATGACGATGACGTACTCGGTGACGCTGACGTAGTTTCCTCGCTGGTGAGGTGTGTTCGGTCTGCAGGTTTCCGGTGTTGACGCGTGACCTCAGCGCGCCTGGTGATCGACGATGCGGCGGCAGGATTCGCAACAGTGGTGGTCCGGTTATGATTTTTATTATGCTCAGAGTTTATGCACAGCGGTAGGTAATAAGCTGATGCCCGTGCCAGGTGACTTATAAACTCGAGGACTATGTTTATGTTTGGCGATAAGCGAAGATCTTCTTTGTTGTCGGTGTTCCTTTTCATAGCAAACTCGCCATATTGCGAACGTTGTACATTTGTTAATTTGCTAAGAATTTCGTGCGTTAATTGGGGGTTATTTATGTAGCCATCCGCTTTTATGTTTTTCAAAATGTACACACAATTTCGAACGACGCAAGTCATGTTTCGCAATTCGACGCCACTTTCGGACACACGGGGCAAACTTCTTATCTTATTTAATGCCGATTCTAGTAGTAAATTGGGGTGACCGAATTCCTCTTCTAAGGCATTTATCACATCCATGGGGTCGGACCCGGTACGTAATAGGTCTTCAACGGCACACTTTGCCGCGCCACGCAGTGATGCTTGCAGTCGTACGGTGTTCTCGAACATACTATACGTGGCCGCGGTAGCTTCATAGGTACGTCGATAAGCTAGCCAGTCTGCCGGGCTTCCATCAAACATGGGGAGATCATAATTTTGTCGTGGTCTTTTCGACATGTTTGTAATAATAACGTCGGCTAGATGCATGATGTCAGAGGCCGCGACGGCGCCGACGGAAGCGGGGGGCAGAGCGCCCGGCGCCGGCGTATACTTCGCGGCGGTCGGAGAGGACGCCACCGCGGGCGCGAACGGCTCGCGTACGGTGTTCCGCGCATGCGCGATGTCGCACGCGCGCTCTCGTTCTAGGCCTTCGGTCGGTTGCGGGCACGCGCCGGCCAGCGCGTGGGGCGCTGGCGGTTTTTCCGCGAGTTCACATGGGGCTTGACTTGTGCTTAACCACTCATCCACGTTATTAGGACCACTGTAAATACTCATGGCGCGATTTTCAGTTTCTTCATCTTCAATCTCGGCGATTTCTAATGCTAATTTCTTCTTTATGAGCTGTTCTTTAACTTTGGCAAGTTCTTCTTCGGCTTTGTACTCGGCACGGAGACGAAGCGCTTCGCGGCTGAGACGGCTTGATCGCGACCTGGTCGACGTGGCAACAACTTCACTACGCGGGGCCGCAGTGACACACGTGGTATCCGCACCAGGTCGTTGTTCAGCTTCAGCATGGGCTCTGCTCCGTGTGACGACACCAGTAACTTTATCATTCATTGTGATCCAGGCTCGAAGGACCAATGTTAAATAGGTCCGGGATTTGTACACAATAAGACGCAGCAGTCACTTGGTGAATTCCGTATATTATCACTTTACAATTAGGAAACAGAACTCGCGACAGTTACAGATTGTTAAAAAACAGTATAATACAAACATAAAGCTAAATTAGTTAGGAAACTGAAAAGGTTTTGGCGGGAACTTGGAACATTTATATACACACCCGCGCGCGTCGAGTTTTTGGCGGCGACTGCTCGGCGTTCGAGCGCGCGCGTCGTGGGCGGGGCCCACAGTTCAAAAATGCGCGCGAAACAAAATCAAATCGCAGTTGGTGTTCGCGCGTAAATATTGCCAACTTAAAACTAATAATAAAAATAGGTACATATACAAAAATGAGTTGCCTACACTTGGTGTTCATATTGACAATAGGGTCCTCAACTTCAGGACGTCAATCACAATTTTTTTTCCATCTGCCAAATGTTTAGGCAATCCTGGAACTTTTATTTCATACTGCCAGTAAAATTAAGCTTGCACGAATTTAAAGAATTTCGTACATAGCTTAAATGACTACTAATATATTTTCTACAGGATTCTCACTTTTTATTTCTGTTCTACAGAATTCAAACCTACAACCTCTTGTTATTTTATGAAACGTTTCAAGTTCCTTCATGATACACGTAATAGTTAAATGTGAGCACATAAGAATACTTGATATATGAGATGATTCATTCCACCAGCTTACAAATCGTCCTTAATTCACTATGGTTATTAAATATTTTTTTTGTGTTATTAAGTACTTTTTGTGTGTTGTTTTTTTTTGTGTTTGTGGTGTACGCAAACTTTGCCCAATGTTTTTAAATGTTGTGTAAATACAGACCCTCTCTTCTTAAAAGTTGTTGTATATTAGTTTTTATATAGGTGACTGGCAATTAGTGTACGATACTTAAATACGTGATTGTGTCTTGATAACAAACAATTTTTATTATGGGAGCAAAGCCGAATCGCGAAAAAAATATCAGCTGTTCAGTACATTAGGCAAACATAAATGTACTGAACAGCTGATTTTTTTTCGCGATTACAGCCTTTGTATCACTACCCTTTAAAAAGCACATTTGTGATTATTTAGTCCTAGATTGTTTTGTAACATCACGCCAATATTATTACCCAATATTATTCCCAATATAACAATTCAAATTCAAGCTACACCGCCGGAAACTACACCATCATATAGGTACGTACTTACTTTGATTACTATAGTTTACGATATCATAGTTAAAATGTGGTTTGAAACTCATACAAACCAACAAAGTTTACTGTTTGATCAGTAGTTGCCAACAATTGTTTGGAGATTAGGGTCGCCTCTAGATGCTGTACTAACATATTTCAATTTTAATTAAAAGCAATATTTGTAGGTACTTATAATTTTGTGAATGAGTTTGAGTTTGACAGAAAACTAGCTTTGAACTGCGGTTCCACTTGCTTGAACTATTCCTCTAAAACTGTACCCTTTCCGATATATCTGCAAAATTGGCTAGATGATTCTTATTTTTTAGGGTTCCGTGCCTCAGATGAAAGAAACGGAACCCTTATAGCATCACTTTGTTGTCTATCTGTTTATCTGTCTGTTTGTCTGTCTGTCAAGACCTTTTATCTCGGGAACGCGTGGAGAATTGAAATTAAAACCATATATCTGCAGTTTTTTTTTTATATTACATATTTGTATTTAAAGATACTTTACAAAAACCTTTCAAACAAAATCAAATCCTTTCAATATTAAACTAGTTATAAACCTTTCAATTCTGGTGGAAACAGAAACTGTCAAGTAACAGAATAAGGACGAGCATACTGAAATATGACGTCACTGCCATTATGTTAGATTGTTTTAGTTGAAATTGCATTTGTTAAAAACATATTTTGTTTTCTCTACATACTATAAAACAGTGTCTGTTGTTTTGATGATTCGGTAACTACTGGGTACTTAAACATGTAACTAACGCTATTTTTCCGCGTAGGAAGAACCAGAAATAAAGAATGTTTGAAAACATAATTTGCGCCCGAGCAAAGTCGCAGGGTTCGCTAGTAAATAATACATTAAGTACTTAAATAAAATCAATTATAATAAAGTAGAATTCAATAGGCATTTAGAGATTATAGTGAGAAATTAAACAGTTTAACTAATACCCTTGACAAATTAAATGAAACTGGAAATGGTTTAATTGAAACGAAACGTCTGAAATTTGATCAACATTATTTGGATTTACATTTAATTTAATGAAATAATTGTTGCGTAGTACTGACCACAAACTTTGGAATAATGAGACCAAAAAGGTTTAAGGACGTAACATATAATTTCACACCAATAATCCCTGGACGGGCAGGCAGAAATGTAGTTACTTAACCTTCTAACCGTAAGCGTCGGATATATTCGACAAACACTCTTGTTTATTCCGCTAATAACTCCATATCATCAGCTCTTGTATCACCTATAGGGATTGCAGAACTAAACGAGATGGAGTACCCTGTTGCTAACACACTCCCCTGGTGAATAGGACGCGAACACACTCTTCGGATCCATCCAACGCAAGCAGTTGAAGGGGTAATTCAAAATTCAACCATGATTAACCAGATTTGTTGAGGTCCTGTGAATCGGCAATAAACTTAAAATACCCCTTTCAAGTTTATTGCTGTTCAGACTAGCTCGTTTTCTGATGAGGACCAAGACCAGAGACCCTATCATGAGCTATTGAGTGAAAGATATGGAGCTATATAAAGTGTGTTTCCTTGCGCAGTCACATTAGAAATGAAGATATCCACAGGGAACCAAGTTTACCAACATAGCTCGAAGAATCGCCAAAGTTAAGTGTTTACCAATTTCATTCAAATTCCTATAAGTAAAATCAGAGTTAACGTTCACATAGTTTTTAAAAATAGACACGAAAATATGCATTACGATATTCTTTTTGCATCGAAACTGAAAATATTAATAATTTATTTCATCGCCACTTTCAACTCTTAACGAGGGCTGTTGACCAAGTGCAGTCAACGTATCGCCACTCACGTCAATATTAAAGCAGGTTTCATTTTAAAATATCATATTATTCCACTTTTAGGAGTGGCTTTTATGATATCAGTAGCTGTTGCCAGTAGCTTCGTTTGCGTGAAACAAGAAAATTATCCCAGAGGAACACACTCCCAGATTAAAAATAATCATGTTTTTTTTTGGGCTGAAAAATCATCTAGTGTTGATTCGCGAGTGGCTTGCGAACTGCGCGCGTGCATTTCTTGTTCATACGAAGCGCGCGCGGCACAAGGGCTTTGTGCGAACGAGACGAGCTGTGTGCGAAATGCGCGGGCGGTTGCAAGCGGTGCATTCGCCAGATCTGGATACACCATAATGACTTCCCTTGCTTTATGGCTGTGCGGGAGAGCATGTCATACTGATGACTAAAACCATATCTATATATATCTTTATTACCTTCAGTTGCGTTTGCATCCCAGGGCCACGAGTAACCCTTTCAGTAGTCGACCCTTGGCCCCAATTGGCCCAAAATTGGCCCTTTTTTTATAGTCGGAAAAATCATCCAATGACAACCCCCGCTCTTAGGCGGAGCGGGAGATAGTGTCAGACTCTTACTGACTTAACGACCTACCCCGTTCCTTTTAGCCTTCATACCGGGGCTCAAGTTTCTTTTCGGATAACCCTTGTAGACTTCGACCCGGCTGGGTCCCTGCTGTTGCTGACAACTCCTTGAGGCGCGCGGGAACAGTGCGCGCCGTCGATGACTTGGGCTTGGTCCGGACAGTAAGCGGACGGCCGGACAGCGAGCTACCCATTGCTCCCTGTCCGCAAGCCCGCGCCTACGGCCTCGCCATAGGCGCGGGCTTTGGCCCTGCTAGGCCACCACGGTTTTGCTGGTTAATCCAGGACATGGACTTTTAACCACATCCAGAGCGTGAAGAAGTAATAAACATAGAAACACGCTTAAAAACTTTCGCCTTTATAATATTACTGTGATTTTTTGAGTGTTGTGGAAACTTTGTATAAGATTTTATGATAAAAGGCGGAAGGGTGAAAAGGGGCCGAAGGTTATATAAATGCCAGGGTCAAGTGCCGTTCAAGTTATTGGTTTAGAACGAATATTCAAATTAATAAACGCGTGTTTGGTTAAATCCATTTCATGCTTAATTTAATAATAATTCAGATTTGATTAGTAAATAACCTTTAATGTAGATATTTATATTTTTGAACCTCTAATCATGATTTCATCTGAAAGATGTGTCCAGATGGCCAACTTTTCTTCTTTTTTTCTTCTTCTTCTTGTTTTTTTTTCTTTTGGATGAAATCATCTTCAACTTTCCAAGCCTCCCACAAGTGTCACTATAACGGCCAATCCTGTGTGTATTGCTTGTATTGGATTCCCGCGACTCTCACCAGGTTATCGGTTCACCTTGTGGGAGGCTTTCCAACGCTGGTTTTCCGTTACGTGGTCGCCACTCCAGAACCTTTCGCCTTTTTGGTGGTTGGAACTGAGAGTAAAGTCCGTTGAAAAGGGAGGATCCTCCGACCAGACAGGTGTTATGGTCTGGTGGGCATCTGCCCGATATATGATTTCAAGCTGTTCTTTATGTTCTTATCATGCGAAAAACTTTGATTGCGCGATGCAAGATTAGTTTCTATGTGACGCTATAGATGTCGCTACACCTTCTTTGACCATCTGTTCTGCGAGCAATGTGCCCTACCCACTGCCACTTAAGTTGGGCGGTTCTCTGGGCTATGTCAGTAACCTTGGTTCTCCTACGGAACATATCCTCAGGATTAAAAGCATCTTTTGTGCTATTCCAGGATATATGATCTACGTGTGTGCTGATTTTTATCAAAGGGAAGCCTGTGACATCAATGAACATCTTTCAGCTGAAGTGATAATGATGTCGTTTCGTTTTTATTTTTGATAGGTTTGCGCTAGACCGCTATATCACCTAAGGGAAAGCGAAGATGCGGTCGACGATGGAGCGCGCTTATGTAGAAGTAACCTATTCAGTCTTGTCTTAAATATTCCCGGGTTGTAGCCAACAGGAAACACAGACTCGCGCAGGGAATTCCACTCCTTAGCTGTACGCACAATGAATGTGTTCCTGAATAGTTTTGTGCATATAGGTGGGATTTCTACCATGTACCGGTGGCGCATCGGGCTAGGCGGAATTAGACTATGCAATTCCGACGCACACTCCCCTGAAATGCAACCAGCAGAAAACCGACAGGCTAGCAACTCGGCGTCAATGCTCAAGACTTTGAAGCCTCGACTCGACGAGTGCATCATTGGCAATGATCCTGATGATCGTTGGGGTTATTTCCTACTTTCACGCGAACGAAGCTGTTGGCAGTACCTAGTTTTAATTATAACTTTAAATAATTTCTCTGCCAGCCCTGTCAAATAGTTAATGCATAAGAAGTTTGCTAGCTGAGAAACTTAGCTGATATAATAAGTTTGTGACTATTCATTGTATTAGTTTTCACATTAAGTACAGTTACATAAATTTTTGTAGTTGAATTTGTAGTGTATGATGTTTGTTTGTGAAGTTGAAAGGAGTTGAGTAACTTTAAAGATGTTTTGCTTGTAGTTTTGTAGTCTGGTGAATCCATGTTTTTCTATTTATTCATTTGTTTTACGCTTTTGTAAATTACCTCAATGGTGGTAAACGATGGAGCATGCTTACTTAGAAGTAACCTATTCACTCTGGACTTTGAGGCTTTCAGAAAATTCAGACCCCCAACAGGGAAATTTGTTCCTCAAGGATCATTTTTTTGATGAAGAAAGTCATCACAGGTGTCTCAGATTGAATTGACTTAACCCACCTGCCGCTGAAAGCTTCTGGAGTGGCAACTGCTCACCAGAAGACGCAGCTTTGGTAGGCCTCCTACAAGGTGGACCGATGAGCTACTGACGGTCGCGGGAATCAGATGGATGCGAGGCGCAAAGGGCTGTTCGTTATGACGATACTTGGTAGAGGCTTATGTGCAACAGCGAACGTCTTTTGGCTGAAACGTATGATAGTGACACTTTTCAGGAGGTCATGAAAGTATTGTTAGATATTTTATCAGTTACACCATCAAGACTGTGTCTCCATCTTCCTCGCTAGGGAACAATTATGACATCAGATAAGTGTAAATGACAAATGAAGATTAACGAGTTGACAATTAATCATTGTTGCTTCGCACACTATTCTTATATAACACTGGATTGAAATCAGACAACATCCAATACATTAAGTACTGGGACCTTACCATGACTTGTTAAAATGTCATGAGGACACACAAACGACAAAGAGGGATGGATTTACTGGATTATAAAGGTAAGATAGGCAGTCGTACTGTATAAAAAACACAAGTCTTCAGCTACATTTAGGGGCGAGTCACACCGGCATGGCAACAGCCGGCAGCCTAGAATCTACCGACCGCGCATCGCGCGCTACCGCTCGCGGCACCGCGGGCAGCCTTGCGATTTTTTCATGCTTTTCAAGCAATACTGGTCTTTCAAGTATGTAGACAAAGTTTAAAATTATTTCACACTGAAAGTGCTCTTCGCATTGCTGCCATTCCGAATCCTAAAATTGAATGACATTGGGTACGTCATAATCATGGTGGTAAGTTGAGGAGTGGCTGGAGCGGCCTAGTATTTTCCAACTAGGTACCTAGGTACCTAGGTAGGTAGGGGGCTAGGTGGGTAGGTAGGTAACTAGGTAGGTTTTTGAGAAAAAAAAAGCCGAATGGTACCTAGTTGGAAAATACTAGGCCGGATGGTAAAATTATAATTCAAGATTCAAGATTCGAAATTGAAAATTCAAGATTCAAGATTCAAGATTCGAAATTGAAAATTCAAGATTCAAGATTCAAGATTCGAAATTGAAAATTCAAGATTCAAGATTGAAGATTCAAGATTCAAGATTCAAGATTCAAGATTCAAGATTCGAGTTTCAAGATTCAATATTCAAAATTCAAAATTCAAAATTCAAGATTCAAGACTCAAGATTTAAGATTTAAGATTCAAGATTTTAGATTCAAGATTCATTTATTCTTTGTATAATAATGAATTTGTAAAATGAGAATGACATTTGACATCTCTTAAATATCACAGGATATCGCATAAGTTCTTCAGAGAAAACTCTCGTACGCAATAGGTTCAAAACGCCTTGTTTTTTGTTTGCATTTAGTTCAAGGAGATAAGCACTCGAGGGGTTAAAACCCTCTTCCTTACACTTATCCTGTTTGTAACTTTCACTAAAACCACATAATAGAGACAACTAACACAGCAGCAACGTTTATAAATCACGTCTTTATTACCGACCTTTATAACCCGGCCAAACAATAAAGTAGCCCAAATAGTTAAGAAATCCTTCCGACCAACGCATCACAATACTTGAATGGTTTAATTGAGACAAGAGAACGGATGTGGCAAGAGTTATTATCCAATGATTTGTGTGTGAGTGTCTTCTAAACAATGGAGCCCTTTCAAAGCCCTTTCTTGAGTGACAAATGGAAGGTATATTTCCTTAATCCGATGGGAGTTAGTGTTTGAATGTAAGGGGTTGAGTTATATGGTAGGTTGGGTTCGGCGAACTGAATAAATGTACTTAATAGTAAACAATATTGTAAAAGCAAAAGTAACTTTTTTTTTCTAGGTGAAGTAGAAAAAAAAGAGTTTTTTTTTTCTAGGTGGTTTAGTAGGTGAGAATGCCTTGTTGCATTAAGTCCGCCTGTGTACCATTACTGTATAGTTATCGGCACGTATATTGAGCGCTGGCTTCAAGTTGCACAGAAGTCAAATATTCGATCTCTTTAGTGGTGCGACGTGAGACGCGGGGGCGGGGAATGTCAGTGATTGGCTCGCTGCGCCATCGTGTCATAGACGTCACTCGCGATTCGTTCCCTGCGCTTGCTGCATGTATCTAACAACGACGACGATTGGCTCGCCAATGTATGGAATGCGCAAATTGACCCCTACTCTGACGCCTAACGCTCAATATTCGTGCCGATACATGAAGTTTAAATAAATAAATAAGTATGACGGAGGAATCATCAAATAACTTTTAGTCTAGCTGGAACGAGAGATAGTGTCTGACTTTTACTGACTAAAACTCATAGTATTCCTTCAGTATTCCTTTTTCTTTCTTTCTTTCTTTCATTAACTCTTGCGTTCTAGGGTCACGGTAACTCTTTTGAGCAATCTCGCAAGTGAAACTAACTCTGTCTATCTATTATCTCTTCATGGCACGACTGAACGGATTTTGATGAAACTTGATACACAAGAAAACAATAAGACAAGGGTCACTACTATTTTTCAGTGAGTATCTCTCAATTGTTTGTAATTCTTCTCAGTAATAACAAGTTTTGGATCAAAATTGCCATACTGAAACCAGACGGAAGAAGCCTTGTCACAGACGAACCGGTTCCGGTACGCGGTCGCCACTCCAAAACCTTTAACCTTTCGTATGCCGTAATTAGAGACACAATTAAAAAGTTATTGTGTCCCGCGTGGATCCGCGTTCCGGACATACAACGGGTTAAGCTCCAACGTCCATTTGTTCTACGAGCCTTGTGCTTAGCTTACTGTCACTTAAGTTTGGTGATTTTTCGGGCTGTGTAACCTTGGTTCTTCTGTGGACATTTTCATTTCGTATGCCGTCACGCAAGGAAAGTCCGAGCATAGCCTTTTCCATTGCGATTTGTGTGACTTTAAGCCTTCTGATGCGATGGATGCGAGATGCATAAGACCATTTGTTATGGCGACACTTGGGTGAGGCTTATGTCCAGCAGTGAACGTCCTTCAGCTGAAATGATGATGATGAAGCCTTCTGATCTAAAAATAATCGCTCGCAATTGGCGGTTACTATGAAGCTACAGCTACTGCCTGACTGTGTACCATGTTTGGATGATGTCTTTGTTTCTGGTGCTTGAGCCAACCGTCAACATGTCAATCCAACGGATTTCGGATCAGTATAAATGTTTTTTTTTCTTTCATAGTCTAAGATCCGATTAAAAACGATCTTCATCGATCTGTATAATGGATGAAACGTATTTTATGACAGATTTAGTACAATAAATAATATAACGTGGGTGGATTGCCTAAGAAATTCCTCATTCCTATGTTACATTTGGTAACGTTCTATCAGTAACATTATCAAATGTAACATATTATCTCATACGAATCCCTAGTAAAATAAAACAAAAACAGATCTCCACCACCCAACAAGTTCAGTACGGTATTACAACGGTCCGTATGTTTACAGGGACCGGTCCGTTTTGAATACGTTAGTCTTACATGAGCCCAAACGCCTCAGGGTGACCGCAGACACGTTAAGTTCTTGACGGGGACTTAAGAGATTGAGATATTTTCTATTAACTTTGTGCTATTAACTGTGCTTGGTTTGTGTGATAGTGTTTATGTGGATAAGTAGTCTATTTTATTTAAATACTAGCTTTTGCCTGCGGCTTCGCTCCCGCTCTACACTACTCCACTCTACTATACCTTACTCTACCCTACTCTACCATACTCTACCGTACACTACCCTAGTCTACCCTTCTCTACCCAACACTACCCTACATTACCCTACTATACCCTACACTACCCTAATTTTATTTTTTTTTCCATAAGAACCGAGAAGGTTCTTACTTCTTCTTTCTTCTTACTTTTTCTCACAATAACAAACACAACCACAAAAAGAATTAGCAAAATCGGTTCAGCTGTTCTCGAGATTTGCGCTTAGCAACACGTTGTCTTTGAGCATTTTGAGCTTTTGAGCACAAACGAATACCACGGATCCAGTATATGACTCTAGACCCCCAGTGGTGGAAGTTTTCACCATTTCTTTGACATTTCAGCAGAGTTCCAGGCTCGAAGCTTGCCAGCGAACTATGGGCTGTGTGTGTGTGGTATTAGGCCGATTATGCTATGCTACTCAAATGAAAAAAAAAAACTGGGCAAGTGCTAGTCGGCCTCGCGCCCTGAGGGCTACAAACTTACCTATGTAAATAGTTAAATTTCGGAATGGAGTCTTGGATGATTTTTCCGAATCGCAAAAGAAAAATTAAAATTAGAATATTATTCCTACATGTGTGCTATAAGACCTTGCTTTATGCCAAAATTTCAGGATTTCGGGTCAATGGGAAGTACCCTATGAATTTTGATTTCCTCCAGAGATCTGAAATGTACGTTTTTGCCACATAAATCGAAGTAATTATTTTCTCGTTAACTTACAAGTTTGATTTTTTTACAGTTTCAAGAGTCCGCAGAGCTTGCGGACAGTGAGCAATGGGTAGCTCGCTGTCCGGCCATCCGGTAACTGGCCGGACCAAGCCCAAGTCGTCGACGGCGCGCGCTGTTCCCGCGCGCCTCAAGGAGTTGTCAGCAACAGCAGGGGCCCAGCCGGGTCGAAGCCTACTGGGGCCAGGGTTATTCGAAAGGGCGCTCGAGCCCCGGTATGAAGGCTTGAAGGAACGGGATGGGTTTTTTAGTCAGTAAGAGTCTGACACTATCTCCCGCTCCGCCCAAGAGCGGGGGTTGTCATAAGATGATTTTTCCCATTGAAAAAAAAAAAAAAAAAAGAGTCCGCAGACTCTAGTAAGTATAAATATTATGGTTTTAATTTCAACTCTGACTTACAAGTCTTGGCAGATGGATAGACAGACGGACGGACGGACAAGGTGCTCCTATAAGGGATCCGTTTTTTCCTTTTGAGGTATGGAACCTTAAAAACGGATAATGTAACCATTAATTTCAGTGTGTTACAGCCTATAATCGCATGACAAATTCCTAGTTCAGCGCAATGCGCCTGACCTAGAAAACTGTTTTCGCAGTAGATGATCTGGCCTACATTTAGTTGAACAACACGACTTATTTGATAGCACCAGCTGTCACGAAGATATTATTGTTTGTATAGCACAGAACTCTGACAAATGGAGGACAAGTATAAAGATACAGTTGACAATGAAAAATCATTCCTTTTAAGTCCCTTATTGTTGTTTGTGAAGTCTCTTTCTTTATATGAAACTAGCTTCTACCAGCGGCATCACCCGCGTGAAATTAGATTTCTCCATACAATCTTCAGGGCAGGGCACATTGCACGCAGAACAGATGGTCGATGGGGACGAAAGGTTCTGGAGTGGTGACCACGTACCGGAAGACGCAGCGTTGGACGGCCTCCAACAAGGTGGACCGATGACCTGGTCAGGGTCGCGGGAATCCGATGGATACGTGATGCACAGGACCGGTCGTTGTGGTGACGTTTGGGGGAGGCCTATGTCCAACAGTGGACGTCTTTCGGCTGATATGATGATGATGATGATACAATCTTCGGACCCCGTTTTATTCTATTAGGGGGTGAATATTAGAAACCCCTCTCTTAGCGCTCGCCTAGATCATAAGAGGAAATCTTGTGTAAAATTTTAGGTTCCTAGTCCCAGTAATTTCGGCTGTGCGTTTATATATGTATCAGCCAATCAGTTTCTCCTTTTACATAAATAGATACAGATTTTAATTTAGATGTAGTGAAATAAAGATTCCGAGCACCGATGCTGTTTTCCTAGTCTGTCAGTTTTCTACTGGTTGCATTTCGGAATTGCATTACTCAATCTAGTCAAACCCGTTCCATTATCGAACCACCAGACGTACATGGTGGACCTCCCACCCACATGCACAAAGCGTTTTGGGAACACATTCATTGTATGTACTAGCTTTACGGAGTGGAATTCCCTGATTGAGTCTTTGTTTCCTTATAGCTACAACCTGGGGATATTTAAGTCAAGAGTGGATAGGTTACTTCTAGGCAAGCGTGCTCTATCGTCAACCACATCTTCGCTTTCCATAAAGTGAGATAGCGCTCAAGCGCGATCCTATCAACAATCAAAAATAAGAAACGTGATCATTATTATTCCATCTGAAAGAATCTTTCATGTTCACTGGTGGACATGGCACAGGCCTTCCCCTGATAAAAATGGGCACATACGTAGATCATATCCTGGAAATAGCACAAAGGATACCTTTAATCCAGAGGGTATGTTCCGTGCGGAGATCTCTCGCGCCGGGCCTTGGTTCAGGCCATGGTCCGGAGCGAGGAGGAGTGGCAGGCGGTCGCCTCCTTCTGCGAAGCAGTAATGCTAGCAAAGGAGGAGGCCGACCGCATCAGGCAACGGTGCTCTCGCCGCCGCCGGGATTACGATCCCGATTTCCGGCCACCGTAGGCGCGGACTTGCGGATGGCGAGCAATGGGTAGCTCGCTGTCCGACCGTCCGGTAATTGTCCGGACCGAGCCCAAGTCGTCGACGGCGCGCACAGTTCCCGCGCGCCTTAAGGAGTGGTCAGCAAAAGCAGGGGCCCAGCTGGGTCGAAGCCTACTGGGGCCAGAGTTAGTTTCGAAAGAGTAGCTCAGCCCCGGTATGAAGGCTTGAAGGAACGGGGTGGGTTTTTATTCAGTAAGAGTCTGAGACTATCCCCCGCTCCGCCCAAGAGCGGGGGTTGTTATTAGATGATTTTCCCACCATAAATAAAGAGTATGTTCCGTAGGACAACCAAGGTTACTGACCTAGCCCAAAGAATCACCCAACTTAAGTGACAGAGGGCAGGGCGCTGCTCGCAGAACAAAAAGTTAAGTGCGAGCCTATCAATTAAAAAAGAAACGGAAAATAAGAGACAGAATGAGGTTCAATCTAAATCACATCTTGAAGTAAATTAACGTTTGTCCACTACCTCACCTGATGGTATATACACAAGTTAATTTATCTACATTCCCTACCCAACCAATGAAGCAGGAGCCACTACATTTTCCTTTAAACCGTAATTAGCAACAGCCTTTCCGGATCATAAAGTCCAGGGTATGAACTAAAAGATTCACGACACGATTAGGCAGTTTCACCACAAACAGCACAAGTTCTTGATGCATCGCCTTAAAAGTAAAAGAAAAGTTTTACGGACAAACTCAAAAGAACGAAGAAAACAACTTTACTTCCTATTTTACAGAACAAATGGCGTTGTACTAACATTTTCAAGAGAAACACTGAAAATACTGGTAGAACGCTCTTCGTAAAACAATGTTGATGTTGCATTAAAATATCAAAAAGGTTTATGATGTATGTAGCTTTAGTTGAATTCGGTTCAAAGAATGCTTTCCGAGGTGCAACGTTTGTCCAAGGCTGGAAATATGAAAATTGTTTGAAGTTTCCCAATTGCAAGGAAAAACGCAAAATAAAAATTTTTAGGAACTTTTGCGTTTGGAATTTCATTTCGTTTTTTATTTTTCTAAAAGGTGGATAGCAAAATGTTTCTGTGTATTTTAAAAAATTTCGCGATTTTTTTTTTAATTTTTATTGTAGTAAATACTGAATTATCTTATCAGAAATACCTTTTTTTTGGGTGATAGACTTTAACTGACTAGATAGACTCTAGATAGAGGAAGAAGTTACTGACTAAAACTTTTCTATGTTCTTTCAGTTTCTCTTTTCGTTTTAAATTGTGAAGGTTTTGTGAGTGTATAGTATATACAAGGTGTAAGGGTTTCCTGAAAAATAATTTTGTTGTTGGTTGTTCAGTTTCGTCTACTGAGCAAGCCCTTAAAGTTTGTGGAGGGCTGTCCCTTACACCTTTTATATGTTTGTTACTTCATCACGCTCGAATTGTTGTACACGAGTAGACCATGCCCTGGAATAAAGTATTTATTACGAAAGTATCCTAGGGATACTTTTTTTATTATCACGCGGACGAAGCCACTGGCAGTCATTTTAAAAAAGCTGGTTACAAGGCAGGTATGTAATACCCAGCTAATCAAATCTGGAATCATTTTAACCTCTGATTCATCATCATAATAATATACGCAAATTTATGTTGTTTAGATTTAGTTATGGTTTACCCCAAATAAAATGGGACAAGAGCAGGAAGAAGAAGAAGAGATTTAGTTATGGTTTAGTCAAACCAAGTGTGTCTAAAGCTCGTATGAATTTATAAAATTTAAAAAAATTGTAGCCATCGTAAGCGTTGTGCTGTAGTTTTTGTATTGTAGCGTTCTTGTGTTGTTGTTGTGTTTTATTGTATGTGTTGTGTAGTAGTAGTAGTTGTTTATAAATAAAAACATACTAAAGATCACATGTTTAAAACTCAAAACTAAATAAGAATTACCAATAAAACAGCTTTTTATTATTTCTGCGAAATAGAATCGCCTAGTGACTAATTACAGTTACTGGAAAGTCACATCATAAATATCTCGGCAGGTATTATTAATTTCATGTAAAAAATATGTTCAGTGTATACATACTAAACAATCACTCATATTAGAAAACATGAACAATAACCTGCAACTCTATTTATGCAAGATAAAAGGAATAAAAACGTTTACACATTGTGCTCACAAATGCATAGGTTTTAGGGTTCAGCGCTCGCTCAGACCGAACCTCGCAATCGAATACGAAATAAACGAGCAATGTAACTCGTGTAAATAGAATTGCACGTTGTATGAATGCTGTGTGGCTGTAGTTTTTTGTTTTTCAGGCTTGTATGTAAATGTTTTGCATACATACGACATCACACTTTGGTCTAAATTGTGCTGTGGGACGACATGGTTTTTTTTTTTAGGAAGGCAAGATAGATCTCTGTTAGTTAGTTAGTTAGCCCATTTATGTCCCACTGCTGGGCGAAGGCCTCCCTCTCCCTTTTCCACACACGTCTGTCTTCGGCCATTGCGGGTCAGTCCCTCCGGTAGTTATCAAGCTCATCTCTCCACGTTCGCTTTGGTCTCCCGATAGATCTCTCATCATCATCATCATTTCAGCTGATACACGTCCACTGTTGGATATAGGCCTCCCCCAAGCGTCGCCACATCGAACGCGAACGTTCCTGTGCGTCCCGCATCCATCGGTTTCCCGCTACCTTCATCATCGTCAGGTCATCGGTCAAAATTGCAAATTTTTAGTTTGTTAGTGTTGTACTGGAAATAATCGAAACATATTAGTGAGTTTCTTGTGAAAATCACATTAGTACACCTTCTTTCACAAAGTCGTTCAATGTTTTATTTGTTTTTTTCCCCGTTCTCGTAGCCAATAATTAAAACTTTCCTTGTGATATTTCCTTTATTTCTCTAAATGATATGATATTTTGAAAATCGTTTTTTTTTCACATGTTTTCAATAATTTAACCTGAGTCAGTTTACTTTCATAAGGAACCTATAGTATAAAAATCTCAAATAGGTATAACATCTAGCTGTCTCGAAATTGAAGATACATAACAGCCTTATTCCATGCAGCCGCAACTTTGTTACATCTCTTGTGGCCAACGATAAGCAGCTTATAGGCTGTATATTTCGTCCATATACTTACTCCTTTGGTACACATTTTTGCGTGTTTTTATCGAACATTGCATCAAAATGATACAGAAAAGTGACCTAAATTTTTCATCTTGGATTATTTTGATAATATTATTTTGTCAGTAATAAAATAGGCTCTAAAAAAATCGCTCAGTGGCGTGACATGTCATCAGTTTCAACTTCAACTCTTCATTAATGGTAAGTGTGGAAGAGACACCACAATTTTGCCAATAACTCGTGTGAACTAATAGAAAATCAAACGCTAGAGAATAAATAGCGAGTAAAAAAAAACATTAAAGTACAAAATAGAAAGATTTCTTCACAGTCGCAGATTCATTATGAATAAATACATAACAGAAGCACAGACAGAAAATCGAACGAATGAATCACAGAGAAAAAATAAATTAGGAATAAGTTACAACCTAATTTTATTAATATCGATGAATTTGTCTAGTTCTAATATAAAAGGAGTAAACACAAAATAAATAAGACATTTGACTGATGCCGAACGAGGAATATGACGAGAAATGATTCCATGAAATCTCAACGACATTTTGCAATTTGATTAATTATTTAAAACCAATATTATGTCTTTAAGTAAATACATAAAGTATAAGACGATCACAAACATCGACGTCACATGAAATTTTATTCACCCATTTAAGGAAAAAAGGCGTAAAGCTAAACAATAATTTATACACTTTTCCAGCAATATATCGTCGTTACGGAACCCTTCTAATACACACGGTTTTACCAACCTTTTGGTCACCAGTTATTGCTGGTCGTAAATTCATATTTATGATCCCTAATGCAGGCTTCTGGTCAGTGCGCAGTGCATCTATGCGATCTATGCCGATGTCCGATATAGGTAGAATCGTTTTTAAATAAATATCACGATAGGACACAACTTGTTTTATGTTCATAGGGCTTTTGTTTGTACAGTCGTAAATGAGTTATAATAAACTAGCTTTTGCCCACGGCTTCGCCCGCATACATAAAATATAACTTATGTCACACAGGAATAAAGCAGATTTCTGTAGATGATATTTTTTTGCAATCGGACCAGTACTTTTAGAGTTCGTTTGTATTATTATGTGTATTGCCACTTTTTTAATCAATCTTAACTTTTGCTATTCAATAAATAAGTTATTTTTTTATTTTTATTTATTAATTTACAAATTTCATCAATACACATTTGTGTCAAATAGTTGATTTAACAATATAATAGTGTAAAAATTAGTTCGTACACATTTTAGTAGCACTGCCTTCGCACGCAAATTCTTTGATTTTCTTGGTGGACATCTTTATAATAAGATTAATAAGAAGCTAACAGTTTACCCTCTAACAAGAGCAAATTGTAAGAGGGTTATTACTGCCTGGCTTAAGTCCCTCAATTACGAAGACACTGAAAATCTGCTCATTGTACCATCCTAACCAACTACGTATGCTGTCACCTCCTTCACCCCGTACACATGCACTCACACACACACTCACTCTCTCCCACACGCACTCACACAGACACATTCACGCTCCCACAAACTCGCACTCAAACTCACGCACACTTACTCACGCACATACTCAATTACTCATTCAATTTAGTTCCTGCCACTCACCTTGTACCCCCATAACAACAACAATCACACTTCACCTAGCTTAATCCCTCTTAATTATTACTTCTCACCGATGTTGTATACAGCTGTCACCTATTGTCCGGAGTCTGGAGAGGCTGGTAATCTGTCATACAGGTCTCCTAGTACAGAAACCAGTCTCTCATATAGATCACAATAATTACCGCTAATGTTTTGTATGCTTCTTTATATTGTTTGCAAATTTCTATGTGAGAGAAGAACAATAAACTTATTATTATTATATTATTATTTTTCTCAAATAATAATATCAAAATATATTGAAAATGTGACAATGTATCTTAATGCTCGTGACTGTAGATGTTTCAGGAATTACCTTTTTATTGCAATAGATAAGATGGTTGAGAATAGAGATTTGATAAAGTTTTATAGAGTTAGATACTTACTAGTAAATTGCATTTTTTTGACATGATTTAGATACCTGTTTTTTTCTAAGTACCTACATTTGGTTCTTTTTTTTTTATTTATATTGGTTTACCTACATTTGATTCTTTTTGTTGTTGCATTTGTTAATGTGCTTAATATATCTTTATACATAAAAGGAGAAATTGGCTGACTGACATATGAGAGCACAGCTGAAACTACTGGGGCAAGAAACATGAAATTTTTTCAAAAAAAAACCCGGTTCGACATGACATCATTTCTTACACAACTCTTCTGTCACAGATCTGCTGGAAGAAATTTCGTTTGAAATAAGCAGCACCTTTGTACTCTTCTATCTGTATTTATTCTTTCCATTTTTTTTGTGTACTTTATGTACTTGAAGTAATAAATAAATATTTTTATTTTTATTAGGTACATTATTCCCGTACAAAACCCGGCTCACTATATAAACACTTGCACAAATAGCTTCGATGGCAGCTTGCTCGTTGAGCTCCAACAGTGTCGCGTGATGTGTAGACTGTACCACTCGGGCCTGGACTTGAGAGTAAAAATATGGACCCTACTATTTGCTGGATGTAACAGTTTTTTTTTTAAAGCTGTTGTGGTCGAGTGGTAACGACCCCGACAGGCGTGTTACTTTGTGTAATTTATTTCATCACCACTGCTCTCAAAACGGTGAAGGAAAATATCGGCATGTCCTTGAAGCAAAAATTCGAAGACATACGACATTCATCAACCCGCACTGGACCCGCGTGGTGGATTACGGCCCATTCTCTCTCCTAAAGAGGTCTGAGAGTGGGAGTATTAAAAAGCTGATTATGCTTTATGCTACATTTTTTTTTAAATATTTTTTTTTATTATTTATTGGTTTTTCATTGAATATTCTAAAAGATTTTGATACAGTAAATAAACGATTGTTTCTTGAATTTTTACATTAAAATATATATTTTAATTTTTTGTAGGTAAAGTGTTAAGGTACATTATGAAGAGATCTATACGCTAGCTCCAAAAATAGAAATTCTTTTTTTTCTATACGCTGCTCAAACACAGGATGTATGTCACAGTTCATACCAAAAATGTTTTATACCAGAAGAAATAAGCGAAAATAGCTAGTGAATAACATTTTTACAACAATCTTATCAATATCTTAATAACGTATATATTAATATCGTATTAGTATTTAAAAACGCATGAATACGCAGCGTTGGAAAGCCTTCCGCAAAGTGGACCGAGGATCTGGTGAGAGTCGCGTTTGTACAGTGGATACGTGATGCACAGAATCGGTTGTTGTGGTGACACTTGGGGAAGGCCTATGTCCAACAGTGGACGTCTTTCGGGTGAAATGAATGATGTGACCTACTTAGAAATTACAGAGTACAAATACAACATCCATTCACTAATTTTGTGAGAACAATAGAGCTCTTTAAACAAGTATTGGAACCTGTAGTAAGGGTGCAGAATCCCGTAGCGCAGCTAAATCGTGACTCAATTCAGTGGCGAAACGAATTGCTGTTCCTAAAAACGGTGCAACTCAAAGCAGTTTCATTTTTCAGTCGAAAAATTGTATTTTTTATTTACATTGTTTAAACTTGAGAACTAATGTTTTCAGTGTTTTGCTCTCTATGAAAAGAGTGTGTTGTGATTTTGGTAGAAATAAATGGCTCTTGCGCCTTCTAAAATGGCTAGAAAGGGGTGGCGGGTCTTTTTATTTGAGGTGGGAAAACATCATTGGTAGAAAGAATGGCTCCGATGTCTAAAACGGCTTAGAAAGAGGTGGCGAAACTTTTTATTTGAGGTGGGAAAACATCATTGGTAGAAACAATGGCTTCGGCGCCTAAAACGGCTCAGGAAGAGATGGCAAGACGTTTTTTTGAGGTCACATCTAATAAATTCTACCACTCTAGGGCGGAGTGGGAGTTAGACTTTTACTGATCATTCTGCTCATTATTGTCATCAGTCTGCTCAACAGTTTGTGGACCGCCCATCATCATGCTAGAACATAAACCGATATTATCATCTTCATTATAAAACATTTAGCTGTTCACTTTCCTCCAGTAAATCTGTGGTTTCTTCCTCCACAACACATGATTCCAGCGTCAGCATGTACTAAAACCACACCTATTTTTCATGTTTGTCCACGGACCACGGGTTTCCCACTGCCTTTACTCTTTGAGCATCGCATCAACACTGCACGTCATTGACGACTCGGGCTTGATCCGGACGGTTCAGGGCTTGAAAACGTTACCAATTCACATTAAAAATAACGTTAAGAAACGGTATTTCCATAGAGATACTTGCATATCGGTATGATTTGGTAGCGTTACTTAGTAGCATAACATTATAAGAACGTTAAAAATTGCGTTAAAAATTAACGGTATTTTTAATGTTATTGTGAAAATAGCGGTAACAAGTAAACGGTATATTTTGATTACTTTATGCGACGTTGTCGTTTTTTCCAAGGCCGGGCGGCGCGCGCCCCTCTGACGCGCTGTTGCCATTTCGTTTGTCGTCTTCTCAACTCTCATGGCAGTCAGACGCGCTTACAGAACCCACTCGCAAATTATTACTTCAATTTAGATTATCTACTACAGCTGATTTAGTTTTTGTGTTTTGAGTAACGATTACGAAAAGTTCAACATGGGGCGTAAGAAAAGAAAGATTGTTCGTCAACTCACTTAAGCGATTCGCGCGAGTCCGAGCGAGCTGGCACCTTCCGATTTTACCTACTTTTTCTGTAATCACCTCGCTCAAACATATAAAGTACAGTCAAATAAAAACAGGTTTAAAACAATCACTATAAATAACTAGCTATTGCCCGTGGCTTTGTTCACGCAGGCTATACCGGTTATCTACTTAGATTTCAGGATATTACGTTAAAGGTGAGGAATGAAGCGAGTAGGATGCGGCCAATGGTGCACGGTACCCAAGTTACTTTAAAAACATTTTTACGTTACTTTTGACTTTCTCATGTTACCTGCACCTGCATGGTCTTCACCGGACATGATAAGATCGGGAGGTTCATCATCATTATCATCATTTCAGCCGATACACGTCCACTGTTGGACATAGGCCTCCCCCTCGCTATAATGACCTATGCCCACTGTTGGACATAAGTGTCCCCTCGCTATAGAGACCTATGCCCACTGTTGGCCATAAGCTTCCCTTTAGTGTCACTACCTGGGCGTTATATTAATTGATGCCCACTGTTGGACATAGGCCTCCTATATCTGATAAGATCAACCTCATGCGGAAGGTGTGGACTCCGTAATGCCTCTCCAGCATTCTACATAGAAAAGATATACCGCCATGGTTGTGGCGTGCCCAAGACGTGTACCATCTTGGTACACGACTAGTTCGAGACGAGACAAGAAAATAATGTTCAGAAGGATTTGGAGGCCAGAAACAGTGGGAAGTAAGTACCAAAGTGCTTTATGATCAAATAAGTCAGGTAAGTTTCAACTTAATACAAAATTCATAGCTACTTACATAAAAGGTGACAAATGTAGATATGCTAAAATAAAAAGAAAGAAAAAATTCGACGCCACGCAAAATTGTATTTTATGGTACTAATAGCTGACGGTAGTTTTCGATTATATTCACATTACTGGTCTGTATCGATTGTCTTTTGAGTTAAAGTCGAAGCTTTGTTTTAAGAGACAGTTTACACTAAAGCTCGGCGCAACGCTGCGCGAACTGTTCAAAATCTATTCTTGTACCACGGCAGCGTAAATACCTACCTGTCTTTTTCACTGCATTTAAATTAAGTTCTATTTTCTTTCAGTGCGGATGCGGCTGAATACCTATATTTTACGTAGAGCGGCTGCCAATCAGATTTCCACAACCTTGTTACTGGGCATCACGAAACACAAAACTTTTAATGGAAATTCGGTTACAATACGCAACATCGCGCTGAATCTTGAGGCGCAATGTGAAACTACATGACGCGATGGAGCACAATCTGTGTTAAGAACCGTGGCTTGACTGCATAATGAGCCTCACAGCGTTAATACGTCGCAACTTAGTGTAACTGACCCTAAGACGTCCTCCTAATATAAACGTTCATAGCGTGAATACGCGATCGTCGCGTTAATTTGTATAGCAAATGTGAAAAGCTCTCTCTGTTAACACGATGACGATATCGGATTCACAGTACAAATGAACGCAACGCTTCTGGGACGACGCCTTAGTATGTCTATCATTACAATCGCAAAGAAAAACGTTCAAAACCATTCTCAAATTGATTGATGAGATCCTATTGTGAAAAACGGTTACGAAAAAATATGAAAAAGATACTTTTCAGCACAAATAAAATTGAAAAACTAATAGTGATGGAACATTCTCTTATGATGTAGTTTTTTGTTGTAATTACAGTTCTCGCTAGAAAACATTTCACATTTGTGAAGTAAGAAATGAGAGAAAGAAACTGTAATAAAAATGCAATTAAAAGAACTCTTGAAAAATACAACTTTGTTATGAGATACTTGAAATTTCTTCAAAAATAATTTATTGAAATGATAAATGGCGCATTATGTGCTTTTATTTTGCGTTACCGCAATTTTTTTGTGTCTGAACAGTTTTCATGTTTTTTTTGGTCGTCCAGCGGCGAGTAGGGCAGACGACATTGTTGGTGACGTGGATAGAATCTTGATTTAGTCAGTAAAAGTTGGATACACCATCTCCGTCCACCCAAATTGGGAGGACTTTTTAGGGTCGCGTCTGTCCATCTATCAGGATCTGATTTCTTAGGCAAGAGTGAATAAATTTTATTACTAAGCTGAAATTCATATCTCAACTCTGCTTCTTTAATCAAGTCTACTGCCCCTTAGAACAGTGAAAAACCAAACTTCTAAGTCAACGCAATTTTAAGATAAGGAAGTTTCTGTTTCGCTAATGTACAAATATTTATGATACTTCCCGTTGACCTAGAATTTTAAGGTAAAAAGCAATGTCTTATAACACAACAAGCAAAGAAAATGTCAGAAAAAATTGTGTTTTTATTCATATTTTTTGCATTTAAGTTACGTTAGAAAACCACTCTGACTCTTTATTTGTGACTATCGTTAACATGATTGAGAACGTTGTTGATATCACATGTGTAAAATTATTGTTAAGCCTTGTTAATGTAATTCCCTATGTGTTATTGTTTGTTTTCCCTAATAAATAAAATAAAATCATGCATTCTAAGAATTTACATTACAAATCAAAAAAATCAAATTTAAATTCAAATCATGCATTCTAAGAATTTATAATATAAATCATGATTTGAATCAAATCATCGTAATTTCAATTACTTAGGATTATCGAGAGTCGTTCCAGTGCGTCACAATAGAAGACCCGCGTTTTTGTACACTGAGATTAGCGTTTGATTATGGTAGACAGCATTAATCCGTCTATCACCTTACTTGAATGATGAGTCCGCCATGAAAAGCAGTGATAAAATTAACACTTACTAAAAAAATAGCCCAACAAACATTTTGGCGCTAAGAGCAACCTTTTTTTAGCTCCCATAGGATTATAAATTATATATATAAGAGCTCCGATTGTAACATTCGATTCTACTGTGATGTTAAGCTAAATAATTTAATTAAACCTTCAAGAGAAATAACAGTTAAAAATAAAACAATATACAACTTAAGGCGGTAGCATAGAGGTGGTGGGAACCATTGTATATCTCATTCTTATAACTTTAAGAAGCTTCAAACACTAAAAGCAATTGTAAAGTGTTTTTTAATTCCTACTAACGACTGATGTCTTTAATCAGAGTTAGTTAGATTCTTTATAACACTTAGGGACTACTGTAACAGCTTAAAGAAGCGTAAAACACTATAAGTAATTGTAAGGTGTCAACTAACACTTACTATTAGCTGATGTTCTTAAATAGAGCCAGTGAAATACTTAGTACCACTTAACGACATCTATCGAACCATAACAGCTAACAAAAAAGCTATTAGTGTCATACAAGTGTTGATTACAAATTCTGTAGAGCTAGATGCCGCAAGAGTCAGAAATCACCTTTAAATAATTATTGACATAATCAATAATTATTTAAAGGTGATTTCTGACCCTTTTACATAGTAAAAGGGTTACTAGGTCAACCTTGGGTACTACAATGGTTTTTTTTTTAAACTTCTTTATAGCGGTAAACAATACGTGCATAGATTATATTCTTGTATTCTCTTGATTATTTACTTTACGTTGAGTTATAGAATTTTATATCACCTAAATATTATTATAGAACATAGAGCCATTATGCAAACTCAACCTAAAAAATTGTTGTCTTTTCACTTTTAGAACCATATCGTAGAACTGCAAGGGACATAGAAGTGCTAACAATCGATCTTTAAGCACTGTGCTGGGAATAACAGAGTTATTAGGATCCTTAAGCAATTTAGACCTGACGCGATTAAATAAATAGTTAACCTATAACATTTTAAAAGGAAAACCTATAACTTTTTCTAATCAATATTGCCCCACTTATTTACTGTATTATTGTCAGATTTTTATTAATATACTATTTGATAGTTTTAAGAACTATTATTCAACATAATTGATATGAAAAAAATAGTGAGGTATTATTATTTTTTTACATATTATCATCAAAAGCAGTTTAATTTTGAGGCGCTTCAAAATTGAGATGAAAACATATATAAATTGTTACGAAAAACTTACCATCGCAGTAACTTTTTAAAAATTATAACACTCAAAATCAAAAAAAAAAATATTGACTTACCTATTTCATTAAATGTATAGACATTTCAAACACTAGAAGACTCTTTATACCACTAAATCGGAGATGAATATGTGACTATGCGTATTGCTAAATATTTTATTTAATACTATTGACGGTAACAAAAGCTTAAAAAATATGAAAAGTGGTGAAAAGGTTGGCGCTTTGGGCAATATTTATTGCTACTAAATACCTACAATATATTCTCAAGGTATATATTGTATCGAAGAAGCACTAATATGGTACTAGAAAAGTTATTAGAGTGGATTTTATAACTATATTACTACCTTAGCTTGCAGGTGTAACCTGCGTATAGCTTACAATACACTTAAAGCAGTAAGCACTGCTTCAATAGCACTATTCTAGCTCTTTATTGTCACTCATTTAACTCTACTCTATAACAATTAAGTCACTTTAAGCTCTAAAATCGTGGGCCCAAATCAGGGTTATAAGACAGTTAAAACGCGCTATATCACCAAATAATAGTGCCTATATAAGACCCTAGGTTATAAAAAATCTCTTAAATAGCTCACGTAGCACTAATTCTTAACACCAAAATGTTAGTTGGGAGTACTCGTGGAGTCAGAACTCCAAAGTCTTCAGGATTGGCACCAAGTTGCTGATCTGAAGGTTTTCTATCGTTTACATTTCAGAATTTAATATTTATATCGATTATCTTATCTTGATATAACTTACAGCATTACACCACCGACACATATACCCACCCATTCATATAATAAAAAACTGGATCTATTTAAAATACGTAACTAAAATGTTTCTTTTTTTTTTAATAATAAAACAAATGGAAGTATTTTAATTTAATAGCGATTTTAATCGAAGGCAATCAAAACTGGTTAAAAATGGTGTACCTACAGCATTGATTGTAACATAAATCTAACATATTTATAGAAATCTCATGTCACACTGTTTATTGTTAAACTCCTCCGAAATGACTTGCTTTCACATTGGAAGACGCACGGTTGGAAGGCCTTTCACAAGTTGGACCGATGATCTGTTTGCAGGCGCAGGATTCCGATGGATGCGAGACGCTCAGGATCATTCATTGTGGTGACACTTAGGAGAGCTCTATGTCCAATAGCAGATGTCTTTCAGCTCGGCGGCGGAGCGAGGAGGAGTGGCAGTCGGTCGCCAACTTCTGCGAAACAGTAATGCTCGCAAAGGAGGAGGCCGACCGCATCAGGCAACGGCGCTCTCGTCGCCGCCGGGATTCCGATCCCGATTTCAAGCCACCGTAGGCGCGGGCTTGCGGACAGTAAGCAATGAGTAGCTTGCTGTCCGACCGTCCGATAACTGTTCGGACCAACACCAAGTCGTCGACGGCGCGCACTGTTCCCGCGCGCCTCAAGAAGTTGTCAGCAACTGCAGGGGCCCAGCCGGGTTGAACTACTGGAGCCAGGGTTATCCGAGAGGGAACTTGAGCCCCGGTATGAAGGCTTGAAGGAACGGGGTGGCTTTTTTAGTCAGTAAGAGTCTGACACAACCCCCGCTCCGCCCAAGAGCGGGGGTTGTCATTGGATGATTTTCCCCACCATAAAAAAAGTCTTTCAGCTGAAATCTGATGATGAAGATGAAATGGCTTGACCGATTCTTATGATTTTTTTGTGTATATTTGGTACGTCTTTACTCTCCTATCCCCACTTTTTACCCCATTTTTTTCTTTGATAAGGCAGAAAAACGTTTACAAAATCAGCTAGGTAAACTTATACAATTATGTAGATGATTGTAGATCTTCCACTATGATCTACGTTAGAAATTCTCACAAAGGTGCGCAGTCAAAATTATATTTTGCATTATTTACCCAAGAAGAGAGTACAACCACTCCTAGATTCGTCTACTACCTCATTTCTTGGGAGATTGGCTCTAATAATGCAGAGGAAATTTATTATAGAGCTGACCTGGTTATGATACGAGAAAATAGCGAATCAGCTGGCTCTATCCTTGCAAAAGTTTGTTTATTTATTTAAATAATGTGATGTTACGCTAAAGTGATGAGGCTGCAATACAATTTCGTTTGTTATGTACTTATTCGATTACATTTATGACCTATTCTAGAGGTTTTGTTTAAAGATCGGTGCGAAATAAACTACTTTAACTATTTCTTCGTAGTCATAGTTTTGATAGTGTTCCAGAAATCTCATCTTACCTCTGCTTGATGATTCATTCGCCAAAGAATCTTCAGAGAATGAAGTGAGTTTTTATTATTTTGTGTTTTAGGTTTGATAGGTTTACAAAATTGATATTTGTACCCTTTTTTGCTGGCTCATCAAATAATACCTTTCATTCTGCATGAATCGAGAGGCAGCATTAGACTTTTATCAACAGAACCTCATTTTTTTGAGGTAGGAAATCATTCAATGCCTTCTCCCGTTCTAGGACGTGGTAGGCGTGTCAGACTTTTACTGACTAAAAACCATACTATGGTCTTTAAGTTGCCTTATACGTTCTAGGGTCACGATTAACCTTTTCAAAAGTCGCCTGCCACTCCTCCTCCGGACCATGGCCTGTACCAAGGCCCGGCGCAAGAGATCGCCGCCGCCAATGCCCTCACGAGGGCTCGGCGATACTCCGCCCAAGCAGGGCACACCTCGACTCCACCATGTCCTCCGGGCGTTCCGCATAATGGCGACACCCGAGCGTCACTTCCGCACGGATCCGGTGCAGGAACTTCCCGAACTTGCCATGTCCGGTGAGAACCCGCGTCATGCGAAAAGTAAGGACGCCGTGAGGTCTTTCCAGCCACGCCTCAAAGAGGGGACTTAACGCCATGATTATAGCGCGTCCAGCACTGGGTTGCGATAGTCGCTGACGCCATTTCACCATGAGATCCCGCCGGAGCTCTGTCCGCTATGCCGATTATCTAAATCAGGTGAAATTGAAACATTTAATTTCATAATTGGATTGAAGAAGGAGAGTATTGATTGGATCGTGGATGTAAAATTTTGATAGATGTGGCCGCCGGTCGCTTGCAGCGACGGTGCCCACGGCGAGTTCACCAACGCCCCGTAAAGGGCCATGGACCGAACGACCCCCACGTAGAGCCTTCGGCTTATTCTGTCATCTCTTATTCTGTCATCTCTTATTCTGTCATCCTACGGGTTATTCTGTCATCTCTTTGAGGCACACATAGGACACCGTGGCGACGACGACTTGAGCTCAGTCCGGATGGCTACCAGACGGCCTGACAGCGAGTTACCCATTGCTTGTCGTTCAAAAACCCACGCCTACAGTGGAACTAAAATCAACCTGTGATTTTTCAGTTGCCCTTTGCATTTCAGGGCCTCAGTCATTAGTCTTAGCAGGTGTTGTCACTTATGCTGATATCTCACGTTTTTATACCTAGCGTGTATGATCGATAAGATAATGAGAGAAAATTCAAGTATAGTTATTTTTTACTTATATTTCAACTTCAAAGTTCAAAGCTGAAATATAAGTATAGCTTAGTTCACGAAGTGAAACGATAAATAATAGTAGCAGATAATTTTGTATGTGACTGTTGTTTTATAACACTGAATGTCATTCACATCAGTATATATATGATTCGAAAGACATCTTAGGGGATATTTTTTGTATAGTTTTCGGTAATACAAAAATACCAAAATCGAAGACTAAATTTCCTAAACATAAGTACCTTTGGAGTTTAAAAACAAATCTAATTACAAAAAACTACAACGTGTTATCATGAAAATTTGCGTTTTATCTCATAAAAACCGTTGCCAACACAGTCGGAGGGACTTGTTACAAGAATATGGTGCCCAGACAGGCTTTGCAACCTTTGAACACGACTTTTCTGCCAAATAGTCAACACTAGGTATCCGGTAGCTAGCTGCCTTTCATACGTGTCCACTGGTACATGCTACGAATTATCGAAAGCAAAATCTACAAGCTGTAGCTAATAACAAACCGCATCGTAAATGTATTACTTCCTATTCTATCCTGTTCAATCGGATTATAAAATAAATTCCTAATCCATTGTTTTATAAGTATAATTATATTTTATAATACGCTTGAGAAATTCGCCAGAGCTAACATTTGCTATGATTATTTTTGAATTGATATGATTTTCTAATTATGTACTTGCTTGAGGCTTATAATAAACAGAGAATTTGCGATTGAATTACTTACAACTTACTTTTTTAATTATATAAAGATTAAACCTGAAAATTACATTTTTTTTAAATGAGAATAATTTATTAAAACATAGAAAGAACACGAAGAATAAAAACATTTAGGTAACTAATTAAAACTATATATATGTACACAATAACTCTTACCTTAAATATGGCGTCAAAAACTTTTTCCGTAGCGCTGTCGACTGGAAGTGTGCCCAAAAGACTGGCGGCATTGCCATATTGTATGGCATGACCAAGGTAAAAGCCAACGCGAAGTTTCAACAAGATAATGATTAAATCTAACAAAAAATAATCTAAATTACGGCGTCGAAAAACTCCTCCGCATTGCTGTTGACTTATGAGTCGCCAGTCTTTCAGGCATATTTCCCTGAAAGGATTTTTTTTTATGGTGGGAAAAATCATCCAATGACAACCCCCGCTCTTGGGTGGAACGGGAGATAGTGTCAGACTCTTACTGACTAAAAGACCCACCCCGTTCCTTCTAGCCTTCATACCGGGGCTCGAGCTCCTTTTCGGATAACCCTGCCGGTTTTTAATGTACGTACATCGAAGGATTTGAACAATAGATGTATTTTCAAGGCTAGAAACAATAGGCTCTTAATAAACTAATGCGTCTCACTGTCAACAATTGCATCACTGCTTACCATGTGGGATTGCAGTCAAACAAAAAGAGTTTATAAATAAAAAAATAAATTTATATCAATAAAAAAAAGAAATATACCACATAATATATATAGTCAAGATTTCCAGGCCGCTATGAACTAAATCACTATTTAAGAGTTACATATCTTTTAACTTACTCGTATTAACATTACTCAATCCACGAGCTCAAAAATATATCATTAAAAATTTTATCAAAATACTCCTTTAGAATATTGTATATTTATATAAATAGCTACTAATCTATAACTATTTCCAACCATTCGGTAAGTCAAAGTTGACAAAGCCTTTCAGTTTCTCTGAATAACATCGTCAAAGTTGGCCATTTAATGAACAATCACGCTCAAAATCTAATAGCTCTCTTAATACTACGTTAGCGGAATTCATTATTCAAACTATCATTTGTCCAGATTATGCTGACAAAGAGATGTTATCAAGTTAAATGGATCATTTGCATTGTCAAATCTTCCATGAAAGGCTCGTGATGGCAAATCTGGGCATAAAAACGGACGAAAAATTTTAGTGTCAAAATTCTACGTCGTAAATGAGACCCGGAGCGGTATCTGATGGATTTTTTATGGTTTTATTTAGTACTTTTAGCCTTAACTAGCTTTTTCACCTTGCTTTACTTTAAACAAGTTTTTGTCGAAACCATTGATGAACGTTCATTGAACCAAATTATTGCTGTTATCTTCTCAAGAATTTATGTTACTCGTTCAATAAATTAACTAAACCTATAGCAGCCAACCGTTTATCATAGGCTTTCTTTACGCTGAACGACTATACTTAATAATTTGCCTTCTTTAAGCAGTCTACCTAGCCACCTTTTACTAGAGCTACACTCTATTGATCTAGGGCACATACATGTTACTACGCGATGTCCATTTCAGGGTTTTTTTTTTGGCAAAAGTTATCTGTGACCAACTCACTGCCACCGCAATTTGATAACTCTGCAAGTTATATCAGTAACGTTAGTTTGGATCTTCTTCCAAGGCAATGTGTCGTACGTGCCACGAATTGCTTGTAACATAATTATATTATTTACATTTTTTTACTATGCGTTGCATTCAGTGATTATAACTACATCAGCAAAACATGATTAGCTGAAAACATCCATAGAAAATTCATTTACTAACCGATTTCAATAAAATATGTCCCGAAATATTAAAAACATTTTTAAATTCACTTGAAACACCAGTAATAGATAATTTGTCGATAAATGTACATTCAGATATCACAAATATATAAAAATCGAATATTCATAATTTGAGCGGTGCCCCTTTGTAGGAATTTAGGAATATACATGCGAACGACGGCATCTTTTTAGAGATTTTATTAAGTTATAGTTTCATTCATCATAGTTGTTATAAAATTATAAATTTTTATACGAAAACTATTTCATTTTTTGGATCATTGTTTGGTTGAAGAGTAGTATATTAATTCTTCAATTACTTTTGTAGACCCCAGTTTATAGCTAATCCAGCATGACAGAAATATTCTTTAGCTTTAAGTGAAGTATTTTTTCACTCCCAAAAGCACGTTTCACAAGATAGACGCCATGGTCTATCTTGTGATGTTTATATATCGCCCTAAGTTTTGTTATTTTATCTAATCTAAGCAAGGTCATATACAAGAAATATAATATTGTTTACGTGCATTACATTTGTGTTATTTTTAATGCAATTAAATTATTATTACAAGTATATAATACTAGCTTTTGCCCGCGGCTTCCCCCGTGTACATAAAATATAGCCTATGTCACTCAGGAATAAAGCAGCTTTCTATCAGTGCTAAAATGTTTGCAATTGGACCAGTACTTTCAGAGATCCGACAAACAAAAAAACATAAAAACAAAAAACAAACTTTACCTCTTTATTACGAGTATATTAGTGTAGATTATTAAATTGGCTAAAAAATGTTGGATTTCGTAATGAGGGTTTTTTTTTCGATGGGAAAAATCATCCAATGACAACCCCTGCTCTTAGGCGGAGCGGGAGATAGTGTAAGACTCTTACTGACTAAAAAACCCATCCCGTTCCTTCAAGCCTTCATACCGGGGCTCGAGCGCTCTTTCGGATTACCCTGGCCGCAGTAGGCTTCGACCCGGCTGGGCCCCTGCTGTTGCTGACAACTCCTTTAGGCGCGCGGGAACAGTCGATGACTTTCGTAATGAGGGTCATGAGAGACTGCTATATCAAAAATCATTGTGGGGCGCTCTAGTTGATCTATCACCACTATATCAGGCGTTTTAGCAACATTACATTACATTTGTGGTCACTATACAGGGTTATTTGTAAAACACTAACCACCTTGCTGGACTGTATTACTAACATTATAAGGAAACAACTTTTGTTCCACGACTTTTCACATAACATAATACATTTACCAAAAATAATCCTTCAAGATTTCGTCTTTCTATCTAACACATTTCAACTCTATATTTTGCCGTATCTACTTACGCCTCCCACGCACTGTTCTCGTAGTAATAGTAGGCAAGCTTTCGAAACATTGTCATCATACGTAACAAACATTCGTACTAATTCCATGTACTCGACATTAGAATGAAGAATACACCATCATGTAAAGGTAATTACGTCCGCACTGCCGAATTTTGCTACAAGAACACGCATTACGCGACGCGAGCGAATCAACGCGACCGACTGACTAGTGAGGGCTGCCCGTAAATAGGTCAAGTTCATGTTCAGCTACCCTCCGCTATTGTACTATTGCTTGCTTTGCATAGACTTCGTAATATTTAGAACGTTCAATTTAAATGTTTTTATTTTTGTATTAAAATCTGATGAACTAAAATATGACAATTTTTTAAAGTTGTTGTTTATGATGTTAGTAACATAGTTCTGAGAGGTTGCTAGTGTTTTACAAATAACCCTGTTCATACATTTTCTTTACATATGGATACCCTGTAACAATTTGAATTCTTTTGGGATATTATTATAATTCGATATCGATGATGGATATGAACAAAATAGTTTATAGTCTAAGATCCGATTAAGAACGACCTTCACCGGTCTGTTTAATGGATGAAACTTATTTTATGATAAATTTTGTGTATTAAATAATATAACGCGAGTGGGTTGCCTAAGAAACTCCTGGCCAGACTATTATTAATTAAAAATTGAAAATTTACTTTTTTTATAGAAAAATGCACAACCGTTATTCATACCAGATTTTTTTGCAGACAACACTATAACATCGTATTCGTAATGAAACAGCGTTTATTTTGATATAGAATTTGTTGTATATCAAAATAAACACACCTGTTTATACATACCTGTTTATACCTGGCAACCCATAGTTATGCCAGGAAACAAATAGGCAACCCAACATTTTTATGTTCTAAAGGCTTCACTCTTTCGGTTAGTATTAAATTTATTCGTTAAACACACCGGTGCATTTTTCAAAAAAAAAAAAAACTGTTTGGCCAGGAATTTCTCAGGCAACCCACCCGCGTTATATTCTTTAATATACTAAATTTATCATAAAATACGTTTCATCCATTAAACAAACCGGTGAAGGTCGTTCTTAACCGTATCCTCTACTATTACAATCTTCTTGGCAGGGTTAATGTATAGTCATAGCTTTTAGTAATTTTGACTGACCTGTTGGTCTAGTGGTTAGTGGCCCTGACTGCTATGCCGGAGGTCGTGGGTTCGAATTCCCACCTAGGACAAATGTTTGTGTGATGAGCATGATCATTTGTTCTGTGTCTGGGCGTAATTTATCTATAATATGTATGTATTTAGAAATATATAAGTATGTTTATCAGTTGTCTAGTACTCATAACACAAGCTCTGCTTAGCTTGAGACTAGACGGCCTTGTGTGGTAGTTGTGGAATATATTATTATTGTGAAATAAAAACCTTTTTTCCTTTGTACGAAAAAGGGTATAAAAACAACCTTACAGCTGTTCGATAAACAAACTTACAAACTCATTTATTCCATTCCGATCGGTTTTACGAGAGCATTCCATATAACTGGATGAGTTTACGTAAACTGAGCATCAGGACAATGAATTTATCGAGCCAGTTTTACTGCGCTTGGGCAATAGGCAGGCAATTACAGAACTTACTTTGTCACGATGATAAAATGTTGCATGTAACCGTTTTATTAGACGTATATGTTCAGTTTTAAGAGCTTGAATTAATATTGGTTGAAGGGTATAAAAGTATTTTGTTGCTTGCTTATTTACTTTTTAGTGGTTTTCTTCGTTGTCATTATTCATTGCAGATGTTTGTTCCTTTGCATTTACACCGCGGTATAAAGTATGTCTTCACATGCAGTCTCTACTACTTTTGATACTGTTTGTACATGAAACAAATAAGTAAGATCAAGTAAATCGAGTATTATAACATCTCTTTTTGTAGTTATCTTCACAGTTGCTTCCTTTTTGACTGTATTTTTAACTGACTTCCAAAAAACGAGAAGGTTATCAATTCATAGATAGATAGATAAATTCATTATTGTACACCAAAATTTAAAAAAAAAAAAATACATAAGAATCTTAAAACTAATAGGGTGTCACAATGGCTGGTCTTATCGCTAAAAGCGGTTTTTTACAGACAACAACAGACAATTCATCTGACTTTTTAAAACTTTGTTCAGCAGTAGCAGGGTTATCGATAAAACTAAAAGGGTCCAATAGGGCCGATGCTTGCTCCACCCTGGAGTGTGAGAAATAAATTGATAATTATCCATTCCAAAAAAAGTACCTTACCATTACTAGAGAAATTGCTCACTATTTAGTTTAAGCTGTGGAATACCACAACTCAAAAAAATAAAAAACTTTTATAGGTACCTGTAATAAAAAACAACCAACTTTAAAAACAAACTAAGGAATGCAAAATAACTTTAATTTCGGAAGTCGCTGTTCGACACCGATTTTCGACCTCTGAGTATTTCTGCCATAATTCTGAAGGTGTTCAAAAGCGTCTCATGATATAATTGAGAATTATGTCACATTTTGAAATATATAATATACTGGCTGTTTATACTTGGCATCAGAAAGGCTGCCTTAACAAAACTTAGAAAATGTAATATAGTTTAGACAACTCCAACCTTACTTTGAGCAAATGCAACTGACCTGCCAAATTTCCATGTAGTTTGGAGGCCTTTTGAATTCAGATGCTGGCAATGTTGCTTTCACACTTCAACCAGACGCAATGACAAAGAATATTAACATTCAACGGGCACAATTCCAAATGCGGATTGCTATAGAGAATTTATTTATGGTAAGCCAGGCGTACATGCTCCAGTCGGTAACGTGTCCCACTTGTAAATCTAAGACACACATTATTTTAAAATTTGGTGCTTATTTGAGCCGATCTGTACCCCTAACCAAGTTTCTAGTCTGCAATAGTTAACGCTTGTAGAAAGCTTCAAATGTACGGGAATGACGTCGTCTCAACGCTCAGTCACGTGGTCAGAACAAAAGAATTGGCGGCAAGATCAACTCGAAGCGTTCGGCGCAAGCGAAACGGTTGCAACTTGGCTAGGGGGGCTGGTTAGTATATAAGTGTGATGGCGATGTAAACCATACAACGCAAGTTTAAATTGTTTAGTTTATGTAATTTTAAATGCGTGTCTTAGTTTTGCAAGTAGGGTATGATACCTACCGAATGTGGTACGTACGCGTAACCCTTAGAGAAAAAAAAATATTTGAAGAAACTCGAAACCTTAGCTAGCTAGTGAACTTGTTTACTTTAGATATATTTTTGAAGTGACTTAGCCCAGCAATGGGACTACTAAGGCTATGAAAAAAGTGTATATTACTATAACGTAAGAACCGCAATGGCGTGAAGCATTTTTCGTTACTAAGCAAGCGATTCATCCAAAAGTGAACCTTATTCCAGTGCTTGTTCAAATTCAAACTTGTTTATAGCAAATGCAAGCAAATATTTCAAATGAATTTGAACATTATTATTTTACTAATACTGTTCACAATTGTGTGTTCTTTTCTAAGCTTACTTTATTAACTTCTCGGCGTATTTTACACCGATCTTGAAAATGTTTCACTAATGATTAGATAAATGTTATAACGCTAAACTGAGTCAAGATACAGCATTATAATAAACGGCGAGTACATCTCACACTTCAGATTAAAAGAAGTTGATTTTTTAATTTTTTTTACTTAACTAGCAACGTTTGAATAATATTTGCTTCACCTTCATCAAGCTTGGAGTACATGCGTAGGGTAGCCGGCTTTTTGGTATTTTAGAATGAATTTTTGAGAAAATGCGGGGGAATTACATCACTTGATTCTGCCATCACGTTTCTACCATCGAACAACCTGACATACGTTGAGTGATGCTTTAGTTTTTTTAACTCGTGGTGCAGAGTCGAGAAACGAATTATTTTCAGTTTATTGACTTTCTAATATCATGAGATGGTAAAAAAACCTATAATAAAGTAAGTACAGAGCACAAAAATATAACATGGATTATTATAATTTTAAATTTATGCCATATTTTATTTCATAAATTATATTATTTAAGCTTCGTTTTGTGTGGATAACAACATCATGTATTTCAATAGATTTTTACGTTCATTAGTATCTCGCAATGAATTTTATCACCACTATACGTATCTTATATAACCTAATAGAAAAATTCAGAATCTGTTTAATTTTGTGAATCATTTGTATCAAGTCTCTTTCCTTTTTCGTTTCTGTTTCACATTTGTTAAAACATATTCCTTTCATTGTTAAAGTACTGAACACTATAGATATTACTTTGGATACAAAATCAAACCTGTACTTGCTCTACTGGTGTAGAACGTGGAAAGTCACAAAGATATCTCACGCCAAATCCAAATTATAGACAACCGCTGTTTTTGTCACATAAAGTACTGCCACGAGAGCCTGATCAACCACCAAATCAAATAGTTTAATTGAAAATGGACTAACCGTACATTTCAAAGGGATGCCGATCACATATTCCTAGATTGGAATCCCTAAGGAAAAAGAAAGAATGACTTTGCATCGTGTAGGTTAATGCTAACATTGCAAGCTTGTAGAGAGAGGTAAAACAAGCAGCTCAAGATCATTCACGATAAAGGAATAATTAATTTAAATTAGTTATTTCTTAGTTTCGTTTCTTTGAATCTTAACTTTGAATTGTTCTTTTGTTTTTTTTTTTTAATTTTTAATCTAAAGTTTACATACAATAGAGATTTTATTTGTCAATTTATATATTTTGGTTTTATAATATCGTTTGAACTGTTTAATTTATAATTTTAATCTTCAATTTCATAAATTTTATGGGATATATTTACCTCTACGATTGAGTGTTAATTTTTTTAAATATTGTTTGCATTTTTATTTTACTTACTTAGTTACATTTACTGTGATCTCTTATAAATATTGTTAAAGGATTTTTTTATTATGATTTAAATTGTAACGTAATATTCTTTGTTGGAAATCCAAATTAATAAACGTTGTGTGCCTCACAGATGCTCCAAACTGGACCAGTTCAGCAAAATGCCAGACAACTACGTAGCAGTTGCCTAATGTTGGTTTTCAACTGAACCTTACTTTGAGTTGTATGGATATATACCAGTTTCGTTAGATGTAAGTACTAACGTAAGTCTACAAAATTTTAAGTTGGTCTATGTATTATTTACGTTTACTTGAGAATAGGATATGAATATTCAGTTTTCAAAGGCAATACTGTAAGCTGTGCATACCTGTAATAGGCATGCGTATCAGTGCCTTGCTTTTAATATTATTTTTATAAAATCCTGTATGTAATACTGTTGGAGTGCCAATAAATAAATAAACTAATTAAATAAATAAATAAAAGATAATCCGAGACTATTCCAAGAACATAAAAATTTAGTAAGAAAATCCTTTGAAGTCAAAGGTCTCATAAAAAGGCCATATAAAGTTTTTACAAAAAGCTACTATTGTAGAATCGCGTGACACCAAACATAAAACGAAATGAACTCAGCAGGTTAGTGTGTAACATAAAAATAAAGACTTAGAAGGAAATAACTACTCATGATAAATATATCAAATGTAAATAAAGTTTTTTTTTTCAACTTTTAAGTACACATTTATGAGCTGGTCGTTTTAAAGCGCTCTTAAAATTTACAAGCGGTTTATGATGTTCTGATTCTTGTTAGGCATTATAATTGCTATGAAATATGACCAGTACATAGTGTAAAGAAAATTAAGGTCATATTATGTAAAATATTATGTGTACTTATTGGTATTATTCGAGTCCCGCGAAATGTGTAAAGAGGCTTTGCTTTTTATGTGTTACTTTGTAATCTAAGGAAACGGTTAAAATTCAGGTTATTTTAATCAGGTAATTCTAGTGTTTGACTGCAATTCTGCCGGATAGTAAGCAGTGATGAAATCGTTGATAATAAATGAGCCTATTCACTCTAGCCTTGAAGAAACCTAAATTATGATCGGACGGGAAAACCGCTGCAGGCAAATTGTTCCAATCCTTCGATGTACGCAGTATTGACGAGGAGATAAAAAGTTTGGTCCAGACCGTAGAGGTGTTAACAATATAACCTGTCAGATCTGATGGTCCGTGCTAAGTGTACCACACCGTAGGGTGATTTTATGTTTAAATAGGCATAACAGTTTATTTTAAAAATGAAATCAAGGCGAAAGTTACATTTAGCCTGTCTTCTTTTTGGCGTCGTCAAGACTAGGAAACCGAGGTACTTGTACGATAAGCTCAGCTGGATGGCCAGTAGACGGGAATGCGCGCCCAGGCTTTGTGCGCAACAACTCTCAACCCAGTCTCATAGAACAGCGGCTTTCAAAGGCAGTTTCAGATACGCTGCTAGTAAGGTGTGGAATAATATTCCGCCTCCTATAAGAGTACTGGGCACTATCCATACGTTCAGAACGCGTTTACGGCAGTACCTAATAGATGCGCAAAGGAAACTGGATATGGTCGCTCTTAACGTCTCATTTATATGAACTATCTACAATGGATTTTAACTTAACACGAAGATATAAAAATAGCTTATGTATATCTACGGCTTGTGGGTGATGAAAGTTCCTAGGGAACTGCTGTCTGCTCGTCTCGTTCTGTCTGCGGCCAGTAGGTGCGCGCATCATTCGCGACACCTGGTCTGTGTTCCCGCGTGCTTGGGAGACCTGTGAGAAACGAAGGACACGTTAATTTATAATTTATAGTTTAAAAAAAAAAATTTAGCTGTATATGTTGACTTACCCTATGTGTCTGGCCTACTTGCATCCAGTACTTGCATTCTGTGTCGCCGTCGCCACTCACTCTGGGGATACGGCAGTCATTGTGAGTCGCAACTGAAAGGAACAAAAATAAATATTAAATTCATACTTTTACATTTTACACTTTGATTTATTCAAATAGCCATCAATAAAAATAAACGACACTCACCTTTCTGACTATATACGAATCTTTTTTCACTTCTTTCTTCTACGAGTAAAACACTGACTATAACTGATAGATATTAAGCACTTTATTTCATTGCGATATTTCTTTTTTATTTCCAAAGTACCCGAAATTATAACAAGTTTTTTTATTTTTACATTTCGCGCTGTTGACAGTTCGTCCATTGCGCCTAGCTGCCCTAGGCATAATGAATTGGCGTCCCGATACACTGCGCAAGCTTACGGGCGTGGTATTGTTTTGAGATTGAGTCGCTTCAAAGCCGGTTGTTTGTTGCGCATGTAATTATGCACGATTAGATAGACCTATTACTATTTTTTTTTTTTTTGTCGTTTTTTTTTGATTTGATATATTTTGTATGCTGAACACCTATTTATTTATTATTTGTCGCACATAAACATATATATTATAATATGTAATTTATTTACCCTACACCTAATCACTAATAACTGAGTACTAAAATATAAACCAATTTTCAACCGTACACTCGAAATAAGGTTCAGTTGAAAACCAGCGTCTGGCAACTACCATGTAGTTGTCTGGCATTATTGCTGAACTGGACCTATTTGGCGCCGCCGTGAGACACACATTGTTAGTTGTCTCTTTTTTTTTATATATAACAATTTATTAGTGTCTACATGTTGTTACTACATTGTGTGTATCTACGAGTGTGTATGCCAAATAAAATAGTTTTCTTTCTTTCTTTCTTTCTAACAATTATTTTTTTTGCATATTTTATTGGTTAATTTGATCTTTAAAAAAAAAATATTTTTGAAATAAATACACCACGTCTGGATATACCTTACAGTAAAGGTAGAGTTCTTTACAAACCGATTTTAGCAAACGAATTATTACCGGTCACTGTCAATGAAGATGAGCATATCCCAAACTGCTCCTTGCGGTAGACTTCACCATTGGGCAATTAAAAGATGTGTCGCATGTAGTGGCAGACCTTAGTACTGTAGGAACGAAGATTAAAAAATAACCATTTAAAAGATACCTATCTCACACTAATCAAAACAAACAAACGACAGCTTAACCAACTAGTGCTTGACTACGTAACAGCAGTATCCGCTTTCAGAAAGACGTGGTTTTGATCCCGTATGGAACGAACGAACGAAGATCTGCATGTCCTACTTTTGTTCAGCTTCAATGTATGTGCATGAGATTTGTATTTGTAATGCGACGCTCTGGGTGCTATGACTCGGTACTTGAAATGGGACTGATTAACGCTGTGATTATGGATGTGACTTTGTGATGAGATTGAATTAGAGATCGTTTATGCGGTTTGGGTTCTGAATTCGAATGCGAGTTTTGTAGAGTTCCGTAAACAAAGGATAAAACGGACCTAAACAGTTATTTTTCTTTTTCTTCCTGCCATTATCCCATGTTACTTAGGGTCGGCGCAACACATTTTTTTTCTTCCACTCTGTCCTGTCACCCGTCACACTATCACTAACTCCTTTTTAATTCTTAACACTGCTCTCATAATCCATCCATCTTTTCTTGGCCTCCCTCTCCCTTTACATGCATCTACATGTATACGCAGAACTTTTTAGTGACATGCGTTTCATCTCTCCTCATTGCATGACAAACGATTGTCTCTCAACTTTTCAGTCTCCGGTGCCTCTTACTAACCTCCTCTAATACTCTAATTTCTCACTTTATCCATTCTCGTCTCACCACACGTCCATCTCAACATTCTTATCTCCGCTACATGAAATCTTTTTTCTTCCATCTTTTTGCCTGCTTAACATTCTCCAAACAGTATGACAGGTCTTATCACGGACTTGCAAATTTGACCCTTCAACTTGAGAGGCATCCGTGGGTTGCAATAAGTTGTTTCTGTGAGCTGTCACCATTTCATTCATTCTGCGCTAATCCGATAACCTTAACAATTATTATGAAGCTATAAATTAACAAAAAAATAATTAAAAAAACATCATAATTACTCTCCCAATGAAAGTAGACGATAAAATTTTCAAGGACTTTTTACGCTTACATAAACATCCTAACCTTTGCGGTTCCTATAGGTATAAACAGTTTCGGATAAGTTCAAGTTATAAGAAAGCTATTTTAATATATTTTATGTTTCTGTCAGTGTTCTTAAACTTCTCGCCTCCCTGTGACAGTTTTAAATTGCATTTTTATGCGACACTTTAAATGGGGACATACTCCGCTTTAGGCTGTGGGACTTGCTCAACAATTGGAAATAACATTAAAATAAAACCGTATTTTTGTTTATTTTGGTAACAGATTTAAATGGGAATTATTCATTTTCTTCTTTTTTAAATTGTAATCTTTCAGAGGGTGAACATGGTACTCGCTAGGTTAATATAAAAGTAATGAAATCGATATGTAAGAAATTCATAAAAATAAATTATTTACTTCGAAGTCAAAGTAGTTTATCCTTAATTATAATTAGCACACAGTACCTTATTTTTTTTTAGTTAACCTAATTTTTATGTCAATAGGGAATGGGTTACTTCTAGACAAGCGTATCCCATCGTTGACACGTCACCGTTTACCATCAGATTAGATAGTGGTCAAACGCGCGCCTACATACAATAAAAAACCCTCCAAAATGTCAAAACTTTGAAAATTTGTGAATTCAATATATTTTTTTAAAGAAAAAGAGATATTTAAAAATAAAATTGAAAAAAAAAATTGAAGGAAAAAGAGAAATTAAAAAAAAATAAAAAATTTTAAGGAAAAAGTGAAATTAAAAAAAAATGGATTTTTTTTTTAAAGAAAAAGAGTAATATAATCAACTGGGAAGCTAGATCTAAAAAACTGGTTAAACAATATTTAGATAGGCCTGCTCACTAGTACTCTTGTGAAGTGCAAAAGTGGGTAAAGGATGTGTTCTAGAATAAGACATAAAATACTCCTTCTTTCGGAAGTACATCCCTTCAATACGCAGGCGAAACTGCTGGGCTTCAAGCAAATCTTATGACTTTATATTCAGTATGTCTCTATACAAATTCGTGTGGAGAATTATTTCTTCGTGGTGTCAATTAATTAAAGCGTTCAGCTTATTATTTCTTATTAAACTTTTCAATTGTTTAGACATTATTGGAGCAACTTGAGAAATTATAGTTCTTGAAATAACTGTGTTTGAAATACGCTTAGTCTAAAGTTTTGTTTGAAGTAGAAGTTGTTCTGAATTACTCTGAGCAAATATAAAAGCAATAAATTTTAGGGTTAGAGGGTTAAATCTTAATTAATAAACTGAGGGGATAAGCTTAAATCGCTAATGATGTTTTTTTACTTTAACAAAAACATGGCCGAAAGAAATTACTACCGTTTCGTGGGTGCGTTCAGAAGCATGTAAACTTAACACATAACAAGGTCTCCATTCGGAACAAATATCTATAGGTCATAAAATAATTTGATTGTGCGGGAACCGAAGTGGCGATACGGAGCACAGCAGCCCATCAAATTCCTCAAGCTCTGCGCTAGTAGTAGTATTTATTTGTAAACTAGCTTTTGCCCGCGGCTTCGCCCGCGTGGCACTAGGTACTTAAGGAATCGGGATAAAAGGTAGCCTATGTTCTTTTCCATGTCAAAGGCTATAAGTATGCCAAATTTCATCCAAATCCGTTCAGCCGTTTCTGCGTGATTAATTAAAACATCCAAACATCCACACTTTCACATTTATAATATTAGTTAGGATATTAAGTTTAATTACAACTTACAAGATTTCCCTGTAGCATCACTCCTGAGTCCTGAGGCCTACTCCACATAAACCATCTTTCAATTGTATCATTTTTCTAATACGCAAACTACACATGAACTCTTCTTTATGCATAAAGAAATACATCACTTCACAAAGTCGTAACTCCACATTCACTGCTCATGAAAGGGCCGTTTTAATTCAATTTCAGATATGTAAAATAGCCCCAAGGACACATATTACTCCTGAAATAAAAAGTGTCCTACCATTCCAGGGCAAGTCCTAAATTTCATTACAATCTGTTCAAATGTTTGAACTTAAAAACAACCGAACTTACTGACACATAGATCCACACTTTTGCCTCCAAATCTAAAAATTACCTACGGTAAACTAAAACCATTAGAAAGCCTTTGAGAGACTATATACCTTCCTAGAATTCACTTAATAACACCGTATAGTAAAACTATCTAGTCTTACGTTAATATCTAGACTTTAGCTTATCAACGGCTTTACACAAGCTAACAGTAAACCTTAACGACAGACGAGATCACTTGTCTTCACTTTATTACCCTTGTACATTTTTTAAATTTTTTATGGTGGGAAAAAAATAACCCTTGCTCTTGGGCGGAGCGGGAGATAGTGTCACACTCTTACTGACTAAAAGACCCACCCGTTCCTTCTAGCCTTCATACCGGGGCTCGAGTTCCCTTTCGGATAACCCTGACCCCAGTAGGCTTCGACCCGGCTGGGTCCCTGCTCTTGCTGACAACTCCTTGAGCGCCGTCGACGACTTGGGCTTGATCCGGACAGTTACCGGACGGCCGGACAGCGAGCTATCCATTGCTCACTGTCCGCAAGCCCGCGCCTAGGTGGCCGGAAATCGGGATCAAAGTCCCGGCGGCGGCGGCGAGAACGCCGTTGCCTGATGCATTACCCTTGTACATAATAACCCCTCACCACTCCACTCCACCAACACTCTACTCCACTGTAATTAATATAGTCGAAAGAGCTATTGTGTAAAAGGCAACTAAAGGAACACAGTTGGGCATTAGTCACAAAAAATCTGATAATCCCTCTCCTCTGCAGGAGAATCTGAAGTGTATTTTAATCGCCAAACTAAAGTGGCAGTAGGCAGTGCACATTGGTCGTAGAGCGGATGGTCGATAGGGCCGAAAGGTTCTAGAGTGGCGGCCGCGCACCGAAAAATGCAGCGTCGGAAGGCCTTCCTTCCACAAGGTGGACCGACGATCTGGTGAGAGTCACAGGAATACGGTAGATACGAGACGCATAGGATCGGTCATTGTGGCGACGCTTGGGGAAGACCAGTGTTCAACAGTGGACGTCTTTCGGGTGAAATGATGATGATGATGACGATGAATCCCTCTCGCTTCTCTCAGAGGATTAGAAAATTTTAGATGATTTCCTATCTGAAAAAAAATCCTATCACATAGAGACGTGCTTCAACTCAGTGAGAGAGGGTCGTAAACCGTAAACGGAACTCGAACGGATTAGAAAACGTCACGTCATGTCTTCTAATTCTATTTTAGTTCTTACAGATCGGTTTTCTTACCGTTCTTACTACTTTTTAAATGTTTTGGTAATAAAATAAATCATACGAAGGTGCCTGCTTGGGTACAAATTAAGCTTTTAGCCGAACAAGTATTTTGGTTCTTTCGATTCCAGGAATTTCGCAATATGTTACTCTAGTATCATTATTCTGTAGACCAGTTAGAGGACATGATGGAGCATACGGTGGTGTGTACCGCTTGGGGGGAGATCTCTCGCACTGAGCTCTGGGTAAGCGTGAAAAAGAAGACATTTATTTTGACAAATATTGCTAAATAATTGTATCAAATGTATATTTATATATATTTTTTTAATTCATTTGTAATAATATAAAATAATTAATTGAAAGTACCTCATTTTTAATGCATGCGTATCAAAAATTATTGCAATGCTTGAAAAAGGCTGCTAAATCATAAGCACTAAACTAATATAATGTCATCATTGTACACTTGGTTTGCAATAAACGTTTTGACTTTGACTTTGACTTTAAGGCCACGATACGAAGCGAGAGGTAATGGGTTTCGGTTACCTTTTTCAGTAAAGCAGTTCATGTTAGTGAACGCAATGGCTGCAACCGTGGGTTAACAAACATCCTTACTCCCAAGCCGCAGCGACAGGAGCTACCGCGGATGTCAGTTAAAAACTGTTTTCACTCGATCGTCTAGTCATTAGTGTCTTCAGAGAACATCCATATGTCACTCTCACTATAACTGGTCATAACCCGTTTAAATGCATTTTATTTTAGTGTTCAAAATAAATCATGACTTTTTTTTTTTTTTTTTTATAATGGATAGGCTCGCGTTTAACCACAATCTCACCTGATGGTAAGCGATGATGTGGCTGACGATGGAGCACGCTTGCCTAGAAGCAATCTATTCACTCTTGACTTAAAGACCCCTAGGTTATAGCTATCAGGAAACACAGAGTAACCTTATTCGAGACTTGTCGTATAAGACATTGAGAACCACGACATAAAATATAAAATCCGAAATTCATAAAGTATATGTCGTTCGTACAGCTGCGACGACCTCACATTACGTTATGCTATGTTTTTTTTTTATTAGCCGTTACTGTCCCACTGCTGGGTAAAAGCCTCCCCCAAGTCCTTCCAGACATTCTTCTCTCGCGTCGTCTCTAACCAGTTCTCGTGATACGCGTCTAGATCATCTCGCCACCTCTTTCTAGGGCGGCTTCGATGGCGCTTACCGTTTGCAGAAATACACACACACATACACACACACATATTCCACAACTATCACATAGCGCCGTCTAGTCCCAAGCTAAGCAGAGCTTGTGTTATGGGTACTAGACAACTGATAAACATACTTATATATTTCTAAATACATATATATTATAGATAAATTACACCCAGACACAGAACAAATGATCGTGCTCATCACACAAACATTTGTCCTGGGTGGGAATCGAAACCACGACCTCCGGCATAGCAGTCCGGGTCACTAACCACTAGACCAACAGGCCTGTCAAATACATCTCAAGAGCAGCCCGGTGGCCAGAGAGTTTTTGCAACAACAAAACATTACATCGACAAGAAGTCTTGTGAACGATTACAGCATAAAATGTAGTACGCAATAAAATTATGAATAATATTCATTACTTCATAATTCAGCGCTGTTTTGCTGGAAGTTAATATTCTTGATAGTAATAACGATTTGTTAAGTCATAACTGGACCACTTAAAGTCATTGTTGTGCTTTATCGCAATCTTGTGTGATTAATTTTGTATTAACTTGGTGTTTAGCTGAGAAATTATGTTTTTATTTTATATTGGCACAAATGTTGTTACGTGTTTTGTGCGCAGATTATTTTACTTTTAATGTTTCTACGAAATAGCTTGGTTCCTTTACAACAAACCTAGTAACCTCGATATTTAAGTCAAGAGATAATTTAGATTCAAAGATTATTCCAAGTAGAATTTTATTTCAAATATACGATTTTCAATCAGTTTTGAAATGCAGGGAAGTCATAAAAAATGACGCTGATGTATTGCACATTCGAAAGCGTAGGTCTTTATGGAGAAGAAAGTGCAAGAAAATCCATGGACACTCTTTTTATTCATGTTATGTATTACAAATATCTCGGTTACATGTTTCTTGTCGCCTACTTTTAGACAAGCGTAACGTGTTGAATCGTTGCTGACCATCAAATGTTATGAAAAAGCTGTATTACTTAGCATATTGTTTTTTGGTTAATATAAAGCCAGACTTGGATTTGGCTTGATCGGTTGTCTTGGTATGGTCATGTAAAGAGGAGGGATGAAGCGCATATTACTAAAAGAGTTCTAAGTATACATGTAGATGGATGGAGAGGAAGTGGAAGGCCGAATAAAAGTTAGTGATAGTTTGACGTGTGACAGGACAGAATGGAAGAAAAAAACGTGTTACGCCGACCCCAAGTAATAAGGGATAAGGGCAGGAAGAAGAAGATAAAGCCAGACTTGCTGAGACAAATTGTGTATGTTTTATTAAAACACCCAGCTATGTTCATCTTTTCAAGATGTACGCTGATTATGAATTATGAAGACCGATAGACGTAGCTTTGTAAGGCCTTCCAAAAAGTGGACCGATGATCTGGTGAGTGTCGCGGGAACCCAATGGATGCGAGACGCACAAGATCGCTCAATGTGGCGACGCCAAGCTCGTGGGAGGTCCAACAGTGGACTCCGGCGGGATCTCATGGTGGAATGGCGTCAGCGACTATCGCAACCCCGTGCTGGGCACGCCACAATTATGGCGATAAGTCCCCTCTTTGAGACGTGGCTGGAAAGACCTCATGGCGTCCTTACCTTCCGCATGACACAGGTCCTCACCGGAAATGGCAAGTTCGGGAGGTTCCTGTTCCGAATTAAAGCGGAAGTGACGCCTGGGTGTCGCCACTGTGCGGAACGCCCGGAGGACACGGTGGAGCACACAGTCGCGGTGTGCCCTGCTTGGGCGGAGCATCGCCGTGCCCTCGTGGGGGTGATCGGCGGCGGAGACCTCTCGCGCCGGGCCTTGATTGAGACCATGGTCCGGAGCGAGGAGGAGTGGCAGGCGGTCGCCGACTTCTGCAAAGCAGTTATGCTCGCTAAGGAGGAGGCCGACCGCATCAGGCAACGGCGCTCTTGCCGCCGCCGGAATTCCGATCCCGATTTCCAGCCACCGTAGGCGCGGGCTTACGGACAGTGAGCAATGGGTAGCTCGCTGTCCGGCCGTCCGGTAACTGTCCGGACCAAGCCCAAGCCGTCGACGGCGCGCGCTGTTCCCGCGCGCCTCAAGGAGTTGTCAGCAACAGCAGGGGCCCAGCCGGGTCGAAGCCTACTGGGGCCAGGGTTATCCGAAAGGGCGCTCGAGCCCCGGTATGAAGGCTTGAAGGAACGGGATGGGTTTTTAGTCAATAAGAGTCTGACACTATCTCCCGCTCCGCCCAAGAGCGGGGGTTGTCATAGGATGATTTTTCCCATCGAAAAAAAAAAAAACAGGTCCGACAGTACAAAAAAGGACGTCTTTCGACTGAAGTGATGATGAATAAAATATAAAAATGTTTTTCTTTATATAACCCAGTCTGCTTTCACCCCTATATTTTTCCATAGAAATCTGGAAATCGAAGCCAAATTAACAAAATTGTCGACAAGTTATACAAAAAACGTAAAGTTATAATACCTTCATAATTTTCTCTATTTTAATAATTTAGTTCTTTACTTGTGCGTGTTCACAATAATTATTTAATGGGAAAAAGAATGATAACGGCTGTCACATTAAAAATAAATATTGTTTTTTTTTTTGTTGATAGATTCGCGCTTGACCGCTATTTCACCTGATGGAAAGCGACGATGCGGTCAACGATGGAACGCACTTACCTAGAAGAAACCTATTGACTCTCGACTTAAGGACTCCCGGGTTGTAGCTATCAGGAAACACAGTCTCCGACAAGGAATTCCACTCCCTAGCTGCACGCACAATGAATGTGTTCCCAAAACGTTTTGTGCGTGTAGGTAGGATATCCACCATGTACCGGTGGCGCATAGGCGTACGATTGTTTAAATAATGTTAAATTATTATGTTGATATAAAAATACTGGCAAGAAAACTGACTTTGTATTAAATTAACTGTAGTATAGGTAATAACTAATTTAGATGTTTTTTTAAGCCCTTGGGTGGACCAGGAGAGTGTGTCAAACTTTTATTGACTAAAACCCAACTAATAGTTTCTTCGTTCGGGTTTTCTTTTCAGAAACGAACCCTTGGCCAGTAGGCTTCGACCCTGCTGGGCCATGTTATGTGAGAACCTGCGTCTTGAGGAAGGTGAGGACGCCGTGAAGTCTTTCCAGCCAGTCCTCAAAGGGATTTACCGCCGTAATAATGGCGCGCCCAAACCAATGTATATTTAAAGGACTGGACAGATTTGGCATACCTCCAAGGTACAGATTTGGCATACAACATAAGATCTAAATCCGTTCAGTTGTTTGATCGTGAAGGAGGAACAAATATGCATACAAACACTGGGCTGAAAAAATCTGGTAAAAGTACATCTTTTTTGTCCTACATTAGGAATTACTCCTTCTTTAGGAATTACTCGTCTTGTAAGTGCGTGCATAAACATGTAAACTCAGATGCATAACACCCAGACCCGGAAAACTGTTAGTATGCCATACAAATATTTGTATCGTGCGGTAATCGAAGCCGTGACATGCAGCACAACAAGCAATCGCTTGACCACGGAGCCAACGGTGCCGTCAAAGCTTTGACGAAGTCGAATTGAGAAGGTAGTGAAGAATGGCATTGGATTAAATTGTACACTCCTCTCTCCTCACACGATTCCGAAAGTGCGTTGAATCATATCACATTTCTTCGAATTTTTGGTTCTAGGACATATCGGTTTCCTTACGATGTTTACTTTCACCGTTTTGAGAACAATGATAATGAGATATAATTATACAAATTAAAAAATCTGCTTAGGTTTAAATCTATGACGTCCAACTCAAAATCTCGCAATTTGGGCCCATTACATTCTGGGCTATCACTGCTTTTGTAAACCCTTGTAAATCGAAAGTAATTGAAAAGGATTGGATTTATTTCAGGCCCGTTTTCTTAAGCCATCATTCCCTATGTTTATGTCGTGGAAAACGGGAGCTGAGTTGGGTAAATAAGAAATAATTGAGATGACATTGATTTTTTAAATTTTATAAAATAAATGTGGTGGAGTTCAGTGTAGGTTCCAATTATCAAATCCTAATGGATATTTTGATGCGAAAATGGTGTAGTTTTGTGTCTCAAATATTTATAATATAACTGGACAATATAAATATGGAATTATTAAAACAGGCGCGATCTCAATAAAATGGAGCAGAGATTGTACTATAGTGTACTAAAATAGTAATGACCCACAGATAGGAACATTTAGGGAACATTTGTGCGTATCGCAAAGAGTGTTATTCCTTTCCAGAGTCTGTGTTTCCCGATAGCTACAGCTTAAGGGTCTTTGAGTGAAGAGTGAAACTTGCTTCTGGGCAAGCGTCCATCATCGCTTACCATAAGTGAAATGGTAACATGCATTTCATTCCTTCTCTTTACATGGCCCTCTCAAGACAATCGATGCCTTTTCAAATTTGCAGTCACAGGCACCACTTTTAAACTTCCTCTAATCTCACAACTTATTTCTCATTTTATCTACAATTGTCACACCATCCATCCATCTTGACATTCTCATCTTCGCTACATGCAATCATTTTTCATCCACTTTTTTCACAGCAAAACAAAATAGTGAAACCAAAAAACAAAAATAATTCAGATGTGTAAGCATTTTATGAAGTGATCCATTCTAAGATCTAGCCAGGGCTTGTATTATTAATACCCCAAGCGAACGCCGGCGTTCGCGCACCTATTGTCTTTCTATTGTTTCTGTAATTTCCACGATTGAAAGGTTAATTTACAACACATTGGAAAAGAAAAACAAATACAAAATATAAAACTTTCAGGAAAAATAACCATTTGGCTCAGCAGTCATCAATCAACAGAAATTTGTTTAATGATAAACGTCAATAAAAATACTAAAAGCTTTTGAATTGGATAAACTGTTCGTAGATTAACTGATTTTGATATCATGCATGGTAAAAGCTCAACGAAAAATATTCCACTATTTCTAATATCCCATCAATTTGCCTAACCTCTTTTTCTCTCCAAGTTTGGTGCGATAAGCTTCTAGTCTAGTTAGATGCAGCTGAAACCACAGTTTAAATGATATGAATAGACACCAGGTAGTACCTGGTTAACACGATACCCCCCCTTTTTTTATGGTGGGAAAAAATCATGCATTGACATCCCCCGCTCTTGGGCGAAGCGGGATATAGTGTCAGACTCTTACTGACCAAAAAACCCACCCCGTTCCTTCAAGCCTTCATACCGCGACTCGAACGCCCTTTCGGATAACCCTGGCCCCAGTAGGCTTCGACCCGGCTGGGTCCCTGCTGTTGCTGACAACTCCTTGAGGCGCGCGGGAACAGCGCGCGCCGTCGACCACTTGGGCTTGGTCCGGACAGTTACCGGACGGCCGGACAGCGAGCTACCCATAGCTCACTGTCCGCAAGCCCGCGCCTACGGTGGCCGGAAGTCGGGATCAGAATCCCGGCGGCGGCACGATACCCCTTGGCAAGAATCATCATTATCAATTCAGCTGAAATACGTCCACTCCTCCTCGCCACAACAAACGGTCCTATGCACCTCACATCTATGGAATTCCCGAAACCATCAACAAATTATCAGGCCACCTTGTAGGAAACCTTTCAAAGCTGCGTCTTTCGGTAAGCAGTTGTCACTTCAGTGTCCCTAGCCAAGTAGCAAATCTGCAATAGTTAACGCTAGTAGAAAGCTTCAAATTTACGAAAATGACGTCATCTCAACGCTCAGTTACGTGGTCAGATCAAAAGAATTAGCGGCACAGTCAACTCGAAGCGTTCGACGCAAGCGAAACGGTTGTAACTTGGCTAGGGGGGGTAGCACCCCTAGCCAAGTTGATAATCTGCAATCGTTAACGCTAGACGAAAACTAAACAAATGTATAGGACTCAACGTTAAGTCACGTGGTCAGAACAAACAAATAGAAATTCGTAGCCAAGTTCACATCGTTCAAAATGATAGAATATCGTTTCTACGATGTTCGACGCTACATCCTTTGTTATACAAACGCTACATTGTAGAACGAGCGGCCGACTCAGGCGCGTCAACAGTTTTCTACAATTGCTGACATCGAGGCGTTACCGATTGGAGAACGGAATTCGACACGAAACGGTTGTAACTTGGCTAGGGAGGCAGAACCTTTCGGCCCCATCGACCATCTGTTCTGCAAGTAATGTTCCCTGTCCACTTAAATCTGACAATTCTTTGGGCTATGTCGGAAGAATGATGTCAGAATTTTAACTACTGTATCGATATGATCTACAAGTCACGGTTGAAGCCGAAGGCTTAAAGCGCTTTCCAAAGCACGCTCTTAGTAAGCAACGGATGATCTGATCTAAGCTAATTCACTACTCGTTCATGTGTTTTCTTTGCTTGCTTTTCTGACTCTAACACCAGAGGGTGACTTGTTTGCTGGGAGAGCGATATATTGTGTCGTGTGTTACATTTTTTTTTTTGTATTGTGTTGTTTGTTTGGTCACGTGATTTATTATTTTAGTGAAACTTTATATTTTTTACTTAAGTACAAATTTTATTTTATTGACTTCGTTTTCATAAAAGGCGTGTCGTCTACATGTAGTGTGTTATCGTCATGGATTTTTATTGTTTTGTTAGACAAAAGAAAATTATCCGAAGATATCATGCTACCGGAATAAAAAGTATTTATCGTATGAGTCCAGGATATGATCTAATAATAATCCACAACTACCACACAACGCCGTCTAGTCCCAAGCTAAGCAGAGCTTATGTTATGGGTACTAGACAACTGTTAAACATACTTATATATTTCTAAATACATACATATTATAGATAAATTACACCCAGACACAGAACAAATGATTATGCTCATCACACAAATATTTGTCCTGGGTGGGAATCGAACCCACGACCTCCGGCATAGCAGTCAGGGTCACTAACCACTGGACCAAATTTTATCCGAATCCGTTTAGCCATTCAAGCGTGTAGAAGTAACAAACACACACACACACCCACATTCACAAACCTTCGCCCTTATAATATTAGTCTGATTAAATGTACATTTTTAGTTTGTTAGTTTAGCCTGTAAAATGCCATGGATTGCTTAATGTTTAATGTTGTGTTTGTAAATAAAAAAAAGATCACTATCTTTCTATTTCGTCATAATTGCATATACTAAAACTCCCTCTTATCTGCGGGAACGTTTCTCCTACTTTCGTCCTTCAGATGCACCTTGCAGGTCGCATCTTAAGAATCTCCTTAAATCTCCTCCCCACTCCACCGATTTCTATTCCTATTCCTTCACTTCTCACGCAGTACGGTTGTGGAATTCACTTCCGCCCGACATCAGGGGCTGCCAAACTCTTGCAGTTTTTAAAAGAAGAGTGAAAGAGCACTATCTTTCTATATCGTCATAATTGCATATACTAATATGTATTATTTTATTTTAGGTATTATTTAGTATGTATTTGTGTGATATTTATTTTATTATGTGTATGTTTATAATTATAGCAGTATTTATATCTTTAATTTTTTTTTTTATATAATATTTCATTGTTAACTTTGTATTTTGTGTGTACTAATTTTCCTTTTACTTTTACACACGGTGTCTACTTCTCTTTTTTTCTTCAACTTTCCTGTCGCAGGTATGCTAGAAGAGATTTCATTAGAAATAAGCATCACCTTTGTACTACTTTTTCTGTTTCCTTCCTCTTTTCTTGTATTTCCATGTGTGTACATAAATAAATAAATAAATAAAAAAAAATCTGAACTGACAAGTACTGCTCACCCTCTAAGAGCGATCTGTGTGGTTATTATTGTAAAAAAAAATGCAAACAATCGAATTTATTTATTCTGTGTATCAAATGTCGGTGACGGAATGTAATGGAATCTTCAGCGGTCCGTAGCTAACAAAACAAAACGGTACGCGACTTCGGTTGAAAGTACGAAGAGGCTGTTAAACTTTGAATGTAGTACCCTGACAGCCGCGGTCGACCATCCCTCTGGCATGTAAGGAGTTACAATCCTCGTCCATCTATCGACATGGCCGACCCACCCCTACTATAGGTCGCGCGGTGAATTAAGGTCGCTCGGTGAAAGTAGTGGGGGCAATCGGCGCATGTGTACAATTGCGCACAGAAATTCTTAGTATGTTAGGATTTTATTTTTAATTTCTTATGTTTGAACCTTGAAACATAACTTATAATAACACTAGTTTTTGCTTGTAATTTATCTTGTAAGTAGGTAAATTCAGAAAAAAATATTTTTTTTTTTAAATTAAAATTAAAATAAAAAATAATCATTTCATTAGTTTCTTTGTTAACCTAACAATTCACATCGTAAATCATTTTGGTGGCTTTCCGTTTTAAAACTTTATTTTTAACCATTTTTTTTTACCACTACGTATTACTAATACGATAACACAAGCTGTACGCAACAGCACCCAAGTACAACAGTATCCAATGAGACGCGTAAACGCAACAAGGGAATTGCAAAACGACTGATCTACCAATGACGTGTCGCCGTCGGCGCACACCCGCCCGCACGTCGCCAAAGAGAATTGAATGCCCCTTCCACTTTTGCCGAGCGATCTTGATTCACCGCGCGACCTGTACAGCCTGGCTGTTAATTCCTCGACATCTGGTACTTGACTTGTGGTATAAATTCATAATGAGAGAAATGCACAGGGAAACCGTCCGGACTACAATAATTTAAAGAACAAATAATTAAAATAAACCAAAGCAGTTGAGAAATGACCAGCACGCCTAGCCAAGTTGTTATTCTACAATCGTTAACGTTGTCGAAAAGTGATGAAACGTATGGGAATGACGTCATCTCAACGTAAAGTCGCGTGGTCAGAACAAACGAATAGACAATTCGTAGCCAAGTTCACATCGTTCAAAATCGTTTCTACAATGTTTAACGCTACATCCTTTGTTAGACATACGCTACATTGTAGAACGAGCGGCCGACTCAGGCGCGTCAACATGGCTACCAACTTATCGTTTTCTACAATTGCTGTCACCGAGGCGTTACCGATTAGAGAACGGAATTCGACACAAACTGGTTGTAACTTGGCTAGGGGGGCAGTTCCATCTGACTACACCATTTCACGAACATGACTCATGCGCTAACACCAATCGGTTCAATCATTTTGAATGGGACCGAATGTCCTAGTACATGTGGCATCATCAGAAAGACTTTTGAGTGAGCATGATACTCCTAACTGCCAGACCACAATCAAGTCAAAGGCATAAACTGTATAAGTTTAAGGTACACAGTAAAGTACTCAAACAAAAATTAATATGAACTAGTGCTTGACTGTGATACCACCATTGGGCAAACATTGATACAATCATTGATGGTGAAGGGCACTAGTTTATTAGGAGCCTATTCTCTCTAGTCATGAAGAAACCTAAATTATAATCGGACGGGAAGACCGCAGCAGGTAAATTCCTTCAATATACACAGGAGGCAACTTTGTTTCAGTCCTTCGATGTACATATGCGGTATAACGACGAGGCAAAACGTTTAGGCAACGTTATATGATGAATTTATAAAACGCTGTAGAATTTGAGTTTATACAATTCAAACATTGTCTTACAATCTTCATTGAGTCCAACATTGTTTTCAAAATTTAACCAATTAGATTGTGCCGCCAAGCATTACACTTTAAAAACAATATACTACAGAACATCAATATAGTGCCTGCGTGACACGTTCATGGCCGATTCTTTTTAATAAAAACAACAACACGACTTACCACGCGTATATAAATAAAGATTATGTTAAACATTTTCAGTCTTGTCATTGAACTCAGCTACACAGCTAACAAAATGTAAGTTTTATTATTCTAGTTTATTTTTTTCTCTATACTTAACATTTTTGATTATTTTTTTCTGAAAAACAGTTGAAAGCTCAAAACGAGTAATTGTTACCAGTCTGATGCAGTTGATGCCATCAAATCTAAGATAGAACTAAAATAAATTCCACCTTCATAATATTTTAGGTAGGACGAAGAAGGGGCACTATAACCTCCTTAGCCACATCTGTGTCAGGTTTCAAGAACTTGAATTAATACAATAGTATACCAAGTAATTGATATTGCACATAACAGTCAAAATATTGTAAGTATTATATATAACAGGCACAGCTGATTTCGGTCGTGTAGCTACGTCATTGTCTGGGAATTTGACGTGAGCGATACGACATGCCGCTACGGCCGCGCAGTACATGATCGAGTGTGTGTCGGTGAGATCTTCAAAATAGTTTAACAACTGCGAATCCAGAGCAGCCACCAACGCCTTATTCTTGTTACACATGGGCAAGCGAGGTCTAAGTTCAGGTGGTATGTTGCGATATTCCCGAATCGCACACTCCAAAGCACTCCAAAGCAGTTCATTATTGCACTGGATACTTACGTTAGTGACCATGTCAGTACTCACCTCGTCAGTGTGGAAAGGATATGTGGCTGGACGGTGGTACCACAACTGGTACCACAGGCTGCGACGGAGGAGTAATGACACGGTCACTTATTTCCGTTCGGACGCGATCAAGTACAGAATCATCCAACATATGATTACGCAGGATGACCCGCACCTGATCCGACAGTCGTTGGGCCGAAACGTTGACGGCTGGTTCAAGCGCCTGAAACAAAGAGAACATCTGAACACGGTACGTGGTCAGGTGGTTTCCTCCCTATGTAGCCCCATAGTATGAGCGCATGAGGTTCTCGTTGATGGATTGCGTCCATCGCATGCGCTGCACACTTCCGCCGGGAGCTGGGACCCTATCAAAGGCCGGTGGGCCTCGAGGTCATAAACTACTCGGCGGCCGGCGTCCTCTCCGTCGACGCGCAGGTGGTGGTGACGTGGGCGGAGAGTAGAACTCGTCGCTGGAGCTCGACGCAACTGCCGAGGCCGGTTTCACAGCACTCGCGTTGAGGCTGGGTTCCGGCGGCGGCGAGGCGGGGCTGAGTGACGAAGCCGGAGGTGGTGGGCGTGCTCGGCAAGCTGCGGCTCTGGTCAACATTTACGTAGGTATCGTCGTCCAAATTTTTTCTTGTCATAAATATGACACTGTATTTGCGTAAAGTCATTTTAGGTAGGTACATAGATATTTCACAATAACACAATGTTTTACTGTATGTTGGAGCCTTTTTTTCTTTGGGATAATTTGATTTTGCTATAGTATTTCAATATATATTGTTTTAAAAAAATTGGAGAAAAATTTTTCGACACTTCAAGTTGACAGTCGAACCACAGATTATTTTTATTATAAGTATAAAAGAATAAGAAAGACTACGACAGATTTAGATAAAACTAATTATTATGCAAGTGGATAAATTAAGCAGATGGCTTTCGTCAGGAGTTTAGAATTTGCTATAATTTTTTTCATACTGTTTTGAAATTGAAATACTGTTTGAATATAACATATTTTTTTTTTAAGATTGCTTGGGTGAGGTGAGTGCGTGATAATACGATGATACGGCAGAGTGGAAGAAAGTATTGTTTTGCACCGACCCCAGATAACTTGTAGATTTTTTTTTTAAATATGGCTTGGGTAAGATGAAAGCGTGACGATACGATGAAACGACAGAGTGGAAGAAAGTATTGTTTTGCATCGACCGCAGATAACTTGTAGATATTTTTTTTTAAGATGGCTTTGGTGAGATGAAAGCGGGACGATACGATGATACAACAGCAGAGTAGAAAAGTATTGTTTTGCACCAACCTCAAGTAACTTGTGGAAACAAATCGCTACAAGACTAAGGGCAAGAAAATAATAATTTTAATTTATTTTATTGCAGGTGGAGCACTAGGAGCTCTTTGCTGATATACGCATTGTTTATAAGCTCCACTCAGGCGTTTAGAACCGTGCAAGATATGAATTGGAATGAAGACCCCTCTGAGGCATGGTCACTACGGATACACCACGCAGACGAATGTAGAGTTGTAATGATTGTCCTAAATAAAAAAAACTACATAGGTGACAATAAGGAATGGATATTCATTACTACAGGAGTTTTACTAGACAACAGTCGTATTCTTACGTCTTATAATCCTTTTAAACAATTGATACGTAATCCTGATCTTACCGATAAAGTTGTGGCGTTGTTAGTGACGGGACGAAAGGAAGGAAAAGTAGTACTAAGAATAGCAGACATAGTTTGTGGTCGCCAAATAGCATATGTGTCAGATGATGACACACTTAAAAGTTTTTGGAGAGATAAGGAGCATTCTCCAATTCACGACCTGATGGTAATACGAATTGACGAAGAAATTGGATTGTGGCTTCCACCGTGGAAATGGTACACAATAATAGATGGGCAAAAGATAGATGAGTGGTGGTTTAGTGGCCAAGTGAAAAATAGATTTTCTAACAGTGTGCCAACTGTCCCCGCCCGCATCGCAGATGCAATAGATCCTGAAGTTCGTATCTATACTTTAGGATATTTGACGAAAAAGCAAATGAGAGATTACGATACTTTACACGAGATTGAGTACGAAGCTGACGATGCCGCAATGGTTGACTGCGAAGAGTGGCTGCCGCGCCAGTGGGGTTTCTTCATATGTATTAGAAATATTGGCAACTTCCCGGGGCTGGGATCTGGTGCAACGTTATTTTCTAAAAAGAAACTATTTGGTATAGGCAGCTTTGCTATGTTTAAAAACGATACAGGTATTCTTGTGTTCACTGATGTGCGACCATACGAAGAGCTAATAGACAAAACGTGTGGCAATGATGAATTTACTTAAAAGAAAAGTTATGCTGAGCCTAAGTTGTTCCTTGACCTAGATGAACTGTGGCATATTTTTTTATTTAGAAACCATTAGTGGATATTTTTTTTTACACAGGATACTGCGTTTTCATATGTAGGAGATATTTTTATTGGGCACGCTACAATCGCAGTAGTAAGTTCCATCTTTGAGAAGTGGCTGGAGAGTTGCCATGGTGACCCTACTGCTTGACGACGTGGAATTATAACCTCTAAAGATAATTTTATATGTACAGGTTCATGTAAAAATAGTTTTCTTTTTGAATTAGCTTTAGAGGTATTTCATATACCTTTAAAGCTAATTTTACATGTACCCAAGTGTCTGTATGATGTAATTTTGTAAAATTAAAAAATAAAAACATTGTGCGTCTTACAGATGCGCCAAATAGGTCCAGTTCAGTAAAATATCAGACAACGATGCCGCAGTTACCTGATGGTGGTTTTTAATTTAACCTTACTTTGAGTATACCGATGACCTTTGAGTAACTAGTTAAAAAAACGGTTTTGTTAGATGTGAGGTAACTAAATATATATTTTAATATGCAGTTAATGATAATATGTATTTATGAATGGCAAAACAAGACAACACACAATGAAGGAAGACGAAATAAAATAAACTATAGGATTAAACAGGGTTGCTCATGAGACGCAACAGTGGAAATTATTGGTTACCATTAGGCACACCAAACTAGAAGAAATTTTAGTTTTTTATGTTAGAGTTAAGTGAAAACTATATTATTATTTGTGTATTTTGAATTAAAAGGCTTTATTATTATTTGTTCATCTCATTTATTCATAATTATACCTACAAAGTATGGATTTTGTATGGTTACCGTCTCCACCCTCAAACAGACATCAGGTGCAAGTCAGTTTATTTACACAAAAAACAAAACTGAAATTTACGAGGTAATATGAATAAAAAAAACTCGTAGAAAATAATGTGTTTATAAACATTTACTTATTAGTCATCTATTTAATATAATCAAATATTTTTGCTGGTACATTAAAATCAATATGAACTTATACAATGGATATCATGTGCGCACAATTTCTTACAGTGCATTTTCCTGAAAGGTACTTACCGATAACTCAATGCATCACTACTAATACCACTAATTGCAAGACTCATTTTATTTATTATTATAAATTGCAAATATTTTTATAATTTAGTTCGTAAATAAATTATTTTTGGAACAAATAACAACACCGTGTCAACGTAAACTGAAAATTCTTGCAATTTGGAACCTCGCGCTGTGATTAAATTCTTTTTTTGAAAAGGAAACACTACCAAAAAATGTTTCGAAAATATGTCATTCGTCTATTTCAACAAAGCAGAGACATGTTAAGACGACTCTAGCAGATTAATGAATTGGAGAGATTTTGCATCATCATTTGCGCATGAAAAAAATTAGCGCGCGTGGGGTACCGCGAATGCTCACACCGCTTGAAAAGCAGCGACGTTTAGGCAACTTTAAAGATTTTTTACAGTTGTGCCACCCTAATCTATATGAAATTTGTAATTGCATTGTGACCGTGGATTAAACATGGTTTTATCAATAGGATGTCAAGCCCAAACAAGATTCGATAAAAAGGATAAAACCGGGTAAGAGCGTGTTGAGCCACGCTCTGGGTAGGATTCCGTAGTTTCCCGTCCGTCACAATAAATGTCCTCACTTAAACGCTATTACAATTTCCCACTATACCAAATATTCTTATTAATAACAATGAACGACAGGCAACGAGGAAGAACAAATACCACCAATGCTAACGAGAGACCAACCGAACAATTCGACAATATATACCCGACTCCATCAACTCAGGAAAAATCTTAACAACGCGAAGTAGCCAAAAGTACAGCGCCATCTCTCGGGAAATTGGGTTACTAATTTGTACAAACTAGACGTGTTTTTTATGTTGGGTTTTTGGTGGTAATTTTAGGATTGCGTGAACAAATTTTAATTTTTTTTCTCTCTTATAAACTAGTACTTGACTGCAATCCCACCTGATGATAAGCAGTGATGCAATCGTTGATGGTGAGGCGCACTAGTTTACTAGGAGCCTATTCACTATAGCTTTGAAGACACCTAAATTATAATTGGACGGGAAGACCGCAGCAGGCAAATTGTTCCAGGCCTTCGACGAGGCGAATCGTTTAGTCCGGATCGTAGAGGTTTCAACAACGTAAGGGTAGATACTCACCGTATGTCGGTTTGTCCGATGGTAGAAACGAGATGAACCATGGCATAAATTTATCTAAGGACTATAATGTTTAAACACAGTTAGAACATGAGCAGTTTGGTATGCGGTATTCCTGACAGTGTAGCAATGTTAAAAAACACATAAAAACTGTGGTTTTTAGATACTAAAGCTCCACCAAAATGGCGGTTGGCGACGCGGCGACGGAACCAGAAACCGCAACTGTTACTGTTGTATGCCCGTCCGCGAGTGATACCAAGACAAAAAATCAAGACGCGAGACAAGGGACAACAAGACTATCTTCAATCTGGACGAGTAGTTTTAAGCTGTACTTGAAAAACACGTTTTTAGAGTTTCGTACCCCAAAAGGAAATAACTGAATCCTTATAGGATCACTTTGTAGTCCATCTGTCTGTCAGTCTGTGTATCAAGGCCTTTAATCTCGGGAACGTGTGGAGGAATTATGTTGAAATTAAAGCCATATACTCAAGTTGGTGATCCCATGAAGCTGTGAAAAAAGATACGGCCGTTAACGTCACAAAAAAGTATATTTCTCCACTCAAGGGAATGAAAATCCATAGAGTACTTCCCGTGGGCCCAAAATAGCACAGGTATTCAATAAAGTTCAAAGCGACTAGTTAAAAAAAGTTTTTTTTTATTATGTATGATAAGTATAGTATAGTAGTGTATGGGGTTTAGGTTTTATAAAGCATTATATTTTGACCTAACCTAACCTAACCCTTAAATATACTCATAATATAGTAATGTCATATATTTTAAAAAGCGGCGTTGAGAGCTCTGTATGATTCTGCAAAATTTTTGCACAAATGACATTGCGTAAAATTGTCCCCAAAAATGACACAACAACAACAGCAACAACAATATGTGTCATTCGACAGTACTATATTATGAGTATATTTGAGGTCTAAAATACTTGGGTTTTTTTTTTTTTTTTTTATGTTAAGATTACACCGCAGACATGATGGTCCGCGCCTTTGTTTGAAAAGTTTAATTATTTGTTAACAATAATATTTTTCATAGCAGTCGTGGTGCTCCCATATCGGATACACATTTTATTATTTATACTTACTTGTTTTTATTTATACTTTTTTTTTTTCTTATTTCACTATATTGTACTTGCTTAGTCTACTCCTATAATTATTTCTATATAAAATCTAAAAATATTATAAGTGCAAACTCTTTATTTTTTGCTTTTTCTATAATTTATGAAAAGGAGCGCCTTCACACCAGCGCTCGCCCAACGCAGGCGCCCGACAAACGCACGCGCAGCGTCGCAGGCGTCTAGCCGCTGCAACGCTTCCTCAGGACCGATTGAACGCCACAACAACGCGACGCCAGCGCAGCGCATACGCTCATCGAACGCCCACACCTGACAAACGCTAGCGTGAAGGCGCTCCAATACAAGTAATCTAAATCTTATGCTTAGGTGAGTCCATCTTTTTTTTTTTTTTTTTTTTTTTTTTTTTTCTTATAAATATATTATTTAGACATTTTTTTGTTTTTCCTTTTTTTTTTGTTTTGATATTTTTTTTTTGTTTTGATATATATATATATTTTTTATTTTTTTTTGTTTTATTATTATTTCACAGGCATTACAATTTTTATCCATTATTTATCATATACTTTATTATACCAAGTGTTTACGCCTGCGTTAATATTAAGAAGTGCAGTGTGTGTGATTTTTTGTCTTTCCAAAAGACTAGGCGCTCGCGTCGTACTGAATATGATTTTTTGTTATTCGTCCACCTACATTTTTTTTTGGTGTGTCAAAATTTTGTCATCCTTCTAACCATCTCGCGCTCCGCTTATAAAATTGTTAAAAATCAGTAAAACCAAAATATATTACCATACCTCGATACGGGAGTTTCATTGAAGTTCCATTGGACCCCCAACATCTGGCGACCGTCGACCAAACCTGCAATTTTATCCGACCAAGTTCGCGACAACGTAACCACGCGCTACTGGCGTAGTCATTGCGCCGCAGCCACCTTTGATTAGGATTAAGGATCATACCTGGGTTCCCTGGAGGTGCACGAGCCATTGCAGCCACCGCCGGTCAGCGATCAGCATTCAGCATCGTACCGCAGCCTCGGCCAATGCAGCTAAGTGCCCATTTTTCCTTGTGAAATCCCTTTTACCTAACCTTACCTTTTATACCCTTATCCATAATCAATCTATCCTGTACCTATTTAAAATAGCTTTTCTATGAGTGTATTGGTATCTGTAGTCAGTGTAGTATCTCTAAATATTACAAGAATACACCATACGCAGTTCATTAAAGTAATTTACGTCATTGATGGAACCATAGTTTTTTCATTCGTGTTTCCTCACAGGCTTATAACTGTTATAAAAGCATATAGTTCACCATTATCGCCGAACATTCCAGGTCGATTTCTCCGTGTAACGCAAACGCGGGACGCCTGCCGTGTCACCGTGTGACAGCGGGACTGAACGGGAGCCCTACTTCTGCGCAGAGCCGGCCTCAGGTGACGTTAGGCGAGAAGCGTGAGCTAAGATTTTAGTTTTTTCTTTTTTACATATCGTGGACTAGCTTGTGTCTGTACATTTCCATAATCAAACAACTTATTTATTACATTTACAATGGGAAAAGACTATGGAGGTGAAGCTAGCACAAACGATCCTCGCGAACTACAGGATCTTTTAGTGAAACGCAGCTCCATAAAAGGTCAAATAACTAAATTTAGAAACTTTTTATCAAACATTACCTCTAAAGAAACGCTTTCTCAGATTGAGTTAGCTGAGTTAACATTAAAATTAAACAAATTTGAATCTATATATAGCCGTTTTGACGACTTGCAAAATCAGATAGAAGTGTTGCACTCTGAAAATTTATCTAGTGAGATTGATGAGCGTGATACTATCGAACAACTATTTATATCCAATATTGCAATTGCTCAAAGTATTACACAAAAACATAACTCAAACCGTCATGATGAAAGTAATTACAAGGACTTAAATTCAAGTCAGATAACCACAAGTCCGTGTAATCATGATCATCATGATATAGGTTTTAAATTACCACAAATTCAAGTTACTAAGTTCGACGGGTCTAGTTTTCGTTGGCTTGAGTTTCGTGACACATTCCTATCTATAGTACATAATAATGACCGCATCGCTCCCATTCACAAATTTCATTATCTTATTTCGTACTTGACTGGCGATGCAGCGCGCATTATGGCTAACTTGGAGGTATCAAGCGCAAATTATGCGTGTGCCTGGAACTTACTATGTGACTGATATGATAATACTCGCCAATTAGTAACTCATCATATAAATTCATTATTACATATAAAACCAATCGCAAATGAGTCTGATAAATCATTAAGATTCCTTGTTGATCATGTTAATAAAAATTTACGTGCCTTAACTAGTCTCGGTATAGGTTCGCGTGACTGGGATATTTTGCTCATTCATATAATGAGCCCCAAGCTTGACAGTTGCACTAGAGCCAAGTGGGAAGAGTACCGGGGCACATTGGATATCAAAATACCTAATTTGCAACATTTTTTCAAGTTTCTTATTGATCGCGCTGACGTACTTGAGTCAATTAATAGCAACCAATCGTATTCTAAACCTAAGACTCAGACAATTTCGAAGCCTATAGATACTAACCATAATATAAAATCTCATCAGTCATACACTTCTAATAGTGAAGACAATAATATTGCTGAAATATCATGCAGCGTTTGTAATGGTAATCATCGTCTTTATGATTGTCCCACCTTTTTGGCAATGAGTGTGAATGACCGCATCACTGAAGTAAGCAGATTACAGCTTTGCCATAACTGCTTAAGGTCAGGCCATTCCGCACACAATTGTCGCATGCATCCGTGTCGCATGTGCAATGCAAGGCACAATAGACTCTTGCATAAACAACCCACTAACAAAAATATTTCTAGTGTTGTCACTATTTCACCCGATACCACTGACGATACTATCGTTAATCTTGCAAACCAAAATACCCATCAAGTTTTACTGTCTACTGTTTATATTGAGGTAGCCAATCCCACGACCAATCAAACACTGAAGGTTCGTGCTCTTTTGGATTGCGGTAGTCAGTCATCATTTATCACTCAATCTCTTAAAACAAAACTACTTTTAGAACCGACTACCACTTTGCATGTCAATATAATTGGCATAGGCAATAAAACTACCACTCAGGCTACAGAAACTTGTGTAGTCCAGTTGAAATCCTTGATGAAACATTTTACCATCACTTCTTCTTTTCTGATATTGCCAGTATTAACCGGTAATATACCTAGAATGCCCGTTGACGTCAAAAAACTTAATATACCAAATGATTACTTTTTAGCAGACCCTCACTTCTACCAATCAGCACCTGTTGATGTTGTCATCGGTGCCGATATTTTCTGGGACATTATTGGCCGTGATCAACTCTCTCTCGGTCTTAAATCACCTGTATTGAGAAGTTCTCAATTTGGTTGGCTGATAACTGGTCCTATGTATTTTAATTCACCTACAAATAATAACTTAAAGGAAAATACTACAGATTCTAATCATTCAGTCGTTTCTTATGTGTCGTCTGTTGACAAAATACATAAAGAACTCACCAAATTCTGGGACTTAGAAAATATTCCCCAAACTCAACCACATATGAGTCATAGCGAGAAGGCATGCGAAATGCATTTCTTATCGCACACCTTCCGTTTAGAAAACGGTAGGTTCTCAGTTAGTTTACCTTTAAAAGATACACCTGATTGTCTAGGTGAATCTTATTCACTCGCTAAAAAACGCTTATTAAATTTAGAAAAGCGATTTCGCAAACAACCACATGTGAAATCGCAATATTTAGAATTCATGCGTGAATACGCAGACTTAGGTCACCTTTCAGAATCTGCTATACCTATACCTTCTACATCTTACTTCCTCTGCCATCACGCTGTCTTCAAAGACAGTAGTGAGTCTACAAAAATTAGAGTAGTGTTCGACGGTTCAGCTCCTACTTCATCAGGTCAGTCTATAAATGATATCCTCATGGTCGGGCCTAATATGCAGGACTCACTGTTCTCCATATTAATAAGAGCTCGACAACATAAGTTTCTCCTCACGGGAGACGTCGAGAAAATGTTCCGTCAGATCCGTGTCCATGAGGAAGATCGCAACCTTCAACTTATTTTATGGAGAGAGGATGAGTCTCTGCCCATCAAAACGTTTCAACTGGGCACTGTGACTTACGGAATGGCAAGTTCCAGTTACTTGAGCACTCGTTGTCTATGGCAAATTGGTGAAGAATGTGCTGATCCTATAGTTAAAGATATAATCCAACATTTCTTCGTGGATGATCTCATTACCGGTTCTGAAAGTGAGGACACCCTACGTTATATTCACCAATCTGTAACCGAAGAATTAAAGAAAGGATGCTTTAATCTTCGTAAATTTAAGACTAATTTACCTTCATTGTTTGACTCAAATACTCAAATTAACGATAATCTTTTAATAAGTGAGTCAACTAGTACTCTAGGCATGGGATGGAACCCATCAACCGATCAGTTACATTTCCCTATAAAATTTCCACTTTCTACTAATAATAATTTAACTAAAAGATCTTTTTTATCGTCTCTTTTTAAAATATTTGACCCTTTGGGACTGATAAGTCCGTGTGTAATAAGAATGAAAATGTTATTACAACAACTATGGCTGCATAATTTAACTTGGGACTCTCCAGTCCCACCTGATGTTCAAAGAGACTGGACCAACTTTATGCACTCTTTACCTTCCCTTTTAACTCTAGAAGTTCCGCGTCGTGTTCTTTGTAATGAACCCGCATATGTAGAATTACATTCTTTCAGTGATTCATCTCAACATGCATATGGCGCTTGCATTTATTTACGTTCCGTCAATGCTGGGAACGAGGTTACAGTCAAGCTGCTTTGCTCGAAGTCCAAAGTAGCTCCAATTAAAGGTACAACTATTCCTCGTTTAGAATTGTGTGCAGCCCTACTGGCAGCAAGGTTATGCAAGGCTGTTAGGGAGTCACTACGATATGAATTTCAGCATCAAGTACATTGGTGCGATTCGTCAATAGTACTTGCCTGGCTTCACACTAGTTTTATAAATTTAAAAACATTTGTTGCTAATAGAATTACGGAAATCTGTGAGCTAACCGATGCTTCCTCGTGGCGCTATGTGCCCACATCTGTTAATCCTGCTGACCTCATATCTAGAGGAATCAGCCCAGACAAACTCAGCAGTACCAATCTATGGTGGTCAGGCCCTTCATTTCTCATGGAGCCTGAATGTAATTGGCCTATCTTAAAACCCAATAAAATTAATATTAAAGATTTACCGGAAACCAAACCTAATTGTACCGGGTCTCATGTTGTTTCTCAAAATGAGCCTATAATTAATTTTAAAAAACTTTTCTAGCTTAACTAAAATAAAACGGTCTTTCGCTTACGTGCTTAGATTTATCAATAATTTAAAACCTAATAAAAATAAAATTTATGGGAATCTAACAGTTGATGAATTAAATGATTCATTTATTCATTTGTGTCGTTTCGCACAGCAAGAATAATTTCTCTGTGAATATAATTTGTTATATAATAATAAGGTTTTAAGTACTAAATCAAACATTTTATCATTAACTCTATTTTTAAGCGATAACAAGGTTATACGAGTTGGTGGCCGATTCTCTTGCATGCTTCGCATCATTTTACGAAATTGATTTTCGAATACGAACATAAACGTGGATTACATGCTGGTCCACAACTATTGTTAGCTATTGTTAGAGAATACGTTTGGCCGATTAATGGCAGAAACTTGGCTAGGCGCGTTTTTCATAACTGTCCCAGGTGCAGACGCTTGCAGGGCAAGACTATTGCGCCACTCATGGGGGATTTACCATCCCAACGTGTCACGCCCGACTTTCCATTTCAAACAGTAGGAATTGACTTCGCTGGGCCATTCTTAATCGTAAACAAAAGGGGGCGTGGTGCCTCGCTAGTCAAGTGCTATCTTTGTTTTTTTATTTGCCTTCGATATAAAATTTCTCACCTTGAAGCCGTGAGCGATCTATCAAAGGATGCATTTATCATGACTTTCCGAAGGTTTGTGTCACGAAGAGGCAGGCCAGCGGAAGTTTTCTGCGACAATGGACGCAACTTTGTCGCAGGAGCAAAGGAAATTAATAACTTTTTTAAGATTTACCAAAACGATTTATCAGATTTTGCATGTTCGGAAGGCATTTAGTTTAACTTTTCACCTGCTTACGCTCCTCATTTTGGCGGCATTTTTGAGGCCGGCATCCGTTCAGCAAAATATCATATTAGACGAGTAATGGGTAATTCCCACCTAAGTTTCGAAGAACTACAGACTCTTTTCGCTCAGGTAGAAGCTGTTTTAAATAGTAGACCTCTCTATCCCTTATCCGCTTCTCCTAACGATTTCCAGTGCCTTACTCCTGGGCATTTTCTCATTGGCCGGGCTCTCACCGCTCTGCCAGAACCAGCTGTGGCAGACTGCCCCTCAACAAATTTGCAGCGTTATGCCAGATTGCAGCAAATATACCAACATTTTTGGCAACGCTGGCAAAAAGAATATATTGCTGAGTTACAACTGCGTCGAAAATGGAAGACCAACACCGCTTCGGTCAAGATTGGAGATCTGGTTCTACTGCAAGAAGATGGCGTTCCACCCCTTTGCTGGAGACTTGGGCGCATTGAAAGACTCTTTCCAGGACCAGATGGTGTTTCACGAGTGGCCGACATCAGGACGATTAGGGGAACTTTACGGCGCCCTCTAGTTCGCATCTGCCCCTTACCAACCGAAGAGGACTTTCTGAAGGGTTGAAACTTCGGAAGTTTCAACGGGGGGAGGATGTTTACGCCTGCGTTAATATTAAGAAGTGCAGTGTGTGTGATTTTTTGTCTTTCCAAAAGACTAGGCGCTCGCGCCGTACTGAATATGATTTTTTGTTATTCGTCCACCTACATTTTTTTTTGGTGTGTCAAAATTTTGTCATCCTTCTAACCATCTCGCGCTCCGCTTATAAAATTGTTAAAAATCAGTAAAACCAAAATATATTACCATACCTCGATACGGGAGTTTCATTGAAGTTCCATTGGACCCCCAACACCAAGGCTGTGTATCTCCACCAAACAGCACATATCCATGCACTGCTTAATAGAAACACACAACATTGGTAGCCACTTAAGCTATTTAAACTATAAACTAGAACTTCATGGCAGCGCGAGCCGGCCGGTTTCAATCGCTTCGCTCAACTATATCTTAGAGAGCTCTGTGACCAGACGCGCTATGTTTCCCTCGGCAGAACAGTTTGTCAAACTCGCGCTGACATGAAGTTTTACATTTCTATTTGTGTTTGCAGGGCTTAAGGCAGGGAATCCGAATAAGAGTTGGATGGGGTCTTGTTAGTGGTTGTTATTGGGGTCTTTTGATCAGGGATTTCGCTAGCCCGAGCAGAGCATCTACAACGGCTGAGTCTCGATGCTGCATGGCCGTCTTTAAGTTATAATCAACGACCGCTTTTGTCGTCGCTTCCATCGCTCTTCTTGCAAGGCGACCCGTGGCGTCATCGCTGTCATCGGAGTAATAGACACAGCTAACAGTATGTCTCGACACCGCCACCACCGCGTGGGAGATACTGTCGTGGATTTGGAGCCTCCTGGATTTTGTATTAATAATGATAACACTGTCGTAGGTCAGCCCCTGAGCTTCGTGTATGGTTAAAATTTGCGACCCTTCACCGGACCCATATCCCTGGCTCATAAGAGAAGTTTTCTCTTCTTGCGTATGAACCAGGAATAGAGTGTTTCGGGTAGTGCCCGAAATTTGCGCTCCTGTATAACCCTTCACTTGCAGGGAGTGGACCCGCGACAGCGACGACTTGGAGGAGTATATACCTGAGTATATCTCACTCAGTGTAAACGCCACATCCATTGGGTTGCGATGTGTGCAAAGTAGCTCCTGGGTGATGCCAGCCACCAGGTTTGGACGGCTATACCTTAGTTCGAATAGGTTTTTTCTGTCCAAAAATGGAAGCTGGTTTATGTCTCCGACGAGGACAAGCTCGCTTGCTCCAGACAACTTTACTGCCATAACTATGGCCCCAAAGTGGTTCATAAGAGCCTCATCTACCGTTAAACGATAGCATTTCTGGTGGCTCCTGAACCCGTTGACTAAGATTGAGGCCATAGTGCGCACCTTTGACTTTACTCGGTCTCAAAAGCGGCGCACAAGCTTTTCTCTTAGATCTCTGGCAGCTTCAGCTGTCGTGGTGGCAACGACGTCCTTCTCCTCGTCGAAGTGCTTTACCAACCAGGTTGTTTTGCCACAACCCGGTACTCCATTTATCCACTTGATAGTGGGTATCGCCCAACATTCCTGCGATGCTAACGTATCCGAAGTTCCTGCGATGGACTGTGCCATTTCAAGAATCTTATCGTCTAGCATGATTTTGGTACATTTGGCGGTAACCACTATCGGGTCATCTTCCGGTGTTTTAAATTTTATTTTGCTTGAGCGCTCCATTTCCTCCACATCCAAGGCAACAAAACCGCACTTTGCACTGTATGCTGCCATGTACGACCCCATCATTTCCCCTTTGATGACTTGAGAATTGGTGTTGTCGTACACCGCTGCCTCTGCCTCCTCGAGCAGTACCTTCAGTAAGCCCTCTGTTTCTCTTTGGAAGGTCAGATGGATCTTTTTGCATGTCATGAGATTAACTTCTCTGGTCGCTCTCACAATTGCAACGTACTCGAGGAAGGCACTCTTAATGTGATCTGTGGTGCCCGAGTTAACTGCGAGGATCGGTGGGCTGACGTGCCCTTTATTGGCTCTTGTTGGTGAGGGCTTCTGTGGAGTTGGTTCTTTTTCCTTTCTTCTGAAGAACTTCTCCACTGCTGTTTCCTGTTTTTGCGACGGCGATGCGCGGCTTGTGCTTGGGAGCATTGCACTGAGAAAAGCGCTGAAGGCTTTTAGGCGACTCCTCGATTTGGCCCGATCCTCCGGGCTAGTTATTGTGTTCTGCTTCTTTGCGGCTTTTTCAGCGGCCGCCTTCAGCTGAACCCTTTCTGATCCACTTTGGATGGTCGGGCTTGTTACGAGGGTTGTTACAGTGGCTGCTGGGCATCTTGGAGCTTTAAGGAAACTTAGAGTTTCCCCTCTGTCCTCATAGATGACCAGCTCATGATGTTCTGATGCTTTTAGACATCCATAGCGGTCTGCGACGTTTCCTCTCTCCCCTCCAACCACCATCGCATCAACACTTATGGTACGGGCCGTGATTGTCGCGTATTCTCCTGCCTCCTTGATCTTTTGAAGCAGCGCGCTCGCCTGAGCGAATGGCGTCTCCTCTCGCCACTCTAATAGTGCGATCGTCTTTTTTTTCAATCGCATTAGACGGCATCGGTGCGTGGCCACTTCTACTTCAGGCAGGGCAGCATATTTGCTGCCTTTTAAGGTTGTTTTGGTGGTGCTTCCGTTGATCAAGGCGGCAAGACCCGGTGATATGGGAATACGGGCTTTAGGTCGGCTTGAGCCTATGCAGAAACTTATGCCCAACTTTTCCTCTTCCCTGTTCATAAACAGAGCGACGCCTCGCAGTCTGACGCCAGGCAAGCCGTCTCCTCCACATGCCAGAAGCTGTGATATGAGCATGGAAGTAGGGGCTAGTTGCAAGCCGCTGTCTTCTGTTACTGTCGGTACTGGTTGTTGGTTTATGTGTGTGGCCTGTGTTGTATGTGTGAGTGCTGTGTGTGTTGTGTTTTGAATGTTTGCTGATTGTGTGGTAGTTGCAGTGTTTGTTTGTGTGGTGGTTGCAGTGGTTGTTTGTGTAACTGTTCGAGTAGATGGTGGTCGGTTTTGACTTCGGAAGGTTGCGTCCGTTTTGTTTGCCCCTGCCGCGACGATAGCGACTTTACTCGCGAATGCCAAGAATGGTGTCCTAGTGACCGGTTTCCCCATAATGATGTGGACCGTGGACTGGCTTAGCTGGATTTGGATCTTTACTTCCAGCTCCATTCTGTCATGACTGAACCTCGGGCATTCGAAAAGCAGATGCCACACCGTTTCCTCGCAACTAGGGTCACAGACGCACGAGGGACTTTCTTTGAGATGAAAGCGATGGAGGTACGCTGAGAACCCTCCATGTCCAGTTAGGATTTGTACATGGACCGGTAAGAGAACTACGTCTCTGAGTATCCTTTTTGCCGCAAGGACGTCTGGGAAAAACACTTTTGTGACCGCTCCTGTACTTGAGGATTCATAACGCGCTTGCCACCTCTTTATAGTCCTCTCCCGTATCATTTTTCTCACGAACGATACGGGTACCTTGTTGTAGTCTGGAGATTGTTTGGTTAAAGCTGCTTCCTTGGCCAGCTCGTCCGCTCTTTCATTCCCCACGGTTCCCACGTGGGCCTTAAGCCAAAAGAATCTCACATCTCTGCCCTCCTCTCTGATCTCGCTGATGTATCTTTTAATTTGGAGTGCCAAGTGGTGAGTGACAGACGGGTTTCGCAGCAAATCAAGCGACGATCTTGAGTCACTTAAGATGCTTACAGAGACCGCCGTAGATTCTCTTGCCATCTTGACAGCTCGAAAGAGAGCGTACATTTCTGATTGGAAGACCGTGTTGTGAGACTCAAGGCCAAAAGTTCTAAAATAGGACTCTTTTCCTTTTTCCCACCAAGTTAGGGCAGCTCCAACTTTTCCCTCTATCTTGCTGCCATCGGTGTATATAATATTTGGGGACCAATTATTTGATGAGTTTCTAGAGTTTCAGGAGTCCAATCTTCTAGACGTGCGTACTCTGTTGTTGTGAGTAGCGCTGGGTGGGGGTTTTGGGAGTGATTTACTTTGCACTCTAGGTCACGACCTGGCGGTATGAATTCTTGGGAATATCCCTTTCTGACCTTGAAGAGAGTGGCTGCCTCGACCACCCGCAAATCCAGGGGGAGTTGGCCCGACAGGATAAGTGCCGAAGTCAGAGACACCGTGCGGTATGCTTTGCAGATCTTCTGGGCAAAACTTCTCTGCAGTGAATCAAACTGATTTCTGGTCATCAGTTTTTCAGCTGCGGGAGCCCATGCACTCGCTGCATACATCACGATAGGCTCTATCACCGACACATATATTGTCCTTATGATCTCTCTGTTGAGACCACAAGTCACCTTTGCCGCGCATGCAAGTTGTTTATAAATGTCTACTGCCTTTTTACAGGTAGCAGACACGTGCGCGTTGAAGGTTAGCTTAGAGTCTATCGTGAGGCCTAGTATCTTGACCTCTTGGACTAGGTTCAGCGGCGTGCCCGACATATGTAGTACTGGATCATCGTATTTAAGCTTTTTCGTTAACACCATTGCATTGGTTTTATGCGCGGCGAAACGTAGCTTATTTTTGACGCCCCATTCCGATACTATACGTAGTGTGTCGTTGGCTGATTGCTGCAGAGGACCGGTTGTGAAGTCTGAGAAAACAAGGACAACATCGTCCGCGAAGGCTTGGCAATATACCCCCATACCAGCCATCTCGTTTAGGAGCGGGTCCAGGACTATGTTCCAAAAGGTCGGTCCGGTAATGGATCCCTGGACGCATCCTTTTGTGGTACCCTTCTCGCTAATTGCTCTAGCATAGTTGACCCTGACATTGCGGTCCTCCAAATATGAGGTGACGAGAGTGTAAAGATTTTTGGGGCATTTCCTATCCACCAACTGTTTTTTGAGTGCTGGCCACCACGCGTTGTCAAAAGCCCCCTCTATGTCCAATGATATCAAAAGCACGATCTTTTTGGCTTTGATTTCAGTTCTTAAGTGTTCCACCAGAGCATAGAGGGCGTCCTCGGTCCCGCGCTGAGGCATGAAACCGTACTGGTTTGTGTTTAGTGTTGGGAGGAGGTGCCACTGGAGTCTCCCTGCAAGGAGTTTCTCGACGATTTTCCCCAGGACCGAGAGTAAGCCTATTGGCCTGTATGACTTTGGGTTGGTATAGTCTACTAAACACTTGGGTTAGATTAGGTTAGGTTAAAATATAATATTTTATAAAACCTAAACCCCATAGGTACTTTAGAGATGTGTCGCCATAATAAAAGAGACTCTATTTAACTAGACGCTTCGAATTCGAATGACACATGTCTCAAGTCTGTTGGTGGGTGGGGGCACTTTCTTTGCATGCATGCCCTTTATTTATCAGTTATTTTATTTACTCAAACACGTTTTTTTTTCTGGTATATATAACATATAATATAATAATAATTTATTTCAGTACTTGTACAAAGAAAATACATAAAACAAACTTAAGAATACTTAGTAGTAATATATGTTCTAAGAAGATAGGCATAGTTACCTAATTATACAAAACTAGTTTAATTCACTCATGTTAATAATGACCTTTTGTTATATGTTAGTACTGCCATTAAAGCTTGTAGCGACTTGCCTGAACTAGGTTAATAAAAACCCGTGTTTCAGGCCATCACCAGGCTAAGCAATCAGTATTTTATGGTTCACATTTACTTAATACTAATGAATATCATGATAATTAAAAAAAAACAGTTTTAAAAAACAATAGCTGCCAATAATAAATATCTATAAAATTATTGAATTAATTCAAGAAGTTTTTGTGTCTGTGTAGTCAACTTTTTCCGTATATTTGCATAACTTATGACTACAATGTTTATAACTAACACTATAAATATTAAGTATCCTATTGAGCTTATTATATAAGACAGGTCCTAAATAGACATAGAAACGGCTTACAAATGCATGTTTAGTACGAGGTTTTATGAAAACCAAATCTTTCCCTCTCTTGTCCGAGGGTATTGGCTTGTAAGCGACTTCAACATGCTGATGTAATATGATGTGCAGTATAAATAATTGGCGCACTGTTAGTACCTCACATGCAATATAAAGCTGATGTGTAGGGAATCTAAAAGGCCTAAAAGTGGCTACCTTTAGAATTGCTCTTTGAGCGCGTTCTAAAGGAAGCAGAATTGTCTTTGCAGTACCACCCCACGCGATTATCCAGTAGGTAAGAACAGATTGACTGTTTAATTAATTTAAAGTCTGCAATGTAGCGTAAATTCTTAAAGATATATATATATATATATATTAACGTACTCGTGTGCATAGCAAATCAATATGTTTACGGAAATTTAGATTTGTGTCAATCGTGATTCCTAAATACGTCATATGATCGGTTTAAGCTAAAGTAGGACACGAACATGTAACGTTAGCGTCTGTCGTGCAATTTTGAGCTAAATGTTAAGGTTAGTAAGAGGTATATTAATGCTTCTCATTCCAAATAAAATATATTTGGTTTTATCTGCATTTAATGTTAGTGAATTTAAACAAAGCCAATTAGATACAATATCAAAACCATTCTTAGCATATTTATAGACCTCCTCTCGGGATTTAGCTGAGAACAATAGGGTTGTGTCAACTGCGTAATTTCAGGTTGCGCAGTTCATTAATGTATATTAAAAACAACGTTGGTCCCAAAATACTTCCTTGAGGAATGCCAAAGCTATTTTTAAGCTCTGAGCTTTTATACTGACCGAGTTTTACACACTGATAACGATTGCTAAGATAATCTGAAAAAAGTAGGAGTTGTGTTCCTCTAATCCAGAGTGCCTCAAGCTTGTGCAATAGTTTAAAGCCAGAAATAGTATCGAACGCCTTGGCAAGATCCTGGAAAATTCCTATGCAATGCAAGCCCTTATCCAGATTAGTAGTAACATAATTAGTCAGTTTGTGTACAGCTTGGCAAGTTGATCTTTTGACAATTTGAAAATAACTGGTTATCCTCAAAATATTTTACTAACCAATTATTTATAATTCGTTCCAAAACTTTTGAGAGGTTTGTTAAGATTGCAATGGGTCTGTAGTTATTTACGCAGTTCTTGTCTCCAGATTTAAATACAAGAGTGACCAATGCTTTTTTAAGTAGGCTAGGAAAAACTCCATTTGACAGACATAACTGAAAGATATTATTATGTGTCAAATGTTGAACAATAAGGTATTTAGATTCCTTAAGGATCCTATTTGGTATTTCGTCCCAACCGACAGCATAGTCATCTTTCAACCCGGAAATTATTCCTAAAACTTCATTTATGTCAGTATTTAACAAAACAAATGAATTAAATGAAGGAAATGGAACTTTTAACTGGTTTTGGCACGAGAGAGTTCTAGTTCCAGGTGTTTTCTCAGCCAAATTTTTACCAATATTGACAAAAAATTATTAAAAAAGTTAAAAAAAAAAATTATTGTAATTGCAAACTGCCCCAATTTTTTATATTTTAACGTTGTCAAGTACATGGTTTATCATTAAAATGGTGACTTTAGATAAGAATTTTACTTATTATAAAGCATTTGGAAACAAAACCGAAATACAATATATCCAGGATAAAACGACCATATTTTTTTTTTGGTTTTTATTCATACGCTCGCGTTTGACCACCATCTCACCTGATGGTAAGGCCACCTTCCACTTATTCAGTCTTTACTTAAAGCCCCCTATCCGGATACAGACTCCGGCAGGGAATTCCTCTCCTTGGCTGTACGCACAATAAATGTGTTCCCAAAATGCTTTGTGCGTATGAGTGGACTGTTTACCATGTACGGGTGGCGCAACGCCGTACGTCTAGTAGTCCGATGATGGAACGGATTTCGTGGAATTAGATTATGCAATTCCAGTGCATACTCCGCGAAATGTAAACGATAGAAAGCCGACAGACGTTTTTTTTTGTGGGATATCATCCAGTGACTACTTACGCTCTTAGCCGGAATGAAGAACAAACAAAACAAGAAACAAGAAACAAGAGTGGGTTTTAACCCACTCTTGTTTCTTCCTTGACTTCGTTCGTCTCCGGGGTTCATTTTCACATAATCCATGAAAACGACCATGACATGTGGTGACGATTCATCTATTAACATAAAATTATTACTATAACAGTCAATAAAGATACCTATTAATTGCTTTTGTATTGGTTAAATCGTTGGTCAATAAAGTGATTCTGATTCAACACATTTTTAATTCTACGAAAATATTCCATAATTACTACGAGACAGTATTAGTTAGTAAGTTCGTCATAAATTTAACTTCACTTTGTTATGTAACTATGGAGAGAGTACACTTTGCTCTATTCGAAACTAATTTTAGAAATTGAATGTATGAACTTGTACTCGTACAATAAATAACATAACTTAATAAACTGTTAGCAAAGCGCGCTAAGTTTTGAGCGAACTCGTTCGTAGCACTTCGCTACGATATAGCTCGTAGAAGTGCTACGTAGGATGCTACACAGCTACGCGAACGCTACAAACGTCAAAAAAATTTGTGATTACTATCTCTTTTTTACTATTGGATTACTTTGAAGAACGTAAGATCAGTTTCTGAAATTAGAATTAAGTGGTTAGACTTTCTGTTACGTTTGTTCAGTCACGTAAGACATTCAGACAAAATACGACTAAATCTAGTCTTTATTGTTTTAGATCCATTTCTCCTACACGTTTGTTGTCTTGTGTAAACAAGACTGGATGATAATGTAACTTGATTGAATCGTTTTGCTAGTTGTGTTTCTCTTAGGTCATTTTTTATGTGTGAAATTATCTAATTAATTGTCCCGCTCTTGGATAGAGTGGGAGGGAATCAGACTTTTACTGACTAAACTCACTCTTAAGTTCCTTCTTTGCTGTGCGTTCCAGGAACCCAGCTTGCCTTTCAAAAGTGAACCCATGGCCCCAGTAGGCTTCGACCCTGCTGGGTCCAGACAGTTAGATAAGATAACCAATATACCAAATTTGTTAAATTTACGATGCCTCACGTAAGGCAGGTAGAAACTAGTGTGCTAATAAAAGGTAAAGAATTGAGTCCTGAAGACACTACAGTGTTCTTGGGTATAACTCTTGATGCTAAGCTTCAGTGGGGCCCACACATAGATAAGTTGTCGAAAAAACTTAGCTCGAATTTGCCTAACAGCGTATGCGGCACATACGCTGTTAGGCAAATTCGAAATCTAACTGACTTAGAGACAGCCCGTTCAGTTTACTTTAGTTATTTTCATAGTGTCATGTCGTACGGTATTCTATTATGGAGAAATGCCGCCGATATCCAAACGATTTTTGTTTTGCAGAAAAGGGCCATTCGTTCAATTTATAAATTAAGTCCCAGATACTCCCTCAGAGATAAATTTAAAAATATTAATATTTTGACTGTGCCATATCAGTATATCTATGAAAATATTTTGTATGTTCATAAAAATAAAAACATGTTTAACCTTTCAATCGTGGAAATCACAGACACAATAGAAAGACAATAGGTGCGCGAACGCCGGCGTTCGCTTGGGGTTTAATGAATAAAAAAATACAGTGATATTCATAACGTTAATACTAGGAACAAACACAAGTTAGTGGTTCCTGCAACCAGGCTCAAAAAAATAGGACGCTCATTTAGATGCCAAAGTATACATTTTTATAATAAGCTTCCCAGTCCTATTCAAGAACATAGCATTAATAAATTCAAAACATTTGTAAAGCGAAAACTTTGCCAAAAGGCTTTTTATACTGTAAAAGAGTATCTCGAGGATAAAACGGCTTGGGATTGATCTGCTCCAATAGCTACTCACTATAATTGTTATCATTTGAATGTTTTTTGTTTTAACTGCCTTTTTTATTGACGATTGTTGTTGTTTTACAATTATGATATTGTATATATATATATATATATTTTATTATTTTTTTACAATTATGACATGTTTATTTTTACTATTTGACTGAATTTTTTTTTTATATACTTTTTTTACAATTTGCAATATTTACTTTTGTAAATTTTATTATTGTGAATGTGAGAACTATGTGGATTACTCTTTCCTTTTCTTTTATTTTCACATGATGTCTGGCAGTTTTGAGTATTTGATGTGGCCTACCCAAATGTCCTTTCTTTGGCATTGTTCGTCAAGTCGTTGAGCTCCTTAGTAGTCCTGAGTTGAGCTACACGCATATTGACAAATGCTTGCACTGACTGGACAGGTCCACTTAGAACTGTGTGGTTCTTTCTTCAAAAGTCCATCTCAGGCTCAATTGACGAAAAAAAAAAAAATTGACGTGTAAAAGTGTTTTTATAAAACCTACTTGCAAAATAAATATCATTTATCATTTATTTATAATTTATAAGATAAGATAATTTTATTAGCATAAAAAACATGTACAAATACAGTGACGCCCTGACTCCTGTGCTAGGTGGGACACCTGTGTTACAGGAATCAGTTATTATCCCAATTATTTACTTAGTGCAAAAAATCCATTAAAAATTTAATTAAATACATTATCTTACAAAATACATTAAAAATAGAAATATTTCATTAGATAAGATTTAGAAAACAAGAATTTCATTATTTTATTAAAATAGTTGTATAATTAAAATTATCATTAAGTTACGCCCACGCATACGGTAGCTGGAAGTCGTGGTCAGGTTTTCGTAAGCACCTATGGTAAATAATATTTGTGTTTAGAACATATTTTATAGGTGAAATTTTATATGTGTGCGTTTGTTACTCTTTCACACACAAATGGGTCATCATCATCATCATCATATCAGCCGAAAGACGTCCACTGTTGGACATAGGCCTCCCCCAAGCGTCGCCACAACGACCGGTCCTGTGCATCACGCATCCATCGGATTCCCGCGACCCTGACCAGGTCATCGGTCCACCTTGTTGGAGGCCGTCCAACGCTGCGTCTTCTGGTACGTGGTCGCCACTCCAGAACCTTTCGTCCCCATCAGACCACAAACGGGTGAATAGATTTAAATGAAATTTAGCATATACGTAGATCATGACTTGGAATAGCACTTAAAGCACTTTTAATTTCGGGAGTATGTTTCTTTATTGTTATTTTTTTATTGTACACACAGACATAACATATCATATGGAGATATAGACAGTCCATGTACAAAGGCGAGCTTAACTCAGCAATGAGTTTTCTCACAACAAACCTTCCTTCTTTTCCTTCTTTGAGATATTTTTGTGAGTAAATTTGCAAGCAAAAGCTAATCTTAAATAAACGTACCTAATCATAAATCGCCTGTCCGAAACAAATTTAAAATTTTCATCGCAATCATGCCAACACAGTGTATTGTCGGATAAATTAACCCTTATAAAGCTGTGAAATTACACGGGGCAATTAGGTCGAAACGGCTGAGCAATTTGGGGTTAGAATTAGAATATCACGACACTCCGTTGGCCCCGAGACCCATTTTGCCGACTTTTTTCTAAACGCAGTTGACGGGTTAAAATTTTAATTATGCTGAATATTTTGGAGGACAAAAGAAATGTACGGTGACGTCAGAAAAAAGTATGTTGACACCGAAATGTTTGCTGAAATGTATGCACGGAGATTACGATCATTGTAGGGTTGTTTTCTTTTTTATACACTTTTCGGAGGACGGGTTAAGCTAAAAGTAAAAATCGTGATTTTTTAGGAGTCCGCATTTTTTTGAATTTTAATTCTGATGAGTTACTGACTTGCTAATCTCAACAATAATTTTATTCTAAAAAACGATTCTCAGATTTAAATTAACAAACGGTTAAATGAGTGTTGAAAGAACAACGAAAAATAAGAGTTGCTATTTCGCATTCAATATCAAACTTAAGAGGACTAAAACACATAAAGCATGGTCAGTCTTGGCAGTCAAAGAGTGAACGTGCAAACAAAAGAAATTGATACACATATATTTACATATCTTTTCCTTTTGTACACAATTCTTGCATAATATGAACTAATTTATCGGTTTACTAAAAATCAAACAGATTTGATTATAAAATTAAAACACTATAATGGTAAAACGTTGATTATAATGTGACAAACAATCGGAATGATTGCATATGTTAGTCTGGATTATAATCGATAAAAGTATTTTTTTCTGGTCTTCTTTTTTTTTTCTATTGTGCTTTTTTTTGTAGGTGGGAAAATTATCTAATGACAGCTCCCACTCTTTTAGAGGGTGAGGTAGAGGAGGGTGTGTCACACTTTTACTGACCATAAACCTTCTCTTGTTCTATCGTTGCCTTTCATACCAGGGCTGAGTCTTCCTTTCAGAAGCAGACCCATGGCCCAGTAGGCTTCGATCGTACTAAATTAGCTGTATTATATTTTAATCACACTATGTCATTCTATCTATTATTTGTCTTGATGAATAATAATAATAAATCGTTTATTTGCGTAAATAAAGTACGGAAGGTTGACAACATAAATAAAATTGATCTCTTATTCTGCCTTTAATTTCGGCGTACAAATATAAGTCATAGTATGTAGTTAAAATTAAATTAATTATTGATTAAAATCATGCACACATATGAATAACATATGTATATGTTTTCAATCTGTTTACTGCAGTGGATCACACTTTTGCGCATAATAAATCTCGCGATTAGCTCTTGTAGTCCCCTTAAATCTACTGATCAATTTATTTTGCATAAAAAAACTCAAAAATACAAACTTTGCTACAACCCCCTCGCAATCGGATTACCAAAATCCAGAATGATTCACAAACGAAGATATTACCGCCCAACTTCTTAAAGTAATCCCTTTTACCCACAAAAAAACATCTTACAACGCAATTTTAAAACATCGTCCTTTACCCGGCCCTTTAGTTCGAAATACTTGAGTCATTAGACCGATATATCGTGCAGATTGAGTTTCGTTCAGACCTCGGGGCAAGTAAAAACTTGTTCGGAGGCCGAGGTGCCCAAGGAATTAATTGGGTTTGGACCCAACCCTTGTATATGTGTGCTCGACAAAATTCGACCCTTGCTTGTCCGCTTAATTTCACCCCACTGTATTACATCCCAAACATCTATACTTTTTAAGTATAGATGTTTGGGAGGATTTTTAAAGAAAATTGGGTCGGTTTAGTTGCCAAATTCTAGACGCGTCATGCTTAGTTTTTCTTTAGTAGTAAAATAATAATATATAAAATATTTTGGGTAATATCTTCTTGCTGACCGACAGAGGTTGTCCTGTTTTTGCAGTGAAATATCAAATGCCCCAAGGTTAAATACTCATAGTTTTTTGCACAATTTACTGAATTTACCTGATTCCTACAATCTAGCGGTCTTTAAGACAAGAGTGAATAGGTTACTTCTAGGCAAGCGTGCTCCATCGTCGGCCACATCATTGCTTACCATCAGGTGAAATAGTGGTCAGACGCGAGCCTATCAACAAAATAAAAAATAATAAAAAATATTTCCATGAATACCTTGTTCTGACAATAACAAATACACCGTTCAGGCGTTATAACGTAACTAAAAGAAATAGCCCATTCGAATATATACACCAAATTTCATCTATTTGATATACTCATCTAATTTGATATACTTCATATGCATTTCAGTATGAAAAAAAAATGTTTTTTTTTATTAACTTTCATGGTTATATGTAAAGAAAATACAAAACACAAGAAACCAATAAATATCTAATTTCCTTTAATATAAAGCTTACTTGTTAATTACCTTATAATTTGATCTACCTTGATCACCTGGGTTGACTTGGCAATCGGACTAAACAATCTTATTTAATATAATACGTCTTACTTGTGATATACATGCAATTAACCCCGGACGGCGAATTACCCTCGCCGTCTGCAAGCTTGTACTGTAGGTCCTATAAGATGATATGGATTAAATATCTTTATATCCTTGATTCTGTCAAGACATCATTATAAAACATTAACACATAATTCCACTTTCGCAAAGATTAATAATACAGGAATCTTTAACGCGTGTCTGAGCTAAATTGCAAGCCACGCGTACATATCAAATATTTTCACTCCATCCCCCCCCCCTCCACCCCACTCCTTACCAAAAACAATAAGCTTGTTATAAAGACATCACGTTCCTACGACGTGTATCTTACAGGGTAATGCTTTCAACCCTGTTTGTGCGTGGCCACGATAAAATATTTGAGACCCCCTCTAATATTTACAGGGTTATAAAAACTGGTAGTGTGAGAGAAGATAGTATAAAGACTTCTCACTCAAACCTACAAAAGCTTACCATGAATCCAAACTCTTTTTAGTCATACTTCTTTTTTAGCTGACAGATCTTCTAATGACTTATCCCGCTCTAAGACGGAGCAGGAGAGCATGTCGGACTTTTAATGACTAAAACCACTCTTATTTTCCTTCTTTGCCTTTGTTCCAAGGGCCCTCCGTGCGTTCAATTTTGACTGGTAGTGGCTCTGACTGTTATACCACAGATCGTGGGTTCGTTTCCCACCCAAGATAAATGTTTGTGTGATGAACACGATCATTTGTCCCCTGAGTATAATTTATCTATAATAAGTATGTAATTAAAAATATGCAAGTATATATTATATATTAATCGCGGCCTAGTAGGTCTTCATATGCATCGCCCCAATAATTGCTTTTTCTAATCTACACAAAAATTATAAAGAGACAAAATTAGCTTTTTTTTTCGTAATAAGGTAATCTCTAAAAGTACCTACTCGTAATGAACCGATTGCAAAATTTTTTTCTTTGCTTTTTTATTAGCTTTTTTTTTGCGAATCCGTGGGCAAAAGCTAGTAAAATATATGTAACAGGCCCGATTTCATTGGTACAGTGGTTCACCAATTGGTAACTGCACTATTTTCCAGGTGTCATATGTATGTGAAATGTATTTTTGTATATTTAAATGATTCCTAGATTAGGGATCGTACCCTTAAAGACTACAATGATTTTGTATACCACTAAGACTGCAATGGGTGTAAAAACACCGGATTAATAATCATTGAAATAAACTATATAAATAAACAAAATATTTTACAGTTTTTGTTTTCTATACCCAAATTATAGATCGTGCTCTTTGATCTTTTGATTTATAGATTTAATTTTTTGAAAAAAAATGGGCATTTAAATTCGTGTCAAAAAAGGGTTCTAAAAATCCTGGTTATTATGTAGGGGTATGGGAAAAGTTGAAAAAAATAATCAACTTATTATGTATTTTAATCAATCTTTATATTTTTTAATAATCAGAAGTAAACCTTTAATTTGTTTCAGCGACTATCGCAACCCCGTCATGGGCACGCCACAATTATGGCGATAAGTCCCCTCTTTGAGGCGTGGCTGGAAAGACCTCACGGCGTCCTTACCTTCCGCATGACACAGGTCCTCTCCGGAAATGGCAAGTTCGGGAGGTTCCTGTTCCGAATCAAAGCGGAAGTGACGCCCGGGTGTCGCCACTGTGCGGAACGCCCGGAGGACACGGTGGAGCACACAATCGCGGTGTGCCCTGCTTGGGCGGAGCATCGCCGTGCCCTCGTGGGGGTGATCGGCGGCGGAGACCTCTCGCGCCGGGCCTTGGTCGAGGCCATGGTCCGGAGCGAGGAGGAGTGGCAGGCGGTCGCCGACTTCTGCGAAGCAGTAATGCTCGCTAAGGAGGAGGCCGACCGCATCAGGCAACGGCGCTCTCGCCGCCGCCGCCGGGATTCCGATCCCGATTTCCAGCCACCGTAGGCGCGGGCTTGCGGACAGTGAGCAATGGGTAGCTCGCTGTCCGGCCGTCCGGTAACCGTCCGGACCAAGCCCAAGTCGTCGACGGCGCGCGCTGTTTCCGCGCGCCTCAAGGAGTTGTCAGCAACAGCAGGGGCCCAGCCGGGTCGAAGCCTACCGGGGCCAGGGTAATCCGAAAGGGCGCTCGAGCCCCGGTATCGAAGGCTTGAAGGAACGGGATGGGTTTTTTAGTCAGTAAGAGTCTGACACTATCTCCCGCTCCGCCCAAGAGCGGGGGTTGTCATAAGATGATTTTTCCCATCGAAAAAAAAAAAAAAAAAAAAAAAAAACCTTTAATTTGTTATAATATATTATTTATCCTAATACCTAAAAAAAAAAAAATGAAATATTGAAATCAAAATGAGATATTGAATTATTTTACAAAGATGCATAAAAAAAATATGTAAAATCAACCTTTTTTTAGTAATTATATTCTACAACAATTAAAACAAACAACCACGTTGAACGATCGAACGTACAAGCAAACATCCGATACCAGCAGGGCATTTTCTATTTTGGGCACGCCACAATTATGGCGGTAAGTCCCCTCTTTGAGTCGTGGCTGGAAAGACCTCACGGCGTCATTACCTTCCGTATGACGCAGGTCCTCACCGGACATGGTGCCCTCGTGGGGGCGATCGGCGGCGGAGACCTCTCGCGCTGGGCCTTGGTTCAGGCCATGGTCCAGAGCGAGAAGGAGTGGCAGGCGGTCGCCGACTTCTGCGAAGCTGTAATGCTCGCAAAGGAGGAGGCCGTTCCATCATCGGACTACCAGACGTACGACGATGCGCCACCGGTACATGGTGGATATCCCACCTACACGCACAAAAAGTTTTGGGAACACATTCATTTGCGTGCAGCTAGGGAGTGGAATTCCTTGCCAGAGTCTGTTTCCTGATAGCTACAACCCGGGAATCTTTAATCATCGAGAGTGAATAGGTTTCTTCTAGGTAAACGCGTTCCATCGTCGACCGCATCGTCGCTTTCCATCAGGGGAGATAGCGGTCAAGCGCGCGAACCTATCTAGTTGAAGAGGGAGATTGTCTTGCCTAATGCTTAATGTGAGAAAGAAAACGTGAGGGACGTTAATGCCGTTGGCGTAAACCGTGGTGAACGTGGTGTGACGATCTAATCACGACCGCGGGGCAAACTTGGTCAGAGATCGCCCTAGACAAAAAGAAATTAGAGCCTAGCACTGAGGCACACAATAGACTATTTTAAAAAAAGGTGAGAAATCATCTAATTACTTCTCCCCCTCTAAGGTAGAGAGGAAAGGCGTGTCAATTTTTTACTGACTTAAACCGCACTTATGTTCCTTCCTTTTTTGCGTTCCAAGACCATGGATTTCCCTTTCGGAAGTCAACCCATGGCCCCAGACTAATAGGTAGGTACAATGCGTTCCAAATGAGAATAGGATCGACCGCCATGTTGTGACGTCACGATTTACTGTCAAATCGAGGAAATAAATTTTTAAATATTAATTAATTTACGAAAAATTTAATTTATTTATGAACTGTGAACGAAAAAAGTTTAATCAGAATCCGGTCCTTACATTTTATTCATCTCTATGTTCTTCAATTTTGCCAAAATTTCTTCGATTTGACAGTACAACGACACGTCAAAACATAGGAATCGGTTCTATTCTCATTTGGAATGCGTAGTAAGTATTTAAATTCCTTGGTCAGTACACCACCAAAGCAAAATTTAATCTTTAATCTACGGAATTCCAAAAATACGAAGAAGATTTTCATAACAAACCATGGTAAAATTTTACAAAAATAATTTTCACAGAAAAAAATCGTAGGGTATTCGCGCAAGGTCGACTCCCTGTCTTTAGGCGAACCTACTCAGAATTTTAGAGCTATTAAGGTACTTAGGTGGGCGGTAGTGTAATACAGTGTAAATAGAATTGGTGTACAGGATTACAAAGTTTGCTATTTCATATCCTGGGGTTTTGAGAAAAACCTTCCTCCTACATCTTGAACTAATTAGGGTGTAAATGAGGGCTTACTTTCTGATGAAAATAAACAAAATACTGGATGAAATTTGTAGTAACATCTTAGACGGATTATAAGGTCGTTTGAGTTCATAATTATTCGCGTTTATATTTTATTTTTAAGTCAAATTATGTATTTCTTTCATACCACATACAAAATTTTCTTCCTATAAATAAATATAAGTTTCTTCTTAAACATATCATCAAACCAATATTAATTACAAGTAAGATGTATTCAAGGCTAGAGGATCATCACTGCTTACCATCAAGGTGAGATCGCAGTCAAGCACTAATTTATACCAAATTAATAATTACATTTGCTTTATCATCAAATGGGCTTGTTCGTCAACTCGCCGCGAGTCCGAGCGAGCTGGTACCTTTCGATTTCACCTACTTTTTCTGTGGTCAACTCGCTCAGACTTAAAAATGTGACGTATTTATGTACAGTCATAAAATGTATAACATAGTTACCCAATATAACTGTATTAGAAATTGTATTCGGCTTGACTTTAAAATAAAACACATATTGTTTGTGAGAAAGATATTTAGTATAAATCAACACGACAATAATATAATATTGCATATTTACTTATTAATTTTCAACAATATCACAAATCAACAATAAGTAACCAAAGTTAACGAACAATTAATATTAATGTTTATAAGTAAACTAAAAATTCGAAAAAGTATTTGGCACTCGTTTGAGTAAGCGGAATGGGAGATTTAGAAATACACGTGAGTGAGTTAATATGCAGTATCGATAAGTCATTTTGTGTCATAAAATCATGATGTCAGAAAATCTTTCTTGAGGATGCGTTCCCATACACGATTAGCCTGTGTCCTTCAGTTGCCCTTCCATTTATTTTTCATATGTAAAACATAAACAACCAAGATGTTGTTATGTGTGATGATTGGCAAACGACCTAGAGGCCGCAGCACAAAAAGATGAGCAGTTCAAGCCAGCTCTACACTGGACACCCAATTGCACATCGCACTTCTTGACGATAAGAAGCTAATCAATAAGAAGCTAATATAGCGGGAACTTCACGACTCTCATTAATTATATAAAGACAAAAAAAGAAAACATAGGCATTACACAGGTTGATATAAAAATACAGCGCGATTTGTTTTACCAAATATTCGCACACAAATTTATAGCAAATCAGCATGCTTATTAACAAATATTTAAAAATATATCATTAGTTGTTGTATTAAAATACATAATATTTTTTTAAATTATTATTTATAGGCTCGCGTTTGACCACTATCTCACCTGATAGTAAGTGATGATGTGGCCGACGATGGAGCATGCTTGCAAAGAAGTAACCTATTCACTCTTGACTTATTTAATCCCTAGGTTGTAGCTATCAGGAAACACAGACTCCGGCAGGGAATTCCACTCTTTTGCTGTACGCATAATGAATGTGTTTCTAAAACGCTTTGTACGAATGCATGGGATACTACCATGTACCGTAGGCGCAACGCCGTAGTTACGTCTACTGGTCCAATGATGGATCAGAATTGGTGGAATTAAATTGTGTAATTCCAACGCACACTCCCCGAAATGTAATCGATAGAAAACCGACAGGCCAGCTACTCGGCATCGATGCTCAAAGCTTTGAGGCTTTGTCTCGACAAACGTATCATCGCCGATGATGCTCTTGGCCCGCTTCTCAATCGACTCCAGGGCATCAAGCTGATACTTGGCAGACCCATCCCAAAGATGAGAGCAGTACTTCAAACACGATCGAACTTGTGCTTGGTACAGGTTGAGCAGCTGCTCCGGCGTGAAGTACCGCCTCACCTTAGCTAAGATCCCCAGTTTTTTGGCAGCCTGTTGTGCTTTTGCCTCCTCGTCCTCGATGTAAGAGCCGAAATTGAGGGTAGACATATAATAATTATACCACACATAACACAACCTTTACTAATTTATGTAAAAAGTCCAATATTTTCATCTCTCATCGTCATTGATAATAATAACTTACTACGATTATTATCAATTCACAATGTTATCAAGCGATAGATATGCCATTCATTACCGTTGAATCATAAATAGCTCGGAAGGTTAATTACGATAATACACCAGCCTTTAATGGGTCCATTAATATGTCAACTCACAGGTGCAAATATCTGCATGGAATACTCGTCGCAGAGACAGAAATGCTTATTACGAATGTTGTCTACAGGGCAACAGTGCTATGGGTGCATTTGATATCTACCAATCATATTCATTGGTGCTCTTATCTTAGCACAGGTGGAAACGGATTCATATAGTGTATGTTTTTCATATAGAAGGAAGCGTGCTATGGATAGTCGTGAGTGGTATAGCTATGTGTAGAGCAGAGTACCTACAGTAGACCTGCGTCCATACTATCGATATATTTCAAAGGTCGAGCTGCGCGTCTTTCTCGATCAGCTACTCTGCGACAGCGCATCTTTATTGCATACCTTAAGGCCCAAGCGCTCAAAAAGTGCCATAAAACAGTGACTTTCTGAAGCCTACTCCTCGGTAACAGCTAGGTTTATAGGTTTGAAAAAAATATATGTTTGAGTTTGATTCATGAACAACATTATCAACATTTGATTTTTGCGTGCTATTAATACTTTTGTCTAAAAAAAATATTTAGCAATTTCGCAACTTTTCGCAACTTTTTTCTTACTCCTTCGAAACGGCTTGCATTTTTAGAAACATTTTTACACATAAAAATTGGTGGTTAAATATTCTTCAAAGTGAACATTGCATATGTAAATCAATCAATATTTTGCAAAGAAAATGGATTTAAAGGTCAGCCGCGCGCTTTCCGGGCGCTGCTGGCCACAAATAAATGCACAGATATGCGTACTGCCGCCTAAGCGGGTGCGAGAGTTGCGTCTGTTTAATTTCGGCCAGATGGTTCAAGGGACTATACGCCTTAATCGCACTGCTGAATACCTTAGTATCAGTGAAAATGGTCAAATAGTTTCACAGCTTAGCTATTATATTCTCGCAGCACAGCTGCATAGTACATAACTGATGGAAAAGGAGCCTCATACCAGGAAATTTTCAACCCATATGCCGAATTTTATCCATATCCGTTCAGCTGCTTGAGCGTGATAAAGTAACACATACACTGACCCCTGAGAGGTTTTCGCTGTATGGCAAAAAAAAATCTACAATGTAAAATAAGAAATTTGGATAATAAATAAATAATAATAATACTTACAATCTTTTGCCTTCATTAGTATGATTGTAATCAGGCCATAATAATACGAGCAATAGGCATTGAAATTGATTTTAACACCAGAAATCAGGGCTAGCCTATAAAACGATATGAGAAAATATTAGTTCATACTTCTGACGCAAGCGCGAGCTATTGATAACTACAAAAGTAGTACGATGAATTTTTGATTTATGGCCGGCCGCAACCTATATTCATCTGTGACTATGTGAACACGGTTTCATATTTATTTGCTAACAGTTTTATTCATTGGTTGTAACGCTAGTAGCAATCAAAATAATGTTTTATGTTACATTCGAATACAAACACGAATACAATTGTATACAAATATGATCGGTATATGAATACAGTGAAGAGCAGTGGTGACCGAGTGGTAACGGCCCCGATTTACAAATTGTAGGTTCAAAACACAACCAGGCGCATTACTTTGTGTATTTTTTTTTTTCATCACGACTGCTGTCAAAACGGTGAAGGAAAAAAACATCATGAGGACACCGGTATATCCTAGAACCAAACATTTGAAGATATTTGACATTCACCAAACCGCACTGGGCCCGCGTGGTGGATTCCCATCGGCCCATTCCCTCTCCTAGAGAGAACACTTGAGACCCAGCAGTGGAAACATTAAAAAGCTGACTATGCTATGCTATATGAATTCAGTTGGTGAAATTTATTTTAATTCAATCATAAATTTGACGCCAACAATGCAAGAAACCGTTTGGGTTCTCTTGTTCTTCTTGGTCGTTTCACTTTTGCCTGGGTGGTCGTGGTTATCAGGAAGGTAGCTCTCCGGAAGCCATCAAGGTACGCCGCACGACTTCCCATCACTTTTGCTCGCTGGCAGTCATCCGGGCGCACTCGTTAAATGGGCCGCCAACTGCCGTTTTTATTTGGTCAGTCATCGGTGATCTGCCACGCGGCCTCGTTCCTTCCACTTTTCCTTGTATAACAAGGCGTTTGATGCAGTCACCCTCCACGTCTATCGTCTGTTAGGTTCTTGGGTTTGCAAAAAAATATACGTATGTACAAATACTCAAAAAATTAATCGGATGGTTATCGAAAAAGTTTTGGAACAATTGGGTAAAAACCTGTCATGTGTCTTTAAATTCTGAAAAATGAGTATCTATATCTTGAGTCTACAACACTATGATTGCCTTGTGTTTGCTGTACAGCACTGTTATTTATATTTTGTGTTTGTATTGCGCTAAAAACTCAAACAATTTTGCTATTGTAATATTGGTATCTAAGTTTATTCTTTAAAACCTTAGAGCAAGGGAAGTCATTTCATGATTTTGCAACTTAAAAAAAGGCATATAATTTTCTTTATGGATCATGGATCATAGAGTTTTATGGATCATTGTTATATGATAACAATGACCCATAATACTCTTAGTTAGTGACAATAGAATAGAATAGAATAAACTTTATTGTACACCAAAAAGTAACATAGCCTACAGAAACTTAAATCTATGGGAACAATGGCGGCCTTATCGCTAACAACGATATCTTACAGACAACCTTAGGATGGATAAGAACTTAAAATAATACAGGGGGTAGTCTGTGGTGAACTGCTAACAAATGGATCAAACTCTAGAGATATAAAACACAATACATAACTATAAATATATATATATACACATATTATAATATTGGAACTTATAAACTACGTTAGTAGGTACAACAAAATACAATCATAATAAACGTTTAATTTAATTTTATAATGCTGTAATTTTCAGTTTTATTGTTTATTTGCGTAATTTAATAATAATTTTATTTTTAAGCTATTGCATAGCTTCTATCGCGGGCCTTGAGCGTGGAGACCGAATCCAGAAATTCCGTAACGATAAAAAAAATAAAACCGACTTCACTAAAAAAACACTAAAACGATCAAAATAATTTTAATTTCGGAAGTCGGTGTTTTTCGTTATTGTTTGTTCCTTATTGAACACCGACTTCCGAAATTAAAATTATTTTGATCGTTTTAGTGTTTTTTTAGTGAAGTCGGTTTTATTTTTTTTATAAAAAGTTTTTTATTTCATACTTTTTAGTTGCAACACACTTACAGCCAGAGTACTTTTTTCTCATGTCAATTCCAATTAACTCAAACCCTGCTAGAATACATCATTTTCATATGAAGTTCCCGTGTCTACCTTCCACCTTCCGGCTCCATCATCGGATCACTTCGATAGTACCTTATAGCCAAAGTGCATCTCATGACATTTCTAATAAGCCCAAACACGGGTAGGCTACATTGATTAATTACGGAGTTCCGGTGCCTATCTTCCAGTTCCATCACTATCATCAGGTTACTTCGATGATACCATTTTCAACATAACTATTCAGAACTATTCATTTATTTGTATTGTCATAGTCGCTTAACTATGTTCATTGTGATATTTGTTTGAGTATGAAGTTCCGTTGGCAATTTCTGGTCTTCTTAACCAGTTCCACCTCATCAAATGTCACTTTTTGACTGTAAATGCTTAATTCCTTGATGAAAATATCAAAATGACTATATAGTTGCCTATAATATTTGAGGAGTGCCCTCGATTTAGCCAAGATTCCATCATCAGATCCCGACTTGGTGACTATGGGACCATTTGGGAAGTATACCCTTTCCAACAAAAAAAGAATTTTTGAAATCGGTTGGCAAGCGACGAAGTTATGCCCGAACATACATAAAAAAAAAAAAAAAAAATACAAACATCCGAATTGAGAACCTCCTCCTTTTTTAGGAGTCGGTTAAAAATAACCTAACACCCCCCACTCATTTATTTTTTGAGCGTGGTGACCGATAAGAAAACAAATGAGTGAAAGCAGCTGTCGGCGTTTTGGATGGGTGGGGTTAAGCAGCTGTTAGCGAGGTCTGGTTTTTGATGGAAGAGGTTAAGCAGCTGTTGGCGAGGTCTGGTTTTAGATGGAAGAGGTTAAGCAGCTGTTGGCGAGGTCTAGTATTGGATGGGTGGGGATAAGCAGCTGTTGGCAACGTCTCATTTTGGATGGGTGGGGTTAAGCAGCTGTTAGCGAGGTCTGGTTTTGGATGGGTGGGGTTAAGCAGCTGTTAGCGAGGTCTGGTTTTGGATGGGTGGGGTTAAGCAGCTGTTGGCGAGGTCTGGTTTTAGATGGATGGGGTTAAGCAGCTGTTGGTGAGGTCTGGTTTTGGATGGGTGGGGTTAAGCAGCTGTTGGTGAGGTCTGTGTTTGGATGGGTGGGGTTAAGCAGCTGTCAGCGTTTTGGATGGGTGGGGTTAAGCAGCTGTTAGCGAGGTCTGGTTTTAGATGGATGGGGTTAAGCAGCTGTTGGTGAGGTCTGGTTTTGGATGGGTGGGGTTAAGCAGCTGTTGGCGAGGTCTGGTTTTAGATGGGTGGGGTTAAGCAGCTGTTGGTGAGGTCTGGTTTTGGATGGGTGGGGTTAAGCAGCTGTTGGCCAGGTCTGGTTTTAGATGGGTGGGGTGAAGCAGCTGTCGGCGTTTTGGATGGGTGGGGTTAAACAGCTGTTAGCGAGGTCTGGTTTTTGATGGAAGAGGTTAAGCAGCTGTTGGCGAGGTCTGGTTTTGGATGGAAGAGGTTAAGCAGCTGTTGGCGAGGTCTGGTGTTGGATGGGTGGGGATAAGCAGCTGTTGGCAAGGTCTCATTTTGGATGGGTGGGGTTAAGCAGCTGTTAGCGAGGTCTGGTTTTGGATGGGTGGGGTTAAGCAGCTGTTAGCGAGGTCTGGTTTTGGATGGAAGAGGTTAAGCAGCTGTTAGCGAGGTCTGGTTTTGGATGGGTGGGGTTAAGCAGCTGTTGGCGAGGTCTGGTTTTAGATGGATGGGGTTAAGCAGCTGTTGGTGAGGTCTGGTTTTGGATGGGTGGGGTTAAGCAGCTGTTGGCGAGGTCTGATTTTAGATGGGTGGGGTTAAGCAGCTGTTGGCAAGGTCTCATTTTGGATGGGTGGGGTTAAGCAGCTGTTAGCGAGGTCTGGTTTTGGATGGGTGGGGTTAAGCAGCTGTTAGCGAGGTCTGGTTTTTGATGGAAGAGGTTAAGCAGCTGTTGGCGAGGTCTGGTTTTGGATGGAAGAGGTTAAGCAGCTGTTGGCGAGGTCTGGTATTGGATGGGTGGGGATAAGCAGCTGTTGGCAACGTCTCATTTTGGATGGGTGGGGTTAAGCAGCTGTTAGCGAGGTCTGGTTTTGGATGGGTGGGGTTAAGCAGCTGTTAGCGAGGTCTGGTTTTGGATGGGTGGGGTTAAGCAGCTGTTGGCGAGGTCTGGTTTTAGATGGATGGGGTTAAGCAGCTGTTGGTGAGGTCTGGTTTTGGATGGGTGGGGTTAAGCAGCTGTTGGTGAGGTCTGATTTTAGATGGGTGGGGTTAAGCAGCTGTTGGTGAGGTCTGTGTTTGGATGGGTGGGGTTAAGCAGCTGTCAGCGTTTTGGATGGGTGGGGTTAAGCAGCTGTTAGCGAGGTCTGGTTTTAGATGGATGGGGTTAAGCAGCTGTTGGTGAGGTCTGGTTTTGGATGGGTGGGGTTAAGCAGCTGTTGGCGAGGTCTGGTTTTAGATGGGTGGGGTTAAGCAGCTGTTGGTGAGGTCTGGTTTTGGATGGGTGGGGTTAAGCAGCTGTTGGCCAGGTCTGGTTTTAGATGGATGGGGTTAAGCAGCTGTTGGTGAGGTCTGGTTTTGGATGGGTGGGGTTAAGCAGCTGTTGGCGAGGTCTGATTTTAGATGGGTGGGGTTAAGCAGCTGTTGGTGAGGTCTGTGTTTGGATGGGTGGGGTTAAGCAGCTGTCAGCGTTTTGGATGGGTGGGGTTAAGCAGCTGTTAGCGAGGTCTGGTTTTAGATGGATGGGGTTAAGCAGCTGTTGGTGAGGTCTGGTTTTGGATGGGTGGGGTTAAGCAGCTGTTGGCGAGGTCTGGTTTTAGATGGGTGGGGTTAAGCAGCTGTTGGTGAGGTCTGGTTTTGGATGGGTGGGGTTAAGCAGCTGTTGGCCAGGTCTGGTTTTAGATGGGTGGGGTGAAGCAGCTGTCGGCGTTTTGGATGGGTGGGGTTAAACAGCTGTTAGCGAGGTCTGGTTTTTGATGGAAGAGGTTAAGCAGCTGTTGGCGAGGTCTGGTTTTGGATGGAAGAGGTTAAGCAGCTGTTGGCGAGGTCTGGTGTTGGATGGGTGGGGATAAGCAGCTGTTGGCAAGGTCTCATTTTGGATGGGTGGGGTTAAGCAGCTGTTAGCGAGGTCTGGTTTTGGATGGGTGGGGTTAAGCAGCTGTTAGCGAGGTCTGGTTTTGGATGGAAGAGGTTAAGCAGCTGTTAGCGAGGTCTGGTTTTGGATGGGTGGGGTTAAGCAGCTGTTGGCGAGGTCTGGTTTTAGATGGATGGGGTTAAGCAGCTGTTGGTGAGGTCTGGTTTTGGATGGGTGGGGTTAAGCAGCTGTTGGCGAGGTCTGATTTTAGATGGGTGGGGTTAAGCAGCTGTTGGCAAGGTCTCATTTTGGATGGGTGGGGTTAAGCAGCTGTTAGCGAGGTCTGGTTTTGGATGGGTGGGGTTAAGCAGCTGTTAGCGAGGTCTGGTTTTTGATGGAAGAGGTTAAGCAGCTGTTGGCGAGGTCTGGTTTTGGATGGAAGAGGTTAAGCAGCTGTTGGCGAGGTCTGGTATTGGATGGGTGGGGATAAGCAGCTGTTGGCAACGTCTCATTTTGGATGGGTGGGGTTAAGCAGCTGTTAGCGAGGTCTGGTTTTGGATGGGTGGGGTTAAGCAGCTGTTAGCGAGGTCTGGTTTTGGATGGGTGGGGTTAAGCAGCTGTTGGCGAGGTCTGGTTTTAGATGGATGGGGTTAAGCAGCTGTTGGTGAGGTCTGGTTTTGGATGGGTGGGGTTAAGCAGCTGTTGGTGAGGTCTGATTTTAGATGGGTGGGGTTAAGCAGCTGTTGGTGAGGTCTGTGTTTGGATGGGTGGGGTTAAGCAGCTGTCAGCGTTTTGGATGGGTGGGGTTAAGCAGCTGTTAGCGAGGTCTGGTTTTAGATGGATGGGGTTAAGCAGCTGTTGGTGAGGTCTGGTTTTGGATGGGTGGGGTTAAGCAGCTGTTGGCGAGGTCTGGTTTTAGATGGGTGGGGTTAAGCAGCTGTTGGTGAGGTCTGGTTTTGGATGGGTGGGGTTAAGCAGCTGTTGGCCAGGTCTGGTTTTAGATGGATGGGGTTAAGCAGCTGTTGGTGAGGTCTGGTTTTGGATGGGTGGGGTTAAGCAGCTGTTGGCGAGGTCTGATTTTAGATGGGTGGGGTTAAGCAGCTGTTGGTGAGGTCTGTGTTTGGATGGGTGGGGTTAAGCAGCTGTCAGCGTTTTGGATGGGTGGGGTTAAGCAGCTGTTAGCGAGGTCTGGTTTTAGATGGATGGGGTTAAGCAGCTGTTGGTGAGGTCTGGTTTTGGATGGGTGGGGTTAAGCAGCTGTTGGCGAGGTCTGGTTTTAGATGGGTGGGGTTAAGCAGCTGTTGGTGAGGTCTGGTTTTGGATGGGTGGGGTTAAGCAGCTGTTGGCCAGGTCTGGTTTTAGATGGGTGGGGTGAAGCAGCTGTCGGCGTTTTGGATGGGTGGGGTTAAACAGCTGTTAGCGAGGTCTGGTTTTTGATGGAAGAGGTTAAGCAGCTGTTGGCGAGGTCTGGTTTTGGATGGAAGAGGTTAAGCAGCTGTTGGCGAGGTCTGGTGTTGGATGGGTGGGGATAAGCAGCTGTTGGCAAGGTCTCATTTTTGATGGGTGGGGTTAAGCAGCTGTTAGCGAGGTCTGGTTTTGGATGGGTGGGGTTAAGCAGCTGTTGGCGAGGCCTAGTTTTGGATGGGTGGGGTTAAGCAGCTGTTGGCGAGGTCTAGTTTTGGATGGGTGGGGTTAAGCAGCTGTTGGCGAGGTCTGGTTTTGGATGGGTGGGGTTAAGCAGCTGTTGGCGAGGTCTATTGCATAAGTTGATAAAAGATGCTATGCAATAGCTTTACCGCGGCTGTCCCCGAGTGCCACACGTCTTTTTTATTATTATTGCATTTTAAATCAATGGGAAACTTTGAAAGTCAATTTTTCTTCGCTTACTAAAATTTTTTCGTATAAAATATCTCATTATCCTGGACTGCCACGAAATATACCATCATATTGAAAAGTTTGGTACAATTTCTCAACCCTACATTGGTTAGGAAACCTATGACTATTTGAATACTTATCGAAAATAAAACCGATTTCCGTTACCATCAGCATAAAATCTCAAAAGAGAAAAAAATGTGCAAATCTCGTCTAAATTAATTCATTTCAATCAGTATCCGAAAGGTTTTCACCTCGCAAACTAAATTTCAACTGGAAAATAACGTTCCTACACGGTAACGGTTATGAAAACTGGCAGGAAATTGAAATGGGCGTACCAGTGAATATTGGCGGGCGGGTTTCACCGGCTTCCAATAATTCGCAGGATGTTGTCTGAAAGACGGCAGACTGTTTTATAAGCTCGATTGAGATGAGCGAGGATGAAAGGGAAAATGCATGAGGACGAAAGGAACGAGAAGGTGGTCGAGAAATGTGTGAAGCGGAGCTAAGCGAGGTATTTTGGTTAGAATTGTGACGTCATTGATATGAGCTCAAAACTAGATAGTAGGTACCTTATCTAATTCCCTCGATTTATTCCTAATAATTCTAATGTAAAGATACTTACGGTAAAAAAAAGAAAAAAGGAGTTAGTGATAGTGTGAGGGGTGAAAGACAGAATGGACGAAAAAAGGTGTTGGGCCGACCCCAAGTAACTTGGGATAAGAGCAGGAAGAAGAAGCAGAAGAAGGAGTAAAGATACTTACGGTTTCTTCAAGTGGTTAAGTGAAACTTGTAGATTATACTAATATGTAGATAGCAATGGTTGAGCTATTGGCTGCTGCGCTGCATGTCGCGAGTTTTATTCACACTCGGAATAAATATTTATATGGTCTAAAGATAGTTATTCCGAGACGCTGTATTTTACATGTTTGGAATTATTGTACCCATGATTTAGTAGTAAGTAATTTCTAGTCTTGGGCAATGACAATCGTAAGCCGTTTTGAAAAAGATTAGTTGAAAAATGGTTTCTCAAACATTTTTATTAATCGATTGAGATAAATCTACTTAAAAATGTATGAGACACTTTAAGTTGACTCTATTTTATCGTTTCATTTAACAACATTCTTTTAAAAATACTCAAATATTTTCTTATTTTTTAAGATTTGTCTTTTAAGATTACACTTTTTTCTAGTGCAATGATTGCAACTAAGGTCAAAGCAGTCTTCAGTTCGTCTTTTCTTTTTTCGTCAACAAACTCAAATAGAATGTTGTCTAACCTGTATGTAGCAACCAGTACAACTTTATCATTGACATCGTACAAATTCTGGAAAGTGCAAATTGCAGGTCATAGTTACCGCAAATGATAAAGTTAAAAATAAGTATTATATTAGAGAACGTTTTAAAGTGGCCAGTGATTGCAAAGTTGAAACGTTTATTTTGAAACGTTCAAGTCGAGAGGATAGATGGAACGGTTACTAAAGCAATTATGAGTAACATACATGTGGATAAATGTAGACGGAAGCCACCAAAAAGATGAATGGATTGTGTGATGTGACAAAAACGGAGCCCAAGTCGTCGACGGTGCGCACTGTTCCCGCGCGCCTCAAGGACTTGTCAGCAACCGTAGGGGCCCAGTAGGCTCGAAGCCAAGGGTCTATTACTGAAAGGGAGGTTCGGTACAAGTATGAAAGGCAACGAAGGAACGAGTCAGTAAAAGTCTCACACTATCTCCCGCTCCGGCCAAGGGCAGGGGATGTCATCTGGATGATTTTACCCACCGAAAAAAAAACCCTAAGTAACATGACTGGGATAAGGACAGGAAAATGATGATGATATTCTTGCTACCAAAGTCCAGAAACTGTTCCCAAAACATAGTCCTTACATTTGAGTTAAAAATCAATCAGGTTCCTAAAAGCGCCGTCTGGCGGTACAAAGCACCATTATACAGCACTATAACGTAACAATATTCCGAGGCAAACCCTAAGAGCCTATTTGTTGTAATAGATTCTTTTGCGGAGAAAATGCATGCTCTAAAATTTAGAGGAGAATGTATTTCGTGTATGGATTTTATTCTTCATTCGCGTTAGACTTTAGTAGCTAGTTTTCGTTGGAATGTTTTATGTTTTTGTTATGTGGCTTTTTTCCAATAGCAATATCTTATAAGATAGAACTATGTTACTTCTCCGTCGTAGTTTGTAATTTAGGCCGATAGTTACACAGATTTATTTGTAAAATTTTAACAACTTTGCAGGATTGTATTACTAACATCTTAGACAACAACTTTTCGTCCGGTAACTGTCCGGACCAAGCCCAAGTCGTCGACGGCGCGCACTGTTCCCGCGCGCCTCAAGGAGTTGTCAGCAACAGCAGGGACCCAGCCGGGTCGAAGCCTACTGGGGCCAGGGTTATCCGAAAGGGCGCTCGAGCCCCGGTAAGAAGGCTAGAAGGAACGGGGTGCGTCTTTTAGTCAGTAAGAGTCTGACACTATCTCCCGCTCCGCCCAAGGGCGGGGGATGTCAATGCATGATTTTTTCCCACCATAAAAAAAAAAGACAACAACTTTTGTTCTACGACTTTTTCTAAAATATAATGCATTTTTCAAAAACAAACCTTCAAGATTTCGTTGTTCTATCTAACACGTTTCAACTCTGTATCTTGCTATACCTATCTACGTCTGTATGATGCGACGCAAGCACACACCCCCACCACCCGATCCCCACTCTCCTCCGCTATTGTCCTATCGCTTGCTTTGCGTAGACTTCGTAATATTTAGAACGTTCAATTTAAATATTTTTATTTTTGTATGAAAATCTGATGAACTAAAATATGATAATTTTTTTAAAGTCATATAACAACAGTTGTTGTTTATGATAATAGTACCATAGTCCTGAGAGTTTGTTAGTATTTTACAAATGGCCCTGTATAGACGGCGGCGACCTTTCGTGCCGGGCCCCGGTACAGGCCATAGTCTGGAGCCGCTGCCAGCCGCCGGGACCTTGACGCCGACTACCAGCACCGTAGGTGTGGGCTTGCGGATAATGAGCAATGGGTAACTCGTCCGATAACCGTCCGAACCGAACCCGAGTTATTGACGGCGCGCCGCAAAGAGATGTCAGCCAAACCTTAGGGGCCTAGCGGGGCCGAAGCCTGGAATAAAAGTTGTTATATAAAATGTTAGTTGCCAGTGTCTTGCAAATAACCCTGAATAGGAGTGAAAGACAAACATAGTTTCATATAGTAGAGGATACGATTAAGAACGACCTTCACCGGTTTGTTTAATGGATGAAACGTATTTTATGATAAATTTAGTATATTGAATAATATAACGCGGGTGGGTTGCCTGAGAAATTCCTGGCCACACAATTTTTTTTTTTTTTGATGAATGCACCGGTGTGTTTAACGAATAAATTGAATACTAACCGAAAGTATAAAGCCTTAAGAACGTAAAAATGTTGGGTTGCCTATTTGTTTCTTGGCATAACTATGGGTTGCCAGGTATAAACGTGGGTTTAGTATATAAGGTGTTTATTTTGTTAAACAACAAATTCTATATCAAAATAAACGCTGTTTCATCACAAATACGACGTTATAGTGTTGTCTGCAAAAAAATCTGGTATGAATAACATTGTGCATTTTTCTAAAATAAAAGTAAATTTTCAATTTTTAATTAATAATAGTCTGGCCAGGAATTTCTTAGGCAACCCACCCGCGTTATATTATTTAATACACAAAATTTATCATAAAATACGTTTCATCCATTAAACAGACCGGTGAAGGTCGTTCTTAATCGGATCTTAGACTAATAGATGTCAATTTTCCCGTACAGGTTGTATGACAGTACGGACAATTCCACAATTGAGAAAGTATGAATAACACTTCAAAAGTAATGTTAGTTACGTCACAAATAAAATACAAATAGACTGAATTCGGGTATTGAACTACGAGTATTTACTTAGATATATTTGTACGGTACCGTCACTGCGCGCGTCCAACGCACACTTGTCCGAATTTATCTTTTGACATTGACTAAATAATATACAAGAGTCTCGCTAGAAAAATAAATTTGATTATCCTTACATTTCTTGAAGGGAATAAAATAAACAGTTACTCAATTGTTCATCCCGTAATTATAAAAGACATTTATATTAAGGCGAAACATTTTTACCGTTCATTTCTACCTGTAAACTGTCATGGAGTAATTAAGCGTCTTTACACAAAAATGGCCTTTTCAATAATTAACGAATTCTTTCCGGAACGTCAATTAGCGATGGCTTGATCAAAAACAACGTGAAAAGAATAAAAATTAAAACAATAGGAGACGGGATAATTATTATGATCTCGGAATTAAAAACATTCAGAGACGCAACAATTTTTTTTTGTCTTAGAAAATATTAAGAGTAGAAATTAGATTATAATGAAAATATTAAAACATGGATAGATTGTTTTTATTTTTTAAGGACCGTAGAAATATTTTAGTGCTTAGGTCAATAAAGTAACTGTGACTTCTCGCGCTGAGCCCTGGTTCAGGTCATTTTCCGGAGCGTGGAGAAATGGCAGACGGTTGCCTCTTACTGCGAAGTAGTAATGATAGCGAAGGAGACGGCCGCACGCGCGAGGCAACGGACATTCTCATGACAACCAGGGTATCTGAAGGCACAGTTTTTAATAAATATGATTTTAATTAGTAAAAGTCTGACACTTTTAATAATAAATATTACGTTCGTTGCGTTCTAATAATAAAATTACATTCCACCCGGAGCGGGAGAAGTCATTGGATGATTTTCAACCTTACAAAAAAGTAAATCAAAATTGCTTGACTATATAAGTAAAAATACATATCAACAAAATGGATGGAAGTCTGATTGCATTTTTTTTTTTGCTGTATCCATATATATATTTTTTTTTATTGTTGATAGGTTCGCGCTTGACCGCCATCTCACCTGACGGAAAGCGACGATGCGGTCGACGATGGAACGCGCTTACGTAAAAGAAACCTATTCACTCTCGACTTACGGATTCCCGGGTTGTAGCTATATGAAAGTATGATACCGATAACATTTTTTATTTTATTTTGTCTGTCTGTTTTAGATAATCTTCAAGATTGCTGGACTGACTATCACTGGTATGAATAGTAACTTTTATTCCAGATGGAGAATTAGAGTTTTCCGCAAACATAAAGTTCTTGAAATTGTGACTTGTACTGTTATGAGTCTGATGTGAGCGAAGTTGTTGAATAAATCATGGTTTATTTTACTGTGTTATTAACATCAAAGGTAAATAATATATATTTTTAATGATATTAAGTATAGATATTATGAGTGCTTGACAGAGCGATCTCACCTAATGGTAAGTAGTGATACAATAGTTGATGGTGAGGCACACTATTAAGAGCATATTCACAATAAGCTTGAAGACACCTAAATTATAATCGGACGGGAAGACCGCAGTAGGCAAATTGTTCGATGTACAATCCTTCCTACGATGTACGCGGTATAATGATAATTATCATGATTTCACTATGGTAAATTTGTTTAACTCGTTTGAAGTACTATCAAGATTTTGATAGAATTATAACGAAATAAAGAGGATGAAAATAGAAAATACCTAACACACTTTCCGCGACTTTATTTGAGAGAATGTTTTTATAAAACCTTGAATATCTCTTAACGGTATTTTGAGGGTAGTTTTAAAAATCTAATGAGGAAAGTCTTTCTAATTCATTTTAGATAGACTTTGTCCCAAGTTTCAAGTTTTAATACAATCTTTTAAATTCGAAGGCATGTGACATCCATCAACCCGCACTGGGCCGGTGTGGTGGGTTACGGCCCATTCTCTCTCCTAGAGAGGAGGCCTGAGTCCCAGCAGTGGGAACATTATAAGGCCTATGCTATGCTATGCTAAACTAAATAAATTGGTCGATCTGCGGTAGTTATAAAAACAAATAATGACCACGTTTATTTTTTACTTAGATTAATATTTTTGGAAGCTTTCACGTATATTCCTAATATGATACCTATAATCTTTTCTACTTTTTATTCAGCTGCCATGTTTTCTCTTCACTAGCCTTGGTTGACTAGTAGAGAATATCTAAGGCATTAAGTTCGCCTTTGTGTTGCATGAAGTTTCTTTGACTGGCATGTTGGTCTAGCAGTTAGTGACACTGACTGCTATTTACTGCTATTGACGGAGTTCGTGAGTTCAATTCCCACCCAGGACATGTTTGTGTGATGTGCACGATCATTTGTTCTGTGTCTGGGTGTATTTTATCTATAATATGTTTGTATTTATGTTTATCAGTTGTCTAGTTGGTACTCATAACACAAGCTCTGCTTAGCTTGAGACTAGACGGCGTTGTGTGATAGTGGTGGAATATCATTATATTATTATTATAATAAATAAAGAAATTAATGTACTATGTATGTAATGTAAAGAAAGGAATGAGACTTTGTATATAAATAAAATTCCCCCTTTTCACCTCCTTAAAGATTTAATTTTCAAAAACCACATAAGTCACACGACCACATAGTATAAAAGGAAGCCTTGTGCAAAAATTAACGTTCTTAGTAACAGTAGTTCTCACTGTGCGTTGATATGTCAGTCCGACAGTTTTTCTTTTATATATATATTTTACCTTTTACCCGCAGCTTCGCCCGCTTACCAAAAATATACCCTATGCCTTTGAGAATAAAGCAGCTTTCTATTAGTGAAAAAAATTTAACAATTGGACCAGTACTTCCAGAGATTACCTCCTACAAACAAAAAGTAAACTTTACCTCTTTATTGTATTACTAGCTATTGCCCGCGGCTTCGCTCGCGTTAAATTCGGGGTAAAACGGTTCCCCTTTCTGTGGGGGGTTAGTGAACTCCCCTTAGTGAACTCTACTGCGGGTGACGTAACCTACGACAAACTTATTATTTGCGGTTGGTACAGTTATCGGGTCTAGGGATCGAACCGCAAAATTATTTTGTTTTTTATTGTATATACTTTTTCAGGATAAAAAGTACCCAGTGTGGTGCCCAGGATATTGAAGAATAATTATACCAAATTTCATTGTAATCGAACCGGTAGTTTTTGCGTGATGCCTGAACAAACAGACAGACAAAAAATTTTAATCACATTTTTGGGTTCGGTGTCGATCTAGTAACACCCCCTGCGATTTATTTTTTTGATATTTTCAATGTTAAGAATTTTCACTTCTACAGATTTATTATAAGTATAGATATAGTGTAAAGGTGTAGATTGTAATTTAGCTCAAGAGTTAAAATAGAATTCATGGAAGCACACAACTTTGTATTTTGTGCTTCTATGAATTCTATTTTATCGCTATTGCTTAATTGAAACCAAACCTTTCAAAATTTTAATGTAAAGCTCAATTTTGATGTACTGAATTAAAGGAGGAGGCCGAACGCATCAGGCAACGGCGTTATCGCCGCCGCCGTCGCCGGGATTCTGATCCCGATTTCCGGCCAACGTAGACGCGGGCTTGCGGACAGTGAGCAATGGGTAGCTCACTGTCCGGCCGTCCGGTAACTGTCCGGACCAAGCCCAAGTCGTCGACGGCGCGCACTGTTCCCGCGCGCCGCAAGGAGTTGTCAGCAACAGCAGGGACCCAGCCGGGTCGAAGCCTACTGGGGCCAGGGTTATCCGAAAGGGCGCTCGAGCCCCGGTATGAAGGCTAGAAGGAACGGGGTGGGTCTTTTAGTCAGTAAGAGTCTGACACTATCTCCCGCTCCGCCCAAGGGCGGGGGATGTCAATGCATGATTTTTTCCCACCAAAAAAAAAAAAAAAAAATGTACTGAATTGAATATTTTCAGACAGAGTACCAAGAGTTAAGATGACGAAAGGAGATATTCTTGATACACTGAGCCGCAAAAACTTCAGGTTGCCAATAAAAAGGGTAATAGTTTCCTAAAATTAATTCTTAAAATTATTGTTTTTTTTTTTTGCTGTTATTGTGTAGGGTATTAGAGGATTACGTAAAATTATCCCGCAAATAATTAAACCTTACTTACGTCTATGTTTTTTATTTTCCAAATATTAGTTATTTTTGTTGTAATTTGTATAAATGAAAGCTCTTTTGAGATTTATAATTAACGTTCCTAATCTGCTTATAACATGGTATTATTATTTTGTACGAGCGATCTACATATATACTTAAACGTACCTTTTTTTTTTTATGGTGGGAAAAAATCATGCATTGACATCCCCCGCTCTTGGGCGGAGCGGGAGATAGTGTCAGACTCTTACTGACTAAAAGACCCACCCCGTTCCTTCTAGCCTTCATACCGGGGCTCGAGCGCCCTTTCGGATAACCCTGGCCCCAGTAGGCTTCGACCCGGCTGGGTCCCTGCTGTTGCTGACAACTCCTTGAGGCGCGCGGGAACAGTGCGCGCCGTCGACGACTTGGGCTTGGTCCGGACAGTTACCGGACGGCCGGACAGTGAGCTACCCATTGCTCACCGTCCGCAAGCCCTCGTCTACGTTGGCCGGAAATCGGGATCAGAATCCCGGCGTCGGCGGCGGCGATAACGCCGTTGCCTGATGCGTTCGGCCTCCTCCTTTGCGAGCATTACTGCTTCGCAGAAGTCGGCGACCGCCTGCCACTCCTCCTCGCTCCGGACCATGGCCTCAACCAAGGCCCGGCGCGAGAGGTCTCCGCCGCACTTAAACGTACCTGGGAAATATCGCAGTTTTTTTATATGACTGTGACCCGTTATTTTGCAGCCCAGTGTAGTTATACTAGACCGCAAAAATAACGGTTCAGAGTCAGGTCGGGTTCCTCGTAAGATAAAAACGTTGTGACTTAATTTTTTTTATGTGACTCGTTAATTTTAGAGGCCAGTGCAACTTTCTTCTTCTTCGTAATACAAAAACGTTGTGACGTACCATCAAATATTACTAATCAGGTAATGGCTTTCAGGATGTTTGAAGGAAAACTTGGGAAATAACAAGACAGAGCTGAAGATGTTTCTTGTTTACCGTTTCGAGATAATTTCTTGAGCGTCTTAGGCCTTTGCCACACTTAACGGAAAACTAAATGTAATTTATATGAAATAATATGTACTGATGTTCATCCGTACATAATATTATTGTATATAAATTACAAATTGCGGGCGCACTACACGGAAAATCAGTCGCTCCGCTGAATCTCTTCTTCTCTCTGAATCGAGTGAACCGTCGCCGATCTTCCGCGACGAGTTTTCCGTCAAATGTGGCAAAAGCCTTAGGCGTCGTTCACACGGTGGAGAAACGTATAGTCCGCCGCCAACTGTGAGTATACTCACTGTCAGCCCCAGTGTAAACGTGGACACAGTCTATAGTATGCGTTCTCACCAAGCCGACAAGCTATTGCGTAGAATGCGTTACTTGTGTGAATAAAAGAGTAAGCTTGCTACGCATAGTACAATAATCGGCTACCGAGAGTCGGTGACGATGACAACGTACAACGTAATTGTGTATAGTTGGTCCGGTATGAACGAGAAGTTAAATAAATACAACATTAGTTTTAATATATGTGAAATACGTGTTTAGTATTTTTGTGTAAAGAATCTTTGCATAAAATTTCATAACTGTACCATGAAAAATCACAAAGTTATAAGCTTGTTATCTCATCAAAAATAAATAGTCACCGGGCCATCAAGGCGACCAAGGGGCTGTTTTGCACTTGAACTCAGCTGTTTGCTGGCACCTAATACCCGCTATGAACTGCCGTACCTGTGTTGTACTTAGCGTCGGTGGTGACTAACTTATGACCCTTTTTTAAATATTTTTGGGAGAAAATATAACATGGTATAATAAATATTGGAATCGATTCAGTTACTGATTCTGAATAAACTATACTGTAACTAGGTTTCGCACATAATAAAAATAATGTTGAATATGGAAAAGCCATAAACTGCTTAAAGCGCACTCAGTCAGCGGACATTTGGTCTGTACAATGCCTTACCATTTAATATAATTACAATCTTCAGCTAGAGCTAAATATCAAAAGTATATCAAGAACATTGTTTTGATCAAAGGCAAAATTGATTGATTTGAGTCAATAATAGCCGTAGACATTAATCTAAAAACTTTTGACGGTGAGTGTATGACTTTAAAACTTAATTATTTGATTAAGCTTCGGTTTGTTTTCGAAATGAATTCGAATGATTTTCAAAGATTGAAATAGTCCAAGCTTGAAATTGAATAAATTCTTTATGATTTATAAATATTAAATTGAACATGAATGATCCAAAGTTTTTAAACTTATTATGCCAGTGTGGAGGCGTTGCATAAAACATACGTCACCTACTATACTGTCCATCTTGCACAACCAGCTGAACTTTTCAGGATAGCAAACATAAGTGTACAGATGGCCAGATTCTAAATGGAAAAACTGCGTCCATGAACGAAAAGAAAAAGAAACATTTTATTTTATTTTATATATTATTCAATGCTTAACTGCGATCCCAACCGATGGTAAGCAGTGATGGAATCGTCAATGGTGAGGTGACTAGTTTATTAAGAGCCTATTCACTCTAGCCTTGAAGACAGCTAAATTACTCGTATAACTAGACGGGAAGACCGCAGCAGACAAATTGTTCCAGTACTTCAATGTAGTATAAACGACGAAATGTAACGCTAGTCTGAACCTTAGAAATTTCAACAAGTCATGAAATTCTACTGACGTGATATTATTTTAATAATTATTTCTAGTAATTATTAAGATTTTTAGTATAAATAATAATCTTGTCCGCGGTATTGAAAATTTTCGGCCATATCTTGGCCAAGCCCTTTCCACGCACACTGTCCAAAATGCATCCTGTACACTTAATATGAATTTTGATTTGTAAAAACACTCATGTGTATATCTAGTCTTCTCTGTAGGACTCTACAACGCAATTATGGTAATTAGATTCTTTGACTATACAAAAATCTGTAAATGGTTTAGTGGAAATAAATTTATTGAGTTTGAGAAACCTAAGGGTGCCGGCTACTTTATGAAAGATAAACTAATAAAGAAGTTACCGTAGAGCCTACAGAATCCAAATTCAGAGTACATTTGCCAAATTCAATGATGTCTCGCTTTCCACCTAGAAATATAGCAGAATTATTTATATCACGCATATCGCGCCTCCTCCACGACCGCCCTTGATTAGCAAAGACGAAACGAAAGAAAAAAAAAAATGAACGAAATACTCAAATATGAACATAAGACTACGTTGCTTAATTTTTTGAATAAATAATAAGAACACTTTGAGTGGAAAGTGTAATGCTTTGAAATATTCAAGAATACTGTGAACGGCCGCTGTGCGGACTTGGCGACAGAGCGACTATGAATACAGTTGAAGTTGAAAGGATACTTTGAAAATATTGCGGTAGTGGAACTTTGAGGAAGTTCGTTGCGCTGACTATCTTTGAGGTTGTTTAACAATTTATGGGGCATGAATAAATGTTTCATTAATGTATTAAAACTACTATATTTTTAATTTCTATATTTAGATTATTTTACTTTATTGTTTTTGTCCTCACATCATACTAGCGATTGAATAAAATGTCAGTGGAGTTTAATGGACATTCTTTTTCATAGAGATCTACGGAATGTACAATTAGTATAATTTTTCTGAGCAACTTGACTTCATGACAATTCAAAGGTGGAGATAGAGAATAGATTTGATTTGCTTTGGATCTTGAATTGATTTTAATTGTATTTTAAATTATAGTTTTTATTTACAACCACTTTGTTTGATTCAAAGCCCTTAGAGATTAGAATTCCAATAGATATACGGCTATCATCAACACAAAAACTCAATCCATCAAAGTTACAACTGAGAGCAATAAAATGTATCGCTCTCAGTGTCCCGGTTCGAACAAGGTTCTGTCGCAATGCGTGTCCGCTGTCCCGCGAGACTGTTTTACCCTATAGTCCCGAGGTACACAAGTAGTGGGTAGTATACCTACCCCAGTTTGATAGAGCCAATCTAACGTGTTTTTGGTGAGGTTAAAAAAATATGGTGTGTTTAAGTTTGTTTGTAGAACGTATGGAAAACTACGAGTAGATTAACTGATAAAAGTTGACAAATCACGCATACAAATATGGTGACAGAATTTAATAATGCAGTAGAATTTTATATTTTAGGCAAATGACACATGTCAGTAAAATAAACTAAGACAAAATGTTTTCATATTAATAAATTCATGGAAATTTATTGAGTTTGATGTCTATTTTTTTCCTTTTGAAACGACTTTTGTGAATGTATATAACATTAAAGTTTTAAGCATTGACGCTCAGTTGTTAGTTTGTGGGTTTTCTATCGTTTACATTTCAGGGAATGTGCTTCGGAATTGCACTGTGTAATTCCGCCTAGCCCGTTACATCATCGAACCACTAGACGTATGGCGTTGCGCCACCGGTATGTGGTGGAAATCAAACCCATAGACACAAACGTTTTGGGAACACATCACTGTGCCTAAAGCTATGGAGTAGAATTCCCTGCCAGTATTTAGATCTCTAGGTTAGCTTAGTGGTCTTTAAAACATGAGTGAATAGGTTATTTCTAGGCAAGCATGCTCCATCATCGACCACAACTTCACTTATTGTTAAGATAGTGGTCAAATGATCATTTGTTCTGTGTCTGGGTGTAATTTATCTATAATATGTATTTGTATGTATTTAGAAATATATAAGTATGTTTTTCAGTTGTCTAGTACTCATAAGACAAGCTCTGCTTAGCTTGGGACTAGACGACCTTGTGTGACAGTTGTAAAAAAAAAAATGCGGGCCAAATAATAATAATAATAAAACTCAAAAAGTTCATTCCAGCGCCCCTGACAAAGGTAGCTGCAGAGCACCGTGTGATTTTAGTTAGTCTGTACGACTCTCATAGATCCATGCGCCCACCCTTTGGAGGAGAAAATCCATGAGGATTTCAGCACGCAAAGGATACAAACAGAAAGTGTACATTTTGACATAAAAAAAACCACCGTTTAATTTATTTAAATACATTGGTAGACTTTGGATTTAAAAGTGAGTGATAGGTGAAATAAAGAAGCATTCGTATGTAGAAAATAGTCATACTTAGCAGCTGCCAGTGAAAGCATATATCTTAAAAAATAAAATCGAACAACTGCGAGTTGGACTCGCGCACTGAGGGTTCCGTACAAACTTATCTACGATGACAGGAAGATTTATTTTAATAAAAAGACTTTTTTGCGACTAAAAATTTACAGTTTTTAGGTTTATTACTAGTGTTTTGAGGCTTTGCGTCATCCCAAATTTCAGAACTCTAGGTCAACGGGAAGTACCCTAAGAATTTTGATTCCCTTGAGAGTGTCGAAATACACGTTTTTTGCGATATAAACGGCCGTATATTTTTTTTCCGTTAACTCAGAAGGTTGATTTACTCACAGCTTCAAGAAACCGCCGACCTGGGTATATGGTTTACCTTTCAATCGTGGAAATTACAGACACAATAGAAAGACAATAGGTGCGCGAACGCCGGCGTTCGCTTGGGGTTTAATGAATTAAATTTCAATTTGATACCTCCAATAATTTTTGAGATAAAGGACAGACACATAAACAGACAGACGGACAGACCGTTTTTAACGCGGAAAAGCGCAATTTGGCAATATTATAAGACAATGTATTTTCACGGATTTATTGCTTACTGGAAAGGTACGTTTTAAGTTTTCCTTGTTTTAATGAAATGCACATGTATTGTTTTAATTTTTTACAAGTAAAAGTGACATTTACTACCTTTATTTGAATAATATTCATCTTAAAATCGAAATACCACTCACTGATTAATCATGACATCTCAAAAACAATAACACCTAAAAACTTAAAACTTGGCTGGTAGTATAGGGTGTAGACATCCGCTAAGAACTGATTTTTCGAAATTCACCACCTAATGGAATGAAATGGGGGTCCAAAGTTTGTATGGATTAATCTAGAATCACGCGGGTGAAGCCGCTGGCGGAAACTAGTAATATACACCGTTAAATTTTTATCGTTTTAATCCCGTGGAGGGTCGATCTTTTTTTAAAACTCGTATTAATTTACGCATGTATGAAATTAATTTCTTTAAGAAAACTTCAGCTGAGCGAGTCCAATGACCTGTAGGTAGTAGTTGGCTTTGCGTATTAACCACCTACAGGTCATTGGACTCGCTCAGCTGACGCCGACCCTCCACGGGATTAAAACGATCAAAATTTTGCGGTGTATATATTTTTTGTTGTATAAGAAAAAAAAAGAACATTTATATACATAAGAAATTTTAATATTGACTATGTATTTATACTAAATCACTGTGAAAATATATATAAAAAAATACTCTCAGGCGTTAAAGTACTTCTCCACATCGCTGTCATCCGGAAATATGCAGCATTGCAACATAGAATTGCGATGCCAGTTCTTCCGGCAAGGAATGGGCCATATTTATTTTTATGACTCCTTTTAAAAATTTAAAACGTAATCAACTTTTTAATATCATCACTTTTAATATAGTGACTGCCGTTAAATGGTGTAAAATGCATTTAAGAATAATAATGTAGGAAGAAGTAGATGGTCTACAACGATTATTTCTCAAGATACTTAAACGTCATTTTGGAGCGTACCCTAGTGGGTGATAGCTGTTCGTAGTAATTGATTTGTAGAAGAAAATATTATAAGGTAACTCCTCTAAAACTTTTGTAGGGTTCCGTACCTTAAAAGGATAAAACGGAACCTTTCTATAAGGGTATGATCACTTTGTTGTCAGTCCGTCTGTCTGTCCGTCTGTCAAGAACCTTTATCTCGAAAATGCGTGGAGGTATCGAGTTGAAATTAAAACCATATACTTAGGTCTGCGGTAAAAAAATCAAACTTCTAAGTTAACGGGAAAAAGGTATGGCTGTTTATGTCGCAGAAAACGTATATTTCGACGCTTAAAGGAACTGAAATTCTAGAGTAGCTTTCCGTCGACCCAGAATCCTTAAATGTATAAATCAAGGTCTTATAACCCAATTATAGGATTGAATCTGAAAACAGAAAATTTGTTGTTACGTCAAAAAAAATGTTTTTTTTTTTGTTATTTGGAAGAAACTTCGAGACTCGAACCAAGGCTTGAACTTTTAACATAGGTAAATTTGTACTGAACCCAGGCGCGAGTCTGACCCACACTTGCCCCGTGTTTTTTTTTTGGCCCCTATTGTAAAAGTGGCTGGAACTACCGAAGGCATAGGCTTAGTGTTCAATGTGCGCCTTAAAAAGATTACAGCAAACCGTAGTCGAGCAGCAAGGCCGAAACTAAGTCAAATCAAAATCAAAATTCGTTTATTTCAAATAGATCATCTGCAGGCACCTTTGAATAGTCAAATGTCGGTCAGTTCAAGAAAAGTGAACCTAAATTGCACGTTCCAAAGCGTAGATCTCTATGGAGAAGAACGTGCAAGAAACTCCATGGATACTCTGTTGCCCATGCGTTCCAGAATCTCCATCGTGTTCCTACATAAGTATGATTTTAGTAAATAAAAGCCTGGTACGCCCTCTCGCTTTGCTCTAGAGCAGACGAAGTCATTGTATGATTGAGATGACCTTAAAAAAACTGGGCAAGTGCGAGTTGGACTCGCGCACTGAGGGTTCCGTGCAAACTACAATTCGTGAATTGCAATTTTTTTTTTTGTGACGTATGTAACAACAAATTTACTGTTTTCAGATTTTTTCCTATACCTGTGCTATACGACCTTGCTTTGTGCCAAATTTCAGGATACTGGGTCAACGGGAAGTACCCTATGAATTTCGATCTTTGACATAAACGGCTGTACTTTTTCATTCGTTAACTTAGAAGTTTGATTTTGTCACAGCTTGAAGGGACCGCAGACCTGAGTATATAGTTTTAATTTCAATTCGATATTTCCACGTGTTCTTGAGATAAAGGGTATTGACAGATAGACAGACAGACGGACGGACAACAAAGTGATCCTATAAGGGTTCCATTTTTTCCTTTCGAGGTACGGAACCCTAAAAACATCTAAATCCCAACAAACTATTTAATCTTTAGTGTGCGCATAGTTTTGTGCACTCGATATTAAAACTGAAACCCACAAAAAATTTAAAACCATTAAAAATTATGACTAGTCCTAAAAAATCTACATTTCATCAGTGAATTTGACTACACATAAACAAGTAACGCCACACTAAAACACATACTCCACATTAATATTCGTAAAAAATATAATAACTTGGAGTGGTACATCAAACATAGTTATGGAGATTTTAATGGTTTAATCACAGAGCCAGTTTTCCATCTATATACATTTTGATAATAATTTTGATAGATCTGATTTTCACCGTCTGTGTGTACTTTTGACTTGTAGATGAGCTCAATTTACGGCACTGTGTTAGTTCTGAAGGGAAACACTTGATAATGGCGCGATTGATGACCTGGCTAGTAGAATCTGGTGCCACGGCATCCCATCGCGCCTCAAGGAGATGCGATGATCAGCAAACCGTAGGGTCCCAGCCTACTGGAGCCATGGGTAGTGCGAAAGTGAATCCCGGGCCAAAGAATGGGACCATCACCATACACTGCTCACTAACCAAACACTTCCAGAATTTAGACAGCACGCATAGTCCCCTGTGCAGCGCTATCATGGCACCAATCGCGCATGTACTACTTGGATGGATGTCAATGAATGATGCAAAATACGCACGTGTACCCAAGGTTCACCGGTTTCCGTCAAAGATGCCCTGAACAAACCGGTATACATGCCCTTCCAGCCAACTTACAACCGCCGAACGCTTCGAGTTGACCGCGCCGCCAATTCTTTTGTTCTGACCACGTGATTGAGCGTTGAGATTACGTTATTCCAGTACATTTGAAGCTTTCTGCTAGCGTTTACGATTGCAGATTAGCAACTTGGTTAGGTTGATCACCTTGGCTTGGCTTGGTTGGTGGCTGATCTATTTCTGGAGAGAGGTAGAGTGACTGGAATAAAGCCTTGTAATTTGAGGGCCGTCATGGCCCACGTATAATGGTTAATCAAGAACTGAGTGCGGAAAACAGACTCAAATAGATAGATAGTCAGTAAATGTCTGATACTTCGTCTCACTCTACCCGGAGCGGGAGAAGTTATTTGATGATTAGTCGTTAAAGAAAAGAAGTTGACCACAGCAGGCATGATGATGATGATGATGACTCAATTTAATCGTCATTACGTTGTCAATGAACGATAGTCAGATCCATATCATTTTATTTTTTCCGACAAAATCTAGTCCAACTGCAAACCGCAGTCGAAATATTCGCAATTTCCCCTTTTATATCACTACAACGTAATCATCAAACCAGTTACGAACGCGTTTTAATAAGTAATACCGGGTACCAAGTTTTTAGTATTGTGAGAATAAAATTTTGTTTAACGAGGTCTCTGGGCTCCGAGGAAAATAGGCCATTTGATCCACGAATAATGGGTCCACAGCAACAGACGTTACATCAATGTGGTATAAAGATGCTGCTGGTGAAGAGATAAGAAAGTGGATATGGTATTCTATACAGCATTTTGATAAACTGGTTTTTGACAACAGCTTCACCTATGAGAAAGTAATAAATTAACTCGCTGGAGAGTGCTATCGGAATGAGAAGTAGGTACCTTAAGTAGGATTTTATCTACCTGTGTTTCTATCTAAATATGAGTAGTCTTAAAGGCCTGTTTTATTATTTTAATAGCTTCTGCCAGCAACCACTCGAACGAAATCGAGGTTACAGGAGTGTAAGTAAGGAATATGCATGTAATTGTTTTATTTGCTAAATAAAATACTTTCTAACTCTGTCAAACAAATATGAAAAATAAATATCTTCATCAACAACGCTTCAAAGTTGCTATCATGACAGAAAAGTCCGACAGAGTCTTTGAGGTCATATGCCGTGATACTCATACGGCTACCATAGAAAAGAGCATCTTGGTGAGACAGGCAGAAATATTTGTTTAAAATTGTTATATTTTGTTTGCTTTCCTACCAGTTTTGATATTAGTATTCTATTTTTTTTTTCGTATATTTTATGATTTTTTATTTTAAGGTGGGGAAATCATCTACTGGCAATCCATGCTCTTGGGCGGAGCGGGAGATAGTGTCAGACTCTTACTGACTAAAAACCGTTCCTTCGTGCCTTCATACCAGGGCTGAGCTACTCTTTCGAAACTAACCCTGGCCCCAGTAGGCTTCGACCCAACTGGGCCCCTACTGTTGCTGACAACTCCTTGAGGCGCGTGGGAACAGTGCGCGCCGTCGACGACTTGGGCTTGATCCGGACAGTTACCGGACGGTCGGACAGCGAGCTACCCATTGCTCGCCGTCCGCAAGCCCGCTCCTACGGTGGCCGGAAATCGTGATCGGAATTCCGGCGGCGGCGAAAGCGCCGTTGCCTGATGCGGTAGGCCTCCTCCTTTGCTCCTGAGAATTTTCTCATTGGAGTACAGCCGGTACAAATTGAGATGTGACTTTAAGTTGTGCAAAAAATATAATTCATAGTTGGAAAAAATTTATTGGTGCTCTTATAAATGAGAAACGCTTACAAAAGAGTCACATGTCTTTTTCCTTCAACGTTATTCAAGGAAAAAATTATAACATTTTTTCCTAACCGTGCAGGTTTTTTGTATGAAAAACACTTGTTCTACGAGCTAGTCAATTTGCAACATAAATTACACACATTAGCATCGCTTTGTCATATCACAAAATAATGTGCAGTCCGGAGAGTTTTTACCGTCTATTTTAGCCAGAAAACGGGTTAAAAAACATTACAAAGAGCAGTTTGGGGTTGGCTGCGTTAAAAACATATTATATTCATGTCGAAATTAAAAATTTTAAAATGAAGTTCGTGGCTGTGATGTAGGATGTTTTGTAAAGTAAGTTTGACGTTTTATAAATGAAAAAAAATTTTTGCCACGTAAAAAAGTACACACGTTATCAAAAAAAAACGTTACTAAAACGTTAAACGTTATTAAAATATAATAATAGAAACCCTTAACTAGTTAAAACTAACAAGAAATAAACTGAAATATGGCGTCATAATCTCCTTTACTTTGCTGTCGCCTAATATTGTGCCCAGAAAATATGGCAACATTTGCCACGCCGTATGACAAAGCTTATCCTCTGTCCAAGGTAAAACTCATCCCGATCGCTAACTGCTTACAATTAAACAATAAATCATTTACAGATTAAAACAGAAACTCCTAAGCCGAGGTAAAGCTAGCTATTGGGTCAAGCCAAGTGTTTAATATTGTGTGTCAAATAATGCTTTTTTTACACACACATTATAATTTAAAAAAAAAAATTGGATGTTGTGTCAACTTTTCCATTCCAATTTAAAGTACCGGATCTAAATCAATATAATTTAACGTAACCAACCAAAGATGCTACTTTTAAAACTTTATTGCACCAAAATACGTACCATCTTATAAGCGAAACACATTTAAAAATTTCCTCTTTAACTCTCGCAGTTTGCAATGAGACTGCCTGTTAATGTCCTTATGATAGTCTATAAAAAAACAGGTCTTAAGATGTTAGTTTAATGTTTCGAGAAGGCCATTACAAGGTAGTGAATCGACTCCCCGTGGTCGTTTGCGGGGACTTCAACGCCTGGAATACGGCTTGGGGTTCCCGGTACACGAACCCACGGGGTCAGATGGTGGAGGACTGGGCTTTGGAGCTGGGCCTGGTCGTCCTGAACCGGGGTTCTGTCCCCACGTTGGCGCGGATGCGGGGTGAATCAGTGGTGGACATTTCGTTCGCCAGCCCCGCTCTGTTGCCGCGTGTCGTCGACTGGCGCGTTATGGAGGAGGTGGAGCCCGCCGAAACCTCGGCCGCGCCGGTCCGACAGAGCCCTTGCGGTCCGCGGTGGGCGCTTAAGCAGATGGACCGGGAGCTCCTCCTGGAAGCTGCGACGGTACAGGCCTGGGTGCAAGCACCGGACTGGCCTGTCGACATAGACGTCGAGGCGGAGTGGTTCCGGGAGGCCATGTCGCAAATCTGCGACGCGGCAATGCCCCGAGTCCGTCCAGGGCGAGCTAAGCGCCAGGTGTGCTGGTGGTCGCCGGAGATTGCTGCACTGCGCAACGCATGCAGTCACGCGCGGCGCCGGTACGCCAGACACTGCAGGCGCCGCATCCGCCCGCCGGATGCGGAGGCCAGAGAGGCGGAGCTGTATGAGGGATACAGAGCGGCAAAACGCACCCTCCGAACGGAGATCAAGCGGGCCAAACTGGAGGCCCGCAACGTGTGGCTGGGGTCTCTGAACGCGGACCCATGGGAGCGCCCGTACAATATGGTACGGGAAAAGCTCCGCCCCTGGGCTCCCCCACTGACTCAGAGTCTCCGGCCCCAGATCGTAGAGGGTGCGGTGAACGCTCTGTTCCCTGCGCGGGGGGAACACTCCCCCCCGCCCATGGCTCCGCCTCCACCGCCAGCGGTGTCTGACGCGGACCGCAACAGCGACGACGACGATGCTCCAGAGGTGACCGAGGTAGAAATGAGAGTGGCGGTGCGAAGGCTGAGTGCCAAAAACACCGCCCCAGGACCCGACGGCTTGCCTGGAAAGGCTTGGGTCCTGGCCATGGAGGCTCTCGGGCCTCGACTGAGAGGGCTCTTCAGCGCATGTTTGGAGAGGGGCCAGTTCCCACTTTGCTGGAAGACGGGGAAACTGGTCCTCATAGCGAAGCCAGGGCGCCCTGCGGACTCTCCGTCCGCGTACCGGCCCATTGTGCTGCTCGACGAGGTGGGCAAGCTCTTTGAGAGAGTCATTGCAAACCGCCTCGTCGGGCGCCTAACACGGGTGGGGCCGGACCTTTCGGACGGACAGTTCGGCTTTCGCAGGATGCGCTCTACGGTGGACGCCATCATGCGCGTGCGAGCCCTCACGACGGGGTCTGCGGTGTCCCGGGGCAGGTGTGTCGTGGCAGTGTCCTTGGACATTGCCAACGCCTTCAACTCCCTGCCCTGGAGTACGAGGGCACTCCGGTACCACCGGGTGCCCGAATACCTCTGTCGAGTGGTCGAGGCCTATCTGTCGGAGAGACTTATAGTCTATCCCGGTCACCAGGGAGACTGGAAACGTCGAGAGATGTCGTGCGGTGTTCCGCAGGGGTCGGTACTAGGGCCACCCTTGTGGAACATCGGGTACGACTACGTGCTGCGCGGCGACTTCCCTGACGGGGTCAGCGTGGTTTGCTACGCAGACGACACGCTGGTCCTAGCGCAGGGAGAGTCGTACCAGGCGGCGGTCGCTCTAGCGACACGCGGGGTTGCGATGGTCGTTGATCGGATGCAGGAGTTGGGACTCGAGGTGGCGCTTCACAAATCCGAGGCGATGTGTTTCCACGGTCGCCAGTCTCGGAACGCGCCGCCATTGAGTTCCCAACTAACGGTAGGAGGAGTTCACATCGGTGTCGGGTCGACGATGAAGTACCTGGGACTCGTCCTCGACAGCCGGTGGAATTTCGTGGAGCATTTCCGACGTCTGGCTCCCAAACTCAACCGGGCTGGGGCTGCGCTCAAGCGGCTCCTGCCCAACCTTGGGGGTCCAGACGCCTCCTGCCGGAGGCTCTACGCGGGGATCGTTCGGTCCATGGCCCTCTACGGGGCGCCGGTGTGGGCGCCGTCGCTGAAAAAGCAACCGGCGGCCATACTGAACGCCTGCCAGAAGGTCATGGCGATAAGGATGGTGCGGGGATACTGCACGATCTCCCGCGAAGCGGCGAGCCTTCTGGCTGGCCTACCACCGTGGGATCTGGAGGCAACAGTCCTTGCACACATGCACGATATGCGCGTGGAGATGCAACGCCGGGGTGAAAGTCCGCTGCCGCGACAGGTCACGGCATGGCGGACAGAGCTCCGGCGGGATCTCATGGTGAAATGGCGTCAGCGACTATCGCAACCCAGTGCTGGGCACGCCACAATTATGGCAGTAAGTCCCCTCTTTGAGGCGTGGCTGGAAAGACCTCATGGCGTCCTTACCTTCCGCATGACACAGGTACTCACCGGACATGGTTCGTTCGGGAGATTCCTGCACTCGATTCATGCGGAAGTGACGCCCGGGTGTCGCCACTGTGCGGAACGCCCGGAGGACACGGTGGAACACACAGTCGAGGTGTGCCCTGCATGGGCGGAGCATCGCCGTGCCCTCGTGGGGGCGATCGGCGGCGGAGACCTCTCGCGCCGGGCCTTGGTTGAGGCCATGGTCCGGAGCGAGGAGGAGTGGCAGGCGGTCGCCGACTTCTGCGAAGCAGTAATGCTCGCAAAGGAGGAGGCCGAACGCATAAGGCAACGGCGTTATCGCCGCCGCCGTCGCCGGGATTCTGATCCCGATTTCCGGCCAACGTAGACGCGGGCTTGCGGACAGTGAGCAATGGGTAGCTCGCTGTCCGGCCGTCCGGTAACTGTCCGGACCAAGCCCAAGTCGTCGACGGCGCGCACTGTTCCCGCGCGCCTCAAGGAGTTGTCAGCAACAGCAGGGACCCAGCCGGGTCGAAGCCTACTGGGGCCAGGGTTATCCGAAAGGGCGCTCGAGCCCCGGTATGAAGGCTAGAAGGAACGGGGTGGGTCTTTTAGTCAGTAAGAGTCTGACACTATCTCCCGCTCCGCCCAAGGGCGGGGGATGTCAATGCATGATTTTTTCCCACCATAAAAAAAAAAAAAAAAAAAGGTAGTGAATCGAAATGTGTGAAGATTTCCTAGTTGCAAAGCGAGGAAATTTAGCATCACGGAAACAGATAAATGATTGTGGTAATTTAAAAGTTTTTCATTTAATATTAATTATGAAATCACTTTTTCCACTCTGGGTGGAGCGAGAGGGAGTGTTAAACTTATAATGACTAAAGCCTACTTTTGTTTCTACAGTTGATCTTAGCATTCCAAGGTCGACGTGACTCTTTCGACCATTTTCGTAACCCAGTCTTTTTACTTTGGAAATCCATTATTTTGCCACCGTTGGGATGTCTTTTCAGCAAAAACTTAACTTAACTTGGGTGTCTTCAAGGCTAGAGTGAATAGGCTCTTAATAAACTAGTGCGCCTCACCATCAAAGATTGCATCGCTACTTACCATCAGGTGGGATCTCAGACAAGCACTAGTTTATCTCAATAAAAAAAAACACTCCTGTTTATAGGCCTTTTCCAAACAATGGCCTTTGCCACATTACTGGTTTTTAGCTCCTTACAGCTTACTTCTACTGCCTTTATCAGATTAAGGTGTAACGAAGCTCGACCGTACGTCAGCAAGTAGATGGCAGGACTTCTACCGTTGCGTCTTCCAATTTATGGTCGCCACTTCAGAACCATTTCATCTATCTTTTTTGTTAACTATTTGCCCTGCTAACTACTAACTACTGCTTCTGTTTTTTGGTAATTTTTAGGGCAATGAGCTGAAAGAGTACCAAAAGAGTCTCAATAAATGCCAGACAATTAATGATAAATGATATTTATTTCAAAAATAGGTTTTTAAAACACTTTTACACGTCAATTTAAACCATAAATATAGCAGCAGACTAAGGTTTAGAAAGAGATGAGCTCGACTTTTATTGAAAAGACTGGTTCGAACTAGCAGAAAAAACAATTAATAACCCATTAGGGAGGGGGACTTCTGGAGGCTAGTTAGGTTAGATAAATTCAACTCAATTATTCAGGTAAAGTTCAAACACAGCTTCGTCTCTAACGCCTTGACTACAGAGTATTTCAAATCACGAAAGACTTATTGTAAAAACTACATACATCTTATATTGGAACTATTTATTTTTACCTATTTTAGAAAACACCAAAATGCCAATCCGTAAAACATATTACAGAACCCGAAAAAACAACGAAAAAATTTGAAACTGTAAGCAACTTCACTGGAAATTTCAATTTCTCTCCACTTTTAAGACACCTATTACCCTTAATTGATTCCAACTAAGAACCAAGTCGCGAAGTTATAAAATAAAATGCAAAGGTACACTTACATTTTTCCTTTCGTTCGAACAGTTTCAAAGAAATATGTTGAACTAGTTCTGCGATATTGTAAAAGGAACTTCGCAGTTGATGTTTTCAGGTCGGGAGTGTGGTTTGCGGCCTGACAGTCTGTTAGACTGTTATCGCCACGGTGAGTGCAAGTTCTAAGGAATATACGCGTTTAGAATTTATTATTGCTCGCGTTCTTTTGTCCCTCTTTGTGTAAGAATTCTTTATAGTCCGGTTTTTCTTAGGAGAAGATATTTCGTTTATCACAGAAGAATCGATTCGAGACCTATCGGTGTAGCATTTTTCTAGCTAAATTCAGCGTTTTTTTTTTTGTAATGACCTGCATGCATCGGTCTTTCGTTTCGATTGTTATTAAGGCTAGACTAAATAAGCTCTTAATAAACTGGCGCATTTTACCATCAACGATTGCATTACTGTTTTCTATCAGGTGGAATTACAGTCAAGTATTAGTTTTTATGAACAGCTCAACCACGTCCACTCCTGGACTTAGGACTATCCCAAGCGTAATCACATTACACTCGCGGCTTCAAAATCTTCAAGGCTTTTTTATTTACTTGGAAACTTGTCAAATAATTCCTAAGCTCCGGGTGGAGCGAGAGGGAGGGTCAGACTTTTACCAACTAAAACCTAACTGTATTTCTCCAGTTGCCTTTTGTGGTTCAGAGCCATAGTAACTCTTTCAAACGATACCGCAGCCCTATCTTTGCTCTTAAAATGTAAAGTAGGCATTGTTAGACCTTTAATAAAAAAGATAAAAAATAATATTTTCGCACTTTAATGAAAAATATACTGCAAAAGCTTATTTAATCATTGTCACTTCTCTTGATTACTTTCACTAAAACGCGAAAGAGCGAACCACTCAAATTACATTTTTTAAGGTTGAATAAAAAATATTATAAGCACTTAATGGATGCCATCTTGTATTTGGTTTCAGAATTTTTTTCCAGCCATAATTCCATTAGTTATAATAATTGTTTTCAGTCAAAGTACTGCTGTAATTTGAAATTATTGTTTTTTCTTTTAATCTTAGTTCTTTTCGTCGCAATTATAGAAGCTAATTTATGCGCAATTTATTTTTAAATTAGGTTATATTTTAGGATACTTAAAGTTTTCAATGCAAAGTAAGAAAAATGTTAAAGGGCATTCTACATTATTTTTATTTTATGCGAAACCTGAATATAGTTTGTTCAGGATCAGTTACTGAATGGATTCCAATAGTTACTACACCATGTTATAGTTTTTCTCAAAAATATTTAAAAAGGTCACAAGTCGGACACTACCGACACTAAGTACAACACAGGTCACGGCAGATCAAAGCGGGCATTAGGAGCCAGTAAACAGATGGTGAAGGAGAACAGGAGTATTCAGGAATAAAGTTTAAAAATTTGAGGCCGAATAAAGTGTAAGTGGAAATTCTCAGTAAAAGCCTGGGGCCTAGATTTGTTTGACCGGTTACTGGCAATAATCTCTTGCCCTATAATATTTGCAGAATATTGTATTTTCTAAAAACCGCACTGGTAGGAGTGGGCTGTTTGGTTTTTTCACGAGTTAAAGTATTCACAAAGTATGTAGTACCCAATACTCCTGTTTTTATTTTGGAAAATCATCCAATGTCGTTTCAGGCTTGTTCCTTGTTTACCTTGCATTCCATTACCCTCTTTCTGAAGTCAACCAATAGCTCCAGTAGGTTTCGGCTCTGCTGGGCTTCTACGGTTGCTGACAACTCCTTGAGGCGCACGTAGAATACTACGCGCCGACGCAACCTCGGTCCGGACGGTTGCCGGACGACCGGACGGCGAATTACCCATTGCTGGTCGTCTGTAAGCCCACGCTTACAGTAATTGAAAATCGGGGTTGGGGTCCCGGTGACTGGAGCTTGAGTGAGGACGTCTATTTCCACACGCATGCGTCCTCTTCCACTGCTAGCATTTTTGCTTCGCAGAAGGACCTGCCATTCCTCATCGCTTCAGACCAAGACTAAGCCTATACAAGGACCCAATGCGAGAGATTACCGCCACCGATCGCCCCACGAGGATGCGGTGGTGCATTTTAGGTACTACTAATGTAACAGTCTGATGATGTCTGACGCTTAATTATTCCCTATTTTCCTGTATGGAGTAAATCATGAGATTGAGATGTGATGCTGAAGGCATTTATTGGTCATAATTTGGACTGCTCAAACAAAATTTTTTATCGATTATGCTATGGTGTATTTTTAAAATGTTTAAATATATCATCTGTAACAAAAGCTTATTAAAACAATTTGAAATATAAGGAAGAATAGAGGGCAAACATTCTCGCGGTCAAACGTTTACCCAACAGATGGCCAAATCTCATTAAATCTTCTCCGAAATGATCCCTTATCGGATGTAAACGCAGTACCTCGAATGGAGAGAAATGGAGAAGCTTTGCAAATGCTGCAACCAATTATCAGTTGATCTATGACCACAACATTTCCACCAGATGTGAAGGCGATTAGCCTGATAAGAATTTCTGACCACTCATTTAAGCTCGCAGATGGGGCCAAACGGTTCTAGAATGGCAACCGCATACCTAAAGACACAGCATTGTAGCAGATAAAGGCCACCTACAGGATAGACCAATGACTTGGTGAGGGTCACGGGGATCCGATAGATGTGAGAGGACGTCATGTTGACACATGGGAGAGGCTTATGTCCAGCAGTGGACATCTTTGCATTAATATTCAAATAGACCACTTTTGGTACATTAAAATAACCTTGTTTGAAAGCTAAAACTATTCTATTTATAGGACAGGAACCTAGGTTAGTGTCCAGATGTTCGGTTGATCGATTAGATATACCGCATGTGACTGCTGCAAATAGATCTGTGTCTCCTTTAAATGGATTGTTTGACTACATTAACATGTTAGTGATGTTAGTTTATGTTAGCTTTTTGCGGAAACTATCAATGAAAGGCTTACAATACTCATGTTTTTGACTAAGTAAGCTACTATTTTTTTGAGAAGCGCGTATGAGGAGTATGTATGTTTGTACTTGTTGGATGTGATTGTACAAGGCATATCGATACCAGAAGTATGAATTAACGTAAGGGACTTTTACTTAAAATACAAAAATGTTCCGTACGATGGTTGATGTAAGGGTATTTTACGCGAAACGTAACCATGTCCCTTACGTTAATTCATACTTCTGGTATCGATATGGGTATGCCATGTCTTGCAAAAAAAAAAAATGCCATATCTTGGAAAGCACATAGAAAACTTTTAAAATATCCACTATTTCAGCTAGATGACGCAGCGTTGGAAGGCCTCCTACAAGATGAACCGATAGCCTGGTAAGGGTTGTGGGAATCTAATGGATGCGAGACGCACAGTATCGTTCATTGTCTCCGTGGTCGTGTTTCGGCTGAAATGATGATGATGATGATACTTATTATAAAACAAAACTCCTAACTAAATATCTTTAAACATGGCTTAAAAATATTTATCCGCAACCCTATCGACTAGAAGTGTGGCCAAATCTAAATTTATTGTAATGTTCAAACTTAAACTTTGCTTGCCGATTCTATTCCTGAAATACTCTTCAGCAATTCTATTTGTAGATCAACCCTTTCAGTTCCAAACTTACCAAAATGCTAAGTATAATATTACTAGTTCCCTATACAAACACCCTTTAATATTCCAATTACTAATGGTAACATCAGATAACCATCACGATTCATGGCAGCATTTAACCCATCCCTAATATCCCATTCAATACATTTGAAATATTTCAAAGCTATTCTTATACCTACTTGCACTGTCCCATTTCAAATGCTTGATTGATTGCCGGCGATTAGCGATTGCTTGACCGTCAATCCGTCGTCATGACAACTGACCTTCCACGTTAGAACCATTTTAGAAAGACCCTTTACCTCTTCACTAAACATTTGAATGCAGAACACTATTGCAGCTCACATGCATTTGGTAGTTAGAATGAATTGACAAAAATGTAAAATGCGGTCAGACTTATCTCTATTTTGTTAGGAATAAGGTTGGTATTCGATTGTATGATTGTTGGTTTGAAATTAAAGCGAGTTCTACACGTGCGTTGATTGGCTCAGTTGACAGATAGGAAGATAAACGATCGCTGTCATTTGTCATTCGTGTCCCGAACGCCACCGACGAGTTCTTGCACTCGCCATATTAAATGCATATTATAATGAGGCATTTCGTACGTTGATTGATGATTTGCGTTGTGTACTGACTGTTGGATATCTAAGGAATATGGACAATCCATATTCATTTGTGCTGTGCATCAGTTAGGTTGAAATTTCTTTTATTTTATATGAAGGCATAATTAGTTATAATTCACAAATCTGATGGTATTTGACGTAAGATTGTTTCAATTTACTCCATCCAAAGTGAGAGAAGTTATGGATAATTTCAGACTTCAAAAAAATATCAAATCAGTGTCTCTGAATACGCTAGCGTAAAACATCGCGACAAGACTGGAATATGATGTAGAACGATTTCGTATACATGTAGCAACAACGCAGTATGTCGACGAGGTAGATTACAGCCCCTTTTCTATCCTAGAGAGGAAGTCTGAGGTACTAGTAGGACGGCAATGGATAACCAATGGCAAAACGAATTACAAATTTTGTAGCTTTTGACTACCTGTAACGACTGTCCTAATATCAATCTACAAATGACTGTGATTTGTATAACTTAGCGCCTTTTCATTTAAGAAGAGAGTCCTTAAGAAACACCAAAAAGGCACTTACTGTTTTCGAAAATTCTAAAACTCCTCCTACTCCTCCTCGAGTCGTATTCCTCATTACTGAGGGTCGTGAAGTTCCCGCTGGATTAGCTTCTTATTGATGGTATCTCGCCATCTGTGACGGTTCTTAGCGTCATGAAGTGCGACATGCAATTGGGTGTCCAGTGTGGAGCGGACCTGATTTGCCCATCTTATTGGGCTGTGGCCTCTTGGTCTTTTGCCATCACCATGCCAGTGACGTTGAGCTGTTCAAGGTTGTGGCTATTTTTTCTGGTAATGTGGCCAAAAAACTTCAGTACTCTGCGCATGCAGGTAGTCGACATCTTGATCTTGATGTTCAGTTCACGTAAGATAGAGCGAAACTAGCGATAAAACTACAAAAGAAAAATTTAAAAAAAAATTAAAAATCATCCAAATAGAAAAGATTTAGCTGTTTTTTAGAGATATGAACATTTATTTTTTCTCGGACTTAAGGATAGATTTTCAAAATATCACGCTGTGAAACTGTTGGCATATCTATTTAAGTTCTTTATTTATTTATTTATTTGTGTAATTTAATGCTATGTATTTTTAGAAGTTTTGAAAACTGTAAGAAGTGTTTCTTAAGGACTCACCTCTTAAGGGTCTCTGTATGCAATTGATGGTCACCCATCAATAAATTGACGTCAGTCAGCATTGCTTAACGATGAGCTTCAAGTATATTGCTGTTATGATTTAGCCACAAACTTTTCTGATCGCTTTACTCATCCACAAAATTCCAAATTAACTTTAATAATTTATTCTAATTATATAGTAATTAGAATAAATTATTAAAATAAATTAGAATACATTGTATAGTAGTTAGAACGTAGTCTTCGACCTCTTAAGTTAGTTTATTGTTTGGTAAAAGACAACTGACGTTAACATTTATCCTTGTTGTTCCATAGTTTGTTAGTAAACTTTAATATCTTCGACCAAATAATTTTAATAGTGATAGGAATATATCGAAGTCTATTTTAGAGGACGTGGAGACACATATATTTAGAAGACGTGTCGATACGGAAATTAGCGAAGATCGAAGTGTAGGCAAGACTTATGGTGAGTGTCCACGCTTCGTCGTTTTATACCGCGTACATCGTGGGATTGGAACAATTTGCTTGCCGTAGTCTTCACATATGATTACAATTAAGTGTTTTCAAGGCGCTTTGTATTTTATTTGTAGAAACCAGACCATTCAAAAGCAATATTAAACACTAGTTTTGCCTGGCAAGACTAGTGTTTAATATTCTGGCTTCGGGTATATACCTAATAAGGAAATAATAATAACTATCACAACGCCGTCTAGTCCCAAGCTAAGCAGAGCTTGTGTTATGAGTACTAGACAATGATAAACATACTTATATATTTCTAAATAGATACATATTACAGATAAATTACACCCAGACACAGAACAAATGATTATGGTCATCACACAAACATTTGTCCTGGGTGGGAATCGAACCCACGACCTCCGGCATAGCAGTTAGGGTCACTAACCACTAGACCAACAGGCCAGTCAGTAAGTCAGTATAATATGTTAAATCTGTCTAAAAAGTCAAACGACTTGGGTAATTAGGGTAAAATGAAATCTAATGTAGTCAATACTGGTTGAATAATCAAGGTAGGCTTAGAGATCTTGATCATTGTTTACTAATAGAACGTTATAAAAAGTATCAAATATAAGTATTTTAAATGATTTAATATTATTAGGGAAGTTTTTACCGATCAAAAAATGTAAATGATTTTCATTTAGAATGTACTTATTTCAGTCTCTTTAACGATATTAATATTACAAAAGTAGGATGCATTTGCAAAAATGTAAGTGTCAAAAGTATAAATAATAAATAAATAAATCTGGAATAGTAAGAGAAATCTGATTCTAAATATTATATTCCGCTGATTGATTCATCATCACAAGCCATAAATGACGATCAACAAGAATGACAATTAAAATTCGTATTGCCAACAACAGACTTACCATTTCGTTCAAAAATTCCCAAGTCACTTGACTTTTAACACAGAATAATATAATATTAATGTTATATATTAATAAGAATAATATATTAATAATATTCCGCAACTATCACACAGCGCCGTCTAGTCCCAAGCTAAGCAGAGCTTGTGTTATGGGTACTAGACAACTGATAAACATACTTATATATTTCTAAATACATACATATTATAGATAAATTACACCCAGACACAGAACAAATGATCGTGCTCATCACACAAACATTTGTCCTGGGTGGGAATCGAACCCACGACCTCCGGTATAGCAGTCAGCGTCACTAACCACTAGACCAACAGGCCTGTCATGTCATAATATACCCAACTTTACTCAGTTGTGGAGTTTCGATAGGCAGTCGTTTCATGTAAAATATTGGTATATCACTACAACCAATTGGATTGGAATCCAATCCCAACATATTTGGAAAATAAATTGATAGATTTATGCGGTTACTGAGGTATCAATTTATTACATGAATTTACTATCAGGTGGAATTGCAGTAAAGCACTAGTTTATCAATTTCAATCAATTGTCAATTGAAAAAAAACTGAAAATGGAATATACTTAGATTGCAAACAATAATGTTTCCTTAGAGTTTATTGCGTCACACATTAGGCAAGTTCTAACGTATTAAACGTATTATAGGATTTTTGTTTTACTTTTCTAGAGAGAAATCTTCGTAGTGTACTTTCTTTTTGTAGTTTTAATTTCTTTGAATGTAGCAGAGTAGCAAAAGAAGTATCTCTCTTGATTTTTGTTTAATATACTTACTTAAACAATTCTATATTTTCTCTTGCCTATTTTTAAAATAAATAAAAAACATGCAAATAAGTAATAACTGCAAAGGTGTTTCTAATTTAATGTCACCAAATATAACAAGACATATAATAATATACATTTCATAGCAATTCTTTACAGAATCAGAGACTTCAAAAGGGCACATAACAAAGAGTTAATAAAAGATCCAGATATATCTATTTTAAAAGACCCGAGAACGTATCTCATTTCTACTCCAATTTCAAAAAGTACAGTCAACAAAAAATCTAAACAAAATAACATAATAAAATGGATTATAAATGTAATCACATCAATCACTACACAATAAGTACGTCACAAGTATTGTTGGGGATTACCTCGCGTCCCCTTACTCTGATAACTTTGACGGACAATCTTTTATCTCCCCTTGCTACAAAGGCCTTTGTATCGACAAAATTTTCCGTATTTACTGACCCTACTTTCGAAGAACTGAGGAATTGAGGATGTTTCTCGGTAATGTTGGAATTTTAATTTGTTTTGTTGATAGTTTGAATGCCGTACAGAAATGTTTAGGTAACCTATTACATTGACCTTGAACGACGAATTCTATCAATAATATAATTTACACTTAAAAAATATTTTGGGTTGACAAGATGATATTTCGATAGAGCATACCATTATGATTTTTTGACAATAATTTGGTGTAGTTAATTTTTCTTGGCACTCTATATTTTTAATGATTTAGAAACAGACTAAAGTAGACTAAATAAAATCCACCACAGAAAGGTTGACGATAAGAAAAGAAAATGCTGAGTTAAGCTCGCCTTTGTACGTGAACTGTCTGTATCTCCATAATGTCATGTTATGTCCTTGTGTACAATAAAAAATTAATGAATTAATGTAGAGAAAAAAATATACTTACGGTACATGTCGGACATTCCACCCATACCTACGCACAACACAATTTAGGAACACAATCATTGTGCCAACAGCTAAGGAGTGAAAATCTGCACCAGTATCTGTGTTTCCTGACAGCAACACTTTTTAAGTCAATAGATATTGCTTCGTGCTTGATATGCTTCATAGTCACTATTGTCGTCAGATGACACAATGGTCTAACGTGTATCAAGAAGTAAAAAGCAGTGTTTGGCTGAGATAGTGTCATCATTCATCCTGTCCATTGCCATCTTCGTTAATTTCTGTTTGTCCAAATTTAATGTTCAGTACTTTTTTTTTCATTCTGTTCTGTTTTGGTGTTTATTCTTATTTTTTTCAGTAGTTTAATTATTATTAGCTGTTAAGGCGCACGTAGTGCTCTTCTTTAAGTGATTAGGGCACATAGACTTAAGTTCGAATAAAATTGTTTTCCTTTACATGTACCTAGTAGTGTACTCATCGTTGAAGAGCAAAATAAAATAAACCAAAAAATTTAGTTTACTACGAAAAGATACTCTCAAAAAAAAACTTATATGTGTTATCATAATTTCAGATGAAAGACGTCCACTGGTTGACATAGGCCTCCCTCAAATGTTGCAACGACAACAACGACCAATCTGTGCGTTTCGCCGTCAGTAAAAGTCTGACACGCCCCCCCCCCCCCTCATTTTAGTCCAAGGGCTAAAACGGGAGGGCGTGTCAGACTTTTACTGACTAAAAACCCACTCCTGTTCATTCTTTGCCTTTGTTTTAGGGCCCCGGGGATCTCTTTCGTATCACCCATGGTCACACATGGTGGACAACTCCTTGAGGCGCGCGTGGAACACTACTCGTCGTCGATGACTTGGGCTCGGTCCGGCCGGTTCGCGGACGGTCGGATGTCCGCAAGCCCATGCTTATGATGGCCGAAAATCGGGATCGAAATTCCGGCGGCCGGGACGCGATGGCCATTGCCTAGCGAATGCTGCCGCTTCCTTTGCTAGCATATTATGTTCTTTTTAAGACCTACTCTTTCAAAAACTTTAGGTACTTAAATCATCGAGCAATGTGACCATGCGCGTAGTTGACTATTACATTTGTAACAAGATATTTAAGAAAACGCTCTGACGAAAGTCGCGACTCGGAAGTCATTGGAACTTGAGGAAACCATGACAATAATGGTATGAATAATGTCTTTCGTGCACAAGTGAGATAAGGGGGTTATTAAATGTGCTAGCATAATATTAATTTGATGTTTATGCCTAGGGGTGGACCTTCCCCTAAGTGCTGGGGGCTGTTATATTTTGTGTCGTCACGTTCTGTTTCTTCGTTAGGGTAAAAATGAGCATCAAAAATACGTTTACATGGATCGTCTGTATAATTTATTCGAGGGTGTCATATTTTAGAAATGATAAATGACGTAGTGTTATTAAGTTATGACTTGAAGGCCTACGTAATTTTTAATTTGTTGAAACCTAGGTAATAATAAAAATCTGCTTCTGTACATAGGATAAATTAAAGTCGCTTTCCGTGTATGTCTGTTCGTTCGCAAAACCTAAACCAAGCTTCAAAATTTGATTTATTTCTATTGATGGAAAGAATAATAAACGAAGAAGGTTTATGGTAAGGGTTTATGTAAAATTCGCACCAAGGCAAAGCTGGTACGCATCACTAGTGTTTTATATAAATATGTAAAAGTCTGTTTTTTTTAATTGATTTAAACTAGTGCTTGACTGCGATCCCACCTGATGGTAAGCAGTGATTCAATCTCTGATGGTGACGCGTCTCCAGGGTTATCCGAAAGGGCGCTCGAGCCCCGGTATGAAGGCTTGAAGGAACGGGATGGGTTTTTTAGTCAGTAAGAGTCTGACACTATCTCCCGCTCCGCCCAAGAGCGGGGGTTGTCATTGGATGATTTTTCCCATCGAAAAAAAAAAAAATGGTGACGCGTCTGTATGATTGTTAAATGTTTATTGCTCAATCATGTCTCTTTGGCTGTAGAGATTTAGATGAAACATAGACCTAACTCTTCCACACAAGACGCAAGCACGGCCTAGACTATATTTTTTAAACCGGTACCAATTCTCCCAAAATAACTTTTGACTTTCGCTTAGGCAAAGCCAATGACAACTTTAATAAGTATACTTTAGTCCCTACAACATAATTTGAGACCGTTCACTACCGACATGGCCTACAAAGATCCAATGACCTTTACAAAGAACGGTCAAAGAGAAAATTGCCACAATTACACAGTCCCTGGGCAGGACAGATTGGTGACCGCAGTTGGTAGTAATTAGCTGACGGAAGGGTTGGTTGGTACCCGTCTTCTTGACATTATGCTACCCTGGTCACTCTTCGTTCTGTCTGGTTGAACTTGTAGGTCTTTCATTACTTTAATTAAAGTTGTTAGTAGCCCTAAGTACATGCCTGTCTCACGTAATAGAAGTTTTTATTGACTGGCATGTTGGTCTAGTGGTTAGTGTGTATCGTGCCCTGACTGCTATACCGGTCGTGGTTTTGATTCCCACCCAGGACAAATGTTTATATGATGAGCGTGATCATTTGTACTGTTTGGATGTAATTTATTTATATAGGTATGTATTTAGAAATATATATATGTTTGTAATCAGTTGTTTAGTGGTCATAAGAGCTCTGCTCAGCTTGGGATTAGACGGCGTTGTGTGATAGTTGTGGAATATTATTATTATAATATTATACTAGCTGCTGCCCGCGACGTCGTCTACGTGAAGACTCTTCAGCACCAAAAATACCTAAGATGCCAGTGTCGCTATAGGATTATAAGTAAACAACTTTTAAAGTAGCATTAAAATATAAGTTTTTTTTGCAAGTGAAGAGAGTTATATGGGAATCCTGCTGAGTTCAGTCATAAGATGTGACTGAAGGAAATAGAGAAAATAATGCAGGAATACCTTCCAAGAAGACATTCCAAGACACAAAAGAGTAAAAATACGTACAAAGGTATCATACCTTACAACACTTCCCTATAAACTACGTTAGTAGTTATGCTGCCAGGAGCCAAAATGGAAAGAGAGTCAGGACTGGTGACGCGGGAGCAAGCGACGTACAGTTGCCAGTGTGAGAAGCAACTTGTCCTGAGGTCGACACCCGCTGCCCTCAGTGTATGCCCCTGCGACTTATTGATGGTCATCGCGAAGCAAACACCCATGGGGAACTGTACGCACTTGAACTGGAACGGGGAGTTATGAGGTATGAGGGGAATGTGTGGTATAAATACTGCCTCGCCGACACCACAACCCATAAAAATTTCCGCCTCAATGGTGTGCCTGTGGAGCGAGATAACTTTAAGGCGGGTCCCGTTACACAACTTCGGAGGAGATAGGTTCCGAAGAAGCATAATCGGGACACCGACCTTCAGCTTGATGGTATGCGCTGGAAGTCCACTTGCTAACGGGGAGTTTAGAAATTGCACGGGATAATGTGTGGCGTCATCTTGCTCGACAACAGTGTTTATCGAGGTGTAGACCACTTCATTCCCCTCAATTTCCGAGAGAATGCATTCGTTAATTACTGCAGCCTGATCATTTTTGGGCGTCAAAATGGCCTGCTCACACACCTAAGAATTCTGTTGGTGCGGTATACGACTGATGTCCCCGTACACACAGCGAATGAGTTCTTCTAAGCTGGATACCACTCTACCGAGAGACTGAAGCACCACCTGTCCACCTCTCTCTTCTGTTGGAGTGCCTTCGCCAAGACTTAGCAGGACATTGGAGAATTCTCGAGCACGTGCATTGCCGCCGAGCCGAGCTCTCATATTAATGGTCAAGCGCAGCGTACGAACTCGTGACCACAACGAAGATCATTTCATCGAAGCATTCACCTCGTCAGCCCTCGATCCCCGCGTCACCACGGGAAGTGTTTGCCGGAAATCGCCACTGAACAAAACTGTGACACCACCCATCAAATGTTCGTCCCTGCGGATGTCACGCGGGGTTTTGTCCACGACCTCAACTGCCTTCCTATTGGCCATCGTACACTCATCCCATACGATCAGAGAGCAATCCTTAAGCACGTGTCCCTTATCGCTGTTACGTGACACACCACAAACAGGTCTTTCGGCGCTATCTAAATCGATGGGAATTTTAAACATGGCATGTGCTGTCTTGCCACCCGGAAGCAGTGTGGCAGCGATTCCCGACGACGCAATAGCAATTTTGCCCTGCCTCCTGACCTCTGCAAGTATGCCAGTGGTAACAAATGTTTTTCCAGTTCCACCAAGAGCATCCAAGAAAAACATTTTACTCTGGTTTTGCCCAACGCTTTCAAGGACGGTGTCATAAATTTGTTTTTGCTCTGAAGAGAACAAAGCGACATGGTCATTTCGTATGGTGTTCATTTTGCCTGAATCGTAATTTGTCTCAGCGTTATACTCCCGATTTCCACGGTCTTATTGCGGTGATGATTGTGGAGCTGGTAACCCATATTCGATCAGTGGATTACCGCTGATAGAAATTACCACATCTTGAAATGAACTGAGACAGGTGTTCAGCACGCGTTCATCAGTTACTTCGACTTTGTCTCTAATAGCAGGTCTCAAAGCTCGTAGAAAATCTTCAGACGGATGATGGCGATACTTCTCCCACAAAGCTATCGGGTTCGTGACTCCACAAATCACCAAGATGACGGCAAACAGATGACGTATGTGGCTGGGACTGTCACTGACGCTCGCCTCCGCGAGGGTGTCATTCCAATTTTGGTCACAGTCGAGAAGGTGACGTGCTACGCCGGCTGCGCGGTAAGTGGGATACTCCACGCCATCAAATGTACTCAGAAAGGTGAAAGACGTTGGGCCTCGGACAGTGTGAAGTAACAACCGCAGAAAATAGCATTCGCCATTATTCGGATGCACGGTATAATCCCTACCCAATGCGGTGTCCTTGAAAATTCCCAGAAAACCTTCCACAGCTCCTCCTCGTTGACGTTGGTTAAAAAATCACCCCTTTGCTTGTCGTACGGGTAATATGAAGGCACCTCACCCGATCTCGTAAACTGATCGACTTCACAGAGCCTGAAAAATGTCACCATGTAAAACACCACATTTTTTTTAAATTGTCTTCCTCATCTCTGCTCAAGATGATGGTTTTGTTGGAACTTGAATTAGTCAAAACGAATTATACTATACAACTTTTATGAAGAAAATACACATTACCATCTATGAATTTTAAGAATAACTAACTACCAACCTCGCCAACATAATCAAATTATTAATTTCCAAAAAGTATTAACATGTAACTTGATTTGATTTTTATGAAATCTCATAGATGGCGCTGCTTTAAAATTGTCTTTATACTACTAACATTCATTAAATTATGTTTCTCTGCCCAAGTTACTTAAATGGCGTAGTTTTTATAGTGTAAAGCTAGATAATAACATGGCTTACTCAAAAACAACATTTAAATATGCTTCGTTAGATCACACCTTGTCCCAGAATGCGTAAGAAAAATAAAGATTCACAGCTCCTCCCCCGTAGGTGATAGCGTGATAATATGTAGCCTATATGTTGACCCGATCTCTTAGTAATATTCATACAAAATTTGAAGTAAATCCATGCAGTACTTTTTGAGTTTATCCCGGACATACATACAGACAAACAGACAAACAGACAAACAGACAAACAGACAAAAATTCTAAAAACTATATTTTTGGGTTTGATATCGATTGTACATCACACCCCAAGTATTCTTTTAAAAAAATATTCAATGTACAGTTTTGACTTTCCTACGATTTTATTATATGTATAGATATAGGTATATAATTTGTTTCTGATATTGCTTTACTCTGTAATTAACGGTGACTACTAAAAATAAAAATTAAAAGTAAAACATCAGTTCTTTCTTTTTCATAAAAGTATCATCTTCTTGCCCTTATACATGTATGTTACTTTGGATCGGTAGAAAAGTTTTTCTTCTAACTTTCTCCTCTGTGTAAACAGTTCCATTATCATATCCAGCATTCTCCCAATAGCTCACCTAAGCGTATTCAGGCTAGCCTAAAAAGATATTGTTTTATGATGTCCTATAAAAAACCATATCTGGACATAAAACAAAATTTAAAACCTTACTATCTTCTTCTTCTTCCTGCCCTTGTCCCATCTTATTTGGGGCCGGCGCAATACGTTTTTTTCTTCCATTCTACCCTGTCACTCGTCATGCTATCACTAACTTCCTTTTCTTTCATATCGCTCTTCACGCAATCCATTCATCTTTTCTTTGGCCTCCCTCTCCACCCATCCGCATGTATACTCATAACTCTTTTGGTAACATGCATTTCATCCCTCCTCTTTACATGACCATACCAAGACAAACGATTCCCCTTCAGCTTGTCAGTCACTGGCGCCACTTTCAAACTTCCTCTAATATACTCTTTTCTCACTTTATCCAATCTCTTTTAAAACCTTACTATCTACAGATACAAAAACATAATCCATTTATGCATCGAATTTCAACGATATCAAAAAAAGAAAAAAATGAAGGAAGCGTTTTTTTTTTCAAACGGTTTGAGTATTTAACCAGTTTCAAGTTTAAACAGTATTTCGTTTTTTATACGGCAAACAGCTCAGACCAACAAAACGGCAAACAGTCACTTTGTTTTCCATTAGAATGTGGATGTGACATATTCTAGTCTTTGCAGTATTTGACAGTAAATCAAGTCGGCCTTTTCAGCAAGATTTGCTGAGGATAATACGAAATGACATTTTCAGCTCTGTTTTACTAAAATAATTTACCGTAACGGTCAAATTGTTTAGACACATGAAATACAAAACTACTTACATCAATTTTTATTAACATAATTTCAGCAGAAAGACGTCCACTGTTGGACTTAGGCCTCCCCCAAGCGTCGCCATAACGACCGTTCCTATGCATCTCACATCCATCGACCCTGACCAGGCCATCGGTCCACCTTGTAGGAGGCCTTGCAACGCTGCGTCTTCTGGTAAGCGGTCATCACTCCAGAACCCTTCGTCCCCATCGCCAATCTGTTCTGCGTGCTATGTGCCCATTGACACTTAAGTTTGGCGATTCTTTGAGCTACGTCGGTAACCCTGGTTCTCCTGCGAATATCGAACGTCAATTTTACATCACAATATCTACTTACAATCAATTAAGATAATAATAAGTATTTTTAAACAGACCTTGAACTCCGCTCGAAAAATCCCGCTAAAAACGCGCCTTTCTCTTTTTCCGAAAAAGACGTAAAAATAGAAAAAAACTATCAGATTCAAAATCCGAACGTCCCTAGATTATTTCGCTGCTGTAAAATTGGTTACAACAACATCGAATGACAACTGTGTTAGCCAAGCAAAGCCGCTGTGTAAACATTGTGCGTATTATTGAGCGTGCGACGGTGTCAGCGGCCCGTGAAATTATGCCACCCCATGCTATAGTGTTGCACCCTTATTACGGTGAGGAGTAAGGCATGAGAGATAGGTAGCGATTTGAAAAAAAAAACAATATTATTTTTATTAGAGAATGGAGAAGGTGGACAGATGAGCTTGATAACTACCAGAGGGACTGGCCCGCAATAGTTGAAGACAGACGTGTGTGAAAAAGGGAGAGCGAGGCCTTCGCCCAGCAGTGGGACATAAATGGGCTAATTAACTAAGTATTATTATAATTTATTATATGAATCAGTTGTATCATTGCACGAAAAAGGCCTATTTTTACTTTTACGTTTGTATGTTTTTTTTTAAACAAATACATAATGAAAAACTAAAAGCCCACTGCAAAACGATCGCGTTCTGAAATTTGAAAGTATGAAACATGAAAAATTTTCTACATAAAGACGCAGCGTTGAAAGACCTCCCATTAGGGCGATGATCTAGTGAGAGTCGCAGGAATCCGATAGATGCAAGATGCATAGAGCCGTTCGTTGTAGTGATACTTAGAGGAGGCCTATAGCAGTAGGGCACGTTTTTCAGCTGAAATGATGAATGATGAAAATGTTGAACCTTACAAACAACTAGACCAATTTAAAAAATTCTTTCACCAATAGAATGCTTCTTTATCCTTGAGTAACCTTTTTTTTTATGGTGGGAAAAAATCATGCATTGACATCCCCCGCTCTTGGGTGGAGCGGGAGATAGTGTCAGACTCTTACTGACTAAAAGACCCACCCCGTTCCTTCTAGCCTTCATACCGGGGCTCGAACGCCCTTTCGGATAACCCTGGCCCCAGTAGGCTTCGACCCGGCTGGGTCCCTGCTGTTGCTGACAACTCCTTGAGGCGCGCGGGAACAGTGCGCGCCGTCGACGACTTGGGCTTGGTCCGGACAGTTACCGGACGGCCGGACAGTGAGCTACCCATTGCTCACTGTCCGCAAGCCCGCGTCTACGTTGGCCGGAAATCGGGATCAGAATCTGCCGGGCCGGAAATCTGTTGCCTGATGCGTTCGGCCTCCTCCTTTGCGAGCATTACTGCTTCGCAGAAGTCGGCGACCGCCTGCCACTCCTCCTCGCTCCGGACCATGGCCTCAACCAAGGCCCGGCGCGAGAGGTCTCCGCCGCCGATCGCCCCCACGAGGGCACGGCGATGCTCCGCCCAAGCAGGGCACACCTCGACTGTGTGCTCCACCGTGTCCTCCGGGCGTTCCGCACAGTGGCGACACCCGGGCGTCACTTCCGCATGAATCGAGTGCAGGAAACTCCCGAACGAACCATGTCCAGTGAGTACCTACGTCATGCGGAAGGTAAGGACGATCCTTGAGTAACCTAGGGTATTATGTTTCTTTTCTTTTACACCGACGAAGACGCTGGTAAAAGCTAGTACAATACAAATTTCGTTTTGCAAAATAACTTCGAAAGTCTCTCTCGCTTGCGCTTCAGCTCTTAACTTAAAAACCTTCTCGTCAGCCACAGGGAATTGGGGGCTATAAGGAGTGCTAGTGTAATATCTGCTCTTTACGTATGTAATGAGGGCATTAAAGAAAGAATTTTAATTCAAAAATATTTGTCACTGGACTCAAAAATGTTAATAACGTAAAAGTATTCTGCATAATTATTTCCGGAATTCGGACCCGCACTAAATTGTATTTTTTTAACCTTTTTTCAAGTGCTAATTTTAACCGCGAGATTTTAAGCTGGATAGGTAAAAATTGGAGGTTTGTTTTGAAAAAAACTGATATTGTAATTTCGAGATTGTTTCAGTTTGAGAATAAATCTCTCATACCATATCTGATTAAAATTATCATTTTGTATTTTCACGTAATAATCTGCATCAAAACTAATACTATAAAGATTTAAAGTTTGTTTTTTTAGGAGATAATTTCTGAAAGGACTGGTTCGATTGATAAAAATCTAGTATTGCATAGTTATAATACAAAAATTAAAGATATTTTTAGATGTTTTTCAATAAATGTTAGTATTGTGAGGATAAAAAACTCTTGAGAAGTTGCGGGCAAAAGCTAGTATTAAATAAATCACTCATGCTTATTAGTTTTACAGACTTCCCAATTCTATCTAATAATCTTTCGTTTTAATATTCAGCTTTGTAATAATAGTATTTAAAATGTGCTATTTGTTCTAAATTCTCTAATGGGGACCGGTTTTCTTTTGTTTTTGTGAGAAATAATTTAATTATTCCTCCCGCTTTGGATGAAACGAGCGTTGTCCCTACATGTGTGAGTTACGATGACTCTTTCGTCCATCCCCCGAATAAAAAAGATGTCAAATCAGATGTGATTTGACACATTTTTTATTCGGGGGATAAAAAAGTGCAGGTAGGGTTTAACAATAACAAATGAATTAATTATTTTTATACCCACTCATCATTTCTAACCTAGCTATAAGAGAACATCTTTTTAAAAGAAGTCAACTTTTTCTTTCAATCGATATAACAGCACACGTACTACGTAGGGAGGCAAGCTGATTCCCAAATTCTATGTTTTTCCTTACCTCAGAATCCATGCAAGGTAAGCACATGTATGTAAATTGTATGTATATGATAATATTAGGGTGGGAGAAATGTAAGGCTTGAAAACTGATTCCCACCTACCTTGATGTGAACTTATGTGTCGTATAAAACACGAATATAGATAGAACACTAAGTCAGGATAATATTTTGTTTATCAGACTGATACAGGGCCGATAGTTATCGAAATGGACCGAAGAATCGCCAAATTTAAATAGGATTGGGCAGGGTACAGTATTCACACAACAGATGGACTATGGAGGCAACAAGTTTAGGTGCAATAGAAGGCATCCCACAAGGTGGATCGATTACCTGGTGACGGTCGCGGGAGTCCGATAGATATAAGAAGCACAGAATCGTTCATTGTTGCGATACTTGGGGAGGTCTATGTCCAACTGTGGACGTTTTTGACTGAAATGATGATGATGCAAATTTTTGCTCAGTGTTTACTTAATAATTTTATGAATCGCGAAAATTGAAGGAGTGGAAGAAGGCTTTAAAAATTCTTTCTTTAATAAACTGTTTTTGTCGGAACTGCTCTATAAATAGACTGTCAGAGATATTTATGCAAAACTGGCTTCTGCCAGCCAGTACTTAATCATCCCAAGCAAACATATTATACTCCCAGGATATAAATGTTCCTTCCTTGTGTTGTTCTATGACATAGTCTATTCGTGTGCTAATAATTTTATTTATCTAAATGCGTTCAGCCATTTGAACTTGAAGAAGTAATAAATATACAGCTGCCACCACGGATATTGAACGCTAGCTTCAAGTTGCGCAGAAGTCCAAAATCGGGTCTCTTTAGGTGGTGCGACGTGAGACGCAGAGGCGGGGAGCGTCAGTGATTGGTTCGCTGCGCATCGCGTCATAGATGAACTTATGTGTCGTATAAAACACGAATATAGATAGAACACTAAGTCAGGATAATATTTTGTTTATCAGACTGATACAGGGCCGATAGTTATCGAAATGGACCGAAGAATCGCCAAATTTAAATAGGATTGGGCAGGGTACAGTATTCACACAACAGATGGACTATGGAGGCAACAAGTTTAGGTGCAATAGAAGGCATCCCACAAGGTGGATCGATTACCTGGTGACGGTCGCGGGAGTCCGATAGATATAAGAAGCACAGAATCGTTCATTGTTGCGATACTTGGGGAGGTCTATGTCCAACTGTGGACGTTTTTGACTGAAATGATGATGATGCAAATTTTTGCTCAGTGTTTACTTAATAATTTTATGAATCGCGAAAATTGAAGGAGTGGAAGAAGGCTTTAAAAATTCTTTCTTTAATAAACTGTTTTTGTCGGAACTGCTCTATAAATAGACTGTCAGAGATATTTATGCAAAACTGGCTTCTGCCAGCCAGTACTTAATCATCCCAAGCAAACATATTATACTCCCAGGATATAAATGTTCCTTCCTTGTGTTGTTCTATGACATAGTCTATTCGTGTGCTAATAATTTTATTTATCTAAATGCGTTCAGCCATTTGAACTTGAAGAAGTAATAAATATACAGCTGCCACCACGGATATTGAACGCTAGCTTCAAGTTGCGCAGAAGTCCAAAATCGGGTCTCTTTAGGTGGTGCGACGTGAGACGCAGAGGCGGGGAGCGTCAGTGATTGGTTCGCTGCGCATCGCGTCATAGATGACACTCGTGATTCGTTCATTGCGCTTGCAGCATATATCTAACAAGGACGACGATTGGCTCGCCAATATGGAATGCGCAAAGCGATCCCCACTCTGACGCCGAGCGTTCAATATCCGTGGTGGCTGTACACACATACGAACATTTACCTTTATACAACCTTAGTTTTAGTATATGCGTAACCTGAAACACGTGTCTAGTATTTCTATTTAAATATCTATGTACAAAATTTCAAAAACGTATCACGAAAAATCACAAAATTATAAGCTTGTTATATCAGCAAAAATACATAGTCACCGGGCCATTACCTGTATTGTACTTAGTGTCGGTGGTGTCAAACTTGTAATTTTTTTTTTAAATTTCTAGGAAAAAATATAACATGGTGTAAAAACTATTCGAATCCATTCAGTTACTGATTCTGAACAAACTACAGTCTGTCTAATAAGTCAATCGACTTGGGAATTTTGTATAATATTTAACCATTTAAAAAATACAAATATACGGTACTTTTTATAAGGTTCTTCTGTTAGCAAACAATTATTACTATCTCTTAATCTACCTTGATCATTGAACTCGTGTTGACTACATCAGATTTCATTAAATCCTAATAACTACCCATTAACTTATTAGACAGACTCTACATACGAGTATAGATATTAAAGTTTCGCATTAACTAAAAATAATATTGAGTGTGATTGGTGTTTCATCAATTACTAAAATTTTGATGTTTGATCTTTATTCTGATTTAAAGGTAAAGTCTTCTTAACCTACATTTTTCCTGCCTCAGGCTTGTATTTCCACAAACAAAACATTCCACTCGTTTTTCTACAGACGCATGAATGTACAGAATATAATGTCGCACATTATCTTTAAATACAAAACAAATATCGTAAACTTGTGTGTCGGTTTTTGTGGAATATTCTCTGTATTTTATGGTGGGGTTATGGTGAATTTTTGTGATTATAACTGGAAGAATGCCACAAGATACCTATACAGATAATACTTAACATACAAGCAAAATGTAGCCTTAGAATATGGTGATTAATAATGATGTTGTTATACTAGAATTGGCTATTAGTTCTGTGCTTAATGCGTTAAAATCATTAAATTTTTTGATTTTGAGATTTTTTTTTTACTGTGGATGTTTGAAAATAAAATATGATACAAGTATTTAAAAATAAATACAAAAGTATGCCTAGATCTTGATTCTGAATAAAATAAATGATTACAATTAGTAAGTAGGGAGCAGTTATCTTCTTAATTTTTTATCATGCACTAATACACACACTAATACAGGTACATATATTGTACTGTAATTACCGAATCTCATCATCTTCCAGCCCTTGTTCCGTTTTTATCTTCCATTCTGTCCTGTCACCCGTCACGCTATCATCATCTCCTTTATCTTTCATATCCCCTCTCTTCTTCTTCATTCATCTACATATTTGTGTACTTATTCTTTTATTAACATTCGTTTTATCCCTCTTCTTCACATGAACATCTCAAAACAAACGATTCTCTTTCAACGTTTCAGTCACTGGTTCTATTTTCAAACTTCCTCTTATATACTCATTTCTCACTTTATCCATTCCCGTCACCCCACACATCGAACTCAATATTCTTATTTTCGCTACATCATTTTCTCGTTTGTCTTTTTCATAGTCTAACATTCTGATTCATACATTATGACAGGTCTTATCAAGGACTTGTAGATATTACCCTTTAACTTGAGGGGCATCTTTTTTTTTATGGTGGGAAAAAATCATGCTTTGACATCCCCCGCCCTTGGGTGGAGCGGGAGATAGTGTCAGACTCTTACTGACTAAAAGACCCACCCCGTTCTTTCTAGCCTTCATACCGGGGCTCGAGCGCCCTTTCGGATAACCCTGGCCCCAGTAGGCTTCGACCCGGCTGGGTCCCTGCTGTTGCTGACAACTCCTTGAGGCGCGCAAGAACAGTGCGCGCCGTTGACGACTTGAGCTTGGTCCGGACAGTTACCGGACGGCCGGACAGTGAGCTACCCATTGCCAACTGTCCGCAAGCCCGCGCCTACGGTGGCCGGAAATCAGGATCGGAATCCCGGCGGCGGCGGCGGCGGCGGCGATAACGCCGTTGCCTGATGCGTTCGGCCTCCTCCTTTGCGAGCATTACTGCTTCGCAGAAGTCGGCGACCGCCTGCCATTCCTCCTCGCTCCGGACCATGGCCTCAACCAAGGCCCGGCGCGAGAGGTCTCCGCCGCCGATCGCCCCCACGAGGGCACGGCGATGCTCAGCCCAAGCAGGGCACACCTCGACTGTGTGCTCCACCATGTCCTCCGGGCGTTCCGCACAGTGGCGACACCCGGGCGTCACTTCCGCATGAATCCGGTGCAGGAAACTCCCGAACGAACCATGTCCGCTGAGGACCTGCGTCATGCGGAAGGTAAGGACGCCGTGAGGTCTTTCCAGCCACGCCTCAAAGAGGGGACTTACCGCCATGATTGTGGCGTGCCCAAACTTGAGGGGCGTCTGAGAGATACAAGGTGTTTCTCATTCATCCTGAGAAGATTTGATGTGTTAAATTACATTTCAGTACATATTTTACATAAAAATCATGACTTTAAGATAATTTAAATACATTGGCAAGTCTTGAAGCTTTTATGGCGTGTACTGTGCAAACTTCATACTGCTGTTCCATAAAAAAACAAATGAGGACCAATACTTTTCCTCCCCATGGCTGTTCTGGCAACATATAAGCTTATCCCATTCAAAAGGACCAAAAAAATCCTCTTCCGCGCTAAAAATGCTCGTACAAAAGCTCCGCCAAGCATTTCCGCCTGAAACCCAACGAAACCATATGCAAAAACTCCCTTGAAATATGTATCATAGTTACTCAAACAATACGCCGTGTAGCCTCCAAGAATTCTAAGGCATGTTATGTCTTAACTGAACACAGTAAACACGGTATACAGAAAGTCAACTTCACGCAGTGGGCGAAAATGCACTCACACATCAAACGCTTCACGTACAGTAAGCGTAAGTGCACTCGCGACTGTCATTCGCTGAAGGAGACTGTATGCATGTGCATTTACGTGTTCATGGGCCTGTTTTTGTTCGGCGTATGGAGCTCGCCTTCTGCACTCTACTGTTGTTAGAAACACACGTTGAAACAATAAAAAACTCAGGTAAACGTGGGTAGGCGTTCTAAATGCCGCAGCGCTGACATTAAGACACACTTTGTTTACATTCTTTTAGTGGAAGAGTTGTTTTGAAAGGAAGGAAGTTATTGGTAACTTAATTCTGCTGGCAAGTTTGTACCACACACTAGGATTTTATTTATTTGACATGTCATGTGGAGTTGTACTAAACGTAATAAACCCATAAAAAATGTGCTTTGGTACTTACATAATTTAGAATCCACTGACATTAAAAATAAATACTCATTCGAATTTTAAAATTTAGTGAAGTTGTCAGTTTCGATTAAAGATTGCAGTCAGGCCGAAAGGCATTAATGTGCGTTTCACTTATGAGGTTCCTTTGCCGTAATGTTTGCTCCCCAGTCTATCTACAGAAAAAAGAAGGGAAAATTGAAAAGAGTTCCCTACTCTACCAAAATTATTGCACAAAATGTGAAACTAAATCGACTTTAGCGGTATTCGCAACACTTTATTAAAAATAAATGAGGGGAATAGGATTTTATTAAAAAAAAAATACTAGTCTAAAAGGAAGTTGTTGGATGCAGAGGTACGATATTGTGGCGTGGCGTTTTCGATATTTGAAAGAATTGCAGGACAATCAAATTGGAGCCCAACGTTGTATGCTTTATTCGAAAATAGTTTTTACAGTTACCAAAAGAAATAATAATAAAAATTGTAAGGTAATTGTTAAAAGTTACGAAATATCAGTATCTTCCTAATATTAAGCAATTTCATTGCTAAAAATATAGCAACACTGTTTTTTCGTATTACCAACATTACGGCAAAGGAACATCTTAAGTGAAACACACTGTAGTAATTTTTTTTTGTAATAATGTGAAAGAGTAATTTTATAGGAATAATGTTTTGCATCAAAAAGCGTAAAAGTCAGTTTTTATATTATCTCCAATTACAATCTTTACAAAACGTAACAAAATATTTCGTTTTTTTTTTTTGTTTTAATTGATGTAAAGCAATTTTTAGCAGTGATTCAATCTTTGATGGTGAAGCGCACTAGTTTATACTCTAGCCTTGAAGATACCTAAATTATATAGGATATTTGCAGTAATTCCAAAAAAAAACCTTGCTTTAAATCTTAACTCTCTAAGATATCAAGGAAATTATTAGTATTTGATTCGTCTCAGCTGTATCTACGTTTTAATAACCTTATCCCTAAACTATTTAAATGTAAATATCTTTGCTAGCAAATTAAACAAACAAAATTATTCAGGCATCAGTCACTCTATATAATTACAATTTGATATCCGTTCCACCGGTGCAAGCGAAAACTGACCCCTTATATTTTTTAAAGAGATATCTTCTTTAAACTTAATTAAACGCGTCAGATTGCTAAACTTATGCACCCCTAAATCAAATAGTGAACAGGCCGGTACAATGCTCCCAGGTCCCGAGGTAATGGGTGCATCGGATCACGGGCTCTCGAACAATGAGCAATCAATGGCTAAATTAAACAACTGCCTTCATATACCTTTGTTAGTGTACAGAGAAACTGGAAGTGGCATTGAAAAGTGTAATAAATTTACACTTTACTGAAAGCTTGATATTATTTTTCGAGAAGCAAAAGTTATGCTTTGAAGAAATTGTTTGTTAATTTATTTTTTCTATATATTATATAAAAGCTTGTGGCTAGAATAATTACAGTCGAACGGGTCTATATCCATAGTTAAGCAATATTTGCTGAGGTCAGCCAGTAGATGGATGACCGTCTTAATATATCAAGATTTCTCCATGAAAGCATATTAAACTAATTGATCTTGGCTTGGTATACACCTTTGACGTTACGGATAGTCAAACGCCAGGAATTCTCATATCAGTTTTGTATAGGAGTATCGTGTTACATAATCACTGGGTTGTGGCAAGTTATACAGTATCTCTGTATAAAATACTGGTATCCAACTGCATCCAGTTAAACTGGATACCTACTCTAACACAGTTGAGATAAAGCTATATAAATGAATTTATCATTTTAAACATTATACCAAAGTTTAAAAAAAAAAAACTAAACGACATTAAGTAAACTTTACAGGAGAGGGATTTAAAGTTAAAATTTAAAAAAAGAAAATTAGTTAAAAAAACAACTACTACGACTATTTTTAACAATTTTAAATTTAAATCACTCTCTTGTAAAATTTAATCAATGTCGCTTTAATTTTTGCCTTTCAAGCGTCGATATATAATTTTAAATAATAAAATACCTCTTTGGAATTAGCAAAAAGTCCACTATTGCTAAACCAACTTTTTTATAGACTCTGCAAATGTGAAAAAAGACGCACACATCCAACCAGTACACTCAACCCACTCACCTCATCCAGTATCTCTACATCCACCACCTCAATCCCCCTGTTTACTTAGCGTGAAGATGCGCGTTGAGTGATCGGCTTATTTTGGCGTAGATAATTAAGTCATGAACAAAGGGAATGCAGCTCAACAGTACACGTATCAGGGAGGGGGGAGAATGACATGTGTCTTCATGCATGGGGGTAATGTGACACGTGTCATCGTAGATGTTATAATGGGAATTTTGTGTTTCAATAAGGTCGTGTTGGCAACAGACTTCAAGGAGGTTCTTGCTTGATGGATGAGTACCTTTCGTTGAGTTAAGGTAGAGTTGTTTAGTGTTTAAGTGGGTTATTCTAGTGTGATTCAACTAATACAGTAAACTTTCATGTTAAAGCAACTGATTGAGTTTGAATGAAATTTGAACCCAGGTAGACCATGTCCTGGAATAAGATAGGATTTTTTATTCCCTAGATTGTATTTGTTCCTTTGGGAGTAATTATTTACACGGGTGAAACTGCCGACAGAAGCTAGTTTATAGTATTGTTTTTACTCATTTTATCTTTTTTTCATTTTAGTCATGATTATTCTAATTAATCGAGAAAATGTTTAAAATATAATGAAAAAATGTGTTCGTTTCTACATTTTGATCAAGTTGAAAGAGTGTGAGTAATTAAAAAAAATAAGCACAATTTCTGATTAAGTCTTCACAACATGCAGCCTATAATATGCCATGTAAAAATTACGATTTAGCAGTTTTATGGCAGACACTAAACATGTAAAAATTCACATTTTTTTAGTAAATAGTTTAAAAATACAACATGTCTAAGGGCTAGTTTTCACGGACGTGTATTCACTGGTCTCGAGGACACGACGCTACGTAACAAATACGCTTCTATGAAGCTACGCATCCGTTGACAGGTAGGCCTAACTCTTTTGTCAGTTTAAAGATAGGGTCGGTATGCATCTTGTATACTTGTGTACTCGTACTACTTTCATCGTGCAAAACTTTATACTTTTCATCTATCGTCTCAATACAAAATCAACAAGTTCCAAACCACTGAATCCGAAGAAAAAATCTATAGTCTGTTATAGAGAACCACAGCAGTATAGACGAAACAAAGTAGCCGTCAGATCACGAACGTACCAATAGGATATTTCGCGATACACGAAACGTTCCGACGTAGTTTCTTTAAGTTTACGATGGCTCTCTATACGGTGGAGTCGTAAACCGAATCCTCAAAGGAAACTAACAAACTGGTGTATTGGTGTGTCTAAGAAACTTGGGAGTTGGGAGATTTTTCCAGAAATAAGAGCTGTCTGGTAATTTCACTTAGCTTTGCAATTAGAAAATAGTTTTTTTTAATTGTTTTACTATATTGATGAAATATAGAATACTAATCAATTTTAATGATACCTACTAAATTGATGAGGATATTGAATCAATGTCTCACTTGAGGGAATTTTATTTAGAAATTAAAATTAGCACAAAATCCTATCCTTTTCCGTATGTCAGTCATTTGGAACAAAATTTGAAAATAACAGAATTTGTACAGTAAAATTTAAAATAAAGTATATTGATAATGGGAAGGTACGCTTTCGGGCCAGCTAGGGTAAACGAGGATTTTATTAGGATGAGAGGTAGCAGCTGGATGAGAGTGATCACAGATCATAGGATTGATGAGGCCCACTAGTGAAGTAGTAGACGCAGATGATGATATCATGAGCTACTACTACCGTTTGATATTATTGTGTATATTTATTGACTAGCTTTTGCACACGGCTTCGCCCACGTACATAAAATATAGCCTATGTTACTCAGGAAAGAAACAGCTTTCTATCGGTGAAAAAATTTTAGCAATCAGACCAGTACTTCCAGAGATTACCTCCTACAAATAAAAAACCAAACTTTACAATAGTGTACTCTTTTCACACTCTTTATAATAGTGTAGATTAGTGTAGATGACTTTTAGAAGTAATTAAATAATCTTAGTAGTGGAATAATTTAAACGGAATGTTACTCGATAGAAAGTAGTTAATTAATTGTTTATTAATTAAGTTATTTAGTTAGCTAGCAAAAAGTTCCTTTCTCCAAAGTTTTCGCGTACATATTAAAGAACAATAAGTTACATCGACAGAAGTCGAGCAAAGACGTTCAGTGTTCTGGTGCGCACAAGTATAAAATAAATGCTATAAAACTTATATTAACTGCCTTGGAAAACATGCTATATAAAACTAAGATACTTATTGGCGAATTGGAGATATTGGTTCTATTTTATTATTTACATACTTAAGTTGCGCTGGGATTTCGGTCAGTTAGGATCAAGTAATAATAATAAATAGGAAAATTTACTGACCTGCTATACAGAGATTCTTGGTGCATTTTATTTACCAATACATTTATTCGAAAACCCGCTCTTATGCTTACTGTTTTAGGTTCGCAATTTATTGTTTTCCACCCTAGTGCGGAAACTAAACTTTCAGGATTTGCGTCTTAATAGGCGTCAAAGATCTTTAATATTTAAAATAGTTCTTGTTATTTTTTAATTGTTGTTTTTTAGTTATCTTTCTTAGTATCTCCCATCACATAATATTAAGTAACTTTACAACAATCTTTGGCATGTTATGGAAACAGTTACTTGTAGAAAATCCGATACCTAATCATCGAGCTGAGCGAGTATGTTTCTACATACTCGCTCAGCTCGCTCTCATGTTACAGTATCAATTTCTGTTACGTAATTGATAGCGATGCAACAGCAGAAAAATTACTTCGATATTTTTCTCAAATATTTTTTTTTTATTTGGGTTTTTCCTGTTCCTTAATGATCAGGCTTTGCATCTACTAGAACCCCGATTTTTTCTGAAAGTGTTACCGTAGCGACGAAATGCAAAGGACATTTAAAAGAACAACTTTTTAATATCTTCAGTAAAATTCTGGCTCTCTCTCGCTCCACCCAGAGCAGGAGGGGTCATTTGATGATAATTAATCTACCTCAAAAAAAATCATGCTAAGCCATCCTATCGCTATGGCCAGGAAAAGGATTAATTGATTACAATAAAACAACAAAATTAACCTCAAATATTATTATTTTTGTCTTGACTTTGATTTAATTTTCTCATGCAAGTTAAAAATCAAGCTTTGCATCTCCCTTTCATCCCGTTCCTTCAAGCCTTCATACCGGGGCTCAAGCACCCTTTCGGATAACTCTGGCCCCAGTAGGCTTCGACCCGGTTAGGCCCCTGCTGTTGCTGACAACTCCTTGAGGCGCGCGGGAACAGTGCGCGCCGTCGACGACTTGGGCTTGGTCACATTTTTGCCCTTAGGTGGAGCAGGAGCATTTACTGACTAAAAACTTCACTCCATTCCTTTCATACCAAGCCTTACTTTCAGAAGCAGACCCTTGGCCGAGATAGGCTTCTACCCTGCTTGGCCCCAACGGTTGCTAACAAATCCTGGAGGTGCGTGAGAACGGTAAGCATCGTCAACGATTTGGGCTCGGTCCGGACAGTTATCGGACGGTCGGATAGCAAGCTGAACATTGTTCGCCGTCGGAGCTGCGGGATTTTCTGGTAGCGTAGCGCTAGAATGCAGTGTTTAAATAATATAACACTGATGGGTTTTAGTTAGAAAAATTCGATACTCTCTCACTCCACCCTGAGCGGGTGAAATTATTTATTTATTTCCCACCTCAAAAAAAACTTTATAAAACCATCCCATCGACATAACCGGAAATTCGCAGTCATGATTAATTGATCACAATAAAACAAAACAAAATTACAAATAGACCTTATCTATCACCCCCTTCCTCACTGAAGCAACTCTTTAGCTACTTGCCTCAATACTGTATCAGAGGCACAACATTTATCATTTCACGCATCTAACCAGTAAATACCAGCGTTGAATTATTAGCTAGTATTGCAGCCTGAATGTTCGCGCTTCGATCTTTATGCTTCTAACTCACGCACATATGGGGCTTAGAGTAGAGAATTGTTGGTAGATGCGACTGTAAAAGCGACGTGTCTTGATTGTGGTGGTGTTAAAATAATGTCAGTAGCATGGGTCTACTTCCACCGTAGGGATGAATTTTCGGACGTCGAGTAATAGGTAGCTCGTCGTCCGGTCGTCCGCACCAAGCCTGAGTCGTCGACGGTGCATAGTGTTGTGCACGCGCGACAAAGAGATGTTAGCGTTATAGGGTCGAAGCCTACTGGGGCCATTGGTTGACTTCTTGGACTCGAACACAAAAACCAAAGAAAGAACATAGTTGTAGTTTTGGTCAGTAACTGACTCGCCCTCTTGCTCCACCCTACAGTGGGAAGAGTAATTATATGATTTCCAAACTGAAAAACAGAGGTCTACTTCCAAGGTTAAAAACTTATCGAGATTTGGTTGTGAGGTCCCCCAAAACCAAATCTCATTAAGACAGACCTTTATCGACTAAGCTGAAGAAATAGCGGGATTCCTTCGTACCTTGGAAGGCACGTTATATCACTGATCTTGGTCGCTGTCGTTATGGATAGTTAGAAGACAGGAAAACGGACCAAGAACAACAATATTGCTAACAGGTATCGCGTTACCCAATTACTAGTTTGTGAGAGTCAGATACGCCATCGGGTCGGATAGACTGAATGCCGACACCAACATAAAAAAAAAACGAAAAAAGCTAGGAAAGGGAAAAGGCTAGGTGTATTGATTGTGACTGTCCGTAGCTAAATAGTTTGATAAAAGTGTATTAAGTTAAGGCAGGGAATCGCCCTGAAACTCCCAATATCCGAGACATCTTCTACAGTGACTTGAGCGTGAGAATTTCCTCTCACTTAAATTTTCCGCCACCTTCTTTGCTAGCATTACTGCCAGCATTATGACCGAACGCGAAAGGTAACTGCCGCCGATCGTTTCCCATGATCCGACGACAGTGCTTCACCCTAACGGTGCAGACTTTATTCTTCACCATATCCTCCTGGCTATCCGCACAACGGCAACACCTGGGTATTTCTTCCCGCCAAACACGAAACCGGAACCTCTCGAAACAGCCATCAGTGAGGAGCTGGTTCAGACGGTGAATGAGGATGTGATGGCGCCTCTGTAACAATTTCTCATCGAGGAGACTTACTGCCGCGCTGGTGATGTGCCCAAGGCTTGGTGACGATAGTCGCTGTCTACATACCGCCATAAGATCCTGAGCTTTACCTTCATCGCATAGTGTTTTGTCGCGGCGGCGGAGTTTCACCTCGGTATTGCACCTCCATGTGCCACTTGTGCTTGTGTGCAAAGACTGGCCTACACATACTTGCATAATAATATTTTAACTGCCACAAAACATTTGCGTTCGTATGGTAAGCCTTGTAATCGTTCCACTGCTGGAAATCAGACTACTTTTCTTGGAGAGGGTCGTAATACTCCACACAGGCTCAGTGTAAGTCGTCACATGTCTTCAAATGTTAGTTCTAGAAAGAGCCGGTTTTCTCACCATGTCTCTTCACTGTTTTGGGAGCAGTGTTGATGAAATACATTTAGTACACAAAGTAAAGCACCCAAATATGACCAGACGACGTGTAATCCATCAGTCAGGACAGTTATTACTGTGCCACCAGTGTTCTTACATACACTATACTGACATACAAGTACAAAATGAAAATATGATATTTACTTCGTTTGAACCATGCATGCAATTGAATTGAGTGTAATAATCCATTTTAATGCCAATAGCCATTGGTATATTAAATCCAGTAGCTTTTAAAAGCAATAAAATAAAATATTTTCACGCATATCAGCTGTCAAAATGAACGATTTTTTCGGGATTAAACCCTTTTGTTTTAATGTGAATGAGAAAATTATGCAAAGTATTTTTATCTGGTACCGGCCAACGCCTGACTTTTAATGAATAAAATACTAATATTCTAAAATTAGGGACTGTCCTTGAAGACTTTTAATTAAGTGATCTTTAGGGTAAGGAACGGTAGACCTCTAGTGTTGATAGAGGCTTCATACTTATTAATAATCATTTAGGATTTAAACGCAAATTTGGCTCTGTCTTTCAAATTACTGGTCGAAAAACTAACAAGAACTTTTTCAAGAATACTTTAGTCCTCAGCAGGCTTTGCCTTGTTGATAATATACATTCGTTAACACTAGTAGAAAACTAATCAAATGTATGGAAATGACATCATATCATATCAATATATAACTATGTACTTATGACCTCAACGTGAAGTCACGTGGTCAGAACAAATGAATAGAAAATTCGTAGCCAAGTTCATATCGTTCAAAATGATAGCGTCATTCTATAATTTTGAACGATGTGAACTTGGCTACAAATTCTCCAGCTATGAGTAGCGAGTAAAAGAGTGTGTCAGACTTTTACTGACTGAAACGCACTCGTGTTCTTTCATTTGCCCTTTGCCTTCCAGGACTTTAGTGACTCTTGCAAACTATACCGTACTAGCTCTGAGACAGCGTCTTTCTTTATACTAATTTTATGAAACAACAAAAAAAGTATTTACTTTAACTATTCTTCTGTGAGGCAAACTTCGTATAGGCAACTGACCCCAAAACTAAAAACTGTATCAAGTGACGTATCTACAAAATCATCTATATGCTCAGGTACACATGAGAATGCCATAATAAAATGGTTTTATATTACTGGAAACCTGTCAGCCATTTTGGAAAAAATATAAATATACAAAAATATGACTGCACGTCTTGTGTTAACATAGTTTCAGATATCGGCACAGACCAATAATTTATAGCGAATTATCGCAAATGTCTGGTACGTTTGTATGTAGGAATAAAACAAATATTTAGCCCTTAGGATATTGGTTCTTGGAGCGTATAAAAGGAATTCAATTTATAGATAAAGCCACTTTGACTTTTTATTGCGGTATTATTAGGTTTTATCAAAGCCACGTGTTTATAGGACGTCGGTTATTCTTGTTACAACTCTATTTCAAATGCATTTGATTGGCCTAAGTGATTACTATTCCAATTAAAAGGTTTCTGCTTCATAATTAGTTATAATATATAGATCAGAAACTTAGACTTATTCACAGGAGATGTAGTCGTATGAAATTCTTAATAATTCATTTTACTAATTAACGAATCTTCTTTTATGATTAGCCAATTCCACTGAGACCTAACATTTATATCATTTACAAAAACTTTTTTGATATCTTTTCGTAGTTTACACATTTATTTTTTTTTAGGTTAAAATCATCCAATGATGTCTCCCACTCTAGAACAAAACAAGACAGACTTTTACTGACTAAAACCCACTCCTGTGTTCCTTCTTTGCCTTGCGTTCCAGGACCCCGGGTTTTTCTTTTAGACGCAAACCGGGAATCGAGATCGGAATCTCGGCGGCGCGGCTGGGGCGCTTTGAGCGCCATTGCCTGATGCGGTCGGCCTGCTCCTTTGCTAGCATTAATGCTTCGCAGAAGGAGGCGACCGCCTGCCACTCCTCATCGCTCCAGACCATGGCCTGTACCAAGGCCCGGCGCGAAAGATCGCCGCCGCCGATCGCCCCTACGAGGACACGGCGATATTCTGCCCAAGCAGGGTACACCTCCACTGTGTGTTCCACCGTGTCCTCCGGGCGTTCTGCACAGTGGCGACACCCGGGCTTCACTTCCGCATGAATCCGGTGCAGGAACGGTTTTATTTGTACTGACATCTACTTGAGGCACGCGTAGTGACCCTTACAAAATGGTAGTAGTTTCGTTATTTTAAAATACTTGTACATGTTTACACAGGCATACAAAACATAACATTAAAAGAAGATATAAAAAAAACTTCTATTAAACTCAATATTTTCTACAAAACAATTCCTGAATACTCTAAAGACCTTACAACAACGTATTACTTACGTTTGATAGAACACAATAAGGTCCGTAGTTCAAAAATAACACAATTAATCCGGCTCCAATTCCTTTATTATTATAAGTTTAAAATGTAGCTGAATATTTGGGGGTTGGGCTACAAAGGAAACTCTTCTTCCGAATGAATGACTTTTGTATAACGGGTGTGGTCCAAATAAGAAGTATAGCGATTTTTGAACTTATTGGTCTGATTGCGAAATTTTTTTCACCGATAGAAAGCTGCTTTATATTTGAGTGACTTAGGCAATATTTTATGTAAGCAAGCGAAGCTGCGGGCAAAAACTAGAGTAGAATATAAAGTTTTTTTTTTATTATTTTCTTTGAGAAATTATTAAATTTTTCGGGGTCTAGAGTGGATTATGAGAGCTTATCAGTCTTTAACTATCTGAAACTCACCTAATTTCCTTCAATTGCCCTTTGCGTATCACTTAACATCTACTTTTTGTACTCATGCGGAAACTTGAAAAAGATCAAATGGCCTACGAAATTAATATTTAGATACACATTAGCTTAAACTTCTTATATTTAATTGGGAAAGACCCAACGTTTTTTCACAAATACTTAAAGGGCTCATTAGAAAAAGTCTTAATATAATTTGAGTAGGTAAAGTCTCAATAAATAACATTCATAAACAGGAAAGTTATTAGCGTTGGTTTATATCCTAAAATGTTACTCAATTTATGGAAATATTATTATGTACAGTATGTATGAATTAATAAATGACGATCGAAATGGAAAAATACTGCGCGTAGTACTCGTATTTTCTAGTAGCATTTTTTTATTTATTCAATTATGAATTTACCAATTATGACAATTTTTTGTGGACAATTTTGGGATTTAATTTTTTTACTTATGACTACACAAATATGATCAGTAATTGGTACGGATAGAGCCCCATTTTTTTGTACTAATTTAAAAATAGTGATGTATACATACTTTAATTTTCGTACACCATAAAAAATATAAATATGTATTTAAAAGAAAAGTAATTCTAACATTGTATCCACTTATCACTTGGACCAACACAGACAAGGGCACATAACAATGCATCCCTGTTTCGCACGTGAGTTCATCGCATCGATCAAAATGATTTATTTGCATCCGATGAGGGTCAAACTTTGAGCCCTTATTACATTAATACAATACTATTATTGCGAATACTTTTCTGAAGATTGATATGATAGTGTAACGGAATTGTTCGATGTTTTGCTGTTTCTTTTTGCGTCTTTGATTATAATATTATTCTTGTTGTGTAATAATGACAAGCAAGCATGATGCGCCAGTGATTTATCACTGGTTGCGATTGGTGCGGCAGTATATTAAAGCTTTTAGTGTTTTTAAAGTGTTACTAAGTCTTTAGTTGATAAGTTGTTACTAACCATTGGACCTATGTTGTCTTTTTTAAATAATAATTATTATTATAATCATTATAAACATAATTATAATCAGTGTTTATAGAACACCATCGTTTTCTTTTTTCTTTTAGTTTCGCTTTGTATGTGTATTTAACCACTACTATCATTTAGTTTTCTATTAGAATACGGATGTAACATATTCTAATGCTTTTGCAGTATTTGGTAGCAAATGCATCTTGTCATTATTTTAGGCAAGCTAAGTTGAAGTAGACAATACTAAAAAAAAAAATCCGCAGCTCCATTTGCCAAGATTGCGCTTGTTTCAATGATTCCACATAAATTATTCAGTCATTTATATAACTAAAGACACAAAACTACATCAATTTTACAATTTACACTATTCACTAGAAATCAATTTGCAAATAATTAAAATAGCCACTGAATTTCATTCGAATAAATCTAGTCAAAAAGCCATTTTTCTTGTTCATCGTAAAATCGCTTGATGGATTCGAATATACTAGTGATGCAAATTCAATCATAATAAACAATTTTTTTTTCCTCAGATAAACAGCTTTTCAATCTATTTTGAGCGATGTAATTAGAACGTCTGTATTTATATTGTATTGTTTAATCAGGTTAAAATATTGCAAAAGTTTGCCGTAATTTCAGGTTAGCAAACAAACTGGGCTTTGCAATAAATATCGAAAGTTGTACAATATTTTCTAACTTACACATGCCATCGAAAGTAAACATAACTTTGTAACTGGATATGGGGTAATGGGAGCCGGGTTTGTGGCTGGAGCACTTCCGCCATCCACCATAGGGAGTATGATGAATGTCGATTCGTTTCTGCTGTTAACCTCACTACAATTAGGCTCACCTCGTATTGTTCCACATCAGTGCCACTGCAGTGAAGCTGTCAAGAGCCTCGGGCACCATGGCCAGTCCTGCTACAGCGATGCAGATGATACGACAAGACATAATAATAATTAAAGACCTGTATCCTCTAGATGAGGTAGAGGGCGTCCACAGTACGCCGCCATCCCGTTCGGTCACCACAAAGAACGGTCCCGTGCGGTTCGTATCTATCAGATTCCGGCGAACTTCACCAGGTCCTCATCCTACTTTGTGGAACGCTGCGTTTTCCGTTAGAAGATTAACATACCATAATTTAAAAAAATACGTTATCAATTTCTTGTCATCCAAAACAAAATATTTCTTAACGGAAAATAATATTCATTTCGTACACGTTTTCATAACAAAACAGGAAAAGAATCAAAACATACGAATATCTATTCAATACACTGTTACTCTGTACAGTGTACACGAATGTACACGCTTGTATGTGTACATACATTGGAGTAACAATGGGCGATACAAAGATTAATCCTAGCGAGATTCAGATTACATGTGTGATACTATTGTATGCGATTGTACTGGGGGTACTGGTATAGAAAAAAGTGTTTTCCTCTATGATCCGTTGGGGTTTGGACATTCGCAGTATGTAAGCATTGATTTTAATTGTGAGTTTTGTATTTTATTTTTATTTAATAGGAATCTTGATTTGAGTTCACAACTCGATTATGATCAATATAAATATAATTAAGTGAGAGTACTGCAATTCATCCAAAGGCACCGGTGAAAATAACAAAAATAAGTATTAATTTATCAGCGATAGCAAAATTGGCACAAAAACCAAAACGCTTGTAATTGTAATGAGCATTCAAAAAGTATCACGTTTTCAATCTCATCGTATAATAATTACTTAGGTATCTATAATATACTCGTACATGTACAAAAATAAAACCAATTAAATTGAAGTTGTCCAAATTATTTAAAATAAAGAGAAATTACTAACAATTTAATTTATTAAATTCCAGCCGCTTTAGTTTATGCGTAGATTTCACTTTTTACAGTCGGAGTCCAATAACTTTTGAAAGATCAGTTCCTTCTAAATATATTTAACATGTTCTTGAAAGTCATTTTGCTTTGGACTGACTAATCATCAGCCAGACAATAAATATTTGCCATCTAGAATAAAAACAACATAAATTCCCAAACCTTTCAAACATCTACATATTTAAGGCTAACCAAATTAACAAACACCACAACAAAATCCGCAACAAATGCCATCAAATCTGCCAGTTCAATTTCAAAATACCAACCAATATCTGCCACAACATATTACAAATCCAAATATTTGTGAAATACCGTAGCACGACCATCGCAAATACCGCAAACGAATCGCCCCGGTTGCCCCAGAGAAGGCTATTCGTTCACTGCGACGTAACGATAGACATTGCCTACTCGGGGCATAGTTTAATGCTGCAAACGTTTTGAGTTATTGAATGAATGATGCTAAGATATGTTCGGTAGGTGGCCTTAAATGAATGAACTAGAATTGAATGTAAGAGAGATTGTTGTAACTTTAATGAAGCTTGTGTTCTTGTTTTTTTTTTTTATTATTATTGATAGATTTACGTTTGACCACTATCTCATCTGTCGGTAAGAGATAATGTGGTCTATGATGAAGCACAATCTGCAGTGTACTGTTAAGACGTCACAGCAATTTTTAGACTTTTTTTGAATTAATGAAATCAAGTTATATCATTCAAATCGAAGTCTAAACAAAGTTCAACGTAAAATGAAATAGTATATATATATGATAAATGATATTTATTTTGGAAATAGGGCAGTTTAAACTAGATGAGGCCGGTGTTTTCTAGCTGACTACCATGAGCAGAAACACTGAAACAAACTCAGGGGTCTTTAGGTAGCTCGCTGTTCGGCCGTCCGGTAACTGTCCGGACCAAGCCCAAGTCGTCGACGGCGCGCACTGTTCCCGCGCGCCTCAAGGAGTTGTCAGCAACAGCAGGGACCCAGCCGGGTCGAAGCCTACTGGAGCCAGGGTTAGTTTCGAAAGATAGCTCGAGCCCCGGTATGAAGGCTAGAAGGAACGGGGTGGGTCTTTTAGTCAGTAAGAGTCTGACACTATCTCCCGTTCCGCCGAAGAGCGGGGGTTGTCATTGGATGATTTTTCCCACCATAAAAAAGGGGTCTTTAGGTCCCATAGACCATCTGTTCTGCGAGTATTGTGCTCTGCCCACTCCCACTTAAGTTAGGTAAAACTAGGACTGGTCAGTAGTAATAATATAAAAAAGAAGAAAAACAGAACTATAATCAATCCCATCAAAATCTTCAGTGGAATAAATAAACATTGCGATGCTATAAATAACACACGCAGACGTTTCCTTACACGCGATAGAATTTATCATATAAAATATATTATAAGGAAAACCACATTAGGTTGGAAGGATCAATAGGTTATTGTGTTTAGAATCATAACTTAGTCCTTTTTGGAAATAGACGGTAGTACATTTTGTGACAACATTAGTTTTATGGGTATGAAAATACGGATAGTTAATATAATTGGAATTCAATGTGTACCAATTTCTCAATGTTGTAAGCATAATCAATCATATAACCCTTAAGACCCCAAGCATTTAAATAGGTATAAATACGGGAAAAATGAAAAGGTTGCTTATTTTCGAAATTTACAGACTACTTTATGAAGAAGTTCTTATTTACATTCTTAGATACATAACCAATAAATAAAACGATCTAAATGTTAATAGGGTTTGAGGGGATAATGCTTTCACAGCTAGGAATCAAGCTTTCTCTCTAGGAGAGGGGATGGGCCGTAATACACCACGCCACGAAGGTAAGTCTTACCTTTACAACATGGGCTAGTGGTGACGGCCCCGAATTGCGAAGCGTGGGTTGAAACCCAGTCAGGCGCAATTACTTTGAGTAATTTACTTCATCATCACTGCCCACAAAAAGGTTATGGAAAACATCGCAAGGAAATCAGTATGTCCTTGAAACAAAAATTCGAAGACATGAAATTTGCGGGTTGGTACCCACGCTAGGTCCAGATGGTACATTATTTTCTCATTTTTCATTAAATGGATTTTACATAAAAGTTTAAAACATAAGTCTTACTTACAGGTCTTAATTAAATACTGACAACAAAAGCAGGCATATATACTCGTATAGCACACTTTACACTCACAGACACTGACTACAATCTCATACAACACTCCCACATGCACAACTTTAAGCACTAGCTTATTGTATTTTTTACTACCTATTTTAATTTTCTACTATTTTATTAATGTTATTATTTTAAATTTTCACTATTTATTATTCCTACTATTGTTTTTAATATTGGTTTGTTTTTTCTTTTTAACCCATATGTTTAATTGAACCTTTAGAATCTGGAACGCTGTAGTCTCCCTCTTGAAGTTGGGTGTAAATAGCTGCGACAAACTTTTCCAAGTAATGTAGTTATTTAAGTACTCAATACAATTTATGATAATTATGTGTTTTTTGTTTTAATTGTTACATTATTTGACCAAAAAAAAATTTTAACTTAATAACGACTCTGCTGAGTCGATGACACTTACAGCTTTGTCTGTTTGATGGAGGAACCCATCTTTGATAAAGGTCTTCTCCATCCCTTTTACACTCTGTTCTTTTCAGAGCTTTTTATAATAAAACAATACGCATAGGCTTGACTTATTGCGTCCTGGTAGCAAACAACCACATTTCTCCATTTATTAGAGTATCTTCTGCCGGTACGTTGTATGAGTACTCATTCGATTTCTACTTGTTGAAGATTACAGGGAATTTCATTTCCAGTTTGAAATTACAGTCTGTGATGAGAACATCCTAGAAAATAGTTTTCGGATACCAATTACGAGTGTCGTTCCGATTTTTCAAAGCGATTGGTTCTCTCAATTTCGTGTTGTTGGAGGCCCAGTGTTGTGGCTCGGCCCGGGAAAGGATTACGTTCAGACTGGAATACGGTTTGTAAATTAGAATTCTGTTTTGATCTAAATATTATTGTGCCTATCAAGTTTGACTAGGCTTTGGTATTTTTTTACACGTTTGAGTTACAAACTGCTAAAAGTTATATGTTTTTCTGCGAAGTAGGTATCTAGTTTGGTTCCAGAAAATTATACCAACTCTTAGGCTTAATTTTTTTATCATTAAATGTAACCGTAATGCAGACTTAGGGTGAGTTGCACCATTTAACTATAACCATAACAAAGCTGTTAACAGTTGTCAAATCGTCGAATTGACCAATAGGCGGCCGTTTCACGGCTGGTTATGGTTTGGTTATCGTTAGAGTTAAATGGTGCAACTCACTCTTACATAGATGAAAAAAACAAAAAAGTTTCAACTCTTTAAAATTCGCTTAAAATATGCTGACGCACAAAAAAACGTTCCAATATTGAAAATGTCAAGTTCTCAAGGACCTTTATATCCCTCAGTGCGAAATCCACTCAAAAAGACCAACCACCACTCAAGGCTACTTTCATCTGCAGACAAAGTGAACGCATCATCACCATAAATATGCGTTATCACCGCAGCCGGGTCGATGTGGCCCCACGGATATTTCGATTTATGGGAATTAGGGACACCGTTCTGTTCCGATTATTTATGTCACACTCGCCCGACGCTGTATCTGCGTCAGTTTATTTGGACAGTTTTTCGAATGTATTATGTAACGGAATTGCAGTGGACGAGGGAGGGTTACGTAGTTGTGAACAAATTGAAATAGTAGAAGATAGGGTTGGATAAAGAGCAAAAAGATTATACTATGGATACCTACAGAATAACAGAAAAACAAAAAATAATATCTAATACAATAAAGAGGTAAAGTTTGTTTTTTTGTTTTGTAGGAGGTAATCTCTGAAAGTACTGGTCCTATTGCTAAAAATTTTTCACTGACAGAAAGCTGCTTTATTCCTGAGTGATACTTTATGTACGCGGGCGAAGCCGCGGGCAATAGCTAGTGTATTGTGTAAAGAAGATACATGTTAACAGCTAATAGAAATTGAAAGAAGAGTAAGAGGAAAAACTTAAATGAACAAGGATATAGAAAAAAAAACATGATTAATGGACATCATCATACTGAGGAGTGTGATGATGTTCATTAATCATGGTTTTTTTTTTTGCTTTAGAAATCATGAAATATCTTCTGCCGTCCTGAGTCGATGAATGAGAAAAATGTGACAGACTTTTTCAACCTATAAAACCCACCAGTGTTTATTCGGCCATCCTTCGCGTTCCAGGGTCACAGTAATTCTTTCGGACAATCGCATAGCTGGTGTGCAGCAAAAGGGTGTGTCAGACTTTTAAATCCATCTGTGATTTTCCAGTTACCTTTTGTAATCCAGGACCACAGTAAATCTTTTGTACAATCCCGCAGCTCTAGATGACGATTGATCTGCGATCATTTATTCAAGTTGTAGATGGGTTGGATGGATGGTATTTTTTTACATCCCTTTTTTGCTGTTATTTTTTTATTGATTTTATTTTTAGAAATCAAAAATGAAGGTACGCGCAGAAGAACCAAAGTTTTTGTACTTGATGGTGGTGCGCACTAGTTAATTAAGAGCCTATACAAGCGCGTCAATACAAGAGTTACTGATATAGCTAGAAGAATTACCAAACTAAAGTACCCTTGCCGCCAGGATTCTGATCACGATTTCTGGCCACCATAGGCGCGGGCTTGCGGACGGCAAGCTGGGTAATGGGTAGCTCGCCGTCTCGTGTTTCACGCGCGCCTCAAGGAGTTGTTAGCAACCGTAGGGGCCTACTGGGGCCATGGGTGATGCAGAAGAGATACCCAGGGCCCTGGAACAATGATAGAAGCAACAAGTAATATGTAACCGTCCGCAAGCCCGCGCCTACGGTGTCCGGAAATCTGGATCGAAATCCCGGCGGCGAATTATCATACAGGTTCACAAATATCGAAGAAATTGCTGGACATACATAAAAAAATATAGGCACCGAACACAGAACCTTCTTTTTTTTTCATGTCGGTTAAAAACCCTTTTATTAGCAACCCGGAGTTTTTGTATCCCACTATATTATACTAGCTTCTACTGGTGGCTTTCCTCGCTTGGAACAATACTTCCCCACATTATTCTTTTTATTTTTAGGTCAGTAGTAAGCTCCTCATATTTTGCTTTTTGTTTGGGCCCAGTAAGTGCTGCATCGGTGGCCGTCATTAAGTCCTCCAAAGTGAAGATTTTTTTATTGGTATAAACTAGTGCTTGACTGCAATCCCCCCTGATGGTAAGGTGTACGTGTAACTACTTCTTTTTCACGATTTCCCAGCACTCAGGGTCAGAAACAAACATAATTAAAATTCTCACAGAATAAATTAGCATGTAGCAAACAAGTTTTTTAATTACACATACATATACAATATTCATTTAAGTTCTACAAACGCGAGATAGGATTTACCTTAAAACAGTTTATTCACTGCCGCAGTTTAAACTGGGCCAACGAGTACCGTAATTTTGTGTGCAATACTGTGGAATTTCTAGAATTTTTTGTTTTGGAAAACCAAATGTATTTACTAAAAAAAATCGTCGATGAAAAGTTTTTTTTTAAACAAATAAATTCAAATTAAAATATCAAAAAAGATTTTATCAATATGACAATACAGTTTAATCAAACTTTTATCAAGATTTCTAATTTTATTTTAGGATTTATGGTAAAGGCAGAATAATTAATTTTATTACACAGTGGAAGTGAAAATTTTGCTTAAAGGCACTAAGACCGATACTGGCCAGGACTACAGTATTGTTCGTAAGAGTCATTGCAGCCTTGGAAAGCAAAAGGGTAAATGAAGGAGTAGGTGAGGATTTTGGACAGTAAAAATCTGACCCTTCTTCTCATTCAACCCATACCAGGAGAAGTAAGTTGATGATTTTCTAACCTCACAAAGAAAAAATGCTAACTATTCCATTTACCAAGCTAATAGTTGCAGTTCCAAGCCAAATATTCGTACCACACATTTATAAACGCAAAACTGGAATTCATGAATCAACCAAACATTCTCGAAAAGCAAATACATAAACCTACGTAAAACTACAAACTAGTTTGATCCTTAACACAAAACAGAAATGATGGTATTACCTACTACTAACAGTAAACATAATGTACATCACGTTTTACTGCTACCGGATATGTTTAGTTAGGCATCAATCATATCTCTCATGACAAATTAACTTATGAGTAAATTATGCTCGTATTACGTTTAGCAGCAACTTGTATGTATATATCTATTCAAATCATATTCATCATTATCATATTAGCCGAAAGACGTCCACTGTTGGACATAGGCCTCCCAGGAGTCACAAGTATCACCACAACGACCAGTACTGGGTGTCTCACATTCATCGAATTCCCGTGACACTCGCCAGATCATTGGTTCACCTTGTATGACTTATCAGCGGCTTACTAACGCGGCGTCTTTCAGTACTGTGACGACCACGAAGGTCACATATTAGTTGAAGTAGAAACTTCATTGTAATGGACCTTTTAAGGCTTATGGTATTAAGAATATAGATTGGAATATGACGGAAGTTGTCAACAGTGAAAAAATATTAATTTAATTTAATATATAAAAGATGTATTCAAGACTTCGTACAATATAAATAGTCAAGTCGAAGTTTAAAGCCTTTCATTAGCGTCTCCCCCCGTCACAGTACGCAGTCGTAATTCAAGAATCAAGGGGTAGCTCGCTGTCCGACCGTTCGGTAACTGTCAGGACTAAGCCCAAGTCGTCGACGGCGCGCAAAGAGTTGTCAGCAGCAGCAGGGGCCCAGCCGGGTCGAAGCCTACTGGGGCCAGGGTAATCTGAAAGGGAAGCTTGGTCCCGGTACGAAAGGCAAGAAGAAACAGGATAGGTTGTTTAGTCAGTAAAAGTTTGACACTATCTCCCGCTCCGCCTAAGGGCGGGGGATGTCATTTGGATGATTTTTACCCACCAAAAAAACCTACATGATTTTTTTCTATTTTTAAGAGCATACTTCCGAAGTGGTTCAATTGCCTCTAAGTCAGGATTTGATAATGGAATCCCAGGAAAATCAAGGAAACCCCCAAATTTTAAAGACATGTAGGTACCTACCTAGCTGTTTCATATGTTTTTTTATAATATTCGTATACTTGCTGTTTAGTCATCATATAATGGTATTGCTGAGCTGATTATGGAAGGTACAATTCCTTAAAAGTGAAACACAAAATTGTCTTTGTAATAAACTATAACTGACATAAAAAATGACAGTAGCGACAAGAAACATGCAACCGAGATATTTATAATACATAACATGATTAAAAAGAGTGTCCATGGAGTTTCTTGCACATTCATCTCTATAGTGATCTTTTTTTCTTAGGTGGGAAGTCATCTGATGACATCCTCCGCTATTGGGCGGAGCGGGACATAGTTTCAGACTTTTGCTGACTAAAAACCCACTTCAATTCCTTCGTTGCCTTTCGTATCGGGACCGAATCTTCCTTTCAGAAACAAATCCTTGACTCCAGTAGGCTTCAACCCTGCTGGGCCCCTACGGTTTGCTGACAACTCCTTGAGGCGCGCGTGAAACAATACGCGCCGTAGACATTTTGGACTCGATCTGGATAGTTACCGGACGATCGGACAGCGAGCTATCCATTGTTCGCCGTCCGCTAGCCCGCGCCTATCTCTATAGTGATCTGCTCTTTGGAATGTGTGATTGTCACTTTTTTTTTATAATAGATAGGCTCCCGTTTGACCACAAACTCACTTTTTTTTGACTGACTGACTTCTTCACAATTCAAGAGTGCCTGTAAATGGTTTATTTGGAATAAATGCTTTGATTTTTAAACAAACTAAAATATGCGGATGTTCGGTGTCAAAAAATTTAGAAATAAAACCAGAAACTGCTCTATTCTTCAAGAAACAGGATTGTTTCCTAGTTTGGAAGACAGTAGTTTTATTTATGAACGATCCAACAAAAGCACCGTAAAAAGATTGACGTTCTTGAGTTGTGGTGTTTTCTGAAGATAAAATGAACTGCTCACCACACTATCGTTTCAGTTCTGATAAAGCTTCACATCAAAGACTTTTATTGATCGTGAAAGTGTAAATCTCTAAAATGTTTGGACTTAATCATCCGCAACGAAAGCTCTTTGGAACATTCAGAAGTACAAGAAAGAGTAGATTGACAATGTTCTCGCGTTCGTTCACCCATCTGATGGACAGACCATTGAATTATCTTCTAAATGTTTCCTGGGCCTCAAGTCTGCTATTACAATAGTGTCAGAATGGTCTATCATTGATGTCATAATTGTCGATTTTGACAAGTTTGGTAATCTACTAATATAATGGCGTCATTATGACTTTCCAATGGTCAACCACTGACACTCCGTTAAAATAAGTGGCATAGAATAGTAATCTCGTACATATTTGATGTCTGTGGTAATCTGCTAAAACTTTGACAGTTTATTTGATCAGTGTTTTACCATTAGAAAGTTATTGTGCAGTTATTGGTTTCAATATGCTCGATATTATTATTATATAAATTGTGAAACTGCAGTATGCTGTATTTTAAATGACTGATTTAATTTTAATTGTAATGACTGATTAATACATAGGTATAGAATATTATATAATAATGTTTATTGAGTAGTTTGATTTACATAAATATTTCTACAATAAGGGCTTAACCAGTAGAGGTAAAGTTACAAAAATTGCGTTCTACCTGAACTAGGTATATATAAACGTGTATCTCAGGTAACTTATTTAAGTGCTTAAATGTTAATAATATATAAACTAAAATTTATTAAACAAAAAGTAAATAACATATGAACAATATTATATAGTCTAATACTGACGAATGCTTTGCTTAATCATCAAATCTGCATCACTGCAAGACATTATTGCGACACAACACTCCATTTTTTTTTTTTGCGAAGTATCGGTTATATAAATTAGGTCGATTAGCACAAACAGTAAAATTATAAAATAATTAGGTACAATATAATTATTATATAATATTCTCTTACGTACGATGTCTACATCTCTTTTTTTTCAGCTTTATAATATTACTAGCTTCTGACAGCGGTCTCACCCGTGTGAAAGTTGGTTTTTCCATACAAACTTTGGACTTCCGTTTCAATTCTTTAGAGAGTTTACTTTAGAAAATGTTCGCCTACTTTATAAAAAGAAGGTTTGTGCATTTCACGTTCCTAGTCTTAGTATTTCTGGCTGTGCCTGGATATGTCAGTCAGTTAGTATGTCCTTTTATAAATAGATGTACATAAGGTACTATGATACTCGTAATTATATTGTTAGTCATTTTATTTTTCATTGTAAACTGACAATTTAAACATCACACATTGCATTCAAACCCAGGCCTGAACTCTTCGACCCACATAAAAATCAAATATTTTAACTTACAATGCACCTTTATTAATAAATCCGATATACCCACCATTAAAGTGTATTCGGAACATTTATTAAACTTCACCAAAGCTTCATATTATATTACTTTAGTCCAAACACTGCAGACAATAAAACTCCATGGGAGATTTTTTCTCATAATAATCTCTTTATCAAAAGAACCATAACACCGTGACGTGCTTTTGTACAATCACATTCTCAATAATCAACCTTATTCTTAAAGGTATAAAGCGCAAAGTCTAAAGGCGATTTATTCAAAATTATCATAATTTCATAACTAGGGGGTGAACAGATTTCTAATAACATATTTTGATTTTTTTATTTTCCCTCTTTGAAAAGATATTTCGCATTAATGGGTGGGATAAGACCCGTCTGATTATGACCACGACTTTTGTTCGGTACCCTATTGTAATAACGTGATGTTTGAGAGTGGTCGTTAATACAGTGGGGAAGTTTCCGGTTACTATTGGGGTATCTAGGAAAAAAAAACTGGTATTTCGTACTTATACCTAAAGATTAGTTGAAAAATGAAAGTAAAAATAATGGTGTTAACACACGCTTGAACTTGGTACGGCAGATTTGTTTCGTCTGTGCTAAGGTCGACTTTGACTCACCATGAGTTAATACACATTAGTATTAACATACGCTCGAACTTAGTACGACGGATTTGGTCTGTCCGTATCAAGAACAAGCGTGACTCAGCGAATATCAGTAGGTACTAATAAGTATTAACACACGCTAAAACTTAGTGCGACTGATTTGGGCCATCTGTACTAGGGGTGAGCTAATACTCATTAGTATTAACACTCGCTCGAACTCGACGGATTAAGTCAGTTTATATCAAGGTCGAGCGTGACTCAGCGTGAGTTAATACTCATTAGTAGTAACACACGCTTGAACTTAATACGACAGACCAAATCCGTCGTATCCACGTCGTCGGTCCATGTAAACCAGACCACGTACCTAACCGGAATAGAACGTATTTGGTACCTACACCAAAATAGATTTACAAAACATGTTTCAGCTATTTTCAACTTAAGCTGCATGTGCGAGTACCTACTTTGAAAATAGAATATTTGGCTTTAAAGAATATAAGAATAATCTCTCTTTTGCAAAGGTTCGTTGAGATAGCTGAGATATTATTTCGAGTGGTCATACTTTTTGTTGAATTTTTAAATTAAATCATTGTTGTTTTCTTTTTTGTAGAATAAAAACTATCATGGCATTATAAATTATAATTGATATTATTTAATATTATTATAACTTAATTTTACTTCACGTACTGCCGTCGTCGAATATTGGCACCTTGTTCGACGATACCACTTTCCGCCTAGCTGTTGCCCTACGCCTTGGCGCTCCTTGTTGTTCTCCTCATCGCTGTCACTGTGGCGATGCTGTCAACAGCCTCGGTCACCACGGCCTGTCATGCAGTCGAAGCGCGGGACGCATAGCGCGGCACGCGAATATTAACGACATTATCCGACGAGCCCTTGTCACCGTCGGCGTTCCGGCTGTTTTGGAACCTCATGGCCTGGCACGCGACGATGGTAAGAGACCGGACGGTATGTCTTTATTTCCATGGAAATTGGGTAGACCTTTAGTGTGGGACGCTACCTGTGTCGACACTCTTGCGCCATCCCATCTTCCTAGTTCATCGTGCTGTGCTGGTGCTGCCGCTGCGGCTGCGGAGAACCTCAAGCGGCGGAAATATAACAACCTTGTCGGCAGTTATATTTTTGAGCCGTTTGGGGTTGAAACTCTTGGGCCGTGGGGTCCGAGTGCTCATAAACTTTATAAAGAACTGTCAAGACGCTTAGTTGACACTTCGCGTGACCCAAGGGCTGGTTTTTACCTCGGTCAGAGATTAAGCATTGCCATTCAACGTGGCAATGCCGCCAGCCTCTTGGGCACACTTCCAGTCGACAGCGATGCGGAGGAGTTTTATGACGCCATATTTTAGTAGGGAGTAGCCTTTAGTGTGTATAGTTAGGTTAAGCATACTTAAATATATATATTTTTTTTTTATATTTAAGTTTAATATGTATATATTTTCTTGTAATTAAATGAAACAATAAATACGTACAAGGAAACATTAATATTTAGAAAAATATTGATAGAAATACAAATACTATGTTACTGAAGTTCCCTTTCAGCAGATCTGCAAAAAGAGAAATTAAAAAGAAATAGAGACCAAAGTTTAAAAATAGGAAAAATTTTACGTTATTATAAATAGGTATATATGCATTTTATTATACTAGGTGCCTAGTCATAATGGTTCTTAACTACACTACACTTAATATAATAAAGAGGTAAAGTTTTTTTTTTTATTTCGTTGTTTGTAGGAGGTAATCTCTTTAAGTACTGTTCCGATTGCTAAAATTTTTGCACACCTACCACAACATCCACTGTTGGACATAGTCCTCCCCCAAGTATCGCCATAATTACCGGTCCTTGGCGTCTCACCTTCACCTGGTCATCGGTTTATCTTGTGGGAAGACTTAACGCTGCATCTTACAGTATTTGATCGCCACTCCAGAACCTTTTGTCTTCATCTACCATGTGACCTGAGAGCAATGTGCTCTACTCACTGGCGATTCTTCCACTACAAAGTAATAATTTCTAATCCAAAGGTTGACTGGTACAAAATGCCTCGTTCGTTCATATACCACTTCTATAGATACAAAAAGTTTAATTAAATAAGTAACATGATTAACTGGCGATAATGACGTACGTATTTTAGACTAAAGTTCCCATGACACAATAATGAAAGAAAGCTAGAGCAAACAAATAAAGTAAAATGAGGGGATTGGATAAAAGGGCTTCATAGGTAGAATCAAGAGGCTAAGTCATTGCTTTCAAGGGCCATTACGTGGCCCTTTCCCTTTTGTTGATTTTTATAGTATGATTGGGTATCACTGTGATAGGATTTTCTCAGTATTTTTGCCTATTTTACTGCACTATTCATTTGGTGTAAATAGTGTTGGTAGGGTGAAACAAGGAAGGGAAGAAAAACATATACTTTTACAATAGAAATATGTAATTCGACACAAGACAATTTTAACACCAGGCCTATTTACCCTACCACCGAAAAAGGAAACCTTGGTCCTGAATTTACTCATACTTATACACAGATAGTATCATAATAATTGTACATACATAATAATACACCAAATTACATGCAGCAAATTAGATCTATAATATTATTTATTGAATTCTGTGAATTGATATAATTATCAATAGGGCTAATAGCCCTCTGCCTCTCCCCTACATGTTGCTGTGCCCGACAGGGTCCATATTGATCTATAATATGAAAATTTTCAAAACCATACATATACGGATTGCAATAAAGTATTGAGTATTGAAACACAAAGGGCAAAGAAGGAACTTATGTTCCATTTTTGCTGATTTTATTTTCTCAAACAATAATAATGTTGAACTAAAACTTTATAATGGGTTTTAAAATGCAATATATTTTATTAGCACTATAGGATCTTCCGTCAAAGCTTTTGCATGAACGTGGTTTTTATTCAGTACTTCGTAAAAGACATTCCCCAGACACTATCCGCTTTAAAGCAAAAATACTTAGGAATTCTGATCACACAGAAAACAAGTAATTGCAAATAGCTCAGCTTAACTATACAGCAATGAAATTCTCCAGTGAAATGCTTAAGAAAACAATAAAATTTCCGCAAACTATCTTTCAAGAACACAATGGGATTCCGACTTTTCAAGTGCCAAACAATAAGTTCTTTGCGTGCAGTTCAGTAATAAAAGCTCTCGGAGTGCAAAGGACAATGCGTTTTAGAACAGAACACTTTTGTAGTTTGTTTGCAGTGACAGGTAACTAAGTTTCATTATGGAAGCTGAGATTGCATTTGATTTTAAGGAGTTCCTAGAAATTTTGGACTGAACGAATGAGATTCTTTTTTGTTTACAATAGCTTTGTGGGACTGTTGATATCCTAATATTTGGTACAACTGGGATTCCCGGTTAATGAAGTTAAATCAATGTTAGAAAAATACATAATATCTTAACCTTTCTAATACTGTAATTAGAGACACTATAGAAAGACAATGAGAGAGCGTTCGCTAGGGGTTTCATGAATTAAGTTTAAATTACAGGCAAAGAGAAAGTACACAATAAGATAAATATTAAAACTGTTACACATATTATGATTTAAATACATAATAACCAATCAAAATAAATAAACACACGAGCTCAAACAGTTCTTGACTCAACGTAATTCACACAGTAAATCTTTGCTCATTGTATCGAAATTAAAATAAATTAACAATTTTCAATGCTGTAGGTCTTCCCCCTCAAGTGAAACCCCTAAACCAATAACACAGTTACATTATAAATAAACACTTCAACAAAAAAGACCATACAAAAGAAAAAATACAAATAAATGAAGCCAGGTAAAACGCTAACAAAAGAGACTTACAATAAACACGGGCGCGCTAATACTCAACAACTATTAAAGGTTCATTGTTCTAATACACAATAAGTGTAGTTGGAAGGATCCTCATAAAACTGGCGTTAAGATCTTATTATAGAACACTTACTGGGACAAAAGGCTAGCCTCTTTACAGGGTATAATATACCTGTGTTGTTTATTGCAGTACTTGCGGAATTAGATGCGGAACTTGTGAATAAAATTAATTAACCTGAGCGTCTAGATGAAAACGCGTATAGAGAGGGTAGACGTGCATTGTATGATGCTAATAGTAAAATCAAGGCAATAGATGTGGAAATGAAGACAATTACGATTTGAATTAAGATACAGACTGCAAACGAAAATATAAATAATAATAATAAATGTTAATATTCCACAACTCTCACACAATGCCATCTAGTCCCAAGCTAAGCAGAGCTTCTATTATGAGTACTAGACAACTGATAAACATACTTATATATTTCTAAATACGTCATACATATAGTAGATAAATTACACCCAGACACAGTGCTCAACACACAAACATTTGTCCTGGGTAGTAATCGGACCCACAACTTCCGGAAAAATACTAATAATCACAATAGCAGTCTGGGCCACTAACCAACTTGCCCTTCAAATTATTTATCATTAGATTTTTTTCATTCAATTTCAACCGTCAGATCAGAATGTAAGTAAGCAAGAACATTGTATTGATTTTTCTATAGTATACATTAACTTCAAGTTTAGTTCAGCTCACATTTGGTCTAGTATTTCACTTGTCGGTACGTTATCTTGCTGAGAACGTCCGAAACTTCATTTGCTGGTTTGCGGTTTCCTATTGAGGTGTCGTCGGCTACAAGGGCCGTCAATTCCCTGACAGGATATGTGGTGAACTAATTGACACTTGCTATTTCTGTTGCAGTTTCCATGGCATGAAGCGTTATCTTAAGTGAACTGTTCACGATATTGTTCATTGTATTTTAAGAAAGAACTATTAAATTTTAATAGCTCCTTTTTCTTTAATAAATATTTTTTTTGTACACGTATATGAATACTATTTAAGTTCGACTTTTTATTAAATTTAATAGAATCTATCTAAATATGAAATTAAAATGCATAACACTAAATAGTTATACATTACTTAGTGTTGAAAGCTACGTCGCCGTCACTTTTAGAATATTTTAGAAGATTTTTTTTTTCAGCAATTTAGGAATTTTCAATTACATTTTTTTTAGATTCCATCCATGCTTTTAAAATGAAATTTTATACAAAAAAGAGTAAATAGAACCAAAATTAAAATAAGATAAGTTTACAGCTGACCTAAAACATAAAAGAGACGTTGCAACTACTTATATTACACCTTCAAATGCTACTGGACGTGACTTGGACATACATTTATCCTACTAAATTCGTACAAGAGAACAAATTCTACCTGTGCGTGACTACTTGACGCTCTGCTTGCTACGAAAGAGGAAATTTGGCGTAAGATTTCGGACATGGCTATATAAAGCCACTCATACGGTGTTAAAAGAGTTGGATAAGGATTCAAAATGGAACATTTAGTATGAATAGATTTGGTGTTTTGTATTCAAGTCGCTTGGGTGGTTAGGCCTCCCCCAAGTGTTGCCACAATGAACGATCCTGTGCGTCCCGCATCCATTGGATTATCATCAACCTTCACCAGGTCATCGGTTTACCTTGTAGGAGGCCTTCCAACGCGTTTTCCAGTACGCGGTCGTCACTTCAGAACCTTTCGGCCCCAACGGCTATCTGTTCCGCAAGGAATGTTCAAATCAAATCAAATCAAAAAATTTTATTTCACAGAGGCCTACAGGGGCACTTATAAAACGTCAGAAGCTAGTGCACAGTTCCAAATTGGTCGTTTCCTATGGAGAAGAATCGGCAAGAAACTCCATGGTTACTCTTTTAAAAAAAGTGGTTGGTTTTACAATATTGATAGATATTATGTAAGAACAGTTCCCTGCCCATTGCCACTTAAGTTTGTTGACTCTTCGTGCTATGTGGGCAACCTTTGTAAATGTTTCTACAAAATACAATAGACAAAATATATGCTTTGTAATATATCTACCACGTAACATGTCTAACTACTCAAAACGTTGTAAAGTTTTCCCAAAACGGATCGCTTCTGTGCTCTTCCAGTGATCCAGTACTTTCCGACGAAGCGTAACTAGAAACTACGGCCAGCTGCAACATTAAACAAATGCTTCCTTATAGTTATATTAGATTACTGTCGGAGTTCTGCTTTATAATTTTGATAATTTGGGAGATAAGGACTACAATCAAATTTAGCCAAAATATCTATTGTTTAGACGTGCTCGTACATGTAGATATATTGTATTAGATACACCTACCCTAAGTGTAAGTCTATATGCAGGGGTGTCATGTCAAGATATTTATTGAGAAGCAGATTATCCTGTAGAAATAATTACACTGTCAGTTAAAAATATCTTTTAAGCAACTGAGAGGTTTTATTTAATAGCCAGATCGTCAGTTTACTAAGTTCTATGGCTCTCTTAAAATATATTATTTACGTTCATTACAAAGACAGTTATATTACTGTGAACCAAGTTCTTTTAATATAACAGAAACAATATTATCGTCATCATCGTTATCATCATTCAGCTCAGTATTTAACGTCAATACTGAGCTGAATGATGATAACCATACTTTTTTTTATTGATATAAACTAGTGCTTGACTGCGATCCCACCTGATGGCAAGCAGTGATGCAATCTCTGATGGTGAGGCACACTAGTTTATTAAGAGCCTATTCACTCTAGCCTTAAAGACACCCAAATTATAATCGGACGGGAAGACCGCAGCTTAAGCTCATACTTGTAACATTCTTGCCGGTTCTGGTATTTACATAGTGTGTTTAAAATTATGAAACAAAATGCTTGAATAAAGACTGTAAAATACTCCCTGCATGACGTCACGTGCCAACCCTAAGGCGCCGTCATAAACGGATGAGTCACAAACGCCACCTGCCTTCAATAATGTTATTAAACAATCTATACGCCCGCCTGATAGCAAATATGGCATTATTTGATTAATCCTGTACGGAAAGGATATTGTATTGAATTTTTATTACGCTGTTTAGTCATATATATAGTAACGTTATTAAAGAAAGTGGTTGCGTAATTTGGCTAATTTAATTGGTTCATATTGGCTTCATCATTATTACTACACGCTGATATGTGTATATATTTAAATGGATATATATTATAAACAGTGGTTATGAGTTTTTACTCTCCTATTCCGGGGCACTATGTCATGTGGAGAGAATGGCCAAGTAGTTTACTCCTAGCTATATCGTTCTCTCCACATCTTGCCACAGACACTTACTGTGTGTTTTTATTTTTTATCCTTGTTTGTGTGTTACTAACACTAGTTATAAGGTATTTCACTAACAAAATGGACCATATTGTTTTCTTTTTTCACGCTTCGACTTAAAATTTAATTAAATCTCCAAAGATCTAAAGTTGATAGGTTTCTGATTGAAAAAAGACAGAAAGTTGGTGTTACTGGTCACATTGATGAGCCAGCGTAAATCACTGAACAAATTTTTGTCAAAAATGAAACCGTCGTCATCATTATTTTACTATTAAATAGATTACCATCATTCGTTTACTTTTATAATAGATCTATATATTTGATAACAATTATATTACTCTACGCTTGTCATTCTACCAAAGCGGAGAGTAAGCCGATGTCCAAAGGTATTCCTGCCAGGTATAAAATCTTACCGAAGAGCTCCGTGGCGCCTCAAGGGACATCATTAGTACCGGTAGTCGAAAGCATAGTCACTAATAAACCCCACTAATCATGTGGTTTCAAAGATATATTACCCACTATTTTCCCGGCAAACATTGGAACATGTTTCTCAGCTAATTTGCCGGTCAGCAGGCCTTAAGCATATATGAACTGATTTGTTTACTTAGGATCCAAGAAGAGCAACTTAATTATTCGAGCCGTGTTTCTTTTTACAGGCAGTAAATAAATCTGCGCTAAGATCTTGGTCGAGGATGATTTATATGACTTTGTGAGACGTGATCACTGATGCTTTTGAATTAAAAGGTAATGAAAGAATAATAAATGGTTTAAACGAATATCGTTTTACAAATAAAGTCCTAAATGTAACAGCTGAATTTATTACACACGCTCGCTATTAAACAATCCAAAGCTTTTAACAACCCAAAATTTTGGAAATTCGATAAAAATAGAGACCTTTCTGAACATAGAAAACAAATAAAGAATATTACTAAATCTGCTCGCAAAGAATTGACTATACTGTTTTAGGGAAAGGGTATTAAACATGTTATTTCGTCATCTTTAGAAAACCATATTAAATCCTCTTATCTGTCTGGAGTTCGCCCTAAATTATTTACATTACCTTAGCTGTCCATTACAGCCCCTTAACGCGTCCACTCCCCTCTAGTTTTGGGCATCCACGCCCCGCGTCGCTCAGCCCAGTTGTCATCTCGCACCCGATAAGGGAAGCACGTGCGTTCGCTCCCCTAGTGGCTTCAACTTTACGAATTCGTCGCTACGTTGTCCGATCCTGTTTTTTTTTTCCAGTATTTATTCAGTGGGTTTGTGTGAAGTGGTTTGAACGTGTTGGGATTTCCAGAGGTAAGATTTTTTTACTACTATGTGCTTGAATTTTGTTGATTTTTTTCCTTTGATGTATCGTGATTAAAGCCTTGCACGAATGTAATTTAGGTGTATCTATAATACCTTGGATAAATTTCAAAATACTTTTTTTTTTTAATGTTCCAGTGTGTATTTTATACATTTCATTTTTATTTGTAGTCCTACGTGAAGCTAAGTTTGTTTGTTACATTTTTTGCCTGACAAATTTTAGAAATATGTAGTTTTAATTTCTATTACCCACACTAATTTTGAATTTAGCGGCTACATTATCTTGGTAATTAATTTCATTAATTTATAATGACTGTCTATTTTTTTTTTTTTTTTAATTTTTTTCACTGTGGACAGTAATGGCTCTAATATTTTCGTTATAGTTTTTTTTTAAAGTATGTTTTGTAATAGTTCTTGAAACAAAACATTAAACAACATTAATTCATTAAACCCCAAGCAAACGCCGGCGTTCGCGCACCTATTGTCTTTCTATTGTGTCTGTGATTTTCACGATTGAAAGGTATAGTTCACGATTCCATAAATGTAATCGGCAATCTGGAGCACTCGAAACCTGAAGCTATATATCGGTCCATGTAAACACTCTACGAGTATATACCACTCCCATTATCTTGGCTGTTCATTCATCCTGCATCGGAACCAGTCACCAAGGCTATTCTTAGTCCTAAAGCTATTTCGGAACTACCTGTACCGTACTGTCTGTCCCGATGTCAATTCAATATTGGCTATAATAGTCCAGTTACAGAAGATTGCAATTTCCAGACCGAATATGATGATACCATTATAGTGGGACTCAAATAACTGACTTATTATGAGAGAAAATGGAATTTTCATTTTGCAGGATGAGAAAATTTGATCAGTAGACGAAATTAGATTGAAAAATGTAGTTGATTGGAAATTTAAAAGTGAGAATGGACAGATTGGAATATAAATTGTGACGCTTAAAATAAAGTGGCTGAAAGAGTTTTAAAAAAATATGGATGGTTAGCATATTTTTATAAAACCTGATAAAATCGTTTTGGACACAGTATCAATTCAGTCCATTCAATACAATGCTGGGCATAAGCTAATTGTCTTGTTTCAAGCTGCACCATAACAAGCTGACCGTTTTTTAAGTTCATACATTTTCACAGTTCAATGATCTTTGACGACAATGAGTAAGAGACATGGAGTAGTAGTGAGTCTAATTGAATCAAAAACGTTAACCGCATCATCGCTTACCATCACGTCAGATAGTAGTCAAGCGTGAGCCTTTAAATGATAAATAAAAATACAGACCCATCGATCATCCATGTTACTATTTTTAGAGTCTAATAACCAGTAAAATATTCAGAAATAACACCAAAAGTTAACTAAGTTATTTAGATAGAAAGCGACTTAATCAATCTACCAATTTATTTGCCGTAAAGTTACACTTAATCAAGCTTTGTCTCTAACGTTGATTCAATTTCAAAATGGATCTGGTAGCTCTTTACAAGTCCATTGTTCCATTCATTGACACAGGACACAGGATTATTTGTCAATCGATATTAATCCTGATTTATCTTGAACAATCGTGTATAACAAGCCATGTATTCATATTTCCAGATAAAATCTGTGTGACTGAGGGATTCATTCTTCATTTTATTATACATAGATGTGTTGTTTTACATCATGTCATTAATGTGCGTACAGCTAAGGAGTGGGTTTCCTTGCCGGAATATTTATTTCCTGATGGCTATAATCTATGGGTATTTAAGTCAAGAGTGAATAGGTTACTTCTGGACAAGCGTGCTCTCCCTTCCACCACATCTTCAGGTCATCTAACATTAGGTGAGGTAGTGGTCAAGTCAAGCGTAAGCCTATCAATAATAATAATAATAAAAAACATTATTTACTTATTGTATACCATCACACTAATATTGTATAGGCAAAAGATTGTGACCACAGAACGAAGAGTTTAGAAGAAATATGGCACGCTAGATATGACATAGATTACTTTTTATCCTTGGAGAAAACCTCCTTCCAGCAAGGATACCAACCCTTTAGACTATTCTCTACTTTTACTAGAATGAAATCGCTGACAGAAACTGTTATACATTAAAAAGAAGAAACTAAAACATAATGTACATAGAAGGCCATATCGTATTCCACAATCTTTTCTAAACATGTTATTAATGGGTAAACACGCAGTTTGGCCTTCTTACGTTTGATTTAAGGGCAATGTTGAAGGTATAACAGGCCGTTTACTCATCCTAGATATCAGGGCTGCAGTGACTCTTTTGAACAATCCTGTAGAAGTTATCGACCCATTAAATCTAAACTAGAAAACAGGACAGCGTGACGGCTGGAATAGCTTTGCTTTAAAAGCTCACCCAGGCAATCTTCTTCACAAAGACTCATAGTACTTTAATCTAATTGCAATCGTATTTTCACCAAAGAATTATTTAAAAGTCATTTATCTTTCTAAATAAAATAAAATAGGCCCGTGACAGTGTAACCAACGCAAACGGGGATTATTTTTGCATTAAATTATATTGGTAAAGATAAATCACAGAATAATTAAAAGAAGATAAATATAACGTTACCTTCTTTTGTGTAGGAGTTCTCAAGCAGCCTTTTTACTTATTCAGTCTTCATCTAAGATAATCTTCAAAGTCCTTCCCCATCGAATTGTATTATGTTGTTGCTTTCTGTAATTTCTTGTTATTAGTTTGAAATTGCTTGAACCGTAAGAAAAGTAAATACATTTTCAAAGATTCACGAAGTTTCAGACTGTCTGAAGATGAATACATATTATAATAGTGCTTCGACAGACCTGATCCAATATAAGATACACAAAGACGTAATGGCGCTGAAAAAAAATGTCAATTACTTCCATTCACTGGCTGAAATTGGTCACATCGCGAATTTCTTTACAAAAAAAAAATGTAAAGACAGGCTCTTTACGTGTAATATTCCGGCGTTTAATAAATGGCGGAAGAAATACGGCGGAGAGGTATTTCGAGAGATTTTTTTAAAGGATTTTCATTGTGAGTGGTCGTCCACAAAGACGGGGAAGCTCAACACCAATTAGTGTCACTCGTTTATTAGTTCGCGAGGCTTCTGGGAGGCGGTAAACCCCGAGGTGTGGTCCGAGGGACGCGCGGTGCTGCGGTGCGAAGCGATCCGTTTGTGCTTTTATTTGCATTTCTTTGTTTGTGTTTGTTAGGGAGATGCCTTGTTTATTAGTGGCTTTGTAGTTTGGTTGTATTTGTGCTGTATAGATAGGTACTCAGTATAAATGCATTGCTTCTGACCAGACCTTACTTTATTTATTGAAATATACATAATATAATGTACATATACGGGTCTGTTGGGGAAAGCAGTGATGGCCGAGTGGTAACGGCCCCAACTTACGAGTGGGTGGCTGGGTTAGAGGCGTAAAATTTTGTGTAACTTATTTCATCGCCACTGCTCCCAAAATGGTGAAGATTAACATCGTGAGGAAACCGGCATGTCCTGGAATCAGAAATTAAAGACATCTGTATGTATCATGTAACTCATTAATAAGTGTATCTATGAACATTTGATCTCTTTAATGTCATTGGTATCCCCAGCCTTTAGTGATCTGAAATAATTCTAATCACGTTTCAAACGCCAATTGTAATCGCTGTAAGCCTATGCCTCTTGTACCAGATTGGTTTCTGGACCATTTTGCACACTAAACCTTGCGTAAATAGACGTTACAAGAGCGGTATCTAATGAGGGCCATATTTTTCAACTGTGCAATATTAGAGTAGCTGATATTTTAATCTGAATTGATTACTGTATTTATTTCAAACGATCTGTTTTAATTTAAATGCTGATTAAAACGTTTCAAGCGGTTGTCATGAAATTCGAATGGATTGATATGCGTCGAGGTTTCTCAAAATCAATCTATCCGTCTTGCCTTTCCCCAATTATGTTGGTGTCGGTTTCTAGTCTATCCAGAAGCAGCTGAATATCAGTATTTCACGTAGAACCACTGCCTATCTGACCTCCACAATCTAGTGATTGGGTAAGACGATACCTCAGTATCTCAAAAAAAAAGTCTACGACCAGTACGTGTTACTATTAATGACATATGGCTCTGAAACATAATGGCTCATAATAGGTTTCATAAGAAGGCTTAAAGCCACCCAAAGGGCAATGGAAAGGGCTTGGAGTTTCCTTGCGTGATCGCGTCCAACGTTACCGACATAACTCGAAGAATCATCAAAAGTAAGTGGTAATGGACAAGGCACAGTGCTCGCAGAAAAGATGGCCGATAGGGCTGAAAGGTTGTAGTGGTGAAGATGCAACGTTGGCAGGTCTCTCACAAGGTGGACCAATCGCGGGAATCAGATCGATGCAAGACGCACGTTTGTTGTGGCGACACTTGGGGATGCCTATGCCCAGCAGTGGACATCTTTGATGATGATAATGACGATACCTCTTGATAATACCGGTGTCCGCGTTTCTAGTTTCTGACCATCTGTGACGACTGTCAAAGATCCATTCATGGCAGTTGGGACCAACAGCTAAACATGTTATCCAAGTTACGGAGGAATTTCGGATAGCTATCGATGTTAATATTGTCATACATCCCCAGATATACCTCGCCGTACGTTACTTACCCTAGGAGATCAACCTTTGTGAATATTATTATTTTAATCACGAGCTACTCACGATGTCACGTGATCAAACCCTTATATTTTGCTATTCGACAGTTCTTACCACTAATAGTATTTCACTTTATCCAGAGCCTCTAAACATATTTTAGTTTAATAATAATAATTAATATTCCACAACTTCCACACAACGCTATCCAGTCCTAAACTACAGAGCTAGACAACTGATGATGAGAAATTTTCTAAAATATACATAATAGATAAATATACACCTAAACACAGAACAAATAATCGTGTTCAACACACAAACATTTATCTTGGGTAAGAATCAAACCCTCCGGTTGCTATGGTCAGGGCCATTGACTACTACAGCAACATGCCAGTCAAAGTTGAATTTGTGTTACATCATTCTGTTGTGTATTTAGGAGCTAGAAAAATATTATTATAAAACTATACTCCTAAAAAATGTTGCATTTTAACCACTTTTTTTTACTTTCAATGCCATCCTTATGGCTATGGAACAGAAGGCAAAATCGATTGAACGGACACTGAAAATTGTTTATTTAAATGTCTAATATTATTGTGAATGGAGTACAGGATCACTGAATGCAGCCAATACTGATAATTTGTTACTTAAAAATGTAAAACCCAACTGGGCTCAATTCAAAACAAAGATCTTTCTCAAAACACAGAAACCTAGACTCAATTAATTATTTCCTCTGTTTCACGACTGTTGTGACTTGGAACATGTATTGTGTCTTTATTACGCCATTTGCCATCCTAGCTTTCAGAAATAAAACTGACAAACAGCACATAAAACAAAGACTGGAAGCTTCAATCGAGTTCCGTCTATACTCTGATGAAGACCGTCACTACAACTATAGGGCCATAAAAACACAATTCGGAGTAACGACTTTAAAGCTAAAGGAATAAAGACCAAAGTCCTTTGTTTTAATGCGGCTGTCAAATTTCCTTTACAGTGTTGAATTATTTCTCTATACGAGATTTCATGTCTTGATGACGGATGGCCTGAGAACTGAGACATGTTTCAAAACTTTGTACTGTAATATACAAGTAATAACATAGTGTATTTTACACAGATACAACACAATCTACGACAGATTGAAATTGGAATTCTCAATTTGAAAACGTTCCTTAATTGATTTTAAATTAAATTTCAAATAGTTTTTAAATTTATAGAACAAAAGTAAAATAAAACCGTTATAAATTTTTAAACTGCTATTAGTTCGCATCGCTTTATTCCAATCAAAGACGCGGTTTACCGTAAAATTTCAATACTATGACTATGTCTACATAACGATTTTGAATATATTATGTTAAATCAAGCTTTTAAAGGAGACCTTAAATATTTCAATAATAACTGGTGGCAGGTACAATTTGAAAATTGCTGTTTGAAGTATTATAATTAATTCTGATCGGCTAAAAGTTTTAGAACCGTCGTCTATTGATTTTTCAAAACTAAAATAATTCTTCAGAAAGTTTGCCATTGTACAATGAATCGAACTTGCTAAGCAAAAGTTTGTTGAAGCTGTTATAAGTTTTCTATTGCTCGTTAAAGCAGCGTGTTGATAAAGCCGTTTTAGTACACTTTAACGTTATTTAATAAATTCGAAACAAAAAGAAAATTATGTTAGAAGTTTAGTTCTTGCTTTATTAAAATTTAACAAGATGCTGAAGGGGTGATAAAATCTACTACATATTGAAGACATTAATGATTGCACCACACTATAAAGAATTTGTACGAAATTTTCTATGAATGTCTATGTATGATAGTTATTCCTTTACGCTCATTCATAGATCATTTCCTGGAATAGAACATAAGGTTTTAAATCTGGGAAAAGTACATGTTCACTTAGGTGTGATATTTTATTTTATTTTCACGTGGGTGAAGCCTCAGGCACGAGTTAGTATTGTCACAGATATTACAGTACAGTAATTTTTAAAATTATTCTTATTATTTGTTTTACAGTTGATATAATATTTATCGTTGAGTATGAAAGGTTATTGATATCCTTTTGCCCGTTTACGCGTATTATTATTACGACATTGCACGTTTTACGACACGTGGGGGAGGCCTATGTCCAGCAATGGGCGTCTTTTGGTTGGAATGATGATGATGAGGAAGCAGTGAGCATGCGTGATACAGAAGTAAAATTTTATGAGGTTTTATAAGCGACATCAATTTTTGATTAAATCTTTGCAAATTTTCAGTTTCAGAACTGTGTCCAATGAAAAGGTCTTGTGTGTTCAATATTCTAATAAAACATTTTCCTCTTAGTCGTACATGATTGTATGCGGCTTTTGTGAAACTTCTTTCTCCATCTCGCTCTATTTGTGGCAATGCGTGTATATTCAATTAGGGAACACTTCGAAGATTATTTAATGTGATATGTCCATCTGGTATGCAATCGGCTTCGAGAACGTTGACTCTTTACTCTTTCCTGTACCACTAAACGTTTCAAAGATAGGATTATATGTCCAAACCATAATATGTAAACCAGGCATACATGCTTCAGTCGGTAACGTGCTTTACTTGCAAGCATACATGCTTCAGTCGGTAACGTGCCTTATTTGCAAGCATACATGCTTCAGTCGGTAACGTGCCTTACTTGCAAAACTAAGACTTGAATTTAAAATTTGGTGCTTAATTGAGCCGATCTGGTTAGTTTATAACTATGACAGCATTGTAAACTCTAAAATTGAAATTTAACTTGCGTTGTTTAGTTTATATATGTAATTTTAAATGCGTTTCTTAATCTTACAAGTTGAACATGTACACCTGGTTTACTCTAAAACTTAAAAAACTAGTAAACTGATACTACACGGGTGTAAATAGAATACAATTTTAAGATACACTTCAAATTTCATAACGTTGTATCTAACGTTATTTAAAAGATCCACAGTTTTTATCTCTTTAATCGCTCAAGCTTTAATTGTCTTAAGTATCAACTCGTCTATTTCAACACTTACTTAATTCACTTAATGAGACTTAGTAAGTCATTCGTCAAAGTTAACTTGCTCTAACTTTGCGCCACTCATCAGATAAAGCTAGTTCATTGTGTAGAGAATTTAAAATTATTATTGTACTTAGTTATTTCACTAAGAAAATTGCCGACGGTTTGGTGTTTGTGAATTAGAAGCTCGGAATTGTAATAAATATGAAGAGTAAGAGTAAGAGAATACTGAGATAAATGCTATTTACACATTTTATTTTTATATTATTATTATTAAATAGTGGCTTTTGCCCACGGCTTCGTTCGCGTACATTAAATATAACATATATTATGTCACTCAGGAATAAAGCAGCTTTCCATCGGTGAAAAAAAATTTAGAAATCGGACCAGTACTTTCAGAGATTACCTCCTACAAACATAAAAACAAACTCTACTTCTTTATAGTATTAGAGTAGATTTTTTTTTTCGGTCTGCTACGCTCTTTTCGCTGTAATTCATATTACACATCTCAAACATCGACAACCATATCAGACAAGTCAAAATACTAGTCACTTTTTCATTTTAAATTGTGTGGTTCTCGCGACTGTTTCCAAATAAATATTTTATCTTTCTTTTCTTTATCTATCACTTGATACAATTCTGTTATAAAATTATCGATATAAATAATGTAATGACAACATTTTTATATGATATTCTAAGGCAATAAATATTTCCAGTCCAACACACAAGCTACCAAATTCCCTGATCATAACAACGTCAAAAATGCAATATATCAAAATATCAATGCATTTTTATAAAATGTAAATCCTTTACACTATTTTACCTATGCATATGCTAGTATAAAACTGATACGTGGCATCCCAAATGACTGTATTTCAGAGGCTATAAAAAGCATTAGATTTTATTCCTCCTGATATAGAATAAAATTTAAAGTTATCTATAAATGCTGATACAATGCTCGTAGCTGAGCCCAGAAAGTTATTGGGGTACGTGGGGTTTAGCTGGATAAAACTATACAAAACATTATTACTAACTTTATAATATACATAGTTTTGAACAAATTAATATTATGAATTTTTTAAGTTCAATTGAGTTATTAAATTGTGATAATGAATATTAGACATAATTATTCTTATTATAACTAACCCGTATTGTCCCAATGCTAGGCAAATGCCTCCCTCCATTATTTCCAAAGATCCCGATTCCTCGCTCGTTATCATTCCAATTCTCAAAAAAGACATCCAGGTTGTCCTGCCATCTTCTTCGTGATCTGCAGCAAACCCGCGTCACTGTGTACAAGCCATCAAATTCTGTATTTTATGGGCCTACAGCTGATAGATATTGAATCATTTATTTATTTTATAATTTATGTACACAGGCATAGGCAGAAGAAAATCATCATCATAAAAGTTTGTACAAAGGTACCTTTTCTCAATAGAATTCTCTCCCTGTTTTTTTATTATTATTAAATAAGCACTAAATTAGCAGAATAAGTAAGGTATACCAGCGTTAAAAGTTTCTCTAGTTCCCAATAAAACGGCTTTCTCTAAAATAGTTCGGACTTGACCAAACCGGGCCAATTCATAAGCCGGGCCTAGTCGTAAATTTGCCTAAAGGCGGTTTCCATTCTGCACCCATACGAATAGCCCCGTGTTGCTGACAGGAACTTACCGAGACGTTGCCGCTCTCATACCGTACCCATTTATAAACACCACCTTTATTTTTTTGGGTTTTCCTGGAGAAAGGATTGTAGTTTAGATGGAAATGATGCTCAATGCTCTGTTGTCACAAAGCGTCTTTTCGAGAGCATTACTCATTCATATCAATGCGAGTATTGTTCGTTGAGAGTAAAATTGCATTTCGTTTGATTGAGTCTTTTCAATCCCTCAATAGTTTGACTTTGTACTTGCTCTTTGTTTATTGCAATTCTAGTGATTGGTCATGCCTTACCTTTTTTACGTCAATGACTATGCGAGACTTATTTTATTAAAGATCATCATCAAAAATCTCTTTTTATATACAAAATAGTTTTTAGTTAATACAAAACCTGAATATACTCGTAATTTGTTCAGAATCAGTAACTGAATAGATCCCAATAGTTTTTACAGCATGTTTTATTTTGTCCCATAAATATTAACCCTTTGTGTGTCTGGAACGTGGATCCACGCGAGACACAATAACTTTTTAATTGTGTCTCTAATTACGGCATACGAAAATGTCACAAGTTGGACACCACCGACACTAAGCAACACACAGGTCACGGCAGGTCATAGCGGGAACTAAGCGCCAGCAAACAGCTGGATGCAAGTGCAAAACTACTCCTTAATTGCCTGGATGGCTCACTGACTATGTATTTTTACTGATATAACAAGCTTATAACTTAGTGATTTTCATGATACAGCTATGAAAATTTGTACATAGATTACATAAAAATAGTAGTTTTGGGTTTTGCAATTTTATACTAAACTAATGTTGTATATAATAGCAGGTCATTATTAGGAATAAAAATGAGTAAAAACAGCCTCCAAATTTAACTTTGGCTATAACTTTTACTGCACAAATAACTATTTCACCGCCTAGTGACAGCTCATCTCCTAGTTGTTTTATAACACTTGGTGATAAAAGATGTCGTTTCGTAATCTATACAGCTACTTGGGGAGGTCAAGGTTACGGCTCTATCTCCTTGATTACGTAATCAACTGTTATGGCCTATTTTACTGTTATGTAATGAGTACGGACGTGGAGTAATTTTCAAGTTGGTCTTAAATGTAAGTGCGATATACAATTCAGGATAAAACTAATATTCTCGCTCTGAATTATGGCGTCTGGCTTTATCATCTAGATCTGAAGCCATTTCAATATGATCCATCATCGTCGTTTTAACTGATATTAAATTACGGATTGTGATAATACAATTTTGGTCTAAAACATGCTGGTTGCTAAGAAAATAATCTCTCTGTCCTCATCGTATTGATTGGTTTCAGCTTTTCTTGCAAACCTATCTAAATATGTGACACTCGTCTCGAAAAAAATACGACAAAAGATACCTTTAGAGTTCTCGTTACACAATTACTTTACAGAACCGCACTGTCTGCCTAAAAAAGAAAAAAAAAATTGAATAAAACCCAAAGAATTCTACCCGCAGGTAAAATTCTATGCCTATACAGGTAAACGTGCCTAGTGATAAATTTGAAGGATTTTGTTAGAAAAAATCTCTTAAGGGTTGTTTGAAAAAGGTGCTGGCACAAATAAATACGCAGGTAGTAGAGGTGCTGATAATTTGTGCGAATGCACAGTGGGATTTACAGAGTTTTTGTTGAGACATTCTTTCTTTCTTTTTTCTTATGCATTTGATTATCTGCTATCGTTTTGGTGGTGTAACTGAGGTGGATAAAATATTATGTCTACAGTCTATTCCATAATATCGTTTGGTCTAGGGGATTTATGGGTTTAATTTCTATGCACCCACTTAAAATAGCTTGCAGACGGCGGGCAATGGGTAGCTCGCTGTCCGACCGTTCGGTAACTGTCCGGACCGAGTCCAAGTCGTCGACGGCACGCACTGTTCCCGCGCGCCTCAAGGAGTTATCTGCTGCAACAGGAGCCCAGCCGGGCCGAAGCCTACTGGGGCCAGGGTTCTCCGAAAGGGAAGTTCGGTCCCGGGACGAAAGGCAAGAAGGAATGGGGTGGGTTTTTTAGACAGTAAGAGTCTGACACTATCTCCCGCTCCACCCAAAGGCAGGGGATGTCATTTGGATGATTTTTACCCACCAACAAAAACCCACTTGCAATACATAATGGTCTCTAAAAACAGTTTCGCACTCAAAAGGATTAAAGATTCACTCAATTTCACAAACGTAATCATGAATTTATATCGCACGAAACAGAAATAAAAGATTTCAACAAACTCTTATAAAAATCTTCATTTGTATTACATTCTAATCCTTAAAAGATCCTATTATCAGGATACGTTTCGATTCCCTCGGTATCAGCTCAGAATTGGCGTAGAGGATATTGTTCTTAAAGGATTAATGTACTCTATAAGGTTAAGACGATTTCCATCTAAGTAGAAAAAGATAAGGCTTACCATGTACTTGAGAGAATTTCGAGTATTCCCGGTATTTTCCCGATGTCAGTGTTTGAGTATTTTCGGGCATTTACGTAATGTCACTGAATCCTCTTAATTGAATTTAGGCTGTGATTTCTCTGCGTGAATGTTTTGTATTCGTGTAACATTTATTTGTGCTATCATTGTTGTATTACGTTAAAAATAAATTATATGTTAATGTTTTAATTGCTTGAATTGCAACTTCTACCCATCAAAAATACCAAAAGATACAAAAACAATACAAAGTTAGACCTAAAAATTTATTGCAATGTTGTAGCATTAATAAAATCATAGTAACCATTCGAGCCTGAACAAAATGTAAAATATTACAACCCAACCAATAAAATCCCGAATGAATTAGTCATTGACCATAAACAGGCTATAATATAATCGCCAATAATTTCACAGAAAGGGTGCCTTGGAAAGCCGAAAAGACGTTATATTTTATCAAAACAAATTCTACGATAAAAAATCACGCGCGAATGTTCGGACGCTCGCCTAATGGAACTAAAGCTTAACATTAAGTAAGCACGTAGCTCCCTCGTATTATTTTAATGTCGCATTTTGCGAGCGTGACAAAGATCAAAGCAGTGATTTTACACACTTGTCTCCTGAAATTATGTGAGAAATTTCGTAACAAACATTTTCTTTTGCAATGTTTTCTGTTTCATTAGTTTTTATTAGTTTAGGGTTAATCTAATAATTTCGAGTAGATGCTTGGGGATTGAAATAAAACTAATTTTACGGATTATTTCGCTTTTATTGTTATAGGATTTCGTTTTTCTTATAGCTGTTTTGAAACTTGAAAGTCGTTTATGATAATGAGACAGCCATGATGTTTACTTAGATATATGTATATATTTCAATTTTTGTATGAAAATACTCTACAGGCTGACTTTTATATACTCCAACATTCAACCCCGTTTGCATAAAATGTAGTCTTCAATTACCAACAGTTATAAGCCTTCATACATTATGTTTACCTAATATATAATATAAAACTATTATATATAAGTAAAGACTCAAATCATCAGATTAATTGATATTAAGTACCTATCAAATCATCATCAAAATTCACATAAATACACCATTCATGTAACCAAAATGTAGGTACTTACAGTAGTGATCGCAAAATTCATTTTCATTCATTCGATCAAACCGTTGTTGGTTAATGTTTAGTTTCAATGATTCATATTCCAATGAATCGAATGCAACGCCTACACTATTAATTTACTATCGTCACTGACATAAATGTCTAAATCCGTAGCAGATGCAAGTTTCGAATATAACGTCCGAGGCTCGGTGTCAAATGTATTGATTTCATCTAAAATAACCTATTTCAATGCAGATGTTTTAAGACCTTACTTAACAGCTTTTAAGCGGACGCGAGAGCGGAAATTTTATTATGAAATAACATGAGTTTGTGAACTCTTGAACTTACTTCGCAGTCTTTGTGAAACATTAGTTTTAAAAGTACATTTATTATCTTGCAGCTTAGTTCTTTATTTCCTCTTAGAAAAAAAAAAACTGTCTAGCTGAAACAAAACAGCTAGAAGTATTAGAATAATAATAGATGATCGATCAATAACAGTGAATTCTGGCAATTATTTTATTTACTAATTCAAGATATCAGAAATTAAATAATTTTCAGTTTTGACATTTCATACAAAAAAATGGTAATTCTTGAAAATTTTATAAATCTATAATATTGGATCTCTACTATGGATATAATCAAATTCTACTCTCAGTGCATGTTTTGTCTATTTATGGATACGAGTAGATTCTATATTTTATGAATAATTATTAACAGTCGAAATAACTAACGCTCCGTCGTCGGAAAATTTACATTTGAATAATATTTGAAGTGTTTTCATTAAATGGTAACAGATTTTACCCGACGTATTTATTTAGATGATGTTATTATCATCATCAGTGCATAAAGTGTTATTGTAATAATTACGTGTTATATCTTCATTACATTTTCATAAAAGAAAACTTCATCAATAACTTAACTTCTTTATATTATATACTAAAAAGTTATTAAAAACCATTCCAAAACCAACCATAAAAAGCAGGAAAATATTTTAAAATCACCAAGCTATCTGCTTCTTTTTTTTACGCTAGCTGAATCTTCAAATGCTGCCTCTCGATTTGTGTGGCGTGTGGAGTGGGACCTATGCTGAATGTTGTCCTTTGCGGTACAGGCCCACAATTTTTTCAAACAATCTCACAGGTCAAGCATTCTACTGAAAATAAAATATAACTAGGATTGTTAGCTAAGTTACCTAAGAAATGTGTAATAATTTATATTAAACAAAATATTTTGGATTCGAAGTGAATAAAACTACTAAATGGTTCTATGAAAAAAAAAATGATTTGCCAAAGAGAGTTTCAAAGAATATTTTCAGTAAGTTAGTGTGTGTTGCACCATTTAACTATAACGATAACCAAACCATAACCAGCCGTGAAACGGCCGCCTATTGGTCAATTCGACGATTTGACAACTGTTAACGGCTTTGTTATCGTTATAGTTAAATGGTGCAACTCACCCTTAGTATTCACTTCTCTATTAGGTCTCAGGTTCAATAGTAATTGAGTTATCAGCAACAGCAGGGACCCAGCCGGGTCGAAGCCTACTGGGGACAGGGTTATCCGAAAGGGCGCTCGAGCCCCGGTATGAAGGCTAGAAGCAACGGGGTGGTCTTTTAGTCAGTAAGAGTCTGACACTATCTCCCGCTCCGCCCAAGAGCGGGGGATGTCATTGCATGATTTTTTCCCACCATCAAAATTAAGGTTCAATAGTAATTACCTACAGTCGAATACTAAATTGATTTATATATCTACTATTTATGACAAAATATTTAATAAAAGAAGCGTTTTCAGTGTCAACAATAATTATATTTGATAAAAGACAATAGCACTAAATTAGGAGATTCGCGTAGCGTTTTAACAGTAAGACAATTTCAAGCTCAAGCTAGCAAATCTTATTATACATGTTTAATGATCGTTCCTAATAATTTTAAGAACTCTCAATACTTCTGAATTCTTAAACATACTTTGAATCTTGTCAGATGTCGTTCCATTATTATTTGTGTCCATAGTAGATAAAAAAAACAGTACCCAATAATATTGACAAAAAAACCAAACGAAGTTTACAAAGACCGTTATTAGTTTTTAAGTGTATTATTGTTTTTGTCCTCAGTAAATATACTCCAGACATAAATCAAACAAACAAGACGACGTTATTAAAAAAAGAAAAGACAGTGTTCTCAAGAGAGTATAAATAAAATGAAAACAAGCAAACAGAGGTTTCAAAACGAAATGTTGGACTTCTAACAGTATCTTTTTACAACTTCACTCCAAATAGGTATTGCGCGCGCTATTCCGGACAGAATTAAATTTAAAAAAAGTTCCGATCGAGTGCGGTTCAGGCGATCGTGCCCTGGAAAGTGTTATGATTTAAAAAAATTCAATTTCTTTCAAATGTCAGAAAAGAATGTTGTTTTTTCACTGTTATGAAATACGGAATAATCGTAAGCAATAGTTTTTGTAAACAACTACATATAATATTAATTTTCATATTCAGTTCATTTTTCTATTTACCAGCTTACGCATTTTTTTTAACACTGAAAGGTTTAGGTTTTGCCCTTTGTTCTTTTCTATTATTTATTTTCTTTGTATTTTTACAGAGATTCATTATTAAAAAAATATACATTTAAGTAAAAAACTTTTATCTAAATATGGAGCCAAAAAAATCCTTTTTATCATTGTTACTTGTACAATATCTTAGTAGATCAAACAAAATTCTAAATACTTTCACATAAATATGACTCATTATAAATGTATAATTTAATAAGACCTAACATAATTCTTAGAATGAAGAAAATATTTTCAAGACAAAACTTTGTGAGCACAAGACAAAGGCGTTCACTTCTATAAAGCAGCTTTAAAAAGTAAAAGGCAAACATGATTCGCGAATCTTCGCACGATATTAAACTTTTTACAATAACAAAAGACTTAACTGCCGAACTTTAGCATCTCGATATAACAATCCCTTTAATTAAAGCGTCGCGAACGCGTCAAGGGATGCCCTTAAAATTTAAATCCCTAATAACCATTTGGAAAAAACAAAAAAGTCTGCACACAACGCTTTTTGTCCCTCTCATACTGATTACTAGCCTCATTCGCGTGAAAAAGAGAAAAGATTTTAATTAAACACGCTGATGAGCTAGTTTCGCGATGTGTAATTTTCTTTTGACGACAATGCTTTTGTGTTTTGTTAATTTATCTGGAGAAAATAGGTGTAATAAAAAATCTTGTAGCATATTGGAGTTTTGATGAGTTAGTTAAAATTCTTGTTTATAAAAAATCCACTTGAATTGTCATTTTTATCACTAATAAGCTTTAAACTTTGTTAATTTAAAAAAAATATCTAATTATGACTTTGAAAATGCTTCTTTTTAACTGAACATTTAAAAAGAATCCTAAATAAACAAAATGATACAAAACGTTGTGCTAACGGCAAACCATACGTTACAATCCATTTTTCCCCTCACCCATTACCATTGAATAGCATATTATCAAAGTAATTACGTCAAAAAAATGATAGTAAAAAGCTGAATTTACAGAGGGTGAACGTAGCATAAATGACTCAAAGTCACGTGACATGTTCCGGTGCGTTCATTACACGCCTCCCCACAAATTAGGCTGAGTGCAGGCGATACATCCGATACCCACTCCAACAAGTCAATGGGCGAATGAATTACGATCACTTTTGGTAATAAAGTAGGCAGCTAAATGCTGAGTCATTGTTTTAAAGCCTCCTGTTAAAGTGATTATGATAAATTTACAGCAGGCGCCTCCTGTAGCAGAGTACATATTTTATTTAGAGCTTATAATAAGAAACCACTTTTTCATAATTTGGCAGGAATTAATGCTCTCTTAGCTTTAAAAAAAAAAGAGCTTCGACAAAAATATAACTTACACGAAATTCAAAAAGTTCATCTTAATATTCTCAAAGCACCTCCCATGTCAAAAGTTTTATTAAAACAATTTAAAAAATGTTGTAACATTATTCCAGTCGGACTTTATGCTACAGAGCTTTCAAAGCAACTCTCTAATTCATTTTTTGTTTGTTCCAGGTTAGTGAAAAGGCAAGGGGGACATGGAGACCGTCGTCCAATATTTACTCCTAGCTTTGGCTCTGACTTCAGTGCAAATATCCTACACTGAAAGCCGTCTAAATGAAAAACGCAGGGATAAAACTGAAAGGAGGTTCCACGGGACGCAAGTAAAAGATAACATATGCGAGATAACCAACAGAGAATCTAAAGTACATTGCTATTGCGAAAGCACTGACGTAAAAACAGCTACCAGAGCCGACTGTTGGGTTTTCAACGGCGGTATTGATGAAACTGATCCAATATGGTCCACTTTCAACTCTCAGCCTTATTTGGAAAGGCTAACATTCAACGTTCGATCCGACGGAGCACTTAAGTTCATTCCATTCCACGTAATCCATCGCATGAAACGGCTACAAAAGCTCTTCATACACTATGCTACACTAAACAAAATTGAGAAAAGAACATTTTCAAACATAACCACACTGAAAGAAATAACTCTGATGAACAACAAAATAACCGAATTGGACTTCTCATCGTTCACAAATCTCCCGTCGCTCGTAAACCTAACTATAAAAGAGAATAAAGTAACAGAAGTGCAGAGGGACGTGTTCGTCGATTTGCCGAGTCTCAAATATCTGGATTTGTCTTTTAACAGTATCAATCTGGCGCACGACGGTTGTTTTGAACATCTGACCGTACTAAATGATCTGATACTGGAAGCTAATTCAATTACGGTGCTGACTAGAGATACATTCAGGGGCTTAGCTAATCTGACGAGATTGGATCTGCGGTCCAACAAGTTGTCAATGTTGGGCGATTTAACTTTCACGGAGCTGTGGAATCTTAACGAGCTACTTTTGGATAATAACGAATTGAAATTCCTATCTGAAAGGTCTTTTGATGGTCTCGCTCTGCTACAGAAATTATCTATGACAGGGAATAAATTGAAGTCTATTAATGAGGGGCTATTAGAAGGTGTGCGCGGTCTTGAATTATTGGATCTGAGGAACAATGAGTTAGAACATTTTACTTACGAGACAATAAAACCAATATTGGAAAATTTGAAAATGAAAAATGCTGTGTTGTATTTGAGCGGTGAGTTTTACCTTTATTTGTTTTGTATTTTTGTATAAAGTAAACCTAACAAGAGAAACAATATTAACGTATAAATTACTTGGTTTATAAAGCGTCAAGTTTCTATAATAATTACTATGATTCGACCTATCTAGACCTTACATACTAACCCTTCAATATTTCCTATGTTTTTATATTATTTTACGTTCTTCTCTACAATTACATACCCCCAATAACTTCGAAAAATACTATTTGGATTATGGCAAGAAATTCATATTCAATTCTATCACTGTCGATGGCATTGTTCAAGATAACGACATTATATTGCCATTATAATGATATTACGCGTCCATTTTTGTTGACAACATGTTATTTTCGAATAAATAGTTCGCATGTGCTCTTGGGAAGTTAAATAAGTATGTTTTACGCAAACAATGGGGAATCCCCTGCTGTATTTAATCCCCTTACTAAAGCACCCTCCACATTAAGGACAATTAATGAATGTAAAAGCACCCTTTATCGACTCAAATGTAGCAATAAGTCGATTTTTGTACAATGGCGTACTTTTATTAAAAACAAACATGTTTACGTTTACAATTTGATTAAACTGGCACGTGTAGCTAGATAATTAAGCGAATTATTAAAATATACTCGCGCAAAACGTGACTCACGTGTTTACTTTAGACATAAAATTAGAAAAATAAATTAAAATTATGTTTTATTGCTATCTATATATTTAAGTCACAGGTATATTATGACACATCTTTGAATGACTGTTGAAAACCACTTTTTTTAATAATAAGAGTCTAATACTTAGTAGGTACTGCCACTTAACAATGGTTATTAAAATCTTAGTGTGTGTGCTTAGACTGAGTCCAAAAAATAGTTGAGTCGTAGATGAAAATATGTATAGTACCTATAGAAAAATCTCATTAAAAACACAATTCAAATTACCGTGAATATGGCACCAAAATCTAAAATTTCCACGTAATGCCGTACCGCCAATTTAGACAGTATAAGCTGCCACAGATAATGTTGAAAAGGAGCTACATCTAAAACTAATGTATATGTCACATATTTAGATTTGACTATGGCGATTTTTTTTGTTTATTTATTAATTATCATTTTTAACTTTAATAAATTTTATTATACAAGACTATAGAAGACAGATAGTTGCATTGAATCAATATTTATTTTTTAACAACCCTTCCCCAACACACACAGGACTTGAATTTACTAGAGCGTATAATACTAACTGCATGATATAGTATAATATTACAACTTCTCAGTCACAAAAAATATTTTCGTTAAGTAAAGCATTTTCGGAGCTTGGAGCAATATTTGAATAATTCATAATGTTTCGGAATCTTAGTTTCTTCTGACATCTACGTTGGAAACGCTGTCTTCAATAAAAGAACTAATTACTAACGTAACATTTTCTTTTTTACAGGTAATAAACTCAGTTGCGACTGTCGTTTATCTTGGATACAAATTCTTAGAAATGAAACTAAGAGTGAACCTCTAAGAATGGCTTTAGATAGCGTCACATGTGTTATGAACATTGGTGGAACAGTTGAAAGTACTTCAAATGACGTGATCTCGGCCTTTAACGACCCCAAACCTTCAAAATCTGAACAGCTATATGAAATAGAAACAAATGCTGAAGTACTCCAACAAGATGCAAATGATGAAGAATTATATGAAGATACTAATCAATACAAATTCGAACCGACCGTACAATCAGTTGTTGCCAATCAACTCACAATAGTCAATATGCCTGCAGAAAGTTTGCCTTGTCCTCGCGAACTGGGTCGTAGTGGTGAAGACTCTTTAATGCTTTCATCAAAAGACGAAAACTATTGGCAATCGAGTACAAGCATACGGATTTTACCAAAATTGTACTTCGTATTGACGTTATTATCAATAAGTGTATTTTAATCAGTAAAAATTAATAGTAAATTTAATTACCTGTGTGATGCTGTGTATGATAGTAGTGCTGAAATTGACGATAAAGTTCAAGTGGCTAATAACACTAAATATTACACAAAAAAAAACCTCCTTGCTTATTCTAAAGAAGGTCGCGTAATGGTTATTATAGAACCGATTATCTTGTGTCTTTTGACAGCGATCTATCCTTTAATGATCTAATCCAATTATAGCTATGTATATTTTTCCTTTTGTAAAACAGATTAGACATCAAAAGATCAGTGTGGTTGATTTCCTCTGGATTTACTTTGAAAGTTATTGCGACTTGAATTTTACCGCACATTTCAGCACTAAGAGCTTATAATTTTATACTTCCGCCATTATGCTTGATTTTTAGATTTTAAGAGAAAAGACTGGTTTAGATATTTAATTAAGTTATTTCTTAGGAAGTGTAATTTAAATCCAGTGTTATAATAATATATCCAGTCTTACGGATTTTACTGTGGATCCATAATGTAAGTAAATATGTACTACGTTTGCAATCAAATGGTGGAATTAAATAAATTTCCGACTTATTAAACAGTAGAAATACTTAACGTAATGATTTTGTAAATGCCCAAACTATGTAGATTACCAAATTGTGTAGAAACTATTTTTTATATTCGATAAAAAGTAAGTCTTCAGAGGAAAGTGTACCCAAAAAGTTTTTGCTCATGTTAGAATATAAAACAAAGGTCAAAATAAATTGAACCAAACAACTTCTCAGAAATTATAGTAGATATACTTACGTGACTAAAAGTTTAAGAGATTTGCGGCTCGATCTTTTAAGCTTAAGGCTTTTAGATATAAACTTTGAATAAAAGTTTGAAAGAGACGTATTCGAAAAGCAAATAATGGAAAATAAATCATTTGAGTGCAAAGTTGAGGATAAAGATTATTTTATTGCCTTTTTAATTTAAGATTTTTCTATCGCTGATCTCCACTGTACAAATTCAATTAGTTATAGTGTTAAACAGAATTTTGTTAATATAGTTAATAACATATCAAATGAGTTCTTATGTACCTAATTTAATTAAACTTAAGGCCGCACAATTAATACAGGTCTTACCAGTGAATCTATGAATGCTACAGAATTACATGTTGATAATAAAAACAAAATAAAGATTACTAGTCGCAATCCCACAAGAATTTTCCATGTCGCAAGTGCTATTACAAACACAAATCATACGCTTGAACATCTGGACATGGAAGAAATATCTATTTGCTCAGATTTATGTGCGAATGCGGAAATCGAACCTTCAATGTATGTTTACACTTTAAATATTTGTCTACAAATAGCGACACATAAAACTATATAGTTATGTCCAGCTCAAGCTGATCTCGTTTTGCGTAGTTTCTGTACTAATGAAAGGTTAGTCTTGTACTAGATAGCTCGACTGCCACCGTGTGTATAATGCATTTATCAGACTTTTTTGTAAGTTTAGATTGTGAAAGAAATAAAAATGTATTATAGTAATCGTAATTCTTGTACATATAGAATGTAAGAATTTTGGTATTGTAACTAGATGATAAAATATTAATAAAAATTTTGAGATCATAAACTTTGATGTGATTTACTTTATTTTCGCTGATTTACCCGATTAATCAAAAAAGGTAGATGAAGATAATTACTGATTTATGGATTAAGTCGAAACGGTCCGATAAAACACAGATAGAGTTACACACATAACAATTAGGTATACACTTATTTTTTTCTCGGAAACGTTAACTTAGAATAACAGAACGTATAAAAGAAAGAAAGAAAACATATTTATTCTGCCTGAATAGACGCACAATTCGATACAAAAAATAAAAAAAAAACAGTTTCCTCGCCAGGCCACGTGTGTATCGGGCTTAACTATATTGCACCATACGACCATTGACAACATAGTTGTCTAGGTTATCTGTCGCAAGTACTCTCTGTTGTCTGTGGTATTTTGACACTGGCTTCAACAGAGACAAACATAAGCAAAATAAACCAGTGAAAAAAACATAAAAATAAACCAAAAAAAAAAAAAAAAACAATATTGCATAGAAAAAAAATCAAAAAAATTCAATAGTTTTTTATTTCACATAGACCTACATGGGCACTTATAAAACGTCAGAAGCTAGTGCACGCTTAAACATATTAAGCATATTTTGTGATATGGCTTTTAAATAAGGCCTACGTACTACTTTCATAATTATTGGTGTACCTATAGAAGTAAGATTAGTCTAGACACCTGTACCCCTAGCCAAGTTGCTAATCTGCAATAGTTAACGCTTGTAGACAGCTTCAAATGTACGGGAATGACGTCGTCTTAACGTTCAGTCACGTGCTCAAAACAAAAGAATTGACGGCAAGGTCAACTCGAAGCGTTCGGCCCAAGCGAAACGGTTGTATCTTGGCTAGGGGGGGGGGAGGGGGTGGTTGCTCGTAAGTAAATTATCTATCATTGAATTAACTACAGTCTAGTAGACTTTTACATTTTAATTTTAAAACAAAGCAAATATTCAAACAATCTTTGATGTACTACGCTACAGGTAATAGGGATTAAAATAGTTGCTTCAAAATTTAGTTAAAATTCAATTTCACGTTTTAGCATAGACTGAAACAGTCATGATTGCGATGTATATGCAAAGCTGAATATTATTATTGAAGTCTAAGGCAATACAATTTGATATTACTTTAGGTTATCTGCTTTCTGTATGTATGTGAATATACCCATCAGTTCTGTGTCTGTCTTCAAAGCTAGATGGTCCACTGTTGGTTCAACTTAATCAGATGAAGAGCGTCTGATAGGCTTTATATGTCTGTGAAGCTATATCACAGACGATGCTTCGGTATCTACATGTTAATCGGACGTTTTCAAATATGGTACCATAGTACCATAAACTGCCCTGTGTTTTGCACTAGTCGGCGAGTCCAACTGGTTGATAGGCAAAGTTAAAATGGATGTGGTGTCATCTAACATCGCGGCATTTAGAAATGCTTTGGTTAGCAATAAAAAACTAAATCACACTTGAATACATACTGTTATAATGATTTTGTGACAAAAAAACGGGTAAAATTTTATAAACACACGTTTGGGTATCTAAATATTATGAGAAACCTGTCGAATTTATCTGTTTAAAATTAATTTAATTTATTATTTATTTATGATTTTAACAACACAGGCCCATTTGTTATTAAAAAATACTTAATCTACGTGTAAAAAATTTAACCTAAACAACAAACCAAATAAAAACAACAGACACATATTAATAAATCTATATAAGTTTATAGTTGTGCGTGCATCTGTAAAATATACGAAATTAATATAGATAACTTTTAACATTAAAACTGTGTGAAACTTGGTATATTACTTAGGCTTTGTTTCATCGCAATCGGTTGACTGTATCGAAAGATATATCTACTACATTCATTGACTATTTTCTTTATTTATTTACAACTAAATAACTATTATTACAGCAAATTAAAAAAAAACACTACGCTATTTACAACTAACTATTTAATTTATTATTTTAACAAATATTCTATCTTTCTACGGAAACCATTTAGCCATGCTCATACTCCATTAGTTGTTTAGTTACGCCTAAAAGTGCGCGAATTAGTGTCAAAATATGGAAATTTCGACACACACACACAGCTTCAAAGTTTACATTATTTTCTCTATTGATGTTGTTGTTCACCAAAACTAATCGATGTTATTTTTTTGCCATGGCCACGTTTGCATGGAAGAATGACCAACTAGGACAGCCTTTAGTAAGTAACCTTATCGTTGTAACCCTTGTAGCCACTCTATTCTCTCACTCCACTCTTAAGATTATAATAATTAGTTAGCAGAGTATATCTTAAAAAATATCGTCAATTGATTCTGTTCAACGTACTCACCGCTCAGGCACGTTCACAATAAAGAATTAACCTACATTTTATCACGTGACCTATGAAAAGTATTCAACCCTCTGGGGAAGCCTTACACCTCTTGGTTTACAATGAAAGTGGTTTGGCAGAACCCCCGGTCCTTTTGGGATTTCTAACTGGGGAGCGACCCCTTGGCGTGACTTTTTCTCATGATACTTACAAGTCGTTACTGCCTTTTTTAGCTGGCAAATAAGTATCTGTTGACACTGAGTAGTGTTACACAATCGATACAAAATGGACATACGTTGATAAACGTTCTGCTTTTCAAACAGCTCTAAATATTTGATATTTGCAAGTTGTTGAAGCGAAAACAATTAAAAGGGTCCTTAACCACTCGCCTATTGTCAGCATCGAGCATAAAGCTTTTTTAAACCCTTAAAATTTTTACAGAAAAAATGTCGTCAGTTAGAATCTCAACTAAATGTGCGAGGCTTCTATTAATGTACTTTTTTATATTTTTAATATATGAGTACATTATGAAGGACCATAGTTCACGTAAAATAGCAAATTTTCGGAGGTCCTTACTAGATTAGTTTTACACTAATTTATGTTTTGATTTCTATAGAAGCCTAGACGATATCCACAAGATAAAAACTGTGGATCTAAAATATCTTGAGAAAGATACGTAATAACATCATAATCACGTAAGAGCGGTTGTTTAAAAAATTATCTCAAAAGGACGCTTTTAACTAATAGAATTTAGACTGCTTTGGCTTTATGAGACATAGTGCAAATAGTGACATATTTTTATTGGACGTGACTGGAGGTTGTGTTAACAACAAATTGTCCTTTGACGTCATAAGACGTTGCTGGTCCTAATGCGATAATATCGTTCCCGTTATTATCTGCAGGTCACTGAAAGTGATACCATTAAAGCCATAGCAAATTCAAGACCACTTTTATGTATATTTTGATTCAGGATGCCGATCAACTTTGTTTGTAGGTGATGAGTAGGGAACGAGTAATAAACAAACTTTTTCAGATCACGCAATCGATATTGTGTCGTTGGCTTTAGGCATTCAATTTACAAGGACCCCAAAGGCAGTTCCTAGGCAATGTTGTTCGCACGAAGTCCAAAGATCAAGAGAGGTCTTGGGGTCTTGATTACTTCTTTTATAGCCAGCCTCACTACAATCGTAATACCAGACTCTGTCAAAGCGTCTATACGTCACATGACGCTTGGTTTTATTGTCAAACTGGTTTTCGTTCTTCTGACTTCGCCGATATATGTATATGTCAGCGATGCGCTAAGAAGAAGAAATCCTACAACTTATAGCTAGAAGCAAGTGGTTGTTGACGGTCACTGCTACTGATGTATTTACAATACAAGATTCACAACAACCGTTTATGTATACAAACACACCTACACCTAGGATTCTTCAAAAGAGTTACAGTGGCCTTGAAACACAAAGAGCAACTGATAGAACAGAAGTGAGTCTGACATTCAATATATCTAAAGCACGAGGAATTGTTTGATGAAGAAACAAAAACATTATTTGGCAGTCACAAATAATGAACTACCTCATCAGGGTTAGTATTAACAAACCCAGACGAGATCATTGACTAAAACTACTTACTAGAAGGTACTACAGTCTAATCATTCTTGTATATTCCAAAGGCATACAGCTATTTGTATTTTAACTTGTTGGAGTACTATAGTTTCAAGTAAATCAAAGAGTATGACGTCACATCTCCAAACTTAGATAACGTAATCCCCATCCCACACAGAGTAACTAATACCGAGGAACAATAAGCTGAACAAAAGGGAAACTGTAACTACACAAGACTGATTCCGAAAGTTAACTAATGACAAGCAATTATAATGGAGTTTTGTTACCTCTGGGAACTAACACCAAGTTTCGTACGTGTATACTGATATACAAGATTCGATATAGATATTAGGAGAGTAATGCTGCGTAATATGTTACGTTGTGTGTGCTTATGATACAGTAAATTCACTTAGTGTTAGTTTCTCGGAATAAACAAGGTCACGTGCGTGACCTAACTCAGGATTCTTGAGAGAGTAATCATTTCTAGTTATAGTTCTAGGTATTTGGAAGTGATTATTCTGCACTCAGGTAAGCGTAGGTTTAATGACTAATTTCAAGAAGTACAATAAAACTGATGTAAAGTGATTGTGATGTTGATTTGAATATCATTGTAAATGACGTAAAAATCATCATGTCAGACTTTTACTGACTAAAAAACCCACCCGATTCCTTCGTTGCCTTTCATACCGCGGCCAAGCCATCCTTTCAGAAGTAGGCCCTTGGCCCCAGTAGGCTTTGACCCTGCTAAGCCCTTACGGTTGCTGACAACTCCTTGAGGCGCGCAGGAACAGTATGCGCCGTCAACGATTTGGGCTCGGTCCAGACTGTTACCGGACGGTCAGACAGCGAGCTACCCATTGCTCACCGTCCGCAAGCCCGCGCCTATGGTGGCCAGAAATCGGGATCAGAATCCTGGCGGTGGATGGTGCGATGGGCAGCTCGTTAGCATTACTGTTTCGCAGAAGGAGGCGACCACCTGCCACTCCTCCTCACTCTGGACCATGGCCTGCACCAAGGCTCGGTGCGTGAGATCGCCGCCGCTGATCACCCCCACAAGGACACGGTGATGTTCTGCCCAAGCGAGGCACACCTCTACCGTGTACAACGGGCGGTCCACACAGTGGCGACACCCGGGCGTTACTTCCGCACGAATCCAGTGCAGATAATATTTCCCGAACTTACCATGTTCGGTGAGAACCTGCGTCATGTGGAAAGTAAGGACGCCATGAAGTCTTTCCAGCCACTAAGCGGAGACTTGCCGCCATAATTGTGGCGTGCTCACTAGTAAATGATGTCAAATTTGATTGTGCTGTACAGTGTTATTGGTAACCCGTTGACCTTTTTTTTATTTATTTTTTGTGTAGAAAAACATCAAGTTATTTTCTCCTACTGTGTAAGGAACGAGAACGAGTGTTAGACTTTTAAACACTAAAACTCACTTGTGTTTTTTCAGTTGCGTTGCAGCTGCTATGCTTTCAAGGCCACGGTAGCACTATAGAATAATGCTGTAGTTACAAGTTGACTTCAAGCATCAGTGTCAGGCTGGATTACTATTGTAGTTAGCACTGGTATTTGACCTAATTATTTAGTTTAAAGTTTGAAAAATACTGCTTAGTTAGTCTAGTGGTTACATGCTTATCTGCCGAGCAATCCTACCACCGAAAACTTGTTATCTTGAAAATTCACAGTAAATACATACCACATCTTATAATACCATAAATAACGTAAGCCAGACAGAATATTAGGCACAAAAATTACAACATACATCTTGTTGGTAATTATCTTTGAATTATCTGTCTTGCGACTCTCGTATCAAGTATTTCTCTGCAGAAAGTACTTACCTTAAGTAAATTTAGTGAGACTAATACAATTTCCTAGAGTTATTTGTGATATTATATAGTGTAGCTGTTTCTATGAACCAAACAAGAATATATAAAACAAAATAAAATTGCCGATGGAACAGAAAAAACTTCGTCTATAAAGAGAAGTCACTTGTCTGAGTAGGTCTAATCTAAGGTTCTGGGTAGTAAGAAAGTGTATCAAAAGACGCAATGTTGAAAAACCAGTCGCACTATATGGAACGGTTTACGCACCGGCAACAGTCGTCTTGGGTGATTCCCGACCAGTGTCGTTACAGGATTGCGGACGGCAAGCTATGGGTAACTTGTCGTCCCATAAGGACCAAGCCCATGATAACTACGGTAGCGTATTGTGTTCCACGCGCACCTTAAAGCGATGTATGAAGCCTGCAAGGATCACTGTCTGCTAGGGCTGTGAGATTGTTTGAAAGTGTTACTGTGGCCTTGGAAAGATGATGATTAATTATTATTTACGTTTAGTAATTAGTCTACTCTAAATTACCCATCATGTTAAAATATAGACTAACAGAAGTGATTGGTACGCTTATACGAGTACTTCAATTTTCCTTGATTTTCTACTCAAATATCAAAAGCTTTTGAAATGTACTTCTACGTAGGTCAAAATAGGATCTTTATGGAATATACAATATAATTTATTCTTGCTAACCATCTACAAATTACTTAGTTGAAATTGCTCTGTTGAATTTCTAAGGAAAGCTTTTCTAAATAGTTATATAAAATAAAGCCGCTTTTCATTTATCTGTTTATTTGCTAACTAAAAAACGAACTAAAAGCCAGGGAGGATTACTCGTTAACTCTATGAATACGTACTTTATTGTTTTATATAAACATTTTAGTAAATGACTACAAAAATCCTTCTGTGAGCAGAATAGTGGAACTCCATCACACCAACGGATGGACTCGTAACTTCTAAAAGAGCGACAGGAAATCGGATTTGTCAAAGTTTGAGTGAGTCAACTTGTTTAATTTGTCGAGAGTAAAGCCGGGAGAGAAGTGAAGTGTCCCCTTTCTAAACCTTGTGGTTTTAAGGGTGTCGAATTTATAGATCAAGGTTGAAGGAGAATTACTATTAGGGGTTAAAAAAATGGTTACCTGAAAAAAAATCAAAATAATAAACAACCAATGATAATCTTATATAAACACAATTGAATTGAAAAATCATATATAAAATTATGAAAAGCATATATACGATTCAGTCGTTCTTTTGAATACTTTATGCTTCATGCTTATCTTTAATTAGACGACATCACAATCAAGAGATGAAACATGACGAAAAAAATAAAAATAATAAACTCAATTATTAGTGTTTATCTACTAATGTTCATGACATATTCCAAATAAAACATTCACAGCTTGAGGGGGAGTGGTAAAGGTCAGTAAAGTTATTACTTGTGATAAAATAAATAAAAATAGACAAATAGTGAATAGAAAATATCTTCAAACAAATACATTAATTTGGAAATATAAATAAAATTTCAGGTGTCAAAATTCTGAGACTCATTTATCTGAAAACTAGTGTGAAAAAAGTCACTAACTAAGTCACCCAAAGGGTAATGGAAAGGGCTATACTCGAAGTTTCCTTGCGTGACTAAATCTGGAATGAAGATATCTGCGAGAAAACCAAAGCTACCGACATACTTCGAAGAATTGCCAAAATTAAGTGGCAGTGGGCAGGGGAGTCTGATAAATGCAAGATGCTTCCCTAAGCATCTTGCATTCCAGTCATTGTGGTGACACTCAAGGGATACCTATGGCCAGTAGTAGTGGACGTCTTTTAGCTAAAATAATGAACGATGATGGGTATGGCTTCAACTTACGAGCTGTAAGTCGTAGATTAACAATCACTGCTCGTGAAATGGTAACAGAAATCATCTAGAGAAAATAGAGATGTCCTAGATCCTAGAACCAAACCTTCAAAGAGATGTAAAGAATCTCACATAGAAAAAGTCTGTGTCCCAAATGTGGGAACTTTATGGGCTAATTATGCATTAACCAATGAACACTGCCACATTTGTGAACAAGAATTAAATAAACTTGGTCTTCCTTGTTTACCATAAGCACATGACAATATTATGTTAATAGATACGTAAAATCCCCACAAGCTCGTATAAACGTAATCCTTAAAATCCGGAAACATGGCGGAAAAAACAAAAAGGCGTTGACAGTTTTGTTTTTAAAGTAACAATGCTAAGTAAAAGTGCAAAAAATGTAAACGAAGCTTTGTACCTTAAAGATGCCGAGGTAATAAGTACAAGTATTTTACTTCGTGCGGCACGGCACCTTGAAGATACTACTACTGGTTTCAGATTTGGAAACACGAGTATTTCTCCAATCATATCAGGATACCCATTTTTTTTATCAAAATATTAACTTTTACATTTAGACAATACTAGCACGCTCTAATAAATTATTAACTGCACTGTCAATTGATTGCACCATCTTTGTTTTTTAATCTTCTTTTTTTTGCAATGATTGTAGGCTCATATATAATTATGACAGTGACTTTTGACAAAATATATATTATTTATTCAGAATTTAAGTGCATTATAATAATTTTATTTGTGATTATTTTCTATACATGGTATTATAGTATTTTTTTTTTTAATTGAGATAAACTAGTGCTTGACTGCGATCCCACCTGATTATTATATTAGTATTTTTTTATGATGTGAATATGAGATTATTTAGATTTGATTGAAACCATTCACTAGCTTGTGACGTTTTATAAATATTTATGTGCCATACATGGGCATTTATAAAATATGAAATAAAATATTTAGAATTGAAATAAAAAGGTATCATAGAATCATGCCCTGACGATAATACCACATAAACCTAACTCCGTAAAAACTCTCCTTTTTGTGGAGTAGATTTTGTGATGGATAAGAAAAGCTAACGTTAAGTTAAAAGAATAAAGAACCGTCATACTTAAACCTTCATATTATTCTTTCTACAAAGAATATGAATTATGTCTCTTGATTTTTAGAAAGAGTCACGCATATGCATTCAACTTCCTATTAAAAAGATTATTGGCACCATGAACTAATGCCTGGTGAAAGCTGTGGCAAATTACTGAAAACGTAGAATTACTTAATGTGGTAACAAATTTTTTTTAGAAGATGAGGCCGGTGTTTCCTGAGAAGAAACATCGAAACAAACTCAGAGGTCAAAATCTCTTTTAAAGTCCATACAGTAAATATATAATGGTTAAAATCACATGAGAACCATGCAGATTTATCTGAGATGGTCTTTTGAAGAAAAAACCATACAGATTTGAGTGGATCGGTCCAGTCAGTGCAAGCAACTCAGGACTGCTAAGGAGCTCAACGACTTGACAAACAATAATAAAAAAAGGGCATTTGGGTAGGCCGCAAAAAATACTCAAATTTCCAGATATAGGTATAAAATAATAGCAAAATTAAAAAATTTAAATTATCCCCGACGCATAAAATCTATAAAAAGTAAAAGAACTGGTTATGACAAATCTAATGAGCCCAATCTCGATGGGTTTACTAGTAGAAATTCTAGGGTTTCATCAACTACCTCCCAGTTCTATCATCAAGTCCTCGTCATAATGAGAAATGTATAGAACTGGTTAAGACGAATCTAATGAGCCCAAACTTGATGGATTTACTAGTAGGCATTCCAGGTTTCCATCAGCCACATCCCAGTTCTACCATCAAGTCCTCGTCATCAAAAGAAATGTATAAAACCAGGTTAAGACGAATCTAAATGAGCCAAAACTGGGTGGGTTTACTAATAGGCAATGCAGGGTTACTTACCATCGAGCTCCATCATCAGACCAGCTCAGTGGCTCGAGCATGTTCATGACTCATGAGTATTTCTAATATTAAGTTACACATACGTTTGAATGTAAAGTAAACACTTATTATGTGTTTAAAATCTCTACTGCACCTAACAAACAAGCTGACGATCTTGAACACCTGAACAGATCTTCATAAATTGTATCTAAGCTCCATCTCGGTAACGTCAGTTTTCAATTAAAAAAAACCACATCAAAATCGGTCCATTCGCTTAGGCACTATGATGCCTGAAACAGACACACAGATACACAGACATTCCAAACTTATAACACCCCTCTTTTCTGTCGGGGGTTAAAAATAAGGAATATGATAAAACGGGAAAAACACAGTCTTTTAGTGACAAAAATCCGTTATACAATGGTAGTAACCAGCGCCAGCATGATTCCCATCTCAGCGAATGTTAATGCCTCGCCGCATGATGGGTACCATTTACTGTTATTACACCTTCTTTCGCCGAACACCTCTATCACCAAAATAATGAGCACCTAAATAACTTATTTTGTCAAGTCCCCTTCGCGTTTGAATATGTTACGTGTGTTAAGTGCTCTTTTGACGCGGATTTGAGGGGATGAATTCCATTTGCGAGTTAACGTTCAGTCTAACATGTTATTTATACGGCCGTGTTTATTTTTGATGATAAATTTTCAGACTTTTTTTCGTATTTGAATGGATAGAGAATATTTTTTGGCTCTATATGTCATTATTTCCTCGAGAGTGCTTTTTGTTGGATTCGGGAAAATAGGATTCATTTTCAGTCTGCCGTGCTGCCTACAAATGTACTGGTATATTATTCGATGAAGCCTATACAAACAATATGAATAAACTGTCAGTTTGAGTCAGCATCAAAATTAACGAGTTGGTCGAAATAGCTAAATATAAATTGGAAAAACCACAGTCCCCGTTCGTTATAATCACCATATTAAAACTGCAATAAATGAAACTATATCACCGATTCAAACTAAAAGCATTTGCATTTTGGACCAATTAAACGTCAATGATTTAATGGCAACGATCCAGAATTCAAACCGATTAATATTGCATCGCACGTTGAACCGGACGGCTATTTTGAAGTCCTCAATTCAGTACAGAGTAAGGCTTTAGTTTGATTGGTTCAAGTTAAGAAATGAAAGCTGATGAATGCACAACTTTATTACACCCGGACTCTTCTAAAAATTACGTTCTCATTTCTGGATAGCAGCGATGTGGAGAAAGAAAAATACACTTAGGTGTCAATCACCTGGGTGTATTTTTTGTTTTTGTATAATATGTACCTATTTAGGTTTTATCATCATCATGTCAGCCAAAAGACGTCCACTGTTGGATATAGGCCTCCCCCAAGCGTCGCCACAACGACCGGTCCTGTGCGTTACGCATTTATCGGATTCCCGCAACCCTGACCAGATCATCGGTCCATCTTTTGGGAGGCCTTCCAACGCTGCGTCTTCCGGTATGCGCTCGCCACACCAGAACCTTTCGTTCCCATTGACCATCTATTCTGCGTGCAATGTGCCCTTCCCATTGCCACTTAAGTTTGGCGATTCTTCAAGCTATGTCGGTAATCTTGGTTAACCTGCGGATATCTTCATTTCTGATATGATCCCGCAAGGAAACTACGAGCATAGCCCTTTCCATTGCCCTTTGGGTGACTTTGAGTCTTACTTCGATAGTTAGGTTTAGTATCAATATTTCATTTTGTTTATATATAAGTATCTTATTTGCATTATACTCGTAAAAAAAACGGGATCTACAAAAGCGGATTTGAACAGTCTGTAAACCAAGAGCACAATACGAAGGAAAAAAAAATTGTTCCCTTCAAAATAGTTGAGTTCAGTGGTAGTCATTATACGAGAGAGTTAACGGATGAACGGACGCCATCCGTTGAGACCGGTCATCTTTTAACTGCTTCAATGCCTTATTTTAACATCTCCTTTTTTAATTGATTTCTCATTTTATGCATTTAGGTAAATATTTGTAATACATAATACGATTTTAAAAAGTCTCTATAAAGTTTCTTGCACGTTCTTCTCCATGGAGATCTACGCTTTGAAATCTGCAATTATCTGCAAAGAGTAAAAACGGGACCCTTTTACTAAGACTTCTCTGTCTGTCCGTCTGTCTATCACCAGGCTGTATCTCAAGAACCGCGATAGTTAGACAGTTGAAATTTTCACAAATTATATGCTTGTGTTGCTGCTATAACAACAAATAATAAAAATGAAATAAATATTTCAGGGGGGCTCCTATACAACAAACGCGATTTTATTGCTGAATTTTCTTATGGACGGTACGGAATCCTTCGTGGGCAAGTCCAAACAGTGAGCAATGGGTAGCTCTCTGTCCGACCATCCGGTAACTGTCCGGACCGAGCCCAAGTCGTCAACAGTGCGCACTGTTCTCGCGCGCCTCAAGGAGTTGTCAGCAACAGTAGGGACCCAGCCGGGTCGAAGTCTACTGGGGTCAGGGTTATCCGGAAGGGAGCTCGAGTCCCGGTATGAAGGCTAGAAGGAACGGGGTGGGTTTTTAGTCAGTAAGAATCTGACACTATCTCCCGCTCCGCCCAAGAGCAGGGGTTGTCATTGGATGATTCTCCCCACCATATAAAAAAACTTGGTCCGTTTTTTCTGACTGATCTATCTCAACAAATCAAAAAAGTCTCTAAATGATTTATTTGAAATGTTTGGTTTTTATTTACCACTAGCTTTTGCCCGCGCGGCTTCGCTCCCGCTCTTTCCTACTCCACCCTACTCTACCTTACTCTACCCTACTATACCCTACTCTACCCTACTTTACTCCACTCTACCCTACTCTACTCTACCCTACCCTGCCCTACTCTACCCTACTCTACACTACCCTACTCTACCCTACTCTACGCGTGATGGCGTGACCAAGGGAAATAGGTATTCATTTTTATATACATATATAGATAGATTTCACACTTGAAATCTAACGTAAACAAACATTGACTCGAAAATTAAAGACTTGAACCACTACCAACAGAACAAAACTAATGCACAAATAGAACAAGAAGGAAAATTGTCAACAGCGATCCTCAATACCGTAAATTGCTATGCAATTACTATACGGCCACTATTGAAATAATTGCCTGCTATTAAAACTAGGGACCTATAAAATGTATGGAAGAAGACGCCGATGTAGTCTTGTTTGACGGATTAAATGTTCGGAAATTCCGAGACAATGAATTGTACAGTGATAGAAAGGTAGTGGTTCTAATTACTAATGAATATTTTGTGTGGGAATGTCTTTGAGTGTGTAGGAGTATATGTTGATAGGATATAAAATAGTGTTTTGTAGTGTTATTTTATTTTATCTTTGAGGACTTAATAGTTTTAGATCATAATATAGCTTGTAGATTTTGTAGTGGAAATGTATTATTATCTATAGTCACATCTAATGTTTATGACTTTAGATGTGACTAGAAATAGGGGGAACTTTAAATTAAAAACTTTCGAGAATCGATGGCGATGCAATTTTTTTTTTTATCTGTTGCCCGTTTTTCGATTATGTATATTCAATATTAATAAAAACTTTTGAATAGGAAAGTTTTTCGCACACGCGTTTTCTATAGGGATGGCTAAAACAAAGGTTATAAACTTTTATACTACTTTGACTTGTTAGACTTAAGTTCCTGTGTCCCCTAGATGTAGTAGAAGGCGTCCAAAGTGCGCAGCCATCGCGTATAGTCTCGAACTTCATGCTTTATTTTGCTGCAGGTCTTCCCTATGTTCTCAATCAAGATTAAAAGTTGAATTTGAACACGTGAGGACTTGTAATTGGCTTTCTAGTGATTATGGATTCCTTTTTTTGTCTGGTTTCATTAGCTGTAAGTCCTCCATGTACTAAATAAATAAATTTGGAACCAAAACGCTTTCTACACAAATAGATTTTATTACAGTGTACTTGCGCAGCTTTTCCTCATTTATATTAGGATCGGCTTCCAGTTAAACTAGATGCACCAGTATTTTACATAGAGTGACTGTTTATCTGATTTTCATAACCCAGTAAATGGCTAACACTTTATTCTTTGTCAAGACTCAAGTCAGATTTACTGACTATCCGAAAAGACTCTTAAAATGATAGCTGCGACCAACGGTTTAACGTGCTTTTTGTATTTCGGTGTACTTACTTCTTCTTCTTCGTCAATACACTCTTACCAGAGTGATCGTGGTCATCACTATGAATCACGATGAGTGATCATCTTGTAAATACGGCGCCATTCATCGCGGACTGCTTCCCGGGTATATTCATAAACCAAGCACTTAGTTGCGACCTTGATCTGGTCTGTGCATCTCATTGGTGATCTACCATGTCATTTGGTGTCCCCAACTTTGCCCTGCATTACAAGACGCTCTATGGAGTCATTACCATGACGAAATACATGGCCGAAGAAGGTCAAAATGCGCGCCTCAACTGTGGATGACAGGTAGTACTTACTACACATAGGGAGATTATTCTGAACTACAATTCGAAGTTGAAGCAAAATTCTCTCCGACTCGACTAGTCAGTTGTTTCTGCACGAAAACTTTTCATAAGCGGATTTAAAAAGAACCTTTTTCCCAAATCCTGATAAAACTAAGTTTAGAAGTATAACAAGGTGCTAAGCGATAAGTTAAACAATGTCAGTACGAATTTGTTTAAAGGATTAATTACGTTTACTAATGAAGACAAATAGTATTTGCTAAGACTTTACAGAAAGGGGGAAATCTGATAAAATCGCATAAATGCCTTCTATAACAATATTGCGAAGATTCCTGAAGATTTGTAAGAGATTGAACAGGTGACTTTTGCTTAGAACAATTATACGTAAATTAACCTAAACTAAATCTTTTGTTACTGTGATGAAATATTTTGACAATAAGTCTGAGAATTCAAGGCTAGACTTAATACTGATTATCGGCGCAGGTTGCCGATCAGACTATTTTTTTTTTTTGAGGTGGTTTCATAGTGGTGGTTCATTTATTGAGCCGCAATGGGTAGCTCGCCGTCCAACCGTCCGGTTACTGTCCGGTTCGAGCCCAAGACGTCGCGCGTCGACGAAACGTTTTGTTCCACGCGTGCGTCAAGGACTTGTCAGCAAACCGTGGGGCGCAGCCTACTGGGGCCAAGGATTTGTTTCTGAAAGTAAGATTCGGCTCCGGTACGAAAGGCATTTTTTTTTATTGATTCACCAACAATTGTTTACACTGGTATTATGGTAAAAGTAACATGCAATATAATATATTATATAAAGTACAATGGTGTAACAATCACTTAAAGGTAAACTCCGCATGCATTAAGTATAAGTTGTATATGTATATAAAATAAAGCAAACTTAATTAAACTAACCCATAATAATTATTGAAACCACGCGTCATTATATCCAAGTCGAGAAGAAACTGATAAATATTGTTATAGTTCTCAACTCCTTAAACGAGTAAAAGTGCAGATCAATTGTGTCGCTACAACTATTTATTAATTTCTTTGCAAAATCTCGCATAAGGAGAATTGGAGCCTAAAACCCTTCTCCTCTGTGGTGGACACAGTGGTGTTATGGGACTGCGAGGAATTCTTGCGGGTGCGCGGAAACTGAAAGTGTACAAAATTTGAGGACAGTCCTTGTAAGTCATAACTTTACACACAAACATCGCGTCACTTAGACGTCGGCACTTGTCAAGGGAAAGCATTTTGAAGTATCTCGGTCTATTATTATAAGAACGAATTTTTTTAGCTATGCCACTAGAAAACGTTTTTGAGCACGTTCTACACGCAACGAATGTGAAGCATAGTGCGGTCGCCAAACCACGCTGCAATACTCCAATACTGCAATGAAGGAAAAGGAATGGGTTTTAAGTCAGAAAAACTCTGAGACTAACAAAAAAAATGCTCTAAGGTGAAGCGAGAAGACGTGTATCCTTTGCGTTCCAAGACCTCAGTATCTCTTTAAAAAATTCTCGTGGCTTTTGTCTATTCGTCTTGATTGTTAAAGATCTATAAATGACAGTTGAAACTTACGGTTAAAGCGGCGTTAAAGCTTTCCCAGACACGGAGGAATCTCGATATGTTAAGATGGTCACTGTAGAGATGGCCCGCGGCAAACGTTGCTTAACTTTGGCGTACGAGCCATGTGGCTGTTATTACTTAACCACAAGCTGCAACTACAAAAACTAGTGTGAGTCGGAATTGCACATTTAAAGTTCTGTACAAACTTACATAAGTATTTATTTATTTATTTATTATTATTATTTAGTACAGCAATTGCCATTAATACTAAAGCACGTTAATCTTTTCACTCTGTCTTCTCACAGAATCGCAAACTTTCTAATAATATCGTCTTCCATTCATCAGCAAACAAATCTAATCCAGGGTTGGCCTCCACGAGCGCGTTGAGCATCGTTAGCATACGCGGTATAGAGGAGGTGGATCGAGCTACAGTGCGACAAAATGGGACATTAAATAATTTATGTTTCCTAGAGCGAGTGTAGTTATTTGGAACAAATAATTGACACAACTCCGCATGTAAGTCGGACGCATCAGTGTAACCATTAATAATTTTACAGGCTGTTGTAATTTGGCCAACAGCTCGCCTAACCTTTAATGAATTGAAATTTAGGCATCCTAATAAAAACATAGTAGGATACATATATGGATAGTATCCAAATAATCGTTTATATAGGTACCTGAGAAAAGCTTCTTGAACTTTCTCCAGCATGAGTGTATATGTAACTTACAAGTATGTAGATGAGACCTAAATGGTTGGATTTCCGAATCGAGTATCGTAAATATTTCCGTGTCGCAAATTTTTTTTTTTTATGATAAAACTTCAAATCAGCAGTTTTAAGACTTTTTCCTATATTATGCTACCTTTATATACCTTTCTCATGCCAAACAGAATTCTAGGTCAACGAGAAATCACCTATAAGATTTTAATATCCCCACAAGCCTAAGGCATTAAGTCCGCCTTTGTACAGTTTTTTGTGCATAAAGCTTTAAATAAATAAATAATATCTAGTGATTGTCAAAACATGCGCCTAAACAAAGTATATACGGCCTTATCTTAGATTGCGTTAACTTACTGTTCCCGCACACGGACTTCAAAAAAACGCCGCTTCAAGCTTCATTTTGAGGTGGCCTTTTTTGTAAATCGCGTACTGCGGTGCCGCCGCAAAAAAAACGCTTGAAGCGGCTTCAAGCTTCACCGGACACACGAGGTGACGCGCGCTTCAGCTGTTTTTTGCGGCCGCTTCTAGCTTTTTTTGTGGCCGCTTCTAGCGTTTTTTTGAAGCCCGTGTGCGGGGACAGTTAGAAGTTTCGTTTTTCATTACTGCTTGACGTAGACTTTAGTATTTAGTATTAATTTCAGCTTTATAATTCAACAAGTTCCCGAGAAAAAGGGTTTTGATGATCTGTTCATTAGACGGACAACAAAATGAACCTATGCGGGTTCCGTTTTTGCCGACAAACTTTAACGTGAAACTTTTTCCCCAGCAAAATTACAACTAACAAAAGCGAATAAATAACCTATGTCAATACCATGCAAGTATAGATTCCCCCTAGCTTTAAGCCCCATTGTGGTGTTCGCCGCTCAATATTACGATAATAAATGGTCCACAAACAGAATTAAAAGCATTGTGAGAGGAATCGTATTACACTCGCCATGTTATTAAAGGCTACAAATCAAGTACTTATAAATACATTACATGGAGGGACGGTCGCTGATGTCAAAAGTATATTTTGAACACATGATTCGGGAATAATTTTTGTTCGTGTGTTAGGATAAAAATGTAGCGTTGTTTTTTTGGTAGTTTTGATGTGTTTATGTAGTTATTATATATATTATAATATCAATACGTAAGGCTGTTGACAAGCTGAGGGATTGATCAATATTGTATCCACAGCCCTAAAATGAAGAGATCAACTTTAAAAATTCAGGTGGGTTTCAGTTAATTAAATTTTGATTCTGCCTCTACCTCCACACAGAGCGGAAAAAAATATGTATCACCCAAAAATTGTAGCAATCGTCTGTTGTCGCGGCTTCGATTCCCGCATGAAACAAAAAATTATATGGCCTAATTATATAGTTGTACTAGGTCTGCATGAATGAATGAAGAAGTAATTCCTAATAATAAGCCTAAACGGTGCTCAACGACACTGTTTGGGGTGCTTGAGCTGAAAAACTCCCCGTGTTAAAGTTCCCTTTTACAACCAGAGGGTAGACTATTTTTTAGGATTGTGCACCTTCTGAGGCGGACAACGAAGCCCCATTAGGTACTTCATGCTTAAGGAGTCTTGATGTCAATCTACGAATATTCTGTTAAGGGGATCGCTTTAACACGTGTCCCTTTGATTTTAGCAGACGGTTCTGTATCGGAGCAAGAGTAAGCTTAGTGTGTACTTACCCTGCCATCGGGCAGTCAGGAAGAAGACTTACTCCTCTTTATGCCACCATTATTCCCGCAATTTCAGTGATTATTCCTGATCACATATTTGACTTTTGATGGGGTCCAAACATCTTGGCTTCACCGGCCACGAAAAAGACAACTTCTATAAAAATAATCCCAAATTTCTAAGCGATGGCGCATCGTCATGGAGCATGCCACTAGCGGCTCCAAAAAAGGTTTAGTGGCTAATTTGCCGAGGTTGTAGGTGCCGCGATATTCCCAAAAGAGAATAGTCTTCTAAAGACAGGGCCATATCTACGGCCAAGGCTTCTATCAGGGTAGCTGGGGAAAACTACCTTTTCGGGTCTTTGAAGTCAGTGCCATATGTTGGTGACAACTGCATCATTGTAAAGTTGCAAACGGAGGTCGGCCGCCTCCGGGAAAACCTAGCCGTGCTTCGAGGAGCCGGCATCCAGGAGTCTAAAGGGGGTGCAAGCAGGGCTAAAGGCAGCCTCAACTTCAGCCCGAGAACCAGGTGCCAACACTGGTGCGGCAGGAGCTGGCTACTTTCCAGCAATGGTGTTCCGTGCAAAAAAATGCGTACCTACATTTTCTGACAAATATCAGGATATAATTTAATCTCTTAAATTGAGAGTTAATTAAATTTTATTTCAAATATTACAACCAAGTTCTAATTTTAATCCAGCTCAATTAATCCACTGTACAATAATTTAACATTCTATTTTTTATGCAAGCAATTTCTCTATTACACTAAAATTAAAAAGGTGAAAGTGTAACCGTTGTGCTGTGTCTGTACCCAATAAAAGTATTTCTGTTCTATTCTATTCTATAAAGTTTGGGAGTGCGTGTGTCTATTCCAAGGTATGTTATGGACATTCTACCCTTACGTTGTTAACACTTCTATAGTCCTGACTAAGCATTTCATCTTTTTGTTTATATCCCTGACATCAAAAGACTGTAACAATTTACCTGCTGCGGTCTTCCCGTCCGATTATAATTTAGGTTTCAAGACTAGAGCGAATAGGCTCTTAATAAACTAGTGCGCCTCACGATTAACAATAGGCTAGTTGCCGTAAAAAATGTAATTAGTCCGTCTTATAAATGATTAAGAAATAAGGGACACGTATTTTTTCATAATCGTAAAATTACAAAGATATAGCCCATTAAAGTTACGTGTAATGTCACATCGTGTTGCATTTTTTCGCACGGGGTGACGTCACACGTAACTTTAATGGGCTATATCTTTGTTATTTTTTGTTTAATCGAAAAAAGAAAAAATACGTGTATATTAATCTTTTGAACGAAGATACGGACTAAATAAAATGTACCTATTTTGACCCTGGAAACTACCCTATTGCAGTACCATCACGTTGGATCGCAGTCAAGCACTGACTTATATCATTATAAAAAAAAAACATGGTCTATCCGTGCGCCAAATCTGATCACCCGTTAGGACGTGAAGAATTCACCAACATACGTGTATATGTCATACATACACTCACAGACATTTGGCATTTAAAATATTAATGTAATTATTGAGTACCCAACATAGTACCTGCAATGAGTCCCACAAACATTGTGGCACTCACCAAACGGGATCATCTAAGCCTTCGTACTGTTTCAACAAAGTTGGACATTAAGAAGCCAATAAGAAAGTTTGAGGACCTTAATAAACAAGCCAAAGTACTAGAAACGCAATTAGTGCTCTCAGTGAAACAGATTACACAAGTTTCACGTGGTGTTGTAAAAACTTTGAATGGGATTTGGGTAAGTAATGATATTGGTGTAGGTTGAAATGATTTTTGTAAGTCTAAGGCCTACTGAGGGCTTACCCAAGTCAATAATCGGCAATCTTTAATGCTAGTAGAAAACTTCAAATGTATGGGAATGACGTCATCTCAACGCTCTGTCAAATGGTCAGAAGAAAGCAATCGGAGGCGTTTACGACTCGAGGCGATTGATTAAAAAGAATCGAAACGAAACGGTTGTAACTTGACTAGACCTGCTGTCGAATATTCGTCATTATGCGCTTGGTGTTCTCCTACTCACAATTTGAGCAATGGGTAGCTCACCGTCAGCTCGTCCTATAAGAACCGAGGTCAAGTCTTCAGCGCGTAGTATTTCACGCACTCCTTAAAGAGATCAGCAAACCTTAGTAGCTCAGCAGAGCCGTCGTCTCCGATCCTAGAACGCAAGATGCAAATCGACTAAGGGTATAAACAGACAGACTGCATTTCAACTGCAATCCAACTGCAAATTAAGTGCAGTTTGAATGCAGTTGACACGACTGCAATAGAACTGCAAACACGACTGCAATAGAACTGCAAACCAAACGTGCCGTCCGATTGCAGTCGTGTAAACTGCACACCGACTGCATCCGAACTGCACCATACGCGGAAGGGCGGAGCGTGCGGGCGCGTGGGTATTCGTCTGTTTAGACCCTAACATAGGTGTAGTTTTAGTCTGTAAAAGTCTAACATGCCGTTTGGCTCCACCGTAGAGTAGGAAAACTCATTACATTTTTTTTTTAATTGATATAAACTAGTGCTTGACAGCGACCCGACCCCACCTAATGGTAAGCAGTGATGAGTGCAATCTCTGATAGTGAGGCGCACTGGTTTATGAGCCTGTTACTGTTACTATTCAGATTTAATTGTATTCCAATTAGAATAAACCGTTTGCTACATTGTTTTTCTATTTTAATTTTATTTCAATTTTATTGAATATCTATAAGTTAATTTAGTTTAGACATTAATGTATTTCTGGAATGTAATGTAATTGTTTGTATTTTTTTGTACTTTGTTTTTTTTTATGTTATTATTACTGACATCATTCCATTTTTTTTTCCTTTGAAATTTTATCCAGTGAAATTAATTATGTTTATTTGTAATGTGTTTTTCAATCATAGTTTTCTGTGTTAATATAGTGATTGTCTCTAAGGCCTCTTGCCCACGGCGATTTTTTGTAGCAATTCTATCGCGCGTTTTATAAGTGCGCGACAGCTTCGCTACTAACGCGCGTTACGCGCTACAGCATCGCGACTATATTGATGCAAAAGACTATAGCATCACTACAAATAGTAACCGGAGGCGAGGGCCTAAGTATTGCAGCACTTGAATAATCTTATTAAATGTACTTGTAAATTCCCTTTACCAGTAATATTGGCGATTCTTATAAATAAATAGATTATTACCCACCCTAAAAAAAGAAAAGACACGACCTCCTTCACTTAGCACTTTCCTAATAAGGTTAGAGTACCTGCCTTAATTTGTTATAGTCTAATACAATTCAACTCAATCACCGAATGACTTACGACTTATTTAAACATCACGTAAGTAATTAATGGGTTTAGTGTTTGCTTTGCAACAAAAGGTTTTAACTTGAACGGGCCTTTAAGTAAAAGCTTAGTTAAAATTACTCTCGAGGGATTTAAGGCTACCTAATTTTCGTTTGAACAGCGTACCCTAAATTCGGTAGCGCCATCTTTTATCCGGGGCATGAATTAATGATATCAAACTACTTACTGTAGATCACTTTGGGACATTGACATTAATGGTTTTTGGATCTAAAAAGCTAGTGTTTTTATTGTGTTATTTTTTCGTAAAGTTAGTATCGCACTTATATTATAAAAGCAAAACTTCGTGAGTAAGTGTGTTTGTTACTTCTTCACGCTCGAACTGCTGGACGGATTTTGATGAAACATGGTACACTGGTAGACTATGTTCAACACATTTTTAATCCCGGGAGTATGTTCCTTTTGGCAATTTTTTAATTTTGATGCAGGCGAAGCCGCTGACAGCAGCTAGTGATAAATATAAACCTATATAAATTAAAAATTACCCCAAAGGGTGAATTCGGGCTATTTAACAAATGCGCTTTCCTATTTGTTTTAATTATCAAATCCTAATTTAATGTAGTAAAACTTTTATCTGTTAGCAAATAATTTGAATGTATTTAATGTTGTGTTGTATTGCTTTATTAATGAACTATTTTAATAATTAATTGAAAGGATGTGTGATTTTGATGTTCTAATATTGTTTTGACGTGTTATATTTTAATCAACTGTTTATTTTAATTTATGTAATCATTTTATAATGTTTATCTACAATTATGTTAACAAGTTCTTGTTTACCGAATTGTTTAATAAGCATTCGCTCATTTAGTTGAACTCATTACCAAATACGGTTTTGTTTAAATTCGTGTAACAGTAGGCCATAATATTGTTACCACTAAAATTATGTGTTTGTATATTTCAGGACCCTGGGGTACTGGACCTTTAGAAGGTTAAAGGTCGAAGCTGACTCACAGACAGAGACCACTTAGACACTTTTTGTGGAACGTGGTACCGACGTTTATCCCCGTACGCGCTATGCTCCATTATTATTTTTTATTATTAAGAATCCTTGACATTTTACGTGATGAATTAACACTTACAGTATTGTGAGTGTTAATTTATTCATCACGTAAAATGTACGAAATCGTTGTAAATAACTTTTGTACATTAAAATTGTGTGAACTTGATATATTACTTAGGCTTTATTTCATCGCAATTGGTTGACTATATCGAAAGATATGAATCTTTAACACTTCTTCTTCATCATCTTCTTCTTCTTTTCTTCTTCTTTTTTTCTTCTTCTTGTTCTTCTATTTTCTTCTTTTCTTCTTTTTATCTTTTTTGACTGTTTAACGGTACAAAGTTAGCCAGGTCAGCTAGTATAAAATAAAACTTTTTCTCCTACATTTCGCTCTTGATCGAGCAGTTATGGTGTACTGTCCGATTAGTGTTTCATTGCCAATGTATATTTAGATACTAACTTGATCTCAATTAATATCACATCATTACCATCATTTCAACCGAAAGACGTCCACTGTTGGACATAGGCTCTCCCAAGTATCGCCTGGTGAGGGTTGCGGGGATCTAATGGACCAAGGTGGACCAATTGATCTACCTTGTGGGAGACCTTCCAACGCTGCGTCTTCCAGTACGTGGTCACCACTCCAGAACCTTTCATCCCCATCGTCCATTAACAATTGTCTCCAGTTGTATAACCCATAGTTTCAGAACCTCTAACAGCATATATATTAATCCAAGCTCTTGTTAGTACAGATTACGTATTGCAGCACACTAAGTAAAGCAATATTACCAGAGGAACCCTTACTTACACCCTAATGGCAATAAAGGAATTCCAGGGAAATAGTTCCATGAAACTCCTCATAGATACAATTACCACATCAATGATCCCGCTTAATCTTCTGACTGAACTTACCAACTTACACAATACAGTTTTACAAAACCTTATTGGGGATAGATAAAGACCAATTTCCTTTGTGTTTTGGTACTGTGGAATTTGCAATTCTACCCCGTACATTCTTTCTTGTGATCTGTTGAACTAAAAACGTTTCCGCGACATAATGGGGGTAGGTAGGGTGATAAAGTGCGGATATCGTATGAGTTAACGAGACAAGGACATATTATTGTTAGAGTTCTTTCGAAGAATAATATATGGAGGTATGGATATGATCTAAGACGTTGATGGGAACGTATTGTGTAGCCAGAGATGGTGTTCGATTTTCTTGAGATCACTTAATTGCTAGGACGTTAAAATAATGCAAAAGTTATTAGGTATAATTATATTACCAAGAGTGTTATTGTTGCCTTGGAACGCAAAAAGCAACTGGATGAATACAAGTGTGTTTTAGTCAGGCAAAATTTGACACTCCCCTTCACTCTACCTTGAGGTGGCGTGAGCGAATAACACAGGTTATACAAAAGTATATATAATGGGGATTATCTTCTAATAAACATCCATTCAGTTTTTCTTTGATAAATCTACACTGTTATTCATTTATTTATAATACTACTAGCTGTCCGCCCGCGACTTCGTCCGCGTGTACTTCGGTTATCGCACTCTAAACGTGTTTTCCCGTAGGAATAAGATGTTTTTCCGGGATAAAAGTAGCCTATGTTCTTTTCCATATTAAAGGCTATATGCATGCCAAATTTCATCCAAATCCGTTCAGCCGTTTTTGCGTGATTAAGTAACAAACATCCACACTTTCACATTTATAATATTAGTTAGGATAAAGACCTGTCTAAAGTTTGTTTTTTTTGTGTTGTTTGTATGTTCTCTGGCAGTACTGGTTCGATTGTTAAAATTTTTCACCGATAGAAATCTGCTTAATTCCTGAGTGACATAGGCTATATTTTATATACGCAGGCAAAGCCGCGGGAAAAAGCTAGTAATTTATATGGCAGAACAACGTTTTCCAGGTCAACCAGTTACATTATTAAAAGTAGTTTGTTTTAAAGAGCCCTCTGTAAAAAATAATTACTATTGTATTGCAGGGTATCTATCGAAAGAGGAAAAAATTCTGTTTTAATTTTTAAACTAATTAAAATTTAGTTCCTTCTAGATTCGATTTTTTTTTTTGTTTTACTTATTTTTTTTATTATTTTTTTATTGATAGGCTCGCGTTTGACCACTATCTCACCTGATGGTAAGTGATGATGTGGCCGACGATGGAGCACGCTTGCCTAGAAGTAACCTATTCACTCTCGACTTAAAGACCCCTAGGTTGTAGCTATCAGGAAACACAGACTCCGGCAGGGAATTCCACTCTTTAGCTGTACGCATAATGAATGTGTTTCCAAAACGCTTTGTACGAATGGGTGGGATATATCTGACTTATCTTGTTCTGTTACTTTTTTATTGTTTTTTAGTAAAAATCTCTCTAACTCTTCAGTAAATGATGGGAAATTTTCTGGGATTACAGCAATTGCATGTTTTTTTACTACTTCGTGACAGACATATTACGCCAGTATGATCTGAAGGGGTACGCAGTGATATAAATTTTATCTTAGTATATCCTCATTTCAACAATTTACTAAGATTAAGATACATTGAAATTATATTAATTTGAGCATATAACTTTTTTGTTTATGGATTGATTTTAATGCTACTATTTTATCTATTCGGTTCGGTACTAGACGGTTCCAATTTTCAGTGTTTTTCACCTTCCATTTTGCATCAAGTACGTGTTAACTGTTCACGTGGACTTCTAATAACGTCGTCAGATATGGAAGAACACTGGCCCAGGCAAGGTATTGATCGGAAAAAAATAAAAGCACTTTCAAGGTAACACAATAACAAAGTAGAGTAAAATAAGCCGAAAGGTAATTAATAATGGTATTTAAGTGTTGCAGCGAAAGCCGATGAAGACCAAACTCGCGCCACCAACCAGGTTCTATAGAATTGTAACTAAAATAATATACACTTATCTAAATGGGTCCCTCAAATAGTTAGATGACCAACACATGTACAGAAGAATTATATAAATGGTGTAAGGGACTGCCCTCCATAAACTTTAAGGGCTTGCTCAGTAGATGAAACTGAACAACCTACCATAAAAATTTTTTTCAGACAACGAAAAAAAACTTTAGCCTTTCCATGCAAACTGTCCAATCAAGTTCATAATTTTGTATGGTGAGGCGGATTTTTTTTTTCGTTTCTTGAAAAAATTTTTATAGTAGGTTGTTCAGTTTCGTCTACTGATCAAGCCCTTAAAGTTTGTGGAGGGCTGTCCTTTACACCTTGTATATAAAGATAAATATATTAAACGCCCACCCTCCTAATCAATAGCAAGGTTTTGAGTAGTAGTAGTAACTGAAGAAGAAAAACATAACAGCCAGCTTCAGTTCGCATTTCTACCCACGCTGAATATTCCTCCATTGATTCTTATAACACTATCCGAGAATACTAACTGCACTATACTCCCCGTTCATGTTCCGTTTGGTACTGAAACTAAATAGCGCTCCACCATTTAATTTCCTTCTACCATCCTCGAACTAACTTGTATCATACTCGATATTCAAATGCCACTAATATCGCCGTTGCCAGTAAAATATCAAATTTATATTAAAATGTCAAAACGATATTTAGGCTGGTCACACGTCAAGTTTAACGTCAGATCTAAGCATGAAAAATTATAGGAGATAGTCTTGACTCATAATCAGAAGCTCACAAATTAATTTAGCTTGATAACTTCTTGTCAAAAACTACGTTAATTAAAAAACTAACTTGGCTATCATAATATATTGCTTAGAACAGCACCGTCCACTTTATGCTAGAGAAGAAAATAGGAATTAAAATTTCGATTAAAAAAATTGTTGCAAATATTATGGAGTATAGGTATATTTTATTTGCAATTATAATAAGTTTAGACTTTTTAATAAACCGTCCGTTCAACCGATTTCGACGTTTGTTCCGTAGGTGGCATGATAAATGACGGCTGAAGTAAATAGTTTGTATTTTAACCACTTTTACTTTTAATGCCATCCTTATGTCTATGAAATAGAAGTCAAAATCGGTAGAACGAACAGTAAAAAATATTTACCGAATTTCGATCACGCTGGGCGATGTATTTATTATTTATTTATTATAATCTTTATTGTACACCACATAAACAAAAATACAGGACAAACATTTAAAAGAATAAATACAGATTAGCAAAAAACGCAAGAGATGTTAGATAGATAGATAGATAAATTCTTTATTGTACACCAAAAATAAAGCAGTTACATAAGAAACACAAGTGTATAGTGCACAAGTGTGCAATCAATAATATTCTCTGTTCCTTCACTAACTGGTTACCCTCGGCGACGTATCCTCGTGGAAGCGGTTGGTGGCGGCAAACTCTCGCCTGTCACGGTTGAAGGATTTTTCCAAAGAGTTACTGCGGCCCTGGAACGCAAATGGCAAATGAAAGAATACAGGTGCGTACAGCTTCTTTTTCCTGCCCTTATCCCAGATTACTTGGTGTCAGCGCAACACGTTTTTTTTCTTCCTTTCTGTCCTGTCACTCGTCACTCTAAAACTAGCTCCCTTTTCTTTCATATTCTTCTCCCTTCAAACAGCAAGAATAATAAAAAACATTTTTTCACCATAGTGATCAAAAGAAATCGTCTTATGTAGCGAAAAATGTTGAGCTTCTAACATAGTAAAATAAAACATTCTTTACTATATTTTTTATTAATGATATTAATGATGTTTTTGTTGGCAAATCATTAAATGCTTTCCGCATTTGATTCTTTACCCCCGAAAAGAAGCTTTGTCTAGGTAGTTAGACTGCAGGTCAAACCAAATAACTGACTCTGTGGAAAAATTGTGTGGTAAAATGAGATTTATGAAAATTAAAACAAAATTTTTCAATGCATCAGCCAGAAAACATAATCCTCTTTTGTCCTTGTATTTTGTATACCTAGAACACAATACTTTTATCTTTCCACCGTAAACGATGAGCCTTCAAAAATGCATGAGAGGAAAAGTTGAAACTTTAATCAGTATGTATGTACATAATGCAGAAAATTCACATATCGTTTAATCGCGAGTGTGTAAGCAGCCTAGAGAATGAAAGTACCTCTATCAACCCATGGACGGATATTGAAATTCTGCGTATGCATGGACGATTCGAATCATGTGCAATAGACTGTTGTTAAAACTTCCATATTGCACCAAATGTAAAATTGTTATTCATACCAATGTTTGTGTTTCGTGATTCAAATATAACCACTGGGAGTGCTTAATTTCTTTGTTTTTGTAAAAAAAATATTTTCACGTAGAATAATTTAAAAATTTGGCTTTTGTTCTGTCTGTATACATGGTACTATAGTGTTCTGTGGTATTATGTTGTTACATTGTAACCTGTTTTGTTTCTATAATAGTTTTTGTTATTTGTGCTAATGTTGAAAATGAAGAAAAATTGGAAATGAATGAAGGTATATTGTGACGACTATGAAGGTCACATAGTAATAAGATTGCAATTTTATGGTTTATGGTAGGTAATAAAAAAGTTTAGAAGAAATTCGAATTGATTTCGATAAAAGGTGTCACAAGAAAAATATTAATTTATTTTTTTATAAAAACATAATTTTAAGGCTTCTAATAATATAAAGATAAAGTATATAGTATAATTGAAGATAAAGCCTTTTAATCACGTCTCCACACGTGACAATATTCATACCTATAAAAACTAAATTTTAAAAATAAATGGTAGATACTCTAGGAATCACTTCTGTATCGTGGGTACATGCACAAACATGTAAACTCTCATTAATTGGTCACCCACTCCCTGAACAACTAGCGTGGCTTTAATGTAGATATAATACCTAAAATATTAATCCACCTTTGTGTTGCATGAAGTTTTAATAAATAAATGATAAGTCTCTAGTGAGTCTTTTTGTTGCTTATCATTGCTGTCCCACTGCTGGTTAAAGATCGCCCCCAATGCCTTCCAGACATTCTTCTCCAATCTCAAACCAGTCCTTGTGAAGCGCATCTAAATTATCTCGCCACCTCTTTCTAGGCCGTTTTTGACAACGCTTTCCCTCTGCAGGAACCCACTACATAGCGACACTTGCTCAGCGGTCACCGTGCATGCGACTGAAGTGACCCACTCTATTCCAAAGAGTTTGAGTCTGCCAGCCTTTTTACCCACGTCTATTATGTCCGCTATGGAGTGCTGCGTGTTATTCTTAATTCGTTTTATCCTTTTTACTTCCAAAATACTGTTTCCTAGTCCTCTGGCAAGCCCCTACGCGCAAACTTTGCATTTCGTCGAGTAACTCTGTGTGTGTGTGCAGTGGTCTGAGCACCGTAGGTTAGGATGAGCAGCATACATAACAGAATAAAAAATATCGGTATATTTCGACGGTCCCTACGGATATAAAAACATGTCCAAAATAGGATTGTTTTATTATTTTTGCAATAAACATTATAAATAATGTAATAAACTTTGTTTCATTGATACTATCAATTAACAAAGTAAAAATGAAATAATACAAAAATGATAATTTGGACATGTCTTTATATACGTAGGGATCGTCGATTTAAAAGCTTTAAATGGATCTCAATTAGGAATTGTTGTAAAGTTATTTTAACTTTTATTTTATAGTTGAATACTGCGTTCCACGCAGTTACATTGTAAAATTTTCAGTGCTGTAGCTACAAAAGTTATTATGTGTCGTAACTTTATGAAGAATAGAGTTTTAAAATTTAGGAAGGTATAACTGACTTGCTTGCACTGAACAATAAAATATTATCACATGATAAAATTGAAAACAAGACTTTCAAAAGTGAAATATTCCAGAACAAAATATTTCATATTTTTCTTCATTCACCCATTCGAATAATTGAACAAAATTTTTTTAGTAATACTTTTAAGTTTCTGATTGAGTTTTTTTACCAAAAAGTTGGTGGTTAAATGCAGACTCTTTGTCTGAATGCAATCCCCGTAAAACACAGACGTGTATGCACGGCTGGTGTGCGGTTTATATTCTCTGTGGGCGACTCACCACGCTACTTCATCGGGCACCTTTCATATTTTGAAGTACTAAGTCGGTACGGTTCTACTGATACGACGTACGACTTGTAAAATTCGTGAAGCTTGCAACCGTGTTTGAAAATTGGATATGATCATGATTGTTTTACTGAGCAATGTAATTTTAGAAGTACATGTGAGTGATACAAAGTTTATCTGTGAAGTAAAGATGAAGAAAGAAGTAGTGTGTTAATGCCAAGTTTGAGTTAACTAAAGCAAGCATATATTTACCTATGTATAAGTGAATAAATGCAGAACTGGAAGGTGGAAGCATGTGCTCACGAAAGATAAAAAGATTACCTAAATTACCAAAAAAAGGAAATGATAAATTATATAAAAACATTTATAAATGTAAGTGTTATGGATTGAAGTTATATTTCTAGAGTTTGAAATATTTTGTATTATTTTACAAGGTCTCGAAATAAAAAGCTTCGTTATTATTTTAAGTGAATAATTTCCTACCGTTTTATACATCTCCGATAGAAACCACAACTTTAGCCGAAGATATGCAGTGAATTTTTTTGGAATTCTATACCCAAACAGACTACGATGTGATATAATAGAGTACTCGTAGATAATAGTCACCCGACATTTTCAAAAGTATGAAAAGTATATAATAGGTTTTTTTTATGGTGGGAAAAATCATCCAGTGACAACCCCCGCTCTTGGGCGGAGCGGGAGATAGTGTCAGACTCTTACTGATTAAAAGCTTACCCCGTTCCTTCTAGCCTTCATACCGGGGGCTCGAGTTCCCTTTCGGATATCCCTGGCCCCAGTAGGTTTTGACCCGGCTGGGCCCCTGCTGTTGCTGACAAATCCTTGAGGCGTGCGGAAACAGTGCGCGCCGTCGACGACTTGGACTTGGTCCGGACAGTTACCGGACGGCCGGACAGCGAGCTACCCATTGCTCACTGTCCGCAAGCCCGCGCCTACGGTGGCTGGAAATCGAGATCGGAATCCCGGCGGCGGTGGCGAGAACGCCGTTGCCTGATGCGTTCGGCCTCCTCCTTTGCGAGCATTACTGCTTCGCAGAAGTCAGCGACCGCCTGCCACTCCTCCTCGCTCCGGACCATGACCTCAGCCAAGGCCCGGCGCGAGAGGTCTCCGCCGCCGATCGCCTCCACGAGGGCACGGCGATGTTCCGCCCAAGCAGGGCACACCTCGACTGTGTGCTCCACCGTGTCCTCCGGGCATTCCGCACAGTGGCGATACCCGGGTGTCACTTCCGCACGAATCTGATGCAGGAACCTCCCGAACGTACCATGTCCGGTGAGGGCTTGCGTCATATGGAAGGTAAGGATGCCGTGAGGTCTTTCCAGCCACGCCTCAAAGAGGGGACTTACGAAAGTATTATAATAGGTATACATCAAATATGCCAATGAATACCAGCAGTGTTGCACATACATTGTCAGTCTCACCATTCTTATTCTCCCCCTTTAATCCGCAGCCACGATTCTAATCACCGTCATCGTCGAAACCACCCCTTAACCAGTGTCAACACGTCTGTCGCGCCTCGTAAATAATAAAGGCGGGAGAACTTCCCGCGTCTCGAGACGTAAATATGTGTACACACGCTACTTTTTATTACGAATGTCGCTGGTCCCACTCGCGTTTAGTGGTGAGAGCCGTTTTGAGTTTGCGATCTGATTTGTCGTAGATTGGTGCCATTTTATAGAAGTGTATAGGAAATGTTCTGTTTTTTGAGTTAATTTATTGATGAAAGCTCATAAAAAATTAGTGCATACGTTCTCTAACATAAATTGTAAAGAGGTCAAATTGGTTGCTCGTTTGGTAGAAGTTTGAAAGTTTCTAGTTTCTGTCTAAGTACTGAGTCAGAGCATGAAAACTATTTAATTGACACAATATTGCTGAGTACTTTCGGCTCTATTTTTTGTAGCCATTATTGTCTCAAGGCTGGGCAAGACCTCCCAAAAGCTCTTCCAGAAATTCTTCACTCGTGCCATTTCAAACCATTACTCGTGGTATGCATCTAAATCTTATCTCCATCTCTTTATGAGTACTTTCAATCATGGAACATGTGTTTTTTTTTTGAGTTGTTTGTACTATTCTAACATTGTATTAAGGAACCCTTCGTGTGCGAGTCCAACTCACACTTGGCCAGTTTTTTTTTTTCCTTTTTAAATAGAAACTGCGCACATCCAGCCGACTAATCGGATCGTATAAAAATCTTTTAATCCTTATGTTTAAAGTTGGACTGTAATTTCCAAGTGTTCTATTCATGGCTGGAGTAATTGCCTGTCTTTATTTTAACTAGTTTCACGACCAGGAATTTCAAGATGTAGCCTGTTCCTGACACTTTTCTCAAGTTTCTTTAGAACTTTAATTTAGGTTAAGTGAATTTTATTTTGCCTCAAAAAAATCCTACTACCTAAATTAAGTACGCAAATAGGTTTATGTAAAACCTATTTGCGTACTTAATTTTGCTTTGAAGTTTTTTACAAGTAATTTTGGTTTAGTTTAATTTAAGTATCAGTGGCTAAGGCACATTGCTCGCAGAACAGATGGCCGTTGGGACCGAAAGATTCTGGAGTGGCAATCGCGTCCTTACTGGAAGAAGTAGTGTTGAAAGACCTCTCAAGTTACAAGGTGAACCGATGACCTGGTGAAGATTGCGGGATTCCTATGGATGCGAGACTCATAGGACCATTCATTTTGGTGACACTTGGGGAGGCTTAAGAAATAATGATAGATTTAGATAATTTAATTATAGATAGATAAATAACGAAAATTATTCGTTGCAACACAAAACGCACATAAAGCATAACTGTATTGCAAAATGCTTAATGTATCGGTGACCACACTTCATTAGGATGGCTAATGTTTATCACCCAAAAACGTCTAATGTTAGAATAATATTACCATTAACAACTTAAAAATGTTAGATGTGAATAATAATGTTTCTTTTTTTTATTAACTTATCCCATAGCTGGGCAAAGGTCTCGCTCATAGATTTTTATGTTTTTTCTATAGATATGTTGCTTTCTCCAGCCACTTGGGGGAGATTAGTCGGAGAAGGGAACTAACCATATTAATATTGCATAATATGCAATATGTATAAATTAGCAGTATTGTCTTGCATGCTCTTGTATGTATACAATGTTACACAAATTTTAAAATCTTCGTCATCATCATCATCAGCCTTTTTAATGTTCCCACTGCTGGGACTCAGGCCTCCTCTCTAGGAGAGGGAATGAGCCGTAATCCACCATGCGGGCCCAGTGTGGGTTGGTGAATGTCACATGTCTTCTTTAAATTCTTATTTTATCTTACAAAAAAAGTGTACAGAGTAATCAAAAGACTTTTACGCCAAATATTTTAAATCCCCCACTATATGTCAGGGGCTAGCGCAGCAGCGTTCAAAGTGGTTTATTAAATTGGCTACTCACACGATAATCTCTCTGGTATATTTGAACTTCAGACTTTCCCGGAATTCCTCCTTGCACGGACGTAAGCTACTTCAGAGTAAAATAAAACGTATTAGTACTAAAACTGCTTGTAAAAGGGTTCGTCTGGGAGAGTAGAGCAGTTACCGTACTGTGTTACGGTTTGGTGGTGAAATTGTTTGCTAGTAAGGTTAGTAAGCACGTCACTACTTTCTATGGGTAAATATTTATAGTAAGATATTAACAATATGGTAAAGCAACGTTTCGCAAAAATGGTAAAGATTTTTCTCCGGGTTGTAGGTATTTTAGGGAGCAAGACTTCGTTACACAGTCGAAATTGATTGGCTTTCAATACAATTGTTTTGTTGTGTCGCTAGCCTATCGGTTTCTATCAATAACATTTCTAGGACTATGCATCATCATCATCATTTCAGCCCAAAGACGTCCACTGTTGGACATAGGCCTCCCCCAAGCGTCACCACAACGGCCGATCCCCGCGACGAATTCCCGCGACACTCACTAGCTCGTCGGTCCACCTTGTGGGAGGCCTTCCAACGCTGCGTTTTCCGGTCCAGGATGGAATGGCTATGCTCGGAGTTTCCTTGCGTGATCGCGTCAGGAATGAAGATATCCGCAGGAGAACCAAGGTCGCCGACATAGCCCGAAGAATAACCAAACTTAAGCGGCAGTAGGCAGAGCACATTGATCGTATGCAATGGGTAGCTCGCCGTCCGGCCATCTGATCCCATGGTAATTAACAGCGCGTAGTGATCCACGCCATCACCAAAGAGATGGAGGCGCCGATGCCCGCTAGCTAGGACCGCGGGGTTTTTTTCCGTTTCCGTCCTAGAACGCAAAGGGCAACTGAAGGACACAGGTGTGGTTTTAGTCAATAAAAGTGTGACACGCCCTCTCGCTCCACCCAGAGCGGGAGAAGTCATTTGATATTTTATCTTAAAAAAAACCACATCACTGCTTACCATCAGTTGAGATTGATCAAACAAGAGCCGATCAATTACAAAAAAAAATTGCTCATTCATTAAAATTTTAATTTAGTTAAATTTTGATAATTTACACTAAGAATTAAAACTATAATTATGCATTTTTTTCCTTTCAGATACTAAAACTTCGTCAGGAATAATAAAATTGTAGTTTGCAGGCACCAATTACTAACCAATGTAACTTACACACCAAACTACTTTATTGGTCTCTATGTCGAGCAAATACAGGCGCAAAATGTTCACTCAAAGTCAAAACTAGCTTCGTTTGTTAGTTTTCCATGCCTACAAAGCACATCAACTTGCGTTAAGTATGTAAACTACCATATAGTCGAGATTCTGGCCTATTAAACCTGTTTGTGCTGGTTGTGGAAATGGTCAAACGAAAATTCGGTGAGTGGTAGGCCGTTGATACAAATATTAAGGCCTTAGCTCCCGAGCAGTGGCATAAAATAATAATATATTATATTTTTAAGTTTTTTTTTTTTTCAGAAATATTTAAAAATGTATTTTATAAGTTGTAATGAAAATAAAGAGAATAATATAGTAACAATAATATACAACATTAGCAACACATATTGTTTCGTAGGACTAATACTTTAGCAAAAAAAAAAAAATAACTACATGATATTTTTTCACTTGTTCTCCCTGCTCCTTTCAAACGGCTTTGATCTTTAGAAATACGAGTATGTTTACACAAAAAAATAGCTGGTAAAGTGTTCTTCGTCCTTACCTTCCGCATGACGCAGCTCCTCAGCGGACATGGTTCGTTCGGGAGTTTCCTGCACCGGATTCGTGCGGAAGTCACCCGGGTGTCGCCACTGTGCGGAATGCCCGGAGGACACGGTGGAGCACACAGTCGAGGTGTGCCCTGCTTGGGCGGAGCATCGCCGTGCCCTCGTGGGGGCGATCGGCGGCGGAGACCTCTCGCGCCGGGCCTCGGTTGAGCCCATGGCCTTGGCTTGCGGACAGTGAACAATGGGTAGCTCGCTGTCCGGCCGTCCGGTAACTGTCCGGACCAAGCCTAAGTCGTCGACGGCGCGCACTGTTCCCGCGCGCCTCAAGGAGTTGTCAGCAACAGCAGGGACCCAGCCGGGTCGAAGCCTACTGGGGCCAGGGTTATCCGAAAGGGCGCTCGAGCCCCGGTATGAAGGCTAGGTTCGGGGTGGATCTTTTAGTCAGTAAGAGTCTGACACTATCTCCCACTCCGTCCAAGAGCGGGGGATGTCATTGGATGATTTTTTCCAATCATAAAAAAAGTGTTCTTCAAAATGTATATAGCATAATGTAAATCATCTATGTTGTTTTAAAGGTCAGCGGGGCTTTTAACTCCGACCAAATGATCAAGGGGTTATACACCTTAAGTCCAATCAATGTTGTCGGTGATTTTAGTTCAATCACAGTTTAATTCTAGTCTAGCAAATATGTATTTGATTGAGGCACAAAATTAGTTCTCATATATGTGAGGGATTTATATTAGTTATGAATTCACTGATGTAAAATAATTTATAGGTATGATTTTATGTTATAATTTAGTATGGTTCTTTGTTTTTCACATTAAAAAGGCTAACATATTTGATTCATTTATTGCGTAATGAATACAACCGTTCATTGTGGCGACACTCGGGGGAGGCCTTTGTCCAACAGTGGACGTCTTGTGGCTGAAATGATATAATGAATACATACGTAGCTTAGAACAAATTGAAGGACACGATGGAGCATATTATATGGTGGAGGTGTGCACCGCAGTATCCTCATGGAAGCGATCAATGGCAGTGACCTCTTGCGCTGGGCTCTGGATCAGACCATTTCTTCGCAACGTCGTCCAGATGTCAATAAATCGCTGCTTGGCGGACAGATCTCCACCGAGATCTCATGGTGGCATGGATTTGCGACCGTTGAAATTACCTCTGCAACTGGTGTGCCCAGCAATGGTTAACTACTACTCTTCAAAGAGAGCAATTGCCCTCTTTGAAGAGTAGTTAGAAAGACTCCACAGCATCCTCACCTTTTGCTTGATGCAGGTTCTCCCCGGATGCAGTTGTTCCGGAAGGATCCTGTTTTAAATTCGATGAGAAGATACTCCTGAGTTTTACCTTTGTGCAAATCTTAGGTTGCCATTTCCTAATCGTCGGTGACCCTCTGTCCGGTCCAGTTATGGTATGGACCAGAGTCGGATCGCTTAGCACCAAAGCCTGGGCTAGGGTCAGAAGAAGAAGCCACGGTAAGAGTAGGATTAGGCTCAAAACAAAGCATTTCAAAGTGATGTTCAAATCCAGACTTTAAGACCAACTGTTACAAACGAACTAAATACCTAAGAGTGTTAGCTAATTAGAAGAATAATCGGAACGTTAAACTTTCAAAGATGGGTAGAAGTAAACTCGTTAAAGATTAAGACATCGCTGTGTAGCACCTGATAACTTTACGTTCCGTGGAGTGTTTAGATGAGATTAGTTAGTGGTGCAAGTACTAATATGTAGTGTTTAGTTAAAAATGTATTTTTTGTGTTTGAAGTGCATGTTGCCCGTGATGGCATATGGCACTGAAACGTGGTCGCTTACAATAGGCCTCATCAGAAGGTTTACAGTCACTCAAAGAGCAATGGAAAGGGCAAATGAAAAATGGAATGGGGAATGGAAAGGGGAATGGAATGGGGGGGAAAGGCTCGAAGTTTCCTTGCGTGATCGCATCAGGAATGAAGATATCCGCATGAGAACAACCAAGGTTGCCGAAATAGCCCGAAGAATTGACAAATTTAATTGGCAGTGGTCAGGGCATATTGCTCGTTACTGGGGCCAGGGTTATCCGAAAGGGCGCTCGAGCCCCGGTATGAAGGCTTGAAAGAACGGGATGGGTTTTTTAGTCAGTAAGAGTCTGACACTATCTCCCGCTCCGCCCAAGAGCGGGGGTTGTCATAGGATGATTTTTCCCATCGGAAAAAAAAAGGGCATATTGCTCGTAGAACGAATGGTCGATGAGGCCAAAAGGTTTTAGAGCGGCGACCGCGTGCTGGAAAAAGCAGCGTTGGAAGGCCTCCCACAAGGTGTACTGACGACCTGGAGAGTCGCGGGAATGCGATGGATGCGAGATGCACAGGATCGGTCATTGTGGCGATACTTGGGGGAGGCCTATGTCCAACAGTGGACGTCTTTGGGCTGAAATGATGTTCGTGTATTTTTAGTCAGTAATGCTGGAGTTTTTTTGTGTAAAGAAGCATTTAGTCTTCAGTCCCTTTGCTGGATCAAGCCATTCCCAAATTTACCCAGGTATACTTTTTCTGATTTTCTGGAACTAGCCTTTGCGTGTACAACAAAGGCTGGTCTTAGCCGTTTCGTAACTGTTACTCTGGCCAAGGTGACAACATCTAACTTCAGACTTTCACTTTGTGGAAACTTTTTACTACTAGAAACCCAGACCCATTTTAGGCAAACAAGTATGTTTTTAACTGCCATAATCGTGCCCGTATTTATTTTAGCCAATAGAACACAAGATAAGTAGTTCAATTCTGCGGGTTGAAAGTCTTCCTGATAGTATGATTCAACACGATAACTGGGCTTTATCAACGACTCAATTTACAACGAAAGGGGTCATCCTACAGCAAGCTTAATCGACCACATTAAGATTGACACTTCACTCGCCGCGTCTATTGTTTAAGTGACTTTGATGACTGTGCTCCTACTAGTAGAATAATTCCAGTAATTTCATACTAGCATGAAATTTACTTTTACATATCTCTGGATGAAAAATCCTTAATGTGTTGAGTCATTGTCATCGTTTCAGCTGAAAGACATCCACTGTTGGATATAGGCTTCTCCCAAGTGTCACCAACGACCAGACCTGTGTGACGGTCATGTGTTCATTGAATTCCCATGAGCTTTATCGGTCCACCTCGTGAGAGCATGTGGTCACCACGCGTCGTTTTTTCCACCTCCATTGACGATCTATTCTGCGGACCTTGTGCCTGCCCACTGCCATTTAAATTTGGTGATTTTTCAGTCTATGTCGGTAACATTGGTTCACCTATGAATATCATTATCTCTAATTTTATCATGCAGGGAAACTCCGAACATAGACCTCATCATTATCCTTTGGGTGACTTTATGCCTTTTCACGAGGCCCTTTATAAGCGTATGAATGGTGAGTAATCTATGTTAATGTGAACACATTAACTTGACATAAACAACTCACAAGAGAGGCAATTTGATCATAAAAAAATATCATAAAGGGAAATATACCTAACTAGATTCTGCCCGCAGCTTTGCGTACATTAAGTATAGCCTGTCACTCAGGAATACAGCAGCATTCTGTCGGTAAAAAAAATAAAAATAAATTGAACCACTACTTTCAGAGATTATCTTCTACAAACAAAAAAAAAAACAATATTAGCGTAGAAGAGTAGATTAGTTTTTTCTCTCTGCAAGGCGGGTTGGTCTTGAGTGTGTGTAGGTTCACGTATATTTTTTTCTTCTACATGCTCGGAGCGCTTAATTTTGAGGTTGGACCGTTTGGCGTTATAAAAAATACAACCGACTTCCAAAGATAAAACAACTGAAAATTATAAATTTTGTTTGGGTATCGGTGTCAGAAAACGATGAAAAAAATAAACTCGAACACTGGCGTCCAAAATTGGATAATGCATGAAAAAAAAAATGCCCGATCGAGGGAGAAAATGATAGCATACTAGGGAGAACTTTCAATACTCAATACTTATATGTGTCGAATAACAGCGTACCGGGCGTTTTCTTATATTACGATATAGTGTTTACAGTAAATAGGCAGCGTCAGCGTCCAACGTCAGATAACTACGTAGCAGTGATATGACGCTAGTAGCATCATAATTTCAATCACTGGCTCACTCATCTAAAATTTATAGACTACTATTTCCACGGTCCGGACCAACCGTTTTGCCTCGTCGTTTATACCGCGTACATCGAAGGACGTGAACATTTGCTTGTTGCGGTCTTCCCGGCCGATTGTAATTTAAAGTTGTTTTCAAGGGTAGAGCGAATAGGCTCTACTAGTGCGCCTCACCATTAACTATTGCTGATGCAATCGTTTTCGAATCGGTTTTATTTGCAGTCAAGCACAAGTTTATATCAATTAAAAAATATATATTCTTATGTATAATGAGTACTTAAGAAATCATCACATTAAGGGTTTGTAGACGCCTCGAGTATCCAGAATCGTAGGGCAATTCCCGAGGCTTGCGGCCTTCCGCCATCTGATAAGAACTAAGCCTCGGACAATAGCGCGTTGTGTTTCACGTAAGCCTCAAAAAGCTTCAGGACCGAGCCCAAGTTATCGACGGCGCGCACTGTTCCCGCGCGCCTGAAGGAGTTGTCAGCAACAGCAGGGGCGAAGCCTACTGGGGCCAGGGTTATCCGAAAGGGAACTCGAGCCTTGGTATGAAGGCTAGAAGGAACGGGGTGGGCTTTTAGTCAGTAAGAGTCTGACACTATCTCCCGCTCCGCCCAAAGCGGGGGTTGTCATTGGATGACTTTCCCACCATAAAAAAAAAGCCTCAAAAAGCTATCAGCAGGATAACCAGCCTGCCGGGACTGCGGAGTTGTTCTATAAAGAATCACCTGCATTTTTTCTTTTTCAGTTGCATTTGGCATTCTAGGCACGGCTTAAAATACAAAATGCAACTACAAAATACAAAATACAAAATTCCTTTTTTTTTTTTTCACGAGCGGGAGAAGTTATTTGATAATTTTCCACCAAAAAATATAAACACGGCATTGTATAAAATTCAAAGAACTTGAAGCCGGCTACTTTAGGACATTATGTGTCGAATAATATAAATTCGTACTGTTTAAACATAACTGAATGATTTAACTCCGATATTGGTATTGATATTGACTCAGATCTGAAGCTGAAGCTGGACCTAGAGTTAAGAATCACGTCTCACTTGCGCCTCAAAGAGTTGTTAGCAAATCGTAGGGGCCCAGCAGGTTCGAAGCCTACTAAGGCCAAGGGTCTGCTTCTGAAAGGAAGATTCGGCCCCGATACAAAAGGAAACGAAGGAACGGGAGTGGGTGTTTAGTCAGCAAAAGTTTGACACTATTTCCTGCTCCGCCCAAGAGCTGAGGTCATCATTGGATGATTTTCCTACCGAAAAAAGAGCTACTTTAAGATATTATGTGTCGAATAATATAAATTCCTTTTGCTTTAATATAATTGAATTATTTTACTTCAATATCGGAATTGATATCGACTTACATCTCAAGCTAGGAAGAAGGACCTAAACTTGAGTATCAAAAGTAGGTACACTTGGCGAAAAGTAATGGTATCCACCAAAAATAGTAAGTAGCAAGGAACATAACATTATTTATATTACAACGACTGAAGGACCTTGTTCTTGACAGGAGCTATGATTTAGGGAACTACTAGAGAACTTGATATACAGTTAGATCTCACTTCTTTTGTAACGCCATTATTAAGAAACTAGCAGCTGTCAGCGTCTTCCCCTGTGTGATAGTAAAAAACTATCCCAAGCAAACATAGTCCCAAAAGTATCCTATGTCAAAAGTGTCCAGGACATGACCTACCAGTGTAATTAAGTTTCATCGAAATCCGTTTAGCCGTTCGATCGTAAAGAAGTAACAAAGAAACTTTCACATTTACAATATTACAGTGATAGTGTGTTTAGTATTTTTTCACATTATTGTTTTAAGATGGATAGTTATGATAGAGAGTAAGTCTAAACGAAGCATAATTCAAAAAACAGTGACAATAGGGTGCCAAGAAAGGGTAACGAAAATAAAATTAAAGTCGTCAGCAGTTCTTTATTACGTATTAAAATTGGTCTCTAACTTATTTAACGTAATTATGAAATTAGCTAAGTTTACATTTAAATAAAACTGCTTATTCCGCACCGACCAAGAGTATAAGAAAGGCACTCAAAACATTGTATGACCAGTAATTGTTATCGAATGTTATGTATGGATCTGGACCCTTGGAACAGTGCGCGCCGTCGACGACTTGGCCTTGGTCCGGACAGTTACCAGACGGCCGGACAGCGAGCTACCCATTGCTCATTGTCCGCAAGCTTGCGCCTACGGTGGCTAGAAATCGGGATTGGAATCCCGGCGGCGGCGAGAGCGCCGTTACCGGATGCGGTCGGCCTTCTCCTTATCGAGCATTACTGCTTCGCAAAAGTCGGCGACCGCCTGCCACTCCTCCTCGTTTCTGACCTCTCGCATCGGACCATGGCCTCAACCAAAGCCCGGTGCGAGAGGTCTCCGCCGCCGATCACCCCCACGAGGGCACGGCGATGCTCCGCCCAAGCAGGGCACACTTCGACTGTGTGCTCCACCATGTCCTCCGGGCGTTCCGCACAGTGGCGACACCCGGGCGTCACTTCCGCTTTAATCCGGAACAGGAACCTCCCGAACTTGCCATGTCCGGTGAAGACCTGTGTCATGCGAAAGGTAAGGACGCCGTGAGGTCTTTCCAGCCGACTCCACGAGGTCTTTCCAGCCACGCCTCAAAGAATGGATCTGGACCCCAGATATTCTGTTGTTTTTGCCTGCTTCTTTCAAAAACATACATATTTTATGTTTGTTTTAAAAAATGTGTTCCATTTTAAATTATATTTATTTTTTAGTTCATCTACTTTATATATGTTATGGACACACATCTGCACATGTGGCCCCCTGGTAAATCATCAATATTTTGTCTATAACTGCTCCACCTTTGTTTTAATAATTAGATATACATTTTTTTTTTTTTTTTTCCTCTGACACATTGCTTTTGCAATATTTTTATTTTTTATTTATATTTCAACTGTCATAAATTCGTTGGTAATTTATTTTGTTAACATTTTATTGATAGTTGTAATCATTATATTATACCTGATTTTTTTTATATAGCCTCTTTTTGTATTGTGAATGTGAGAACACTGTATACTCCACGAACTCTTAGACTACTTCCTATTACGACTTACTTTGTTTTTTACTGAGAAATTTTTTATTGTGCTTTTGTGTACAATATTTGACTGGTCTACACTGTTCTTACATAATGTGATAAATCAAACACTTCAGGATAAATTGTATAAATATTTTATTCACTTTGATCAACACAATTTCATACTTATCGTTCTATTAACAATCATTTACAAATACACAGATTAGTCGGACATGTTTTCTGTTCAACGACTCAAAGCAGACTGACTCTGTCCAAAATGACAGTAACAAACTCAGTGTTTCCCTACCACAAACTTTCACAAACACTCGGTCGACTAACCGACCAATCAGAGCAAAGTAAAGAGTACGTAACATCAATTGACTAACTAATATACATTAGAGTTTATCTAATAATTAACTGCAAGTAAATATTTCATTTTAACAATTATGATATATTTATACAAAACAAATCCATAAAGTCTAATATTATAAATTATTACTTAATATTTACAACGAATGTCTAAAGTTCATGTAACTACTAGCGCCATCTATCGCTTATCATTGGAAGTTGAACGATTTATGAATATTTTCTTTAAAAATCATTACATTCGGCCATCCGACATCGTGCGATCTCCTGACGCACGATTACAATTAAAATGATAGGATATTTTCATTAAATTTATGAAACTTAATTCCAGTTCTACAAGGAACTGAGTCTTACATTCATAATCATTACATTCGGCTTAGTCTTGATTATTTGCTTTATCGTCACGTCATATGTTTATAACATTCTCATCACACGAAGAATAGAATTTTTTTTTTTGTCAAAGGCTTTTCTCTATATCCGAGTTTATATAAGGTCGGAGGAAAGTATGCTTCTAAATGTTATTCCTCAGTTTGCCAAAATCGGTAATTACAGTAATTTTATACTTAGAACTTTGTTTTTTTTTTTTCAATGGATCTATGGATTTTAAAATGAGGCAAATTCAATTTTACCCTCATAATTGCAATCAGATCTACTAATCTTTATTAAACCACTTATGCTGTAGGCTGTATCAAGGATTTTACTGATAACGAAAGTATCTTTTTGCTAGTCTAACCCAGATATTGGCGCTCACTTCATATCTTAAACTTTTTAACGTATTTTACTTCGTAATGTTTATCATTTAAAGGCACTCTGATCCTGGTAGTTTTGTGGCAGTCTGTCTAGTGGAACATTTAACAGAATAAAGTAAAATTGATCAGCTTTTTGTTCGAAAGTATTCTTCATTATTTACGCGCACTGAATTCACTTCATGTCATTAGGTTTTTCATCGGGTTCAGCTATAAGAATTTGAAATCTAGATCTTATTCATTTAATCCTAAGCAAATGCTGGCGCTTGCTCTCTCATTTTGTTTCTATTGTGTCTCTAGTCAAAGTATTCGAAAATTTGATATTTAGATCAATTCTCGTCTCAATACTATAAACAGAAACAGTATTCGTCTTAATTTCTGTGGAAAACATGATATTACGACTTAAGGTATCGACATACGCGTCCTAGATCTTACACTCTCAGTGGTTAAATGAAACTCACAAATCTGTAGCCACCATGTTGCTACATGTTGTGTGGCGACTCGTTTAGTCAGAGTTCATTACTTTCATTATTTGAAAGCATAATATAAAACAGAAACTTAAGCATTTAGAATAAAAGTGATCCTTCATCTAGAGGCTAAGGGCTTAATTGTACTAATATTATCTCTCAAATAATATTAGCAGCATATGTGCGTGATTTCGTACCAAGTAAAGGTTCTAATAATGAAGTTCGGATCGCACTGTTCGTCAAACTTTATTTTTATTTGAAACCTTGAAATTGGTCCTCTACTCTAGTGTATGGATTTTCAATCCATCTTCCCCTTAACCGAATAAATAACGATGTAATATTTAGCTCTATTTAAATCATTCATTGTATCATAATCATCTTAGGAACCGGCTTCGATTTCAGTCTGGACGACGAGAACTAGTTATGGTCATGTAATAGTATATATTTTATCCTACTTGTAAAATAAATATCATTGTGTTCTCTATCTATGGAATCAGTCTCTGCTACAGTATGCACACGTCACAGGAATTGAAAACGTGTAATAAATCCATTTCCTCGTCTAAAATTTAATGGTTTAGCTCAATTCCTAATAGATTTATCATTAATCCCGTGTGTTTAAATTTCTATCTGCAGCTCTTTTACTTATATGTTATCCGTATATAAGCATTAATTTGTCGTAATAATATTCACATAAGTTACACCTTAATTCTTACTAGCTAACATTTCTGCTTGAAACCGACCATAATTCTGCTCATTAGATAAAATCATTTTAGTTTAGTTTACCACTTCGTCACTAAATGCTAACTTACAAAACTTGGCAAGGTTTCGTAAATTTTCTATTTTCTCTTGGTAAGACTAGCAAGTTTTTGAGACAAATTGTATAGTCAGTTTCTGATCCTACTTGCTTAATACAAATCAATTATAATTACTCTTTCTAATCAAACTTAAATACTCTCAAAATTTACAGAAGTGATAGAACTCCCGTATCACAAAGTTCCAATGGATATGTTCAAACCTCGATACTTGTAACGCTTTCCTCCTTGAAAATCATTCAACCACTCTCTTAGACCAACGTGGGGTACCTCTTCGCTTCTTGCATCGTGGTGGTGTCTTATTCCTTCCAAATCGTCTCTTTGCATCATTTTTCTTCAAGTCTGTACTGTTTGAACCAGGGACTATCTATTTGTTCAATAAGACTGGCAATTTTTCCTTCTGTAGTTCTGTCGGAATCCAAGTCCTCAAAAATAAAAAAATCAGTGGTTAAAACATTTACAGGAAATAGTACTTGTATCGTTCGTTTGAAACTCTTTTTTAAGAATCAAATCCCAGTGTTAAATTATACTTTCAATTCAATTTATCTATACCTATAATATCTTCAAAAACTATAACAGAATGTTCAGATCTCATCCAATAAACAGTTCAAATATGATATGAATAAACTTAATAAATTATTCAATTCATTTACAACATCTGCATTAAGCCAACGTAGTCAGACTAAAATCACATTAATAGGTAAATTCATACGTTACTTACGCTCTTGAGGATAATTTCATCTGCACCGGGCACACTTAACCCGAATCTTAATTGGCTCATCTGGCCAAATCAAATGGCCCACTTGACCTCAGATGGCCCACTTGGCCTCAAATGGCCCACTTGGCCTCAAATGGCCCACTTGGCCTCAAATGGCCCACTTGGTCTCAAATGGCCCACTTGGCCTCAAATGGCTCACTTGGCCTCAAATGGCCCACATGGCCTCAAATGGCCCACTTGGCCTCAAATGGGCTCGCTTAGCTTCATCAAAGGCATGCTTGCCTCATCCCTCATTAAGGCTCGCTTGGTCTTATTAAGGCTCACTTGGCTTCATCAAAAGCACGCTTGGCTTCATCAAAGGCACGCTTAGCTTCATCAAAGGCACGCTTGGCTTCATCAAAGGCACGCATGGCTTCATCAAAGGCACGCATGGCTTCATCAAAGGCACGCTTGGCTTCATCAAAGGCACGCTTGGCTTCATCAAAGGTACACTTGGCTTCATTAAAGGCACGTTGGGCCTCATCAAAGTCACGTTTGGCCTCATCAAAGGCACGCTTGGCCTCATCAAAGACACTCTTGGCCTCATCAAAGCACTGAAATCAATTCAAAACATTTCAAATGAACCATCATTAAGGCTCGCTTGGTCTTATTAAGGCTCGCTTGGCTTCGTCAAAGGCACGCTTGGCTTCATCAAAGGCACGCTTGTCTTCATCAAAGGTACACACTTAGCTTCATCAAAGGCACGTTTGGCCTCATCAAAGGCACGTTTGGCCTCATCAAAGGCACGTTTGGCCTCATCAAAGGCACGTTTGGCCTCATCAAAATCACGCTTGGCCTCATCAAAGACACTCTTGGCGTCATCAAAGCACTGAAATCAAATCAAAATATTTCTAATGAACCATTTACAGACTCTTAAATTGCCAAGAAGTCAGTAAGTCAGCAAATTGACGGTAATTACATATTCCATAGTGTAGATCTCTATTGAGAAGAAATTCCATTTACAGCCTTTTAAATCGTGTTATACATATACAAACTCAGTTTTAACTTTGTTCTCTCAAATTCATTTATTGTTTGTCATAGGTGGAAATTTAGTTCATAAAACAACAGTACAAAATAAATATCATTTATCATTTAAGACTTATCATTTATCATCTATCATCTATCATTTATCTTTTATCGTTTAACATTTATAAATAAATAAATTTATCATTTATCATCATTTATCATTTACTATTTATCATTTATCGTTTAACATTTATAAATAAATAAATTTATCATTTATCACTGATCACTGACCACCTATCACTGATCGCTTATCACTGACCACTTATCACTGATCACTAATCACTGGTTACTAATCACTGGTCACTAATCACTGGTCACTAATCACTGGTCACTAATCACTGGTCACTAATCACTGGTCACTAATCACTGGTCACTAATCACTGGTCACTAATCACTGGTCACTAATCACTGGTCACTAATCACTGGTCACTAATCACTGGTCACTAATCACTGGTCACTAATCACTGGTCACTTATCACTGATCACTTATCACTAATTACTTATCACTTATCACTGATCACTTATCACTGATCACTGATCATTTATCATTCATTATATATCATTTATCATTATTGTGACATACTAATAAGGGGTACAACATGTTTTTACAACTATGCGTCGAAACGAAAGGGAAATTATCGTGCCACACAAAGTAATCCGAGGCAACAATGACAATTATCGCTTTGGGAAATAGGAAAATTTTACATATAAACTGTTTTTTTTTTTAATCTATCACTATACGAATTCGATGAAATTAAATAAAGGAAAAGCAACCCAATTTGAAATATAGAAACTAAAATGAATCACCAACATTTAAGAGGTGTTTAGTCTTGTCAACGTTCGATTACGAACATGACGCGCATATCTGTACCACTCAGTTCACACATTTGAAGGGAATCGAATGATTCAATACACGAGCCTGTCACCATCAGTAAGAAATTTGGGTGAGTATGATACTGGTCTAAAATATTTGGCACACTTGGCTAAAAAAATAAATAAATCTCGAGCTCACTTAGCTTCAATTTAGGCACACATAACCTCTTGTCTGAAGTAACACTAGCACACATGGGAAAAAGAATAAAAAATATCTCGAGCTCATTTAGCTTCAATTTAGGCACACAACTTCTTGGCTTAAAAGTAACACTTGCACACTTTGGTGACAAAAAAAATATCTCGAGGTCACTTAGCTTCAATTTAGGCACACATAACCTCTTGTCTAAAACCACACTAGTACACTTGGAAAGACAAAAATATATTTCTCGAACTCATTTATCTTCAATTTAGGCACACATAACCTCTTCCTGTTATCACTGCACATATTTGTAGGCATATCCCACTTCTGAAATGTGATAAATCAAACACTTCAGGATAAATTGTATAAATATTTTATTCACTTTGATCAACACAATTTCATACTTATCGTTCTATTAACAATCATTTACAAATACACAGATTAGTCGGACATGTTTTCTGTTCAACGACTCAAAGCAGACTGACTCTGTCCAAAATGACAGTAACAAACTCAGTGTTTCCCTACCACAAACTTTCACAAACACTCGGTCGACTAACCGACCAATCAGAGCAAAGTAAAGAGTACGTAACATCAATTGACTAACTAATATACATTAGAGTTTATCTAATAATTAACTGCAAGTAAATATTTCATTTTAACAATTATGATATATTTATACAAAACAAATCCATAAAGTCTAATATTATAAATTATTACTTAATATTTACAACGAATGTCTAAAGTTCATGTAACTACTAGCGCCATCTATCGCTTATCATTGGAAGTTGAACGATTTATGAATATTTTCTTTAAAAATCATTACAATAATATAATATCAATATTGTAAAAACACCCACTTTTTTAAAAGAGTAACCATGGAGTTTCTTGCCGGTTCTTCTCCATAGGAAACGACCAATTTGGAACCGTGCACTAGCTTCTGACGTTTTATAAGTGCCCATGTAGGCCTATGTGAAATAAAATATTTTTGATTTGATTTGATTTGATTTGGACCGGATGATTAATGCGGGCATTATAAATAATGTTCGAGCATTATGAATAATGTCTAGCTCTATTGGACCAAGTGATTAATTACTATCTTAACTTCAATATTTATCACATTGCGCGGTCATTATTATATTGCTACATGACAATTGGGCAATTTGATAATAAGGCTACAGACGCGGTGCGAGGGCGGGGAGGGAAGCACGCAGGGTGTGACGGTTGCATATTAGAAAATCAAAACTTTCCTGAGCAAATTTTAAAAGAACAACGTATAAATCAACAAAGTTTAAAATAACGATGGTCATTTGATCAACAGACCAAAGACTATTGACCAAATCGTTCAAAGGTCAAAATGGATTACTGTATAAATTATTAATTATCAAATGGATTAACTGAAAAAGGTAAAAATCTCGAATGGACGAAACAACTTGGACGTAGCGTTCGCCGGCCGCTGCTGCGGCATCGCTCGCTTCGCTCGCTCGGCTCACGCGCGGTTGGTCACAGTTCTAACCTAACCTAACCTATTTTACCCAGTTCAAAGTGCAATCAATCAAAATACAATCACATTTTTACGAGAGATTGTAGGTATTATTCGTTATTTCGAACTGGCAGAGTTTTAAGGTAGATAATAGACTCTTTGATATAATTAATCCAACTATGAGAGTCTGATTATTTTAATGGTTTAATATTTAGTTTATTTTAAGTTAAATGACAATACCAATTAAAAAATGGTAATTAAATATGTTTGTATTACTCTGCCCAAAAGGTGATGGGCCGTATGTGTAATGCCCGGTCAATTTGATTATTTGAATAATTATTATCAAATCGCACTCTCATATTGGGCATTTTTCATAATGACCGGGCATTATGTATGATGCCCAATTTATCATTTGGTCCATAACATATACACCCCTACTTTTTAATTAGTACAAAAAAAAAATGGGGCTCTATCTGTACCCGTCACTGATCATATTTTTGTAGTCAAAAGTAGAAAAAATCGAATTCCTAAAATTGACCACGAAAAGGTAAATTCATCATAGAATTTATTAAACATAACAATTGCTAGTAGAAAATACTGCGGGCAGTGTTTTTCCTTAATAATTGTCACTTATTCATTCATTAATCAATAGCCTGCACAATATTTCCATAAATTGAGTGACATTTTGGGACATAAACCAACGCTAATAACTTTGCTGTTTGTGAATATAATTTATTGAGATTTTACTTATAAAATAACAAGGGCTTTTCTAATAAGCCCTTTAAGTATTTGTACTAATAAAAAAATAGTGGTGTATAACTGCGCTAAAAGGAGCCTGCCACTTTGAGCAGTCTGATCAAATTGGTGGCGTCAAATCTCATCATCATCATATCAGCCGAAAGACGTCCACTGTTGGACAATGGACTCCCCCAAGCGTCGCCTGACCAGGTCATTCCCGCAACCCTGACCAGGTCATCGGCCTTCCAACGCTGCATCTTCAGATAGCTGTTCGCCACTCCAGAACCTTTCGTCCCCATCGACCATCTGTTCTGCGTGCAATGTGCCCTGCCCATTGCCACTTAAGTTTGGCGATTCTTCGAGCTATGTCGGTAACCTTGGTTCACCCGCGGATATCTTCATTTCTGATGTGATCACGCAAGGAAACTCCGAGCATTGCCCTTTCCATCGCCCTTTGGGTGACTTTGAGTCTTCTTATGAGGCCCATTGTAAGTGACCACGTTTCGGAGTCATAAGTCATCACTGGCAACAAGCACTGGTCATATACTTTCGTCTTGAGACACTGTGGTATATTGGACGAGAAGACACCGCGCAGCTTCCCGAACGCTGCCCAGCCGAGTCGGATTCGACGATTGATCTCTTTCTCGAAGTTAGACCTACCCAACTGGAACGTCTCAGGTAAACGTAATAGTCCACAACTTCGAGTGGCGTCAAATCTATGATTGAACTAAAATAAATTCTAACAACTGCATCAGACTGCTAAAAGTGCATTTGATTGTTTTGAGCTTTTTAGTCTATATTTTTGTGGTCGAGTTTTTTGACGGTCGGTTGGCGAGCTACCCATTGCTCGCCGTCGAAGTCGTGACCAAGCCGTAAGAAACTTTATAATATTAGTGTAATTCAGGACTGGCAACAATAAGCTTCACTTTAAATAATGTTACTTTAAGCAATTAAAATAACAGAAGCAGAATACCTTACACACTACAATCTAAAACATCCTAAAGGTAATAATTCAGGACTTTCAACCAATTTAAAAACCACCTTAACCACCCACACTACACCTACGAAATTAGAGGCCCGCAGTCATCCAGTACCCTTGTTTTATCTAGCTAATTAACACTATTGTCCAAAACTAAGATCACAAAGAGAATGCCTCCACTAGACATAACGTAAATACTTGATGTGCAACACGGAACAAAAACAGAGGCACACTACACGGGCAACTTTTGAGTAATTGCTTGATTGCCAAGCAATGAAGACGCTTGTTTCACAAATTCATTGAAGGATGCGTACATCGAGACACGTCGTACGTACGGCAACGTGTAGTTCATTCCAAGAAAGAGAGATCATAGGAAGTGTTCATTTTAATTACAGCAATCGTACTTTTCTCTTTTTCAAAAATTATCGCTTTTTTTTTGGGCTTCGTAAGTAGTAGAAAAATATAAAAAGCTTAAATATTATCTTACTTATTACACAGAAAGAAAGAAAAAAAACATTTGTTTATACTTCAAACATATCGTTCAAATAAAGTAGGTATGGAAATATAACATTAAATCTGTGCAGGGCCAAAAAGGCATCTAACTTAGCATTACTATTATACTGACGATAAATAACGCAGCGCTGATATTCTGTTAGATTCCGCGGTGATGCCATGGTCACACTCACGAAAGTTAAACAAAACTAGGAATCGAAACAAAATAATAAATAGCTGAAAAACATATGTCATTCAGCCGCGTGCACAAGGACCGCTGGCCAAGCGTTGCCACACAGTGGGTTCCTACTGAAGGAAAGCGCCATCGAGGCCAGCCTAGAAAAAGGTGGCGGGCTGATTTAGACGCATACCGCGAGGACTGGTTAGAGACGGCGCAGGAAATGAAAATTTGTAAGGTCTTGGGGAGGTTTTTGCCCAGCAGTGGAACAGTTAAGGCTAGTAAAAAACATGAATTTACTATCTGTTAGCAAGACTCCCATATCGCCCGTCTACTAAGAACGGGATCTACAGCAACGAGCAAGTCCAAGGCCTTTCATAATTTATTAACAACGCTTTTAGCCGTGTAATTAATTAAACGTTTTAATTAATTATTCGTCACTTATCCGAAATGACTCGATACATTTTAATGGAGACGATCAATTTGTCTTATGTTTTTAACAGGATGTGGGTGTGAGCCGAGGAAATTGAATTTTGTGTAGGTACCTATACTATATATAGGTTTGGAGCCGAGGTTTTAAGATGAAAGGACCAGAGTAGCCCTTGAAATTCAAATTTTCTGTTTTTTTTTTTTTCATTTTACTTACAGGTCAAGACGATTTTATGAAAAAGTCATTCAATAGGGTAAGACCAACTGAGAGAGACTGAGACTTTCATAAATAAATACGTATCATATTAATGAACATACATCATAACATTAGTTTGAAAGTATAGCCAGTGACTGAAAAGTTGAAGGGAAATCGTTTGTTTTGGTATGGTCATGTAATAAAGAGGAGAGATGAAATGCATGTCACTAAAAGCGTTATAGTATATAGTGATATGAAAGTAAAGAAGGTTAGTGATAGCATGATGAGTGACAGGGCAGAATGAAAGAAAAAAAAACGTGTTGCGCCGACCCCAGATAAGATGGGACAAGGGCAGAAAGATATTAATGAACATACAATTTGACACTGACCTACAAAATACAAAAAATTAAGTAAATTATTACATTTTTACTGGCTAGCTTTGAGAAACCCACATAAGCGCAAAACGTGGAATTATTGCGACGCAGCACCTTTACTAATGATATTCGTATCCGTGCAATGTACGCCCTGCATAAATCAGTCGGCTGTCATTGTTTTGGAGGGCACTAACTGACTTTTAATGGGTTACAAATTCGTTAATAGTAGCAAACCAATATGTATTGATTGAAAAAAATATGACATTTAAGATAAACATAATATATTTATCAAGAGCTTTTAAGACCCAAGATTTTAGGACCTATTCTTTTGGAAGCTCTACTAGGGTCATCGAGCATTATACTGAGCTCCTCCATAGATTCAGCCATGACTAATATGTCGTCGGCAAACCGAAATTGACTTAATAGTCAATTTACGCCATTAACATTATTACCTAGCCCTCTCTAATCCAGAACCTTAAAGACACCCTCTATTGCAGCCGTAAACAGTTTCAGAGAAATGACGTCTCCCTACCTCATACTCCGCTACAGAAGGATAGGTTTCGAGGTCCGGTCCTGAAGTCGAGCTGCTTTGCGTTTGTGGACCATGTTTGATTCTGAACTGCGCTCTCTTCAACGGTGCCGTAATAACTATTGGTACATCGAAGTTCTGAAGTGTTTGTACGTGTGTGTTTTTAAATAATAACAATTGCTGAAATATGCAGAATATATAAATCAATCCTCCTCCTCGAGTCGTATTCCTCATTACTGAGGGTTGTGAAGTTCCCGCTGGATTAACTTCTTATTGATGGTATCTCGCCATCTGTGATGGTTTTTAGCGTCATGAAGTGGGACGTGCAATGGGTGTCCGTGTCCAGTGTGGAGCAGACCTGCCCATCTTATTGGGCTGCGGTCTCTTGGTCTAAATCAATAGGACAGGTTCTTACCGAACATGGCAAAGGGAGGTTCTTGCACCTGATTCGTGCAGAAGAAACGCCTGAATGTCATCATTCGGACCACTCGGAGGACATGGTGGATGATACGGTGGAGGTGTGTCCAGTTTTGGTGGAGCACCGCCTTGTCCTCGTGTGGACAATCGGCAGCAGTGTCCTCTCGAGCCAATGAAGCAGTAATGCTAATGAAAGAGGCGACCACACGTATAAGGGAATGGACGTCCTTACGCCTCTGACGCCGAGATCCCGGCCTCGATTTCCAGCCATCGTAGGCGTAGACTCGCAGACGACGAGCAATAATGAGTTCGTCATCCGGGCATCCGGTAACCATCCGGATCGAGCCCGAGTCGTCGTTGTCGTGTAGCGTTCTTGTGAGCCTCAAAAAGATATCAGCAAAGTCGTAGGGGCCTAGCAGGACCGAAGTCTACTGGTGTCATGGGTTTACTTCCCGAAGGAAAACCCTATGCCCTGGAACTCAAAGAGCAAAGAAGTAACATAGGTATGGCTTTAGTCACTTATAATCTGAACGTCCTCCCGCTCCACCCTAGAACGGGAAAAGTCATTGAATGATTTCTCACCTTTAAAAAAGAAACATTGATTATAACCATCCGACAAAGAAACTAATTTGTGAATAAAACTAATCATCATCGAGACAATACAACGTCGTTCACATAATCCATTGTCCAATACGCATTATTAATTAGTAATTATGGATTCGCATGATTAAATAACCGAGTAAGCCGATAATCTATTCCAGATAAACTAATTTGTTGTATGATTTGTAGATGTCAGAGTAGATTACAGGTTAGCTTGAATGGGCTCGAAGTCACAAAAAATTGTCAGACACAGGTGTAATAATAACTGACAAAATATGTGTGCACTATATAAAAGACATAGCCCTTGTCTACTCCCAACTACGAGTATAGAATTCTTGGAGAAGATTTAATTACAAAAAAGTTACCTCTTGAATGCTTTTATTATTAATGAATAAAAAAAAATGCAAAAGCAAAGTGTTAAAAAAAATTTACATATATTAAGTATTAAGTTCACAGATAAGCACTAGTTTATATTATTTAAAAAGATGAATTAATTACCTCCGGTAGTGCAATAGTAATGATGTTGTTGAGGACAATACAGCACTGGGTGCGGAGTTAAAGTTACTGTTGCTAATATTTACTAAAACCCCTGTCATTCGTAACCACGGAATAAAGAAAAGTAGAGGAAGTGCCCCTCAAATATCGCGCGCGTGTCAACATTAGGTCGAGATGCGCAACATTTAGCTTATTCACCGTCAGACACTTGTCGCGATTGGTTCTCTCAGAAATACGCGAAATATTACAAATTATACCTGGTTTTTCGGTTTTGACCTGCAAAAACGAAAGCAGAAAAAAAAATGTATCTTGTGGAGGTGTATTGTATCATCGTTAAGCACTAAACTTTGTTAATTTTTAATAAAATTGATTTTAAATGAAAATACCACATTTTATGACTTTAATGCAAACTATAAACAACCTTATATTCATAATTACAAAGTCTAAATACACTTGGCCGTCATCTACAAAATCATAACATAAATTCTAGTAACTTCGACGCTACTCAATTAGGGATGGGACACATCCGTAAAGTAGGTCGGTATCGATAATTTTTATTTATTTCTAACTATTTATTTCATGGCTGGCACCATCATTCAGAAAATTTGTGTCGGACTTTTCATGTGTATAATTTATAAATATTTAACTAAGATTGCACATAAATCACGAGGTTTTAACAACACGTAACCTGCATCCGTCCGAAATAGGTGCGGGTTGCTAATCACTTTCTTTACTTCTTCACGCTTGAAAGGCTGAATATTACATAATATTAACCGTAATACATTAACTTCACAAAACAAATATAGATATTTGAACGCTATAGCAATACCTACTTAGAACATTTTAATTAAAAAAAAAAAAATATTTCAAAGTCAGTCTACAATTGACCGAGATATCGGTGAACAAAACATACATTAAGTCGAACATAGAATCTTCTCCTTTTCGAAGTCGGTTAAAAATAAGATTACCCCCCTACATACAAATACCTCTTTAACATTGATATTTTAAAGATAATCAACCTTATCCATTATTAAGCATTTGTAAGATGTTAACAAATTATTACATTGCTTACCTGAATAAATTACGTAACATCAATATTAAAATATCGATATATGTCTACATCTCTAAATGAGTAGCAAAAGTGATTACATGTGCAGGTGAATATGGCATCTATTTCAAAGTAACTAGAGTTCTGAATAGAATGACAAATGATGAATTGGTTACAGCGCCATCTAGCGTGGAGTAGCTGAACTCGTTGTAAATTGGTTATAAGACGAAAAACATCTTTATTGTTTGTGTCATGTCAAATAATAACAACTTTCAGTTGTTGTAATAAGACTTAATTTATCAAAGCAAGAAGAAGATGATTAGTAAAAGTTGCGTTTTTAATTTGTAGCCAATCATATTACTGTTTTTTATGTGTGTAATGGACAATTTAATATACAAATGTGTGAGTTTGGCGACACAAGTTCCCGTGCTTTGCCAGGATAGGGGCACTTCTACCTGTATTTTCTGTTCTGTGTTCGTAACTGTGCACAAATCACTGACAAGATTATGATTTAATTACAATAGAAATGTCCTAATTGAAACAATAGATAGCAGCTCACCATATCTGTTGGTAATACGTCATGCCTGCAATTAGTTCTAATCTGAATCAGTTATGGATGACCGACCATAATGTATGAACACATTTGTTATTTTGTATAGACATTTGCATTAAGTAAGGATTTAGTACTGGCTTAGATTAAGCTGTTGAATTTAGCTTTAGGACAGTTAGTTGAGAACAGGTAAATTAGTCAATTGGCAAGCCAATAGAGCTACTCAAGCGTGAAGTATATTATATTCTACTCCACAAAGAAAACAACTAGTACGAGTACATTTTAAGTATTACATTATCAAAGAAAAACTTTGAAATATACAGATTACGCATGTATCTACAATCTGTGAACATTTTATTTTTATCTGGCAACATGACCATAATTATACGGCGCATATAAAATACTTCCATGCATCAGCTCCATGCCCGAGTTTTTTCATAAGACAGTTATGTTGACGGTTCGTGGAGGTGCAACTTATGTGTATTTGGATATTTAACTACTTTTTACGTCATCAATGGCAATCAATTCAAAGGGTTTATAGCTCCAGTTAGAAAGGGATTTTCTCGAAAATGAAAACCAGTGCTTATTGTATAACTCAGAGTTACCTGCAAACTATTAGATGTATAAAAAATATTAGTAAAAAAGCCAACATGAATATTAATTTATCATATGTTTGAAAGTGGCGCCAGTGATTGAAAATTTGAAAGGTAATCGGTTGTCTTGGTATAGTCATATTATTAAAAGAGTTCTGGGTATACACGTAAACGGAGGGAGAGGAAGAGGAAGGCCGAAAAAAAGATGGATGGATTGTGTGAGAAGTGATATGAAATATAAGGGAGTTAGTGATAGTTTGACGGGTGACAGGACAGAATGGAAGAGGAAAACGTGTTGCGCCGACCCCAAGTAATATGGGGTAAGGGCAGGAAGAAGAAGAAGAAGATATGATTATATCGCAGCTACAGTGCAACAGAGTCACAAATAGCCAAAACTGCAAAATCGAGCTAAGTATGCCAAATTGTCTCTGAACCATGCCCACACTTGAGGCAACAAAATCATCCGCGGAAGTATCTCAAAATTCTACTAAAAATAAGAATTATTGCTTAACAGTGTTAAAAACTAGAAAAGGTCCTGTAAGAAGGAAGCCAATATATGTAGAAAGATATTATCATGAAGTGGTACTCGTATCTAAAAGGCAGTTTTTGCTTTTGTCACGGGTCTTACAGTATATAATATACCTGATGCTATAAAACATGATCCAATCCCAACAAAAAAAATGAAAACTGTCAGCCTTCAATTATTTATCACGGCGTCCTTACCTTCCGCATGACGCAGGTCTTCACCGGACATGTCAAGTTCGGAAGGGCAAAAGCGGGGGTTGTCATTGGATGATTTTCCGCAAACCGCAAAGTGCCGCCCGTCGGCATCGCGGCAGCAGCGCTACCGCTTTGCCACTGCTTTGATATTCCATATAAATAAAATACGCGCGACTGTTGCGCTACACCCGTGCTGTAGTCGCGCTGCTTACTACACTTTGTGTGTACTTTATTTATTTTTTGGCATTATTGATTATTATTAAATCAATAATTATTTCAAATGATACTGATTTATAGATTTAGTCTTTCAATTAATAGTTATTTCAAATAACACTACTACTATAATATATATTTAGTTTTTGACATTGCGTATTTTTTTATTATGTTTACTATTTCTTGTCTCGATTCAAATCTTTGACAATATTATTTTAAGGTAGATTATACCAGGGTCACAACTTGCTAACACTTTACTTTGTTAAACACTAACTTTCTAAGCAAATAAACGATTATTAGATATTATTATCATTTCATTTATTTTGATTTTTGAGAAAAAAGATACGGTCATTTGTGTCGCATAAAACGTATATTTCGATACTCTCAAGGGAATCAAAATTCATAGGTTACTTTTTGTTGACCCAGAACCCTGAAATTTGGCCTAAACCAAGGTCTTATATCACAGATCTAGGTATAAATCTGAAAACAGTAAATTAGTGGTTACGTCACAACAATAAAATCTCGGTAAGTTTGAACGAAACCCGCAGTGCGCGAGTCCGACTTGCACTTGCCCAGTGTTTTTCAATATGATAAATCCAAGTTACATCCATGTAAGCAAGTCTTATTGTATAAAAGTTTTCAAAAAAAAAAGCACAAATATAAATATCTGTATTCCAATTCATTTCTCATTTCGGGATTCTGACCGCGAACCAAAAGAATATGAAACGTTAGAAGAAAGTTTCCCACAAGATGAACTGTTAACCAGATGTGTGTGTGTCTGTTAATCATTTAGAGAAATAGGTTTGTGTACGATACTAGCGCGAAATTTTGCAAAGAATCATTTTTTTAACCTTGTTACTTCTGCCAAAACTGACATCTCCCTTCGTTCTATATTTGGGTAGTAAGTTACTCGATTTCAGCTTTAGGATGCGGTGTAGGTTGCTGTGTTTTGTGAGTATCGTGTGTGGTCCTCTAATTGTTTGCAGTCAGTTTTACACCATTTTGCTACTCCAAATGAGTAAGTCAATTGTAAGGCACAAGTATTCAATGTTGTTCCTCCTTTTCAATCCTCTGTTGATATTCTGTATCAAAAGTTTGTAATTTTATGATCATTCATGCAATCATTATGCGTTTCGATCAGGAGCCCATTAGGCCTATAGCTCGAGCCCCGGTATGAAGGCTTGAAGGAACGGGGTGGGTTTTTAGTCAGTAAGAGTCTGGCACTATCTCCCGCTCCGCCCAAGAGCGGGGGTTGTCATTGATGATTTTTCCACTATAAAAAAAGTCCATTAGGCCTTTCAGCGTCAACTGATAATGCATAATCCTACCGATTATAATATCAACATTAATAGTTGCGTTAGTATCTTCATTAAATTCAAATTTATTTTTTAAATCGAACTATGCAACTTTTGACTGTATTGCTTAACTAGTGTATTCATTATTTTCGTATTATGCTGCACAGCATACACCATATCGTGATGTTTATTTTGAAATTATTTTTATTTATGACATTATTGCAGTATGTGGTTTCAATACAGTTTTTAATGGCAGGACCAAAAAATTCTGATAATTACGTAAGTAAGAAAATATATTTTATTTTATTTTTGAATAGAAGGAGAAAAAATGAATGAATGGCACCGCATGATTAAGAAAGCCCACGTAACGGGAAGAGGTGAGAGCAAAGAAGAAGAATAGGAGAAGAGATAAAACATTGAAGAGTAATTATATTATTTTCAGGGTAAATACCTGAAATAAAGAGGCGTTTTATGAATCGCGTACTATTTTATGCAGCTTTCCTTTTCATAAAATAGTGCAGTATGTGCCACACGGTAACGTTTGGCTGTGCTTTGAAAATAAGTTATCGTGTTCAATTTGTTAGCTTACACGACTGTTTTCTAAGTCAAACTTACATGTCTTGTGATAATCATCCACAGACCGATTTCGCTTTCTTTGCTTGTGCCAGCCTTTTAGATATTCTTTTAGATATTATTATGGGTAACAGTCCTGAAATGTTGCCAATGTTTTATTAATAACCTTGTATAGCAATATGTTTTTTTTTTAGGGCCCGTATTTCTTCGGTTTTAAATACTTTGGCTCATGTCCGCACTCAGAAAACAATCTAGCAAACTTGACTTTATCAATGACATGTGAAAAAAATATCTATAAGGGAAATGTCAACGTCACGCTCAGTGAACCCGTTCGAATTGTTGAGGTTTGTATTATTTATAACACTTTTGGTTGATTTTTAAATCCTAACTAATATTATAAATGTGAAAGTGTGGATGTTTGGATGTTTGTTACTTAATCACGCAAAAACGGCTGAACGGGTTTAGATGAAATTTGGCATGCATATATATGCTTTTATCCCGATTCCTTAAGTACCTAATGCCACGCGGGCGCAGCCGCGGGCAAAAGCGTAGTAATCATATAAGTTTTGACTATAGAACATATTAGAAAATTATTGTATGGTATAATTTTACAACTTTTATATGTCAGCAAACATATAAAAATTAAATTTATTATTACTTGTGTAACAATTATATGAATATTAAAAGACCCTAAGGGCTATATTTCACTGAGACACCATGGCGGCGCGACCAGTCGCCGCTACCAACAAAATGTATAGAACTCTATAGAGAGTTACTCACCTGGTGTCCATTTGTGTCTAGCTTGGTAGCTAAGAGCTATATTTCACTGGGACACCATAGCAGCGCATCTGGTAGCGCCACCATGGTTTCCCGATGAAATATAGCCCTAATTTGATACATCTTTTGATTATAATAATGTCTAGATCTCCCTAAAAATATGGCAAGAAAAACGGGGCAACAATTTTAAGAAGGGATGCTTGAGACAATAGTCTTTTACTCTGTACATCTGATACCAGCTAATTATGATTTCTAACATAAAATCACATATTAATTATTTTTTTGATTAACTAGACTAACTAAAATAAAAAAGTTTTAGGTGTATGTATAATTTTATTTAGTTTGTTTTTTTCTATTGAAATAGAAAAAATCAATTAAACTAAATTACGATTACATAATCACTGGCCTCGACGGCGTTTTCCTTCTGTAGGAACCCATGTGTGGCGACGCTTGCCCTGCGGTCATTGTGTGCATGTGGCCTAAAAAGAGGTGGTGGGATGATTTGGACGCGGACCGTGAGAACTGGTTAGAGACGGCGCTGGAGAAAAAAGTTTGGAAGAACTTGAAGAGGCCTTTGCCCATGCCCAGCAGTGGTACAGTAATGGCTAGTTAAAAAAAAATGGGAATGTTAAATTAAATAAGTAAAGATAGTGAAATTAGTTCTATATTATTTATTTTTTAGGCAATTTGCAGTTTTTTTTTTCGTGAGTGGGAAATAAATCCTCATGGACGCTCAGGCTGCCTCACAAACGAGCCAATCTGGGCAGTGTCAGACTGCTACTGACTAAAACCAGACTTCTGCCTTACATTTAAACCACAGACACGGCATCCGTGCTCTTGTTTAATAGGTACAGCTGCCACCACGGATATTGAACGCTGGCTTCAAGTTGCGCAGAAGTCAAAAATCGGGTCTCTTTAGGTGGTGCGACGTGAAACGCGGGGTCGGGGAGCGTCAGTGATTGGCTCGCTGCGCATCGCATCATAGACGACACTTGTGATTGGTTCATTGCGCTTGCAGCATGTATCTAACAACGACGACGATTGGCTCGCCAATGTATGGAATGCGCAAAGCGATCCCCACTCTGACGCCGAGCGTTCAATATCCGTGGTGGTAGCTGTACTTATATATTAGTTGCCCGAAGCGATATCCAAGTAATAATAATAGATAAAGATAAATAAAGATAATAATAATAATCTTTCGGCATACTCAAATGGACTCAGACAGAACTTGACGCCCTGGATAGGAGGGTCCGTACACTACTTACCGCAAATCGGATGCATCACCCACGGTCATCGGTGATGAGACTGTATATCCCGCGGAAGTGTGGGGGTCGTGGCTTCTTAAATGCTAAGTCCCTGCACAACCGCGAGGTATGCAGTCTCAGGGAATATTTCCTAGCCGTCGACGTGGGTATGCACCGAGATGTGGTGGCGGTGGACAAGGGCCTCACCCCGCTCTCCTTAGCTAACGAGAACTAGCGCAAACCTTTAGTACTGGATACTAATGACCGCAGGGAAGTATGGCAGGGCAAGGAGCTTCACGGACGCTTTTACCGGGCCTTACATGGGCCCGATGTAGACCTATTAGCGTCCGTATCTTGGCTACGTTTCGGTGACCTCTTCGGGGAAACCGAAGGTTTTGTCTTTGCAATTATGGACGAAGTTATGATGACGAACAATTACCGGAAATACATTGTGAAGGATGGTACGGTTGACATCTGTCGGGCATGCCAACGGCCCGGAGAATCAATCCGACACATTATTTCTGGGTGTTCTCGTCTGGCTAACGGAGACTATTTGCATAGACACAACCTCGTAGCCAGGATTATTCACCAGCAACTTGCTCTTAAATACAATCTTGTAGAATCAGAAGTACCGTACTACAGGTATGTGCCCGACCCAGTTCTCGACAATGGCAGTATCACGTTATATTGGGATCGATCTATCATCACTGACAGGACTATTGTTGCCAATAAACCTGATATAGTGGTGATAGATCGACTAGAGGGTCGCACAATGATTGTTGATATAGCGGTCCCTCATGACGAGAACCTTGTGAAAGCTGAGAAAGATAAGCAGATCAAATATCTTGACTTAGCTCGCGAGGTTGTCGACATGTGGGAAGTGGATAGAGCAATCATTGTGCCGATAGTCGTAACGGCCAATGGCTTAATAGCTAAGAGCCTCGAACAACATCTAAGGAGGCTCTCGTTAGGCAGCTGGATCAAGGGCCTGATCCAGAAAGCAGTACTCCTGGACACGGTGCGCATAGTTAGGAGATTCCTCTCTCAGGAGCCCTGACCACCGGCAGCTTGGACCCTGTTCCCGATGCCGGTGGGCTACTATTTTTTATATTTTTAAATGTTTTTTTTTTTTAATGTGCTTTTTAAGAAATATTTAAAAATGTAAATAATATGTACATATATAGATAATAAATGGAATAATAATAATAATATTCCACAACTATCACACAACGCCATCTAGTCTCAAGCTAAGCAGAGCTTGTGTTATGAGTACTAGACAACTGATAACATACTTATATATTTCTAAATACATGCATACTATAGATAAATTACACCCAGACACAGAACAAATGATCATGCTCATCACACAAAGATTTGTCCTGGGTGGGAATCGAACCCACGACCTCCGGCATAGCAGTCAGGGTCACTAACCACTAGACCAACAGGCCTGTCGCATAAAAAATCAGGGAATCTCCCAACCTTCAACACACAGGCACTTTGTAGTTAGAAACACGTATTTGAATTGGAAAATTAATTAAAACATAACTATAAATCATGTGCTTACCAAAATATGACGTTGAATTGAGAAAATTGAACAAAAAACTGAAGAAAAATGGAGTGAATTGGTTTGAAAAATTGAAAAAAACACATAATTAAAATGCACTTTTTTTGTAAATTGGATGGCATTTGTGATGATAGATGATGGGTTCTGCAGTTTTTTCCTGTATTTTATAATTTCGGCACAGTTTTATGGCGCATACAGTAATTTTATTGGTTTATTATTTAACTAATTTTATTTATTTATTTTATTTATTATTTTTTTTATTTATTTTAAATAATCTGTTTATTATTTAATGCGCGTAATATGTAGTGACACGAAAAGCAATACGGTCAGCCCTGATTGGTGAGTAGGACTGGCTAACAGTTGTTCCATTGTTTTTTAGATGTTTTCAGGCATTTGACACTACAACTAGACATTATATAATCAAAAGATTCATCCACCAAATACCAATACTAATATAATAAAGAGGTAAAGTTTGTTTTTTTTAATTATTTTTTTGTTTTGATTGAGGTAATCTCTGAAAGTACTACTTCGATTCAATTTTCTCATCAATAGAAAGCTGCTTTATTCTTGAGTGAAAAAAGCTATATTTTATGTGTGCTGGCGAAGTCGCAGCTAAAAGCTAGTTAAAAATATGAAAGTCTGGATATTTGTTAATCAATTGCTCCGCAACTTGCCACACGGGTAGACCAGCCTCCCTAGCCAAGTTACAACCGTTTCGCTTGCGCCGAACGCTTCGAGTTAACCTTCCACCAATTCTTTTGTTCTCACCACGTGACAAAACGATAAGACGACGTCATTCCCGTACATTTGAAGCTTTCTACAAGCGTTATCTATTGCAAATTAGCAACTTGGCTAGGAGCTCTGGCCTTTTGAATTTTGAGGTTTGAGAAATCAAATATATAATGTTACCTAGACAAAGCCGTTCTTAATTGATACTTCCAAATTCTCCTTGGATTTAGCAGCGGAAAGTGTTAAAAATATTTATAAAAAAAGTAATCTAATTACAGCAGAGCAAAAGGATCATACAACTCTTATCTATTTTTGATTACAACATAAAGTTAGCTGTAAATTTACAATTAAAAATGTATAATTTTGATTACAGATGAAAGTCGCCATTTATAGTATTAAGAACAATCGTAAAAATCCATTATGGGACTTCACGATTGATAAGCCATGTCAAAATCGCATCTTTTCAGCGCAAATTAAACCTCATGCAGATATTCGTACATGTGTTTTGAAAAAGGTAAATTTCAAATAATGTCTTCCTATAAAAAAATTAAATATTTTCAGCCGCCGGCGGGATTCCGACCCCAAATTTTGGCCATGGTAGGCCCGGGCTTGCGGACGGCGAGCAATGGGTAGCTTGTCGCCTGACCGTACGGTAATCGTCCGGACCAAGCCCAAAACGTCAACGGCATATATCGTTCCACGCGTGCCTTAAGGAGTTGTCAGCAAACTGCAGGGGTCCAGCAAGGTAGCCTACTGTGGCCAAGGATCAGTTTCTGAAAGGAAGTTTCGCCCCCAGTACGAAAGGCAACGAAGGAACAGGAGTGGGTTTTTATTCAGTAAAAGTCTGAGTATGACACTGTATTCCGCTCCGCCCAAGAGCGATGGATATCATTGGATTATTTTCTCACAGGGAAAAGAGGGTTCCGAACCTTAACTATGACAGCAGTTCAACATAAATGGCCGTTTCTTTTTTTTTAGTTAACTTACAAAATTGTTCTTTTTCACAGCTTCAAGAGACCACAGGCTTTGATTTCATTTTGATACTTTTACGTGTTCCTGAAATAATGGGTCTTGACTCAATGCTCAGTTACGTGGTCAGAACAAAGGAATTGGAGGTGTGGCCGAGTCGAAGCGATCGAAAAAAGAGAATCCAATCGAAACAGTCATAACTTGGCTAAGCCTGCTGGTGTCTTGCAGCAGTTAATCAGTCTCAAGAATATTGTGAAATAACATAAAAAATTGGACGTTATTAATGTTTACTTAATTTATTTTGATTGCAGGGTACCCACAGTGTTGCCGTTAACTTCTCAGAATCAGTTTACCAGTTCTTTGGAACTTCGTTTTTTTATGGAGAATATATTTCTAAGTTCACTGTGGTTTCAGCAAAAAAACAAACCATACTTTGTGTTATTTATCACATGATTATTAAAAAATCATCAGATACATGCTATGTACCAAACACAGGCATTCAAAATGGTACACACTTAAATATCACCAAAGTGTAATTGGTTGGACTGGGGCTAAATAAATCATAGATTTGTACAGCAAACTTGAATTTTATTTTTCCTGTTATTGATAAAGTCATAATGGTCTTTTGTCTTTCATCATTCCCCTCTTACATTCTCCTACATCTTTACACCTCGTGTCTTTCAAACTTTCTTTTTTTTCACTCAATCACACTTCATATCTGTCAATCAGCTTTTGGATTTTTTTTAGGTTGAAAACCAACCAATAACTTCCGCTCTTTTTTACATTCCCTCACGCGTGCGGCTACCTTCTTTTCATTACTGCTTCGCTGATGGAGGAGACCGCCTGCCTCGTTCCACCGGACTATGGCCTGTAACATGACCCGGCGCGAGAGGTCATTGCTACTGATTGCCCCCACGAGAACACGGCGGTGCTCGGTCCAAGTGGGGCCCACCTTTACCGAATGCTCTACCCAGTCCTTCCACCGGACTATGGCCTGTAACATGACCCGGCGCGAGAGGTCATTGCTACTGATCGCCCCCACGAGAACACGGCGGTGCTCGGTCCAAGTGGAGCACACCTTTACCGTATGCTCTACCCAGTCCTTCAGGCGGTCTACACAATGGTGACACCCGGGTGTTCCTTCCGCACGAATTCAGTGCAGGAACCCGCGGAACTTACTGTGTCCGGTGAGGACCTGCGCCATGCCGAAGGTGAGAACGTTGTGACGACAGCCACTCCTCAAAGAGAGAACTTATCACCATAATTATGGCGTGCCCAAAAGTATACACCATTTACATGCTAAAAATCCTGATTCTTATATATTGTAGTGTAGCCTGAACGCCTGCTACAGCATGCATTCAACATAAAAGAAATAAATATACGCCAACTAACAAAAAAAAACGTCATCATCATCTTCCTGACCTTGTCCCATATTACTTGGGGTCGGCGCAACACGTTTTGTTCTTCCATTTCATCCTGTCACAGTCATTGACTACCTTTTCTTTCATATCGCTTCCCACATAATCTACAACTACTTTTTTTTTGGCCTCTCTCTCCTTCTCCATCCATTCACATGTATATTCATAACTCATTTAGTGTCATGCCTTGCCTCTTCACATGGCTATACCACACAATCACATTTTTTTAGAGGTGTGCCCCGCTTGGGCGAAGCACCACCGTGTCTTTGAGGGAGCGATCGGTGGCTACGAGCTCTCGCATCAGGTCATCATACAGGGCATGATCCAACAATGTTTCAATGATATATTCTCAAACCTACTAAATTACACACACAAAAAAAGAATCAGTCAAGTCGTATCGAAGGAGTTCGATAACAAACACTGTGACACAAGACTGTTATGTATTTAGAAGATGTAAGAAACGATTCTTATTAAAGTAATAGTAGTCTGATATGATGAATGAAATAAGTTTGCCATGTTTTTTTCAGGCAGACTTTTATTGATATATATCTATTATCTTGGTGTACAAACAAGTATAGGTATAAAAAAAAATACCGTAATCTTGATACTGCGGACATCCGACAGCGCAGACGCATAGAACCAGCACCCCTAGCCAAGATGCAACCGTTTCTATTCTATTTTCTTGTGTCAAACGCCTCGAGTTGGCCAAGCCTCCGATGCCTTTCATCTGACGACATCTCAACGCTCAGTCACGTGGTCAGAACAAAAGAATCGGAGGCGTGGCCAACTCGAGGCGTTTGACACAAGAGAATAGAATAGAAACGGTTGTAACTTGGTTAGGGGGCAGTTGTTCTAGTAACACATTGGGGAAGGCCTGTGCCTAGCAGCAGACGCCTTTAAGTTTTACATCACTATGATGTTAACAAACGCGTTTGATTCGTATGAACAGCTTTGATAATGCCATCTCTAGCAGTGGCCATTAATATGTTTCACTTCTGGTTTTTTATCTGTGACGAGGTATTGCTTTGATCTGGACTTTGTTTAAGACGTAGCAGCTTTAGCCTCGGTTTAAAGGTGTGTGAAGAAGCTAATTGGTGATACAGATTTGGTTAAATCCAATCTACAGAGTTTCGAGCACAGTATTTTACAGGATGCATTTTGGAGAGTGTGTGTGGGAATTGGATGACTTGATTCCGCCATCTTCTTTCTACTATCGGACAATCCGATACGGCGAGTATCTACCCATACGTTGTTGAAACTTCTACGGTTCAGGCTAAGCGTTTCGCTTCGTGTGCCACTGCTTACCATCAGGTGGAAAAACGATCAAGCAATGGTTTATATCAAATAAAAAAAGATGTAGGTATGTTGTGGTTTAACTAAACAGTTGTCTGCATTTCCTGTACCTACTGCCTTAGTTTGGCTCTTAGCAGATTCTATCTTGGCATACTCATTGAATTTCAAAGCATCATCATCATCATCTTCTTGCTTTTGAGCAGTTTAATTTTCTATCGAAATAGTATCAGCTCAAAAATTCGTGTGTGTATGGTTCGAAAGTATGACAACCTAACAAACGAACGAACTTGTTAAGGTAATTCTTATTCATACGTTCATACAACTTCATTCACGTGATCCAGTTCCCAATGCCTGTTATTAAAATAAATATTTATATTTTTCAATGTTTTTTATACGATTTTGTTAAAAAATATTTAAAAATGCTATATAAAAAATTAATAAAGGGTAATAAATAAGGGATACTAAATATCATTTATTTCTCTCAAAAAGGTAACTACATAGTAATTAATGACTCGCATGATTTCATAAGTACGAGTAAATGGATAATATAATCTATTCCTGATAAATTAACCTGCATGATTGATACATGTTAGAGTAGATTACAGATCAGTTTGTTTAAGCTCATAGTCAGACGCATAGCGCATTGTCGCACCATCATTCTAGATTTTTTTCTGTCGATCTCAATCCCAAACATTAGACTTTAATCTAAGTAACGAAATTTTGGTGTACTTTGATAGGGTTTTAGCATGGTTGTCGCATTGTTGCATAGCGCTTGCCTGCTCCAGACCATTTGTTAGAAGAAAGTCAAGTAAACGTCATTGATCTATTGCTTGATCTTTGAAATACATAGTTTCCATGTTCAAACTCTTAATATGAAAAAAAAAAAAAATAGTTATAAGTACTGCAAGTGCATAAGTACGGAATCCGATGGATGCGAGACGCACAGGACCGCTCATTGTGGCGACATTTGGAGAAGGCCTATGTCCAACAGTGGACGTCTTTCGGCTTAAAATGATGATGATGATGATGATGAAGTTCTGCAACATTACAGAAAATACAAAACAAAAAGAAAACAATAAATACCTAATTTCTAAAAAATAATAACGTAGGTACCTTTAATATTTGAAATTATAATTCCAAGTCAATCGAAAGAACACTTCGAAGCAACTCGTTTTAAAAAACAGCTGTTTCTTATGTAAAGACCTATTATAAAACTGAGTCTGTTTATTCGAATATTTGTTTTTTGATCCTATTTTATAGCAAGAATCTCAGCATCGATATCATCGTTATCATCAGCATAGCATAAACACGTGAACCAATTGTAACAAGCAAGGGGTCTTTACGTTTGGACAATCGAAATATTTTAAACAACATAAATCCATTGATATACAGTGTCGGCCCTGTCAACAGAATACAAAAATATAACTTTATCCATTCATCTATTTCTCATATAAAGTAACCACTTAGTCTAGAAAACAAACTTCTTCTCTATTAAAGTACCCTAAAGCCTATTTGTACCAACGGCATTTAGCTGTGGTATGCAGCATCCTCATCTAACATAGAGATTTTGCAGCGATTTCAGTCAAAGATACTGCGTATGATAACTGGAGCACCCTGGTTCATAACAAACATGCATCTCCATAAAGACTTGAATATTGAGACACAAGGAGAAAATAAAATACTGTCTGCGAAAATACTCAGAAAGAATCAATTACAACCCAAACCTTCTGACTAGGGAGCTGATGAACATAGAGCCAAACTCCACCTTCAAGAGGTTGAAAAAAGGTGCTCCTCAAGACCTAAGTTCATGAGGAGCTAGTACCAATATGGACATATCGTTGAATACTGTCCCATATACGCCCTTTATTAGAAATAATTAAAATTAGGCTCAATGTCTCGACATTGAGCCGCATTGAGGAGACAGATCGCAGGGCAAATGACAAAACTAAAAAAAAAATATTTCTGATGTTTAAAAGAATTACCCCTGTAAAAACGGCTCATCTGTAACCATGACCACGATAAAATTAAAACCTGTATCCATAAGTAATTCATGTAAATTAAATTCGCTAGTGGGTGGGTGTATATAAATAAAATCGGTGATTGCGGGTGCATCAAAAATTTATTGTTAAATAACGATTATACTATGATCCATCATAAAATCATTAAGATACAAATTATGGTAATATGAAATTCATATTTAACACACCGTGTATTGTGTAAGCTGATGTACGATGATGGTTTTGATTTTAATTTTTATATCGCTGGCTACTGCATTAGAATTGCCTATGGCAAAAAATGTGAAAAACTACGTAAGTAATGTAGACATTTTATGCGAGACTATAAGTCCATCGGTTTAGTTAGTTAACTATAGGTAAACAATCATGATATGTCTTTTAATTTAAAACAAATCGTATAAAAGATATAAATAGATTATTTAAATTCAGTTAATTACTTAAGATCGGTTTAGTTAAAAACCTAATTGTAAACATTTTTAGATCCATTTTTTAGATTGTTTACATTTAGTCAACTACCTAAGTAGATAGAGCATAGGTAGTTTTTTTTTAACTTCTTTATTTGGATATTATTCTTTGAATTCTGCCTGTCTTAATATCTTGAAAATTTTATACAATCTTCTGCACATGAGCTGCTTGGTATCACATATCGCCTATCACTGCATTATTTTCTTGTACTATTTCCCCGAATGTTTTACTATAAATAATTTTATTTCATTCTAATCTTTTTTGTTTTTCTTCTTCATTTCATCATCATTTTCATATTTTTTTTCAACTCAAAATTTTGCAACAACCTTTTATTTATTTCAGGGTCCATATAACACCAAATGGTACGATTACAAATTATGCCCCGGTCCACGCGCCAAAAACGTTACCATAACAACATCTTCGCTCATAATTGATCAGTATGGAGCTGTTGTCACTTTTAATGTGACTTTTACCGTGCCTTCTAAAATGGAAGTGGTAAGGGACTATTCAAACATTATTTGTAAGCACAGTGATTACTGAGCAAAAGCCACCAAATTATGGTTATCTGTAGACTGACGGCCTTAATTCTCTCGCTCTAGCAACTTTGTCTTGAGAAAACCAGCACTATTGGTGAAATAGTGATCGATTACGTGCTTGTTAATATAATCTACTCTAATATTATAAAGGAGTAAAGTTTGATTTTTTAAATGTTTTTTTGGTACGAAGACAAATAATCCGAATCTTACAGATATTTTGACAGGCCTGTTGGTTTAGTGGTTAGTGGCCCTGACTGCTATGCCGGAGGTCATGGGTTCGATCCCCACCCAGGACAAATGTTTATATGAAGAGCATGATTATTTGTTCCGTGTCTGAGTGTAATTTATCTATTATATGTATGTATTTAGAAATATATAAGTATATTTATCAGTTGTCTAGTACTCATAACACAAGCTCTGCTTAGCTTGGGACTAGACGATGTTGTGTGATAGTTGAGAAATATTATTATTATTGCTTTATTCATCTTTTACAGATAATAATTTTTTAAATATTTCTTAAAATAAAAACATTTAAAAATATAAAAAAAAAAACAGTATCCCACCGGTATCGGGAACAGGATCCAAGCTACCGGCGGTCAGGGCTCCAGAGAAAGGAACCTCCTTACTATGCAGCCGTGTCCAGGAGTACCACTTTCTGAATCAAGCCCTTGACCCAGCCGCCTAATGAGACCCTCCTACTACACATAATAGAGTATAAAGGATTATGATTTAAACTTTGGTTCTTCTGTTAGGGTTATAACTATTATTGTAACCTTGACAGTATCGCAAGCTGCGCATGAGTCTGACAAATACCGCGCCCGTATTTTTTTTGGTGTCGAACCCATCCTCGTGTCAGCTTAAGGAATTAATAATTATGATACTTAACGACGATGAAAAGATTCTAAGTTGTCTTAATATAACATTCTCCTCAGATCAAAACCACGGTGTGGAGCATAAAAGGAGATAAAAAAAATGTGCTGTGGAATTACAAATTGAACCAGCCATGTCAACATTTTTTGGTTGCCGGAATCCTGAAACAGAATTATCGTATTTCGCATAATTGTGTAATTCATGCGGTTTGTATACATGTTTTAAATAACTAGTTTTATTGCCTTATGGGTTTAATAGTAGTTTATGTGACTAGGGGATAAAGCTGTGTCTTTAAGTCGAGGGCGGTATGTTGAATTCCGAACGAAACGAAGGTTGCTGATTTTAATCCCGAACGACAGTGAGGGATTTATGAAATTAACTCCCGAGCATTGCGAGGGAGTTAATAAAGAAACCTGAGTGAAGTGAGGAATTCAAGCCGCCCAAGACAAAGACTGCTTTATCCCCGTGTTGCATACTCTACTTTTTACACCATCTGTGAAATAATTAAAAAACTATGTATTTGGTCGACCAAATCTTCTTTCTCTAATATATTTGAGAAATATAACTAAGTATTATATTAACAAGTTTATCAAACAAACAAAATTCACTACTCCAAGATTCTATACTTTCAATTTTCTATAATGCTCCCGTCAGTAAGCAGGTTTTATTCTATTTTCTTTTTTTGTTAGTAGCCAGTTTGAATTTCGAGTCAACTTGTGCGATGCACGTACATTTTAATTCACAATGTTGACGATTTTTGATGTTCCATATTCAAATCTCATTATTCCCTAGGGATCGGCCATTCTGCATTATCTCCCTAGGGATAGAATGACTTGCTTTAAGTGAGGTTTGCATGACGTATAAAACGACATTATCGAGCAGGTGGTGTAAAAAGATTTTTTTTTTATCGGTGAAAAATCATCCAATCTCTTTTTCCACTCTTGGGCAGAGCGAGAGGGCGTGTCAGACTTTTATTGACTAAGCCCACTTCTATTTTTCTTCTTTGCCTTGCGTTTCAGGACCCCAGGGTTCCTTTTCGGATTTTCTATGGTCCCAGCAGGCTTTGGCCCTGCTAGTCCTACGAAAACAGTTTTTTGTTCTGTAACGGGACAGTTGATATTTATAGTAAAATTAGCAGTCAGTAGAATATTTTTATTGTTTTATGTCATAGTATAAACAAGAAGGTAGCTAACCGATGGTAAATGGGCTCCACCTACGGACACCTGTAATACCAGGGGTTCCAAACAAACATAACTACAAATATACTTCTTTATAATATTAGTGTTGATAAATAAAACAAAAAACCTTTTTGAGAAGGACTATCTTAATTTTTTTTAAGCTATTGCATAGCTTCTATCGCGGGCCTTGAGCGTGGAGACCGAATCCAGAAATTCCGTAACGAAAATAACCTAACACCACACTCACTCATTTGTTTTTTGAGCGTGGTGACTGATAAGAAAACAAATGAGTGAACAATCAATCAAAATTCAATTCAATGTGTGAAAGTGTAACTTCAATTAACAAAGGAAAAAAAATACTGCATAAATAAAATAAATTAATAATTATAATTGCATAAGTTGATAAAAATGCTATGCAATAGCTTTACCGCGGCAGTCCCCGAGTGCCACACGTCTTTTTTTATTTGTAATTATTCATATATGTAATGCTAACAGGATAGGTAGTTGAAAGATTCGACATGATTTAGAGCCATTATCGTTGTCCCAGTACTTGGAAGAAGGCTAACCAGTTGTGGAAGATTTAAACAAAGACAGTTATTAAAAGAAGTTTCTACCTAAGATACTATTGAAAATTACGATTTTCTTTTCAGGGAAATTATAACTACAAAACGAACTACACTGATATTGCTTACCAATTCTTCGGAAACTCTTTCTTCTATGGAGATTATTCGTTCAAGATGTATGCTATAGCTACAGAAGGAAATGTAATGTGTATCCAGATTAATGCTTTGTTTTCGAAGAAAGTATGATATAATTAGAAAATAATTGTTTACTTACATTTGTATGGGAAAAAAACTATAGTGTTGTGCTATTTATTTCGGTGTTTTCTTTCCATTTTAGTTTTTTATTATGTCTATGTAACAGTGATTTAAATTGAAAATTAGATTACAAAGAATGGATTTCAAATAAATATATATAACAAATATAAATTTTATTAACGCTAATTTCGTAAATTTCTGATTTAAAAAATGTGTTTAAAATCCTGCATCGTACAATTAGAGTTTTTCGCACAATTTGAACATATACAAAAGCCTGAAATTATCTATCAAATAGTTGCCCGACAACACGCCCGTCTGATTGATGGATTCTCCCTTTTCAAAAGAGATAAGTGGGGTTGTTCCGCACCTCTAAATACCTGATAAGTTCTCATAAATATCATTGAACGTGACAATCTTTATAAAAGCATAATAATAATATCATATATCTTATAGGTACTACATACACAAACTCATACCGACCCAAAAATATTCTACACCTCCTATCTTTCTTATGAATCTAAAATATGCAGTACGTAGACTTTCAACTAACTGAATGCATTTTGTAATTCAACAGACAGCATCGTACAGAATTTTATCTCTTGAAATAACAATTGGTATATGGTTTTGTACGTTTTACAAATACTTACTACTGTACCTAGATTATGCTTTAGATGGCTCGAGTAATTTATTATTACCATCTGCTACTTTAGCATACATTAGCCATTTGTTTATTCATTCAATAATTATGGGTTTTCATCAGAATCCCATTAGGCTATTCTTTACCAAAATAATCAGATAATGACATAACTCCACCGAATACAATGTCATGAATAATAGTTATTTCAGTGTCTTCATTAAATTCATATTTATTATTTATAATATAAAATATAGATAGTATCAAATTTTACAAGATCTATTAATTTACGTAAAAAAAATTTATAACTATTACTACTGTTTTCAATGTTATTGTTGTATGCTCCACAGCAAACGCTACCGTGATGTTAATTTTAAATTTATTTTTATTGATTGTAATATCGCAATATGTGGGTTCGATACAGTTTTTAATGAACGGGCCAAAAAATTCAGATAATTACGTAAGTAGTAAAATGTTTCTTATTTATTTTTTAGTAGGAGAACAGATACACGTTTTGGATTTTGTAATAATTTAGTGTACACTACACATGGGTCACCTGCCACAGCCACAAACGCCGCTACGAGAAACTAGAAGCGGCCACAACCCTGCTACTTTTTTAATCCATGTGCGCAGTAGTATAAGGGACTCTGTCGAAGAAGGCTTAAACGCGAGAGTGGCATGTGATAGCGTTTAGCAGTCAGGTCGGACCACAAGAAGATAGCAGCGGCTTTTTGTAGCATGTAGCGGCTTCAGGCGTCAACTATGTGCGGCGAGTCCATTTAAAATGTATGAAACCTGCAGGAAATATGCCAGTGGCGTCATTTTGAAGTCGTGACCGGAGTCCCGTGTGCCTTAGAGTAATGGCGTTTTGTAAATCGGGTGTCTTACGCTGCAAATTTTTTTCATAAAAATATGCGACATGTGCCCCATGGTAATTCAAACGAGTGAACACAAACTGAAAAAAAAAACGTTTATTTTCTATAATTTATAAAAAAAATACACGTCAGTTGTTGGCAGTATCACAAGCAGACATCATTCATTAATATTTCGGCTAGTGGTGGCAAGAGGTAACGATGTCGTAGGCCCATCGTATTGCCAAAGGTAGGAGTAATGATTGTTACCGCATTTTCTTTGCAGGGCCCATATTCTGCCAGTTTAAAATACATTGGCTCATGTCCCAACTCAGAAAATAATTTAGCAAAGATCAGTGTATCTATGGTGTGTGAAAAAAATATCTATAAGGGAACTATTAACGTCACGCTCACTCAAGCCGTCCGGTTAGTTGAGGTTCGTATTATTGGTCATCCTTTTTTAGGTTGTAAAGATGAGCATATGAAAGAGTCAGGCTGCTACTTACTAAAACCCACCTGTGTTCCTACAGTGGACCTTTTCGTTCCAGAATTATGGTAATTCTTTCAAACAAGAACACCTAAATACACCGAAACATTTTTATTCCGAATTTCTATGTTCCGAATTTTCAAAAAGAAAAAATCTTAAAAATTATAAAAAAAAACGTGATTTTTAATAATTACTAATTATTAAAAATCACGTTTATTTTACCGAAAGGTGAAGTTTGAAAAATCAAATGTTTTGCTTTGGTTCTCGGTTCGAAAAACAACTTTCCAATTTTCAACAATTAACTTTTAATATTTGGATAAGAATTCAAATTTTAGCAGTGTTTTTTTTAAATATATGCGTGAGATTTTTTATGTATGTATATGCATAACTAAGTTACCCAGAGTTACAGACAGTTACGCATAATATAATTTAGTAATAATGTTTAATATAATTTAGAAACATATACTTTGTCATTAATATTTGTGTATTAATATTATGTTTTTTTTTTTGTGTTTTCTTCTTCTCCTTATGTATGTACATCTGCGTCAGATACTATCCACTGTTTGTTTCTGAATCTTTCAGCTAACTCAAAAAATATTATAAACAGATACCGATCGCCAGATTCCCTATCTTGTTGGTTATATTATTATCAATCATTCATCATTATTTAAGTATTGCATACAAATATGTGTACTTTAGAGTAAAGTTTTTCGTATTTATGTAGTGTATGTGTAGCCTTTTGAAATAATTCGATAGGTAGAAAAATGTATAAAACTGATATTTAAAAAAAAAAAGTTTTGTCAGCCAAAGCCATAGTCATAGCAAAACAAAATGAATATATTCAAAAATTTTTGCGGCATTTTATAAAATTCTATTGCATAGTAAACGAATAAATAAAAAAATTGAGGCCTGTAAATTCATATTTAAGGTGTTCAAACTTCAAAATAATAGCACACTTTTGACCTCCCTTTACAATAAATCACATAACAGTTTGGTTACAGATAAAAGTTGTCCTACAGAGCGTAAAAAACAATGTTAAGAATCAGCTTGCGGACTTCACGATACAGAAGCCATGTCAATACCGCTTTGTTTCAGGGCAATTGAAACCTCATGTAGACATTCGCACTTGTGTTCTAAGAAAGGTAAAATTTTCAATAATGTGTGTTAGCAATAATGTAATGTAGTTGTGTGACATCCATCGAGAAATATTGACCACAGATTGATTGATCTATCAGAAGACAAATATACAATTTCAAACCTCTTTCACTAAAATATTACTCAATTTGAATTTTGAATTCCTCTAATGTTAAAATCAACATGCTAAAATTTTCAAATTTATTAGTTATAAAAAAAAATAATATTCAACTATATAATTATATTTACTATAATTAATAGGCATATTTCAATTTTCAAGATCGGTCAATTAAAAAAAAAAGAAGAATCTATTTGCACGTTACAACACATAGATCTCTGTGGAGAAGAACGTGCAAGAAACTCCACAGAAAATCTTTAAAATTAATTAATAGTTTATGGTAACAACCTTAATGTAAAAATTGAACATACTCACATAATATTATGTAAAAACTATGAGACCGACAGTATTGGAAAAGTGAGCTCATGCTTTTGAATTAATTTGACGTAGCTAAATATCAGTATCGCACATGTAGGGCCCCGTAATGACGTCTTATAATCTAAAAGAGAGACGGAGTAATACAGAAAGGGTAGCACTATTCCATCCTTATAACTCAAGAACCAAGCGCCCAAGCAGTGCTATAAAAAAGTGACTTTCTGAAGCCCACTCCTCTGTAACGGCCAGGTTAATAGATGTGAAAAAAATAAATGTGAACAACATTATCAACTACTGATTTTTTTGTGCGATCAATATTTTTGTTGAAAAAAAAATATTTAGCAATTTCGCAACTTTTCCATACTCCTTCGAAACAGTTTGGATCTTTAAAAACATTTTACACATAGAAATTGGTGGTTAAATATTCTTCAAAGTGAACATAGCATATATAAATCAATCAATATTTCGCTAAGAAAGTGGATTTAGGGGTCAACGTGGCTCTATCCAGGTGCAGCTGGCCGGAATTAAATGCACAGATACTCATACTGCCGCATAGGTAGGTACGAGTGTTGTCCATTTAATTTCGGCCAGTTGTTCAAGGGACTATAAACCCTAAAATAATGATTACAGACGTCTTTACGCTTGCTTTACATACGTAACTAGACAACACCATTACCCATTGCAAGACTTATAAGATTTTCGGATCAGTACTAATGGGAGCCAAGTCACCCGCGTCCGTAGGAGAATACCCGAAGCAAGTCCCTACACGTGGTCCCTGGTTGGTGCTATTCAGGTAACCGACTGTTGACTTTCGACCACCCACTGAGCAAAGACGTACCGCCAAACGGCCTGGCCGTGTTCCGGTATGATGTTCAGTGTAGCCAGTCTAGAGGAGTTGTGTCCAAATATCTGTTCCAACGCAAGCAGACCAACCTGGCTCGTGTTGATATGGAAGGCTCATGAAAGACTGCCCCGCCAACTGTCGAAAAATCAGTTGTGTACACGTGCGGCGACGACATCTGCAATCGTAGTAAAGTGTTTTGGTCCCTGGTTAAGTCGGTTGAATCAAACTTCTGCCACTGCTGAAACTCGATGGGTCGCTGGCCCACACCGCTGAAGAGAAGGCAAGGTATGCAGACGACAGCACTGTTGCTAAGAGATATGCGTCTGACGCGCGCTAGTGAGTCACAGAAACATTTATTCCAAGAGGCTATGGTTGAACGCTTGAACTCGTTCTTGAAGGCGGTCTCCGACTGGAGCGATGCCAATCTGGTCAAGTTCAATGCAGCTAAAACCCAGACGTGTCTTATTTCCAATTCCACCTGGCTCCATCTTTCCGGGGTGTAACCGTGCCGATAACCGACCACCTTGAGCGTCTTGTTAGAGTTGTGCACTTCAGAGTGTGCACTGGAAGTGCACAATCTAATTCCGCCAAGTCTGTTGCATCATCAGACCACAAGACGTACGGCATTGCGCCACCGATATATGGTAGACATTCCACCCATACGCACAAAGTGTTTTGGGAACACATTTATTGTGCGTACAGCCAAGGAGTGGAATTCCCTGCCGGAGTCTGTGTTTCCTGATAGCTACAACTTAGGAGTCTTTAAGTCAAGAGTGAATAAGTTACTTCTAGGCAAGCGTGTTCCATCGTTGACCACATCATCGCTTACTATCAGGGGAGATGGTGGTTAAACGCAAGCCTATCAATAATAAAAAAATGCTTTAAATTTTGGAGCACGGAGATGTCACTTCGTGTTATCTATCCCTGGACCGACCTGATATTTACTTTTTTTTCTTTGCAGGGTACCCACAGCATCGCCATTAATTTTTCAGAATCAATTAATGTGTTCTTTGGAACTTCGTTTTTTTATGGAGAATATATTAGTAAATTTGCTATAGTTGCAGCGAAAAAACAAACCATACTTTGTATTGCTGACAATATAATTTTTAAAAAATTGTCAGCTACTACATCAAATACATGTCATGTACCTAACATAGGCCTTCAAAATGTTACATAAATATAACAAAGATGTGATTGTTTAGATTGGGGCTAAATAAATCACAGATTTAAAAAGTAAACTTGAGTTTTATTTTTCCTGTTAATGTACCTATATTTTTTTTGTTTATTTTCATCTTCCATCACTTGTCTCTTATATTCTCTTAGGTCTTTACCAGAAATTACCTCTTTTACACCTCGTATGTTTCTTACTTTCATCTCTTTGACCCAATCATAGTTCATGTCTGTCAATATTTTTTATTACTTTTCGTTTCACTTATCTGTCACAATACTTGAAAAGTTCGGTTTCTACATAAACTATGTAGAAATTAAACTTTTAGAGAGCAGTATTTACGATTTATCTTGCTCTACGTGTTGCCAATGATGCGATGCCAACTAGTCGCGTACGCACAATCGTGTATGCATCTAGCGTGCCAGATAAAAAAGTTTTTACTGAATCTTAGGATGCAGTTTATTACATTTTGCTAGTGTCTTACGTGCCCTTCCTCTCTATAGATTCGATGTCAGTTTACACCATTTTGTACTCCAAATTAGTTGGTCAATATTATTCAATATCGATATGGCAAAAGTATTCAAGATTTTTATAAAATGCCTTCGAGACCGCTGAATTTTCCAAACTTCGTTGATCCTCCTTCAGTATTCTGTATAAAGGGTTTGCTTAGTAGTTTTATTGTCTTTCATGCAATAATTATGCGTTTCTATCAATATCCATTAGGCTTTTCATCTAATGGTGAAAGACCTAATCTGTAAGAATATAATCATTACCCATTACGTTTAATACGTAAATTGGTAATGATGTAATCCTACCGATTATAATGTCAACATTAATAGTTGTTTCAGTATGTTCATTAAATTCCAATTTATTTTTGATATCAGTCTATGTAACTTTGACTATATTACTACTGTATTCATTATTTTCATATTATGCTCCACAGCATACGCCACGGTGATGTTCATTTTGAATTTATTTTTATTTATGACATTATTGAAATATGTGGTTTCAATACAGTTTTTAATGTCAGGACCAAAAAATTCAAATACTTACGTAAGTAGAAAAAGATGTTTCGTTAAGTTTATGAATAGAGAAAGAGATAGACGTTGAAGATTTGGGATTTTGTAATAAATTAGCGTAATTATGAGAAATGAATGAAATAATCATTCATCACTTTATGAATGAAATAATTTACGCAATATTTCTTGTGATAAAGAAAATGATTGGCACATAAATCACTTTTTATGAAAAATAATACTAAAGTAAATTTTTCAAGTGCATCATCCTTGTATGTTGTACACAGTTGTACACAGTTTGATAACATTTCACTTTATTTGCTTATGGTATTCTTTGAAACGTTTTTTCGTCTGTTTCAATAATGTTTCGGCCTGTGATGATAAAAAAACAGTATTTTATTTATATAATTAATTTACTACTGACTGGTCTCCGAACAGCAGGAGCCGGCGACGCGGTAGGCCCAGAAGGAGATGGCGTGACGATTTGGACTCCTATCTTAAGGATTGGCCAGAAGTGGCTAAGGACAGAAAAGAGTGGAATAACGGAAGGGAGGCCTTTGCCCTGCAGTGGGACACAAGAGGCTCATAATAATAATAATAACGTATTTTTTTCTAGGGTCCGTATTTCCTCGATTTTAAATACTTTGGCTCATGTCCATACTCAGAAAACAATTTAGCAAACGTGAGTATATCAATGTCATGTGAAAAAAATATCTATAAGGGAAATATCAACGTCACGCTAAGGGAACCCGTTCGAATTGTCGAGGTTCGTATTATTTATAACACTTAGTTTTTTTTTTTTCATTGGAATAATCATTATAATTATGACTATTAAAAATTCTACCCTAAAATATATTCCACTTGAATGAAAGTCTGGATATTTGGTAATCATTTGCTCTGCAACTTACCACACAGGTAGATCATGGACCTCGGTTAGATCATAACAGATATCTTTTGAATTTTGCCTAAACAAAACCATTCTTGATTCTTCCTGTTTCTTCTTTTTTAATTTAGTAGCGGAACATGAACAAAAATAAAGACAATACAAAAAACTTAACTGTTTTTTAGGGTTCCGTACTTCAAAAGGAAAAAACGGAACCCTTACAGGATCATTTTGTTGTCCGTCCGTCCGTCTGTCTGTCTGTCCGTCTGTCTGTCTGTCTGTCTGTCTGTCAAGACCCTTTATCTCGAGAACGCGTGAAGGTATCGAGTTGAAATTAAAATTATATATTCAAGTCTGCAATCCTTTTAAGCAGTGAAAAAATTAAACTTCTAAGTTAACGAATAAAAAAGATACGGCCATTTATGTCGTAAAAAAATGTATATTTTGATACTCTCAAAGATCGAAATTCATAGGGTACTTCCCGTTGACCCAGAATCCTGAAGTTTGACACAAAGCAAGGTCTTTTAACACAGATATAGAAAAAATCTGAAAACAGTAAATTTGTTGTTACATATGTCCCAAAAAAAAAATTGCAATTCGGAAAAATCTTCAAGACTCCACTTAGGAATTGTAGTTTGCACGGAATCCTCAGTGCGCGAGTCCATCTCGCACTTGCCCAGGCTTTATTTTTTTTTAAATAAGCAAACTAATCAGAGCCAAAAATCACAGAAACTTTATCTATTTCTGATTACAATTGAAAAACAAATGTAAATTCACAATTTAAAATGTATTATTTTGATTACAGGTAAAAATCGTTATTTATAGCGTTAGAAACAATCATAAGAATCTATTATGGGACTTCACGATTGAGAAGCCGTGTCAAAACCGTATTTTTTCGAGGCAAATTAAACCTCATGCAGATATTCGTACATGTGTATTGAAAAAGGTAAATTTTGCCAAATTTTATGCCTAGCTTTTAATACCTAATGCATTTACTTCAATCATATACAGTCTCTTTTGAATATTGGTAAGGTCAGCTAGTCACAAAAAAAAGATTTAGGCTATGTGCACTCACACACACATGGCGTAGATAATCATCAAAAAGAATATGCATTGTGCGAGAAACTTTACAGATGCGTATATACCTTGGCATATTCCCATCCTTAGAGCGACTTAGTAGATACAAAAAGATCCATGTTGTCTTAGTAACTTAATGAATAACTTATTATCTAATGTTAGTACCAATTACCCATTACACAAAAAAATTACAACCGGAGAGCTTTAGGTCTTAGTTACAGTATTCAGGATGCTGTTGCGGTCATTCCATTATTATTGTATATTTTATGTTTATGTATAGTGTACTGTAACATAAGTCTTTATTTGCCTTTAACATGGTATAATGGTGTTAGTCTTATATACAATGTCCAAATGTTTAGCTACACAGAATAAGTGTCAATTGCATGTAAAAATTCTTAGGTCAAAACAACAGTAAGTATCTAGTTAATTCAAATAAATAAATGGATACAATATTATAATTTTATGTCAAAGAAATCATTAATGTCGTAGAAATTATGTCCATTCAGCTATTCATTAAAAAACAAATTGTGTGGATTTTGTTGTTAATGCGTACACACATCACAAGGCAGTTTTTAGCATACTTAGCTGATTTAGGATTATCATCTGTTACAAGTACACATATTTGTTTTGTATATATTTTTAGTTTTAAGTTAGATTTTATTATTTTATGTGCTTAAGTTTTTGTTGTACATTTAAAGTTATCGTCAAGTACAAAATTTATTTCTCATTTATATGGTTTGCTGTAAGAAAACCTAGTTGTAGGTTAAGCTCAACTATGTACATCAAATATCCTTTTTACTTTTTGTTTAAAAATGTGTATACAATAAAGAATAAATCATTTCTTACTCTGTTAAGTAGCGAAGTAGCTTTTTAGCAAACGGTTGCGTGTAACCCACCATTATGAGCCTACTAACATTTTTGATGCGCTTCAGTAGCAAGACAGTTCCAAGAACATCGTGAAGTCATACTGGACGCTGTTAAGATAAAACTACAATGCTCATACGTGAGCCTATCATTAATAAAAAAAATAAAAAAAACCACACACGCCGATCTGTAGCTCGATTCACGTAATGAAAACCGTAACGATATCGTAGCAATTTAGTCGTTTAGACCATTTCCGTATTCACATCCATCAATCGAGTTTGAACGACGCCGATTTTAAAGTCGTTTGAAATTCGTCAATTTAAAAAAAAAAAAACTGTATTACATTATCCTGGTAGAATACTTATTAACGTAACTGGAAATAAGTCGATAGATCGTGAATACCGCTTTTGGATATGACTTCGATCGAACGACTATAAAACTTAAACGATATTTGGCTTGTTTGATTTTACGTGAATCAGGCTACTGACGCCTCGGTTTCCAAACATTTTATATGGAAACTAGACTTGTAGAGCTACACTTGATTCACGCCACGCGATGCCATGCGACGTCATTCTACGTACAAACCAGGCGTGTTACACGTGGGTGTCGGTTTAATGTAGTTCTAGCTTCAGTGTTTTATTTTATTTATTTTGGTTGCAGGGTACCCACAGTGTCGCCATTAACTTCTCAGAGTCAATCTACTTGTTCTTTGGAACTTCGTTTTTTTATGGAGAGTATATCGCTAAGTCTACTGTGGTTTCAGCAAAGAAACAACCAATTCTTTGCTGTCTTGCAGATGAACTTGTTATTAAAAAATCTACTGCTGAGACGGACATATGCCGTCCTGACACTGACCTTCAAGATGTTACCAGAATATCATAAATACGGAAATGATTAAATTGGTTCAAATAAATCACAGATTTCTTCAGTACACGTGAATTTTATTTTTCCTCTTATTGTACATAGGCTTGTTCGTCTTTCGTCTTTGCGTATAAATTGCTTTTTTACACTTCGCGCCTTTTAAATTCTAATACTAAATTCGTTAACGTTTAAGTCCACATAAATGTCATAACCAGAGGTTGGAACTAGGTAGACTTGTTCATGTATTTGCATCGAAATGTTGAAATTAATATGGATTTGCCCGGGATTTCTAATTAAAAATCCTGTGTGTCCAACAATATAACAAATAAATAACAATAAAAACCTCAAAGATGAGACCAGTAAAACAAATATCTATAAATTAATATAAAAATTTTATTACCTATTATTTTTCATTGAAAAAGTTCTAGCGGGAGTTAGAGATAGCATGACGAGTGACAGGACAGAATGGAAGAAAAAAACGTGTTGCACCGACCCCAAATAAAACGGGACTAGGGCAGGAAGATGATGATGATTGAAAAAGTTCCTTCTACGTCAATTGAAGTGAGGTTAACAAACTTATACATTTCCTACACTTGTCATTAATGCAGGAAGAAAATAAAACTTTTTCCGGTTTTTTTCTAGGAAAAATAAAAAAAATAAAAAAAATTTTTCGGCCGCATAAATTTCATAAAATTGTGTGTTTGTAGCATTTTTTAAGGTCATTCAAGTTGTACAACCGTATTTACTGTACCTACAGTCGGCACTCAAAAAAAAAATTATCGGGATACTATCGAGCCTTTTTAGAGACGGAAAATCATCTAATGACTTCTCTGTCAGACTTTAACCCAGAACCTTAAAGAAAAGCTAACCCATCACTCCAGTAGATTTCGGCCCTATTGGGCCTCTAAGGTTTAGCTGACATCTCTTTGAAGCCCGCGTGGAATACGATGCGTCATCGATGACTAGAGTTGGATCAGCATGGTCGGCGGACTGCCGTTACCGGGCTACCCATTGATCGTCGGCCGCAAGCCTACGCTTACGGTGGCTGGAAGCCGGGGTCGGAGTTCTGTGTTAGGAGAGAGTGGCTGGGACGTAAGGACGTCCGTTCCCTCACGTGTGTAGCCGCCTCCTTCGCTAGCATTACTGTTTCGCAGAAGGAGGTGACCGCCACCCATTATCCCTCGCTGCGGACCATAGCATATACCAGAGTCCGGTATAAGAGGCCGCCACCGCTGATCAACCTTATGAAGACACTGAGTGGTCCGCTCAAGTGAGGCACACCTCCTCCATACGCAAGGTAGACTTTATCCTCTAAGCGTATGGAGGAGGTGTCCACACAATTGTGACACTTTTCTTTCGCCCGAATCAGTTACAGGAACTTCCCAAACTTACTATTTTCAGTGAGGACTTACGCCATGCGCGAAGGTGAAGTTGCCGTGACGTCTTTCCAGTCATTATACGTAAGAAGTTATTCTTAAAATATGCATGGAACATTTTACATACAATATTTACAACATCTTCTTAACCATACCACCAAATGGCATGCTCTAAAAGGCAAATTTTATTTCATTTAATGGAAATAAAATTTATTTTATAAAATTAAGCCTCTTATGAAAAAGTTATTTGAATTGATACGTTTATACCCCACTTCAGCTTAAACCTTACATAATAAAAATATGATTTTTTACATTAAAAGAATGATTGTGACTTACATATGTATAGAAGTTACATATTTATAGACAATTCCTGACTTTTTTACGGATATAATAAAGACCAATAATTTTATTGTAGTACATTATTTTGACTTATATCAAATGGTTTAGTCAGCGCATGCCGATAATGCAGCTAGTCGGCAATTTTATGCACGATATGCGCGTGGAGATGCAACGCCGGGGTGAAAGTCCGCTGCCGCGACAGGTCAGGGCATGGCGGACAGAGCTCCGGCGGGATCTCATGGTGAAATGGCGTCAACGACTATCGCAACCCGGTGCTGGGCACGCCACAATCATGGCGGTAAGTCCCCTCTTTGAGGCGTGGCTGGATAGACCTCACGGCGTCCTTACCTTCCGCATGACGCAGGTCCTCACCGGACATGGTTCGTTCGGGAGTTTCCTGCACCGGATTCGTGCGGAAGTGACGCCCGGGTGTCGCCACTGTGCGGAATCCCCGGAAGACACGGTGGAGCACACAGTCGAGGTGTGCCCTGCTTGGACGGAGCATCGCCGTGCCCTCGTGGGGGCGATCGGTGGCGGAGACCTCTCGCGCCGGGCCTTGGTTGAGGCCATGGTCCGGAGCGAGGAGGAGTGGCAGGCGGTCGCCGACTTCTGCGAAGCAGTAATGCTCGCAAAGGAGGAGGCCGAACGCATCAGGCAACGGCGTTATCGCCGCCGTCGCCACCGCCGGGATTCTGATCCCGATTTCCGGCCAACGTAGGCGCGGGCTTGCGGACGGTGAGCAATGGGTAGCTCACTGTCCGGCCGTCCGGTAACTGTCCGGACCAAGCCCAAGTCGTCGACGGCGCGCACTGTTCCCGCGCGCCTCAAGGAGTTGTCAGCAACAGCAGGGACCCAGCCGGGTCGAAGCCTACTGGGGCCAGGGTTATCCGAAAGGGCGCTCGAGCCCCGGTATGAAGGCTAGAAGGAACGGGGTGGGTCTTTTAGTCAGTAAGAGTCTGACACTATCTCCCGCTCCGCCCAAGAGCGGGGGATGTCAATGCATGATTTTTTCCCACCATAAAAAAAAAAAAGCTAGTCGGCAATTTTTATCCGACTTGAGTTACAAACACAGTAATTTTATGACGTAATCAAAATTTTTATGCATAATATATAGCCTATGTGACTCAGGAATAGAATAGTTTTCTATTTGTAAAAAATGTTTTTGCAATTGGACCAGCCATCATCATCATCATCATCATCATCATCATTTCAGCCGATACACGTCCACTGTTGGACATAGGCCTCCCCTAAGCGTCGCCACATTGAACGTTCCTGTTATTGGACCAGTACTTTCAGAGAATTACTCCTACAAACAAAATTACAAACTTTACCTCTTTATAATGTCCAATAGACAACAAAAATCCATAAAAATGTAATGTTGGTTTTATCATTAGTATGTAAAAATACAGGAAGTAAATCCATACATCTATTTCTAATGTTCAATATAATTACCCCTGTAAAAGCGACTCATCCCCGGTAATGTTAAAATTACCTGCATCAATAAGTAATTCATGTAAATGAAATTCGTAAGCGAGTACATATAACCTAAGTAAATTCGGTGATTGCGGGCACATCAAATTTAAAATAACGATTATACTACGAGCCATTACAAAAACATTAAGTTACAAATTATGGTAATATGAAATTCATATTAATACACCGAGTATTGAGTAAACTGGTGTATGATGACTGTTTTAAGAATTCTGATTTTAATTTTTATATCGCATGCTGCTTCTTTGGAAATGTCTATAGCGAAAAATTCTAATAACTATGTAAGTAATTTAGATATAAGTGCAAGTATTTTAGTTTGTTTTTTTTTTAATTTATAACTTCTGTTTTAAATACTGTCAGTCTTAATTTAAATTTTAATTTCTTCATTGTGAAAATTTTATACAATCGTCTGCACATGCACTACGCTTGGTTTCGCATTTCGTCTATCACTGTATTATTTTCTTTTTTTGCAAGTGTTTTTAATATTTATAATTTTATTTTATTCTAACTAATGGTATTTTTTCATAATTTCATGTTTTTTTTTATTCCAACTCAAAATCGTATATAAAATTTTTGATGGTTTCAGGGCCCTTATAACATCAAATGGTACGGTTATAAATTATGCCCGGGTCCACGCTCTACAAACGTTACTATAACAACATCTTCGCTCAGAATTGATCAGTATGGAACTGTTGTCACTTACAATGTCACATTTATTATGCCTGCTAAAATGGAAGTGGTAAGGGACTATTAACAAGTTATTTGCAAGGATGAAATTGCTTATCAAAAGCCTTCAAACAATGGTTATCTCCAGACAGACAGTTTTGCCCCGTAAGGGATATCCATACGACCTAGACATGTCCATGATACACGATGGAGGCAGCATTTGAGATGGCACGGACAAGAAAGCTACTGGAGGGACTAGGGGTAGAATTTTACCCAGCAGTGCTGCGGTCTTCCCGTCCGATTATAATTTGGGTGTCTTCAAGGCTAGAGTGAATAGGCTCTTAATAAACTAGTGCGCCTCACCATTAATGATTGCATCACTGCTTACCATCAGGCGGGATCGCAGTCAAGTACTAGTTTATAACAGATAAAAAAAAAAAAGTTGGACTGTAAAAGCAAAAAAAAATCTTAAAATTGGAATCTTAATGCTCTTGCTCTAGCGACGTCGTTTTAAGGAAACAGGCATTCTTTGAAATATGACAATCTAAATCTTATAGATATTACAAAACCAGTGACTAATTAGCCAATAGTTAATGTCATCTGCACACAGAAAGCGGGTTACATTAGAACTCGCCGGTTGGTCATTGGTGGAAATTTTAAAGGAACTAGAACACACTATACTGTGGTAATCCATTTTTGTGTTCGACATTTGCATTTATCATTAAGAAGGCTTGCTTGAATACGTCGTTTATGGAAGAGTTCTCTAAGAATTCGAGTAAAATAGAGTACTTCTATTAGATTTATACCTTATGTCCTTTCATAACAAGTGCCAAAATTGACAGTGCCTGCCGACGAGTCCATAAACACTACGCCCATCACTGCTTTTGTATCAAACTAATGGTTTTAGATAATTATTAAGTCTTTAACCTAACGCATTCATTATGGATGCTCCATGTATTGCATTAGGTACTTGTTTTAATATAATTTTCTTATCAGCTCAAAGTCACAGTGTGGAACATAAAAGGAGATCAAAAGAATGTGCTGTGGAATTACAAATTGAACAAACCGTGTCAGCATTTTTTGGTCGCCAAAATCCTAGAGCAGAATTATCATATTTCGCACAACTGTGTAATTTCTGCGGTTAGTATGCATGTTTTAAATAACAGATTTTACTACCTTGTTGGTTTAAAGGTTAAGTGCTCGATCTCTGTGCTCTAAGGGTGAGTTGCACCATTTAACTATAACCAAACCATAACCAGCCGTGAAACGGCCGCCTATTGGTCAATTCGACGATTTGACAACTGTTAACGGCTTTGATATCGTTATAGTTAACCTTTCAATCGTGGAAATTACAGACACAATAATCGTGGAAATTACAGACACAATAGAAAGACAATAGGTGCGCGAACGCCGGCGTTCGCTTGGGGTTTAATGAATTAAATGGTGCAACTCACCCTAAGTTTTGTTTTGTTTTATTTTGGAAGCTAACTCTGTACGGTCGATTCTTTTCTTTGGTAACAGTTTTTTGTTTTGTAATGGGACAGTCGATTTTATTAAAAGTAGCATTCTTGCAGTTTATAGTATATGTTTATTGTTTTATGCCATAGAATATTACATTGTAATCATTGTCATTACTTATAATTTAATTATCATATTCAATTGACATTACAAAATACACATACTTTAATTATACTTTTAAGGAACCTATCATGCTTTCACTGTACTACACTTATTAAATATTTCGTCGTTTTATATTTAAACACTCGTTTGAAAATCGAAGCTGCAGATAATTATACCAATGCTTGGAAGAAGTCTAGTCAGTTGTGAAAATCTTTCACAAGAATGTCATCAATGATGGTGATTAAAAGAAGTTTCTACTTAAGATGCAATTAAAAAATACAATTTTATTTACAGGGAAATTATAACTACAAAATTAACCTCACTGATATTGCTTACCAGTTCTTCGGAAGTTCTTTCTTCTACGGAGATTTTTCGTTCAAGACGTTTATTATAGCTAAAGAAGGAAATGTAATGTGTATCCAGACTAATGCTTTATTTTTTAAGAAAGTATGATATCATTATAAAATAAAACTGTGCACTTAAATATGTGTGAGAAAAATAAAACAAATATTATGCTATTTCTTTTCGTTTTCTTTGGTTAGCATGGAGCAGCTGTTAAAAAAATGTGAAGCCATGCAAAATAATAGTATAACTTTAATATTAAATACAAAATGTCATAAATAAACCTTCAAACATCATTAAACAACCCGCCCCTGATCGTTCCCGATGCAAAAGTGCCCATGACACTCGTCGCATTACCCCGCTGAACAGCGATAGCCAACCTTTGCACCAAGAACGACCTGGACCGGGAGTTACCGGTTGCCTCCCCGAGCCTACGGCCCAAATCCCCCACAAAACACTTTGCTTCCGTACTCCAACTACCCAGAGACTCCACAGCAACCAGCACAAAATAGTAAAGCTGCTCCAAGGAAGCGTACTTCAGCCTTTTTTTTGGAGCAGGCGTCTTCAGCGGCGGCAGAAGCAGTGTACATGGTGCGACTCTGGTGACTGGCTGATTGTTTTAATTGAAAAATAGATTACAACAATGAAATAGATATAATTTTTTTTTCTACTCTTATATCGTGAAGTTCCTACTACGAATTAAACAGTACTTAAATATACTTGTTAAATTCTCATATCTTATATTGTGATTATCTTTTTCCCAACTATATAGTCATAATTATTTTATACGCACGCCCAATGCAATTTAAAAATACTCTACATCCTTCTATCTTTTTTATACATCTTTGGAGCGTGAAAAACTAAAATATGCAGTACGTAGACTTTAAACTAACTGAATGCGTTTTGAAATTCAACAGACAGTTTTGAACAGAATTTTACCTCTTGAGATGACATATCTTTTTGCATCTAGATTGCACTTTAGATGGCTCGCGCAATTTCTTATTGCCATCTATTAATTAAGCTTACAATATCCATTTTTTTATCCAAGTAATTACTATAGGTATTCATCAGAATCCCATTAGCCTTTTCACTACCAAAATAATCAGGTAATGACATAACCCTACCGATTACAATGTCATCATTAATAGTTATTTCAGTATCTTCATTAAATTCGTATTTATTTTTTTTACTACTTCATGTAACATTTGAAACTATTACTACTGTGTTCAATTATTTTCGTTTTATGCTACACAGCAAATGCTATCGTGATGTTAATTTTGAATTTATTTTTATTAATTGTATTTTTGCAATTTGTGGGTTCGATACAGTTTTTGATGAACGGGCCAAAAAATTCAGATACTTACGTAAGTAGAAATGATTTTTCATTTACTTACTATTAAAAAGAAAAAACGTCGCTCAATTTGTAGTTGAGCGACGTATATAAAACTGGTAAGTGGCGTTTTATGAATCAGGTATCTTACATCGCTACACACTTTTTCATAAAAAAAGTGCTGTATGTGGCCCGTGGTGACTTAAATGAGTGAAAAGCAAATTATACAACTGAAAACTTACAATATTACGTTCCGTTGGCTTTATTAAAAATAACTCATTAGTTGCTTGTAGCAGTCGTAGTATGTCTTGTGAAAGTAGTAAAAAGAGGTAACAATGTCGTAGGCCCATCGCCAGAAGGAGCAGTAATTAATTGTTGCCGTATTCTTTGCAGGGCCCGTATTCTCTTAATTTGAAATACTTTGGCGCTTGTCCTCACTCAGAAAGTAGTTTAGCAAACATCAGTGTAAAACTGGCATGTGAACAAAATATCTATAAGGGAACTATCAACGTCACGCTCCGTGAAGCCGTTCGGATAATCGAGGTTCGTATTAATTGTCGTCCTTTTTTGGGTTGTGAAAAGAGCAAGTGGGATAATTAGTATAGGTACGTAAAGAATGATCTTGGTATGAACAAATGTGCATTGCTGATTAACTAAACACTTTATTTTAACCAATTAATAATATAACAGTTTGATTACAGTTGAAACTCGTCATACATAGCGTAAAAAACAATGTTAAAAATCAGCTTTGGGACTTCACGATTCAGAAGCCATGTCTAAACCGCCTCGTTTCAGGACAACTGAAACCTCATGTAGACATTCACACTTGTGTTCTAAGAAAGGTAAATTTTCAACAATGTGTATTGCCAATTACTTACCTAATGTAGTAGAGTGACGTCCATGGAGATATATGGTGATATTCTAGCATATGCCATCTACATCTTGACTGAGGTTATTGAGAAGCACCAGAAAGCCCTTGACGTCTCCCTCGAAAACTCGGAGGCTTCCGATAGGGTCTGGTACGAAAGCCTTTTTAGTAAGCTTCCTTCTTTCGGTTTACCCGTTGGATTGTGTGCTTGGATCGCAGACTTCCTAAGTGACCGGTCCATCCGAGTGGTCATTGATGGCTGCTCTATTTTCCGCTAAAAGGAGCCAATTCAGCCCTGCTCCAACTTTCCAGGGTGTAACTGTGCTGATAACCGACCATCTTGATCTTCTTGGTGTTACGTTTACGTCAACTCTCAACTTTGGGCCATATATCGAAGCATAGGCTCTACTGGCTACTAAAACGTTGGGAATCCTCGCAAAGGTCAGCAGTACTTTACGCCGAAACAGCTACTCAAACTTTATCAAGCACAAGTTCGATCGTGTATGGAGTACTGTTCTCATCTCTGGGACGGATCTGCCCGTTACTAGCTTGATGAACTTAAAACAATTGAGAGACAAAACGAACATTGGTTTAAATTTTAAGGCACGGGTTCATGTTATTCGCTCTTGGACCGACTAAATGTTTATTTATTTATTTTGGTTGCAGGGTACCCACAGCGTCGCCATTAATTTCTCAGAATCAATATATTACTTCTTTGGAACTTCGTTTTTTTATGGAGAATATATTAGTAAAGTTACTGTGGTTTCAGCAAAAAAGCAAACCATACTTTGTGTTACTGATAACCTCACTATTAAAAAGCCGACAACTACAGCGTCAGCTATATGCCATGTACCTAAAACAGGCCTTCATAATGTTACTTAACTATCACAAAGGTGGGATTGATTAGAGAGGGGTAAATAAATCACTGATTTTTTCAGTCAATTTGAATTTTACTTTTCCTCTTGTTGATAACTTCTTGTTCATCTTTCGTATTCCGTCACTCTCGTCTTACTTTTTCTCACATCTTTTCCACAAATTACCTCTTTTACCCCTCGTATCTTTTAAATCTTCAGCGTTTCATACGACGATTCAGCATCGAGATCGGGCTTTTTGAAAATATAGAACAGATCGCTGTGAAGTAAATAAAAACTTGTTAAAACTGAAAGGAATCGGTGTAATCAAGTGATATACAATTCCAAGCGCCGCCATATTTTTGATAACATTTTATCTTCATCTCCTGCTGATACCTGGAAATTATTAGGTACTCTTGGTATCGGTAGGGCACGTCTATTGGCCTGGATGATATCAACCGTCACTTCACAAACCATGTCATTTGAATACAAGGGTGTGGTCTTAGACGGTAGATTTAATTCCAGGCCTACTTGGTTCCACTATAGAATCCGTTTGATTTTTTTCAGCCACCTTGAATAAAATCAAAAAGATTGCCTGTCTAATGCTGTGGACTAAGATCAGTCATTATAATGGTTACCTTGATCTTTGACTAACTTCTCCCACCGATTATTCTCAAAATAAACATTTATTTATTTATTTAAAGCTTTGTGCACAAAAACTGTACAAAGGCGGACTTAATGCCTTAGGCATTATCTGCCAGGGGACCTTACATTTCTCTCGATTCTCAACAATGCCTATCCTTGTAGCATATAGCGTGTCCGTCTTCTTCCTAAAACCTCAAATTCCTTCCTTTTTAACAGGTTTTGACCAATTTTCATCCTCTGTTTTCTGTCTAAAGCACTCGAAGACTGCGTACACAAGCTGTTTTCGGGGTTTGTTCACTTACATAGCCTTGTAAGCTCATTCCGGTCTGGATGTACCTGGGTATTGTACAACCTCTGCTCTCCTTAAAGTGACTGATGACTTTAGAGAAGCAATGAAAGATACAAAGGTTTCTGTGTTAGTATTGATTGATTTCTCCAATGCCTTTAACGCCATCCGTCAAAGGTTTCTCCTAAAGCACTGGAATGTACAAATGTATATCTGTAAAATAAAAATAACTATTCATTATTTCAAACATTGTCCACATGTTCACAAAATTAAAACGCAACCAAATAAAACAAACACAAATAGACATTAAAATTACCTATACAATATTACAATTATAATTAAATTAAATACAGTGTCATAAATACAATTAAAATTAAACACAAAATGTCATAGAAATAATTAAATTACATATTAATGAAATAATACACATTAACATACCAAATTAGACAAACACAATAATTTATACACACACACAATCAAAAACAATAAGGTCAAACAATACGAGGAGAAGCGCTAATATGAAGCTGCATCCAAACAACAACTTTTTGTAAAGTACTGTGTAACAATTTTTTTTGTAAAATAAGAACCAGCAAGCGAGTGTATACAAATAAAATCGGGGATTGCGAGCGCATTAAACATTTATATTTAATAATACACTGTAAAAATATTGAGTTACAAATTATGGTAATATGAAATTTACATATAACACATCGTGTACCGATAAGCCGGTGTAAGACGAAGGTTTTAAACATTCTAATTTTAATTTTTATATCACGTGCTACTTCTTTGGAATTTTCTATGACAAAAATTGCGAACAAATATGTAGGTAACTTAACCAACGTAACTTTTGAATTTTGTATTCTACTGCCTTATTTTCTTGGACAAGTGTTCTTTTCTAATAAAATTTTCCTTTATTTTCAATAAACTGTTTTTCGCTCACATCAGCTTAGTTTTTTTAGTTTAAATCAAGGTGGAACAAGAGTGTTCGACTTTTACTGACTAAAACCCAATTGTGTTCCTTCAGTTGCTTCGTTTTTATCGAGGCCACGGTAAATTCAAGGGAGAGGACGAGGTCTCACATAGGATTACAAGAAACTGTGAACAGTTAATTTAGATAAGAGCTTAATATATGTCGATCTGGATGCACACTATGACGACGGATTTAAGATGGCCCGGACAAAGAGTTCTTGAAGTGACTTGGGGAGGTTTTTACCGCAGCAGTGAGAATGTAGAGGCTAGTAGGTATAGTAAATAAAGAAACCTCTCTAACATGTTAATTTTGAGAAAACAGTTTCTTTAATATGTAGTCAAAGAATCCAAATATTATAGGAATTATAAAAAACATTTAATTTTGTCCACAGCTTAAAGTTACAACAGTTTGAAATGTAAAAGGAGAACAAAAGAATGTGCTGTGCAGTAACAAAGTGAACAGCCATGTCAGCATTTTGTGATCCGATTTCTGAAGCTGTATTATAGCAAAATGCAGAACTGTGTAGTTCCTCTGGTTTGTATACATGTTTTGAATAACAAATTTTATTACTTTGCAATTGCTCAGGAGGGTTAGTACCCGTTTTCTAACCATCAAGTTTTAGATGCACCCAAATGAGCAAAAGCCAATGTCTGAAAATGGCGTCTTTTTTTTTCGGGCGGCCATCGAGCAAACCATGTTTTTTAATACAAAATAGTACAGTAAACCAAACTTACTATAGCAGGTATACCTCTAAACTCAGTCCGAACTGAGTTACGGGAGCTTGAAGTTGGCTGGTATTTATTAACTTTATAGGTAGGCCATTTTTGTTTAATAAACACAAGCTAAGTGAGAAGTTGCATAAAAATAGTTTCTTTGTAATTGTGTTTTCAACCTGTTATTATTAACTATTATTAACCTGTTAGATCTCGGTTTCGAAGTCAGCAGGCGACGCGGACGACGGTGGTGTACTCGTCAACTTCACAATTCTGTATGAAACGAGTTTGGTACTATTTATTTTTTGAAGAAAAATAAGTAATAGTAAAATATTCTAATACAACGACCCTATTTTTTGCAATTTCTCGCATACCTTGCGCTTAAAAGACAAAATATCCTATAAATCTAATAAACAAAATCAGCCAACTTCGAGCTCTTGTAACTCAGTCCGGACTTAGTTAAAAGGTGCTAATAAGTTTGGTTTATTACATTATTCTGTAATTAAAAAACAAGATTTAATCAATGGCCGCCTGAAAAAAAAAAAGACGCCACTTCCCATACTAAATCCAGCATTGTCTTTTGTTGCACTTTTGCCTTTTTTTTACGATGACAGGTTTTTGTTCTGCCGTGGATAATTTATTATTGGTTTATAAGTGTTTAAAGTGAGTTAGTGATAGTGTAACGAATGATAAGACAGAATGGAAGAATAAAATGTGTTGCGACTGCGACCCCAAATATAACGGAACAAGGTCAGAAAGCTGAAGATGATGATAAGTATTTAAAGTAGCAATTGGTTGAGTTCGTTTATTTTTTATGCTATAGAATAAATAAAAAGGCCGATCTGTTAGTACGTGGTTTCCACATGTGAACATCTGCAATACCTTTGGAAGGTCTTCTTTATTTCTTTTATAAGATCATTAAATCGTATCTGGTGCTTGCAGAGTAGATAGTTAAAGGAACCTACATAGTTTGAAGCCGTTAATGTAATCAAATCCATGACTGGCCTGTTGGCCTAGTGGTTAGTCGCCCTGACTGCTATGCCGCAGGTCGTGGGTTCAATTTCCACCCAGGCCAAATGTTTATGTGATAAGCATGATCATTTGTTCGGTGTCTGGGTGTAATTTATCTATAATTATGTATGTATTTAGAAATATATAAGTATGTTTATCAGTTGTCTAGTACCCATAAAACAAACTCTGCTTAGCTTGGGACTAGACGGCGTTATGTGAGAGTTGTGGAATATTAAAAAAAAATCTGCTAATACTCGGAAAAGGCCTATCCAGTTTTTCACCTGAATTGTAACAATAATGCTGTTTAAAAAAGTGTCCACCTAAGTACAATTATGTTTTACATTGCATGGAGGCTACAAAACTAACCACAAGGAGACAACTTACCAATTCTTTGAAAGCTCTATAATTGTGATGCTATTTGGAACTTAATGATGATATCTTTAGCCTATAACTCCCCTATCATGTAATAGACAGTCTAAAATATTACAACACCGTCAAAAGTGGGGTACAGCTAATCTTTGATAAAAAGAAAGGATCATCCGACCAGACGGGTGTTATATCTGGTTAGTAAAATGCCTCATAGTTGATTTCGAACTGTTGCATAATTATATGTTCTGATCGTGCAGATAACTCTTACACTGCGACGCTGCCGCTGGTGTTTGAATTTCAGTTCCTATGTGGCGACATATATAGACAACAAAAACAAACAGTTTTGTTGTTTGAATATTAACAAACTAAATCACAATTATAATATTCAATCAATCAATTATATTATTATTTGTACTCGTCTTCAATTCTAATTCCATCTGTACTTATACCATACAAAAGATTTAAATATAAAATTAAATAACTGTAATTGATTTTTATTTAAATAATGAACATTTTTTTATGCAAGTAGTTCTTAGAATATAATTTAAAGCTATTTCTAACTGAAAGGAAATGTTTCTCAGACAACTCTTTGACATTACTACATTACTTACATTACTTACATTACTTAGACGAAATGCTATCGCATTAAATAAGCCACCAACTTTCAAACACCCATACATTCGCAAATTCTTTTGTTTTTTAGGCCCTTTTCTGTATGAGAGAATTAATCAGAAAACAGATATATATCCCTTAAATAGAAAAGTTTGTAAAACTACTTTGTTTAGTTACATTCACAAGTTAAGTTATGACGAAACCGAAAATTTATTTTCAATAGCACAGTAGTTTTTCTACTCACCCTCCCTCACACACTCACTCAGCCACACATTACACACAGGAGGTCGTATAATCACTTTTTCACTTTCACATATACATAATTATATTTTAATTTAGTCTCATAATGTTCCCAATCCAATTAAGGTAATCATTTAATTCTATATTTTAATTTATTAATTTGATTTGATGTCTTAATTGTATAATCTGATTTTATAATTGATTCACTTAATTTTATTCATTTACTTTAATAATTTAATTTTAATTTTCGTATTGTATTTTAATTTCATCTTGTAATTTTAATTTCCAATGTATGTTATTGATTTTTAAATGTCTTAAATAGGTAGGTATCTATAATCTTAAGTTGTTGTAGTTTGTTAATATTGTCTATATTTAAGTGGTGTCTATATCTAGGGAAGAGCGCTGATGTCTGAAATACAGATTTTATTATCTAGTTCAGACACAGATGTTCCTCACTAATACATAAATCATGTAAAATGTCAACAAGATTTATAATAGTTTTATGTGTTGTATTTTTTTTTGGAGACAATAAATTCATTATTATTATTTTCATACATTTATTTACCTCAGGACCATGAGGTCCTGGACCTTTGGAAGGCATACGAGGAGCCGAAACCAACTCGCAGAGGCCCTTTTAGCTGCTTCGAATGGAACGTGGTACCAACCGGCGATTATCCCTGTATTCGCTATGCTAGTGCATCCAAGGACAAACCCCGGTTGAAGGGAAACTATTGCAACATGTGAAAAACTAATATAAGGCTATGGTTTTTGGAGTCTTAAGTGGACTGGTTACCAGGAACTATGTTAAGACTATGGCCCCTGCCTAAACAATGTTTTTAATTTCCATCGATAAATAGGCAAGGGGTGACTTGCACACTCAACAAATGGGCCCCCAAAATGGTCGCTAGCACGAAGTGACGTAGCAACAAGAGGGCAACATATCCTGATGTGCTTGAGGAGTGGAGAGGTATACCACGGCTATCAGGACAATCCCGGAAGTACGGTCAAGATCCCTACCAGCACCTTACTGGATTATACATCCTTCTCCCGAGCGCATTTGCTCTTGCGAATCTCCACTCAAGCCAGCCAATAAAGGCAAGAGAGAGGTGGGAGCTCTGTTCCTCGTCAGTGTTCACTACGACCGGCCAATAAAGGCAAGCCGGAGATGAAGAACAAGAATTCTCCCGGGAGATCGGGTCCGTGGGATCGCTAATGCCCAACAGTTCGCCACAAAACTGCCCTGCGGATTGTATCTCTCTTGGTCTGGCCCCTCACCCTAGGCATGTTACGGCTAAGCAAGCGCTACCGACACAGACTTAGGGTTCATTGGAGCGCGCAAGCCCCACCACGACGCCAACGTAGAGATACGGCGATGGGGTTATTATTATTATTATTATTATTTCAAGTGTCAATTTAAAATTTAGACTTTGTTGATAGGCCACTACAATGTATAGTACGAGATCCGTAGAAGAAATCTCTTCCCTCATCTGTTATTCGATTATGATAAATATTATGTGCTAGATAATACGTATAATATGACATTTCGAATATGTGGCCTAGCTAAATTTGGCGCCAATGATGTTAAACCATATAATTTGTCTGAGATCACAAACATTTTATATTTTCTACTTTATTCAAATGTTTACAAACTGCTACTTCTATATCTTCTATATCGTTACTTCTATATCTTCTAATCTTATATCTTCTTCTATTAGACTAAAAAACACTAATGAATCTAAAATAAAAATCGATTAAATAACATATGAGGGTAGATTATGGCCATTTACTCACCTCTTTATGCGTGGCAACCCTTCTGTTTGCACCAAAAAACGGAGGCAGTCTATAGTTTTTCAGTTCCTTGGGGCACATTCTTTCAGCTGATGCTCGACTTTCCCAAATAACAAATGAGGGGTAATTGATGTTAAAAATGTAACAATAAATTTTATTATTTAACATCATTGGCACCGGATTTAGATAAGCAACCTATTCGGAATATCTCCTCATTTTATTTTTTTATAGTAGTTTATGTGACTAGGGGATAAAGCAGTGTCTTTAAGTCGAGGGCGGCATGTTGAATTCCGAACGAAACAAAGGTTGCTGATTTCAATCCCGAACGATAGTGAGGTATTTATAAAATTAACTCCCGAGCATTGCGAGGGAGTTAATATAGAAACCTGAGTGAAGTGAGGCATTCAAGCCACCCAAGACAAAGACAGCTTTATCCCCGTGTTGCATACTCTACTTTTTACACCATCTGTGAGATAATTAAAAGACAATTTGTTCGACCAAATCATGGATATATTATAGAAATATAAGTATTATATTTACAAGTTCATCAAACAAACAAAATTCACTACTCCAAGATTCTATAGTTTCAATTTTCTATAACGCTCCTGTCAGTAAGCAGGTTTTATTCTATTTTCTTTTTTTTGTTAGTGGCCAGTTTGAATTTCGAGTCAACTTGTTCGACGCACGTACATTTTAATTCACAATGTTGACGATTTTTGATGTTCCAAATTTAAATCTCATTATTCCCTAGGGATCGGCCATACATACTGCATTATCTCCCTAGGGATAGAATGACTTGCTTTAAGTGAGGTTTGTACGACGTATAAAACGACATTATCGAGCAGGTGGTGTAAAAATTTAATTATATATATATTGGAAGAGATGCTGCTGGCCTTTTCCTATTGTTGTTTTCGGATTTTGATTTAAAAGAGTGTCTATAGAGTTTCTTGCACGTTCTTTTCCATAGAGATCTACGCTTTGGAACGTGCAATTTAGCTTCACTTGTTTGACTGACCGACATTTTGACAATTCAAAAGTGCCTGTAACTGGTCTATTTGAAATAAACGTTTCTGATTTCTTAATAAACGCATTATCTAGCACATAATATTTATTATAATCGAATAACAGATGAGGGAAGAGATTTCTTCTACGGATCTTAGATCAATACGAGTATGTGCGTAGTGTTTAAATGAAAACCCAATATGCTAACTAAATTATTAAGCACTTCGTTAGCAGTTAATTGGACTAGGGATGTTCATAAATAATTAGAAAATGTCTATTAAATTAGAATTGGGTAAAGTGTAAATAATAAATGATTTACAACTCGTGCGGGCTTAGCATGTGTGTGTGTATTGGTAAATGTAGATTAAAGCGAATGTTCAACATGATTTATATTATTAAATTGAATACCTAAGGTTCTGGAGTGATGACCACGTACCAGAAGACGCAGCATTGGAAGGTCTCCTACAAAGTGGACTGATGACCTGGTGATATTGCGGGAATTTGATGGATGAGAGACGCACGAAACTGATTATTATGGCGATACTTGGGGGAGGCCGATGTCCAATAGTGGACGTATTTCGGCTGAAATGATAATGATGGTGATGAATACCTACTAAAATTAATTATAGAACTGTTATTCTTGGACAGTCTTCTTAAAAGTCTTTTACACGGCTTTGATTGTAGAAATTTTATAGATTCAAATGTGTCTATAAAACTTTAAAAATAAAATAAATACTTCTTTTTTTTCTTAAATTTATTCTATTCTTCACGGTTAAACTCACATCACAAAATTAGTCCCTCAAGTAGCCATCTCTTTATCTCAAACGCAATAAAATAAAAAATAAAACAAGATATTTTAAACCTTATTATATGTATTTTAGAACCCACGGTGTGGAATTGCTGTTTTGAATTGATGATGATGTTTTCTCGTATGAACCTTACATTATCATGCATAATTTAAAAGCTTAGTAAACATAGAAAAATATACAGTCATTAAGTGAACAGGTGCAATAATATTTTCCAGGAATAATCGCTACGGGAGTAAAATGATGAGAAATATTAGTGAATTCTAAGAACCGAAAGATAAAATGTTGACTGGCCTGTTTGGTCTTATGGTAAGTGGCTCTGATGGCTAAGCCAGAGTTTGTGGATTCAATTCCCACCCAAGACAAATTTTTGTGTGATGAGCACCTTCATTTGTTCTGTGTCTAGATGTAATTTATCTATATAATATGTATGTATTTACAATCATATAAGTATGTTTATCAGTTGTCTAGTACGCAAAGCAAAAGTTCTGTTTAGCTTGGAACTATAATATGGCTATGTTTTTTTTTAATTGATATAAACTAGTGCTTGACTGCGATCCCACCTGAAGGTAAGCAGTGATGTAATCGATGATGGTGAGGCGCACTATTCACTCTTGCCTTGAAGACACCTAAATTATTATCGTGCGGGAAGACCGCAGCAGACAGATTGTTCCAGTTCTTCGAAGTACGCGGTATAAACGACGACGAGGCAAAACGCTTGGTCCGGACCGTAAAGGTTTCAGTTTATAAAAGTTGTGGAATATTATTATCTATGTATATATAAATATAAAAGAAGAAACGCAGAGTCAAAACTATAGGTACTAGGAATATGTAATTCTGCACAAGGCTTCCTTTTAAGCAAGCTTTTTCCATGCAAGCAAGCACTACGAGAGGATTTTCCAAAGTTCTTCTATTCCCTACAGGGATGAAACGTGGGTTGCAAAGTTTGTACAAAGAAACCTACTTTTAAGCGGGCAAAGCCGCTGGCAGAAGCTAGTTAATCTTTCTAATATCGTAATTAGAGACACAATAGAAATACATTGATAGAGCGAACGCTTGGGGTCTAATGATCCAAATAATATTTCAGAAACAAAAAATCCTATGAACAAACCTTCATCACTATTCGATTTCGTTCACAAAAGCAGGCTGATTGCGTCACGGATTAGTCTCAGGTACACTAGTGAATTAATTTGAAACGTGCCAATGATTTACTACCCCTGGTTTGGACGTAATTTAGTTATGGATGATGTGGCCGTGTAGTTTATCGTTGGCAATTAGCATTTATAGGACTAAATTTAGTCACTTCTGAGTCGTAGTTGTTGTCTGTCGCTGTTTCTTAGTCGTTTAATTGAGTGATAAAATGTTGCTGAACTGCAGACTATGTTATCGTCTTGATGCTATTAAGCTTAGCATAAATCTTTATCTATCATAATAGAGGAGACTGGTCAATAAAAGCACTTTTGAGGTAATCGGTTACAGTGACTGCATTTAATACTGTATCTTTTTGTAATGGGGTCTTATGATACCAATTTATCTGGCTATAATTGATAGCATTATTGATTTTACTTTTTATTCATTATCTTAGGTAGAAGTTCTTCAGATTTTTTTATAAACGTGGAGGTATGGAAAACGTGTATTTCTTGTTGCTGATGAGAGAAATACGTGCTACGTGCTTTATCGCCGTCACCATTTTACCCAAAAAAACGTTAATTGCTGGACATACACTTCTTCAAAGCACTGCGTCATCGACCGGCTCAAAATATATCTACACAATATGCTGAATGCTCGTCAAAAAAGTACAAATTTAAGAACAATATTATTATAATATTCACACTTTACTAATTTCTAAATCTAATTTTATTTAAATAAGTGAAAAAGACAATTACAAACTAGCCGGAGTAATTTGTAATAAATACCCTCATACCCCAGTACAATTACTAAGACAGGTAAGTAAGTGTACATTGTGAAAATGTAATTAAGCTAAAATGTACCGTGGCTGAACACCAAAAGTTTGGTTCGGCGTAACACTAACCACGTGCCATGGTACTTACTAGTAGAACTTACGAGATACTAAAGATACTGGAAGGGGTAGAGGAAATCTATGTAACGGAATTAATATTATGTCTTAACATGTTTTTATGAGAGCAGTAGTGACCGAGTGGTAACAGCCCCAACTTACGAGTTGTAGGTCGCGGGTTCAAACCCAGCCAGATGCATTACTTTGTGTAATTTATTTCATCACTACTGCTCTCAAAATGGTGAAGGAAAACATCGTGAGGAAACCGATATGTTTTAGAACCAAAAATTTGAAGACATGTTACATCCACCAAACCACACGGGGTCGGCGTGGTCGATTACGGCCCATTCCCTCTCCTTGAGAGGAGGCCTGAGTCCCAACAGTGAGAACATTATAAGGCCAACTATGCTATGCTACTATGTTTTTATGAACGTAGAATACGATGAACTGGGTCGGGCCATCCGAGGACGTACCAAAAGGTCCTCGCATTGAAAAGGTCCTCAGATGTGCCTTGTGTATTCATGCGCATGTCCTCGTATGGTACTTAAAACAAACACACCATCACTGACACTCACACTATCTAACACATTATTTTTAGAATTATTTTATTTGTTTTTGTTTTAGATTATTTTAGTTCTATTTCATTCATATCTCGGTAGGCAGTTTGATACGCCAACCTAATTTACATGTCCATGTTCAATTTTTTGTATTTAATATTATTTTTAAGTAATGCTAACTTTACATGTCTTCGAAAAATTTAAGTTAACGCGACTCAGGCCTCCAAGATACAGGCACTGCTTAGTTTGGAGACCACTGTCTAATTTGATTTTGTTAAATTTCCTGTTACAATAAAATATATAAGCTAACCTTAAGGAACATTTTGTAACAAAGGACCAATAAATTTATTATCATTATTTTATGTCCATAGAGTTTCTAGCACGTATTTTGCAATTATGTACTACGCACTCGATTACGCGTGCTAAACACTCACTTCATCGACTCAGGTGTTATGTAGTCCACTACACACCTTGAACATTACACTATGTTGAACGAAACTCGTAAGTTCCACAAAATGTATAGCGCTTAAGACATTTTGGTCACGAAAAAAGCATCCTCTAAAAGCTATCTTAGCGCTGTATGTTTTAATAGTTCTGTTAGACGACATAATGCTACTGTAGCGCTGCAGCGAAGTTTTGTTTTCACTTTTCAGTATTTTGACAAATGGTTTCCATGAACGTGCTTGTCTATCGGTAGAATATAAATCGATGTATTTTGATGACACGGACCTACGATTTGGTAACTTCAATTTTCTGAATCACTAACTCCTTGACAATTCAAAGTCGAAACCTAGCGGCCTATATATCAAAACTACGCCTTTCTTTTCGTCACTCGGTCTTGAAAATGTCAAATAAGCAAACACTCAACTCAAACGACCGATCGGCTATGATTATACTTCAACCTTTTTTACTGACCGTTCAACCGATTTTGATATCATGCCACCAATGTAATAAAAGTCAAAATCGGTTGGACGGACAGTAAAAAAGCTTTATTTAAATGTCTAGTCTTATAACGAATGGAGTATAATTTTTAGAAAATATTAAGGCTTTCTCGTAGTCCACAAACGCTAAGCAGAGAGGCTGATTATACTCCTCAGTCTTCTGTATAATCTGCCGTAGCGTATATATGTGGTCCAAAAGTGCGGTACGAAAGGCACGAAGGAACGGGGTGGTCTTTTAGTCAGTAAGAGTCTGACACTATCTCCCGCTCCGCCCAAGAGCGGGGATTGTCATTGGATGATTTTTCCCACCATAAAAAAAACGGTACTAAAGTCTTTTCGGAATCCGGCTTGTTCGGGAGAATAGAATTGTCGTTGAGCCTGAGCGCGAGACGGTTTGTGATGACTCTAGAAAACAGCTTATAGACATGGCTCAGAAGTGAGATGGGACTGTAATTCTTAAGCAGGGCATTGTCGCCCTTCTTTAAGAAGAGTACCACCACACCTCTGCTCCATGCCCGTGGCGTTTTTCTCTCGAGGATGACGGAATTGAATAGCTTTTGAAGGGCCTTAAGGATCGGTTTTCCACCCGCCTTCAGAAGTTCGGCCGTAATTCCGTCCTCACCCGACGGCGACGCCTTGTTCTTTTTCATCTGCTTCAGAGCCATCCTAATCTCGTACAGGCTGACGTCCAGGATAGTTTGGGTGCCGAGTCAATCTAGCTCTTGGGTCATTTGCTAGATTTGCAGCGGGTTTAGTGATAGTCGTGTATAACTGTCCATAAAAGGCCTCGATCTCTCCCAAAAGCCCCGATTTTATGGAAATGACTCTGCCATCGTCGGTCTTCAGTTTTGTTAGCTGGCTCTGTCCAATAGACCAATCTCGTGCGAAAATTTTGGAGCCCTTATTTCGCTCAATCGATTAAGAAGACTCAAAGTCAACCAAAGGGCGATGGAAAGGGCTATGCTTGGAGTTTCCTTGCGTAATCATATCAAATATGATGATATCCGCAGGAGAACCTAGGTTACTGACATAGCTCGAAGAATCGCCAAACATAAGTGGCAATGGGCAGGGCACATTTCACGCTCGATGGGGACGAAAGGTTCTGGAATGGCGACCACGTACCGGAAGATGCAGCGTTGGAAGGCCTCCAACAAGGTGGAGCGATGACCTGGTCAGGGTCACGGGAATCCGATGGATACGTGACGCACAGGACCGGTCGTTGTGGCGACGCTTGGAGGCCTATGGCCTATGTCCAGCAGTGGACGTCTTACGGCTGATATGATGATGATGATGATGATTACGTATAAAAGCTCCATGAGCATTGCCTGAGCATGGGCTACGGATTTGCTCGAAAGCGTTACCATCGTCCTGGATCGTTAAGGGCAACTGTAAGAACATGGTTGAGATTTAGTCAGTAAAAATCTACCACTCCCTTTCACTACACTCAGATCAGAAGAAGTGACTCACACCAAATAAAAAAAAGACTAGTTTCCCTCTATGCAGATGTCTTCTGATATGCCGAAGAAAATCATTAATAACCCTAAAAATTGACCTCCACGACAAAATCCCTATCCAGCAAAATTATATTTCCAAAAACTCTTCGCAGCAATGTGCGACGAAAGCACTTTGCTTAAAACAAATTACAGGGGCCCGTATAAAGGGTTCATCTATTTTTATTGTACACCTTAAGATACAAGTGCGGGACCATAGGCCGAGGAGAATACGTAATGAGGGGTACTGATTGCGAGAATATAATAATAATGGCGGAATGGCCCTTGGAACCAGCCGTCTTTATAAGGTATAACGAAGTTCGTTAAACTAAATTGTTTTTGGGACGTACTTTTTAGAATTATTAAGGTCAATTCTTGCGCAGGTCCGGGTTAGAACAACGTATTTCAGCATAATTTACTTTTACAAGTTAACGACTATCTTGGGAAAATATAATAAAAATGTTTATTATACTGTTAGACTAAGGGCTATATTTCAACGGAACATCTTGGCGGCGCTACCAGTCACACCGCTGTGTTATCCATAAGCTACCAAACTAGACACCGTACAGACACCAGAGTTGCCACACCACACAGACAGTATCAAAATGAACCTGGCGAAGGCGTTACTGACAGCCCGACTGGCGGCTGAGTCAATAATACACTATACAGCAATTAGTGGTGACGCGACCAGTGGCAGCGCGACTACTATAATATTCAGTGCACGCGTCCAAGTAGGTCGTGCTGCCAAATTGGTTGTCCGACCAAACTGACACTTGGTGAGTAGGTAACTCTCTATAGAGCTATATACATTTCATTGGTAACGGTGACTAGTTGCGCTGCCATCATGTCCTGGTGAAATATAGCCCTAAAAGTTGATGAATGGGCGCATCTCTATTGTCGTTGCGTCTCATCGTCCCCTCACTAGAATTTTTGAAAACGAGAATTACGCACCTTTTTGGAACGATGTACTTTTTGGACTTTCAACTTGTATTAATTAAATGTTTAGATATATAATATTTACACCACTATTTTTTAATTAGTACAAATACTTAAAGGGCTTATTAGAAAAGGCCTTGTTATTTTATAAGTAAAATCTCAATAAATAATATTCATAAACAGCAAAGTTATTAGCGTTGTTTATGTCCCAAAATGTCACTCAATTTATGGAAATATTGTGCAAGCTATTGATTAATGAATGAATAAATGACAATTATTAAGGAAAAACACTGCGCGCAGTATTTTCTACAAGCAATTGTTATGTTTGATTGATTCTATGATCAATTTACCTTTTCGTGGTCAATTTTAGGATTACAGATAGAGCGCCATTTTTTTGTACTAATTAAAAAGTAGGGGTGTATACACAAATATATATATATATATAATTAATAATACACAAAAGCAAGAAACAAGAAAAGGGAGAAGCTCTTCATAAGATATCAACAAAGTACACATTGCTGTGAACAGGTAAAGAGCCAAAAATGCAGCAAAATTTGTTACTGCGATCTTGAAATGCGAAAATCAACTGTTGGAACACTGGTAGATTTTAGTAGTTATTTGTAAAACAATAATAACGCAAGGTTGTTAGCGTTTTATATAAATAAAAATAACCCTATATAAATAAAAATATTTTATAAAGCTAATTTTTTGATCGTAAACGAAACGTCTAGTTGACACTTCGCGTGACCCAAAGGCTGGCTTTTACCTTGGACAGAGGATAAGCATTGCCATACAACGTGGCAATGCCGCCAGACTTTTGGGCACATTACCAGTCGACAGCGATGTGGAAGAGTTTTTTGACGCCATATTTTAGATAGTGTATTTTAGCGTAGGTTTTTATTATTTATTTATTTTGTAATTTACTGTAATTATAGTTATTAAGTTGTTTATAAGTGTAGATAATTAATTAATGTATAGAAGTTAGTTTGTTAGTATTTAGAATTAAATTATTATTTAAAATATAAAATGGGAAGTAAAAAAAATTTTTTGATTAAATTAAGTCTAAATAAGGTTTAAATTATGTGATTAATAACGCAGCGTGATTTACGATGCCTAGAGTAAATTACAAAAAACAACGTTAAAACATTTGGTATGTAAGACAATATATATCGATGTATATAAGTACATAATACAGATAATTTGATCACAAACTTATCCAGGTATTATGAAGTAACGGTACCTTCTTAATACCATTTAAAAATGCTCGAATAATTCAAAGTCTTACAGCAAATACAGATAAAGTTTTCAAATCTGTTAAGTATGTTTCCGAAGGAATCCAGAAATAATATCTTGAGTTTTGAGGCTTTGAAGTCGGCGGGAATCAAATATTGGGGGAACACAAACTTGAATGGAGTTGACGTACTAAATATTCGTGAGAAAAATTTATAAGGCAATAATGCTTTGCAATATCCTTGTTTTATTATTAAGTTTAATTTTTTTTTAGTCCGGGATATCAGCAAACAGTTGGTCGACTCTTCGCGTGACCAGAGGGCTGGACTCTTCTTCAGTCAACGAATCAGCATTGCCATCCAGCGTGGCAATGCTGCCAGCGTTCTGGGCACTTTTCCCACTGACATCGATGTGGACGAATTTTTTGATGCCCTGTGAGTTTTCCCCATTTTTCAGCCTTTTTTACTCGTTTGTACATATTATTATTTTAAGTTTGTATATATATTATATACCTAGTGATTATTTATTATTAATCTATGTAAATAAATTTTTTTTTTATTCCACAACTATCACACAACGCCGTCTAGTCCCAAGCTAAGCAGGGCTTGTGTTATGGGTTCTAGACAACTGATAAACATACTTATATATTTCTAAATACATACATATTATGGATAAATTACACCCAGACACAGAACAAATGATCATGCTCATCACATAAACATTTGTCCTGGGTGGGAATCGAACCCACGACCTGCGGTATAGCAGTTAGGGCCACTAACCACTAGACCAACAGGCCAGTCAAAATTAATACAAAACTGTAGAGATTCTTTAGTATAGTATAGACGGCCTTATAATGGTTGCCACTGTTGGGATCCAGACTTTCTCTCTAGGAGAGGGAATGGGCCGTAATCCACTACGCGAAACTAGACCGGGTTGTCAGGATGTCACATGTCTTCGAATTTTTCATTCCAGGACATGCCGGTTTCCTCACGATGTTTTCCTTCACCGTTTTGAGAACAGTAGTGATGATATAAATTGCACAAAGTAATGCGCCTGGCTGGGTTTGAACCCACGACCTACAACCGTTACCATTTGGCCACTACTGTTCTCCAAGAGAGATTCTTTCATCAGTACCTTTTAAGAGGTCATAGATCTAGCACACAATAAAAAAAAAATAACCACTAATTCGTTTTACAAAAAAAGAACCTGAAATAGTAGATTATTAAGAATAAATCTTATACGGCCAGGCCTCCCACAAGGTGAACGAATGACCTGTACCCCTAGCCAAGTTGCTAATCTGCAATAGTTAACGCTTGAAGAAAGCTTCAAATGTACGGAAATGACGTCGTCTCAATGCTCAGTCACGTGGTCAGAACAAAAGAATTGGTGGCAAGGTCAACTCGAAGCGTTCGGCGCAAGTGAAACGGTTGTAACTTGGCTAGAGGGGCTGGTGAAGGTCGCGGGTGTCAGATGGATACGAGAAAAAAAAAAAAAAAAAGATGGATACGAGAAGTACAGGACCGTTCGTTGTGGTGACCCTTGGGGGAGGCCTACTATATGTCCAGGAGTCGACGTCTTTCGGGTGAATTGATGATAATGATGAAATCCTATAGTCTATCCTATAAAAACCGCTCAAAATCTTCCAATCCTACAATACAAGAGTATTGTAGGATTGTGAAGTGTTTTTTGATAAAATAATATGGATCAACCTGACCAATCAAATAGACATTCTCGTATTCAGAGATCGTTTGCATTCTAATCACATCGTGCTCGGATTGCTGAGCATGAACTAAGTTAGTTTAACTTATAGTTCACACCAACTTGCCCCAGAGCTGTGGTCAACACAAAAGAAATTGTAAAAAAAAAATTACATTCATTTTGAATGTCGCACACAGGCGAAATCGGCATGTCCTAGAACCACAAATTCGAAGACTTGTGACATTCACCAACTCGCACTGGCCCCCGTGGTGGTTTACGGCCCATTCCCTCTCCTAGAGAGGAAGCCTGAGTCCCAGCAGTGGGAACATTAAAATGCTGATTTTGCTATACGCTTAAGCTTATACACGGGTGAAATATTGCAAAATCCTGGCCAATATTAAAACTGGCGGCTTTGTTCATATTTTACTTTTGTATCAAATGACTTTTAAATATTATGGACAATTATGTTGACACAGAAAATCTATACTAATATTATAAAGCTGAAAAATTGTTTGTTTGATTAAACGTGCTAATCTCGGGAACTACCGGTTCAAATTGGAAAATTCTTTTAATGTTGAATAGCCCACTTATACAAGGAGAGGTTATAACCTTTATATGATAATATATAAAATCAGACTATAATCGTGAACGTTGTTTTTGCTAGACAAGATTGTTGTCTTCATATGTCAGGTATTACTTTTCATGTTAGAGAACTTTCATTTCATTTTTAGCCAAGAATTTTGTTATTTTTGCCTGTATGTGCCAATGAGTTTTTTTTTGGGGTGGATCTTCAAATACCTCCTCTATTTTTGGGTGGAGCTAGAGGGAGTGTCAGAATGTCATTAATCACAGCCCAACCGTGTTCCTGTCCAGTAAAACTATAGGGGCCCAGCAGGCCGAAGCCTACTGGGGCCATGGGTTGTCCGAAAGGGAATTAACCCTGGAGTTCAAGAATGCAAAGCAAAGAAGGAACATAGGACTTATTTAAAAAATATTTGTTTTTTATTTTGGTTTATGTTGTGTACAATAAAGAGTGTAATAAATAAATAATAGGAGTGGGTTTCAGTCAATAAAATACTGACTCGTCCTCTCGCTCTGCCCCAAAGCGGGAAAAGTCTTTGGATTATTTCCCATCTAATAAAAACCGTGTTCGTTTAGTTGCCTTTTACGTCTTCCAACCGCGGTAATTCTTGCGAATCTTCTTGCAAGATTCAAGTTAAATGATATTTCTAACCTCGTTGTGTTATTATAAATATTATTATTAATTTATTTTCAAGTAACAGATACTCATTTTCGTTCTATATCATAAACATACAGACAATACAAATCATAAATTACCTACATAAAATAAAAATTAAATTACAGTAGATTATAAATATAACAGTATAATTAAAATATAAACGTTTTTGTGAACTAAATTGACTTTCTCCAAAGCATGTTGCTAAAAGAGTTATGAATTTACATGTGGATGGATGGAGAGAGAGATGGAGGCCAAAGAAAAGATGGATGGATTGTGTGAGAAGTGATATGAAAGAAAAGGGAGTTAGTGATAGCTTGACGAATGACAGGCCAGAATGGAAGAAAAAAAACGTGTTGCGCCGATCCCAAATAAAACGGTACATGGGCAGGAAGAAGAAAGAAGAAGATATTGACTTTCTCCAGCAAAAAAAAAAACAACTAAAAACATGAGCGTAACATATCAAAATACTCTTTTGTTTATTAGAAGTATTCTTCTTTCAAATTCCCAGCAACAGTTTCTCCACGAGACTTCACTCGAGATAAACCTAAAATATATGCGGAAAATAATATAAAATAACTAGCTTTTGCCCGCGACTTCGTTCGCGTGGAATAGTGACTTCCGGCAGATTTTTGGTTTTACCCACATAGTTCCCGATCTCGCGAATTGATGCCGACTCTTGACCAATAGATGGCGCTGTATGTCCGGAATAAATTTTATTTTTTATTTTATTTTTTGTAATAAAAACTATCCTATGTCCTTTCTCAAGTTCCAAACTATGTCTGTACCAAATTTCACACAAATCGGTTCAGTAGTTTAGGCGTGAAGCAAAGACAGACAGACAGACAGACAGAAAGACAGACAGACAGACAGACAGAGTTACTTTCGCATTTATAATATTAGTTTGGATTTCACAGCGTAAAATAAATTCTTGTGTCTCATAGCCCAACCATATCGCCGTATGGGGATTTTCTAATATTCGTATTGCTTTCCGCAGATCTTCGAAATTTGTCTCATTCCATTACGGATGAGGACTTACCTTCCCGGATATTTGTTTTCGAAAGAATTTTGTATTTATATTAATTCTTTCAATGTTATTCTCATAAATCCACTCTGGAGAATGGTTTAATATTGATAGATATAAAAATATCTACTATGGTAGACTGATTTGTATTTTTGGTAAAAGTGAGGATATAATTTAGAGAATTGATAGTTTTTTTTTTTTATGGTGTGTTTAATCATCCAATGACAACCACCGCTCTTGAGCGGAGCGGGAGATAGTGTCAGACTCTTACTGATTAAAAGCCCACCTCGTTCCTTCGTTGCCTTCGTACCGGGGCTTGAGCTATCTTTCGAATTAATCCTGGCCCCAGTAGGCTTCGACCCAGCTGAGCTTTTGCTGACAGCTCCTTGAGGAGCGCGGGAACAGTGCGCGCCATCGACGACTTGGGCTCGGTCCGGACAGTTACTGGACGGTCGGACAGCGAGCTACCCATTGCTCGCTGTCCGCAAGCCTGCGCTTACGGTGGCCGGATATCGGGATCGGAATCCCGGTGGCGGCTGGGGTGCTGTGACCACCGCCGTCGCCTGATGCGGTTGGCCTCCTCCTTCGCCTCCTTTGCTAGCATTACTGCTTCGCAGAAGGAGGCAACCGCCTGCCACTCCTCCTCGCTCCGGACCATGGCCTGTACCAAGGCCCGGTGCGAGAGATCGCCGCCGCCGATCGCCCTCACGAGGTTACGGCGATGCTCCGCCCAAGCAGGGCAAACCTCAACTGTGTGCTCCACCGTGTCCTCCGGGCGTTCCGCACAGTGGCGACAACCGGGCGTCACTTCCGAGAGAATTGATAGTCACTTTCCGAAAAAGCGTGTGTTGCCAACAAACATTTTTCGTAACTATACTATCATCCTTACAAGACTTACTTTCGTAATTACTGGGATGAAATTTGGCACAAGGTTTCCAAGCAAGCAGGCAAGCACTAAGAGAGGATTTTCCAAAATTCAATAGTTGCACTACAGTGAAACACACATTCACATTTATGAAATCTTCGTAATTATACTACGGTGAAACCACATTACAAAACGCAACATTATCCTAATAAATTATAATAATTTCCGTCAACTTGCTGCCAATTTACGGAGCAACAAAGAGTAGAAGCTACTGGCTGAAGACCACCAAATACCGTGGTAATTAGAACTGTAATCCTCTTACATCCTTACAAACGACACTGAATTTCATAAACGACATGCCAATGTACCCTGTACAAATTGTGGAGACACAATATCGTTAACAGAATTACAACATTACCGTTTTAAAGTACCTACTCATCGTCATCATCATCATCATTTGAGTCGAAAGACGTCTACTGTTGGACATAGGCCTCCCCCAAACGTCGTCACAACAACTGATCCTGTGCGTCTCACATCTACCGCATTCCCGTGACTCTCACCAGGTCATCGGTCCACCTTGTGGGAAGCTTTCCAACGCTGCGTCTTCCAGTGAGCGGTCGCCACTCGTCTCATCCTCCAACGTCCATCAATCGTCTCGTCCATCAACCTGTCGGTCCCATCGACCATCCGTTCTACTAGCAATGTCCCCTGCCCACTGCCACTTGCAAGGAAACTCCGAGCATAGTCCTTTCCATTGCCCTTAAGGTGACTGTGAGCCTTCTGATGAGGCCCATAGTTAGGATTGCCAACTTTTTTTTCAAGAAATAAAGTTTTTTTTTTTATCTAAGAAGAAAATTAAACAGTATTTTAGAAAAATGAACAGTAATTTACATATTTTTTTAAGCTTTTCGTACAACTTATTAATTTACAGTGTTTTTAAAAGTTTCATACCCCTCACTACAAAAATAACTGAAATTAAAATATATGAGGAGCTTTTTCGATTCGTTCTGAAACTGTATTATTTTAATATGATAAAAAAAAAATGTGAGTGTCTAAGTGTAACGCAGTGTTAAGTATTTTGGAGCTGAAAACAGTATTTTGTATACTTTATTTTTGTTGAACAATAAAAAGTATAATGTAAAATAAAAACAGTATAATACTGTTTTTTTTTTAACATTATAGTTGGCAACTCTACCCATTGTGATCGACTATTTTTAATTACCTACGTCAAGGAATAATAATTTAATGATAAAACAACCAAAGGATGATTTATAAGGCTGCTCGCCTATATCAGATAGTCGGTGACCGATTTTTCGTAGGAGAAAAATAGAACACACTGATAGCAATAGTGCATCGCACACGTCCTACAAAAATTCGGTCAGAAAACAGAACAATGTTACAAGTATATAAAATCAGCCCGATTATCTGTCCTACAAAAAGGTTGACGTGGGTGAGCAGCGTAACTGTAAAAATCATTCACATTCGTAAGAACTCAACGGTTGACTGGGAGAGAATACCTTGTCGCATTAAGTCCGCCTATGTACCACTACTGTACATGAAGTTTAAATAAATAAATAAATAATAAATAAACTTCAACACCTGGAAACATGACCAACAGAATAAAACTCATCGTCTATATGTCTATTATTACAAGCGATGATTTAACAAACGATTAGTCGCAATTTAAACGTACATACACCGCTAAATTTTAATCGTTTTAATCCCGTGGACGGTCGATCCGGTACATGAAACACCATCGATTTGTAAAGATAAAATTAAAAAATAAAGTATCTTTTTTTCAAAACTCGTATTAATTTAGTGTAGTTAATGTTGTTAACAGTTGGCGTTGCGTACAAACTACTAACATGTCATTAAACTCGCTCAGCTGACGTTTTCTTAAAGAAATTAATTTCGTACATGAGTAAAAGACATGGCCGGATCCTGCCCAAAAATCAACTATACGTTCCATTAATTATTTATTATATGAAAATTACTTCTAAAATAAATAAAAATAATTCGCAACATCCATTTCTCTAGGAGTGGCGAGAAAAAATCCAAAAAAAATAAGTATGTTAATTGTTTTTGAGTCGTTTTGTTTCATAGCAACCATGGAGGATGAGGATAAATCGTTACAAATTGCATTTACGTTTGGGTACACGCATAAGACAGAAAGTGTTCTTATCTGTAGTAACACGCCTGAAGGTCAAACTAAAAATATAAAATACTTGTAAATAGGTACTACAATTGTATTGCAGAAGTTAAAAAGTTAACTGGACACCACTTTTCGAGCCGCCGCGCGTTTTGATGGTACTCACGGTACACATTATGAATCCACAATATTTTCAAGAGAGTGCACCCAAACGACCTAAACATATTTTGACATTTCTGCGCTCTTACTAAACTGTCAAAACAAACTGTATGTGTCAGTCTTGCGTTGCGTCATTCTTACAACATATTACTGTTTTGTGTTTTCGTAACTGTATTTGATTTTTAAACTTGGCTCCATGCTATCCTTTATCGGACTTTCCTTTACGCTTTAAATATTTATATTCTGCTGTGCATATTGGATTGGTTTGTTTACGATTTGGATTCTGACGCTCACGAAGTCAATGTACCTGAAATGAACTGCGGCCTCCAATCGAATATGAGAGCATATTGTAAGAACTTTAACACCATAACTACAAAATACATTGGCTGATATACATAAACAGGTTGAAGAACTACAGGAAAATGAATCTGGATTACCTAAACTACCTTCAATTCCACCAGTTGCTAATCAAGCAAATATAACGTCATCAGCCTCATTCCCTGATAACATATCTTCGAAGCTATCTAGTTCTTCCTTTCGAGATTTAAGAGAGGATTAAAACATTCAATGTGTCTTGTCTGAGTAATTTTATTATAGTGATGATGTGTTATAATATTAAGAAATAAATATATTTAAGCAAATGTCTGTACTTACTTATTTATATGACTAAATAAAAATTCAAGTGTTATGTTTTTAGTGTTTTATTGCATGTCCGATTGTATATTTTTTACTAATTCGCCTGAATATCCAAAAATATCTGTTAGACGACGAGTTCTTCTTCGATATTGCAATTAATGTCGATGTTTGAAAGTGACTATGTATTACCAATATATTATGTTCATCAATGTAAATACGTTTTACTTGGTATTTTGATTTTTGACTCATTCTTCACTAGCCTCTATGAATATGTATCACTGATAGTGTTTCGAACATTTTCATAAAATTAAAAGGCGTTCTCATACTAACTTACTGTCACTGTCACTGTTATTGTAGATCATTGTTGTATTGATGTCAATCATTGCTATTCAAAATGATAAGGCGTTTTTTTTGAAATCTTATTTATAGTGTCTCTCGCTCTATCTCTGATCATAAAAATTAAACTACTGTAAAGCCGTACTCTTAAGCTTTAATACGACGTACCGTTTGTCTGTGTAATGGGATATTTTTAGTTTGGGCACAGCTCCCTACTAATTCCGGCCATATCATTAATACGAGTTTTAAAAAAAGGTACTTTATTTTTTAATTTTATATTTACAAATCGATAGTGTTTCATATACCGGATCGACCCTCCACGGGATTAAAACGATTAAAATTTAACGGTATATGTATATCTTAGCGTAGAAACTCGGGGATATAAAAAAGAAACATTAATATTAATAGTGGTTCAAGAAATCGTGGTTAATCTGATCATTGCTACAAAGTAATGAAAGATTTATATACCTATCGGTTCATTGTAATATATATCAAACATAATCACTTCAACGCTTCTATCATTCCTTTTCATTTTTACTTTGTGTGTCTTGTTATTGTCATCATCATCATCATCATCATCACCCTTTTTGACGTTCCCACTGCTAGGACTCAGGCCTCCTCTCTAGGAGAGGGAATGGGCCGTAATCCACCACGCGGGCCCAGTGCGGGTTGTTGAATGTCAAATGTCTTCAAATTTTTGGTTCTAGGACATGCCGGTTTCCTCACGATGTTTTCCTTCACCATTTTGAGAGCAGTGGTAATGAAATAAATTACACTAAGTAATGCGCCTGGCAGGGTTTGATCCCGCGACCTACAACAACTCGTAAGTCGGAGCCATTACCACTCGGCCACCACTGCCCTCAGCAATTTTTGCCCTTTGCAAAAAATGGAACAGAAAATATTTTTTCAACACAATAACGTTGAATAAATATTGTCTGTTCAATTTTTTCATTATATCTGTTCAATAATACCTAAGTAACACACGAATAAATCATCCACACACACTTCCATAAACCTAATGGAGAATATAATAAATGTAATAATATTGTATCTAATATTTTCATACAGTAAAATCCCTAAGGAGAAGGTTATCAAATAAGTTAAACCCAATAAGTTTCAGTTGAAATACTCCAGGGGGCGCGCCGAGCGTAAACAAACAACTCCACACCTTCTGAAATATATGTAAAAGTTTTTTTGGTACATGCCAGTGTTAACTTTCTATTGTATGATCTTGTTTTGAAATAAAACAGACGAGGAAACTGTTGTGGAAACTTATTTGTTTAATAGCCTTCTTATCATTTAAAAGTGCAAAACTTATTAATGCATTAAGTTGTTAGAATACAAATGAACAATCCTTTTTTCTCTAAAAGCGTATCGAACTTGTCAAATACATCTTAACGTGGTGCAGAGAATCGTACATTGGCTTGGTATGTGATACTTTTGCTTAGACGGTCAAAGAGAGTTGTTGTAGCAAACGTGCTATAACAACTCTATCATCAACTCTATGAACAACGGTTCATCAACGTTAGGCATCGTAATACAGCAAAATACGGCGTGTCAGGTACACTAAATAAGACAGCCTATCATATCGTTGCGCTGTGAGGTGTGGTTAGCGAGTAAAGTACTGTCGTTATTAAGAGAATCGCCGTATAAAAGGTAGTATTTATACCTTGATAAGCATCCGCAACCGAAGAAAAACAGCTGGAAATCTTGAAGTTCTGAATTTTCATGTGTATGCCTGGTATACACAACAACAACAATATTAAGTATGGTATGAGAAATATTAACAAATAAAATATTAATAATGCACTTGATTGTAAAAAGGAAAATGTCTATGTTTTTTTTTGTAAATAGCGTTTAATTTAAACGAAATCTTTGAATTTTCGAATTAATTTTCAAATTCACGGGGTCAATATTAGCAAATTAATAAAATGTTCAATTACAAACCGAAGACATTAGAAGACCCTTTATTAAATCTGTCAGCTGCTTGTCAGTTCATAATAAAACTAATTAATTCAAAGTGACACCCAATCGGTTTTAACAAATAGATGTAATCGTTGGGTCTTTCAAAGATTTTATAACATCCATTAGCTTAGTTTTCGGCAGACAGGACCATTCTTAGAAGTTCTAAGAGACTTTGCTAACTTATCTCAAAAGTTTCTTTCGAACATTTCAGTTTGTAAAGGTCTGGTGCCATTTTTTCGTGATGTTTGGAAATAAATGTTGGTATTTTTTGCTTAAACTTTTTAGCTCGTATTTAAAAAATTCTTCAGTAATATTTGTAAGTAGGTAAATAAAAACGCCTAGAAGTTACTAAAAAATAAGTTCATGATATTTGTGAAATCTCAGAAATTACGATAAATCATGGCTTGGATCACCTGGTGGTCAAATATGCAAAAAGGAATCCTGTAACCGAGTGTGAGTGCACAGACTAACTAGAACAGAGCTCTTTGGTCCAAAGGTACAAAAAGACTCGACAACAGTTAAACTGAGAAGAGGGCTGAAAAAAGAAGCAAGTGATCTTAATACCTGATAGTCATTGATTGTTGACGACGTAACAACAACATAAGCAATAAGGTCTCTAAGCATAGGTAGGTTAATTACACAAGAAACGATAAATCGAGAGATTTAACGATTCCCAAAAATCCATCATGTTTTGGATTACCTTCGTGATATTCTGGTAACATTTGGCACTTTATGAATGAAAAATTGCGACCCACGGATGCCCTTCAAATCAAAAGGTGAAATCTATAAGTCAGTGATAATACCTGTATACTGTATGGATCAGAATATTGGGCTGTGAAAAAGACGGATGAAAAATCATGATGCGTAATGGAGATGAGAATGTAAATATATGTGACGAGAATAAATTGAGAAATGAGTATTGTACAAAGTTTGATACTGGCGCTAATATTGAAACAATTCAAAGGGGATTAATTTTCCTTGGCATAGTCATGTAGAGATGAGGTATGAAATGTATGGTACTAAGATAATTTGAGAGATAAGTGAACGAATGGAAAGGGAGAGAGAAGCCATAATAAAATAAGGATGGATTGCGCCACAAGTGATAAAAATTGCAATTTATGAAAAATTACCAAAAAAGTTTATAAAAATAATAGCGCTGTTCTTTTTATTATTAGGATAGGCTCACGCTTAACCACAATCTGACTTGATGATATCACTTCAAATAAAGTTGTGAACGAAAATGAAGCATGCTTGGTAAGAGTAAATTCCGTGTTTCCTTCATATTTATAATTTGGACGCTTCTTCGCTACATTATAATTTGGACGCTTTTTCACTACAAGGTTAGCTACAAAGATTTCGAGTTAGTTTCATTCAAAAGGTCTGATATGTCGATTCCATTCATTTTAGACTTCTTAATTTCGCGCTATCATTGTCTTTCTTCTTCTTCTTCTTGCCCTTATCCCATATTACTTAGGGTCGGCGCAACATGTTTTTTTCTTCCATTCTGTCCTGTCACCCGTCAAACTATCGCTAACTCCCTTTTCTTTTATATCACTCCTCACACGATCCATCTATCTTTTCGGCCTTCCTCTCCCTCTCCATCCACCTATCACGTCTTTCTATTGTGTCTCTAATTAACGGTATTTGAAAGGTTAACGATTGTTATCGTAGATAAAACCTCTGTTTAGACCTTCTGGAAAGAACTTACAAAAGTCTTGCGCATGGTCGCAAATACTTAAGCAAATCTTTACAAGAAAAGATAAGACATGCTAAAACAATGGAAAAGAAAAACAAAACTCGGTAAAGCCAAACTTCAATCCAAGATTTACGAAAACTGCCCGTATTCAGTAAGCTCTCCAGTTAATTGTACTGGTTAGCGGTGTAGCGTTAACTTTAAACAGAGCCGAATTAACAGTGAAACATTAAACAATTAGTCGTTGACTTCTTAGTTACATTTTGCCGACCCGACCTAAAAACGAGGAATGCTATAGAAAATAAAGTTTTATGTATACTACTTTTTTGATTTATTTTTTATTTTTTGATACTTTTATATTTTTTGCCCACTCGCATCTATGTTAAAGAGATTTTACATTTAATTTCAATCTTTATTTTTTTGTAGAAAATGAGTAGGTACTACAATTTCTCATTTTCTACAAAAAAATAAAGATTGAAATTTTAATGATTAATTAATTAATTGATTATAATTATTATTTGTGTTCTAGGGCCCTAGAACGTAAAGGGCTAAAAAGACCCCGCGCTTGTTAGCTCGCTGTTTGACCTTCCGGTAACTGTCCGGACCGAGCCCAAGTCGTCGACGGCGCGCACTGTTCCCGCGCGCCGTGTTGTCAGCTGGGTCGAAGCCTACTGGAGCCAGGGTTTAGTTCTGAAAGAGGGGCTTAGCCCCGATATGAAAGGTAAGAAGGAACGGGGTGGTTTTTTTGACAGTAAGAGTCTGACACTATCTCTCGCTCTGCTCAAGGGCGGGGAATGTCATTTGGATGATTCTTACCCACCAAAAAAAACCCCACGATTGCTGATACCACTTTAAGGCCCTTGTAGAATCATATGCTCTGGCGATTAGGGCCTCGCCCTTGCTGGACCGGTGCCCGCTAGCTCGGGTTTATGAGTCGTAAAAAGATTTTCTGCCGCCGTAAGCCCGTGCGTGCCTCTCTCTCGACGCCTCCTTTGGCGGTGGCTTGGGAGTGAAGAAGTGAAATTTTCTTTATATATATATTTTAAATATAAAAATAATAATAGATCTAAGAATTGCGTTACCGCTGCGTCGCTTGGTTGACACTTATAATAGACAATTTTGTTCAGTCGACATATTGTTTCTTAGTAAGTCATCGGAAATAAAAAACATCTTAAAAGTACAACAGTAGTCAATGAGAATATGCACGTTGACTCTGTGAGTTGTTTGACTGCTTACGGAGTCCATATGGATATAGCTTAGCTCTAAGCTAGCTTACTTCTTTTTTACTTTTTTATTAAACGGTTTTATTTAAACGGTTTTAATTCAAATTTCACCCTCTTCCTGTCAACCGATTAATCTGAAATTTTGTATACACTTTGGATTTTGGTGACAATACAATTATGTTTATTCATTATCATTATAAATTCAAGATGGCCGCCGCTACAAAATGGCGGATAATTTATGTTTTATTAATCCCATCAATATGGGTATCAAATGAAAGAGCTCAATAAGCAGAATATAATATACTATAAAAAATTGAAATCCAAGATGGCGGCCGCTACAAAATGGCGGATAACGTAGGTTTTATCAATCCCATCAATATGGGTATCAAATGAAAGGGCTCAACAAGCAGAATACAATATACTATAAAAAATTGAAATACAAGATGGCGGCCGCTACAAAATGGCGGATAACGTAGGTTTTATCGATCCCATCAATATGGGTATCAAATGAAAGTGCTCAACCAGTATAATACAATGTACTATATAAAATTAAAATCCAAGATGGTGGCCTCTACAAAATGGCGGATAACTTAGGTTTTATCAATCCCATCAACATGGGTATCAAATGAAAGGTCTCAACAAGTAGAATACAATTTACTATGCAAAATTGAAATCTAAGATAATTAATTAATAATCTACAATACATAAAATGCAGGGCAGCACTGTGGATCACGCAGTCGTATACTTAGGTGCGAAACTGTTTGAAGAAGGTCAAGCCTACGTGGCTCTTAGTAGAGTAAGATCTTTGCAGGGACTACGTATAGAGGAGTTGGACTGCAATAAACTAACGGGCAAGAAACCTTGCAATAATGAAGCACTAAATGAATTAAACAGAATGCGAAATAAAAACTAAAAACTAGAAAATAAAAATAGGTAAAAAAACTTTTTAAGTTAAACGGTTTTATGTTAAACATACATTGCAATGTTTAAGATAAATGTACTAAAAACCAAAAAATAATAAAATAGATACAGTCGTGGGAATTATAAACATATGCATAGACTAGACTAAAATAAAACCGTGGGGCACGTCAATTGTAATTATAGTGTAACATTACAAAACAAACATTTTAATCAACGATTGTAGACAATTGACGTGCCCCACGGTTTTATTTTAGTCTAGTCTATGCATATGTTTATAATTCCCACGACTGTATCTATTTTATTATTTTTTGGTTTTTAGTACATTTATCTTAAACATTGCAATGTATGTTTAACATAAAACCGTTTAACTTAAAAAGTTTTTTTACCTATTTTTTTAAATTTGTATCCTTTTTCTTCTTAACAATGAAATTTTAACACCCAGCTATTTTGCATAATAATATCTGGATAGCGTTGTTAGTAGTGTATATGTTGTTCCTACTTACTAAGTTCCGATATTATTGTATTGTATTCTACTGTTTGTTAACCCAATAAAATAAAATATTTTTTGACACAATTGACGTTAATAGTGTCGCCACATTAATTATATTATTATGGTTCCCCTTTCCATCTTCCAAACAATAAGTTTTCTATTTCTTTTATCTGAATCCTTTCAGATAATAGAGACAAATATGCCTTCAATATTGCCGAAAGATACTTTATATTTCAATTAGATAGGAGAATCACGGTAGAAGAGGATTATTCCGGCCGGATCAACTGTGTTCAAACCTAAACATTGTTCAACAACTGAGATCGAATCGAGTTATTACGCTGAAGTTATAAGCAGATGGCGGAATGATGCTGTTATTTATGGAAGACAAAACATGATACCCGTTTTAGGTGGACTTAGTTTATTCATTTGAGAACAATTGTTATAAACTAATAATACTCTTTGTCAGACTATTTTGGATTGCTTATCTATCATTTAACTCTTACGATTCGACATATTGAAATTAGAAGGAGTGGAATTCTCTGCCGGAGTGTGTTTTCTGATAACTACAACTTAGGGGTCTTTAAGTTAATAGTAAATAGATTATTTCTAGGCAAGCGTGCTCCATCGTCGACCACATCATCGCTTACCATCAGGTGAGATGGTGTTTAAACGCCAGTCTATCAATAATAAAAAATGAAGATTCGTGTTGTATGTACTTAAATTTCTTATATTCAGCAACAAATTGAAAAAATGGGGTTTCAGTTTATTCTTTTTTTATTTTTATTTGCTTTTAACCAAAAGGTCAGTAGACATTTTTTTGTTGCTTTTAATACGCAGAGTCGCATATGTATCATAATTGTACATGAACTTTAAGGGCGCTATCTCACTGGCCTTTTCGAGAGTTGGCGCTTCTACAACATCTGCGCAGCGCCAACGTTGCGCTGACGCAAATTTACCGTCGCGAGTTTCTAGTGGCAAGAGTTACATCTACTGAACGCTGTTAGCGACCACATAGACAAAGCGAGACGACATGGTTGTACCTGTGCCAAAAAAACGCAAGAAACTTGTGACGTTGACGTCGGGTCTACGTAAAGTTGGCACTGCGCAGACATTGGACAAGCACCATCGCTCGTAAAACACCAGTGGGATAGTGGCATAAGTAGATAAACATATTTCTAGGTAATTTCCCCATCATTCATCCAATAATTGTTCACACTGAAAATATTTAAAATAAATTATCTACTATAATCCGAGGTACTGCATCAAATTTTACAGGTTAGCACCGCATGTCCCATGAATACATATTAGGTGATACAGTAAAATTAATATTTAATTAAGGGAAATGAAAAAACAAATCAAATTTATAGATGGAATATAAAACGAAATAAAAATATACAGTAGTACATAATTAAAATCTAGGTTTAAAGAAACTTTATTCTCAATAAAAACAACATGTAACTTACTTGAGAACATAACTAAATCTTAAATACTCTATCAACAACTAAAGCTTTACAGAATCAAATAGAATGAAAAACAAAATATTCGCCAATGATAGCATATCAATCTTTCCCGCTTCGCCCATTACGAGTAACAGCCTTATAAAGGTCTAAATAACGAAGTTTCTGAGAGGATTGTAATTGAAAACGGCTGATAATAACAGAATTTTACTGCGAACATTCTCCCAATTGAATATTCCAATGAATAACCTAAGCTTTCTTATTGAAAGGAGGATATTGGTTTGTACATATATTTATGTACAATTTGTTTGGTTATTTATGGTTACAATGTGTACATTATTGGTATATATTTAAAGTTTTAAGTTATGTCAGTCCTTATTATCGAAGATAGGAAAATATCTGCCTCTTAGTAAAGACCACAGTCTGCGACCCAACCGATAAGACACAGTCTTGAAGATAGGACATTATGGCGAAATATTGTCGACAGCAAAAGTTATTCGTCGAGGTTACGACCCTCACTATTTAGGACAAAACGACGTAAAAAGTAAGAGAATCATAAATTCTAGGTTGATAAAGAATCACCAAAACTAAAGAAATTAATATTAGTTCAAATTAATTTCGTACTGCAAGTCAATAAGCTTCACAACAAAAATATAAATAATTGGCAACGGTCTAATAAATAGAATTGGAGAAAAATTAAATTAGGTACTTTCGAAAAAAATTCAAAAAACACTCCGATCATTATTCTAATTTGAAACAGTTGCTGATTTAATTACTTTAGATCTCGAAGGCTGTAAACAAAAAACAAAGACACAAGAAAATCAACGATTCAGATCACGTAATAAGGCTGTAGGTATTTAAATCAAGTGCCATTGCGAACCCCAATTCAGTATCGGCTAAGGTAAAGAGCCATTTAGTCTTACTAACTTGATGTGCCTAACTTTTATTTGAATTCTTAGGAAGCCAATAAGCTCACACTTGACTTGCGATGAGGAAACAGAAAAAAGGGAAGAAAAAAGTCGGTAGACTGATCAAGTGGAAAATTACTTGAAGGAAGCACGCTTATAAGGATTACACACCGATACGGAGATCGGAGAATAGAATGTTGTGAGGGGAAAAATGGGGGCATTTTTTCACGTATTAAAGTAGTGTTTCCTATAATGCTCTCGAATTCTTACATACCAAATAAGTAAGTCAGTGACGATAAATAACTAGGAACTGAATTCTTATACTCAGTTTCTGAGATATTTCAAATAATAATTTTATTGGAATAGACTAAAAAGTTTATCTTTTCGTTAGTGCTTTTTCAGTAATTCAATATCTTGACACACTATTTTTAAAAACAAAAATGACAGGAGAGAGAAAGAAAACTATTTACTCTTGTTCAAATAGGTTCTATTGTGTTTACATTAAAAACTCAGTGTAAATCATAGGTTTGAATATTATACGCCTAAGTAACTTCTGCCAGCGGCTTTACCCACGTGAAAGTTGAAAATAAATGGCATTCTACTGGAGAAATAATTTTTTAAATCGGTTCTATAGTATTTGAGTTTATTTAATGAAAACAAATACACAAATCTATTCTCTTCATAATATTAATATAGACAATTGAGAATTTATCTGCATACCGCAGACAACCAACATAAATCACAGCCCAGGTAACAAAACTGCCATTTAAAAACAAAATAGAAACGGAATAATAACACGATTTCAATCGTTCAACTATTTTATATTGAAAACAAAACAATTTTGGTTCGCATCCAAATTGAATTACATATCAAACCGATGACAGTGGCGTCGTTATATTTTTTATTTTTATCTGTTTTTTGACGTTGATTGATGGGTTCGGGCTGGATAAATATTCTTTTATATCCAATATGATACTTGAGAAGATTTGCGAATTATTTTTACAACCTATTCGGAGCAAGCTCCTATGTTGTAGTGTTTTTATGAACAATTTAGAGATTGTAATAAAAACCAATTCAAGTGCGGCAATTTAGACTTCACCTTCAAAGCGTGTGCAATAAAATGTAGAAATACATAATAATAAGAGTCAAATAGTTATTGAACTAAACTTTGCCGTTTGTTTTATGGTCTCATTTGATTTGATGAAGTTCACATGTTTAAGTAATCTGATCAACCATTGCATCTGCATAGCAACTGTCGTTGAATTGCAGGGTAAAATTTACCACTGTATTCAATTCAAAAGCATTCAACGTTAATATTGTTTTCCCTTTTTTTAAGTAACTCAACAGAAGATAATTTATTTCGGTCTGGTTGAAACGAGAGTTGGGTTTTTGAAAGCCAATGTAACTTTTTCGAATAGTCCAGCTCTGGCAAGCCCTAGCGGGCTTCGATAATTAAATTGTCATTTTTATGGAAAATGCTGCTAAGGTTTGGTTTGGCTTATTGCTGATCCTGTGCGTCACGCATCCATTGAATTCCCGCAACCGACAGTAGATCAATCCTTCATCTCGTAAGGCCTTCCAACACTGAGTCTTCTGATTCGCAGTCGCCACTTTGAAGCTTTTTGGCTAACATTGTCAACCAATTTACTGTGCCAGTAATATACTCTTCTCACTCACTTTAGTTTAACGATTCCTTAGGCTATGAAAGTAACCTTGATCAGGTACCTCACCTCTACTTAATCTTGCAGGAAATTCAGGTATCCTGGACAGCTAGGACTCGGTAACGCAGAGTCTAGCTGACTAATCCTTTCACCACGATGACTCAAACCCAAATTTGCCTTGATATATTAAGTTATACATAATTACATATTCTTTTTATTATTATCCTTTGAGTTTATGCAAGGGATCAGCAGTGTGTAGTATTTCTTCAAGAGTATCGTTATGAAATGAATCGTTTTTTTGCTCATTCGATTATTATTCAAGCTCAGTAACCGTAAAACATGCCTTACTTGTTGCGATCTATCATACGGAGCAACTTTATTCAACTGCTGACGACTTGATAGAAAAATATTTTATGTTAGAATTAGGAAGAAATTTTTAATTTTCAATACACTTAACTTAAAGTTTATGACAGATCCGGCCTGTTGACAGAAGGAGGATAGATGGCCGGACAGACGCACAACGGAGGCATAGTAATAGGGTCTCATTGTCACCCTCTGTGTACTGAATCCCAAAAAGCATCTTTCTAGAAAAAAAAGGTGAACAATAACACATTCGAAAAAAGAAGTCTTAATTATTCTAAGATAAGTTTCGTAGCACCTGCTACGAAAAGCGTAGCATACTTCTGCGTAGCATGTTTGAACTTTATGAAATTTTGTGAATTTATTGAAAACATAATGTTTGAAGGGAAAAAACTAGTCAAACAAAATTCAGGTTTTGTTAGTAACTAAAACTGTCTGTAATTAAAATGTTCCATACATGATACTTTTACAAATTTTAATTACGACCCTCATTAATCTAAAACATGACATAATAAACCCTAAACCCTAGGTTTAGGTGCCTAAGTAATATTGGACACTGGAGTTATTAGTTTCATTACAAGCGACCCAACCGCCCATACTTTTCACAATTGCAATCTACCCTGATGATACGCAAATAATAGAATTGAACATACAAAAACAGTTACATTTAACTCTTTTACAGGAGCTTAAATCTATTGGCATAATGGTTGTATTCATGCCGCTGGATAGCTTTCTGATGGTCAGAAGATGTTTCATTTAAAAAAGGGGGTGTAGTCTCCGGTGCATCTTGTATGCAATTTGCATGGAATAACATGACTATATTCTGCACTCACTTTTCTACCATCGGACAACCCAACCTACGGCAAGTGTCCACCCTTACATCGTTGATACCTGTATGGTTCGGACTAGATGTTTCACCTCTTCAAACATCGAAGGACTGGAACAATTTGCCTGCCGCGGTCTTCCCGTCCGATTACAATTTTGGTTTCTTCCAGGCTACAGTGAATAGGTTCTTAATTTACTAGTAGGTATCTTCCAGGCTAGAGTGTATAAGCTCTTAATAGACTAGTGTGCTTCACCATCAACGACTAACGCTGCTTACTATCTGGTGGGATCGCTGTCAAGCAGTAGTTTATGTAAATTAAAAAAAAAATGTATTTCTGACTGATACTAATCTAAGCTTCAACGCTTTTAGTCTATCTCATCTCTTGCAAGAACTAAATGATTATCCTTACCAAAAGCGTGAGAGCATAACAATTACCCATTTTCATAGCTAACAATTAACAGTTTAGCTCAAGCACACGCCAACCAAAACTCGTGTAATCCTCTCAGCTACGCCAAACAGGTGCTAAGTAATTAAATTGTGAAGTAATCCGTTCCGTATAATTACATTTTGGATCGTGGTTAAGCGGTTGGCTGCCGTTTATAACGCGGCCTGACTAGAGAGGCAGTATGTCAATGTGTGACCGCAGTGGTACAGATGGCAATGGGTAATCTAAACTGTGTGTATTGGATTTTGTCATGAAATAATTTTAGTGTTGTATTACAATATTGATGGACAGTAATGCTCAGATTATATTCATAGTATTAGATTTTAGTAGAGTGTTGAGTCAGGCCGCGTTCGGTTAGATGGAAGCCTTATCATCATCATTCATCATTTCAGCCAAAAGATGTCTGTTGGACATAGGTCTCCCCCAAGCGTCGCCACAATGACCGGTCCTGTGCGTGTCGCATCCATCTCCTGCAGATATCTTCATTTCTGATGTGATCACGCAAGGAAACTGGAAGACTTTTTATTAAGCTTAGCCTAATAAAAAGGTTAGCTTGGTTTTAGACCGATGATCAGTGTAATAAGTCATTTTGGTTTCGAACGGTTTGAGCGTTTAACAAATTGATTTCGAATTAATTGAAAATCCGGATAATATGACACATATTAATACTATTGCAGTATTTGGTAGCAAATAACTCAGTAAGCCTTTTCTGCAATCTTCGCTGAGTTCACAATACTATAATAAAATTCTCAGTACTAATTTACTAATATAATAACAGCCGCACGGGTCGATCACTTGTCTGTTCCAGCTTTCACTTGTAGACCGCTGACAGTCGTTACCGATGGTTAGAAGCTGTCAAATGAGTCAAGTGGTATTTTATCCAGAATTTTATTCTGGTTCTCAATTGGCAAATTCTATGACCTCTCAAAAACATTTGACTGCGTTGATTGTAATGCTCTGATCTATAAATAACTTCCAGAATTCATCGACAAGCTGCCGATCTTGTTTTTTCCTATTTATCTTACAGGCATCAAAAAGTGCCTGTTATTTGGGCAACGTCATTGCGGTCTCTAGTGAAAATGAGCATACTTCTGGGTTCAATACTTAGAACTTTCCTTTTCTGGTTTATATTAATAGCCTTTCTTACAGATGGCTAATTTATATGATATAATCAAATATACTGCTGACAATTCTCTAATTTTTAAAAAGCAGACAGAAAAGATACGGACATCTTGAGTTTCTTCAAAAATCTTCTATTTTCTTATTACGCATAGGCTGTTGTTAATTAAATTGACTTATTTTGAGAAAAAAAAAAATAAGTTGAATATAGACTAATTAGCTATTTCCATATTAATACATCTTGCGAAGAAAAAGTAAAAGGAGGAAATATATGCAAGTAATTTAATGATAAAATACATTCTGCTGTTGAAGAAATTTGTATAAGCGGTCCGGTAATTAATCAATATTAAACAAAAAATACAAAATCTTTCATTTTAAAATGTTTAATAGTCTGTAGCAATATCATCTCACATTAGTACATTATCGTTTATTAAATGTATTTCATTAAAGCCCATGATCAAGAGTATACTCATGATAATAAAACGCAAAGATTGCTCAACCGGAATCACTCAAGCACCGAACGTAGGTTTAATTAAACACAATTCAGTAATTACTGTTTGTTTTGAGACGTTTGAGAGCCACACTTTAATGATAACAGTTTGGAGTTTTTGATTTGTGTTATTAATTTTTCATCCGAAACTACCTATGGATATTAACCACTAAAATATTATTTTGTTATGAATTTGACGTTTGGCGTTGAGTGTCGTTGGTCAGAATTTTAACTTTCGATGCATAAGAATGGGTTTTGGAAATATAATTACTTTAAGGCCAGCAGTGGGACGCCCGTCCCAAAGCGTTCTTCATTATTTTCAATTCTCAAGGCTGTTTTATTGTAGCCCAATTCCTTATGAAGTGGTCTAGTTTAGGTCGCATTTACGATTAGTTCTTCATCCTATCGCTTTGCGTTGTGCAAGCATTGTTATTCAGACCGTTTTTTGCCATTACTGTCATCTGCCATTCTATTTCAACCCATGGACTTCCAAAATATGGGCTGTATTTGGCTGTTTGTACAATCGACCAAAGATTTACATAAACGCGTGAACAATCCCAAGAAACTCGGCATTATTTTTTAATCTCACGAATATACGACAAAAGAGTTCATTTTGGCTTAGCCTGATATTATAAAAACGAGCGGTTTGGCCTGTTTTTACTATACAACTGTATAGTAATTCAGTGTATAGCAATTAATCAGTCAAAGTTTAATATATAATCAATGTTTCTATCACAATCATCACTAATACTTCGTAAAATACTTCAAAATCACCATAGAAAAGTATTATATAATGCGATCTATGCAATTACAAAGTCGATTATTCTGCGGCCGTCGGTTCCGCGGTCAATTGTCCATTAATATGGACAGATGGAAGTCGCTGGTCGAGTACAACGAGAACACGTAGATTCTGACCGCTTGATCATGCAAAATGTCCATGACTGCTTGTAAAATCGTAGCATTTAGGAGTATGGGAGTCAGAGATTTCAGATAAATTATTGTGATACTTCTTATAAGGAATTATAACAAAAATTTTGTTAAAAATTCTTAGTGTGATTGTACGAATATTTAATGTCTTTGGTGTGGTAAAACATAAATGTAAAATTATGAACGTTAATAGCACAATAGACATCTCTCTATTATTTGTCTTCATAAACTACAGTGGCTAACCGATAATACTATATCACAATAGGTATAACCAGATTAATCTAGTTCTTTTCTTTACTGCATTAATAAACAACAACAACAAGTAAATAAATTGCTTCATTTGCAATTATCGTACAAAAAAATATATTATTAATTGACTTCGCAGGCCGAGAGCATATTGGTAGGTTTCACCAAATAATCTAAAATTTTTGGGCACTATGATTTCTTTCGTCAAGTTTGCGTTTATTACATTAAGGGTTGTCGTGAAAATAAAACACTTCCTTGTTTTTGTGCATACAATGTATCATTATAATCGTACAGTGCTATGGTTGGGGTTTCCTTGCGTGATCGAATCAAATATGAAAATATCCGCAGGAGGACTAAAGTTGCCGACATAACACGAAGAATTGCCAAACTTAATTGGCAATGGGCAGGGCACATTGCTCGCAGAACAGATGGTGGTTGGGGCAAAGGTTCTGGAGTGGCGATCGCGTACTGGAAGACGCAGCGTTGGAAGGCCTCCTACAAGGTGGACCGATGACCTGGTAAAGGTTGTGAGAAACCGATGGATGCGAGACGCACAGGAACGTTCGTCGTGGCGACACTTGGGGGAGGCCTATGTCGAACAGCAACGTATATCGGCTGAAATGATGATGATGATGACTCGTACATAAGGCCCACTTCTTTTAAATCGTGGTAAAATAACAAAAAATAAACAAGAGGATTGTTTTCTTGTAGTCCATCTTTTACTAAATTTCACGAGAAAATTTATAGTCAGTAGATTTATCTGCACCGCCCCAAATCTTGAAGCAGTGTAAGTCGAAATGTTTCGGGACAAAATAATGTTATCGATTTTATAAAAGAAGAAAAACCAGTACAATAGCAGTGATTCATGAAAATCTATTCTGAAAAATCTTAGCCATTGTCTTATAGCTAGAATATAGCTGACTGGCCTGTTGATGTAGTGGTTAATGGCCATGACTTCTATGCCGGAGGTCGTGGGGTTCGATTCCCACCCAGGACAAATGTTCGTGTGATGACCACGATCATTTTGTTCTGTGTCTGGGTGTAATTTATCTATGTATGTATTTAGAAATATATAAATATGTATATCAGTCATCTAGTACTCATAACACAAGCTCTGCTTAACTTGGGACTAGACGGCGTTGTGTGATAGTTGTGGAATATTATTATTATAGTTAAAGTTGACTTTTCATCATTTGCCGCGATTTTGGTTTTAATAAAAACCAAAATCGAATAAAATCAAAAACGTTTATATCAAACTGGCTTCTGCCGGCGGATTTGTCCACGTGAATGTAGTTCCAAAGAAACTGTGGATCAGCGTGTCATCCCCTTATGGGGTGAATTTTAGTAAACCTTTTCTTAAGGCGTATAGTTCCTTGAACCATCTGGCCGAAATTATGTGAACGCAACTCTCGCACTCACCTAGGCGGCAGTATGCAAATCTGTGTATTTATTTGCGGCCAGCAGCGCCCGGAAAGCGCTTTAAATCCATTTTCTCTGCGAGATATTTATTATGATTTACACATGCAATGTTCACTTTGAAGAATATTTAACCACCAATTTTTATGTGTAAAAATGTTTCTAAAGGTCCAAGCCGTTTCGAAGGAGTAGGGAAAAGTTGCGAAAAGTTGCGAAATTGCTAAATTTTTTTTTTTTTGACAAAAGTATTAATTGCACGAAAAAATCAAATGTTGATATTATTGTTCATGAATCTATAATAAACATATATTTTTTTCAAACCAATTGACCTAGCCGTTACGGAGGAGTAGGCCTCAGAAAATCACTGTTTTATGGCACTTTTCGGGCGCTTGGCCCTTAATGTTCGCCTGCGTCATAAAAAAAACATTGTGCAAAATTTCACACACCTAATCCAAATAGTTTTGGCTGTACGTTGATAAATCAGTCAGTTTCTCCTTTTGTTTATATTACACAAAACATTTACAGGCACTTTTGAATTGTCAACAAATCGGTCTGTAAAAAAAGTGAAGCTAATTGCACATTCCAAAGCATAGATCTCTATGGAGAAGAATGTGCAAGAAATCATGTTATGAGAGTTACAAACTGTCCGGACCAAGCCCAAGTAGTCGACGGCGCGCACTGTTCTCGCGCGCCTCAAGGAGTTGTCAGCAACAGTAGGGACCCAGCCGGGTCGAAGCCTACTAGGGCCAGGGTTATCCAAAAGGGAACTCGAGCCCCGGTATGAAGGCTAGAACGAACAGGGTGGGTCGTTTAGTCAGAGTCTGACACTATTTCCTGCTCCGCCCAAGAGCGGGGTTGTCATTGGATGATTTTTCCCACTATAAAAAAAAAAATGTTATGAGTTACAAAAAACCTAGTTACATATTATTTCTAGTCGCTTCTATTTATATGAGCACAATGTAAATAAGTAATGAAAAAAAGTAATATAAAAAAATAATTAAAATAAGCTGCAGCAGTTGAGATGAACCCCATTCAACTCAACTATTTCAAAGAGTGAAAGACTTAATAACACGCGCGACAATCAGCGAGACATTTGAGTGAACGTGACAAACTCTCAACTACCATATTGTTTATGTGAAACGAGTAGTAACTTAATGAAATAAATTTTTCCATATTTAAAATAATATATTTGAAAAAATGTTTTTCACATTTTACAATAGTATAATATTAGCGAAGAAAAGTAATAATATAAATTATTACAAGCTCCATCAAAATAAAAAGCATGTTCTGACTTGATGTTGTTTTTGTCATGGTTCATAAGAACGTTTCGTTCATAATATGTATATTAATATATGTAGCATACGCACCAAGCCGAAATAGGGGTGGCTTTAATACTACACAGGGAAAATAACGATTTACGTGTAATTACGATGTTCAATAACTCGACATAGGCCACAGCGAATACAATGCACTCACGTACCTTGGACTGCTCCGGCGACCGTTGAGTTTCCACCTTCGATTGTCCACAAGCTAGCTTCAGGGTTTCACGTTTAGAGGGCTGTTCACACGCGAAAATAGGTAAAGATTCGATTTCCCATAGGATTTCGACCGATTTAAAACGATGCGCGCGCGTCTTGCTTTTTGCTCACACGTTCTATGCCTTCGCTCCAATCAAACGAGTACATGTGTGCAATGACAGTTAGTTATACTGCTTCCGGTGTTGCCATCTTGCGAAAAAATTGAACATCGATACATTATGACTTTGATCTTTTGCATTAGAAAAACTTTACGGTAACGGAACATCCCGCCCACCAAAATGCCTATGGTATTTTCTGGTTAACGATGAAAAGGGTTCGTAGGACAAGGATCGATATTTACAGAGTACGATACATATATGCTTAATCAGCGATAAAAGTGTTTTACGATGGAAGTTAGATAGGATAAAGATTTGATACAACAAATATTTGATACGATTTAAGTTAGATACGATAGAGATTTGATACAACAAAGTTTGATACGATATAAGTTAGATACGATATAAGTTAGATACGATAGAGATTAGATACTAGTAATAGAAGATGGTACGATTTAAGTTAGTCCTCGAGTGGGAGAGGGCATAACTTAACCAACGGTCTTTGAATGATATGATTTTTCGAGGTTTTAATTACTGCAACTCGGGCTATCCCATCAGCCCCGGGTAAAAGTTCCACGACTCTGGCGAGTGGCCATTGAAGTGGGGCGCGGTTGTCGTCTTTAATAATCACCATTGAACCTGTCTGCAGTGGTTTTGAATCTTTAGTCCATTTGGCGCGTTGCGTTAAAGAGTGGAGATATTCGTGTTTCCATCTAGACCAGAAATTCTGTTGAAATGCCTGTATCAGCTGCCACCGATTAAGCCGATTTACATTAACATTGGATAGATCTTGATCGGGGACGGCTGTTAGAGGTTCTAAAGTGAGGAAATGACCGGGAGTTAGTGCTGATAGATCGTTAGGATCGGAACTGATTGGACAGAGAGGGCGCGAATTCAAAATGGCTTCGATTTGTACGAAGAGTGTCGTGAGTTCTTCGAACGTCAGTACTTGGTTACCTACAGCATGGAGTAAGAACGATTTTGAGGCGCGTATTTGAATTTCCCAAACGCCGCCGAAATGGGGAGCCGATGGAGGGTTGAATTTGAAATCAATCCTCTCCGAGTTAGAAGCTTGTTGCATGAGGGATGATAGTTGATTCCGTGCCCCCATAAAATTCGTACCACAATCCGAGTGTATCTCGTTGCAACGACCGCGACGTGCCACGAATCGTCGTAGAGCCGCGATGAATCCATCTGTTGAAAGAGTAGAAACCACCTCGAGGTGAACTGCTTTGGTCGCGAGACATACGAACAAGCATAGGTACGCCTTATCGATTTTAGCACCGCGATGAGGGCCGAGTTTGATACGGAAAGGTCCGCCAAAATCCACGCCTACGATTGAAAAGGGTTTTACCTGATTGACGCGGTACGACGGGAGATCGCTCATGAAAGGTTGTAATGGTTGGGGATTAGTTCGATAGCACTGAATGCATTTAGCAAGGCGACGGCGAATTGTCCGTTTTGCGGAAACGATCCAAAATTGTTGCAGTAGTAGAAAGTGAGTGGTATTTATACCAGGATGCAAATAGCTACGATGAATAAAGTCGATGATTAAAAACGTGAGTGGGTGTTCCGAGGGCAGGAATGCTGGGTGCTTTTGTTCGTATCCTAAACCCGATCGAGAGATCCTGCCGCCCACCCTAAGGATGCCTAGATCATCGACAAACGGGTTCAGTTTCCGGAACGGTTTCGTTAGCGGTTTGTTTGATTTTAAGTTACTGAGTTCCTCAGAGAAAGCACTACTTTGTACGTTTTTAACGATTTGCATCAATGAGTTGTGTCGTTCAACATTATTTAGATACCTGTTACTCACAGCTTTATTCCGATTACGACAATTGTTTATAAAACGATAAATGTAGCCTAATACGTTTGTGATTTTTGATAAAGATGAGAAACGGTTAATGAGACTTTCAAAAATGGAAGTTTCGGTTTTGTTAATGTCGGTGGAGTTCAAGACGATTGATTTACGTACTTCGGCGTCTACGATTACCTCATCCTCATGTGATAGTTTAGCTGAACCTATGGGCCAAGATTCACGATCTTCAGCTAGCCAACATGGCCCCGCCCACCATAGCGTATTGTGAATGATTTCACTGGGAAATAGTCCGCGACTGCAAATATCAGCTGGGTTATCGCCTGAAGAAACGTGATGCCAGCATTCAGTGGGTGCAATGTCTTGTATGTGGCTGACACGGTTAGCAACAAACGTACTAGCCGAGAGACAAGTTTTGCCTAAGAGAAGCCAACCGAATGTTGAATTAAACGCGGTAGGTTGATTGGCACCTCCTTTAATATGTTGATTGAGTACAGAGTCGGCGAAGACATCTGCAGCGAATAATAGATCGATCGGACCTGGAATGTCGAAGCCAGGGTCCGCCAACGGTAGCGACTTAATATGTGACCATCCCGATGTGTTTAATCGCGCAATGGGTTGATCGCCACATATTTTAGCTATGACGTGCATGTCGAGTTTGAATAAAATCTGCTTATTTGTACCCACGGAACAAGTGACGTCACCGATAATCGGCGCGGCAGCTTCTCCCAGCCCGCTAACGTTCGCGGTCGTTGTGGTAGGTTTAAGATTCAAACGCTTTACTGCGGATGCCGTTATAAAACTGCTTTGACTTCCAGTGTCGAACAAAGCGCGAAACGATTGCATATTGCCTGAAGCGTCCTGAATGTGCACGATCGCAGTAGCCAGCAACACGGTAACGTTCAATTGAGACCTTGAAATCAACGACGATTCGATTTGATTTGATACGTTATTATTAGAATTATCGCGATGAAGTAAGGTATGATGTTTACGTTTGCATGTGCGGCACGAAAAAATTGAATTGCAATTTTTCAGTTGATGTGATGGCTTCAAACAATTAAAACACCAATTTTTATTTTTAGCGATTGTCATTCGCTCATCAATCGATTTTTTAAGAAAATCTTGACACGATGTAATCGTATGTGATTCGTTACAATAGTGACATTTATTCGAGTGGGAACTGATTTTAGTATCACTGGTACTGCCAGTGGGAGCTTGATCATCGGTAGCAGCTACCAGTGCGTGTGGAGTGTTGCGCTTCGCCTGTGGCTGAGGATTGTTGAGTGAGTGCTTGGGTGCAGGATTAGTCGCCTTGGATGATTCGGAAAAGTGTGTGTCACGTAATAACGCTTCGCATTTAGACCTTAGAAAACATTTGAGTTGTTCATAAGACGGTAACTCGACATTTGAATGGCTTTCCTCAAAGCCGCGGCGTAAATCTTTGTTAAGTTTCGATAAAACGTGATAAACTAAAACAAAATCCCAGTGTGCGATTGGCAAATCGATCGTTTTTAATATACTCAAATTCTCTTCGAAAAGGTCAAGGGATTTTTGAAATTCGCGCGCATTATTGCTTTGAAAGTCAATGTTTAAAATATCCCGCCAACATATGAAAGCCAGGGTGCGTTTACTCTTGTAGCGAGCAACGAGCGCTTGGTATGCGTCGTGATAATATTCGTGTGTCATAGGAAACGCTTTGACTACGGATAACGCATCGCCGCTAAGAGAAGATATCAAATAATGAAACTTCTCCGTATCGGTAAGAAAAGTGGAGTTGTGTATTAACGCGTTAAAGGTATCAAAATACTCTGGCCATAATTTAATGTTTCCAGCGAAAGTAGGTAGTACGATTTTCGGTAGCCGAATATGATTTGATGATGAGACATTGTGCGATTTAATCGATTCATTATTTACTAAACTACGGTGAATTGACAACACTTGATAGTACATGTCATCAAAATCCTCCTGTATTTGATCATCTTCACTGTTTGGATCGGTGATGAGTTCCAAAATCGTGAAATGCGCGTCTTCAAAACTCGATGCAATTTGCTTTAAGTCTTGATGATACGATAAAAACAAGTCGCGCTGAGAAGTATCACTTGAAGCTGAAGCGCCTATCTCTAATGCCTTAGCTAAGCGTTTATACGCAATAGTTCGCTTTCTACGCAAGGACGGCAAATCCTGAACCGTGAATTCTTCATCCACAGATCTAGACTTGGATTTCTTTAGCATGGCTCTTTTGCGAGTAGAATGTTTACCTATAAGCGACATTCTTCCTTATTCGTTGAAGTCTTGTAATATATAATATATTAGGATAGTTACGAGTTCCAAGTTCAAAACGTAAACAAGGATAAATTGATAACACAAAGAAAGTTAAGACTTATAACTTTGATACGACCGAATAGAAAGAATATAATATGCACGGAATTTACGATCTTATTCCAAGCGAAAAGAGTCGTACACCCCGCTACGTAACTTGAATAAAATGTTTACAACGAATGTATGAACGATTTATAATTCCGATTGACAATAATTTGCGCGGTAAACTATACAGTAAATCGATGGGTAATTCCAGAATGTTCGCCCGCTCGGGCGTTGTGTCACGGGTCTACCCGACAATTAAAAAAAAAAAAAAGTTTCGTATTTGGAATGTTTGCAACTTTTTAAATATGATTGGTGATTTAAATAATAGAAGTATTGCGAGCCGATCAAACTGGTGATTGTTAAAGATCTTGCAATAACTCCCGATTAGTGTGAGATGAATATTCGAATTAAAAACCCTGTTCAATGATGATTACTCATGGACGCCATTGCGACGCGTAGGTATGATCGGTCCGATAATTGTAGGATTACAAAATGATGCGATAACTTAGAATGCGGGAGAATGATAATAACGATAGATTTATGTATTCTAAATTAAATCACAAAGGTTTTGACCAGAAATACCATAAGCAAAATGCGATGGACTTGAGTTAAGATGGAAAGTCCCTGGTTTCGGCACCAACAAGATGTAGCATACGCACCAAGCCGAAATAGGGGTGGCTTTAATACTACACAGGGAAAATAACGATTTACGTGTAATTACGATGTTCAATAACTCGACATAGGCCACAGCGAATACAATGCACTCACGTACCTTGGACTGCTCCGGCGACCGTTGAGTTTCCACCTTCGATTGTCCACAAGCTAGCTTCAGGGTTTCACGTTTAGAGGGCTGTTCACACGCGAAAATAGGTAAAGATTCGATTCCCCATAGGATTTCGACCGATTTAAAACGATGCGCGCGCGTCTTGCTTTTTGCTCACACGTTCTATGCCTTCGCTCCAATCAAACGAGTACATGTGTGCAATGACAGTTAGTTATACTGCTTCCGGTGTTGCCATCTTGCGAAAAAATTGAACATCGATACATTATGACTTTGATCTTTTGCATTAGAAAAACTTTACGGTAACGGAACAATATAATTAAACCTGACTCACTCTAGATACTGAAACCTTCAAATTTGTTTGTTTCCAAAATAATATTAGAAAGAAAGAAAGAAAGAAAGAAAGAAAGAAAACTATTTTATTTGGCATACACACTCGTAGATACACACAATGTAGTAACAACATGTAGACACTAATAAATTGTTATATCTAAAAAAAAGAGACAACTAACAATGTGTGTCTCACGGCGGCGCCAAATAGGTCCAGTTCAGCAATTATGCCAGACAACTACATGGTAGTTGCCAGACGCTGGTTTTCAACTGAACCTTATTTCGAGTATTAATTTTTTTCAGTTATCAATTATATTATCTGCCTAATTTTTTACTCATTTGTGTTGAAGTCGACTTCTAGGTAAACCCGATGCCCCTGGATTCAGTACTTTGTATTAAGCAAGTACCTTTTTCACCTTTAATAACCCAGTTATTAGGTAACGCGGCATTCTCCGGGGCAATACAAAGCGATTCGATGCGGTTCACGCGAATTCAATGCAACGCGGTGGCTACGTTCTACGTGCGCGCGATGACACCGCTTTATTTAAAAAAATATCATTGAAAATATGAAACCAACTGCAATACGATTGCTTCGCTTCACTCATTTGTGTAAAAGATAAAATAAAGATTATTATTATTATTATTATTGCCATACCGCACCCACGTGTGGTTGGTCACGTAGGCCGTCATAATATAGTGTCAATTGTTTGATCCAGTCAGACCGCGTCGCTTCGCGATCCCAATTGCGTTGGATCGCCGACATGCTAGGACACCGTGTAACACTATGGTTATCGTGTTGACCACTGTGACACTGGACTGGTGGCCGTCAAAGTGCTTTTGAGCCCGTTTGATATTCACCATTTTGGCGCTGTCAGCCGCAACGAGTGTTGGCGAGTGTCTATGATACTAAAACTAATAATGTCGCGCCACTGACAATATACACATGATCTCATTTTTCATAGGTTTTATATAATTTGAAGCAAGAATAACAGGGAATTCAAACAAAATTAATTTAAAATGCTAAAGTACTTCAAAGTACCTACTGTACACATAATTTATGTACAGTACTCTCTGCGGCACTTTAAATAGGCAAAAAAAAATTTGCTGTCAAACATAAAGAACAACCTGTCCAGTGGTATTATAATAGAGGTCAGTGACGATACCCCTTGGCAAAACTGATATCACAAACTACGAGTACCCTAATCATAATTTATTTTGGTCACACAAAACGTTCATTACTTTTAATTATTAACGAAAATATGATTTTACCAAGTCAGTGATCCGACCGAAGATGCCGAACTTTTCAAGACTAAGTTATTACCAAGTTACTTAGGTACATTTAGTTGGATAAACTTGGTTTGTTACCCGTTCTCGTGAAAAACATAATTTATTCTGTAGTGAAGGCTAGCAAAGAATATTAATAGGTAGCTCTCGAAAAAGCTTGTCTAGAGGTACTTGTACACTTGGTACAAATTGTAGTTACGAATCGTTGAAAAATTTTGAAGGTTGAATTTTTGACTATTTCTGTTTATTAATCGAGGTACCTATGTTCCACGGTAGGCGCGGGCTTGCGGACAGTGAGCAATGGGTAGCTCGCTGTCCGGCCATCCGGTAACTGTCCGGACCAAGCCCAAGTCGTCGACGGCGCGCGCTGTTCCCGCGCGCCTCAAGGAGTTGTCAGCAACAGCAGGGGCCCAGTCGGGTCGAAACCTACTGTGGCCAGGGTTATCCGAAAGGGCGCTCGAGCCCCGGTATGAAGGCTTGAAGGAACGAGATGGGTTTTTTAGTCAGTAAGAGTCTGACACTATGATCATTTTTCCCATCGACAAAAAAATAGGTACCTATGTTGTTAGTTAGGAGTAGGTGTTTGTAATTGACACAGTGGTTTTAAGATTCATACGGCAGCAATAGTGATTATGCTTGTTTTTCTGATTTTCTTTCTGCAAGATTGTTCGAAAGAGTTACCGTAGCCCTGAAGCGCAAAAGTCAACTGAAGAAACCTAACTAGGCAGGGTTTTACTCAGTAAAAGTCAGACACCCCTTTTTGGTCCACCCAGAGTGGGAGAACTCATTGCACCTGGGCAGGGGGACTGAGTTTACTGTACATATTATCTGTAATCAAAATGATTATGAAATAGTGTCAATAAAGTCTCATAAAACTAACTATTACATTCTAAGAGAATTTAAAATTAACTACATTTTAAAAAACACTTACGAATAATTTCTAACTCAAATTACTGCTCATTGAGCAGTTGCAAACTATGCTGGAGGTGTGCTTGCTTGGGTAGAGCACCGCCGTGTCCTCGTGGAGGCGATCGGCGGCGGTGACCTCTCGTGCTAGACCTTGGGTCAAGTCATGGTCCGGAGCGAAAAGAAATGGCACGCAGTCAGTTACTTATGTACAGCAGTATTGCTAGCCATGGAGAGATTGATAGGAGACGTACCGGGTGTCAAAAGTCGCAGGGCGACCCCTAGCAACCGCAGGCGCGGCCTTGCAGACGATCGTCAACGTCTGGTCATCAGGTAACCGTCGCAACAAAGCCTGAGCCCAAGAAACTCGTGGTCCTAGAACATAAAAGGACACAGGTGTGATTTAGTCAGTAAAAGTCTGACACACTCTACCGCTTTACCACTGCGAGAAGGACCACTCGCAAGCTGCGATTTTAAGTCAAATGTGAAATGAACTTTACCACAGGACCCGGGAAGCGAATTATTAAGTACGATGATAATGAAAGGAGCCCGATGGGGCGAAAAAATTACAAGATTTAGGTACGCAATATGCCTCCAAACACCCTGTACCTACTTTATATTTAATGTCTTGATGTAGCAAGATACCAGACTTTTTTTTTCTGCTACCTTTTAACTTTTTTCTTTTTCTTTTGATTTCGCTCTGTATATGCATATAACAAAAGGATAACAAACAGCAGTATACAATACAATAATCGACACTTAGTCAATAGGAGTAACACAATACACTTCTAACAACGTTACAAATATTGTTATTAAGAATCTTGTAACCCATCAAAAATATAAATGTGAAATGAGAGCGAAGTTCATATTATGAAACATGCCTTGGTTGCTGACTTCAATAACAAAAGAAGTGAGATCTAAATGGGTGCCAAGTTCAATCCTGAAATTTATTTATAACAAGATAAAATACAATTTCTTCTTATAACTTATATCGTAGCCTAAGGTCTAACTTGGCTAGTTTTCATACACGAACTATATTGTAGCCTTCTAGAGGGTCAAAAGTGGCTCCAAATGGTTCGTGTAATATTACACACGGTGCTGCTCGCCAGTTCTGTTACTTAACTTGGCTTGACACGCTACCGCGTGTCTAGATCCGTAAGGTATATAAAATCTTTGATTATTATAAAAATAGCTGGCTGGTAAAAGACAATATCGATTAAAAATGTTTAGGATGAGTTAGAAAGAAAAGATACAAAATAAAAAATCTAGCTAGCTATATAAACTCTGTAAGCTGCTAGGCGCAATAATTATGCTTAACCACTGTTGACCTTTTTAAAATATTTTAGATTTCTTTAGAAAGAAAGAAAGAAAAGAAAGAAAAGTATTTATTTTGGCGCAAAAAACATTGTAGACAACAAAAACTTAAGACAAACACAAAACAAAAAATAAATAAATAAAAAGTAACATTGTCTGTCTGAGAGGAGGCCTGAGTACCAGCAGTGGGAACATCAAAAAGGCTGATGATGATGATGACATTGTCTGTCACACGTTTGCGCCAAAAAAGGTCCAGTTCAGCAAAATGCCAGACTACTATGGGTAGTTGTCTGACGCTGGTTTTCAACTGAACCTTATCTACCATATCATGTTCTCATCTTATGTTATCTTATACGTGTTTTATACCAATTATTGTAGAGTATTGTAGTTGTTATCCTTCTAGGCGACTTTCATAGTCAATATACTTCAGCTGCTTCATATATATATATACAAAACTTTCCTAATTTAAGTCAAAATATCCATTAGGAACCAATTTATGAATATTTGCTGCCAGCGGCTTTTCCCGCATGATAGTAGAAAATTATCCTATGGATTATATACTATTCTATGACATAGTCTACCCGTGCACCAAGTTTCATAGAAACCAGACCGGCCATTCAAGCGTGAAGAACAAAGAAATATACACACACATACAAACATCACCTTTATAATAATGAACCTAACAAACTGAATTTCACTCATGTCCATGAGTGAGAATACCACTTATAATGTGTTTGTTGTGCGCCTACTAAAAAATAATAGCAATATAACGTTTTGTGTCAATAAAAGTATCTTGAATATTTAATAGGAGAAATTATACGATTAAAAACCATTTTAAATATCCTGTACCAGAGGGTATTTTTTTAAGAAATAAATCCCTGCTCCAACGTTCATCGGAAAGTGGAAGCCTGCTATTATATAAAAGTAAAATAGCTCGGATAAGTTTATTGTAAGTTACAAATAAGCCTCGTAGTTTAATAGGCCCTTGACTGAAGTTTATGAAAATATTCTATTTTTTCCTTGTTTCTTTTCCCGCCTGACAACGCAGCTCGTAATCTAAGCGATGAACGTTCTCTAGCAATATTTCTAGACTATTATTTATATTTTCTTTAGCAACTTAATAAGACGTTGTTTTATTTTATTTTTCTGTGCTTATAATTTCTTGAGTCATGTCCTATTTAAATTCGGTCAAGTAGTCTCTAAGCACTAAACTTAGGTTTCTGAAAAGAAAACTTGTGTTTATAGAACGCAAAAGAGGGTAATTGAAGAACAGTCAGTAAAAATCTGACAAGCTCTCCCATTTCACTTTAGAGCGGAAAATGTCATTGAATCATTTCTCACCTTAAAAGCCTCGATTTTGTAAACTTTCATTTGCCGAAAGGTTTGCTTCAGGGTTAAGCAACACTTGCTGAGGTTAACCCGTAGATGGGTGTCCATCAATTATATACGAAGACTCCATGCTTCAAAAAACACATCAAAAGTACGTCATTCATACGTTTTGGCTGTCATTCCATAGATATTTGATAGTCGTAGTGAAACCAGAACATTGAAATTCTGACAAGTCTCGCTAAAAAGAATACCATACCCAGTTATTGGATTGTGGAGGCCAGAGATGCAATCGCTCCATGTAAAATACTAGTATTCAAACGCAGTCAAGCACTAGTTTATAATAGAATAAAAAAATCAGCTGGACCCGGTTAGACTGGAAGGCAAGTTAAGCATATTTAAGAAGAAATATTTAATTCTCATAATTTTTGCTAAAAGTCATCAACATGGATACATGGAACATAGACTTCCTTTAAGCATCGTCACAATGACCACACATGTGCTTTTACATCCAGCGGATTCTGACAATCTTCATCATGCCAATAGTTTATATCGAAGAATTTATAACAGCCTTCTAACGCTCTGTCTTACGACACGTGAATGTTTGGGCCTCCAACTCTTTACGCTTCAACAGTTTGGTACATTATTTTAAGAAAATCTCTTTCGCATTTTGTATAATTAATCCACCACACACCTCTACAATCATTAACAAATTGAACAACGACACCAAAATTCAAAGAAAACATTTAAATTATCCCAAAAGCCTATTTAGGATAAGCAAGGACTTCAGAACAATGTTAAGAGATTCGCCATTTAAAGTAACATTTCTCAGGCGAAATCGTGGGAGCCGATTGTTTAATGTACCGTACCGACTTTAGTCGGTGTCATAATCGGAGCAGTCAGCTGTGCTCTAAATAGATTCACGTTATCGAAGTTTAATGTAGACACAATGAGGTTAGAAGATTATGAGGCGCTACCTCATGAGGATGCTAAAATTGACACACGTAAGACGAAAGAGCAAGGAGATCGAGATGAATGGCCTGCGTCTGAAGTAGTATTGCAACAGAACTAACCTTCCGCTTCCACTTCTGCAGAAGTTCCACAAGCTTTTTACTTCCGTTTCCGTTTCTGGTTCCACAAACTTTATAACAGAACTCTTAACAGAAGAATACAATGAGAATGCGCGGGGGTGGGGGGCCCGTAGACGACTGGACACGACGGAAAAGACGTGGAGGGGTGTCGATATACAAACTTGTTGCAGCAACTTTCCTTGTTTATAATAATGTACTATATTTTTGTTGGTTGGCTTCATTTAGCGTGGACTGTAGTAAGTACAAAATTTATACAAAAATTGAACAAATTTAAAAAAATAAAATTGTTTATTTTCTTCATAGTATTAACACTTCCGCTTCCGCTTAGATTTACTATTGACATCTGTTTCTGTCTCTACTTCCGTTGCATCACTAGTTTGAAGAGGCCTATTTTTGGTCTAGCAGTAGTTAGACTTTATTTATTTATCACACTAATATTATAAAGACGAAAATTTGTAAGTGACATTTTTGGTGGTTCATAACGCTTAAAAGGAGCATATCCTAGAATAGCAATTTATCTCAGGAGTATGTTCCCTTGAGACCATTTTCTACTTTCAGAAGGGCGAAACCGCTGGCAACAGCTAGTAGTCAATTAACATGGTACCAGTGTAATCACATTAATAAACATAATATAATATCAAGAGATACCTACATAATGTGTGAGTTCTTTATAGCTTAGCCTAAGGTTGTCTGGTAGATATGCTTTTAGCAATAAAACCGTCATTGCACACATAGATTTAAGTTTCTGTAAAATTCACAAGTCACTATTACAGTTTTCATTCTATTCTATAATGTTGAGCATAATTTTAAAATAAATACTTAGTAATTGATAGTTGCATTGCCCAGATTTTAAAATGGGGTGGATGGTTTTCCACCCGTTAGATAGATTAAAATATTCAATATACAAAGAATTTAGACATAAGGTTAACATTTTGTAAGACATTTCAGGGATATTAAACATGATAATTAAGTTAAAATGAAGTAATTAGACTTCTCCAATTATAGTTGCATTGCCCAGATTTTAAAATGGTGTGGATGGTTTTCCACCCGTTGGATTGATTAAAATATTAAATATACAAAGAATTTAGACATAAGGTCAACATTTTGTAAGACATTTCAGGGATATTAAACATGATAATTAAGTTAAAATGAAGTAATTAGACTTCTTCAATTGCTTCATTTCGAGGTGGGAGATCTGATCCTCGTCAAATAATAATATTTATTTCTTTTAGTATCTATCTGTTAAATTCACAATTTTTATCTATTATTTTAATTTTGCATGATTGTGCGAATATGTTATTGATATAAACCCTAGTTTATGACCTCAGGCAATGCAATTTGTTTTTTTTTTTGTGTTAGTGTTCTAGATATGCCATAAATTATTAACTTAAAATAAATATATATTTCAATGATGCATTACAGGGTTTTGCAGTTACAATTGTTTAGAACATAATTGGTCAAATCACTGGCAGTGTTATCGCACGTGTAATACGTGTACTATCACTTGCAAAAGTCCATAAGAATTCTTAAAACTTATTCGTTTGACGTTTAGTTTGACTTACGACCTTTTATTTTCAAGTTTCGCCAACAAATGATTGAAATTCATAATTTCATCAACTTATCATAAGTCAAGATAGCCCAGTGGTATAGGCACACAGTTTGAAGCGCAAATCAGTGTGCCGCAAGTTCAAATCCCACGCAATTATTAACTTTTTGTAAGTTCTTACCCGATTGGAAGTTATGTATTTGCATTACATATATTAAATTATTCTTTAACTTGTTCACACATTTCTTAGAGTTAGAAAGGTAGATCACAAAAAAACTAAATAAAGAATTAGATTTCTGCGAGGTAGACATGAGTTTTAACTTAACCGAAATGAACTGTCGTTTGGTTGTAGTTGTTGGTTAGTGACGTGAGGTTGACAGTATTGTAATATTCGCAAAATGCAGGCTAATATTAGTATTGAAGTGAGGGCGACTATCATTGGGCTGCATAAAAGTGGTCTTAATAAAACACAAATATCTGAAGAAACCGGACTGAATGTGAGTATAATAGCTATTAATGAATTGTAACTTTATTACAAATTAATCTTCTAATTAAAACGTATGCCATTTATGAATCCATTCATCGTATCTTTATGAGGTTTAAAAGAGTAATACGTAAATCGTTGGGTTTATTGGATTGGTTAATGGATTAATAAATGCAGTTTTATTTTAAAATTATATTCAATAATTATGATTATTAACATTTTATATAATGAAAATGAAGTGAAGTAGGTATAGCTGCCTAATATATATTTTTTTTTATTTTAGAAAAATACTGTAAATCTTTGGCTAAAAAGATATGAGGAAGAAGGTAGCCTTGCTAGTCGAAAGAGAAGTGGGAGACCGAAGCTTATTAGCGAGGCGCAGCGACGACATATGGTGGACGTATACGAAACGAATGGTTTCGCACCAACGAGACATTTTGCGGAATTATATGACACCTCGATGGATACTGTTCGCCGTGCATTTCACGCTGAAGGCGTGCATCACAGAAAACCTGCTAAAAAGCCGTACTTGACAGAGAGGCACAAACAAGAACGATTACGTTTCGCACTAAATATTTAATGTTAACTAAACTAAATGGCCTACCATTTTATTTTAACATATCTGTGATTATTCGTTAACAAACACTGTATTATATTGTGTTTACTTTCGTTTAAAACAGCTATATCTTTTAACTTGTGCCATCGCCTCATCTTAAGAATGCAGTGAACTCGCTATCAATTTTGTTGACAATAATCATGAGTCTATTTCGTTTTTTATTCTTCTACCCGCACTGTTTTAACATAATACTATAGTTCAATTTATTTTTCTCATCTAATTGACGATTATCTTGTGAGAACTAAAGTTCTTTTAACAGAAATTGAGGTTTGGTTTCAATCTTCTTTTCGTCAAGAAAATGAACAATTAAGCTATGACCTCAATACATTCATTGTGACGTTACACAAAAATAAAATGTTTACAAAGTCCAAATCATATATCACTTTTCAATAAATAACTGGATATAAACAATTACCTATATTTTATTTTATTAAAATTTGAATATCCGTTCATTGTTACGTTATTCATATTATGAATGGTCTAAGTGGGTATACTTCCAACAAACAATCTTAGGCGTAACATAGATAACGGTTACAAGATAACTTTTTGTCTAGGTAACAATTCGACGTCACAATTCTCATAAATGTTTAATTTGTAAATATAAAGAATAAACATTTTTATTAAACACGTCTTTTTATTTCCACCTTTTAACATCGAAAAGATGTAACAACTAAATAATTGCAAATTACGAATGTGATTCTTCTTGTGGTTAATAGATCACATTCGTAATTTGCAACTATTTAGTGCAAAAAATGCAATAGTATTTTTCATAGAAATATAAAAAAACAACTATATCAATATAGATTGGGAATTTTCAAAGTAAGAAATAACTGCAACGGACCGACCATGATTTGAACTCGGGTTACGTGATTTGCGAATCCAACACTTAGTTCACACGGCTACCAGCACATGACGTATTTGCGCGAATTTTAACAATGCTATGGTAAGAACAGAAATCAGTGCGACGACAGTTCCTTAGTGTGTGTTATCTGTGGAATGTGGATACTCATACATGCGCACACATACGCACGGAAGTGTCGCGCTCGCTCGGTTCGTAGCAATGTAATCTTTAGCGTTCCTATGGACTTTTGCGGCCTTACTGTACGTCAAATGTTTGGGCAAAATTGCCCTGTGCTTAGAATTAGTTATATGGCTGGGAAGCGCATTGTTATCGACAATTTCCTGTGATACAATGTTCCGTCCAACGTAGTAATCACTTGATGATAGACTACAGTCAGTTGTTAATAGGTTCAAGGTACACATGTAAACGGATAAGGCAGAATGTGTTTTATTTTGTGTATCTTTTTTGTCAAACAACCTGGGCCCCAAGTCTGCTATTTTTATAAATTCGTCATTCCAACATGATCCCATTGTCATTTTGCTAAAAGTTTGTAATCTGCTAATTCATAATGATCGATTATTGATCGGTCAGTGGTCTTTTAATAGAATTGTGGTAGAATGATAATTTCGAGAATATTAAAACCAATAGCTGCACAATAACGTTCTAATGGTCAAACACTGATCAAATAAACTGTAAAAGTTTTAGCAGATTACCGCAAACGTCAAATATTCATTTGTCAATATGTACGAGATTACCCTTTTAAGCCACTTCTTTCAATGGATTGTCAGTGGTTGATCATTGGAAAGTCATAATGACGCCATTATATTAGTAGATTACCAAACTTGTCAAAATCGACAATTATGACATCAATGATAGACCATTCTGATACTATTGTAATAGTAGTAGTAGTGCGCTAGTTATTGGTTTTAATATGCTCGAAATTATCATTCTACCACAATTCTATTACAAGACCAGTGGCCGATCAATGATCGATCATTATGAATTAGCAGATTACAAACTTTTAGCAAAATGACAATGGGATCGTGTTGGAATGACGAATTTATAAAAATAGCAGACTTGGGGCCCAGATGATATGTAACAAAACACACAAGGTGACACGAATGTTTTGCAGTTTGCTCAAGATTTACAAGTTTCATAGCAGTCTTGATCTTGACTTAATGAATCTAACAAATCATCAACGGATGAAAATGTGCCGTATCTTAGGCAAGGACAAGGGTAATTAATTCGGTCAACCAAGCAGGTTGTTGAATTTTTATGTATGTTACATACTGAAATGTCACAAAACTTGGTACGGCTATCAAGTTTGTCGTAAACCGTTCTGCTTGCAGTGTTCAAAGCCGACCTATACAACAAAGGTTGATAAATAGTGCTTTATATTAAGATTTATGACAATTGTGACTTTTCACGAATTAAAACCGTCCTTAGTAATTAATAAAACCAATAAAAGAACTTCCTATTGTTAGATAATATTTTTGTGTTATTTTTTTTTTTTAAATGTCCATGTAATTTTGATTACCTGAATGGTTATTAATTAATAAATATTTTTCTATGATTTTTATTACTTTTTTTTTTATTATTCCTGTCTCATTTGAATCTGTCTGAATAAATAAATAGTAGTAATCATCAATGTTACACTTCATTGATGCATCAGAAGGTCTTCAAAGTAACGTACGTATACTATACGTATGTCAGTGGTAGTGCAGAAAAATGACACGTCAGTGGTTCAGGGTTAATTGTGTCCGTATTCGGGATGTGTATAATAGCCTATTCCCTATTGAAGATAAAAGGACACATAATATAATATAACCCAGTAGAGAGATCAAGTGAGTAATTATGCTGTCTACCTTATTTGTTTAGAAAATAAAGCACATTATGAAAAACTCTCTGGTGAAAAATAAATAATAGGCGTGTTAAGGGCAGAAACTTTGACGATGCTTCCAAATTAGTGGATTTAAAGCAGTGAATGACGTGGTTTATAGTCATAACTTTTTATTTAGTATGTAATTATATCTATGTCGCTAAATATGAAATAAAAACCTCACATCATACAAATCCTTCATCGAGCAATCAAAATTAAGACCTCTACGGTCCAAACTTTGCGTTTCGCCTCGTCATTTATACCGCTTACGTCGAAGGACTGGATAAATTTGCCTGCTGCGGTCTTCCTGTCCGATTATAATTCGGGTGTCTTCAAGGCTAGAGTGAATAGGCTCTTATTAAACTAGTGCGCCTCCCCATCAGAGATTGCATCACTGCTTACCATAAGGTTGCCGTAAGGCCGTCGCAGTCAAGCACTAGTTAATATAATATAAAAAAAAACCTCTGCGCATTTTGAGCATATCAAACAGCACGATATAAACCATCAGGCAGTTGTGCAAGAAACTCAATGTCCAGAAGTAAAACTCACAGCAGATGTAACACTCGCCTGGCTGACGAATTCTCCCTATTAAATGGACTTTGCAGGACTTTCCTTTCAGTTTATTACACCTTTAAGTGTTTTGGGCAGTGAAACTTAAATGTCAAGGAGATCCTTAGATATACAGAATTTGACCAGATTTTGCAGTTGAGAGCAGTGCTCTATGTCAAAGCTAAGGCCTTATCATAGAGCACTGGTCAGTCAAATAGGTCTTTATTTAACTTGTGGTAAGCCACTAGTTAAATAAATACCTATTTGACTGACGGTTGCGAAAGTAAAAGGGCACAGGACGGGGTCTAGGAAGGGTTTGACCTTAGTAATTTTTTTTAAAGTTTGTAGGTTTCCGTCTACGGCTTCTTCTTAGACATCTGTATTCTGTACCGTTTAAGCATATGTATAAAGCATTTTATTTTAATTAAGCTATGCTAATCGTTTTTGTAAACACAAAACAGCGCCGGGGCTAGCACAGTACCTTGAGAGAGGCCATTTTTCTGATAGCGCCACTCGCTTCAGCTCTTGCAAAGATAAGAATTGCAAAAGTTATTTAAAATTGAGTTTCTTGGAATCTGCACAAAATCTGGATCTTTTGTCTACTCATCAACTTTCAGTAGGAGAAGTTTGATAATGACTGTATCATAGGCTATAGAAAGATCAATGAATAAAATAGCTATAACACTGTTTGCCTTGAAATCATCTTCGATAAATTGCTTCAGCTTGATTGTCTGGTTGTCTGACTGGTACATCAGTACGTGACTATTCTATCCTAAATCTTGCTCTAGAGTTAGATTTGGTCAACAATGTCTCTTTACCACACCTTCATAAAACCGTTCGTACATTAATGGCCCACAAATGTGAGCGAGTCATACTTACAGAGTTAGAAAACTACCTAACTGGAAGTTGGAGTGCTGTTAGTGGACTTTAAATATCGAACTAGAACTAATTCTTGGAGTATTTCTGTAAGAACTACTTCTTGTTAGTGGTAAGTAATGTGTAAGGTGTTACTTGGGACTTATGATTTATTGGAAATGTGCAAAATGGTGTGCCTTTAACAAAAAGTCACTTCCCTTGTTAAAAAATATTATTTGTTTTCTCTTGCTGCCATGAGTTGTTATACACTAAGATACTCAAATAATTGTTGTTTAAGGAACTAATGGCACTTAAGAATATTGATAAATTTTAAAATATGGAACAATCTAACCAACCATATTTAATTTATCATGACAATTAAATTTTATCGTCTAAGATAAAAAAAAAAAAATACTGATCCCTATGATTTGTTGATGTTGATGCGTTCCTTCAAAAAAATAAGTCATTATAATCAAATCATCATTTTGACTCATTATTTTACACACTATTAAAATTGTGAACAACATCTCAAAACTTCCACAATAAATTCTGGACGGACAGCATCAATGCGAGCTGTCTACACGCTGTCTATAAATATGTATTTTTTGTTGCTCTTTCTCACTCCTGTGCAAACATCTTAACTCCATTCCATCGTATCGCAAAACCGTGTGTACGCAAATAAGTAGGTACAATTTTTGTCAACGGTATTGTAAGTACCAGTATCTCGTTTGGTAGCATATTCAACCTTGAAAAAACTGTGTATATGCGTGCGCGATGATAATAACATGATCGGATCAGTGTGTCTCTGACATACGCAGTGTTCACATGACTACTCAGATTTGAAAGATTTTTAATTACGTTTAAATCTTTTATAAAAATATTCATATCAGATACAAAGGTCAATTGCCTGTGATGTTTAGTTTGTGATTAGAATAAAGAATTTTACAACAGATTTTGTGAATGTGATAACAGAGTGTCAATTAAGAAGAGTGTTTGAAATCATCAATTCGTTTAGATAAATCAGTTTTTTGTGAACTGGTTTTAAAACAACTAATATAAAAAAGGTAAAGGTGTGTATGAATATAAATTTAGATTTTTTTCTTGCCAAGATTATGTGATTTTCGAAAATTTCGAAAGAGTTACCGTGGCTCTCGCAAAGGGTAACTGAAGATATACCTACTGACTTTTGGTCAGTAAAAGTCCGGCACTCTCTCTCGCTCCATCCAATGATTGAGAAGTCATTTGATTATTTCTTATTACTGGTTTATTGATTACAATTACGATAGTGTTAAAAAAAATGACAAAGTTAGAATGGCATGGCCATGCCTACTTTTAAAAACGAGGTGTTTTAGAAAACAAATAACCTAAATATTATGAATTTCCGTTGATTTTTCATTAAGAAGAATACAATTTTTTTTTTGCGTCTCAGATACGAAAAACCCAGACTACAAGATCATGTTTAAAACACAAGCTAAATTCTTATTAAATATTTCAGAATACAATGGCAACAGCAAACATTCTCTCAAGAACCGCTCAGAGACTATTATCATGCAGAAGTGTTTCCTTGACTTCAAAAAAACATACTAGTCTTTGGACTACTGATAATACCGTTAAATCTCCTCATAAAGATGTAGATATACCAAACAGAACAGTCCCTGAGCATATTTGGGAGAATATGGAGCGATGGGCAGACAAAACTGCAATGGTATGTATGGTAGAGAACAGAGATTATAATAATGGCTTAATTATCCTAAGAAAATAATTATATTCTTGGGATATAAAAATATCCTATGTCCTAATGTAGGACTTGGTCTACCGATGTGTTAAGTTTCAAAAAAAGTTGGAAATTCATTCAGCCGTTAAAACGTGAAGAGGTAACAAACAGACACAGTTATTTTATGTTTATAATAAAAGAGGACTAGTAATGGTTTGAGTTAATAGGGATTTATATCCTGATGTCTCCTATTGAGTGATTTAGTGAGAGCAGTCATGTGACAATTTTTTGTAGATTTTAGCAGACTGCATTATAATTTTTTTTGTAATAAAGAGATAATTTCTGAGACCAGACTTTTTTCGGAAGAATACATTCTAAGCACGACTTTTTCCAACTTCTTGAATTAGCATCGTAGCGTGTTATAGTTAATACTTATATCTATCGATAAAAATCGAATGGCAATACATTAGATAATATTTTTATGTTTTTTTAGAACAGCCATAAGGCTGAACCGGGCCATGCTTAATGCTGTAAAGTCTCGGACGTTACGTTTGCAAAATGCAAGCATACATAATAAGTTGCTCAGGTTTTGTTAACTGTTTATTTAAAGTTACTACTGTTTACTTTGACATTAACATTTTCTGATTGGTTATAGGTACATAGTATGCCAACTTTTTGCGATGAAACATGTATACAATTTTAGGTATGTGCAGTAACAAACAAATCGTATACTTACCATCAGCTGTATAAATACTCAAGAAATTTTGCTGCAAAACTTCGGACACAGTTGAAAATCAGGGATGGTGATGTCATCTGTATTATGATGCCTAATTGTCCAGATTATGCTATAGCCGCTCTGGGAGCTTTAGAAGCTGGAGCTGAAGTCACTACTGTCAACCCTATTTACACTCCATGTAAGTAATTATACTGATTCCAGCCTGTATTGATCATATGAAGGGTAATAGCATAAATATCCCAAAACCAAAAAAATAATTCTGTTGAATCAGATTTTCAATGATTTTTGATAGGAGAGGATTTAAGTCAAGAGTGAACACGTTACATCTTGGCGTGTATGCTTTATCAGTGACCACAACATTGCTTACAATTAGATGAGATAATGCTCAATTGCGAACTTATCAATAAGAATAAAAAATCATACCTACAGCAAGATGTGCACTTTTACTACTCGATTTTATATATTTGACTATTCATCAACTACGTTTGGATAATTATTCTGTATTTCGTCGAGTTTTTGAGTATCCATGAATGCATTGATACTGCTTATCACAGAGTTACTTAATATTTCTATTCTTTATCTATTATTTAACTTCTTGATAAGTGCCGTTTATCGTACCTCATGAAAGATGATAAAAATGTAACAATCTCAAGATAGAATACCTGTTACGTAAATTGATGATAATGATAAACCATAATCTAATCTACAAATAAATCTAATTTATGTGATAATTAACAGTTTTCTTACAGATGAGGTTGAGCGCCAAATAATACAATCTAATCCCAAAATTTTGATTGGCGTAGCAGAAACCGTACCGATTCTTAGGGATGCTTTGTTTTTGGCCAGGAAAAATGTGCCGATAATTGCTGTGAAAGAAGATGGCGGTGTTCTCCTACAAAATACGATTTCTTTCCATGAATTTGCTCTAGCTGATAATATTGATCACAGTGTATTAAAAAAGGTTGCAAGGAAGTCTCAAGATGTAGCTTTTCTTCCATATTCTAGTGGTACTACTGGCCTACCAAAAGGTGTGGAGTTGACTCATAGGAATATTGTTGTAAACTGTGTTCAGCAAGATGTTGACAGCATGCGACACTATGTTGAAACTACAAGTAAGTTGGAAAATCTTCTATTATCAATTTATTAATATTGGATAGGCCCGCTTGCACAGGGAGTCAACAACTTTCAAAAAAAGAACAGCTTTCCAAAACAAATGAATGTTTGTGTTGAGCAATATTTTTGCCAAAAAATTATTTCTGGTTTAATTTCTTCATTTTTTTAGCACCGACTTCTAAGTACATTATAATTTTTAGTGAAAGAATTTTTTTTTTGATAAAAAAAATATTCTTTCTGTTGTTTGAATGTTAAGTATGATACAGAAAGCTGTTTTAAATAAGTGAAGCGTTAAACGCAATCAATGCTCTTTGGTGCAAGCTCAATGTAGTCTGCAACTAAATGCAACATGCTGTTGCATTGCAAAAAAAAAATGATAGCGTCAACCATTCTGGTATAAAAATTGTTGCGTTTATTTATAACATACATTGAAGAATTACTGGTTCAATTGGATGAGAAAACAGCAATAGCGTTGGTTTCTTGTGACCTAATAGAACTACGTCTTACTTGAATCTAAGTAAAAAGCAGTGATAGCCCCAGTGGTAACGGTTCCGACTTACGAGTTGTTGGTTTCGGGTTAAAACATAGCCAGGTGCACCACTTTCTGCAATTAATTTCAACACCACTGCTTTCAAAACAGGGAAGGAAAACCTTGTGAGGAAACTGGAATGTCGTAAAACCAAAGACAGACAGACTACCAATCCGGACTGGCCCACGTGGTGGATTACGACTCAATGTATCTCATAGAGGGGAGGCCGGAGTCACAGCAGTGAAAACATTGTAAAGCTGATTTTGTTAATATGCTATGCTGTTAATATGCTGTTAATATGCTATTAATATGCTATGCTTAATAGAATGTAAACTACATTGCTCGCAGAAAGGTTCGTAGAAGATGCAGTATTGGAAGATATGAGGATATCTGTAAAGTCCTTTGTCCAGTACTAGCCTAGCCATCTTTTGGTTGAAATAATAGTCGAAGTTGAATAACAAGAAAGAAAGCTAGCCTATACTATCATTTCCTTTATCCCTAGCTAAGTTGATAATCCGCTATTGTTAACGCTGGTAGAAAACTTCAAATGTACGGGAATGACGTCATCTAAACGCTCAGTCACGTGGTCAGAACAAAAAAATCAGGGGCGAGACCAACTTGAGGCATCGATGCAAGAAAAACGGTTGTAACTTGGCTGGGGAGGCTGAGTTTATAGATTTTATCAGTAAAATTTTCATTGCAGGAACTAATCAAGATACAACTTTAGCTATATTGCCATTTTTCCACATTTATGGACAATCTGTAGTGATGTGGCATAAACTATCTGTGGGATATAAACTTGTTACACTGGCTAAGTTTCAGCCAGACACATTTATTGAAACAATGAAAAACCATAAGATAAATCTTTTCTGCGCTGCTCCTCCTTTAAGTAAGTAACGCCAACTAATTAAAATATATTTTAATATTGCTTTTACTATCTTTATATTTTGTGTTTTCAAATGAGACTACTGTTTTCAATACGAGGTCTTCTAGAATTTCTCTTCAACGTTTTAAGAGGGAAGTCCTTAAAAACACCTAAACAGACTTTCACGTCTTGTCTTGACTGTTTTCAAAATTTCGGAATATATACCGCACAGAATAAAAAAAAAATAAAAACCTAAATAGATGTGCTAACAGTTGCACCGCGAGATATTCCCAAACTTATCATTAAATTCGAGAAAAATATAAAAATAATTTAAAATTTATTAAATTCTGCAAAAAGGAAAGGTCGATTTAGCTGTTTTTGAGAGGTATGAATTTTTTTATTTATTTTCGAAATTAATATAATTACTGTTGTTTTGGGCCAAAATTTACATATAGCCTTCGCTCCTCCCATCTTTGGAAGTACCCACAACTTTTGGAAAAAGTCGATTAAATTATTAGGAACACTCTTTCTTCTATCTTAAATGTGGCCTTGGACGACCGAGCGTGGCAGCAAGCTACGCTTCCCATCCGAATGGGGGGCCTCGGCGTCCGCAAAATTGCAAGTATAAGTTTACCAGCATTCCTCTCCTCGGTGCACGGTACTGATACATTAACCAGGAATATTTTATCTTCCTCACTGGTTGATGTTGAGGTACCGTGTTTGTCCGATGCGTTGAATGCTTGGAAAATGGCTTGTCCGAACACGGATTTGCCCGACAACCTGGCCTCGCAGAGACGGTGGGATGTGCCGCTCTGCAGTATTATACGTAACAATCTAATTAATACGTCTTCAAATACTGCTGAGCGTGCGCGTCTGCTGGCTGTGGGGGAATGGGAGTCGGGCTTATGGCTTCAGGCACTCCCGTCATCCACCATAGGCACTATGATGGATGACGCCTCGTTTCGGCTCGCAACATGTCTACGCTTAGGTGCACCTTGTGTTGCTCCACATCGGTGCCACTGCGGCGAAGCTGTCGACAGTCTCGGACACCATGGCCTGTCCTGCTGCAGGAGCGCAGGCCGCATAGCTCGACACGCTAGCATCAACGATATTATTCGTCGAGCTCTTGTCACCGCCGGCGTACCCGCTGTATTAGAACCAAATGGCTTGGTACGTGACGATGGAAAGAGACCAGATGGTATGACGTTGGTACCGTGGAAGGTGGGTAGGCCTCTGGTGTGGGACGCAACCTGTGTCGACACCCTTGCGCCATCCCACATTCCATGTACGGCGGGCTGAGCTGGCGCTGCCGCTGCGGCTGCTGAGACCCTTAAACGGCGCAAATACTGTAACCTTATTGGTAATTACAGTTTTGAGCCGTTTGGGGTCGAAACGCTTGGGTTATGGGGTCCGAATGCGCGTCTCCTTTTTAAGGAAATTTCTCGCCGACTGATCGACACCTTGCGTGACCAGAGGGCTGGCTCGTTCTTCGCTCAAAGAATTAGCATTGCCATTCAACGTGGTAATGCTGCCAGTCTTCTGGGCACATTCCCGGATGACTGCGATGTGGAGGAGTACTTCGACGCCTGAGTGCACTTTGTGTTTTTGTATTTTATTTATATACGTTAGGTATTTATTTAGGTTTTAGTATAAATAGTTTAAGTTTGTTTATTTAGAGTAACGAATTATTTATAATATAAAGCTTGAATTATGGTGTACAATAAAAAATAAAAAATATAAATTATATGAGTAAGATTGCAAATGTCTCGCGGTGGAAACTGTTGAGACGTCTATTTAGGTCCCTCATTATTATTATTTTTTTATGTAATTCAATGCGGTGTAATTTCAGGAATTTTTAAAACTATAAAAGGGTGTTTCTTAAGGTCTCACCTCGTAAATATTTATAGATATAAATACATACATTTTTTGTAGTTGCACTCCGACAGTCATTTACATTTGTGATCGTCTTTGTTAGCTTGTTATAGATAAAGTCAATTACATTAGTTTGTTATTTACCGTTGTATCATAAATATTTTCAGTATTATTTCTTGGTACACATCCTGGTATCAAAGAAAAACATCTGGAATCAATGAAAACTATTACCTCTGGGGCAGCGCCATTACCAAGAAATGATGTTTTCAAAGTACTGAATAAAGTAAAGGTAAGGTTGTAATACTCGTAAAAAAACTTTTAGATTAACTTCAACTGCAAATTCCTTGGAAACATAGATGAATAATAAACAAATAATGAATAAGTTGTTGGAATTCTACAGAAATGGCTTTTTGTGGAACATGACAAAAGTATTTTACCCTTTTTAAATTCTTTCACAACCTCAAAATATTTTATTTTGCATAGCCCTACATGAGCACTTATTGAAAGTTAAAAGCTAGGTAAGCAAGCATTTTTTTTTGTAGCTTCTCATCAAGGAAGGGTCAGCTTGGTTTTTCTAGAGTACAAAAATAATAATGTATTTTACATAGCTAAGGTAAACGAAAAAGCGATTGGCTTTTACAAACCAAGTGACTCATAAAATAAACAACTTAGATTATAAACCTCCATTAATACAAATAGCGTAATGTTTTTGAAAGAAACGAAACTAATGAAATCCTCACGGAGCTATTCTAGCGAAGATAAATGAACAAAACAAAAATAATCTAAACTTGCTTTGCATAATAAAATTAGTCGAAAAGTTAGTAACATTAATATCCTTCAAAGTCTTTTTTCTAGATTGAGTTTTATTTTCTCCTCAATAGCCTATTTATTATAATTTGAAGACAAGTTATTACGTACTAGTGATGGATATATTGTTACGTAATAATGACTATTTGACGAAATAAAGCCAACATTTTAGATAAAATGTATCTATTTTTTAGCACAACATGGATTTTTTACAAATTTACGGTTTAACAGAAGTATCACCGTTAGCGACGGCGATGTTACCAGGATCTAATGACTACACAAAAGCTGGTTATGCGGTATCAAACACTGAACTAAGAATTGCAGACAAAGATTTACGGGCGTTGGGACCTAATGAGGTTTGCTATCAATTTCTTATAATTTGAATACCTATATTTTTATAAATAAATATTTACATTTGATCCAAAGGAAATATAAAATTATGTCACAATTTTCTTATTTTTGCTTTTCGTATTTTTATTAAGTTCAAGAGAATTGACTAAAAATATTATTATCATCGTAATTCAAATAAGAATATACTTCAATTTAAACTCTTTAATTTACAGTTGGGAGAACTTTTAATTCGTGGTCCTCAAGTGATGAAAGGTTACAGAAATAATTTAGAAGCAACACGGGCAGCTATTACTGAAGATGGCTGGTTTAGAACCGGTGATCTTGCAAGTATCGACGAAAATGGAATAGTTACGATATGCGACCGTCTCAAAGAACTGATTAAGGTAGATAATTATAAAGTCTATAAGTAAAGTTTATTTATATCTCTAAGCATTTCAATGTTTGACGAAATAATTCACAATTGTTCAACAGTACAAAACATTATTTGGTATATTTTAAAACAATGATTAGTTAATACTTGTCATGATGAATCGAAATGTTAGGTCACAAAAAAACAAATAGAAGAAAATTATTGTATGCACTAAGATGAGAATGCTACGAAAAATGTAGAGTTACACAAGAAAGTAGAAATGAGTATACAAAAAGGATCCTGAAGTTGCACCGATGACTGAAAAAAATGTGGAAAAATTGACTAGTATAGCTAGTATGAACATATCATATAGAGGAAAAATGTCGTATAAAAAGTATCAAGCATGAATTCATGGCTATAAAAATAGAAAAAGAACAAAGGAAAATTGCGTAATGTATCAAATATGATTAATCTAGATAGGGATGTTGCAACGACCTCAAATACGTAAATTGGAATAAAGAATGAAAGATTGGTTTAAAGATAAAAGAATTATTGACAATGACTGTCCAGAACATAAGCGACACGTTAGAGTGAGCCAAATGCCCACACCTTAAAGTCTTAATATTATATACCATTGATATCGAAATTAGCAGCTACTTAGAAATAATTTAAGAAGTTTACCATTAACTCTAAAAAATGAAGCAGGAATGATGATGATGAATTTGCACACTTACACGGAATCCACATCCGTTCTAGCCGTGGTGATAGGAAAACTTCTTAGGCTGATTTTATTGATATATAAGAAAGTGATAACTAGTACTTAAAAAGAATGTAATGTAATGTAATGTAATTTGAAAAAAAAATATAATGTAATAAATGAATATAATTTCCAGGTCAAAGGATATCAAGTACCACCAGCTGAATTAGAAAACGTACTAAAAGGACATCCTGATATCCTAGATGCAGCTGTACTGGGTATTCCTGATGTAAGAATGGGAGAAGTTCCTAAAGCTTTCATAGTTTTAAAAGATGGCTGTAAATTAAACGCAAATGATGTAACTTCTTTTGTGTCAGAAAGAGTTGCAGTTTACAAGAGAATTAAAGATGTTATGTTTCTAGATGCATTACCAAAGAATCCCTCTGGAAAGATATTAAAAAGGATTTTAAAAGAAAAGTATTGTTAAAATAATTTATTTATAAAATTAAATATAGAGCATAAAGCTTGTTTTTTTTAAGAAACAGTTGATCTTACTTAATAACAAGAAACTACTGTAGACATCTGGAATACGAAAAGTGTTACAGATACGTTTACATCAAAGCTGGAATGTCCTTTGTGGCTGTAAATATATCGATACGTTTCAAATAAAATGGTAACACAGTAAGGTTTCTTGTTCGATAAGGTACGGTGGTAGTAGTTTTATGTATGACTCTACTAGGGCTCCTGTACGAAGTGTCATTCTATTGACAAAAGTACAAAATGGATTTTGGGATTTGGGATTTTAGGAAATAGGTACTTAGTGAAATATCGGTAGCACATTTGCATATTTTAAATTTTTGAACCCAATAATCATTACAGGGTTGTGGAGATCAAATAGGCAATCGCTCTATGTAAAGTAGCTTGCAGGGTGATGACGAGCAACGGGTAGCTTGCCAACCGGCCGTCCAAAAAGGATCAAGCCCTAGTCATAGGCGTGTAGTGTTTCTCGCGCGCTTTAAAGTAATGATAAAAAAACTGAAGGGCGTAGTTGGGCCGATGGCTGCCGGTGCTGTGGGAACCTTTGGAAGAGTGACCATGGTTCTAGAAGGAAATAGGTGGGTTTTGACCAGTAAAAATCTGATATATCATTACAATCTAAAGTGGGAGAAGTCATTTGATGGTTCAAATAAATTTCATATTTCAAAAAAAAAAAAAAAAAACTATCCGGCTTGACTGAAAATCGACCTTAACATGATTGGAAAAAAGCTAAACAGGATTGTTTATAACTGATGACTACATCAGTCATTAACTTTATCATCATCATCAGCCGAAAGGCATCCAATGTTAGATATAGAACTCTCCCAAGCTTCGCCACAACGACCGGTTCTGTGCGTCTCGCATCGGTCGGTCCACTTTGTGGGAGACCTTTGAACGCTCCGTCTTCCGGTAAGTGGTCGCCACCCCAGAACCTTTCCTCCCCATCGATCATCTGATCTGTGTGCAATGTGCCCTGCCTACTGCCACTTAAAAGCGATTCTTCGAGCTATATTGATAACTTTGGTTCTTCAATGGATATCTAATTCTTCAATTTTGATGTGATCACGTAAGGTAACTCCGAGCATAGGCCCCTTTAGGTAACTCTAAGTCTTCTTATGAGGTTTATTTTAAGCGACTACGTTTCGGAGCCATAATGTCATCACATTGACCTCTTTCTCGAAGTTAGACCTACCTAACTGGACCGTCTGTCTCATATAAACGAAGTCTATCGTATCGTAGACTCTAGTCCCTATGAATTTCAGTCCTGAGTACTAAGTAAATAATAATTATACCCTCGAATAATAGGTCTTTCCAACAATAATACACACAATCACTTAAACTTTTTTAGAATGGAAATAAAAGCATTTTACGTACATTACTTTAAAACGTTACGTCAATTTACATGGAAGGGTAAAAACGTAAACAAACATTTCACAAACAATGGTGCTGATGGAGAGAAAAGCTTTCAAACCCGTAAAATGCTATGCATTCTTTTTACTAAAACCTTTTTATTTCATTAGCATGAAGGAAAACAGGACTTTGATATCCATAGACAAAAGATATACTCATCCGAATTTTGCTGTATTTTTTTTTTCTAAAAAATTGTGTGCTTCAAATACGAGCATTTTCGCCTAGATTTTTGACTCTATTGAAAGGTTTCACGATTCTAACGTCAATTTATTTTTGAAGCGATTGCTTCTAAATTATAGTCTGTCTAAAAAGTCAAACGACTTGGGTAATTGTTAGGCTAAAATGAAATCTGACGTAATCAACACTGGTTCAATAAACAAGGTTAATTAAGATATTTTGGTCGTTTATTAAGAGAAAACCCTTGTAAAAGTATCGAATATAAGTATTTTTTAAATGATGAAATATTATACAAAATTCCTAAGTCGTTTGACTTTTTAGACAGACTATAGTCAGTAGATTCATGATGTAAATGCGAATCGATTGTAGTGAACTAGTCAGACACACGGACTATAGGACACCAATCTATCTAGTTAGAGGGATAGATGGACGGACATTGACGCGTTACTCTGCCTTGAACGCACTGGCAGATGCTTTGTTTAGTTTCTAGTGTTTCACGATGTCAATGTATAATAATTATAGTTTGTATTTTACACTATAATGACCACCACACACGCTAGGGTAAACCGGAGCGTGTATGTTGCACCACTGTGCAGGTTTACATACAAGCTTGCCTGACAGGTAGGTATAACTGTGCAGGCAAACTTGTTAGGTGTACCCAGGCGTGTATTTTTAATATTAGTGTATAGTACCTTTACACTAATATTATAAAGGCGAAAGTTTGCATGTATGTATCTACATTGTCACTCCTTCACGCTTATAGAGCTTAGCTCGCTGTCCGATCCTCCGGTAAACGTCCGGATCGAGACAAATCGTCGATGGAGCGTTGTGTACTACGCGCGCCTCTAGGAGATTTCAGCAAACCGTAGGGGCCCAGGAGGGTTGAAGCCCACTGGAGCCATGGGTTCGCTTTTGAAATGAAAACTCGGCTCTGGAATGCAAGGCAACGATTGGGTTTAAATCAGTAAAAGTCTGACACGCCCTCCCGCTCCATTCGAGGGCTGGAGATGTCATTGGATGATGTCTCACGTCAAAAAAAAACGCTCAAATAGCTGAGAAAGAAAAAGAAAGAAAGAAAGAAAAACAGTTTATTTACGCGTTAAAGACGCAATCTTAAAACTAGGTAACAGAACATAAACATCACAGCAATTGATAGGGAATATATGCGTCTACTCCGCGCAAAACGGCCGAACGCTCAGCATAAAGCTGCGGCCTCACGCATAATGCGTTGAGCTCACAGCGCTGGTTTTCAGCGTGGGCCGCAGGTGGCAGGTGGGTGAGCGATTCAGATAAAATTTTGCATAATAAATTATGGGTTAACTATGTCATAGGCTACTTTCATCCCGGGAGTATGTTCCTTAAGATATTTTTCTTTTTTACACGGACGAAGCCGCTGGCAGAAGCTAGTTTTATTTTGAATATATAATTAAGCCACATTGTGTGCAAAGGTTAGGAAAATCTGAAAAATTTCATAATAAATCCATAAAGTATTTCTATCAATACCTTATATACGAGATAAGATCATCTTTTCAGGCAGAAAATGTCAACAGATGAACTTAGACTAGTCATTCATAAAAGATAAAAAATTATTTAGCTGCCTGACTGCTCGACCATTTTGATTAATTATTGTCAATTTTTTTTCATTTGATGTAAACCAATGCTTGACTGCGATCCCGCCTGATGGTAAACAGTAATGCAATCGTTGATGAAGAGGCGCAATAGTTTATTAAGACCCTATTCACTCTAGCCTTGAAGACACCTAAATTATCCTTGGACGAGAAAACCGACGCACGCAAATTGTTCCATGCCTTCGATGTACGCGGTTTCACTAAGTCGTTTATGACTTAGTGAAACGCTTAGTCCGGACCGTAGAGGTTTCAACAACGTAGGGTTGGATACTCGCCGTACGTCTAGTTATCCGATGGTAGAGGTATTAAGGAATTTAGTCATGCAATTCCCACGTACACCCTCCAAAATGCATCCTGTAAAAAAATAAAATTACCTATTTTATTATATCTCCGTAGAGACCTAAACCAAACTGGAACCGAAGAAGACTAGACTTCTTAGTCTTTTGGTATGATCCTGAGAGTAGGACTGCTGAAAGCTACAAACGGCAAACACCTTGACATCTTCGACTTTGGTGCTGGAGATGAATGATTTGTATCCCTTGGATAGGCTAACGTTTCCATAATGTGAAAACTCAAAATATTCTCACGGATATCGTCTGAGTATCTTTGCAATATTCTGCAATATTTTAGTCACATTGCGAGAATGTCAGTGGCATCTTCGAAAGGTTCATCGTGACCTATCGGTTTACATTACTACGTAGATGGGGGAAGGCCACGTAAGCACAGCCCAGTACGTTTTTCCGACCAAATCTGCACCACTCTGCCAGAGACAGAAACTGTTGAAAGAATATCAAACAAGTAACAGAGATGATACACTGTGGAATACGACGCGTAAAAACTAACATAAGTCCCTTTAACCCAAATAAATCTTAATAAAAACTTACTTAACACACGTATTTGTTCTGCTACATCGTGTTACTGAAAAATTTACCGGTACGAACACCGTTTACCCAGTTATTATGGACATCAACCACAAAGTATGGAGGGTCACGTACGTTCATAACAACTGAACTTTAGCTACTGCCGCACCACTTTTGAATTTCGAACGAGAATACCGAGCAAGTGTTTTTTTTTTCTTTTCTATTTCCATATTCTTATGGCCTGCAGTTTGATATCTATGTAGAATGGAAAAAGTTTTTAAGGCTTGTTTCATAATTTTCATGTTAGTTCCTATTACACCTATTTAATGCAACCTATAGCCTTTTAAGCTTCAGGGCTTACTACACTACTACTTCAGGGGATAGTTCTTCTCCATAGGAAACGACCAATTTGGAACCGTGCACTAGCTTCTGACATTTTTAAGTGCACATATGTGAAATCAAAACTTTTGAATTTTGAACAAAATCCAGATTTTCTGAAATGATTGAATAATATTGTTCGATATTTATAATTGTATTGACTTTTTTTTCGCGATGGGAAAATCAACTAATGACATCCCCCGCTTTTGGGCGGAGCGGGAGATAGTGTCGGACTCTTACTGACTAAAAACCCACTTCTGTTCCTTCGTTGCCTTCGTACCGGGGCTTGAGCTATCTTTCGAATTAACCCTGGCCCCAGTAGGCTTCGACCCAGCTAGGCATCTGCTGTTGCTGACAGCTCCTTGAGACGCGCGGGATCATTGCGCGCCGTCGACGACTTGGGCTCGGTCCAGACAGTTACCGGACGGTCGGACAGTGAGGTACCCATTGCTCGCCGCCCACAAGCCCGCGCCTACGGTGGCCGGAAATCGGGATCTGTGAGCGCCGCCGTTACCTAATGCGGTCGGCCTCCTCCTTCGCTAGCATAACTGTTTCGCAGAAGTCGGCGACCACCTGCCAATCCTCCTCGCTCCAGACCATGGCCTGTACCAAGGCCCGGCGCGAGAGATTGCCGCAGCCGATCACCCTCACGAGGGCACGGCGATGCTCCGCCCAAGCAGAGCTCACCTCAACTGTGTGCTCCACCGTGTCCTCTGGGCGTTCCACACAGTGGCGACACCCGAGCGTCACTTCCGCATGAATCCGGTGCAGGAATTCCCGAACTTGCCATGTCCGGTGAGAACCTGCGTCATGCGGAAAGTAAGGATGCCGTGAGGTCTTTCTAGCCACGCCTCAAAGAGGGGACTTACCGCCGTAATTGTGGCGTGTCCAGCACTGGGTTGCGATAGTCGCTGGCACCATTTCACCATGAGATCCCACCGGAGCTCTGTCCGCCATACCGTGACCTGTCGCGGCAGCGGACTGTCACCCTGGCATTGCATCTCCACGCGCATATCGTGCATGTGTGCAAGGACTGTTGCGTCCAGATCCCGCGGTGGTAGGCCAGCAAGAATGCTCGCCGCTTCGCGGGAAATCGTGCGGTATCCCCGCAACATCCGTATTGCCACCACCCTCTGGCATGCGTTCAGCACGGCCGCCGGTCGCTTTTGCAGCGACGGCGCCCACACCGACGCTCCGTAAAGGGTCATGGACTGAATGATCCCCGCGTATAATTCTCTTGACTCAATTCACTCTAAATATCTGAAAGGATATGTTAGTTTAATTTGTAATTATTCTATGCCTATTTAACAGGACTTAATGGAATTATACTTTATTATTTAGCTTAATATCTGTATATCTATACACACAATAAAGGAATTTTGATTTAAAAACATTATTTATCTGCCCTTATTTTGGAGCAGTTGGATAATAAATTCTGTGCCATTCTTGAACAGACTCAAATGCATCTGCATCATACCACCACCGGCTCATTTATTACCATCAGTGCATCTATGCCATATTAAAGAAAAAAATAATATAAAAAAAATTCTTTGTGATTTACAACTAAAGCTAAATATCCTTCCCTATAGTCACTTTACAGTTGATATTAGTTTCACACCTTACAAAGAACGTTTTCATTCCTCTTCTTGCCATCATGTTCACAGAAAGCAGTCTGACTAACTAAGAAAACATTTCAAAACTTTCATCAAATTTGTCACTTCAAAATTTTACCCTAATAGTCCGACATAAAGTCCAATTTCAAACAGTAACGTCCAGTCTCGGTTACTTTAGTTTAAACTCATTAAAGCCACTTTTGAATCCCATAACTACTATAGTCTAGGTGCTTTTCTGAACAAACGAATCTACCATCAGACGTCAACTAGTGAAAATAAGCACATTACTAAATTGGTCCGACAAAGAGAAAACCATTTAAGTCCTGCTGTTTTCGTTCTACTATGTAGGGATAGCGTACCTTACACACCGAAGTGATTGCGAAAAAATATTTCTTACAGCTGATTCAGTGAAATGAAAATGCACCTTTTTTTCTGGTTGTCTGGGAGATTTCATTGTCAGCAATAAGACCGCCATTGTGCCCTAGACTTAAGTTTCTGTGAAACTGTAACTATTTTTTTTTGTGTATAGGCTTGCGTTTGACCAATATTTCATCTGGTGGTAGTTTTGATATACAATAAAGTTTATGCCATTCTATTTTAATAATTAAATTATGACTCACAGAGATTATCATACATATTTATGTAGGCTATATATTATGTGTGTATATATTTGGGCTCAACGTTACTAAGCCGCTTTGATGTGACGTACTCTAATTCAGTTGAAATGAAATCTGGCTAAAACTGAGATAGACGTTTTTCAATCCGGCCCACCAATTTATAATACGTCGTTTTATACGATACCAGATGTTCTCCCAGATGATCTCTTCTTGAGTCTACAAATTAACAAAAAAACGTCACAAGTTCGCACTTGAGAAACTAGAAAAAGTGAAGCTGTGTTGTCACAAGAATTGCAATTTAATAATTTTACTTCAAGCAAAAACATACAAAAGAGTACTTAATCTTTTAGGTACCTTTGGTACTCAATATATAATGGACTATTTACCAAGAAGAGATCTACGCTTTGGAACATGCAATTTAGCTTCACTTTTTTTTGGTGACTGACCGACATATTGACAATTTCAAAAGTGCCTGTAATTGGTCTATTTGAAATAAACGTTTCTGATTCCGGATTTCTGAAATGATTACCAACTCGTTACGTCAATCGTAATATTTTTGAAGTACAAATCAATCCCAGATATTTTCGATCTAGATTACTTAATTTGTCATCTAATCAAATCTCTACTTGATGTATACCAGAACTTCGTCATCAATGACAAAATGATGACATTGTATCATCCAGAAAGGCTTACGGCAAACTTAGTTAGAAATTCAAAACTTATCAATAAAGTTTGGCCATAAATAGGGCGAGGACAAAACCTTATTAGGCGACAACCTTAACTTCAAGTTTCCTAAAACGACCCTCCTAAGAAATGTGGTAGTTGATTAACTGACTAGTTCAGGAGTTCCCAAACTGTGCGTCGCGACACCCCGGGGCGTTGCGGTACTGTCTTAAGAGCACCGCAAACCAGTACGCCCAGGTCGAAGAGGAAGAACAGCTATTTAATTCAGTTTTGGAACATTGTATCCCAAGAATGTCTTACTGTAGAGTAGTAATCAATACAGCTGAAGAACTGAGAGTAGAATCAAAACCGTAGAGCTTCGGAGATTTTATTGATGTTTGTAGCGCCGTACTTGCAATCGAAAAACAGATCACAAGGCAATTTACAAACACGGGTCTCAAAAAAAACTTCGCGTCAAAAAAAAAACGTTAGAAGCGGCCACAAAAAAGCTAGAAGCGGCCGCAAAAAACAGCTGAAAAGCGCGACAACTTGAGTCCGGAGAAGCTTGAAGCCGCTTCAAGCGTTTTTTTTTTGTGGCGACACTGCCGCACAGGAGCCACAAAAAAAGGCCGCTTCAAAAAGAAGCTTGAAGCGATGTTTTTTGTGGCCTTTGTGCGGGGACAGTAAAAACTGTCTGAAAACTACATACCCGATTTGAAAAGTAATATTCGTCGAAGTAAGTTCATTCATTTACAGGTTTTTCCCTGAAAAAATATAAATTTTTAAATTCTATTCTCATTGAAGTTTTTTTAACTAAACGCCAATGTGCAGATATATTTTCTTTAGAAAAGGCGTTGTCAAAATTTAAACGCGCAATATAAAACACACGCAGTAAGATTGGAACCCACTGGACAGTTTAATTGGGTACGCCCAAATGCAGTCTAATGAAGAATTTGAACATGCATTTAAATATATATTTTTTCCGAGTCTTGAACCTTGAATAATACGTAAGTGGTCAATGTTCTTGATTTGGAGTTCAGATGGTTATTACTTGATGTCATGACACTACCCAATATTTGTAATAACAAAGATACGGACGGATATTTTGCCATAAAAGTTTTACTCTTACCATAAATAAACTATGTATAATAATAATAATAATAATAATAATAATAATAATAATAATAATAATTAATTAATTACCTGACAACTGGCATTACCCACCTGCTCCATAAGACAGGTAACCCCGTGGATCCTAAGAACTATAGACCAATTACATGTTTGTCAACGGTCTATAAACTTCTTACATCCATCCTGAGAGCAAAAATTAATATACACATAGAGAATCATCAGATTATTTCTCCCTCTCAGAATGGATGTAGGAATGGATCCCGGGGTACTAAGGAGCTACTCCTCATAGACATGGCCATAAGCCAACAGACTCGTCGATCCCGCAAGGATCTGTCGACATGTTGGATAGATTACAAGAAGGCCTACGACTCTGTTCCACATACATGGCTCATGAGGGTGCTGGAGTTATACAAAATAGATATAACTTTACGCACCTTTCTTGAGTCATGTATGAGGCAATGGAAGACGGTCCTTCGCTATCCAGGATGTCGACCGATCCAGGGGAACGATGAGCCTATTTGGATTAAACGGGGAATATTTCAGGGCGACAGTCTGAGCCCGCTTTGGTTTTGCTTAGCCCTGAATCCTCTTAGCACATTGCTGGAGGATTCAGGACTAGGCTATCGGTTGAGAAGAGGTGGTCAGGTCATATCTCACCTTCTTTACATGGATGACCTGAAACTCTTTGCCCCTAGCACTTTGCAACTGATGGAGCTACTGAAGGTAACTGAAACTTTCAGTAGCGCCATCAGGATGGAATTTGGTGTGGACAAATGTGCAGGCATGCATGTAAAGCGAGGGGAGATTATGGAATCCGAGGGAATTCAACTCCCGGATTCCATACACCTTAGATCCCTTTCCTCGACCGAAACCTATAAGTATTTGGGTATGTCAGAAGCCTTAGGCATTAACAATGCTGACATGAAGCAATCGCTGAAGGAACGCTTCTTTGGCCGCCTGAAGAAGGTATTAAATAGCCTTCTGTCGGGCGGAAATAAGGTGCGCGCCTTCAACGGTTGGGTCATGCCGGTTTTAATGTACTCTTTTGGCATACTCAAATGGACTCAGACCGAACTTGACGCCCTGGATAGGCGAGTCCGTACATTGCTGACGACAAATCGGATGCATCACCCACGATCCTCGGTGATGAGACTGTACATCCCGCGGAAGTGTGGAGGTCGAGGCTTTTTAAACGCAAAGACCCTGCACAACCGCGAGGTGTGCAGTCTCAGAGAATATTTTCTTAAAACCGATGTGGGTATGCACCGAGATGTGGTCGCAATGGACAAGGGACTCACCCCGTTATCCATGGCTAAAGAGGACTGGCATAAACCTGTAATAATGACTACTGATAACCGCAAGGAAATATGGAAAGGCAAGGAGCTTCACGGGCGCTTTTTCCGGGCTCTTCACGAGCCTGATGTAGATTTCTTGGCGTCCGTGGCCTGGTTACGTTTCAGTGACCTCTTCGGGGAAACTGAAGGTTTTGTCTGTGCGATTATGGACGAAGTTATCCTAACGAACAACTACCGGAGATATATAATGAAGGACGGGACGGTTGACGTGTGTCGGGCATGCCACCGTCCGGGTGAGTCTATCAGACATATTATCTCTGGTTGTTCTCGTTTGGCTAACGGCGAGTATTTGCACAGACATAACCAAGTAGCCAGGATTATCCACCAGCAACTTGCTTTGAAGTACAATCTAGTGGATTTAGAGGTACCGTATTACAAGTATGTGCCCGACCCAGTTCTCGAAAATGAACATGTCACTTTGTACTGGGATCGGTCTATCATTACTGACCGGACTATTGTAGCCAATAAGCCGGATATAGTGGTGATAGACCGATCAGCGCGCCGTGCAATGATAGTCGATATCACCATCCCGCATGACGAGAATCTCGTGAAAGCTGAGAAAGAGAAACAAATGAAATATCTCGACTTAGCACACGAGGTTGTCGACATGTGGAGTGTGGACTCGGCTGTCATTGTGCCGATTGTCGTAACCGCCAATGGTCTTATTGCCAAAAGCTTCGACGACCATCTGTCGAAGCTGTCGTTGCGCGGTTGGATCAAGGGCCAGATACAAAAGGCAGTACTCCTCGATACGGCTCGCATTGTGAGGAAGTTCCTGTCTCTGGAGCCCTAACCACCGGTAGCTTGGACCCTGCTCCCGACATCGGTGGACTACTGTTTTTATATTTTTAAATGTTTTTTTTTTTTTTTTTTTTTTTTTTTTTATATATGAAAAATATTTAAAAATATCAAAAATATGTAATAAAAGAAAAATAAAGGAAATAATAATAATAAACGTTTATTTATCCCCAACAAATTACAGCACAGTTAAGTTGACAGGTAGTTTGACAAAAGAAAGAAGGTAATTTGTGGGAGATCTGGAGTCCAAACTAAGCCAAGGCCTGTATTTTAGAGCTCCAGCCCCCCCATTACATCACAAATTGAAAATAGTCAACATGCGTGTGTGTGCATGGGTGTGTGCACATAAATATAATGTGTATATACATAAATACACAAATACGGTATATTATATATATGTTATTAATATATATTAAAATATGAACTTATACAGTACATAGATAAATATAGATAATTCTACTTTGCTACATCGAGTAATTTTTCAGTATCCTTATAATTTAAAGTTAATAATAATTTGATCAGTTTATTTTTACATTCGTTTTTACGACAGTTGGCTATATTAATAATTTTGTTTAATTTATTGTACAATTCGCCACCACGAAATGGGAAATATTTTTGCGCGAATGAAGTATTAACCGCAGTCGTCCTACATATTGCATAGTTTCTTCTGGAGTGTGCTATGCGTTTCCTCCGTTCTTCGGGTAAGTTGGAGTGTTGAAGAAGTATAGTAAGCAATACGTAAAGTTGACGAACAGTTAGCACTTGGGCTTCTTCGTAAAGTGTTGTGGTGGAAAAAAGACGCGGTTTGTTTAAGCTCACTTTCAATATCATCCTTTGGGCTCTTTCAACAATCATCAGTTTAGATTTACAAGCTCCTCCCCAAGTAGTGATGCAGTAGCTAATGATTGATTGCACCAGGGTTTCATATACCATCCTCATCGTTTGTTTCTCTGCTACACCCCGTAGTTCTTTAAAAATGTATGTGAGCTTTCGTATTCTTTTAGACAAGAAGTCAATGTGGTTCCCAAAAGTTAAATTTGCGTCGATGTGAATTCCAAGATACTTTAGACATTTAACGGGATTAATACTGGGACACTTACAGTTTGGAGTTGGAGGAAAGTTACATTTATGTGCACGGATATTATAATTAGTAAGGTTAGAGACTTCCCTTTGATTTCGTATAGAAAATAAAATATATTTAGTTTTATCATCGTTCAAAGTGAGAGAATTAGATGATAGCCAGTGACACACTGTGTCAAAACCTTTCTGAGCGAGATCAAAAAGTTCATCCCACGAGTCTGCGAAAAAAGTTAGGGCGGTGTCATCAGCATAAGCGGAGATGCGACACTTTTTTATTTTAAGGGAACATAGCTCATTTATGTAGCAGAGAAAAAGAGTAGGACCCAATATACTACCCTGGGGCACACCAAAATCAACTGGATGTTCGTCACTAATGTGTTCTCCAACCTTTACTGATTGCGTTCTGTTGTTTAGGTAATCAGATAGTAGCGATAGTGGAACACCTCTGATACCCAAATCTTCTAGTTTTTGCACAAGGCGTGGAACAGAGACAGTATCAAAGGCTTTTGCTAGGTCGAGAAATATGGTCAAGCATTTGTCTTTATTATCTAATTTATGAACTAAAAAGTTCACAAGATCAAGTACTGCATTGTCAGTTGAACGGTTTACTCTAAATCCATATTGCGCGTCAGAAAACAAGTTATATTGTTCAAGGTATTTTGTTAACCTGCTGTTGATTATGCGTTCAAATATCTTGGATAAAGTTGTTAGAATCGCAATCGGCCTATAGTTACAGACGCTGCCTCTGTCCCCCGCCTTATGAATAGGGTGCACCACAGCTCTTTTTAATGCGAGAGGAAATATTCCAGACAGAAAGCAGCGATTTATTAAGTTTGTAAGCACAGGTGTTATAGTAACAGATATTTTCTTTAATATATCAGCACTGATCTGGTCCCAACCAGGTGAGCAGTCGCTTTTTAATAGTTGAAGCGTCCTTTCAACTTCTACGATGTCAGTCGGAAGGAGAACAAAAGAGTTAACTGGTGGCTTAGTGGCTTTAGTAAAGGATGATATATGTGAGGGAATCATGTCTGACAATCGTTTACCGATGTTTGAAAAGTATTCATTCGCTTTATTTACCGATTCTTTAGGGGATTTATCTGCAGCTAATAGTTGTAGCGGTAACTGCTTTAAATTATTGCGGTTTGTAATCGTTTTAATCGTAGACCAAAGCTTTTTAGAATTATTTTTAGACTTTAAGAGTTGATCTCTCTCATATTGTATATTGTATATTCCTGCAAAGTAGCGCTGTTATGACACTGTAGTTTTTGTTATTTGACATCTTATACTTGTTAATTTGTATCAATTTGAGTAACAAATTGTTTTACACAAGAAAAAAGAAGAAGTGTTATAAATTTTTTGATTGACATAATCAAGTGCTTGACTGCGATCCCACCTGATGGTTAAGCAGTGATGCAATCTCTGATGGTGAGGTGCACTAGTTTATTAAGAACCTATTCACTCTAGCCTTGAAGACACCCAAATTATAATCGGACGGGATATCCTAATGTACTCGTATTATCCTATTTTGTTATTATCATAATGATAAAGAAATTTTAGTTAACATGTTGACAGTGATGTAAGTTAGGTGTTTGATAAATTTTATATTAATTATAAATATGTCAGAGAATTGACAACAACCAAACGCTAGCGTGATGCAACACGATGAGTCGTGCTAGGACGCGGCCGTCGGAAGGGCGGGCATTCTATGTTCGGAGCTCGCACCAAGCGGACGTGTCTATTCGAATATTATTATGATACTATTTTAACAAAACGATGTTCACTTATTTCGCCTAGTGGTTACTACTCGTGGCTACCCACTATGCCGAAACCCTACAAGGACATTTGTCCACTAAGTGTTGTGGCCCGACCCACAAATAAATCATCGGGTCACATCAGCCGCATGCACCTTGACTGCTGGGTAAGAGTCTCCATAAAGTGGGTACCTGAGGACGGACAACGCTGCCGAGGTCAATCTGAGTAGAGATGGCGAGATGACCTAGACACCTAATGCAAAGGCTGGTTCGAGGTGGCTCGAGAAAAGAATACCTGGAAGAACTTGGGAAGGTCTTTATACAACTGTGGGAAAGTATAGGCTAGTTATGATGTCTATATGGTATGAGTGTCCATGGAGTTTCGTGCACGTTCTTTTCCATAGAGATCTACGCTTTGGAACGTGCTATTTAGCTTCACTTTCCTTGGACTGACCGACATTTGACTATTCAAAAGTGACTCCAAATGGTCTATCTGGAAAAAATGTTTTTGATTTTGATTGATTTTTTATTTTGATTTTAAAAGATGGAATTCTGTATCAATTTTCTGCTACCGTTTTCACGTAGAAAGCAACAAAACCCAATTCGACCTTTCCAGTTTTTTCATTGTTTATTCATCATAATTTCAGTTGAAAGATGTCCACTGTTGTTACTGTTGTTGTGTTGTTGTTGGTCTTCTTGTTGTTGTTTTAGTTTGTGTTGTTGTTGTAGTGTTGTCTGTTGTGTTGTTGTCCACCCAATGCCAGTCTATCTGGCAGTGGACGTTGTTTTTGCTTCTAATGGATCATCGCGGCCTTCACCAGGCCATTAATTCATCTTAAGGAAGACTTTCCAACGTTACGCATTATTCCCTTACTATAATAATTACATTACGGTGTAAAAGAATCCAATGAGATCACCCTCCCGGCAGTTCTAGGTTAACCCGTCGCCATTTCTGAAAGTATAATGGGAATCTCGGATTAAACTAAAGTTTTAATTAGTTGCAATAGCGAATTGGAAAAGTCAGGACGTCCGTTTTCGGAAAACGCGCCCATATTGGAAAGTTAAATAGGCGGTTTGATACTAAACAATAATATTTATTGTTTTTTTTTCTTAAAGCGTTTCCTTTTTACTGGTTTCGGATGCTACTGGTATTTTTTATAAAACTGGTTTTATTTTGAGAGGTTGGACATTTTACAATTAAAACTTATCGCCAAGAAGTAAAACCTAAGGCTTCAACATAGCCTAAAGAATTGCCAAACTTAAGTGGCAGTGGGCAGGGTACTTTGCTCGCAGAACAAATGGTCGATGGGGCCGAAAGATTCAGAGTGGCAACCACGTACCAGAAGACGCAGCTTTGAAAAGTCTCCTACAAGGTGGGCCGATGACCTGGCAGCGGGGTCCAATGAATGCAAACGGCTGAAATGATAATTAAGGTTTATGCTGGTTTATCTCCATAACCACGAAGGACCACAAACTAATGAGCATTTTAAAAGGTTTTTAGATCAGATTTTGATTGTAAGATAATAATTATTTGCATTGTATAAACTCAATTTCTGTAGGTGGTTTCGGTATGGCAAAAACCGCATTAAAATCTGTTAAAATGTTTAGGAGGTGTTTATCCGCTAGATCTCAATCGGCTATCAATAATGTTAGGACACTTTTATGGAGTTTAGTCTACTCTAAATTACTCTAGAGCCTCTGGAGTGGGTTTCGGTCAAATTGTTGTGATGACACTCCCGTAAGGTCATGAAGGCTAGAAGGAACGGGGTGGGCTTTTAGTCAGTAAGAGTCTGACACTATCTCCCCCTCCGCCCAAGAGTGGGGGTTGTCATTGGATGATTTTTCCCATCAAAAAAAAAACCCTCAGTGCGCGAGTTCGACTCGTACTTGCCCAGTTTTTTACATTGAAGGCGGTTGTATTTTTTTTTTGCTAATTTTATTTTATATTTTTTAGTAGTGGTACTATTCAGCCATGCTTAAATACATTCCACCTTTTGGCTCCATCACCAGATCAATTCGATGGTACCTTATAACCAGAGTGCATTTGATGACAATTCTAATAATCACAAACACGACTACGATACACTGATTTATTACAAAATTCAGGTGTCTACCTTCTGGCTCCATCATCAAATCAGATCTATGTATCCTTTTCCTTTCTTTTTACAGTTTATATTCATCGACTACAAGTAAAAACAAATTTAATTGTTGCGAACTTTAATCATTCTATGAGGAATTCTGTTCCATATCTTCGAAGCTTATTATTTTTTGAAAGTACACTCTTTTATTAAAGAAATAATTAAAATCGGTAAACAACTGATTGAGAAATCGATGAACATACCTACATAAAAAAATAAATACAGCTAAACATAATATATAATTCCCCCCAAATGGTAATAAAAGCCTTAAAAATCATAATGATTTTTGGTCACAAAAAACGTCAGTTTTATAAAACACATAACAGCTCTATTGTTTTAGTAAAAACATTTCAATATGTCTAACCAACTTCCTATTCCGTGCCAATCTATCGAAAACTAAAGTCTCGTTCAAAAAACGGTATTCATCCATGGATAGTTTTAACGAGGTTCGAAAAACAATAAAAAATAAGGCCCTCAAAACTTTTCCCAACAATTCACCGAGTAACAATACAGTTTGGTTCGCGAAAATTCAATACGCCGAGAAACAAATGAGTATACTTTTTAGATTGATTTATTGTACATTTTATCCAATAGGGCTTTACTTTTTATGAACAGTTGGATCCTCTTTTTTTCCAAGCTGTGAAGTTGCTGCGAATTTAATCAGAAATAAAATATTGTTCCGTAGCTGCGGGTCTCTTTGCAGTTTTTATTGTCTGTTTTTCTTTACGAGACGTCAGAAGAAATTTAACTGGATTTTCTCATTGATTGACTTTATAAAGTTCACTTAGTTTTTATTAACTAACGTTGCTTAGTGAGGAGTGACTTAAAAGGAATACAAGGCCTAAGCACGGTCACTCTCAGTCTGTTTACACAAGAAAGAGACGAGCAAAGATACAATGCGTACAAAATATAAAACATTTTATTATAACTTTTAATACAACATCTACAGATTTGATTATAAAACACCATAACGATAAAATGTTGTTTGTAAAATTATCTGAAAATAATAAAATACATCATACAATAAACAATAATAATAAATGTATATTAGCCCAGTTTTAATAGATAAAAGTATTTTTTAAAGAAATTTTTGTGATTTTTTTTATTGTACTAAATTAGCTTATGTTTTAAGCACACTAATGATTTAGCTGCAGCATTTAGCACTAATGATTTAGATTGTGGACCGTGCTAACAACAACCAACCAGACGTCAAAGATATAGCGGGATACGAGGTGGTCAAGAGCTACATATACTTGGGCTCGACGATCACCAACGATGGAGGTTGCGAAGAAGAAATCCGGAGACGCTGCGCCATCACGAGATCCTCCGTGGACAAACACTCAAAAATTTGGAAAGACCGCAGAATAACCAGAAACACAAAGGTTCGATTGATGAAGTGCAGAGTGCGGAGGTGTGGTGCTGGAGACGCATGCTTAGAATCCAATGGACCGCGTACCGAACCAATATATCGTTCCTAAAATAACTCAATATCGAAGAGAGGTTATCGTCGTCTGTGCAAATACGAATCCTCAAGTTCTTTGGGCATATCACCCGTAATGAGGACTCGATGGAACGTTTGGTGGTGCAGGGGAAAGTCGAAGGCAAAAGATCTCGTGGACGCTCTCCAACACGATGTACGGACCTCATCAAAACCGTGACACACTACAGCGTAAATGAAGGCTCCCAAGCCGCCAAACACAGAGCTGCATGGCGTCGTATCGCGAGACAGGCGGTGGTGCGGGACTCGACCGAGACATGACCACGACCACTCTGTCAAGAGTGTACGACTAAGAAGAACGATTTAGCATTTATCCTGAAGAATAAGATATATTATATTTTGTGATTCTGTTTACTACAGTAGATTATATAAAACTCGCGATTAGCTCCTGTATTCCTCTTAATAAATTATATATCATCAAAATAGAACACCGAAGGACATATTGTCAAACTTCAATATTTCTCAACCCGTAAAACATTATGGCTGATAGACAAAATTGATAGTTAAAATATTTTTCAAATCGTGGAAAAGCCGTGATGTTTTTTTTTAAATTGATATAAACTAGTGCTTGACTTGCCTACTGCGGTTTTCCCGTCCGATTAATAATTATAATTTAAGTGTCTTCGAGGCTAGAGTGAATAAACCCATAATAAACTAGTACGCCTGACATTAAATGAACGATTACTCTTAAAAAACGACCATAGGATAACAGCCCCTTAATAATTAAAACAGTCCATTACATATAGACATCATAGGAACAATCGATACACTGAATGAGTTCAATCATACTGTTTTCCCAAGCGTTTATGTAAATGGTATAACCCATTCAACTTTATGTACGTTATCGCAGACCAACTGCGGCCAATAAAGTTGGTAAATATGCAATTATTATAACTAGTTAGTGCACAGATAATGGTAACGGAAAACGTTTCCAATAGTGCCTTCGACGATTGTGTTCGTAAATATTTTTTAGCTTCCAAGCTAGGCCGGTGAGTTGCTGTCTATGGTACAATAAAAGTGATAATGTAACATTTGCAAGCAAACTATAGGTGGCAAAAGGTATAGTGACATATTTACATGTAATAGAATAGAATAGAATAGAATAAACTTTATTGTACACCAAAAAGTAATACAGTTTAAACAAAAACTTAAATTAACGGGCACAAAGGCGGTCTTATCGCTGAGAGCGATCTCTTCCAGACAACCTTAGGATGGATAAGAACTTAAAATAATACAGGGGGTAGTCTGTGGTGTACTGCTAACAAATTGATCACTCTATTTAAAACATAATATATAATTATATATATATATATATACACATACATATTATATGTTACACAATTTCATAAAAAAAAGGAAAGAATAAAAGATTAAAGTAGGGTTGGTGGAAGAAATTAAATTACATAGAAACAAGATAATGTTAGAGAGAAAGGAAATGGTTTTTAATTAGATTTTTAAAAGAAACTAGTGACTGGGCTTGCCTAATAGTTAATGGCAACGCGTTCCACAAACGCACCGCCTGGATCGCAAACGACTTATCACAAAATTTTGTAGAATGCGAGGGCATTAAAAGGGTCAAATTCTCCGATGATCTCAGGTGTCTAGAATGTGTGTCATGAATGAACTTAAAACGTTCTTTAAGATAAGAGGGGGTTGTAGGAATAAACAGGACACTGTAAAGCAACGATAAAATATGAGTATTCCGGCGAAGGCGGATTGGCAGCCACTTGAGCTTAATACGAAATTCAGAAATATGATCATATTTGCGCAATCCAAATATGAATCTAATACAAAAGTTTTGAAGTCGCTCAAGCTTATTTAGTTGCACTTCAGTTAGATCCAAATAACTGACATCGGCATAATCAAGGATTGGGAGAAGGAGGGATTGAGCGAGCGCAGTTTTGGTAGCAGTTGGAAGAAAATTGCGCAGCCTTCGTAAAGACCCCGCAGACGCAAACAACTTGCGGCTAACTTCCTGAACCTGAGGACCCCACGAAAAGTCTTTATCAATAATAATGCCAAGGTCCTTCACTGAGTCGCTGTACGAAATCGTTGAGCCATCAAAAACAATTGGTGGAAGCCGCGTCCAGTCTATTTTTGACCGCAACCTAGAGCTGCCGACAACAATGACTTGGGTCTTTATGGGATTGACCTTCAGACCATGGGCCACACTCCACTCAGATATACGAGCTAGATCTTTGTTGACCATGTTAACTGCCTCGGATAGTTCATGTGGCGGAGCTTGCGAATATATTTGGAGATCGTCAGCGTAGAGGTGGTAGGATGAGAGAAGTTCATTGGAAATTGAGTTTATAAATATAGCGAAAAGAAGAGGAGAAAGAACGCCCCCCTGCGGTACGCCAGCAGAGGTATTGCACCACGACGAAGACGAACCTTCAATGCAAATACGTTGCCGACGGCCACACAGGTAACTACGAAACCAATCAATTGCCGTTGGAGATATGTTAAGAGAGCTTAATATGCCAAGTAAGATATCACAATCGACGGTATTAAAAGCATTGCTAAAGTCTAACAAGGCAAGGACCGTCAGATTTCCGTTTTCCATACCAAGTCTAATGTCATCAGTAATACTAACGAGAGCTGTAGTAGTGCTATGTCCTGAACGAAACCCGGATTGGAAAGGATTAAGGAGACGGTTTTTGCAAAGGAAAGTACTAAGTTGGCTATGGATAAGACGTTCTAGGACTTTGGATAGAAATGGTAGTATGGAGATAGGACGGAATTCAGAAGGGGAAACAGGATTACACTTTTTCGGAAGAGGGGTAATTTGTGCTTCTTTCCAAGAAGAGGGAAAAATACCGCAGGATAGGGAATAATTAAGGATATGGGTGATGACAGGAAGAATTTCGTCAAGAACAGGGAGTATCATCTTGCGACTGATACTGTCAGTACCAATAGCATTAGACGTGATAGATTCTATACTCTTCTTAACATCACAATCCGAAAATTGATTAAAGACAAAAGGTGAGTATTCGGGAGCAGGAAGAGATGAAAGATCATTTAACGTTTTTGCTTTGATAGTACTATTGAAATTAGAAGAAGTGGAAAAGTGTTGATTAAGTAATTCAAGATCTATATCCTTAGGAATAGAATCTTGGCGCGACTTCCCGACTCCCATAGACCTGAGAAATTTCCAGACTTTAGCTGGGTCACCGTTTTCAACGGACTTATGAATGTGGCGGCGTTGAGCATCCCTACACACCAAATTGCTGCGATTGCGGATTGCAACATATTTTTCTAGATTTTTAACATTTGGTTTGTTTCTGTACCTAGATTTCGCCGCTGCTTTCCTCTTCAACATATCCTTTAAGTCGTCTGTTAGCCAAGGAGCCGGCAGGTGCTTCATCTTCACAGGTCGAACAGGTGCATGGACATCGTACAGTTGGAGAAGTTTTGAATTGAGCAAATTGACTTTTACGTCAATTGACTCAGCGGCAATAAGATCCGACCAGTCAATACTGCTCGCATCCTCACGGAGACTCTCATGGTTCATACTACCAAAACTTCGCTGGAGGAGGATCTTAGGTTTCGCCTTAGGTGGGCGGATTTTATAGGAAAGGAAGATAAGGTCATGATAAGAGAACGCGTCAGCAGTACATTGTCCATGCTTAGCGACATGTTGAGTAGAAGAAACAAGTATGATATCAAGTAACGAAGGAGAACAGTTAGGAAAATGGTGAGTGGCAGTTAGGGGAAGAAGAGACAAATTACAGGAGTGTGAGATAGATTGGAGTGAAGAAGACCGCGTATCGCGTTTGAGAAGGCAAGTGTTAAAATCCCCCATTATAATAGTGTGACTGTAAGAAGGAATAAGGTTCACCAGGAGACTTTCAAAAGAAGAAAAATAGTCTATACGTAAAGAGGGACAGTAGTAGACACCAAGGAGAATCTTTGAATGGTGAAGGTTAACCTCTAAGAAGAGATGCTCGCCAGCATTCGGCGGTGGTGGCTGTGATGACATATTAATAACTTTGAAAGGAATGTTAGCTCGGAGATATATGGCAACACCGCCACCACCGCAGCCTGTGCGATCATTTCTAATCAGTTGGTATCCGGGCAAAGAATAGGAAGTGGATGGGAGACATGGCTTCAGCCATGATTCAGAGACAAGGATTGCATGGATGTTCTTACAGTCAAGGTTTGCCAGCATGTCATGGTGATGGGCCGGAATACTTTGAGCATTAATATGGACTACATTAAGATTCTTTGGAACATCGGAGAACTTAGACTCAAGCGTGTCAGCCAGCGACGGGATACTAGTAAAGCTGTCACTGTCACTGCAAGCTGTTAAAAAACTATCACTATCTGACATTGTGTAACAAATAAATAAATAAATAAAAACAAATTTGTATATTAAGCTATAAAAAAAAAAAAAAAAAAATAGGTTGATATAATCCACCCGCCAGTTGTGTGTTAACAACAATATAAGAAATAAGAAAACAAATAAAAATAAAATGTGCATCGCTCAGATGATCAAAATAAATCGGCACATACGAACAAATAACAATTTAAAAAAAAACATGTTTACCTACAGATAATTTAGAAAAGTAGACAAAACGAACGAAGAATAAACGAACAATGCAGCCTGTATAATCTGTGGCACCATAGACAGAACATGCCCAAAGTACCGACTTTCTTCGAACGAGAAATGGAACGCAACTAATCAACTACCTATTGACTTTGCTTGACACTTCATGTCATGTAACTGTCAAGTGACAAAAAAGAGTGATGCATTAAATATAAAAACAAAATCATCAAAATAAACTAAAATATGTCAAAATTAATTAAAATTAGAAGGGTAGGAATAAAAATAAATCAAAGAGTGTAATATAACGACAGAAGAACAAAGATTATCGAAATAAAATACCCGAACAGTGCAGATCGTGAAGATGTATCACTTTTTGGAAGTGGTAACCGCAGCACGCCTCTTCTTCAAAGCGACAACCGATGGCTTATTGGCAATTACTGTCTCCATTTTATCGGCGTCCAGCTTAGGCTCGCCGATAGAACTGAGCTCGGCATGGGTGACGACACGATGCTTGCTCCCATCAGGCCCCAAGATATGAATTTGGCCTTGTTTTGTCCAGCAGTTGGTGACGCCAAACTTTTCGCGTGCAGCCATAAATATCTGATGCCGCGACCTTGTCAGGAATTCGGATAAGGTCACACCGGAACCCTTTAATTTGGTTTTCGCATGCCAAATCTTGTCCCGGATGTCCACATCTAGCAGCTTCACTAGAATGGGCCTAGGCCTGCCAGTGCCGGCAGGATTGCCCATTCTATGGCACCTTCGTATATCAGCCGTAGAAAACGCCTCCAGCTTCAATTTATCACGCACCATCTCAGCAACCACAAGCGATGTCTCTTCTTTGCTCACCTCGCTGACACCATGGATAAGCAGCATCTTCCTTCGACCCCTCATTTCAAGAGCATCAACGTCACTAGCGAGCGCCTCCATCTGACGCTGAAGACAGCTGAGTGCTTGGAGTATGAAAGTTTTGAATACTGCGTACTCTGCTGCAACATCAACCGGGCTGCGGACTGCAGTGTTGGGGGACTTCGACAGTTCCGTCTCAAATTTAGTCATTCTTTCGTGAAATTGAGTCATCAACTCAGACATTGACCCCTTCAGTGAATCCATAGTTTTAGTTGTAGTGAAATTATCAGTTTAGAGAAGGAAAAGTTAAGGAAAAACACAAAACTGGCTGGTAGCTATACTTAAAGATTATTAATCATATAAAAATTGTGTATTTTTACTGTTTATATTAATAAAAATAATAAAATTTTTAGAGAGCTATTTTTTCTGTGTGTACTATTAAACTACCCGCGCCAAAAAAAAAGTATGTAATGGTAGTATTATCAGTTCTGAATTCAATCTTCTGCTAGTTTTTTTACGAATAACCCAGTATATTCGAATAGGGTTATTCGTAAAACACTGGCAACTTCTCAGGAATTGGTACTAAAATCATAAACAACAACTTTTGTTGTCTGACTTTTAAAAATTTATCATATTTTAATTCATCAGACTTTAATACAAAAATAAAAATATTTCGATTGATCGTTCTAAATGTTACGAAATCTATGCGAAGCAAGCGATAGTACAATAGCGGAAGAGAATGGGAATCGGATGTCGGGGGTGCTTGATGCGCTTGCGTCGCATCATACCGACGTAGGTAGGTAAGAGTTGAAATGTGTTAGATAGAACAACGAAATCTTGAAGGTTTATTTTTGGTAAATGAAGTATTGTAAAAAAAGTCATAGAATAAAAGTTTTTGTTTATGATGCTAGTTGGATTTTCCTGCAAGGTTATTAGTGTTTTACAAATAACCCTGTATACTATAAACCTATCCTGAACATAGAACCTGAGCTAAAAGTTGCCGTACAAAAAAAAAAACAAAGTCAAATATATTTGATCAATCAGCAGACACAAAGGAAAACGGCGGTACTTAACATTAAATGATTTTCCTTTGAACACCTTCAACAGTGTACGTAACACAAATAAAAAATAATGAGGTCGTCATTGAACGCAAATTAAAAAGCGAACCATTATTGAGATGTACTTCAAAACAAATCAAGTGAGTAAATAAATTCATCAAAGCTGCTTCTGTAACCATGTTAAAAGCGACTTCGCTTGAAAAGCTAATTCGATGGAATAGATATATCGAATTTCGCTGAACTGGTGCATTCGAGTGAGTGACAGTAATTGCTCGCTGCATCCCGGCGCCATTACGTTGCTTCGACAGATTTTTAATGGCACGAACACTGGAACAAGATTTACGAGATATTAACGAAGTCACTTTTTTGTTTTCAGTTCTTTTTTCGATAGTAAAACGTTTATAACAATTTTACCTGGTTGTCTAAAATTATGATTACTGTGAAACTTTATGCTAATAAATTATTAGCTATAAGCAAGTTTCGTCTTGAGGAGTACTGCTGTCGTCGTGGGATGGATCTGACAGAAATTAGCTTGGTCCACTTGAGTCAATTGACAAACGAGCCAAGAGAATAAATTGATAATGATGCACTCGTCGAATCAAAACTTCAAAGCCTTGAGCACCGTCGCCGAGTTGCTAGCCAGGTTTTCTACCGGTTGCATTATGGGGAGTGCGCATTGAAGTTCCATAACTTAACTCTGCCAAGCCCTTTTCATCGTTGTATCGGACCATTAGATGTATGGCGATGGACATCGGTACAAGGTGGATATCCCACCCATACACATAAAATGTTTTGGAAACATAATTCATAGAGCGTACAGACATTCTCTGGCAGAATGTGTGTTTTCTAATAGGTAATAATAGGTAATAGCCTGGGAATCTTAAAGTCAAGAGTGAATAGGATACTTCGGGGTAAGTATGCTCTACCAGTGAAGCGGAAGCCTATCAGTAATAAAAAAAGCTCCATGTTCGTTTTCATCAGATCTATATTTTATTACAAAATTTTCACTATTTTATAATAGGTATGTGTGGTGGATAGTGTCTATCTGGGTACATGAGAATTGCGTTCATGTTCTAAATTTGATAGTAATAATTTGTTTGCCAGTTGTTATCTTATGGGAAAATCACTACCGCAAAAAGATTGAATGGTATTTTCTCTGTCTTTTCTTCCTTCGTGAAAATTTGTTCTATTTAATTTATAAAATTTTAAAGTCACTTAAGCCAGTGATATTGCTTGGCGAGCAATGGGTAGCTCGTTGTCCGACCGTCCGGTAACTGTCTGGACCGAGCTCAAGTCGTCAACGGCGTGCCTATTTCCGCGCACCTCAAGGAGATGTCAGCAACAGCAGGGGCCCAGCCGAGTCGAAGCCTACTGAGGCCAGGAATTTCCAAAAGTAAAGTTCGGCCCTGGTATGAAAGACAAGAAGGAACGGGGTGGGTTTTTTAGGCAGTAAGAGTCTAACACTATCTCCCACGCCGCCCAAGGGCGGGGGATGTGATTTGGATGATTTTTACCCACCAAAAAAAAGCCAGTGACATTGCTTGATCAATTCTTACTCCAAAAGCGCACGGTTCTTTAATTTAATCCCGACATTCTCATTTAAACTTAAACGTTAGTTGAAATCTACTCAGTACTTCGACATCTGAAGTTCAAGGGTTACGACAGACACTATCTGTATCCCCAATCCTCCATTAGATCTTGCATTAATTTGAAACAATTTTGGCGACGAAACAAATTGACGACCATTTATCAGAACTAACCACGATTATTTGGCTGTCAAGACGAATAGGAATGAGTTATGACTATCGAAATTATGTTATGGTCGATGAAAACTATTGGGAATGGAACATTTGTCACACGAAACGAATATTACATTGCTTTTTTTTTGGAACGTTTTTATATTCGATTCTAGAGCTGACACTTTTGAATTTCAATGAATGATGCTCGAGATGAATTTTTAGCTTTCTGTCTAAATAGATTTCGTCTAGACTGTACATCGTTGGAATTATTTTTTCTGTATTGCGATTTGAAAAATCTATCGGGTAGTTACCCACATCAGACAAAATTATCCTTCTAGTTGGAGGATCCTACCTTTTTAATGGACCCTGTTCCTTCGACAATGAACGTCAGCGGAGCCTTTGTGTAGCTACATTGTGACATCATCATCACTTCTTCAGGCTTTTAAGCAGCAAGTCACACAGCAAGCACCGCACCGCTTTAAAGTGCACTACCAAAATGCTTAGCTAGTTATACCTGATCATCACTCTCAGCCTCATCGGCTTCAGCTAAGCGCACTGCACTTTCAGCCAGTCACATAAATAGCCTTGAAGAATCTCTCCTGGTTGATGCCAGCAGTCAAGCCACTACGTAGCATGCTCCGACCCACTGAAGTTAGCAGCAATACTCAGAATCTGCACTATCACCCCGATTCACTGGGGCATCATCCTGACTCACTGTGACATCATCCAAATTTTTAGATTTTTTGTTTAATGTTTTATGCTGACATCTATTATTTAAAATAATACTCCTTACATAAAAAGGAAGCAAGCACAAATGTTGTTCCACTTTTACGGAAGTTTCAGTAGTTCCAGATTAAAGTTTTTGCAGCGTTGATTCAAAGCTTCTTTGTAGTCGAGTCTAATAAATAACTCAGCAAAGAAATCTAAGAGTTTAGATGTCAGTTTAAGCTGTGAGCCTTGCGAGTATTGTAGTTGAGCGCGAAAAGCGCACTGTACAGGTAAATAGCAGAAGTAGAGATGAGAAAACTACAGTTAGAAGTATATTATACCGACTCACATGTGGTCCACGCCTGATTTGTATGTTAGCGGTACATTGCGTAGCGTAAAGTGGCGTGGATCTAATGTAACTGTTCAAGCCATGTAAAATGTATTGAGACCAGTGCACTAAAATTGGTGTACGTAGTCCACATGTGGCCAATGTAGTTCTACTATTTGCTTTAAGTGTTCAATGGCACAGGTACTACGTTTATGGTAGAGGACTGGACTATGATAGCTCGTTTATTGAGATTTGACGTGTTTGAAATGAGGTGAAAGATGACATAGAATTTTGTCGGTAGCGTGAATTAAGCGACGCGTTGATGGTCAAACGGGTCAACTTTGGGCTATCATAATTAGGTATACACGGTCACAGTTGGTTTTGAGCTTTGGGGTCGTGTCATAGTATCAAATATTATCGTCCTCTGACACTTACTAAGGGTCAACACAACAGAACCTTTACACAATCATTGAGATGGTTAAATAATTGATTTTGGATCGATAATAACATAATTGATGATATAGTCTGTCTAAAAAGTTAACCGACTCGGGAATTTCGTATAATATTTATTCATTTAAAAAATACTTATATTTTAAAAATTTTATAAGGTTCTTCTATTAGTAAATAATGATCAATATCTCTTAATTAACCTTGATTATTGAACCAGTGTTGACTTCATCAGATTTCATTAAATCCTAATAATTACCCAAGTCGTTTGACTTTTTAGACAGACTCTAACCAGTTCAGTTTCCATCACAGATGAGACAAAAGGAAATGTAGTCTTAGTCTTATGTAGTTAAATTTCTTGTCCTCGAATGACTAATCGTTAGAAAGTCAAAAATCTCCAAGATAAAAATATTACGACTCTAAGTTAAAATTAACCTACCGCCACCTACCGGCCCCGTCGCCAACTAAACAAAAGAAGTCTCGAGCCAAATCTTTTAGCTCCAGATATATATCTGTATCAGCTGTTTACGATCTGCTGCAAGGGCTGATGTATAGTCAACAAAATAATTTATGTAGGAAAACAACAATAGTAAAGTTAGAAAAAAGTGCAAAGTTGCTTTTTAGCCACGTGCTCAATTTTGATGACCGAGCAAGCGAAGAATTCTAAAATAGAGAATAAAAAATTAGAAGAAGAAAAAAATTGAAAACTGAGCGTTAGCGAGAGAACAAAAAGACTAAATGCAAAAAAAAGTACAATAAAGTACACCAAGCAGGTTCCGAGTCTGAGTTTTTGACAAATTAAAAAAAGTTATATGATAAATTTGGCATCATGGAGGTAAAGTAAACAGGTTTAATGATATTTTGAATTCACAAACTTAGTGCACATGATGTTCTAAATTCAATTTACTTTATCCTCTAGCGGATAAAAACGACTTGTACACTCAGATATCGAAGAACAAAAATACTGTTTCTGAGATGGGGGGATGAAAAATATATTAAAGCGTTACTTTTCATCATGTGCCTGAATTTACCAGGGCGTAAGTATAGGTTCAGGATATTATCATTGCTTTAACCGAAAGCGTCGCTATCGGATCCAAAACTTTATTTACGGGACATGATGCAATTTTAGGACTAGGTTACAAATTATAAATATTTAGTAGAGAAAATATGCACCAGATCCGCGCAAAACGGCCAAACGTCCAACATGCCGTAGCTATACGTATAGTGCGACGAGTTCATAATTATGATTGTCAGCGTATACTGGTGACGGTGTCGACAAAAAGACGTCGGAACAGTATTGCGTGCTAATAGATTTGAATAAATTGATGGTTAATTATTTCTTATTATCCTATTAGTTTGGTGTTTATTTTGACATTGTAATTTTTATTTGTTGTTTTAATCTATCCAACTGTAGCGCTTTCTATTAAATACTGCAAAATAAACAATGAAATGATTAAATATTAACATTTGTACGCCTAATTTGAAAGCTAAGCATAGAGAACCAACAAAAATGTAACATCTCACACTCATGTGTATCTGTAACCTATATTTACAAATAAATAAATCTGAATCTGAATCTGAATCTGAATCTTAATAAATTTTTGGATAAAGACATAAATGGAAAAAAAAATTAAGAAGAAATATAGTTACATTCTGTACTCTTCGTTAAGCCTCAAGATCTATCAATACAGAAAAATTACAGAAATCAGAAACGTTTATTTCAAATACACCAATTACAGGCACTTTTTAATTGTCAAAATGTCGGTCAGTCAAAAAAAAAAGTGAAGCTAAATGTGTAATAGGAAATCCCATTCCAAACCAAAGAGCAAACTTATGACTCCACCAGCATCACTAGGCTAGCATAAAATATTTGTTGGTACTATGAACATTTGGCTCTGCCGATTGATGGTAATAAGATCACACGCTGTAAAAAAAAGGTATAGCCAACCAGGGGAAAATGTCAATGAAATAAAGATATTCGTTGAACCAAGTGTGACTATAAATATACATATGAGCCAACATTTAATTTCTTTTTTGATTTACCTATATTAAAAAATAATAACACAGAATGTCAAAGATATAAATCGTAGCATATTCTTTACTTATTATACGGCGCACGTAATAGAAGTCAGCTAAGGAAAACAGCGAACGTAAGCGATGTAGAACAAAGAATTGGTGTCTACTGCGCTTGACTGTTCTCTCGGGTAGATAATCCAACAGCAACAACCACTTTTTTAATCGAATGATACTCGCTGCGAACTAAAACCGCTGAAATTTAATTCATGTTCTTCCTTTATAAAATGATTGACAGTATCAAAAAATAGATAAACGATATACACAAACGTGAAAATTGCTGTAAATATTTTGTGCCTAAAACATTTTTTTGAAATTTGTTAATCAAAGTTATTTTCTGGTTTTTGGCAGTTTTATAATTATTACTCTATATTTTTTTTTTTAAATACAGGTGTTTAGCTATTTCATAAGTTGCAATCAAAATAAAGTATCGGGCATGGTCCTTCGAGCCGGATGCCGACTAATATCAGAATATTTTCATAAAACTTAAAAAAAGACATGTAATTGTGAATGAACTGTGATTTTATAAAACTTAGTCTCTATTGACTATCTGTCTCGTGTCTCGGGTCACGTGCAATGTCACTATGTCGATACAGCTTATGTATTCAAACATTACCAGCTCTGCTCGAGATTGGTGGATCATTTTTTATTAAAAATTTTATTGGAACAGTTTTTTCGATATATTGATATTTAATCTTTTTAATATTATTACTACTTTCAGAGTAATATAAAAAGAGGATAGATTTGTATTTTTTTTTTTTGTTTTTATTAATGAATAAACATTAAAAAATAAAGACTAGTTTTAAAATATCTCATAAAAGCGTAATGCTACATTACCACTGATTAAAATAGACAGAATTATATTTTCTATTTTTGGGGCAAAACCTCTGACAGACGCTAGTTATTAATTAAACTGTTTTGCAATTTATTCAAAAACTAGTTTCTGACAGCGGCTTTGTCTACACGTAAGACATTCTTAATGAATGTACATCTGAAACAAATTAAAAAAAACAATTTTACCAAGTGAAAATTAGGCATAAAAAAGAAATAAACCTACAGACAAGCAGATATAGTAAGAAGTAAAACACAAAAATTTATATTTTATAATACTAGTAAAGATTTTTGGAACATACATTTTTTTCTATCTAATAGGTAAATAAAACGTAAGAAAAAGCACTAAAAACAGAAATAAAAATCTACCTAAAAACACTTCAATCTTCACTTCAACTTAGAACTTAAGCTAGAACAATCTTCTCTTAGCTTCCAACTAATTAAGTATACACCTCATTCGGAAGCCAGCCTCTTGATCGTGTGGATGCACATTGCAAATATTCCTGCAACCAGACTTGAGTGGTTTACTCTGCAATTCTAATGCGGCTTAAAGAATACTGCTTTATTTACATGACTGGTTTATCTTACTGAATGGGCAAAATTCCAAACTTTCGCGGTTTTAGAAGAGAAACTTAATGAACAAGGTTTTTTACAATGTAGTCTTTATTTGTAAATAAAACATTTCTTTTGTCAAAAAATATGCGGTTTTGAGTATACATGTAGATGGATAGAGAGGGAGATGTAGCCCAAAGAAAAGATGGATGGATTATGTGAAGGGTGATATGAAAGAAAAGGGATAGCATGACGGGTTGACGGAACGAAAAAGAAAAAACGTTTTGCGATGACCTTAAATAAAAAGGACAAGGCCGGGAAGATAATAATTATGCGCTCAGACTTATGGGCTTCCTTACACGACAACCGGGATTTAAGGATCATGAGAAGAATGTTATTAGCATTTGAGCTGAACACCCTCTAAAGCTGGACTACATCGACCGGTCTTGTGCAGTCGGCAGATTCCTGCGGCCTTCACCATCGGTACACTACACTTATGGAAAACAGGTCAGCAAATAGAACCTATAAGGAAAACGACTACTGCAAGCATAATTTAGCCTATGAGCTTGCGTATGAATTACCATTGCTTGCTGTTTGACCGTTTGGTAACCATCTAGACCGCGTCCAAATCGATGACAGTGCATAGTGTGTATTTTTCTTGCTTTTCTTTTTTTCTTTGGTTTTGTTTTCTTTTCTTTTGTTTCCTTTTCTTTTCTTTTCGTTTTGTTTCTTTTTTTTTTCTTTTTTTTCCACGTGCGCCTTAAAGAGATGTCAGCAGCACCGATCGGGTCCAGCAGGGCTGAAGTCTACTGGGACCATGTATTGCCTCCGAAAGGGAAACCCGGAGTCCTGGAGGGCAAGGCAAAGAAGTAATATAGGAAAAGGTTTGAGTTAGTAAAAACCTGACATGAAGAGCGGGAGATTTCATTGGATTTTTAAATTTCCACTTAAAAAAAAAGAATAACTTAACCTCATAGATTAATTGATTCACAAGTGTTCCCCCAAAATGTACAGCTGAAAGCATAAATATACGGCACAAAAGTTCGTAAAACCGATAAATTACGTTTAATTGTGCGCCATTTTATGTGTCTTGTTTTAAGCGGTGTTCAATTCGTTCTGATTTATGGATTCGCAGTGTACGAGTAGAAGAAAAGCGATATTGGTTAATAAATTGTCTTATGAATGTCCTTTATTGAGTAGGTCTTTAAAGCGTTATTTTAAATCTTATTCTTAGTGAATTGTATATGCCTACACTAGCCGCTACCAGTGGCTACGCCTGCGTGTTAGAAAATTATTCCAAGGGAAAATACTGTTGGTAAAAGGAACCTATGTTCTATTCTAAGACATGGTCTATCTCAGTATCAGGTACTAAGTTTCATCAAAATATTTTCAGTGGTTTTTATCGAAAGAGAATAAAAAAAATATAAACTTTCACGTTGATAATGTTATAAGTAAGATAATATCACATTAGTTGCTAAAAGTTTGTACCATTCAGTAATTATAAAAGAAACAACAGCTTTTAAGACTACTTTATTTTGTTCAGTAGAATCATAAAAAACAGTCAAATAATTCGGTTTGAAATTAATAATGGCACCATGGCATCTGGCATGTTTTTTCTTCAGCATCCTTGGTTGACTGGTAGAGAATGCCTAAGGCATCAGGTCTGCCTTTGTACTGTTGTGTTGCATGAAGTTTCAATAAATAGTAATATTAATAATTACGAAATAAACTACTAAAATAATTAATAAATATTGTCAAACACTACTTCGGCAGTTATGTCTTCAAAATCTTGTTTTGAAATTAATTTAGGCACTCGTTGACTATTTACTTGATTAACGAAGAAGGACGGGCGCAGACGAAAAACCATTAATCAGTCTCGCCTTTTTGTAGATGCCGACTAAGCATTCTCTTTTGTAGTTCCCCTTATCTTCAATTACGTTATAATATTTTGTCAGATATTATGTCATTAAGGATAAGTTTTGGTACCTACGACTTTCTCTTGGGATTTGAGAGGTCAATTACTGTTTATCGACAGGAAGAAGATTATAATTATGTCTTGTCAATCTCACACATTTTTTCTATGATAGACATAATACTAAAGAATGTCCTTTCTTATGGTCCTTAGATATTTTTTTTTTTTTGTAGAACATATTTAGATATTATCTCATGTCTTCGTTTAACCACCTTATTATAAACAAGAGTGTTGTTGAAACCTCTACGGTTCGGACCGTTTTGCCTCGTCGTTTTTACCGTGTACATCGAGGAGGTACTGGGACGATTTACCTGCTGCGGTCTTCCCGTCCTATTATAATTTAGGTGTCTTCAAGGCTTCTTGGCGGTAAGTCCCCTCTTTGAGGCGTGGCTGGAAAGACCTCACGGCGTCCTTACCTTCCGCATGACTCAGGTACTCACCGGACATGGTTCGTTCGGGAGTTTCCTGCACCGGATTCATGCGGAAGTGACGCCCGGGTGTCGCCACTGTGCGGAACGCCCGGAGGACACGGTGGAGCACACAGTCGAGGTGTGCCCTGCTTGGGCGGAGCATCGCCGTGCCCTCGTGGGGGCGATCGGCGGCGGAGACCTCTCGCGTCGGGCCTTGGTTGAGGCCATGATCCGGAGTGAGGAGGAGTGGCAGGCGGTCGCCGACTTCTGCGAAGCAGTAATGCTCGCAAAGGAGGAGGCCGAACGCATCAGGCAACGGCGTTATCGCCGCCGCCGCCGCCGCCGCCGCCGCCGCCGGGATTCTGATCCCGACTTCCGGCCACCGTAGGCGCTTGCTTGCGGACAGTGAGCAATGGGTAGCTCGCTGTCCGGCCGTCCGGTAACTGTCCGGACCAAGCCCAAGTCGTCGACGGCGCGCACTGTTCCCGCGCGCCTCAAGGAGTTGTCAGCAACAGCAGGGACCCAGCCGGGTCGAAGCCTACTGGGGCCAGGGTTATCCGTAAGGGCGCTCGAGCCCCGGTATGAAGGCTAGAAGGAACGGGGTGGGTCTGTGGGTCTTTTAGTCAGTAAGAGTCTGACACTATCTCCCGCTCCGCCCAAGGGCGGGGGATGTCAATGCATGATTTTTTCCCACCATAAAAAAAAAAAAAAAAAAATAATAAAAAAAAAAAAAAAAAAAAAAAAAAAAAAAAAAAAAAAAAAAAAAAAAAAAAAAAAGGTGTCTTCAAGGCTACAGTGAATAGGCTCTTAATAAACTAGTGCGCCTCATCATCAACGATTGCATCACTACTTACCATATGGTGGGATTGCAGTTAAGCACTAGTTTATATCAAAAAAAAAAGTGCAAGGGAAAATTTTTCTACACGAGAAAATTTAAAAATTTACATTAAAAGAAATTAAGTGGTTGGTTTAAAAGTCAATAAAAGAATTGTACCCGACAGCCTGAGGCAGTTTATCGACAGTTTTTTCTTTATTCGTACAAATGTTTAAAAACTTGATGGCCTCAGAAAGGAATAGTTAGCTAAGTCTTTGTCTAGAGTAAAGGTTTTCTTTGAGTGAAGGAAGATGGTGATGAGGAGGACATGAGTTGGCATCACTATCTATCATCCGCTCTGGGTTAAAATGTTAATTTCAACATCCATAATAAAACTTGATATTGACAATAAGTAAACAAAAAATTATATGGGATATTAAATTTTAATTAAGGACTAAAACTAATCAATTACTTTATCAGGGTTGAATTTTTTAGTTATAAATCATGGTTATAATCAGACTTATAATGTTCACACTACTAGGACTCGGACCTCTTCTCTAGCAGATGGAAATGGGTCGTAATCCACTACTTATGGCGCTATGGCACTTATTAAATATTTGAATCTTTAGTCATCAATTATTTGCCCATTAAACTTAATTTTTGTCAAAAATGATAAATTACACGTTACTCTTTGAGTTAGCAATTTAAGCGTACAATAATATGACAGCAAATATTAAATAACGAATGCAATAAATCACCATTTAACACTCACGTAAGTATGTCAATCAACACTCCACAATAATCTCTGTGGTGAACGCTTAGGAATCTATATTGAGGTATCATTACGACACAGAACCGTGTGCCAGGTGCATGTATGTATATTTGATGACCAATTTAATATGGCCACTCCAAAGGTAGCAACATTATCGCTTTTGCTTGACCACATTGTACTGAATTGAGATCAGGTGATACTTGTTTTCGCTCCGCCTCACAAGTACTGAATATTACAAGATTAGTAGACTCATTGATTGATAGCAAAGGGAGTTAATGATAGCGTGACAGATGACAGGATAGAATGGAAGAAAAAAACGTGTTAACCGACCTTAAATAAAAGGGACAAGGGCACATATGAAATGACGAGTAGAGTCATTGATTATTAGTATGTTTTTCGAAGTTCAAATTCAAAATATTTATTAAACATGGTCTTCCATGGAGACTTATAAAACTTCAAAAGTCGTCGTACTTTCGATGCAAACTAACATGTAAATAATGGTCAAATTATATTTTTAATAGTTTGAATTGTCAGATATCGTGTAGTTCAACATAAACTTCTATGAAGCTCAACGATTTGACGAACAATATCAAAGTAAAGATATGTCAGACCGCATAATGTACTGAAACTGCCGGACCACCATCAATAAATGTACCCGTAATATAAAAACCTTCTTATTCGTCATATTTACAACTAGCTGTGCCCGCAACTTTGTTCACGTGGACTACAGGATTTTGAATTTATTTTTTCTAAAATAAAAGTAGCCTATGTTACTCTTTATTACATCAGCTACCTGCCAAAAAAAGTCCCGTCAAAATCGGTCCAGCCATTTCAGAGATTAGCCCGGACAAACAGACAGACAAAAATTATAAAAAATGTTATTTTGGTGTATGTACCGTAATATGGGATAAGGGCAGGAAGAAGAAGAAGAGGAGTACCGTATATATATTCATATGCATGTAGTAAAAAGCAGATATTTCAATATTACAAACAGACACTCCAATTTTATTTATATGTATAGATATGTTATTTGACAGTCATTCCGATTTAGTGTTAGATTTGGATCTTTTGAGGAAAGGACTAAACATTTGAATGAAGACATTTTTTTTTAAATAATTAATCACTGTGCTTCTTTGCTGTTATTAGTCGTTTCCCATGACGTCTAAGATAGGCGCTAGATAACCGGGGTCATTGACACTCCTACATTTATTGGCATTCTTTATTTCAAAAACGGAAATCAAGACATAAAGATGTCTTTAATCGACATGTATCGTGATCCTTTACGTGATCTAGTAATGAGAAGCAGTTCATTGTTTGTTTTTCGGGTACCTATGCTGAGATATTAGGAAAAGGTCAATGTACTTTATTTCACGGTTATCTGGCGCCTTCTTTAGTAATCGTAAAGAAATTTCATAGTTAAGCGTTTAAAAGTTTCCTTTTTACAATATTTATTATGTTTGAAAGGAAAGTGTAGACAAGTCAGCAAAGGATCAAGTAAATACTAATCTAACAACAACAATTTACGTAACAGGCGGGCTGTGCTGGGGCGTCTGCTGCAGGTGTAGAAAACCTCAAACGGCGTAAATATAATAACCTCATTGGAAGTTATGTGTTTGAGCCGTTTGGGGTTGAAACACTAGGGCCATGGGGTCCGAGCGCTCATCGAGTTGTTCAGGATATCAGCAAACAGTTGATCGACTCTTCGCGTGACCAGAGGGCTGGACTCTTCTTCAGTCAACAAATCAGCATTGCCATCCAGCGTGGCAATGCTGCCAGCGTTCTGGGCACTTTTCCCATTGACATCGATGTGGTGATGCCCTCTGAGTTTTCCCCGTTTTTCAGCCTTTTTTACTCGTTTGTACATATTATTATTTTAAGTTTGTATATATACCTAGTGATTATTTACGTAACATGAAAATCGTTTCCCTTTTAATTAATCTTGCTGAAATAATACCAGTCTACCTAGTACCTAAGACGCCTGTACATTAGTAGATAGAGTTACAATAATTATCATAATTAGTATCTCATTCAGGTGTATTCAGCCGTGTATAATTTTAATTGGATTCATCTTAATAGACACATGACAGTTAAGTAGGTACATCGTAGCATTAATATAATTATAATTACCATGATAGATATTCGTGTCATATTAGCTTAGCAGGCGTATAATTAGTTTTTTTGAGAATTGGCCGGACATGCGTCATATGCCATGATGCATCACTTTATTCCTGACGCAGTTTTTCAATAGACATGGTCAGTCTTTGAGGTTCTTGTTATCGATTCAAGCTGAAGAAACGGCTATTATGTGGATCACCCGGGGAACATAGTAAAACATGCCGTGGAAGTCTACCCCATCCGAGCTGATCACTGCCGTGTTCTCATGAAGGCGATCAGCCTCCACGAGGAATCAGAAATTCATCTACAATAATATATATATACATATATATATTTGTAAGAGGTAATCACTGAAAGATATTCTAATTGCTAAAAATTTTTCACTGATAAAAAGCTGCTTTATTCCTGAGTGACATAGGCTATATTTTATGTTCGCGAGCGAAGTTACGGGCAAAAGCTAGTCAAACATAAAATCAAAAATTGAGAGAGAGTAATCATTGCTTTAGAATCCAAAGGGCAATGTAAGTGGGCTTTAGTCAGCAAATATTTTCAAACGCCCTCTTACTCTCGAGCGAGAAAAGTCATTTCCGTGTGGCAATGCAGCCAGTCTTTTGGGTATATAACTATTCGACAGCGATGCAGAGGTATTTTTCGACGCCGTACTTTAAATACATAGGTACAATTTAACATTGCTTTAAAAAAATAAAATATAAATAAAGCATAGTTATTACCTGGTTTCCACATCAAACATGGCCCATAATAGAAACAATAATATCTGAATTCTTAAGAAATACAACACGTACAAAGCTTAATTAATTAGTTAATTAATGAAGAAAGAGTTATTATAAACTAGTTTTAGCTCACGACTTCGTTTACGTGAACGTCGGTTATTGCAGACGTGAAGTCGAAGTTATATAAAAAGTACCCTCTCCTGTGGAAAATCGGTCCAGTGAATTTAGCCGTGAAAGCGTAACAGACATACAGAATTATTTTGAACTTTATAATATAGTATAGATTCCTGGATTCCCTCACAGACGCCCTGATAAACCTGAGAGACCTAATCAGTTTTTGGAGGGAGGTGGGCTAGTTGGCATAGGCCAACCAAAGGTATTGGCCGCCATGGCCCACGTACAATGATCCGCATAGAACTAAGTACGGAAACCATAGTCAAACATAACATATAGTATGGATTAAAACGACTATCCAAACCTAATCTAAATACAGTTATTATACGACCACTCGGCGAACAAAAACTTAATCAAAATGCGAACAAAAAAATTCATCCAGTCACCGAAATCGTTTGACAATGCGAACCAAGCTGGCGCTAGACTAAAATCAAACCTCAAATCACACACACCCATTGTCCCCACGGTACAGAGGCGGGCACAAGTGAATTGTAAATTGTTCAGTGCACCCAACTGTATTTTCGCTCGCTAGCTCAAATCGCGCCGATTGAATAAGCAACTGATATCGAGAGATTTGGCATAGCTACGGTTCGAGCGCTTAGTGTAATGTCGCGTTCAGAAATGTTATTTACACTTCTTGTTGGCCTCAAGTGTAGATTACTGTCGGTGGCTTTCGGGTGACGGTTTCCGAATGATGTGTTTGACGGGTTTTGTTCTCGGTTTTCACTCGGGTTTTCAGTAGCTAGCTTGGTACTATGCATAGCGAAAAAGTGTTAAAGCGAAATTTTGACTTGTGTTCATGCCAAAGTAGTGTTTGACAAGTTCTTATCTTCACTTTTTCATTTCACAAACCGGACGTAATTTTAGATTCATCTAGGCTAATTAGTTATGGTGCACATATTAAAATCTAATATTCTTTGAAGTAAATGACTTCGAAATTCGACGAGAAATGAATATAAAAATAAAGTAATTAATAATTTCCATACCTAGCTACCACTGCGTTTAGCCTTTTGATTACGAAAAAGTAAGAAGCATGCACCCACACAGAAACACTCATACATACTCGTACACTTGACTTTATAATATTAGTACACACAACAATATTCAGTTTTTCTATAAATACTACATTCAAATGCCAAAACCATTGTTTATCAAACAATTCAAATAATTTTTCAGTCATTTGTTTGCAAAACAATTGACAATAATAGACCCTGTTTATTTCATGCCCCAAATCTTTTGTAAAAGATGTGCCAATAATTTCCTTTGAATGGCTGCCATCTTTTATTTTCACAAAAGCCGTTAAGTTCAAATTTACAACGCTATGATTTTGGGGCTAATTAGATGCACGCAAAAGCATTTGTCCAGAGAAAAGTCAGGAGCAGTCATGGGTTTTGGAGTAATGGGTGGGCTTCCACTATCTAAAGTCCGAAGAGGCGTGATCAGGAGGTCTGGACATTACTGGACCTATTGTCCAGTTTGAAATATCGTCGCTCGCGGTGACAGTGTGTTGGGAAAATTCCTGCTTTGTTAAAAGTGATTGATATCGGGTAATTTTGGAAGTTTGGGAAATATAATTGCGTAATTGAATTTGAGTTTCATTGTGATTTCTACTAATGGAAAAGCGTCTGGTTTTGTGTCATTAAATTTAATAACTTAACCGTAACTTTACATTTATGTTTCCAAAAAAAAAAAAGTTATTCTTAGCTAGATCAATTACAGAGCTTAAAATTCCATAACTAATTTGACAGCATGTCAATGATGTATATGAAACAAGTTGATCAGCCAACTAAGACATTAATTAAAATTAATTATGTTAAATTTTGCTGATAACCACAGATCAGTGAATTGACTAGATAGTTAAATAACCTTTTTCTTCTCATTTCTACGGGGCCATTATATTCTAGGTACAGTGGTTCTATCTCATTAAAAGTTTGCATCTTTTGATGTTCCATATTTATTATATTCTATTCAAGGCGAATTGGTTTTGGATGACAGCGTAGATTTATTTAAACTTGTTTTTAGGGTCCCGTACCTTTTTTTCATGGTGGGAAAAAATCATCCAATGCCAACACCCGCTCTTGGGCGGAGCGGGATTTAGTGTCAGACTCTTACTGACTAAAAGACCCACCCCGTTCCTTCTAGCCTTCATATCAGGGCTCGAGCTCCCTTTCGGATAACCCTGACCCCAGAGGGTTCCGTACCTCAAAAGGAAAAAACAGAACCTTTACAGGATCACTTTGTTGTCCGTCTGTTCGTCCGCTCGACTATCTGTCTGTCAAGACCCTTTATCTCGGGAACGCGTGAAGGTATCGAGTTGAAATTAAAACCATGTTCTCAGGTCTGTGTAAGTCAGTCACCACCAAGCACTGGGCCCGCGTAGTGGATTACGGCCCATTCTTTCTCCTAGAGAGGAGGCTTGAGTCCCAACAGTGGGAACATTTAAAAAAGGCTGGTGATGACTCAAGTATGCGGACTCTTGAAGCTGTTAAAAAATCAAACTTGTAAGTTAACGAAAAAAAATATACTTCGATTTATAGAATAGAATAAACTTTATTGTACACCAAAAAGTAACACAGCTTATGTAGCAAAAAACGTACATTTCGACACTCTCGAGGAAATCAACATTCATAGGGTACTTTCCGTTTACCCAGAATCCTGTTTGGCGTAAAGCAAGGTCTTATAGCACAGGTAAAGGAATAAATCTGAAAACTGTAAATTTGTTGTTACCTACACCACAAAAAAAAACTTTTTTGAAATTCGGAAAAATGTTCGAGACTCCATTCGGGAATTGTAGTTTGCAACCCTCAGTGCGAGAGTTAGACTTGCACCTGCCCAATTTTTTTGCATGTGCTAAAACTGGGACCACTTGATGTCATAGATATGATAGTGTTGAACTGGGCTGCGGCGGATCACGAAAGAGATGAAGGAACTTTACATATTATTTAAGGACTGGCAGCTGTGGTTGACAATATGCCCAGGGTAAAAGATACAAATAAATATAACAAACTGATAGCTACAACTTAGGGGTCTTTAAGTCAAGAGTGAATAGGTTACTTCAAGGCAAGCGTCCTTCATCGTCGATCACATCATCGTTTACCATCATGTGAGATGGTGGTCAAACGCGAGCCTATCAATCATCATCATCTTCCTGCCCTAGTCCCGTTTTATTTGGGGTCGACGCAACACGTTTTTTTCTTCCATTCCGTCCTGTCACTCGTCACGCTATCACTAACTCCCTTTTCTTTCATATTGCTTCTCACACAATCCATCCATCTTTTCTTTATCAATAATAATAAAAAAACACCGCGTGAAAATATGCTTCTCCATACAAACTTTGAACAGCCGTTTCCTTCTCTAAGAGAGTGAATTTTGAAAAATCCTCTCTTGATGCTCGCTTTTGTCATAATAGGAACCTTTGTGTAAAATTTCACGCTCCTATTCTCAGTAGTTTCGGCTTTACTTTGATATTTTATGTCAGTCAGTTTCTCCTTGGTATACACCGTTAAATTTTAATCGTTTTAATCCCGTGGAGGGTCGATCCGGTACATGAAACACTATCGATTTGTAAAGATAAATTTAAAAAATAAATGACCTTTTTTTCAAAGCCCGTATTAATTTACGCATATACGAAATTAATTTCTTTAAGAAAACGTCAGCTGAGCGAGTCCAATGACCCGTAAGTAGATGTCGGCGTTGCGTACAAACTACCTACAGGTCATTGGGCTCGCTCAGCTGACATTTTCTTAAAGAAATTAATTTCGTACATGCGTAAATTAATACGAGTTTTGAAAAAAAGGTAGGTACTTTATTTATTTATTTTATCTTTACAATTTGATAGTGTTTCATGTACCGGATCGACCCTATACATATACCAAAACGATTTCTTCTCTACTCTATACTTAATTTCGAAAACTAGCCTTTTTCGGTCACTCTACGTTCGCATTCCCCATCCTTACGTAAGCAATTACGCACTTGGGGATCGTTAAAACGAGGGTTGGAATCGAGATAATTAAAGTTACCCACAGTCGTGGACTATGTTCAAGGGTCAAACATTATGTTTAAATAATTAACTGGGTCTTCTCTAAATACTTACGTAAGTGGTTATGAAAAGTTTCATATCCGGACACTGCTGGTATAAAGGGTAATGTTGGAGGGATAATGCCGTCGTTAAGGTCACTTACAGTGATGTTTAGATACAAGTAAGGCTTATGGCCGTAGTACTTTAAAAACTATTACGGACGGTTAGATGTATTAAGCTAGGTTTAATGCTTGTAATCGTACGATATTGCAGATTGAGGAAATCTAGGTTTTGATTTGATTACATGTTTAAGTATAATGTTACTACTTTCAGGTAACTATTAAGGATCTTGATATGATGTCCAGATTGCGTCAAACGTTGAACTGGGCTATTTTTGTTTTATTTATTTGGGAGAATTTTATAGTAAATTAAACAGTTTAACAAAGGAGATAAATGCACAACCAATAACACTTTCTACACATTGATATATATGTACCACGCATTGAATATAAGTCGATGTTTCTACATATAAAAAAGAATGTGAAATTGAAATTTAGTTTAAATACGAAATCTTAATATATGCAATTACAGTAAAAAGTGAGATCAAAACCTTTAAAAGTAGACCTTCAAATTAGATTAATATTAAATCAATTTAAAATTAAATTTAAATCAAACCAACATTTAAATAAAATCAATTCAAAATTAAATTAAAAACTAATTAAACCATTATTGAAATAGCCTTAAAAATATGAACACTTCCACGGACTTTTAAAAAGAGATAGAATATAAACAACTGTTGTATCGCCTTATGCCGCCGCCTTAAGAATAATATCCTCGAAGGATTCATAAAATTATTACATTTTATCATCTGGACTTTTAATATTGCATGTTTTTTTTTTAACACTCGCAGCTGTTACTAAATTTTAATAGACTCTTGTAAGAATGATTTTGCTTATTATTTTTGTTTCAATATCCTGTTTGTTTTTCCTCATTGTTGATCGTAAATTCGTTCATTAACTTGAAGCTTGCATACTTCAATGGTTTTCTTTTCTTTGTTCCTTTTGATTAAGAGATTGACCAATCTGACTATTTCTCAGACATCTGCTGTCCTCATCATCATCTGCCTGCTTTTGTCCCATGTTATTTGGGGTCGGCGCAACACGTTTTTTTCGTCCTTTCTATCCTGTCACCCGTCATGCTATCACTGACTTCTTTTTCTTTCATATCAAAATCCAAACATCTATTGTTATGTGTTATAAATCAGTATAATTTGTAAAATGAGTTGAGTCCTTATAATTTTTTCCTGTGATTATGGAATGTAATATTGTGTCTGTAATATATCTTTAAAACGATCACATTTTACACGTGCAGCTAATTATTTTTAAACATAGTTGTTACGCTCATGCATGTTGCATCCCACTGCAGGGTCTCTCAATTTTGGGAGTTTAATATCTGAAACTAAAGGGTATTTGCTTGTTACTTTTTAATGATTCTATCGGTTTGAAGCTGGATTAGGTATCTTGTTTTAATCATTTTTAATTTTGCAAGAACATTTTTCCATATCTTTGGTATGCACTATACGTTATGTGATGGCACTATACATTATTATGTAAGGTATTTTCTCTCAGAAACTTTGCATTAATTTAGTCGGAATGAGGTAATTTACTAAGTTTTGGGGATGAGACAATGCATCGCATGGTTACATCTTGAGATTAATAAGCTATTAGCTGTTATCTCAGTAATTGTAGGTTAATTAGCTATAGCAATTTGAATTTAGAATACCTATACATAACTATACAGTGATGTATATGTGTTTGATTTTTTTTTTGCATGCTGACTATATTATTATTATTATTTTTCTACGTTTGTCTATCACGCTTCGTTTTGGTGTGGCCACGGCATTGAGCTGAGCGTTCGGCCGTTATGCGTGGACATGACGCATTTTTTTTTCGTGGAAAACGTCTATAATCGGCTATATATATTAAATTTGCGTCTTTTCCACCAAATAAAATGTTTCTCTTTCTTTCATATTAATAATGAAAAACAGTACAGTTTCTTTCTACTTTGATTTTTCAGAGTTTTAAATACTTCTTTTAATTTATAAGTTCTTATAACTGGAAACTATAAGTAAATACCTAAACAATTTGGACACTGTTTAGTTCAATCAACACTTCATAGTTCAGTTGAAAAAAAGAAACAAGTAGGTAATTATTGTAGAATACAAAATTCTCTACAAATTTTGTTTAAATATTGTTTTGATACGGTGAACCGTTTTCGAGATAGAGGGCGGAGACCGCGTGGTGTCAGCATCACTTCAGGTCAACCGGTGCCTCTGGTCGAAAACGCGCCATATATAGTTGATGAACTATCGATAAATTAATGATTATAAATATTTGTCAATGTTTATTAACTATTATATTATATTTTATCATTTTCTTCATGCATTAAATCTATATCTATTCAATAATACTGATAACCGTTTCCTAAAGTTAAAAAATAATTAAGGAAAAAACTTAAAACATAATATAATTAAATTCCCATTTACACTAATGACATTTTAAATAGAAAATAATTAAGTGCATCATATTTAAAATCTGTAAATTTAAAAAATAGATCCTGAAGCAGAAAGGCTAAGAATTGTAGAAGCTGCAGCAGCAATTATTATTATAATTAGTTATTATTTTTTAATAAAAAGATTAATTCATAATTTATATGTTTTTTTTTTCTTTTCTTACATGATGAAGAAGTTATTAATATTAATTAGGTTAAAATTCAAATATAATTCCTATATTTTCATTAACAATTCTGCAATTACATGGGCAGGTAAGTGTTGTTAAATAAGTGGATAGGTTAGGAAAAAAATGATAAAATGTAATATAATAGTTAATAAAAATTAACAAATATTTATAATCATTGATTTATCGATAGTTCATCAACTATATATGGTGCGTTTTCGACCAGAGGCACCGGTTGACCTGAAGTGATGCTGAGACCGCGCGCTCTCCGCCCTCTATCTCGAAAACGGTCCACTGTATAAAAAGATTTTTTTAAACAAAAGTAGAGAATTTTGTATTCTACAATATTGATAAAATTAATAAATACAAATAGCAAAAAACCCATAGGAAATGAGATATTTACAAAAAAAGCGCAAAAAAACGATTTTTGTGACCTTTGACCTTGAAATTTAATAGTTGTGTACACCCTACCATATTATGTAGGTTTTGATACAACTTTTAGGGTGTCAACATACAAGTATTTACAGACTTACAGCTGGGTATCTCGAATTCCGAGATTATTACCTAATTCAAGCTTAAATGACTGGACTATAAGGTAGAAACACCTCACCTAAAGTTATATTTGTCAATGTCACATCGGATTAGCTTCTCCTTGGTAAAGTTTCTGTCAGTTTTGTTGGGATATAATTTAAGAGTGATAGCGGAGAAACATAAATAAGTCGATTGATCTTCCCAACCATTTTCTAACTAGGTTAGGGTCGGCTCCGGTCTAATTGAATGTAGATGAATAGTATTTGTCTGATTTCCTAGCTTTTGAATATTTGTTTCAACTATCAGTTGACCAACTTTTTTTTTCTATTTTAGGTTACTTTGGGAAAATCATTATTTGTATGTAATTTATTTGTGGTCAGCTCTCAATTAGTCCACTTAAAACTAGTGATTATTTTAATTTAATTCTAATTTTAATTTATGGCTCATATCAATTTAATTTAATACAATTTTAATTTAATAATTTAAATGTCTATATTATTTTTTTTTTGATTATCTAATAATGTGTTTCCAGAATCTTATCGAATCTAATGTGATTTATATCCAATGTTAATTCAATTTATATAATAATTTATATATATATTGTCAAATTGTATGTGTTGTGGACGCCTTGTTACGCCGCGTGTATAAGATCTTGTGAATATGTCGTTGGTTTTCCTTATAATAAAATAAATCAATAAGTTACAAATCATCAAGTAACTGCTTTTGCTCAGAGTAGAGCGGGATGGAGTGTTCCTTAATAATAATATTAACAATATTCATTTTTATTCAAGTAAAATAAAGTCTTTGCCATTTTCTTATAAAATATCATGATTTATTTAAAACTAGCTGACCCAGCGAACTTCATATCGCATAACTGTCAATGAATGTAGATGTTTTTCGATATAGTCAACCGATTACGATGAAATAAAGCCTGACTAGGTAATATATCAACTTACAAGCAATTTTATTGTATAAAAGTTATCTACATCGATTTCTTACATTTCACGTGATACGCGCACTGATAAAACAATATACAGATTTTTTATATGCATAAGGGCAATCAAACCACACAGTAAAATCGTGAAGTTAAACCATTCCAATAAATTACATCAAAACAATTTAATTACACCAAAATTTAATAAATGTAACATAAAATTGAGTAAATTAAAATCAAACAGAACTCAAAAAAAAGATTACCGTAGTTCCTTCAGTTCCTCCACTTTTCAAAGTGTTGACTTATTGCCGCAATTGTGGCATACTATGGGACCAACAACTTAACCTTCTTTTCAAGGTATGTTAAAACGTTCATCCCATCCAGACACCGACCTCGGTAAGCATTACTTAACTTTAGAGAACGACCTGTGCAGGTGTTTTTAATCTAGTTACGAGGTCCTCCATAACTAATTTACTCATAGACCTTGGGTCGTAAAACATTTAGTTACATATTAGATGAATAATCAATATTATTGTACGTAATTACGTAACGGTTAACGCCTGCAGATAGTTACCACAATTTATTGGTCATGTGAAAAGGAAGGATGAAACGCATTTTAATAAAAGAGTTGTAATTATAAATGTGGATGAATGGAGAGGCAGATGGAGACTAAAGAATAGGTGGATTATGTAAGGAGTGATAGGAAAGAAAAGGGAGTCAGGGATAACGTAATTGCTGATAGAATAGAATATAAGAATAAAATGTGTTGCGCCGACTCCAAGTAACATGAGACAGGGACAGGAAGATGATGATGAGATAGTTGTTTCGGGTTTGGGTGTCTTGTATATGGGAGTTTAGTTTAGGAACAATAGTTTTTAATCTTAAACACACAATAGACAATAGAAGAATAAAATACGACGGTTTGATATAATATTATTTGTTAACCCTTCAAAATTCTGTTCCAAACTGAGTTGTTTTTTTTAAATAATTAAGCAGTCAAACAATTTACGCTTTAGTGCTGGTATGTAAACTTTTTCAAACAAAAATGAGAGATGTAGTTGTACATAAATAATAATGAATTAAAAAAAAAACTTACAAATCTCTCATAACTTACGACGTAATACTTAGAAGAAACTCTTACGAATCATTATTTTCACTAAGTTCTCGGAATATCGCCGTGAATAAGTAATACATGACTGATAGCGTATTAGTGGACGCAAACTCACACCTAATACGTCTCTCAATATTAATGATTAACTTCCACCAAAACCTTTGTCGTAATTGATGATATATCTAAGGCCTTTGATAGGGTTCGACATACTAAAGTAATTAGTGAGGTTCTAAATATGTGATGAATGCCCGTCTGTGCAATTGGATATTCAGTGTTCTAACCGAACGGTCATTAGAGGTGGCCATAGGGTTGAGTCTATCCTGAGTAACAGCAATTAATATTGGGGTACCTCAAGGGTGTGTTTTCGGTGTATTCTAATGTTCTTGCGGCTTGATTTTAGTCATCAGATAATGCCTGTTGTAATTACAATGTTTTTTGTTAGATAAATAATATTTCTAAATGATTAAAGAGAAACTTATAACGATTTCAATTTGATTTCAGATTTTGTCAAATATAATACTTAGCATAACGCAGAAAGTTAAAAATTTATCACTCTCTTAATATTTAGGCGTTTATTTACTGTCACCGCACACGGGCCTCAAAAAAACGCCGCCACAAAAAAACGCTTCAAGCGGGCCACAACAAGCAGCCGCAACAAACAGTTGAAGCGCGTGACACCTCTCGTGTCCGGTGAAGCTTGAAGCCGCTTCAAGCGTTTTTTGTGGCGGCACCGCCGCACACGAGCCACAAAAAAGGCCGCCTCAAAATGAAGCTTGAAGCGGCGTTTTTTTGAAGCCCGTGTGCGGGGACAGTTAGATGTCATCTGGTGTTGTAGCAGTAAGCTCTTAACTCTATAAACATATTCTTGTTGTCTAACTTTCACAGTCTCATAAAAATAATACAAAGGTTCAACAACATTATCATCACTTACCGCCGAAAATATACATATTTTAGCCGTCATATTTGATGAAATAATCGTAGTACATAATTCTTCACAATGAGCATCCCCCAGTGTATAGCCAATGAAAACCACCAGTTTCCCCTTGTGCTACATAAAAAAAATAGAATAAATGGAATGTCCGCTTTCAGCCCTAAGCAAATAACGTTTTTGTCAGAAACTTTTTAACAATTTTCTAACAAATTCGCCGATGTCACAGTCTATGGAATTTTATAGGTTACCGTTCGATGGTTTTAAAATTCTGTTATTCAGTTTGTAACGAAACGTGATTTTACAAAGCCTAGTCTTTGTTGGGCGTTATTGAAATTTTGTAAAATGTTGGTTATATTTTAACAATTACTTTATAAAATTTCCATAACGCGTGATTTGACGATTTTTAGCATCAAATTGATTCAGCAAACTGAAAAGTTTTAAGGAAATTCCACAGGCTATTAAATATCGAGATTTTAATTTTTTATAGGTTACTTTGTTTCCTGAGCTTCTACCAGTAGCTTTGCCTGTGTAAAAGTTGAAAATTATCCTAAGGAAATATACCTACTTTCGAAATAAAAAGTATTATAATTATGTTATTCCAGGACAGTCATGAAAATGGAGAGGGAGAGAGAGGCCAAAGAAAAGATGGATGGATTATTTGAGGACAAGTATGAAAGAAAATTTAGTTAGTAATAATGTGACTGGTGACAGGACAGAATGAAAGAAAAATGTGTGTTGCATGAACCCCAAGTAACATGGGATAAGGGCAGGAAGAATAAGGAGAAGATTGCAGGATAGTCTACCTGTGCGTCAATTTCATACAAATCGTTCAGATGTTTGAGTGTAGAGGAGTACAACATCCTCCTCCTTGCGTCGCATTCCTCATAGCTGAGGGTCGTGACCTCCCAGCTTCATCACTTTAACCTTTATGATATTCTTCCATCTGTTTCTGTAGAGGAGTGTACTCCTCTACAGAAACAGATGGAAGAATATCAATTTACGCACTTACAAACTCATTTGTATTCAGCTCAATTTTTTTTTAATATAAGCAATAAATTTATAAACTAATTGCAAACTAAAGCTAAACTCAGTTAGTTTAATTAACTTATATGCTGAGGTAATTTATAATAGTTTAGTTCGATATTTTGTGGCTTATACATAAAAACGAAAAATGACCTAAGATACGCAAGCAAAGCTAAATCAGACCTTAAGTCTTTTTTTAGGTCGGAAATAATAATAATAATATTCTACACTATCACACAACGCCGTCTAGTCCCAAGCTAAGCAGAGCTTGTGTTATGGGTACTAGACAACTGATAAACATACTTATATATTTTTAAATACATACATATTATAGATAAATTACACCCAGACACAGAACAAATGATCGTGCTCATCACACAAACATTTGTCCTGGGTGAAATCATCCAATAACTTCTCCCTCTCTAGAGCGGAGCCGGAGCGCGAGTTAATTTTGCTGACATCTATTTGAGGTTCGCGTGGAACAGTATGCACCGTTGACAACTCAGGATCGGTCCGAACAGTTTCTGGACGACTGGACGGCGAGCTACTCATTGCTCGTCATTCACAAGCTCACACAACAGCAATCATACCTTAAGTCTATGTTTACAATCGATTTTTCTTTTGAAAATAAAAATAGAGAACGCAAAATTTAAAATGAAAATGCGGCGTCCGAAAATAGATCACATTCCATCCCACTCGACGTGTCTAAAACTAACGTTTAGTAGGTATCCAATACATCACTTTGCATAAAGCCGTGCCGCTAACTGACAAGTAAATTAAACTGTCGATCATGTTACATACAACACGGGCACGAGTCGACTACAGCCCGATTTAGTTTCTATGTACATTTTTGCTCGGGAGATCAGGTTTCTGATCAAATCAAAGTTTGGTGAAATTTCTGTTCGGGACTGAAGTTAAAATAAAGAGGTTGCAAAAAAACATCTTACACTCCTATATGTGAAGCAAATAGTGGAACAATAGGTTTCTTTTTGTTATGAGTTTTTTAAGAAATTCCTTCTTCTTCCTGCCCTTATCCCATATTACTTGGGGTCGGCGCAACACGTTTTCTTCTTCCATTCTGTCCTGTCACCCGTCAAACTATCACTAACTCCCTTTTCTTTCATATCACTTCTCACACAATCCATCCATCTTTTTTTCGGCCTTCCTCTCCCGCTCCATCCATTTACATGTATACTCAGAACTCTTTTAGTAATATGCGCTTCATCCCTCCGCTTCACATGACCATACCAAGACAACCGATTACCTTTCAACTTTTCAGTCACTGGCGCCACTTTCAAACTTCCTCTAATATACTCATTTCTCACTTTATCCATTCTCGTCACACCACACATCCATCTCAACATTCTCATCTCCGCAACATGCAATCTTTTTTCATCCTTCTTTTTCACAGCCCAACATTCTGATCCATACAGTATGACAGGTCTTATGACGGACTTGTAAATTTTACCCTTTTTAAGAAATTCCAAAATATGTATATCATAAAAAAATGAAAATACATTTTTTTTATTTTTTATACACAAAGCATCAATAATAGACAACAATAGATTATAAATGTGAGTACAAATGAACCGTATATTTCTATTCAATTTTCTTCCAGCCAGACCTGCAAAAAGAGAAATGAAAAAGTAATGGAGACTGTCCGTAAGGACAAGAACATAAGAGTATGTGAAGTCTCGAACTAAATATCAAATATCTCTACACGTAAGTATAATGTTTAAATCTATACTAATAGGTGTTATAAAGCTGCAAAGTTTGATTGTTTGTTTGAATGCGCTAATCTCAAGAACAACGAGGAATTATCGTCAAGAAATTATTCACATAATCTATTTATTTTACAATTTATGTACAAACTTAGACAAAGAAGAAGATACATCATTACAAAAAATTGGTACAAAGCTGCTGTTTATATCAAAAGAAATTTCTTCCAGCAGACTTACGAATGGAAAGATTAAAAGAAATGTAGAAAATAGTTTGTAAAAATAAGAAAAGAATTATTATTTTATGGTTAAATAGCCCATTTATTGAGAAAGGTTACACAACATCACTTTTCGAACCAAATGAGATAAAAAGCGCAGCAGGAACCGAAGCCGGAGGTGAAACTGCAGAGGACAGCTAGTATTATTATAATATTACATTACCTGACAGTTAAGTGCTTCATTTCCTAACTACAGAAAGAAAGAGAGAAAAAAAGAAAGAAAAACATTTCATTTGGCACACATAAGCTGATACAGTGTAGAAACTGACATTGAAGTTAATAAAAGCCAATCAGATTTAGCTGGATACGAGTATTTTACATAGAGTGACTGCCTAACTGACCTCCAAAACTGGATAGTAAGATACCTCTTGATAAGGCTGGGGATAGCTTGGGCAGAGAAAGAGAAAGAATAGTAGCTGGATTTAAAAATACAGTTTTAAGGACGGGATTTTGATATGTGCGGTACGTCAAAATTCGTTCAAATACATATGAAAGATTTTTTTTTTTTTTTTTTTTTTCGATGGGAAAAATCATCTTATGACAACCCCCGCTCTTGGGCGGAGCGGGAGATAGTGTCAGACTCTTACTGACTAAAAAACCCATCCCGTTCCTTCAAGCCTTCATACCGGGGCTCGAGCGCCCTTTCGGATAACCCTGGCCCCGGTAGGCTTCGACCCGGCTGGGCCCCTGCTGTTGCTGACAACTCCTTGAGGCGCGCGGGAACAGCGCGCGCCGTCGACGACTTGGGCTTGGTCCGGACAGTTACCGGACGGCCGGACAGCGAGCTACCCATTGCTCACTGTCCGCAAGCCCGCGCCTACGGTGGCTGGAAATCGGGATCGGAATCCCGGCGGCGGCGAGGGCGCCGTTGCCTGATGCGGTCGGCCTCCTCCTTAGTGAGCATTACTGCTTCGCAGAAGTCGGCGACCGCCTGCCACTCCTCCTCGCTCCGGACCATGGCCTCGACCAAGGCCCGGCGCGAGAGGTCTCCGCCGCCGATCACCCCCACGAGGGCACGGCGATGCTCCGCCCAAGCAGGGCACACCGCGATTGTGTGCTCCACCGTGTCCTCCGGGCGTTCCGCACAGTGGCGACACCCGGGCGTCACTTCCGCTTTAATTCGGAACAGGAACCTCCCGAACTTGCCATTTCCGGTGAGGACCTGTGTCATGCGGAAGGTTAGGACGCCGTGAGGTCTTTCCAGCCACGCCTCAAAGAGGGGACTTATCGCCATAATTGTGGCGTGCCCATGACGGGGTTGCGATAGTCGCTGACGCCATTCCACCATGAGATCCCGCCGGAGCTCTGTCCGCCATGCCGTGACCTGTCGCGGCAGAGGACTTTCACCCCGGCGTTGCATCTCCACGCGCATGTCGTGCATGTGTGCAAGGACTGTTGCCTCCAGATCCCACGGTGGTAGGCCAGCCAGAAGGCTCACCGCTTCGCAGGAAATCGTGCGGTATCCCCGCACCATCCGAATTGCCATGACCCTCTGGCAGGCGTTCAGAATGGCCGCCGGTTGCTTTTGCAGCGACGGCGCCCACACCGGCGCCCCGTAGAGGGCCATGGACCGAACGATCCCCGCGTAGAGCCTCCGGCAGGAGGCGTCTGGACCCCCAAGGTTGGGCAGGAGCCGCTTGAGAGCGGCCCCAGTCCGGTTGAGTTTGGGAGCCAGTCGTCGGAAATGCTCCACGAAATTCCATCGACTGTCGAGGATGAGTCCCAGGTACCTCATCGATGTCCCGACGCCGATGCGAACTCCTCCTACCGTTAGTTGGGAACCCGACGGTGGCGCGTTCCGACGGCCGCGACCGTGAAAACACATGGCCTCGGATTTGCGCAGCGCCACCTCGAGTCCCAACTCCTGGATCCTACCAACGACTATCGCAACCCCGCGTGTCGCTAATGCGGCCGCCGCCCGGTATGACTCTCCCTGCGCTAGAACCAGCGTGTCGTCTGCGTAGCAGACCACGCTGACCCCGTCAGGGAGGTCGCCCCGCAGCACGTAATCGTACCCGATGTTCCACAAGGGTGGCCCTAGTACCGACCCCTGCGGAACACCGCACGACATCTCCCGACGTTTCCAGTCTCCCTGGTGACCGGGGTAGACAATATACCTGTCCGACAGGTAGGCCTCGACTACTCGACAGAGGATACATATGAAAGATAAGATGGATAGTGGAACATGTTGAAAAATAGACTTAGAATTCGAGTACTATTACAAAGACGGATCGGGAGTCACTTGAAATATTTGCGACTGTGACAGACATGGTCTTACTTACTTAGATCAAAGTAAGAAGTTTTGTAGGTGCTCAAGCTTGTTTGCTAGCTCCTCAGTATTTAGGTAGCCGGCGTTAATATAATGTTTTACTTGCACACAGGTGAAGCCGCTGGTACTACCCATATCTACCTAGCATACTGTAGGATCATTAAAGTAGAGAGAGTTTATCATGAAATGTATGACAGTCAAGTATAATAGTGTGTGTGTGTAGTGTGTGTGTGTGCAAGTGTAGTAGGTAATGTATGGCAATTTGTAGACATGGGTGACACGCTCTGCACTAGTAAAACCATCAGATGAAGAAAAAGAAACTGTCGGCAAGATCAGCTACATCGTTCTAATCTATACTAATATTATAAATGGGAAAGTAATGTGTGTGTCTGTTTGTCCGTCTTTCACGGCAAAACGGAGCAAAGAATTGACGTGATTTTTTAAGTGGAGATAGTTGAAAGGATGGAGAGTGACATAGGCTACTTTTTGTCTCTTTCTAACCCCCTACTTATGCGAGCAAAGCCGCGGGAAAAAGACAGTATACTACTAGCTTTTGCCCGCGCATACTAGTTTCAGCCAAAAGACGTCCACTGCTGGGCACAGGCCTCCCCCAAGCGTCATGGGTTGTTACAACGACCAGTCCTGTGCGTCTCGCAACCAACGAATTCCAGTCGCCTTCACCACGTCATCGGTTCACCTTGTAATCTGCCTAATGTACGTCTATCTTGTGAGTAAACAATATATTATAAGCAAAATGTTTCTTAGTTATCGCAGGAGACCCATGGTTGCAGACATAACGAAGAATCGCCAAACTTAAGTGGCAATAAGTAGGGCACATTGCTCGCAGAACAGATAGCCGTTGGCGCCGAAACGTTCTGATGTGGCGACCGCGTACCGGAAGGCGCAGCGTTGGAAGGCCTCCTACAAGGTGGACCGATGAACTGGTGATGGTTGCGGGAACCCGATGGATGCGGGACGCGCAGCATCATTAATTGTGGCGATACTTGGGGGAGGCCTATGTCCAACAGTGGACGTCTATCGGCTGAAATGATGATGTTTCTAAGTTATAATAAAAACTTTTTTTTATTACGAATGGTTTGCTTAGAGAACTTGAGATAACGGTATCTCAAATTGTTCAAACAAACCGAACACAACCAAGAATAATCTTCTTGGTTGAGTTTTCAGAAATAAACAAAAATACATTCAACAATATCTAACTTTTCGGCAAAATCCACATACAAAGTAAAATTACTCAGCTTAGGCGAGTTCAAAGACACTTTTATGCACTTCGTCAACGAAAAGTTTCTTTGAATTAATACCAGCAACAAAAAAAAAAGAAATGAAACGTTTTCATTAAAACAGGGATTTCAATTATGAGAGTTTAAAGAAAAAGGTCCTCCTCTAAATCCTTTATTTGGGCATCATTTACTTAAAATGCTCTTATAAGTAATACTTGAACACAAAAGATAAACAGAAAATTAATTCGTAAAGTAATCATTTTACAATTATTTAACTTGACTTAACTTTGTATAACAAATATTCAAGGACTCAAAGAATATTGATCATTAGAACACCTGGTCCAAAAATTATTTAAAATTTTAAATGATATAAATCAGTGCTTGACTGCGATCCCACCTGATGGTAATCAGTGATGCAATCGTTGATAGTGGGGCGCACTAATTTATCACTCTAGCCCTGAAGACACCTAAATTATAATTGGACGGGAAGACCGCAGCAGGCAAATTTTTCCAGTCCTTCGATGTACTTTTTACGAATTAATGCAAAACGTAATTATTTTTTGTTACACCCGTTGAGACTAATCAACGATCGATTAATTTAATATCTGCAATATTAAATTAGTGCTCTCAAATCAACTGTTCGAGGACGTATAGAATAATAAACATTATAACAACTTCTCAAAAATAAATGTCAAATTTTACTTTTACACCAGACAGAAAATCATAAAACACCGACCTAACCAATACCCAGAACACAATTCAGACCATAAACGTCAACCTATAAAAGGTTTATTACCGACCCATCGCTTGATCACAGCATGAGTAGCCTACACGATCTCTTTGTAACATTAGTAGTCCTTTCATTACAAAAGAAAGTTCCAATATGTCCGTATTCTGGATCCCCGATAAAATATACGATCTGTCCTGTTTTCAAAGATTATTATTACGAAGACGCCAAGAATAAAAAAAGAATGTCAAAAAGGGATTTATTTGAAGCCCTTTGGGTGGCAAATGAGGTGGAATCGACGTCAGCATTATATCGTCTGGATTTAACGAAGGCATCGAATTTAGACGGACGCCTGTAGAAAGGAAATTCTGATAGGGATGGTGTACAGTATCACAGAGATTTGCAAGATGGAACTATGGTCGACAATCTTACTGGCAATTTGTATTCGGTTTTTCTATCGCTTTACGTTCGAGCCTATTTTGAAATTGGTGGCTGAATAAATGATGACACATGGCCATCATTCACAGCTGGCCTATATCAGTGAACTATCGATACGTTCTCTCTACGTTATAGTTACATACCTACTAGAATTTTGTATTTGCAAAGGCTATGTATATAAATTAATTCAGGAAGTACGTGCGAAGTATTCAAGTACGGATGACGGATATAAATAAAAAAACAGTTTGTGGATCAAATGTGTCTTTAATAGGCCTACATTTTCTAAATCTACAAATGATGTATTTTAATGAGCAATATTGGCCCAGTGTGTTTACAATGGGCCAATATTCAATTAAATAAATTAATTCAATTATATTTAATTAAATATTCAATTCAGTCAGGGCCGTTTGGCCCTGACTGAATTGATCATCGTGGTTTCATACAGAAGCAGGTGTTTTACTTTGTGTAATTTTATTTGATGAAAATTTGTCACAAATTTGTGAAGAGTATGTGTAATTTGCTTATGTTTTATAACTAATGTAACTGGGATATAATCGATTTTGCTAAAGGAAAACATCGTCATCAATATCTGCCCTTATCCCATGTTAATTAGGGCTATTGCAGCACATATTTTTCTTCCTTTCTGTCCTGCCACTTGTCACGCTATCACTTAAGTAGGTACTCCCTTTTCTTTCATGTCACTTTTCTCAAAATCCATCCACCTTTTCTTTGTCATCCGTCTCACTCTCCACATGTATACTCATAACTCTTTTAGTAACATGAGATTCATCCCTCTTCTTCACGTCCCTTTCAACTTTTAGTCTCTGGCGCCACTTTTAAACTTCTTCTAATATACCCCGTTAAAGTTTTTTTTTTGTTACTGGCCTATATTATTCTACTGCTGGGCAAAAGCAATTCTTAGGAAGATATCCAGATGGTCCAATAAAAAAATATAAATGATAAATGATAAATGATAAAATGATAAATGATCTTTATTTTGCAAGTAGGTTTTATAAAAACACTTTTACACGTCAATCTTTTTTTTTTCGTCAATTAATGCTAGATGAGGCCGGTGTTTCCTAGCTGACTACCCTGAGAAGAAACACCGAAACAAACTCAGGGGTCAAAGTCTCTTTTAAAGTCCATACAGCAAAACATGTAATGGTCAAATCATATGAGAACCATGCAGATTGAGCCTGAGATGGTCTTTTGAAGAAAGAACCACACAGTTCTAAGTGGACCTGTCCAGTCAGTGCAAGCATTTGTCAATATGCGTGTAGCTCAACTCAGGACTACTAAGGAGCTCAACGACTTGACGAACAATGCCAAAGAAAGGACATTTGGGTAGGCCACATCAAATACTCAAAACTGCCAGACATCATGTGAAAATAAAAGAAAAGGAAAGAGTAATCCACATAGTTCTCACATTCACAATAATAAAATTTACAAAAGTGTAAATATTACAAATTGTAAAAAAAAAGTAAGTATATAAAAAAAAAAAATCAGTCAAATAGTAAAAATAAACATGTCATAATTGTTAAAAAATAATAATAATATATATATATATATACAATATCATAATTGTAAAACAACAACAATCGTCAATAAAAAAAAAGGCAGTTAAAACAAAAAAACATTCAAATGATAATAATTATAGTGAGTAGGTACTGGAGCAGGTCAATCCCAAGCCGTTTTATCCTCAAGATACTCTTTTACAGTATAAAAAGCCTTTTGGCAAAGTTTTCGCTTTACAAATATTTTGAATTTATTAATGCTAAGTTCCTGAATAGGACTGGGAAGCTTATTATAAAAATGTATACTTTGGCATCTAAATGAGCGTCCTATTTTTTTGAGCCTGGTGGCAGGAACCACTAACTTGTGTTTGTTCCTAGTATTAACGTTGTGAATGTCACTGTATTTTTTAAACATGTTTTTATTTTTATGAACATACAAAATATTTTCATAGATATACTGAGATGGCACAGTCAAAATATTAATATTTTTAAATTTATCTCTGAGGGAGAAATTTATCTCTATATCCTGAAAACTTGCACACACAACGTAATATTATCCTTCTTATGTCTTAAGGAAATGAAGTTTCTTCGTTTAAAATAATACAGAATTAGAATAACGTTTTAGCGCTTCGGGTATAGTGGTTGTCGACTACCAAGAAGATATTAACTATCTCCATTCTAAGTGTCGAGCCACGAAAACCGCGATTTTCTTTATTATTATACATTATAGCTTCTGCTAGTGGCTTTGCTCTTGTGAAAGTAGTAAATATATAGGCTATATCACTCAGTAATAAAGTAGCATTCTATTGATGAAAGATTATTTATAATTTAGTTGTTTTAAACTTTATTTATTACAAAGAATTTCTAATAAAAAAATTGAAGATCTACAAAAAAAAATACGAAGTCTTTATTTCTGAACTGAGATATAAAAATATTTTTTTTGATAGTAAATAAGGCATTGATTCTCTTTCAGCATTGATTTTCAAAAAGACTATTTAGGATTTGGCTTACGTTAAAATTTATGGGTAGACTTTTTATGTTCATAAACAATTTCTTACAAATGGGGATGCAGCTTTAGGTCTGCCAGTCGCCTATTTTATTTTTATCGTCGGTGTTCAATAATTCCTGCCACTAATGACGATTTATCGATTCTTTTTTCAAGTTCACAATGAATACATAGAAACAATGGACTGAGGCCTTTACCCAGCAGTGTATATGGGCAATTGAGTAAATAAGGGCTAGCAAATAAAGAATAATAATAAATCCAAATATTGTAATAGCTTGATTCTATCTCAACCAACCTCCTCTTGAAAATTGTTGTCGTACACCTCTTAGTAAGAATTTAAACCCTTACACAAATTAAAACGCTGATGTCGTTGCTCAACCTAGAAATTCATTAAAGTCCCAAAGAATTTCTTGGAAACTCACAAGTGCCTGAAGTGGTAATTCCATTCTTTTAAGTGTCAAATAATAGGCACCTAATTATTTTAGCGAGCATTCTTAAAACTATAAGTTCTCTAGTGAAAATATATTGGAGCTGAACAGCAATAGTGAAAGAATATTGGATTTTTAATTGGTCTAAGGGAACTTTGAACTGAGCTGCGGTAAATGCCGTGAAACAGTTAGGCACCATTTTTATATTTAGAGCTAGACTTGATTGCTCTTGGTGTTAAATGTTTAGTACTTAGTAGTACAGCTGGAGAAAAGAAAATTACTGTATTAACTTGTAGGATGGAGGAAGAGCTTGCAATGACAGGCATGACAGCCCAGTGGTAACGGCTCCAATTTACGATTTTTACATTGTGGGATCAATCCCAGGCAGTCTCTCAAAACGGCAAAGGAAAACGGAAACCAGCATGACCCAAGATTCGAAGACATGAGACATCATGGCGATATGTCGATAACCGTCGCAATCCAGTGCTGGGTATGTCATAATCGTAGCAGTGAAGTGAATCCCTTCTTTGAAGAGTGACTAGAGAAAGCGTTACTATGTCCTCACCTCTGCATGACGCAGCTCCTCATCAGACATGGTAAGTTCGGGAACTTCCTCCACCTGATTTAGGTGGAAGAAATGACTAGGTGTCAGCATTATGCAGATCGCCCGGAGGACTAAGTGGAGCATACGGTGGAGGTGTGCCCTGTTTGAGCAGTGCACCTATCGGCGGCAGTGACCTCTCAAACCATGCCCTGATCTCGAGCGAGGGGAATGGAAAGTGGTTACCTCTTTCTGCAAATCACTATGCGAAGCAGTAATGCCGCATGCTTGAAGGAACGGACATCCTCACGCCCCAGCTGCCGCGACCCCGACCTCGATTATCAGCCAAAGTAGATTCGAGCATGTGGATGACAAGCAATGAGTATCTCATCATTCGGTCGTCCGATAACTGTCTGAACCAAACCTAAGTTGTTGACAGTGCCTAGGGTTTCACGTGCTCCTCAAAGATATGTTAGCTTACCTTAGAGGTCCAGCAGGGCTGATGCCCAATAGAAACCATGGTCCTAGAACACAGACAGAGGTGCGGTTTCTATAAAAGTTTGACACGCCCTTCCAGTCCAATTTAGAGCGAGAGAAGTCATTGAATGATTTACCACCCTAAGAGTGAAAAAGACATGTGCCATCCATTAACCAGCTCTTTTTTTTTAAGTGGGAAACACATCCGATGACATCTCCAGCTCTAAGGCGAAGTTGTAGGGTGTGTCAGACTTTTACTGACTAAAAATGCACTCCTGTTCCTTCGTTGCCTTTCACACCAGGACCGAGTTTTCCTTTCAGAAGCAAACCCTTGGTACCAGTAAGCTTCGACCCTACCAGGCCCTTACGGTAACACCTGCATGGTGAATTACGGCCCATTTCTTTCATACAGAAGAGTCCTGCGCTCCAACAGTAAAAATATTTCAAATATGCTAACGCTATACTTGTATAATTGGTTTATTTCGTTGAACATTTTATTAAATATCAAATATAGTTAGCTAATAGTCAAAGTATTGTCATCTAACATACATTCTGTATTGAAAGATCAATCAAATATAAAAAAGCGTCTGTTTTGCTAAGCGTTGTTGTGCTGTTTCTTCATCATCGTCATTTCAGTTAATAGACGTCCGCTGTTGGACATGGGCCTCCGCCAAGTGTCGTCACAATGAACGATTTCGTGCGCCCCGCATCCATTGGATTCCTGAAATAATATAATATCTCAAAAAATACATACAAAGGTTTATATTACAAATTACAACTCATCAGTACTAGTGTTATTAAGAGGACTATAGGAGCTCCATCGACGTAAATATAACTTTAAAAATAAACCCAAAACCTCGTTATGAGATCAACAAACATAAATCACTCAGACGGGATTTAATAAAATTAATGACATTACAAGTTCAAAACTCGCGTAATTGTGGAAAACAACTTCGTAGCGTGGCAATTTCCTCCAAAATTGCATTAAATTCGAAGAATTTGCGGCTTTTTTTGCGAATTTCCTAGTTGAAATTGGCAGCTGCATAGGAATTGCCGCCAAATATTCATTTTGTATTGCACCGCGCTCCCAACAGTAAGGTATGAAGTGACACAGGTGTTTTGAAAATACCGCAATTGGAAATTTTCATAATCTCATCCTGTGGTTCCCTAGTTTTATTTTTCTTTATAGAATAACGACAAGTAGGTAATATCCGGGCGCCTAACGGTATTATTGAAGTGAAGTTTCACTTGTATCTATTGTGTTCCTAGGTCCTACAGTATTTCAATATCATACATCGGTATGATATTGAAATACTTTGGGAAGCAATGATGTCGTTGTACAGCTTTTTTTTTCGGTGGGGAAAATCATCCAATGACAACCCCCGCTCTTGGGCGGAGCGGGAGATAGTGACACTCTTACTGACTAAAAAACCCACCCCATCCCTTCAAGCCTTTATACCAGGGCTCGAGCTCCCTTTCGGATAACCCTGGCCCCAGTAGGCTTCGACCCGGTTGGGCACCTGCTGTTGCTGACAACTCCTTGAGGCGCGCCGGAACAGTGCGCGCCGTCGACGACTTGGGCTTGGTCTGGACAGTTACCGGACGGCCGGCCAGCGAGCTACCCATTGCTCACTGTCCGCAAGCCCGCGCCTATGGTGGCCGGAAAAAGATAATAGTAAATGTGCATTGGGCTTGATCAATTTTCTGGGTAAGTATATAATATGTACCTACACAATATTAGTTTTAGTATATGTGAAATCCAAAACACGTTTCTAGTATTTTTATGTAAAGAATCTATGTACAAAACATAACTTTATCATGAAAAATCACTTATAAGATTTTTATCTTAGCAAAAATACATAGTCAACGGGCCATCCAGGCGACTGAGAGGTTGTTTTGCACTTGCACCCAGCTGTTTGCTGTCGCCTAATGCCCGCTTTGACCTGCCGTGAACAGTGTTGTAATTAGTTTTGAAAAAATATAACATGGTGTAAAAATTATTGGAATCGATTCAGTAAATGATTCTGAACAAACTACATTTAAGTTTTACATAAACTAAAAATAATGTAGTAATATTTTGATTGAATTATTTGGTTTACATAAATATTTATAAGTTAAAAGCTTAAACTACAGGTAAAGGTACAAAATTGCATTCTACCTGAACTTGGTATCTTGTGTCATGTTAGTTTACATACACCACTATTTTTTAATTAGTACAAATACTTAAAGGGCTTATTAGAAAAGCCCTTGTTATTTTATAAGTAAAATCTCAATAAATAATATTCATAAACAGCAAAGTTATTAGCGTTGGTTTATGTCCCATAATGTCACTCAATTTATGGAAATATTGTGCAGGCTATTGATTAATGAATGAATAAGTGACAATTATTAAGGAAAAACACTGCCCGCAGTATTTTCTACTAGCAATTGTTATGTTTGATTGATTCTATGATGAATTTACCTTTTCGTGGTCAATTCTAGGATTTCGGATTTTTCTACTTTTGACTACAAAAATATGATCAGTGACGGGTACAGATAGAGCCCCATTTTTTTTTTGTACTAATTAAAAAGTAGGGATGTATATAGAAAGCACCGACAATACAGGAATAACTAATTCCTAACCTGGGGCAAAGAATTTTCTTCTATAAAATAAAAATATTTAACTCTCAAAGTGGAACAAAGTGGACTTCCGCTTTTTTTAAATAAAAAATTGTCATATAACTTGTCCTGCTCTGGATGGAGCGTGAGAAAGTATCAGACATTTACTGACTAAATCTCACCTGTAGTCCTTCAGTTGCTCTTAGCGTTCCAGGGTTTTAGATACAACAAAGAGATTTAAAGATACAACTATTTTATCTCTTTGCTTTCGAATAATCCCGCATCACTGAAAGTGGATTACGCTTGAAAGTTTTATTACAAATACCTATGTATCCGTCAGTATCCGTAGTTCGTAAGTACCTCACGGATACAAAGAGATCTGAGATCATTTCAATCAATTTATTGTCTGACTAGTCTAGCAGTTAGTAGAGCAGTGTTAGTCCATTGGTAACTGCTCCGACTAACGAATAGTGGGTCGTGGTTTCAAACCCAGCTAGACGCATCACTTTGTGCAATTTATTTCATCACCACTGCTCTCAAAACGGTGAAGAAAAACATCGTAAGAAAACCGGCAAATTCTAGAACACAAAAATTCGAAGACATGTTACATCCATTGCCATTTGACTGGCCTGTTGGTCTAGAGGTTAGTAGCCTTGACTGCTATGCCGGAGGTCGTGGGTTCGATTCCCACCCAGGACAAATGTTTGTGTGATGAGCACGATCATTTGTTCTGTGTCTGGGTGTAATTTATCTATAATATGTATGTATTTAAAAATATATAAGTAAGTTTATCAGTTGTCTAGTACTCATAACACAAGCTCTGCTTAGCTTGAGACGGCGTTGTGTGATAGTTGTGGAATATTATATTATATATATTATATTATCCACCATCTTGCACTGAGCTCACGAGGTAGATTACGACCCATTTCCTCTCTTAGAGAGGAGGCTTGAGTTCTAGCAGTGGGAACATTATAAGGCCAATTATGTGTATGTTATGTTAGTCGTAAGACTAAACGTTAGTCATTGAGTTTTGGTCCTGTTGCTTGCTTTGTAGAGTAGTCAGGAAATCTGTAGAAACTCCGCCGAATAACTGTCTAAACAAAAGCCAGTAGCCACAGATTACCCAACTATCACATTTCCATGGCTCTGCGTTGGACAAATATTGGATCCAATCCTGTATACCGATGTTTGCTTGCTGGCCATATCAAGCCTCAGATATCTTCATTCGTTGGCTTCTGTTTATACAAGTAAGTCAATACGTGTTTAACTGAAGAGGGCTGTTCCCCACTCGTCTATCATCAACATGATCATGGTTTAATTCATTAAACCCCAAGTGAACAACCCGAAGCGAACGCCGGCGTTCGCGCACCTATTGTCTTTCTATTGTGTCTGCAATTCCCACGATTGAAAGGTTAAGTGTTTGCTTACTCATTGTTTTTCTATTGTGTCTCTAATTACGATGTTCAAAAAGTTAAAAGCTTGCTGTTTTATCCAACGCAATTTTTGATGAAGAGGCAATGTGAGAAAAAAGAGATAACGCCGGGAAACTTAGTTGCCACTCGGTAATCCTGTCATTCGAATATTTCACAAAACTTGTTGCAGTAAATACGTGTTTTTATTAAAGTAGTACCTTTGTTCTTTTTCTTGGAAATTGTTATATTTTTATGAAGGATATGTACCGTATGGTGTTCGAACGTAAAGAAAACCAGCGCTAGGTTTTTGACGCCCAGCAATTGCTGAGTTGGTGACCCTTTCGGTTCAGGCACAGACACTGCCACTGTATTGTATGTCTGTACTCTTTTTTATTATTATTATTTTATGTTGTGGTATATTGTGTTGCTTGCGCCAAATAAATGCTATTCTATTCTATTCTAAAAAAAAAATAACCGAATTCACTAAAAAAAAACACTAAAATCATCAAAATAATTTTAATTTTGGAAGTCGGTGTTTCTCGATATTGTTTGTTCCTTATTTAAACAAAATCAAAAAAACTATATGATTGCCTATAATATTTGAGGAGTTCCCTCGATTTCGCCAAGATTGCATCATCAGATCCCAACTTGGTGACTATGGGACTATTTGGAAAGTGTACCCTTTCCAACAAAAAAAGAATATTTCGAATCGGTTGGGAAGCGACCAAGTTATGCGCGAACATACATAAAAAAAAAAATACAAACATCCAAATTGAGAACCTCCTCCTTTTTTAGAAGTCGGTTAAAAATGGCACCATCCCGTCTTTTCCCGCAGGTGTCCACGCGTGGAACATGACGCGTCGTCAACTCAGCTCTGGTTCTTATCGGGCGGCGAGCTACCCATTGTTCGCCGTCCGCATGCCCACGTCGCCGGTGGCTTGAAGTCACCCTGTAACTCCAGACGTCCGCGGCGTTTTCGATGGGAGCCGGGATTTTGAAGACTATCTCCTCTTTACGCTTCCCGCCGCCTTTTTTTCTCCCTCTTACAGATTCGTAATAAAATAACTGCTTTTCATTCTCTTTCGTTCTGTACCATGGCCTGAACTAGAACCGGATACAAGAGACTACGCCCGGAAATCGCCCCTACGAGAACGAGGGTCAAGACTTCACCGTATCTTCCGGGCGATCCGAACAATGACACTCAGATGTACCTTTCCAACGTACATCAAATAGTTGAGTCTATATCTAATTATAAAATAGGTAGATCTTAAGATCAACGTACGTCCGCATCATTGCTGCCAGCAACAACAATAATACAACAACAGTGCTAATATATTACACAATGCTATCTTCACAATCGATATCTAATCGAATATTCATAACTTCACAGCTACATAGGCATAAATTGATATACGTAAGCAGCTATCAGAATGTATTGCGTCGTGCGATGAATCTCCAATAGTATTGTTACTGTTAACACCGTCAAAATCCGGCTTTCACACTAATGTGTTTATTTATAAACGATTTCCTTCCACCCTTTGTTGTAAATATACTGAGAAATCTTTGGAACGGTATCGCAGCGTTTGTATTTTTTTTTGGTGGCGGGAAATCTCCTAATAACTTCTCCAAAAATTTCCACAGCCCTAGCAGATGCGACAATACCTGATACTAGACGCGAACGGATTTGCTGACATCTTTTTTATCAATTACTCGCCGCCGAAGATTCAGGCTCGATCCTAGCTGGACAAATTAACGGCAAGCTATCCATTGCTTGTACGTCCAAACTGGACTGAACCCAGTCCTATGTTCCTTCTTTGCTTGGCTCAATAGGCTTCTATGGGGGGGGGGGGCTGCTGGACCCCACGGTGTTGCTGACATCTCTTTGAGGCGTGGGTGGAACACTACGCGTCATCGATGACTTGGGCTCGGTCCTAACGGTTACCAGATCGGCTGAACGACGCACTTTTCGGCTTCTCCACAAGCATGAAAATTATTTTGAATGTTTCTTGTCATTTTTTGCGAGGTGAAATCGCTAACCAAATCTTGTAACGCCGATATAACTGCAAATATTTCTAATTAAAAATTTTTTCTTTAGAAAACATTGCGTTTCCTCGCGTTTTTTCCATCCTTATATTAATAACAGTATGTTGCAGCGTGCGTATCGAAAAACATTTCCGAGTTACGTAACTGTCCTTTTTTCGTGGTATGCATAACTTGAGAGCAGTGGTGGCCGAGTGGTAATGGCTCCAACTTACGAGTTGTAGGTCGCGGGTTCAAACCCTGTCAGGCGCATTACTTTGTGTAATTTATTTCATTACCACTGCTCTCAAAATGGTGAAGGAAAACATCGTGAGGAAACCGGCATGTCCTAGAACCAAAAATTCGAAGACATGTGACATCCACCAACCCGCACTGGGCCCGCGTGGTGGATTACGGCCCATTCCCTCTCCTAGAGAGGAGGCCTGAGTCTCAGCAATGGGAACATTAAAAAGGCTGATGATGATGATGATGATGCATAACTTTGCTCCTTTTAATTCCGAAGGACTAAAGAAGTCAAGGACCACTTTTATCGCCAGTTTATAATATACCATTATTTAGAATAAATATAGTTTGATATAAACCGTAGCGGTGCCATACACGTTTATCTTCCGAATGTTTTCACACTTTCCGTATAATACAGAAGAGGGGATGTGTAGGGATGATAATACCATAATGGGAAACGGCTAATGTTGCGTGAGGGTGCATTTTCGTATGCACTTGTATTATAAATGGATTAGTTGTGAGTTTGTGCCTATTTTATAGATGAAACGTTTATTTAGATGAAGTTTAAAAACACACAAAAAGAGTGCGACTTTAGTGCAAGAAACCAGTCCTCAAACATTACTTGCCATCTCAGTATACCAAAGGTATACTGTTGAACTAGTAGATAGTAGGTAATTTGAACGTACGTATAAGCCGCAGCTTGAGCTGATGGCTATTTTTCTTTTGTTTCGTTTTGCACGAGAAAACAAAACGAGTATTTCATATCGTATTTTTTTATTCAGACTCACTGTCAGTTCCGCCATAATACTCTTGATCATGGACGCAACTGACAGACTGGCCAGAATTTTTTTTTATACCTCTCCTACCTCGATCCAAGGTGGGGCAAGAAGGCTTGTCAGACATTTACTGACTAAAACCACCTGTTTCTTTGGCCACAGTAACTGTTTCAAAAGTTCACGCTTCCCCAATGTGCAGGCCGATGCCCAATTCTGGATTCAAACGATTTTCAGTAAGGCGCGTGTGAAATACTACGCTCCGTCGACGGTGCTCTTATTGGACGACCTGACGGCAAGCTGCTTAAAATCATTGCTTGTACTTTCCGAACTGGAAATGTCCGGTGAAAACCTGCGTCAGGTGGGATGGTGAGGATATCATAGTGCCTCTCGTCGACGGCGCGCCCTGTTCCCGCGTGCCTCAAGGAGTTGTCAGCAACAGTAAGGCAAGCTGGGTCGGAGCCTACCGGGGCCAGAGTTAGTTTCGAAAGACAGCTCGAGCCCCGGTATGAAGGCTTGAAGGAACGGGGTAGGTTTTTAGTCAGTAAGAGTTTAACACTATCTCCCGCTCCACCCAAGAGCGGGGGTTGTCATTGATGATTTTCCCACCATAAAAAAGCCAAGAATTAAATCTAACACCAATCTTGACAAGAAATATCGTATTACCCAATTACTGGGTTGTGGAGACCAGATATGTAGTCGCTCCGTATAAAATATTGGTATCCGCTGCATTCGGTTAAACTGGAGGCCAACTTTAACAAACGTGGGAAAAGACTTGACAGACAGGCAGCCATTTCCATGGTAGCAGTTGTGAGGAACCTTTACTGAACCACTTCAACTCTTCTCTCTGCTCATCCACTTAGGCCAAAGGATTTTTACTACGCAATACACTTACGGAACCAATTTGTAGAAATCAATGTCCAGACGTTTATGCCGTGTAGTCGATCGAGCCTGATTCGAGAAAACTGGAGGTGGTATAATTCGTAATATCCATACCTTGTACAAAAGCGAAAGTAACTCTTCATATCATAACAGCTGAACAGACAGGGTTATAAATACTAGTTAGTTATTACAGGGTTATTTATAAAAAACTAATAACCTTGCAGGACTGTATTACTTACTCGTACACCACAAAAACAACTTTTGAAATGGGCAAAGATGTGGGCAGGAAGTAAAGAATTCCCATCACAATAAAATATAAAATCATCTTACCTGTGTCGACGGAATAAAAAAATTTGCAAATTAACGTGTTGTTTAGTTTAACTTTCAAATATATGAATTGTTTCAAAATAAGTTTGTATTAAGAAACAACAGGGGATTTGCGTGGCAATTCTGTATGCATAAGCTGTTTCATATAACACCGAATCTTTTGAGCTTTGCTTTACAGAAAAAAAATGTTTTGTGAACCGTTGAGATAAAATTAATAGTATCAGAATCAAAATGTTCATTTTTTAAACAAGTATTTACAAAAATATCTTAGATTGATTTATATGGACGCTATGTTTTGCAATGAAGGCGTACAAATATTAAAAAAATCATTAAAAAATAGATAAAAAATTACCAAAAAAAAAAACCGACTTCAAAGTCGGTTATTTTTTTTTTTTGTAAAAAGTTTTTTTTCTGTTGGTTATTTTTTATCTAATTTTTAATGAATTTTTAATATTTGTATAGGTACTCTGGCTGCAAGTGTATCGCAACTAAAAAGTGTGAAATAAAACACTTTTTACAAAAAAAAAATAACCGACTTCACTAAAACGATCAAAATAACTTTAATTTCGGAACTCGGTGTTTCTTTGTATTGTTTATTTCTTATTTAATGCCAACGTCTGAAATTAAAGTTATTTTGATCGTTTTAGTGAAGTCGGTTATTTTTGTTGTAAAAAGTTTTTTATTTCACGCTTTTTAGTTGCGATACACTTGTAGCCAGAGTACCTTTTCCTTATGACAATTCTAGTTAACCCAAACTCTGCTAAGATACATTGTTTTATTATGAAGTTACAGTGTCCACCTTCCACCTTCCAGCTCCATCATCAGATCGGTTCGATAGTACCTTATAGCCAAAGTGCATCTCATGACAATTCTAATAAGCCTAAACACCGCTAGAATACATTGATAAATTACGGAGTTCCGGTGCCTATCTTTCGGCTGCATCATCATCATCATCAGATCAGTTTGATAGTATCTTATAGCCAAAGTGCATCTCATGACAATTCTAATAAGCCCAAACACTGCTAGGATACAATGATTAATTACGGAGTTCCGGGGCCTATCTTCCGGCTCCATCATCATCATCAGATCAGTTTGATAGTACCTTATAGACAATGTGCATCTCATGACAATTCCAATAAGCCTAAACACGGCTAGGATACATTGATTATTTACGGAGTTCCGGTGCCTATCTTTCGGCTGCCTCATCATCATCATCAGATCAGTTCGATAGTACTTTATAGACAATGTGCATCTCATGACAATTCTAATAAGCCCAAACACGGCTAGGATACATTGATTAATTACGGAGTTCCGGTGCCTATTTTCCGGCTCCATCATCATCATCAGATCAGTTCGATAGTACCTCATAGCCAAAGTGCATCTCATGACAATTCTAATAAGCCCAAACACGACTAGGACACATTGATTAGTTACGGAGTTCCGGTGCCTATCTTCTGGCTCCATCATCATCATCAGATCACTTCGATTATTCACTATTATTTTATTTGTAATGTCATTGTCGCTTAACTATGTTCATTGTGATATCTGTTTGAGTATGAAGTTCCGTTGGCATTTTCTGGTCTTTTTCACCAGTTTCACTTCATCAAATGTTACTTTTTGACTGTAAATGCTTAAGTCCTCGATGAAAATACCAAAATAACTGTATAGTTGCCTATAATATTTGAGGAGTTCCCTCGATTTCTTATGGATCCCATTATCAGAACTGGATTTTGAAAAAAATGGAACCAAACTGAAAGCATATCAAGTAAGGGAAAAAAAAATTGCAAATCGGTCCATAAACGACAGAGTTCTGAGGTAACAAACATAAAAAAAAAGAATACAACCGAATTGATAACCTGCACCTTTTTTGGAAGTCGGTAAAAAAACAAAATCAAAGTACGATGAATGCCATATCAACCATTTTGCTGATCAGTCTACTCCTTTCTTTTTTCAATAGTAATGTAACCTGGTGAAGGCGCCATTTCTGTAGCATCTGTTCAATTTTCCCGCTTTACTACTAGATTTTGTTTCGGCACAGATAGAAAAGTGTTCAGCCTACGGATATTGGTGCTATTCTCATTATGATAAAAGGTCCAATACCGGGATACCTTTGCTGTTTATACGTTTTTGTTTTTGTGATTTTATTTGATTTGGTACAATGTGTAGGATACGGTCGTCCTTGTGTGTCAGATACTGGAATAATTGAATTTGAGGTGTGTTGTTTAAGTGTTTTTAGAGTTCCGTAACTGAGTTGACAAAAAACGGAACCCTTTACGCGTGGATGTATCAAGTTGAAATCAATGTCAAATAAAGAAATGAAAAATCAAACTTCTAATTCGACGTAATCTAAATTATTTGAATAATTTGTGACATACAAACGGGAATATCCGCTGGTCAAAACAAGTACAGAAAAAATAAAATAGAAGCAGTAATTTCAAGAAACAATTCAATTCTCATCCAATAGCTACCAGGACCTAACTAAAAATTTTAATGTCGTACTCCAATTTATAAGACTCCAATAATTTAAAAGACTTCAAGAGTCTTCGGGTGGCATAAGCGGTTATATATTTAACATTTTTGAGACAAAAACTTCCACAGATTTACGATAGGTTTGTGCAAAATGGAAACTTCCGTAAGTCATGTAGCATTTGTGGTATTATTTATATCGTCCGCTTTGCAGAAAAAAGTTAAGCTTTCAGGTTTTAAGGATCAGAATTAAAAGTGCCCATGTTTCTGGATCTCTAAGAGTAGGTTCTTTTATTGTTTATAAAGGCGGACCAAAATTTCGTTTCCTGACAGTAAGGAAATAGAGTGAATAGGTTTCTTCCAGACAAGCGTGATCCATCGTGAGTTTATGCACAATAAAAAATACAACAAAATCAAATTCCAAGACATAGTCTACCTGTGTGACAAAAATTCAATTGCGCTCAACTATTTCAGTGAATAACAAACACACGTACATACAATTTTTGCCTTTATAAATAACATTAGTGTGATTACAAGTTTTTTCAGGATCAGAGGTCAAATATCATAGGATGTTATACAAAGTAAAAAATTCTGCAGCTTCATAATTTTGTCGAGTTATTTAATCACAAATGTAGTAGTGATTTTTTTCTTTTTTTCAGAGTTGGTCGAATAGTAAAATTAGTTCATATTGATCAGTATAACGGAACCCTTGTAAAAAAACCCCGTCTGTAGTTTTGCGTTGCGCGTGTAAACTATTCCGTTTCTAATCAAAATAATTCGTAGGGGAATTTGTTTAAATATCAACCCCACAGTATCTCGTATGCTCAATAAACATACTATTAGATACTCTGATTTAGATTTCATATTTTTTAATGATATTCCAGGTGTGAAATTAATACTAATATCGTCAGTACCAGTAGTAATTGCATTCATACAATAACAACAATGCGTTGAGGTAAATACAATAAAAGAAAATATGAATGTAACATTGACAAATTTTAACAGATTGTATGTATTTTTTATTAACAAAATACCTATTTAAATAAATAAGAAATGTATTTTCTATAGACAGCATAATAATTAAAGAAAACCAAACATAAGAATATAATATATAAATTAAATAATAAAAAATAGCAACATACAGAAACGAAGTGAATAAAGCCTAATTAAGAAAACTATGTAAGTTGCTTTAAAATATTCTTATTGTTAAAGTAAGACATATTGTATCTATTTTTACTGCAAAAACTTTTTCGGTTTACCCATCGACCAGATTGTCTTGGACATTGCTCTATCAAAATGCAGTTTGAAGTTTCTTCACACCACCCACAGTTGAATCTTTTGTCCAAAGCTTGACATTCTGTACAGTAGTTAGCCATTGATTCGCACTTGTAGATTACCATCAAAACCATATTAGAATGTGGTTCTGCACCACCCCACATCAATCTTATATAGCCCAGTGTTATACTTCGTTCAATTTTCAAAGTTACCATATCACAGAACAGTATATTGTCACCAAGTGAACCTTTTAATGTAACCATAGAGTGTTCTAAATGTATTTCGCATAATATTTTCCTTTTATAAAGTGTCAAATCGTCTATTTTTAAATTCAGTTTTATAAACCTCCTTATGTTAGCGGGTATAAAAATCGGATCACTAGATACAATCTCAGTACAATATCTTGCTTCAGATTTCTTATGGTAGGCTTTATCGAGTTTTACTTTTTGAGGGCAATGAAGACTTGCGTAGTGTGTACATCCAACTTCATGGCACCAGTCACATTCATTACCTGCTTTCTTGCAATCCGAACAACTACTGAAGGAGGTACAGTAACCCTGAACTGTATCTATTGGGTACAGTTGAGTGTTATTGGCTTTAGTAAAGTTTATGTATATGAAAATAATCCCAATTATGTTAATATAGTTTAACATTGTCCTTATTATATGCTAGTAGATTGGATGTCCCTTTACACCATAAGTAAATGCTCTTCCTGAAATACAAACAGTTGTCTTTTAATAAATTAAAAAACGCACATATACTGCATAATCATACGCACATAACTGTTTTAGCAACACATTAATTTTGCGTACAGGTAAGGAGAATTTCCTACTAATGTCTGTGTTTTCTTATAGCTACAACCTATGAGGTATTTAATCCTAGAATCTTAATGTATGCCTGTGACAAGAAATCAAACTTTCTTTTTATCTATATTGAACCTGCTGTTTAACCAACTCAGTGGCCAATGGGAGCTTGCCCAACGTACCACCTGTCACGAATGTAAATTCATCATTTTTGAGTTCTAGAAGTACAGCACGCCTGCTAGACGCATAATTTGACTTTATGTAAATTGTAACGCTTGTAAAATTTATTTTTGTATGAAAAATTATAATTCAAGCTACACATTTCTTTATTGGCCACGTGATTAAACTGCTCATTTTATAACTAAGCAACGGGAAAATGAAATAACCTCTAATAAAGTAATTGAACTTTTTTACAACACTAACTAAATAGTTTTAGTCTAAGACCGAGCGAAGTGAGCTCACAATTGTAGAGCTCTCCAACATGGACATACTAGATTAGCAGGTTAAGGCAGGAGCAGATCAGAGCTCCCACCTTAGCATTCGTGGTTATTTTTTTATAACAACCCAGAAAGAAGATTAAGTACTTCTATATAGAAGATAATGCCGACGAGGGTCGCAAGTACTGGTTCAGATAAGTAGTACTTTCAAGTGAAATACTTGCTTTAAATAGCTGCATTCGACTAACTGAAAGCATAGCCCAAAATAAATATTCAAATCTTAAGTAGATTGATATTGATAGAATATCGGTATTCATTTTAAATATCCGGTTATTTGAAAACTCTGACAAAATTGGCAAAAATCTACGAAAAGATGATGCGATTGCAAATATAATCACAAATTTAAAAAAAAATCTGAAGTACTTACAAATCATAGAAATCCAATAAAAAACAACACAATAAACGAGTAACCCTTTCAAAAAATTATCCTTACTAAACATGTTTAGCAGTATCTTTAGTATTTATAACTTTCTATTGATAAATATTTTCAAACAGGTCCATTGTAAACGAAAAGTGATCGAGTGTCCGTAAAAAATGATATCACTGTTACATAACAATGTAACAGTGTTGGATACTCGTATCTTATTGTTTTGGAGGATACGCTAATGTGAAAATTACCATTACTGTTCCAATGTTTGTCATACATCAGGTTATATTTCAAAATCATTGAAAATAAAAAGTAGATGAAATTTCATAAAACAAGTGTATGTCGCTATAAGAACAGATTTTTTTTAATGTTTTTTCGTGAGGAAACCGGTATGTCTTTGAATCAAAATTTTGAAAGCATGTGACATATCTAAAACATACCAGGCCAGCGTAGACTATGAGCCATTTCCTCTGATAAAAAGCCTGAGCTGCGTTATGTGGCTAATTATGTCAAACTACTATCTGTGCAACAAATTAAAGTTGTCTGATAAAATAATCAGCCTTTTGTGTTGTAAATATTCAAACTTATAATATTATAATAAGTAAGGTTACTTACCATAATTTTCACAAGTCATCCTGTTCCGAGTCCAATTAGACTTACTTTGACATTTCTTTTTACTCACGCATTTGGCTATTGAATCACACCATCCGCAACCATAAGATGCTGGGATTCTCCTACATAACTCACAGCTTGGGCCCAATACTTCACAGTTGTACACAATCAACGGAACATGATTTGAAAATGGTTGAGCTCCTCCCCAAATAAGAGTTAGAGTACCTCTATCCGACTCTCCATACAGTTTGGCATACGAGTTCAAAACAACTGGAAAACAATGCACAACATCATTTATTAATAGTCCTCTTAGATGGGTAGTCCTCTTTTCAATCTTGAGTTGGCATATTATTTCTTTATTATACAGTGCTGGATCTGGTACATAAAGTTGAACTTTGATCGTAGTCAGTTCTCCACCCGGGACTGCGATAGGTCCATCGTTTTGTATGTGAGGACAAGATTTTATTTCCCCAGTTAAATTTGACTTTTCCGTATTAGTCTCAGCGTATGGACAAAGGTATTCAGGATTCTCTGTGCATCCATAGTCATGACACCAGCCACATGGAAACCAAAAACTTTTCACACATTCGAAGCAATTATCAAAAGAACGGCAATATCCACTCGGGTCTTTCATTGATGTATAATCATAATTATCTTTGTATCCGTTCATTGATTGCAGAAAATTCTTGATTCTGGACATTTCATCGGATCTTAAAATTATTCTTTGTTCAGACATTTCCTTTGCAGGCTCCACAGTTATTGCGTCTGATGCTTGCATTGCTTTCATTTTACTCAAAATGAGTATCAATGGTAAAATTCCAATCAACATTATAATCACTGTTCAAACCAATGAGGTTATATCAAATATGAGTTCATCGAGAAAATTTTTCCTTTTATACCTGAGATATTGACACATGTCTTGTTATTTCCATTCGTGTTCATTTAGTAAAATATTTTCTCTCCTGATCGTGTGATTATTTGTAATAATAATAGACAATTATTATTGTCTTTCTCTTTCTTTGGATCGTATTTACGTTCCGTGGAACGATATATCCTTATGTTATTTTAAAACAATCCTTCAACCTATTATATTGTCAATACAGGTTGTGTGTGAAACACGCAGTCGTAGCGCAGCATTGTATTAATTCACTATCTTGACGAGTTTCGTCACCTCGAAATAATCTCAAAAAGTAAAAAACTAAAACTCGACTACGACAAAAAACGAGGCTGAAAAAGTATGAAACAAGATTTTCAGGATGCTGAAATAAACAAGGTAACTGAAAAAACAAGAATAGAACAAAAAGAAAAGCCGTAGTCACACGCTATAGGTACTAAACGAAACAATTTAATAACGTGTGACTTTAGTCGGGTTTTAGTTTTTTTATTTAAACAATTTTGGTGTCAAATCACCGTGCTTCTATACTATTTATTTGTAAAAGCTAAATTGACTAATTAAGAACTAGGTAATTAACATAAAACTCATGTGAAGCTCTGAAACAGATGCGTAGAGCGAAGCCCTTTCAAATGATACTGTTACGCCATATCTCCGAGATAATAACGAGTAGCACGTAATAATTAAAACGTATTGCTGTTCGAAAGATCTAGAATGGTTGTGCGTAGCCAGGCTTAGAAAAATCTCGAAACATCCACAAAGTACCTACAACTAGTAGGTAGGTATGTATTTACCGATAAGGGAAATGGTACTCTCCGACGTTAACAATAGAGTCGAAATTCGCATGAAAGTGACTCTCAGTCCATCGTGCAATAAAAATGATTTATGACTTCGAGAAGCGATTCAATTTTCTCGATCGATCCTGTGATGTCGGTATCCAGAATTTTCTTGGCTCCGCATATAAATACGAGCCCCCGACCGGAAGCGAGTCAGTTGTGATTTCGACTGCGATCAAGAGCGAACTACCTAAGACAGTGTGTGAAGTGATTTTACCTAACGACCTAACCGATAGTGTAACGGTACTCTAGTGTTAATTGCGATTCGGCTTATTGTTGACTGGACTATTTTGTTATTGTTTGTGGTGAATAAAGTTCTCTGTTAGTAAATCGGCATTTGATTACCCACGTACGTAACAATACCAAACACGACGTATTTATCTTTTTTTTGTGACACAAAACTTTTTGTCCACTAGAGGGCGCCACATTGAATGTTGATGATATTTTTTAATAAGTGGCAGTGAAGCCCTTTTAAATGATATCAAACATGGTGTTTTTATCTTCATATTCTTTTTAAACACGATTTTTGTCAGCTAGAGTGCGTCTCTCTAAATTTGAGTAATACTATAGAAATGTACAAGTGAAGCCCTTTCAAATAATACCAAACACGGCGTATTTATCTTCATTTTTATTTTTAACACATTACTTTTTGTCCGCTAGAGGGCGCCATATCGATTTTTGTGACAAGTCGCGTAGCCTATGTTCAGCGGAAAATTGAGACGGTTCTAACGATACCTCACATGTCGAGTTCTGATTAGTAGATTAGGAGCTATGAGGGAACAGATCAACATACTCACATACATATATACATACATAGCCTGTCAAAATCATAACCCTCCTCTGGCTTTGCCGTAGTTGGGTAATAAAAAATTAAGCTGATTTTATTAATTGTCACACTTATGTATAGATTAATATCGAGTGGTTTAATTTCAATTATTATTTGCTTGGAAAACATTGAACGGTTCCATTATGCCTGAAGGCTGAAGCGACATCTATGGCGCCACATAAGAACTACGAATAAAATAAGAAATCCTGCATCGTGCAATCAACATTCTCCGCGCGATTTAAATATATACGACAGCCCATCAACTATCGGGCAGTTGCCCACCAGACCATAACACCTGTCTGGTCGGAGGATCCTCTCTTTTCACAATGGAGGCATGTGGGACTTTACTCTCTGTTCCGCATGCCACCAAACTGGTAACCCTCGACTATAAACGTTAGCGCAGCCTTCGCAGTAGTACTTCGTGACGTCATCTCCACTTCCTCAAGTTTTCGAGCAGTGAGCCATACACCAGACCATAACGCCTGTCTGGTCGGAGGATTCTCCTTTTTCAACGGAGGTATGTGGGACTTTACTCTCTGCTCCGCTTACCCCTAAAAGGTCGTAAAAACTCATTGTATGCTTGGCAGGAATAACATGAAGTTATTCAAACTGCGGCACCTTGTCGTAAGGCATAAAACTGCTAAACAATAACAAATTAATACTTCAAAGTTCAGAAATCTCAAAGAAAGAAACAAGTCCAGTTTTATTTGGAACAGGGCACTGGTAGAGACGGACGAAGTTATAGTTAACTGTGACTAACTTGTAAATACAGAAGTGAATTTGGCGCCATGTTCCTAGACACTTGTAACGAAAAAGTTTCTAGTCAAGTACTAGAGGAAACTCGAAAAGCTGTTAATCGGGGCATTCATGTTAGCGTCGAAGACAAAATTGCTCCCTATGAGAGCAGCAGCTACTCGCCACTGTGTCTGGTCACTATAACTGAAATACGGGTCTAAATGGTTATTTTTAACCGACGGCGAAAAGAAGGAGGTTCTATGTTCAGCTGAATGTATGTTTCTTTTTTTTTTAGTATGTATGTTCACCGAATGTGAAATTTGTTTTTTTGATTGAAAGGTTATGCGTCCAAGTTGGTCTCATAGAAATATTGTTAAGATCTGATCATGAACTTCGAAGATACGAAACAGAACTTCGCATAGGATCACAGCAGAAATGTCGTAACAAGTAAAATTACTTTGCTTATACGTGTAGTCGATGACTGACTGAAAGAAAAAGGAGAGGAGATGTATCGAACTTATCTGGTGATGAAGTCGGGAGATAAATTAATGTAATCTAACCGTGTTTGGGATTATTAGAAACGTTATGAGATGCATTCTGGTTATAAAATATTTAAGTTTGGCTGAGGGGTACTTTTTAGTGGTGTTACCATAACTAAAAAGTGAAAATTAAAAACTTTTTACAAAAAAAAAAAATATTAAACCGACTTCAATGGAAAAAAACACTTAAAAGTACAAAATTACTTTAATTTCGGAAGTCGGTGTTAACTAACAAAACTATTTATTATACAGGGTGTCCCTTAAATAATGGTCCAAACGTAACGGGTAGGTAGCTTATCTGATTTCCAACAACTAATTTGAATAGTTAAAAATAAAAACCGTTATGATAACCAAGATATTTTTTTTTTCGAATTTTACCATTTTCTCTACCACAATTTAGTTTTTTTAATGCTGTCGCTGCAAATAATAACATTTTTTGCTATAATTTTTGTGTAACTTTCGTGTATATTTCACGGACAACAGTAGGCGTTTTGAACCGACATACTATCGAACTAATAAATTAGCGAACTAATAAGCAATCGCTGTAGGGTATTTCGCAACAGAATTTTTCGCACAAACGTTACATCGCACCAATAAAGCATCGATGGAATAAAACATCGTACAACTGAATTGTCGACATACCATGTTCGATATAATAAAAATCGAATCATCAACTTTCGAAATCAAGTAGGGACCCCTTTGGATGACTTTAAGTCTTCTGACGAAGCCTATTGTAAAAAAACACATTTCGGGCCCATATATCATCACTGCCAATACGCACTGGTCATAGACTTTCGTCTTTAGACATTGTGGTATATTGGACGAGAAAATACCGTTTTTCGGGTAGGTCTAAAAGAAGTACAGACATAATATATCTCCAAAAATACATTTTTTAATTTAAATAGTTTAGAATATTAAAATAACTTAATTTCTATAAATTATCAGTGCATTACCTTTGTTTAACGGGCACTAACGTTTGTGGTACTTTTATGAGACTGCTGCAATATTTTGCACCACCTGCCAGCAGGCTCATCACCTGAACCATCACTCATTAAGTATCACTGGACTGCTACAGAATCACAATGTCACAATTGGATGAAATTGTTTTGGCACAGAAGAGTCTTGAGGACTGCTTTGTTCGCAAGGTGGGGGAACTTAAAGCTCAAATTCAGAGTGCTGGACCTGCCAAAGACACTGTGGCAAGGGTTGCTGCAGAATTCCGTGCCTTCAGGGAATTGATCTTCAACATGTTGAGCCTGCTGCGGAGTCAGATTAGTGAATGTGCGAGGCAAGTTGACAAGATGGAAACCAGACATCGGTGGAAGGCACTGATCTTCCAGGGTATTGTAGAGGTTGACGGTGAGGTTAGCAGTGCAGTCTTCCTGGATGTCATCAATAAGCAGCTGGGTGCCAAATCATTGACTGCATCTTCCATCAAAACCTGTCACAGACTCGGAACGGCAAATAGAGATCATCATAGGCCCATACTGGTGAGATTTACAACTTATGATGATAAAGCCACGATCTGGAGAGCCAAGAAAGGCTTGAAGGGTTCTTCCATCTCGGTCAGGGAGTTCTTGACGAGGACCCGGCAAACCATCTTCGGGAAGGCGCGGCTGCACTTCAGAATGCGACCCTGTTGGACTCAGGACGGAGTAATTGTAGTTAAAACCCCTAACGGCAATAAGCACAAGATTACTACACTTGATGAACTTAGTCCACTGCAGGCGTGATAGCCTGCAAAAGAAGGCTCGTTAGTTTTGGTACTTTTATTACTTTTTATCAACTTTACACATTAGAAGGCCTTACTTACCATGCAGCAATCTTAACTTTGTTCTCAACTTTTTCTGCATTACTTTATCTTTTATTTTTGTATAAGTGTACTTTGTTTGTTATCTATGCAATTCGAATTTACTTTGACCATCACAAAACTATTAAAATTTAGTTACCCTCAACAGATTTCATATTTCCAAAATAATTAAAAATGTTAAACTATATTATTCTTATTCTTTACTGTTTTCAGTGGTTCTAACTTCTCTTTCTAGTTTAAATATACGATGTTAGCTGGCGGGTGGTGCAGAGATGCAAACGCCTTACTAGCTTGTGTGTGTAATTTGTAGTATTTATATATATATTATTTTCTATTATTTGATGTTTTCTGATGGCGAATCTTATCATTCTGCTAACAATTCAACTGCCTCTTGCGATGTCATCTTTGACTTTCTGACGGATACCCTTAGCGATATATTGTGCCAAAGATTTGCTTCAAATCCAAGCCGATTGTTCAACGTTTGCCACATTAATGCTCAAAGTGTCCCAAGTCACCATAGTGAACTATATGATACGTTTTCCTGCAGTCACGTTCACGCTGTCCTGATTTCCGAAACTTGGCTCAAACCCGAACTCCTATCAACCACCTACTCTCTCCCTGGATACGTTCTTCTTAGGAATGATCGGACCGGTAAGAGAGGGAGTGGTGTAGCTATATACCTTCGCGGTGATTTCCTATATAAAATTCTAGCCACTTCTTTCTCGACTGATGCTGCCGAGTTTCTTTTTCTAGAGGTTTGTGTCAAAGGAGCTAAAGCCGTTCTAGGTGTCGTTTATTGTCCCCCTATACTTAATTTTTTCACCGAATTCTAATCGGTCCTCGAATCTTTGGGTTCTGAGTATGCACATCATATCATCATGGGAGATTTCAACACCAACCTCCTTGCCCACAACTCCCCCCAGTCCCGTAAACTCATACATCTTATTGAGTCAGCCAGTCTTCATGTGTTGCCACTCCAAGCGACTCATCACAATAAAGTTGGTGATGATACTTGGCTCGATCTTATCCTTACCTCTAATCCTTCTCTAGTGTCCTCACATGGCCAATTTTATGCTCATGCTCCTTTTCCCATCACGATCTCATTTACTTATCTTATATCCTTAAACCTCCTAAACCCAAACCCTCGTTCCAGTACAGGCGTGCCTTGTCACATATTAATAGTGAGCAACTCCTAAAATATGCTTTGAGTATTAATTGGACGCCCCTGCGTGAAGCTACTACAGTGGATGACAAAATTTGCATCTTCAACAGTATTGTGACAAAATTATATGACACACATGCTCCTATAAGAAAAGTCAAACTAAAGCGTCCGTCTGCACCATGGATGAACACTGAAATTCCGTTGGCAATGCGACGGAGGGATCTTGTTTTTCGCAAATTTAAAAGAGATCGCTCTGATGATAACTGGGTCTGTTTCAAGACTGCTAGGAATCGGTGTAACCAGATGATACGCAACGCTAAACGCCGTCACATTCTAAGTAACATTACTTCTTCTTCTTCTGTCGATATCTGGAAATTCCTTGGAACTCTGGGTATCGGTAAATCGCGGCATTCAGACCATCCTAATACAATTGGTTTGGAGAGTTAAACTGTTATTTGTCCACCGTACCAACACTTGATAGTCTAACCAAATGTCAAACTATTGATTACCTTGCTGGTCTGATGCGTCCCAATATTACCCTCTTTGTTTTCACTCCGGTCGATCCGGGAGAGATCAAAAAGATTATCCTATCTATTAAATCTAAAGCCGTGGGCTGCGATAATATCAGTCGACATATATGATCGTGTCTGCCCTGGATCAACTTCTACCTGCTATTTTCCACATCGTCAACTTTTCCCTTTGTTCTGGTGTATTTCCTCCCAGGTCAGCAGTGTCAGTCAGAAAGTAACCGGAACGTTGCGGTCGCTGTATCGACTAAAAAACCGGCCAAGAGCGTGTCGGGCCACGCTCAGTATAGGGTTCCGTAGTTTTCCGTCCGTCACAATAAGTGTACCCACTTATGAGTTTAAAAAAATGCTTGCATATACGATTATACTACAAACTTAGTCCAGAAATTATTTTGTACAACCTTTTTGTCTTTTTTGTACAAAAACTGTTCTTTCCATCAAGTTCAAAATAATTTTCCTAGAAAGTCCTTATAAAGTTCTACTTTTCAGATTTTTTTCATATTTTCTAAACTTATGGTTCAAAAGTTAGAGGGGGGGGGACACATTATTTTTTACTTTTGGAGCGATTATTTCCGAAATTATTGACATTATCAAAAAATTATTTGAGTAAACCCCTACTCATTTTTAAATACCTATCCAACAATATATCACACGTTAGGGCTGAAATTAAAAAAAAATCACTTCCCACTTTACTTACATATAGGGGGGCTACCCTAATAAAACATTTTTTTCCAATTTTTATTTTACCACTTTGGTGATTGATATACATATTGGTACCAAATTTCAGCTTTCTAGTACTAACGGTCACAGAGATTAAGCGAGGACGGACAAACGGACAGACAGACAGACAGACAGACGGACAGACAGACATGGCGAAACTATAAGGGTTCCTAGTTGACTACGGAACCCTAAAAACCATCTCCCAGCTAACATTAAGGCATTGCTTGTACTGTTCCTAATTTTTCCTATCATTGACTATGGTGATGTGTGCTACTATGACCTGAATGCAGATCTCCTCAATAAACTTGACCGCCTTCTGAATAACTGCATTCGATTTGTCTTCAACCTCCGTAAGTATGATCACATATCTGAGCATCGTTAGGTCTTGAAATGGTTACCAATTCGTCAGCGCAGAGCCCTGAGGGCCTTGACTACCCTGTTCTCATTTCTTGATAAGCCTTCTTCTCCTTCTTATCTAATTTCAGAAATTCTATTTCTCTGCTCTGGGCATGATAAAAATCTTCGGTCTTCAAATAATCATCTTCTACGATGTCCCTCACACCGCTCTAGGCTTATCCACTCCTCTTTTTTTGTCCAGGCTATATCTCTCTGGAATGCGCTCCTTCTGAATATCAGGATGGCGACCAGCCGATTCTCCTTTAAGGTGATGGCACGTCAGCATATTCACAAGAAGTTGGTAGAATCATCACAGCATTGATTGGTTGGATTTGTTTTTCACCACAACATTGTTTATTTATATGTATTTATCTAAGTATGTATTTGGGACTTTACTGTTTATTTACAACTTAAAGCAACAAAATATGTACATAATAAAATTAAATAAAAAAAAATAAAAAAGACGTGTGGCACTCGGGGACTGCCGCGGTAAAGCTATTGCATAGCATTTTTATCAACTAATGCAATTATAATTATTTATTTATTTTATTTATGCAGTATTTTTTTTCCTTTGTTTTTGTTTTTCTTTGATATTAATTGAAGTTACACTTTTTGAGCGTGGTGACCGATAAGAAAACAAATGAGTGGGGGGTGTTAGGTTATTTTCGTTACGGAATTTCCTGATTCGGTCTCCACGCTCAAGGCCCGCGATAAAAGCTATGCAATAGCTTAAAACTATATATATATATATTTAAGTATGCTTAACCTAACTATACACACTAAGGGCTACTTCCTACTAAAATATGGCGTCATAAAACTCCTCCGCATCGCTGTCGACTGGAAGTGTGCCCAAGAGGCTGGCGGCATTGCCACGTTGAATGGCAATGCTTAATCTCTGACCGAGATAAAAACCAGCCCTTGGGTCACGCGAAGTGTCAACTAAGCGTCTTGACAGTTCCTTAAAAAGTATATGAGCACTCGGACCCCACGGCCCAAGGGTTTCAACCCCAAACGGCTCAAAAATATAACTGCCGACAAGGTTGTTATATTTCCGCCGCTTGAGGTTCTCCGCAGCCGCAGTGGCAGCACCAGCGCAGCACGATGAACTAGGAAGATGGGATAGCGCAAGAGTGTCGACACAGATAGCGTCCCACACTAAAGGTCTACCCAACTTCCATGGAAATGTATTGTATTTGTCTCTCTTCTGTTTGTCTATTTATTAAATGGCACCTGCCATGTTGTTTCTGCACCATCCTAAGGTCGACTGGTAGATAATGCCTATGGCGTTAAGTCCGCCTTTGTACAGTGTAATGTGCATAAAGGATTAATAATAAAAATAAAAAAATAAAATACCGCGCAGCTTTCTGAACGCTGCCCAACCGTGTCGGATTGGACGATTTTGACGACCTCTTTCTCGAAGTTAGGTCTACCCAACTGGACCGTCCATTCCAAGTAAACACAGTCGTCAACAACTTCGAGTGTAGAGTCTCTGATCTTGATTGCAGTGGGTGCTACATGGACGTTTACAAACCATGATTTTTTATTTATCTATGCTCCCACGCAAAAAAAAAAACATTTGAAGATTTGCGTTTGCGACTGGAATCACATAATACTCTTATTGATATCGATTACTGTGGTTATTTTTTTAGTTAACTTCTACTTCACACTGTAGCCATTTTTAAACAAGTCAGATTTTTGTTCACAGACTACAGTCCAGTTTAGAAAATATAATTAACATCCTAGTATTTTGAAAATGAGTAAATCTAGTAGGCGTATAATTAATTTTGTTCATATCAGACATATTTATTTTTTTATGTATTAGAGGTGAGCATTTTTCTTTTCGAATCGCTTTATATTGTTACTGCAAAGGTACTGTGATAATAAACATAACCAACAATGACATTCACGAACATTTTGAAGTTTGAACAATCAAAGAGTGAATTCGGAGCTTGGCAGTTAAATACAAGGAGGCTAATCTGTCATCTCAATGGACTAAGATTGCATCGCTGCTTTCCATCAGGTGAGATCGCAGTCAAGCACTAGTTTATATAAATTTAAAAAAAAACTAGCTCGCTACGACTAAAACGTCATCATACCCTAGAGAACACCGGCAGTAGCTCTTTACGGCAAATGAGTAAATGCTTTTAATGTTACCGGCCTGACTGGTATATTAGAAGACGGTAATGCAAGGCGCTGACTGCGCCAATCTTTTTCCACTTTTGGTCAACCGACAACCAAGACGCTGTCAGGATCCTTTCTAAATTTAGGTATAACTCCCATTCTGTAAAAATATCAGATCTGCATGAGAGTGCGCTGTGTTTTCGATCAGTCAATAACCTTGCTTCACGTTTCTCCAATCTCGCCTGTTACCGAAGATTTGGTAGGTAGGAGTGGTTTCTAATGCAAAAGAGTTCTAACATGCCTTGCTCGGATTACTATTAGCTTCACTAAACTATTTTTCGTAATTTCAGACATCTACTGATTCTTTTTTGCATTTCGGCAGCATAGCAAAAGTCTTTTTTTTTTTCTAAAAGTTATTTACAACTTTTTAACGTTTAAGATAAAGCTTTTAAGTACATTTTTAAAGACTTTGCAATTAAAACTACTTTTCATGAATGTAATATATTTGTATGAAACAAATAACTCATGCATCTCAAACTCATATCAACTCATTAGCCATTATTATTCTTCTCCTTCATTATCAGGTTCTTCTCCCTCCTTATTAGCTTCTTCTCCCTCCTTATTAGCTTCTTCTCCCTCCTTATTAGCTTCTTCTCCCTCATTATTAGCGTCGTCGTTTTCTTTTACATTTGTAGCAGTATCATCATCCTTCTTCTCATCATTAGTATCTTTTTTACCTTCCTCACCGTCTTGTTCTTTGTCAGGTGTCTGATCGGTAGTTTTGCTTTTATCATCTTCATCTGAATCAGGGAATGTGATACGTTGTGGTCCATCAGCATCAGGTGCTTCTACTGCATCTGGGGTAAGTGCAGTATTCAATGTAACGCTGGTGGTTCTGAATGTGCTCGGCTGTTTGTTTTCACAACCAACGTATATGTTCACGGATACAGGAAGCCTATAAGTCGATTTGATGCGAACGGTTATATATTTTTTCTTCAAACCACCGCGAACAATTGTGGTGATAGGTCCTCGGCCCATTCCTAGACGATCGACCACCCTGAAGTAAGTTATCTGTCAAATAAAATATTGTATCATCAAGATTATCTAACATATACACGGAATTCAGGGGGGGGGGGGGTACATGCCTATATCGACTTAACCCGTGAGAAGCCGTGCTATAAAAATCTTGCTTACGTAAAAATATAAATCGTGGCATTTGGTTCATCGCGTGCCTATACAGGTAGGTATTATCTTTTGATACTAAAATAATTGTTAATTTTTTAAACTGTTTTATTTTTGACACTAAAATATTTTTTGACAAAGCCAATATTATTTAATTCATTAAACCCTAAGCAAACGATCATTTATTGTCTTACTATTGTGTCTCAAATTGACGGGATCTGAAAGGTTATTTTTTTTTTATAATTTCCAACTAAATTTTTACAAGTAAAATAAAGGACCGGTGTGGTTATCAAATTCTATATTGCTTACAAAGCGTTTTAATACAATTTTTTTATGCTATTACTCGGCATTGTAACGAAAATTTATATTTAATAGAGAAAAACATAAAATCTAAAAACTTGTCTAACCGTTATCAACCGCTGAAACTGCGGATTACCTACGGCGTGGATAGATGCATACAAAAAAGAGAGAAATTGTACAAACTCATCGGCCCACCTCATAGGCAGCGCTTAATATTTACCCAAAAAATTGAATAATTGTAAAATTTATTTTAGTGTTATTGAAGATAGGTTTATAAACTTCTTTTACACATACTTGTGGGTGACTCACATGTATTTACACTGAATACACCACATATACACAATAAATATATATTCACCTACATCTATTATGTCTATTTATACATTCATATATATTTCCAAGTTCACAACAAACATATTCACTAACACTAAACACAACATACACATTGACGTGACGCATTGGACAAACGCACTGTCGATGACGCGCCGGCGACTTATTTTCTTCTACCGCCGAGTTGCAGCACTAAGTTACATTTCGTTTCTCACCAGTCACGATCTACGTTGCCTACCAGATATACGTGCGCTCGCGCCGGTAATATAAGTGGTGAGAGATCTACCCGCGATAACCTAGCATTGTTCTTGTAAAGACAATTTGCTGTGATATACCAGTTTGTGCTTGGCTCATTTGCGCCTTCTAACAGTGTTGTAGTGTTGTGTGTGAGGAATATACCTGGAGAATCATTTACTCTCCACCTACCCAGTGAGTACCTACACCACACACACACCACCCAAACAACCCAATTGGTGACCTCATCTGAGCACAGAAGACAGCCAAGATGGGCAGTGACGGTAGCGACACCGAGAGATAACAGCGCATCCAACGCCCTTTCCGTCGGCCAAGTAAGTGCGCGCGCATCTCCACTCTCCCTTTTGGCCGGAAAAACCCAACATCTGGTTCTGCCAAGTGGAAGGCCAATTCAAGCTGGCCAGAATAACGGACGACTCCACCAAATTTACTACGTCCTCGCGCAACTTGACCGTCAACACTGAGAAGAGGTAGAGGACATTATTATTTCACCACCCGCAACGGACAAATATGTGAAGCTGAAGACCGAGCTTCTCAAGCACCTGTCGGTCTCCAAGAAGAAGAAAGCTAAGCAACTTCTCAAGTCAGAAGAATTTGGCGATAGGAAACCATTGCAGTTCCTAAGACATCTACAGAACTTGGCAGGACCCACGATACCGGAATATTTTTTACGCACGATTTGAACCAGCCGCCTGCCTTGTAACCTGCAGACTATCGTGACTTCCCAGGTGAGCCTATCGCTCACAGAACTCGCAAACCTCGCCGACAGAGTGCACGACATCGCTCAGCAACTCCTCAAGTCGCAGCAGCATCGTCGTCACGTCCAGACTCAACGACGGACATGATTGGCCTCATAATGGAGCTGACGAGAAAAGTAGAAGCCTTATCTTATACTGAAAGGCAGTCGTTCCCGCCCTCGTACGAGACAGACGTCAGGCCGTCGTAGTTGCACACCATCTCACCGATCGCAGTCCAACTACAGAAGGTTCCCGATCTGCTGGTACCACCACAATTTCGGCAGCCACGCGAAGAAGTAATAATAATAAGTCGTAGTAACTCGAGAGTCTAGTTCCTCGTGGACACCGGAAGCGACTTATGTGTCTTCCCTCAAACTGCACTACCACAATGTCGAACGAAGACTGAGTACCAGCTGTGTGCAGCCAACGGTACAACTATAGCGACCTACGGTTACCGGTAATATCCTTGTTGGCATAAAATTTTTAAGCATAATATTGTTTGGCATAACGTTTTCACATAACTTTTTTTAGAATAATAATAACGTTGCATAATAGTACTTTGGCATAATGCATAGGTTACCATAACTATCATTTAGTCTAATATGTTTTGGCTTAAATTGGAGTTGCATAAATTTTAAAGGCATAATATTTATTCGTCTAACAATCATGAGCCATAAATATAAAAAAGTCACAATTATTATGAATGTAGCCAATAATTTTAAATTGATCTTTAGGCGATGTTTTTGTGGCGACATATTATTGGTTAGGTTAGGTTTTTTTTTGTAGTAGGAGTGGGAAGTCCATCATGAATGCCCAATAATAATCAGTAAGGTGAAATAGTGTCTACAACTTACCGTTTGGAGTTGTCTTCTAGGGTTTATTAGTTTTATTCCAAAGAACAATATGTGTTTTTATCATTATGCGTTTATAACATTATGCTTTATAAAATTATGCTTTATTATTATTATGCTAGCAGCATTTATGGCAACAAGCATTATGGCAAAAGTTTTATGCCTAATAATTTTAAGCGTAATGATCATTATGCTGAATTTTGTTATGCTAATGTAAATTATGGTAATATATTTCATGCTAATCATTAATAAACCACGGTTACCTACAGGTTGTATTGAACCTAGGCCTTCGTAGGGACTTTATTGGCGTTTCATTGTAGCTGATGTCACAAAAGCAATTTGTAGATTTTTTATCTCATTAGAATCTCATTGTTGACATTCGCAATAGAAGACTAATTGACGACACTACTAAGCTTTCGTCTGTAGCGTCAATTGCTTGTAAGGATAGCTGAATATCACCCTTATATACACCCTTCGGACTTTTCGAGTTTCCATTTATAACGTTTGGTCTGAGGAACGCAGGTCAAACTTTCCAAAGGTTTGTTGACGAGATGACTCGTGGGCTAGATTTTTGTTATCCATATTTTGACGATTTTCTGGTATTTTCGAGGAGCAAGGCAGAGCACGAGCAGCACCTTCGCAAACTCTTAACCAGGATGAAGAACTACGGCACGTCAATACCGCCAAATGCGTCTTCGGAGTACCAGAGGTAACATTTCTAGACTACCACATATCGCAACACGGAACGAAACCTTTGGAAAGCAAGGTACAGGCAATCAGGGACTTTCCAGTCCCCAAAACTGCCAGGCAGCTGAAAGGTTTCTGGGCATGGTGAACTTTTACCGAAGGTTCATACCTCGGGCTGACCAGATCCAAATGCCTCTGCATGCCATACTGACCGACAACATCAAAGCCTCACAGCCAGTCGACTTAAGTGGAAGCTTGTTAACTCTTCGAATGCCGTAATTAGAGACACAATAGAAAGACAATGGCTTATGTCGAACTGTGTAACTTAAGACATTAGAGTGCTAGGACAGCCTGTGTGATGCAGCGCTACTGGTACATCCTGACTCACAGGCTAAATTGGGATTAGTCACGGATGCATCTGATTTGGCAATCGGCGGTGTCTTGCAGCAGTTCAAAGATGGTAGTTGGCAGCCTCTAGCGTTCTTCTCACGCAAATTGAGCTCATCGAAGCAAAAATACTCGCCGTACGATAGGGAACTCCTTGCTATCTACGAGAGTATTAAATACTTCCAGCATTGGCTAGCCGCTGCCACCTTTACTATCTACACTGACCATAAGCCACTGTGTTATGCCTTTCATCAACGAAAGAATATCTGTCCGCCACCTCAGTTCAGGTATCTCGATTTCATATCGCAGTTTTCAACCGACATCCAGCATATCGCCGGAAAAGACAACGTCGTGGCTGACACGTTTGCTCGCGTTGATGAACTGCAAAGCCCAATAGATTTGGACACCAAGGCTCAAGAGTCCGACCTGGAACTTGTACAGTTCTTGACAGCAGAGTCTTCACTGCGCATTAAAAAAATGATGGTTCCAGGAAGTCGTACTGTATTGTACTACGATGTCAGTACACTGATTCCTCGACCCTTTATTCCCAAACCCTTGCGCAAACAAGTCTTTGACTCATTGTACTCGCTAAGACATCCCAGCGTTAACGCTAGTGCAAAACTCGTAGCACAAGGCTACGTATGGCCATAGAGGCGGAAAGACTGTCGCGACTGGTCTAAGGCATATTTGGCTTGCCAGCATTCGAAAATGAATCGCCACGTCACCACCCCTGTGGGTACTCTCGATTTACCTCCGGCGCGTTTCAAATATGTCCACTTAGACCTAGTCGGCCATTGCCACCTTCCAATGGATATCGGTATTGCCTGACACTCGTCAATTGCTTTACGCGATGGGCTGAAGTCGTCCCAATTACTGATACCACGACGGAAACTGTGGCCAAAGCGTTTTTGCTGGGATGGGTAAGCACGGTTTGGTTTGGTACTGACATTGTCACCGGCCGCGGTAGGCAATTCGAGTCAAACTTGTTTCAATACCTCAGCAAGCCTATAGGTTTTAGGCATCGTAAGACCCACTGCCTACCACCCTCAGTGCAATGGTTTAGTGGAGAGATTCCATCGCCAGCTCAAAGCAGTTGTCAAGTGCCACGCTGACAACAGCTGGACAGAATCTTTGCCACTGGTACTGCTCGGCATCAGAAGTTCCATCAAGGAAGAACTGAACTCGTCTTCTGTCGAGCAAGTGTACGGTGAGCCTTTGAGACTGCCAGATGAATTCTTTGGCAATAAAGTTGACTAATGCACGACTGACATGACTGATTTTACAGCCCGCATCAGAGCATTTGCCAACCATTGACAACCAGTCCTAACGACGCACCACTCAAAAGACAAGGTCTTCATACACAAATACTTGCCTTCCAGCTTCCCATGTATTTTTTCGGAACGACGCGTTGAGAAGTGCCCTCCAACCGGCATACACCGGTCCCTACGAGGTGATCGAGATAGGTGCCAAAGTTTTTAAAATTAAAAGAAAGGGTAAAAGTGTCACAGTATCGCTAGATCAATTAAAACCAGCTTACATACTGTCTGACACCAACAACACCCCTAGCGATACAATGTCCAAACCAACCCTTCCAACACCAGTAGTAAAAACAACACATTCTGGAAGAAGAGTAAGATTCCCGGACTACTATCGACTCTAGCCTGGTCTCTGGAGGGGAGTGATGTGGGTGACTCACATTATATTTACACTGAATACACCACACATACACAATAAATATATATTCACCTACATCTATTATGTCTATTTATACATTCATATATATTTCCAAGTTCACAACACACATACTCACAAACACTAAACACAACATACACATTGACGTGGCGCATTGGACACGCGCACTGTCGATGGCGCGCCGGCGACTTATTTTCTTCTATCGCCGAATTGCAGCACTAAGTTACATTTCGTTTTTCACAAGTCACGCCGGTAATATAAGTTGTGAGAGATCTACCCACGATAACCTAGCATTGTTCTTGTAAAGACTATTTGCTGTGATATTCCAGCTTGCAATTGGCTCATTTGCGTCTTCTAATCTGCAGTGTTGTAGTGTTGTGTGTGAGAAATATACCTGGAGATTCAGCAACGACTTTCATTTACTCGCCGCCTACCCAGTGAGTACCTACACCACACAAACATACCACCCAAACAACCAAATACTCTTCATTTTAGTAAATTTACTATTGTTCACATTATCGATTCAAATCGTCGAACACCCTCATTTTACACTTTTTAAAACACAATGTTTCTGATTTTGCTCAGTATTTAAATTGAGTCAAATCTTTCTTTATTTGGAATTTGCCTAACTTTGTTGGTTTCTTGATCATGTAACTTAATTTTAAGCATGTTTATTTCATGTAAAAATGGATACAAGTCCAACTGAGGCCGCTCAAGTAGAGTCAGGGCGTCGCGGCTAGAAGTCTTCATTTAAGTCGATCTGTAGTAAGACGAGTGCCCCAAAGATTTGTTGAAGACTGGAAGTTTCTATAAACGATCGGGTTCAGGCAGAAATCAGGTGACATCAGAGCGCGATGACCGATTTTTTGATATCAATGTCTTTGCGTAATCGACATCTCACTGGAGTTCAGGTGCAACAAAAACTTCTCTATGTCCGTATAGTCTCAATAAGTGAGTGGATTGTTCGGCGAAGACTTGACTTGAAAGGTGATTACAGTCTATAAAATTAAAAAATTAAACTATGACTTTTAAAACAATTGCAATAAAGCTTTCCTTCTTTATCTATAAATTGATGTCAAAAACTTTATTTAATTAATTTTAGTGTTTACTCTAAGTATCGTGTTCAAAACGTTAGGGGTGGGCCGATTTTTTTTGCACGCAAGTGTACATTCATCACAAGAACTCATGTAACAACATAATTAACCTAAAATCAAAAGAAAAACTTAATCATATCAATGGAAACTTAAAAGAGAAAATATGTAATACCAAATCTGATAAAGTTATCGCAAGGGAGCTATTGGGTATCCGTAATTTGCCTGCGGATTCCTTAAACAAGGTGAATACCTACTTTATGTCAGTAGGAAGGACACTTACTAATCAAATACTGAAACAAATGAATGTAAGTGAAGACGAGGTTATGGCATAAACTAAAGCATCTAGCCAGCCTGTAAAAACAATGTCACCGACATCAACAGATCACGTTGAGGTGATAAATGGAAATAGAACACAAAGTTTCCCAGGATAGGACAACGAATATCCTAAAACGGAACATCATGTATCTGGTAGCTCATATCGCACATATGTGTAAAAGGTTACGCTAAAGACTAAAAGACTATGGCGGTAGTAATTCTGGCAATGCTCAAACGAGCTATTCCATAAGTAAGCCTAAGTAAGTAAGTATAAGTAAGACTAAGTCCAGCCCAAAATAGACTCCGACATTCACTGTTGTTGAAACCACTGTTGTTATTTCTCTCAGAGATATTTGAAAAAGACTTTAGTAAAAGATTGACTAGTTACCTGAAGGATAATGGTCTGTAAACAATATAGTTTCAAGGCAAGCAAGTCGACAGAAAATGCGGTCCTTGTTCTCACAATGGCCTAAACATCATCATTGGACAAAACAAAATTGAATAGAATAATTTTTTCACCTTTCACATTTTTCACGGGTAAGATATCCAAAGGTCTTTGATACCGTGTCCGTGCCTTTGCTACTAGCAAGTCTTGAAAAAATGTGGGTCTGGTGCTGGAATGGTTCAGGGTCTATTTATCAGACAGGTCTCTCTCTCTCTACAAGTACAAGATGACAAGATGAAGGGCAAAATAGTGACGTTGCAGCATGTAGTGTTGGTATCCCGCAAGGTAGCACACTGGCCTCCAAAGCTTTTTCTTATCTACATAAACGAGCGTGTGCCTTGCCGGGATAAGATATTCTCATGTTTGCAGACGACACAGTGCTATTAGTCCACGGTAAGACATGGGAGTGGGTTTTCCAATTGGCTAAGGCAGGGTTAACTTTCGTAAACTTGGCTTGAGGATAGTCTCCTACAACCTCCAACAAAACAAAATTCATCTGTTTCACCAAATCAACAGCAATCAAAAGTGGAGCTGACCTCACACTGAAGGAAGATAAATTTGTCGTTCGATCGAAGTCCTATCCAAAAGCGGTATTCACAATCAATCGACTTATTTCCAGTTACATTAATAAGTATTCTACCAGGATAATGTAACACAGATTTTTTTTTAAATCGACGAATTTCAAACGACTTTAAAATCGGTGTCGTTCAAACTCGATTGATGGATGTGAATACGGAAATGGTCTATGCGAATAAATCGCTACGATATCGTTGCGGTTTTCATTACGTGAAACGGGCTGCGAAACTTTGTAGAAACACATTGAAAAAAAAAAGGTAAAAACGAAAAAGCATTTTCTTAATAGAAGTTTCCCATGATTATTTTTGACTGTCAAGCGAGAAAAGTTACCTGCAAACTCTAGCGATAAAATAAAGGACTTACTGGACATTTGAACAGTCTTCCATATGATGCAGTAGTAGAACCAAAAGGCGATGGAGCCTTGTATATAACATCTTGAGCGACTAAAAAGTCATTTCGCCTGAACATACCGAGGTAGAAATCCCTGCATACTGCCAAATGTGTAAAAGCTAACAAAAGTACTGAAGGCCATATTGTATTCATTTTATTTTTACATTAGAAACACTAAATTTTATGAAGACCTTCAGTGTGATGGTTCTGAAATCCGATACAGAAGAACGTGGAGACGCTGTATAAATAATTTCTAATTGTGTCCGTTTATTACCTGTGAATTTTATCGTGAATTTTATGTCATGAGTTAATTAGTTTCCTGTTATGTAGCGGAGTGCTACGTGTGGTACCTACTTGCTTAATGTCTTAAATTCTCATGCATCATGGTTAGTTTAATCCTTATCGTATTTTTTTTTTAATGCTTTTGTCATTCACTCTTTTTTTAATCGTTGGTAGAGACTAAAGATCACGTAACGCTAGCTTGACAATAGGATGTCAGTTGATACGTCACACCGCTTTAGTCGCCGGTCTGTAACAAACGCCAATGGTCAGTCTAGTGTGCGGCTTCCAACGCAAACTGCGATCAGTTTCTTGCATTCTTCTTGAAGAGGAGGAGGATGATGATGTTATTATACAAATGTTATTGAAACACCATCGGACGCGACTTACGGCGTTTGTTGTAAACTTAAGCCTGAGAGAGTCTGGGCTGAGCACGCGCAAGCCAAGCAGTTAGAAGTGGCAACCGCACAGGTGCAGTCTGTTGGCAGTTGTGTGGATAACTATGTTCCAGAAAACCGCCCATGACTAGTCTATTTATTTATTTCGTTAATAAATTTACTTTTATGTCGAACAGTTTATAAATTGACAATAATTATCTAACACAAAATTTAAAAGCAACTAATACAAAAAATAAAATAAAATCTTTGCAATAAACCGGTGTAGAAAGTTGCCAGGTAAATAAATAAAATTACATTCCGTATTGGTTATCATCACATTAATATCATAGATGAAAAGCGATAAAACAAAAAATAATTATCAATGTCAATAAAATGTAAACAATGAAAAGAAAAATGACAATATCTATAAAATGTAAACAATGAAAAGAAAAATGTCAATGTCAATAAAAAAAATCGCTCGTTGTGTAGTGAACCGACATCATAATAAATCACCATACCTACATAAAAGGTCCTGACTCACTCACTGACTCATCTACGCCCAGCCTAAACTCTTGCACCTAGAACACAGAATTTTTCACACAGAGATGTCTCCTAAAATGTATGTAAAGAATTAGCATAAAGCATAACCGGCCTTTAAATTCATTAAACCCCAAGCAAACGCCGGCGTTCGCCCTGTCAAAATTAAAAAAAAAAATCAAAATCAAATGTTTTTTATTTCACATAGGCCTTCATGAGCACTTATAAAACGTCAGCTAGTGCACGGTTCCAAATTGTCTGTCTTTCTATTGTGTCTCTAATTGACACGATTGAAAGGTTAATGTTCCCACTGCTGGGACTCAGGCCTCCTTTCTAGGAGAGGGAATGGGTCGTAATCCACCATGCGGGCCTGTGCAGTTTGGTGAATGTTACATGTCTTCGAATTTTTAGTTCCAGGACATGCTGGTTTCCTCAAGATGTTTTCCTTTACCGTTTTAAGAGCAGTGTTGTGCCTGGCTGGGTACCCACGTAAGTCGGAGCTCTTCAAAGAATTAGATTTTCTAGAATTCACCACATAAGGGGATTATACGACGGTGCGAAGTGATCCACGCGCGCATCGGCATGATGTCAGCAAAAATGTAAGGGCCCAGTAGGGCCGAAGCCGACTGGGGCATATTTTCTCTTATACTTGTGCTATGAGACCTTGCTTCATGCCACATTTTAAGGTTCTAGGTCTACGGAAAGTACCCTATGAATTTGATTCCCTTGAAAGTGTCGAAATACACGTTTTGCGACATAAACGGCCGTAACTTTTTTTTTTGTTAACTCAGCGGTTTTTTTTTTTCACACCTTCAAGGGATCGCAGACTTGAGAATATGGTTTTAATTTCCACTCGTGCAACACATTTCTAAGATAAATGGAGGGCTTTTTTTATGGTGGGTAAAATCATCCAATGACAACCCCCGCTCTTGGGCGGAGCAGGAGATAGTGTCAGACTCTTACTGACTAAAAGACCCACTCCGTTCCTTCTAGCCTCCATACCGGGGCTCGAGATAAATGGTGTTGACAGACAGACAGACGGACAACAAAATGATTCTCTAAAGGTTCCGGTTTTTCCTTTTGAGATACGGAACTCTAAAAACACTCGCTTATCAAAATATCGTGACAACCCTGCACATTATTATTCTTTCTTCGAAGCTTCGCGGGATATTTTCAGTATACATGAAATTTTTAAGTAAGCTGTATTTTTGTGTAAGAGGCTTACGGGTCTTACCATGCGTCTGCACGGTATCACAAAATAGATAGGTACAGAAGACAATCTCATGTATGTACTTCACTTTTTATACCTACGCTCGGTGGACGCAAACTAATGAAAGTTTGAGCCGGAACTGTTCCACGAGTGAGCCAAGATGCGACCGAGACATCGTGTCCGTGAGCGGTGTCTATGTGTGCATTGCTCGAGTGCGCTTTGTATGTAGATTGACTTCTGTACCTATCTATTTTGTGACGGTATAGAGACAGGCAAGTAACGAGAAAAGTGGATCACACAGGATTACACTGACATACTTGATATTATTCGCTCGCATTTACTTCGTATGTAGCAATTCACAAGATTATAATTTCTTCACGCTCTTTTTTTAGGTCTATGTGATGAATCCTTAATTTAAAAGAACCTTTTCCTTTACCTTTTCTAAAGTCAGCTAACTTTAGAAAAGGTAAAGGAAAAGGTTTTACCTTTTGAATGTCTTAAGTTACACAGTTCGACATAAGCAATTGTCTTTCTATTGTGTCTCTAATTACGGCATTCGATGAGTTAAACACCAATTAGTGAAAAGTATTTTGATAGTTTGAATGAAGAATATTTGATACATAGAAACTAATTCAATGGAAAACTAAAAACCCGTTTTTTGGCATATTTCAAATTATAACTGACCAACCTGTGTTTATTTTTACTTTTCTTTTTAACGTTTTCGGTTTTACAGTTTTTTTTATTCCTTTATTATAGCAAATCCACGTGCCAGTTAAAATGATGCACTTGATGTCAGCCATTTTGTTTTACCGAACGTCACCAAATACTTTAGTTATTTTTGCACAACTACCCGCACCGTCTACGATAGGAGGTCAACAAAAAAGCAGTTTAGGGGCTAAATATTGGTCGGACAATATTTAAGTTAATATTAAAAAAAAAGAACGTGCTGTGATGCATGATCGTATCAGACGGTGGCGGCCCTTGCGGTGGCTTGGAATCGCCTTAGACTGCTGACAGGCGACATTAGACGTTAAACTGACTAATAAATAATTTACCTGACTATACATAAATGCAAGGAAAAGTAACATGAACATAAAATCATGAATATTCTTTATACTCCTCTCCAATTTCATTCATTGTCGTTCCATAAATCCAACGAAATTTTATACTCCGATCGTAATTCTTTTTCGTAGATAATCTATAATACTTTTCGAGGGCGACTGATCCCTGCCAAATAGCTCGTAAATCTGTCGACCAATAAAATTTTTGTTATACCCCTCGTTTTAGGTACTTCGGTGCACCTGTCACTGATGTTGCTATCTCGCTTACACGTAGAATCCGTATTGTAAAGTTAGATACACAATAAAGCTTTAGACAATCAAAATGAGTCCACGTATGCCACGTCCACCACGTATACTACGTAGTATGTCATACAGTCACATATGAACTGGTGCTGCAAAAAGCCAATAAGTAACATTGGACTCAATGGAAAGGAGTGTGAAGAGGTTAATTAATTAAACCTCAAGCGAATGCTCTCTCATTGTCTTTCTATTGTGTCTCTAATTACAGTATTCGAAAGGTTAATTGGTAATCCGGATTGGTTAAGTCTAATTTACAAAACCTGAAGCACAGGCGTAGGTTACCCAGCCTTTCGGTATTTTACAGTATGCATTTTGGAAGTGTGGGCAGGAATAGCATGAGTTGATTCCGCTATCTCCTTTCTGCCGTCGGACAACCGGACATATGGCGAGTATAGTCTGTCTAAAAAGTCAAACGACTTGGAAAGCTTTTAACAATTTAAAAAATCTGTTATATAATATTACATACAATACTTATTATAAGATTCTTTTAGTAAACAATGATCATCTCTATGCAACCTTGATTGTTCAACTAGTGTTGACTGCATCATATTTCAAAAATTTGATTATTTCATTAGATTAATCAAGTCGTTTCACTTTTTAGACAGACTCTATCCCATACGTTGACTAGTTCAAACTGTAGAGGTTTCACCTCTACGGTTCAAACTAATCTTTTCGCCTCACATCACCTACACCGAGTTCGTCTAAGGACTCGAATAATTTGCCTGCTGCGGTCTTCTCGTCCGCTTATAATTCAAGCCTTACTTTTTACTTTTCTTAATAAGGCTCTTAATAAATTAGTGCGCTTCACCATCAACGTTTCATCATCATCAGCCTTGTTAATGTTCGAACTGCTGGGACTCAGGCCTCCTCTCTTGGAGAGGAAATGGACCGTAATCCACCACGCGGGCCCAGTGCGGATCAGTGAATGTTACATATCATCAATTTCTTATAGAACCATCAACGATTGCATCAAAGCAATAACTTTCGAGACTTTCAAGTGGGGTCGCAGTCAAGCATAGTTTAGGCGTGGCTGGAAAGACCTCACGGCGTCCTTACCTTCCGCATGACGCAGGTCCTTACCGGACATGGTTCGTTCGGGAGTTTCCTGCACCGGATTCGTGCGGAAGTGACGCCCGGGTGTCGCCACTGTGTGGAATGCCCGGAGGACACGGTGGAGCACACAGTCGAGGTGTGCCCTGCTTGGGCGGAGCATCGCCGTGCCCTCGTGGGGGCGATCGGCGGCGGAGACCTCTCGCGCCGGGCCTTGGTTGAGGCCATGGTCCGGAGCGAGGAGGAGTGGCAGGCGGTCGCCGACTTCTGCGAAGCAGTAATGCTCGCAAAGGAGGAGGCCGAACGCATCAGGCAACGGCGTTATCGCCGCCGCCGCCGCCGCCGGGATTCTGATCCCGATTTCCGGCCACCGTAGGCGCGGGCTTGCGGACAGTGAGCAATGGGTAGCTCGCTGTCCGGCCGTCCGGTAACTGTCCGGACCAAGCCCAAGGCGTCGACGGCGCGCGCTGTTCCCGCGCGCCTCAAGGAGTTGTCAGCAACAGCAGGGACCCAGCCGGGTCGAAGCCTACTGGGGCCAGGGTTATCCGAAAGGGCGCTCGAGCCCCGGTATGAAGGCTAGAAGGAACGGGGTGGGTCTTTTAGTCAGTAAGAGTCTGACACTATCTCCCGCTCCACCCAAGGGCGGGGGATGTCAATGCATGATTTTTTCCCACCATAAAAAAAAAAAAAAAAAAAAAAAAAAGTCAAGCATAGTTTATATCAATGAAAAAAAAACCTAGACTTTTGACTTTGCTCGACAAGTGATAATTTACGTGGGACGCGTGTGACAGTGTTGCGTATGCCAAATTTTTCATTTGTTGTCAAGCAAATTCAAGAGTGTAGACATAGAAGAGTGTAACCTAGACACCTTTAAGTCAAGATTTAACAGGTTGCTTCTAGGCAAGCTGCATCGTCAGCCACATCATCGCTTTCCATCAGGTGAGATAGTGGTCAAACGCGAGACTATATATTAAAATTAAATTAAAATTCATTTATTTCGGAAACCAAGTCCATATACATAGAATATAAAATTAAAATTATATTCACATTAAGATATTAAATTAAAAATTAAACACATTACAAAACACAAAATTACACCAATGTCATGAAATAAAAACATAATATATTAAGTAAATTAAAGTCATTAATAAAAATAAAATAAATTACAATAATTCAACAACAATTCAATTAAATTGACATGCACAATATTATTACATAAAATAAAATATACATGACCCGTTTTATCTTAGCCTAAAGGGCTTGGATTCGGAGTGCTCAACGTGCAGCTTGGTCCAGTACCGCATCATCGGGCAATCCAGATCCAAATCCATCCTCCAGGCGAACAACAGAAGGTAGCTGTTGGAACTGCCTCGTATGCGGTGCATTAGGGACTCAACTCTTTTGCAAATAATTGCCGCAAAACCATCTATGTTTGCATCCGCAAACATGCCCGACGCACTACAATAGCGAGGCAGTTTCATCAGCGCCCTGAAGGCATTATTATAGAGGATACGCAGGGTGTCATACGATTTCTTAGTATGCTTGACCCATAGGCTGCACGAGTAAAACGATTGGCAGAAGGCCCTGAACAACGTTGCTTTTACTTCCGCAGTACAACGTGCAAACCTACGAGCCAGCATGTTAGCTCTAACAGACAAAGCCCTCCGCTCCCTGACTATATCCATATCATCTACAAGTGACTCGGTGACCCAGTGGCCCAGGTACTTGAACTGCGATACTCTTTTAAGGACACTGGCATTTAGCATGACCTGTGGCACATTGTCATAAGTTTTAGACCCCGCCTTGAACACCATGAACTCGCTTTTAGTGGCGTTATATCTGAGCCCGTGGGCCACCGCATACCGCTCGCAGATAGATATCAGTTTTCGGACGGGCCATGCAATGACACCGGATACTTGTGCCCAAAACGGTTTCTTTTGCGGCTTCGGTAATGATGACATGGTCCAACCAAGACGTAGTCCCGTAAGCATTACTAAGGAAAGTATATGTACCTGAATCTAGTCCCCCAGTCTCATGCTCAGCACAGATCTTGAAATGCTCACTGCCAAACAAGCTGCCTGGGTTAGCGTTAAAATCCCCTAGTATTTACACTGTGTCAATACCACTGGTCTCTATAATTGCACTAATCTCTCCGAGACAACTCACAAAAATGTCAAAATTGTCAAGACTATTGGCATAGTCATGTCGGTATATATTGGCATATATATACCGACATCACCAATAACTTGCGCTCATCAGATACTACCTTAACGGCCAATATACGCTCACTGACTTAGTCTATGACCGAAACCGATTGAAACACACTTTTCCGCCATAGAAGAGCCACTCCGCCAAACGGCCTGCCCTTCAGCATACCCGTCGAAGTGTCCACTGAAGATTTCCCGGTGTACGCAATATCATGATCAATTTCTCCTAGGTATGGAATGTCGTCCGGTAATAGCCAGGTCTCTAGCAATGCCAAAAAGTCAGCAGTATGACACAATGTCCTGACATATTCAACGGAGTTCTTAACAGAATAGCAGTTAAAACTCACAAACTTAGTTCTGTTTATTCTCTTGCCTGTGTCGTGGTCCATATTCCTTATTTTTAAATTCAAAATACTATAATGAAAAAAAGTCACTTGACAACATTCAGACTATCCATAATAAAAAAAATTACCATATTGCGCCCTTGGAACACAAAGGGCTACTGGAAGAACATGGTTGGGTCTTAGTCAGTGATTTCTTCTTAATTTTCTGCAGAAACAAACGCAGTTATTATTTAGTTACGACACACACACCAAATGAAAATGCATAAATGTGAATTATTTCCTCTGATGTACATTCATTTCATAAAAACACAACAAATGTGAGTCAATAAATACTAAACATTGTTTGTTTAGTTTGTCAAATACTGTCATATTAGTATGGAATTTAGGGTTCTGTAGTTACTAAAACTCACAGCATGAAAAATAGATTTCGTTAAAACTATTAAGTGACCTACTACGGCTTCTCCCGTTTTACAATGGAGCAAGAAAGAAAGCTTGTGAGACTTTTATTGACAAAGTTCACACCTATGTTCCTTATTTGCTCTTTGCGTTCCAAAACCAAGGTTTTGCCTTTCGGAAGTAATCTCGTAGCCCCAGTAAGCTTTTACCCTACAGTTTTGCTGCCATCTCGTTTAGGCGCGCGTGGTCGGTTACCGAACGGCCAAATGGTGAGCTACCCATTGCCCGTCGTCCGCAAGCCCACGCGTACTGTGGCTGAACGGTTGCCTCGCACGTGCCGCTGCCTTTTTTGTTAGCTACTGCTGACCATTCCTCCTCGCCCCGTACCATGGCCTGTACCAGAGCATGCCATGAGAGGTCGTTGTCGCCGATTGCTAAACGAGAATACAGCGGTGTTCTGCAAGTGACACCTAAACTTCGACTAATAAGTTCCATTCAAAACTTTTTTTTTTGGTGAGTAATCATCAAAAAATTTTTGCTCTGAGTAGACTGAGAGGAAGTATTTTGTTTTTATTTTCTTGGCCCTTAAAAGGCCGTTGTTCATGATGGATTTACCATCGTGGTAAAAGGATTAGTCAGCTAGACTCTGTGTTAACGAGTGCTAGCTATCTGGAAAATTGTGACAATTCTACCGTACTTGCCTTAAAATTTTTAAATATTTGTTTATTAATATATCTCAAAAATGTAAATTTCACACAACATTTGACATACTTTAAGTATCGGATACAATTTAAGATGTACTTAATTTACGTTTGAAATATCGACATTAGTTGTTAAACCGTCACAGAAGTTCTTAATGCTCCAGTAGGTCATCACGATCATCACGATCTTGGAACGCAAAGGGCAACTGAAGAGACATGAATGGTAGTCTGTAAAAGTCTCGTTCTACCCAGTGCGGGGAAAGTTTTTTGACGATTGCACATGAAAAAGAAGGCAGTGTTAAATTAACATTAGCCCCAGTTCCATAAAAAGCACTACAGTGCAGAACACGAATATTGCACTGGCCCGACTCACTTTGGCAAATTTTTGTAGTCAAAACAACAAAACGACATACCTTACCAATAGGTGTATATAAAGCAAAGATACTTCTATTCAGCTAGTGGACGGTTGACAAAATGTAAGTTTTATTATTTCATTAATTTATATTTTCTACAGAATTGGTTACATTTTCGAATATTTCTTTAAACTTCGGATTTGGATCAAACTTGGATCTTCGAAGCTACCGTCGGTCGTTAGAAATTCAGAGAGAGAAACCTCCTAACAATACGGGCCATGTTCTGAAGTACCGTTTTTTTATTCGAGCCCTCGATTCAGTCTTTATACGTGAATCTGCTGAAGTGTTTGTCGATTGCAATATTGTTGCGAGAGAAAATATGGTAAATATCTGTATCAAAAGTCAATGCTGCCAATATCACGTAACAATGGTTCTCAAGCACAGGCTCATATTATTTAAAAAAAAAAAATGTCACTTAATGAATTCTCGCTCTCGAAGAGTCTATTTGAGAAAATGATGAATATTTTTTTAAAGTTATTTTAATGAAGCCGCATCCCCCATCAAAACTATAAAACAAGATAGAAATCGTTTTAAAGTAAATAAAAAAGTCGAATTTTTATACACTGTATGGATTACCCATACAGAGTATAAACACGAATTCAAGAAGCATTTCATTCATAACATATTTTGTTGCAGGTATAGCACTGATCGTTTGATGACCTTATTTGTATTGTTTACCCTTTTAAGTTCTACTCAGGCATTTAAAGAATGGAATGAAATGAATTGGAAGAAAAACCCCGAAGAGGCGTGGCCTTTTTCATACCATCATTTCGAAAATAGGGTTGCAGTGCTTCTCCTAAATATACCAAACTACTTTAATAACAACAAAGAATGGACATTTATCGCTACAGGGGTCATATTAGACAACAGTCGTATTCTAACATCTTATAACCCCTTTAGGGAATTAATACGTAACTCCAACATTACCGATAATATTTTGGCTTTGGTATCTGTAGGAGCAATAGATAGAAAACCGCGAATAAAAATAACAAACATAGTGTGCGGTCGTCAGATAGCATATGTGCCAGAGAAAATGCATGAAATGTGGCGTGGTAAAGAGTTCTTGCCAATTCACGACCTTATGATAGTAAGAATGGCAGAAGAAGTTGGAATCGCCTTAGCATCACATAAAGTACACCCAATAATTGCGAAACAGTACCATGAAAAGGGAAGTTGGAATTGGGGTGGTCCAATTAAACATCATAATACTGTTATATCCTTCCCCGCCCGCCTCGCAGATGTAATAGATCCTGAAGTTCAGATTTTTACTTTAGGATATTTAACCAAAGAACAAATGCAAGATTACGATACAATACATGAGATTTCGTACGAAGCTGACGATGCTGCACTAGTGGATTGCGATGAGTGGTTGCCGCGCATTTGGGGTTTTTTTATATGTGTTAGAAATATTGGCAATTTCCCTGGTATAGGATCTGGTGCAACGCTATTTTCTAATAACAAACTATTTGGGATTGGTAACTTCGCAATGTTTAAAAACAATATAGGGATTCTAGTATTCACTGATGTCCGACCGTACGAAGAGCTAATAGATAAAACGTGCGGTGACGAGGAGTTTGTTTGAAAAAAACAACATTTTAGATGGAGCTATTTATTTACAACTAGCTTTACTCTACCCTACTCTACCCTTCACTACCCTACTCTACCTTACTCTACCTTACTCTACCCTACACTACTCTAATTTTCATTTTTTTTTTTTGCATATGAACCTTTTCCTGACAATAACAAACACAACAAAAAAAGAATTAGCGAAATCTGTCCAGCCGTTCACGCGTGATGTCGTGACCAAGAAAATATGGATTCATTTTTACAAATAAAGATAAATGCGATACAAGATATGGTAACATTTTTATTTATTATTTTTAGTGCAGGGATTTTGCTAACTCATAGCATGCAAAATTAAATTAAATACAAGCTGTGTTCCCTGGCAAATGGCATTTCTTTTTTCAAACAAACCTTATTCCGACAAATAAGAATACAAAAAAAAAATGCCAAACAAGCGCAGCCGTTCCAGATATACTGTTGACAATTAGATTTGTAATAATATTATTTATGGTGAAAGGTCTAAGGAACAAATTTAAAAATATTTGTTTAGTGCGATTATTTTCTTTGGTGCGAAGTTACTTAATTACTCCTCCCGCTTTAGGTAAATTGTGAAGGAATATCATACTTTCTCTGACTATCATCCATTTGTGTTCCTTTACTTCCTAAAAAAGTTTGCACTATGATAAAAAACAAAAAAAATGAAAATTGTAAAATAATCCTGTTCCCTGTTCCCTACATAGCTGTTTTGACCTACTGAGTAGCGTAACAAAAGATGGCCGTCTGTCGTTTATGACCGCCATACTTGGTACCCTCATTTGACTTTAAGTAGACACTTCAACTAAGACATAAGCAGCAGGCTCACTGCTTCGTTTTACTCTTAATTTTCATATTAAACTAAAAGACAAGTTTCATAGTCATAGTCATCGTAGTCATAATGATTTATTGGTAAAGGATTCTTACAAGCCCTATAATAAAATGTTACATTATAGTCAACAAATGATTACAAATAAGTTACAGAAGATCAGACTAAAAACAGTGGTTCAGTCAGTAGAATCAGAATAAAGAAAATCAGAAGAATAGAATGAAGATGATGATTTTTTGGTGATGATTTGTTTGTACGGTCAGTAGAACAGTCTTGGTTTTAGGTCCTAAAAATAGACTAGTACTAGTCTTTCAGACACATCATCAGAGCCTTGAGACAGATTGTAATATTTTATAATAAAGCTAACTAAATATCCTACAATTATAGCTTCACTTCAGTACTCTAGGTTCATTGGTGGCAGAGATACAGCTTGTCAAAGTAGGCATTTTTTTTTTTGAAAAGTGAAAATTTTGTGTTTTTGTCATATTCAAAGACACGTACTGGCTAAACTAATAGTCCTTGAGAAAGTATGTGGCAAAAAGTATAAAATTTAATTAGCTTAAATTTGATACCAAAGTAATGCGTCTAGGCTTCATAGTTTCCTCAAAAAATACAAAAATAGTAAAATATCTGGTTCGTCTATACATGTAATAAATCTCTAGAAGGTTATAGTTGTGCGCGCATCACGTAAAATGTACGAAATCAATGTTGATAACTTTTACAAATTAAAATTGTGTGTAACTTGATATATTACTTAGGCTTTGTTTCCGGTTGACTATATCGAAAGATATACTATATTTATTGACTGTTAGGCGGTTTTACAAATAACCCTGTATAAGAAATGAAAGCAAGCTGTGATTCTTATTTAATTAGTGCTAAATTAAAACTAATCTTTACCAGTACCTACTGATCCAATTTCATCATCATCATCTTGTGAGCCTTTTTCCTAACTAGTTTGGATCGGTTTCCAGTCTAACCTGCGACTGAATACCTGTGTTTTACATGGAACGACTGTCTTCTGACCTCCACAACCTATTTACTAGGCAACAAGGCCTCAAGTCTACTATTACAATAGTGTCAGAATAGTCTATCATTGATGTCATAATTGTCGATTTTCACAAGTTTGGTAATCTACTAACATAATGGCGTCATTATGACTTTCCAATGGTCAACCACTGACACTCCATTGAAAGAAGTGGCATAGAATGGTAATCTCGTACATATTGACAAATGAATATTTCACGTTTGCGGTTATCTGCTAAAACTTTGACAGTTTATTTGATCAGTGTTTTACCACCTTGCAATCATGGAAATTACAGACACAATAGAAAGACAATAGGTGCGCGAACGCCGGCGTTCGCTTGGGGTTTAATGAATTAGAACGTTATTGTGCAGTTATTGGTTTTAATATGCTCGAAATTATCATTTTACCACAATTCTATTACAAGACCATTGACCGATCAGTAATCGATCATTATGAATTAGCAGATTACAAACTTGTAGCAAAATGACAATGGGATCGTGTAGGAATGACGCATTTATAAAAATAGCAGACTTGGGGCCCAGGATACTACCTTGATAGTATCCTGTTGCCTAGTAAAAAAACTATAACAAACTATCTGTCATCTGACTACTTGTAATGACTGTCTAAAATCTACGAACAACAACTGGAACCAATGAAACACAGGGTGTCCTAATATTCTAGTGCTTTTTAGAAAAGTATACATTAATTGGAAAAAATCCCATTGGTATTTACAAGCCGTCTAATTTAAAAATAATAAATATCAAATAGGAAAGTATTGCCAAGAGGCATTGGGCAGGGCACATTGCTCGCAGAACAGCGTTGGGGCCGAAAGGTTCTATAGTGGCGACCGCGTACCGGAAGACGCAGCGTTGGAAGGCCTCCTACAAGGCGGAACGTTGCGGGAAACCGATGGATGCGAGACGCACACAACAGTACAGCTGATACCTGCTAGGATTGCAGGAACGTTTCTAAGCGTGGCCCAATGCAAAGAATAACCAAAGGACAAAGGTGGGTTTTAGTAAGTAAAATTCTTCTACGACTTTTAGTTCCACCCTAGAGTTAGAAAATAAAAGGTAAATGATTTCCCATCTCAAAAAAAAAGTGTCTTTAAATTAATATTTGTGTTGTCTACAGCTTGACTCTAATAAAATCCGTCTCGAAATTTTGCATATGAAAAAGTTGTTCCCCTTCTTCCGGCCCCAACTCTAACAAGATAATCAAAGGTTAGAGCGCGCTTCATAAGAGAGAAATTATTATTTTATTAATTACTTTAGAAGCCCCTCCGCCAGTCTCATGTTACAAGCAAAATGTTTCGTAATATGCGTTCAAGTAGTTAATTGCTCAACATCTAAAGCCTCCGTCGTCAAACTTTGTAAAACAATCATGTTTTTAATGAAATTCTTCTATGTTATGAGTATTTTATTACAATTTTCATAATTTGTATTGCTCTTACTACTTGCTGCTATTGTTATTTGCAGGTAGGTTAATTTTATGGGTACTATGTGTTAGGAACCAGCTATCTAAGGACTAGATTTAAAAACTGTAGACTGTAACTTGAAATGAATATAATCCAGAATAAGGTACAATATTCGGTGTTGTTAAGAGTTTGGAGTGCGCGCTCAGGCACTATGGCAGTGCTTCCAGTCGCCGCGGCCAACAAAATGTATACAGCTCTATAGAGTGTTACTCACCTGGTGTTCGTTTGATTGCGCATCCAATTTAGTGGCGGCAACATGATCTTACGTGTGGCGACTCTGGTGTCTGTATGGTGTCCCGATGAAATATAACCCTAAGGCATCGTCCTAATAGAACGCGAATGCGCGATCATCACGTGAGTAAGCGATGCGACCATTTCATGTTCGCGCGATGCCAAAAACTGGTTGTTCTATTGATCGCGCGAATTGACGACGCGAGTGAGTCATGCTTGCGTACAGTCACACGGTCGTATCAAAAACCATGAACGTCAGAGACGCTCAATTTTTGCTGTCGAGAAATATTTGAATGACTTAGTATATTATTTATTTTACAATTATCGCGCGAATTTCAATTAGGACACCTATTCGAATTCAATATGTTTCATCGTGCGTTCGTACGAACTAAGTTCGCGCGAATAGATTTACAAACATGAGTTGCACGATTGCGTCGTGAGATTGTCAGTTAGGACACCTATTCCAGTTCAATATGTGTAATCGCGCATTCGTACGAGTAAAATTCACGCGAACCTACGATGATCGCGCATTCGCGTTCTATAGGACGATGCCTTAGGCGATCGGTAGCGACTTTATCCCGCACGTCGCACCTTTTGTCGCCGTTGCGTCGCTCACCGCCTCCGATGTCTCACGACAGCAGCCGATGAATGCCGAGTGGCTGAGGGCCCAAACACTATACTGTCACGTTTACATGGTCATGACATTACAGCTTCGTTGACAGAGAACGAGTTGACCACAGCGTATAATGATGATTACGCCTCCATGAAGTTACGCGTCTGTAGACAGTATGTCTTACTCTTTCAAATAATCCCGCAGTCCTAAAATCTTAGCAAAAACAATTGACCGTTCCAGTTAAAATATTCAGCAAAACAGTTCTACTAAATAATTCACACGTAATTAAATTTTCTTCAAGTCTTCGCCAGTACGTCGTTGTTTGTTCTATAAATGACGCGGGGAGGGCGTAATGTGTAGAAACGGCCTGTTTCATTAAGACAATGGCTTTAAATTACAGCGGTTAGATAGACGGACGGAAAACGTCAGTGGCTTGAATGGTAGGCGCAAGCGACGAATTGGTAGAGGCAATTACGGATAGTTGTTTCGGGTCTGGGAGTCATGTATACAGGGTGTAAGGGATAGTTTCGTCTACTGAGCAAGCCCTTGAAAGTTTGCGGAGGGCTTTTTTATGGTGGGTAAAATCGTCCAATGACAACCCCTGCTCTTGGGCGGAGCGGGAGATAGTGTCAGACTCTTACTGACTAAAAGACCCACCCCGTTCCTTCTATCGTTCATACCCGGGCTCGAGTTCCCTTTCGGATAACCCTGGCCCCAGTATGCTTCGACCCGGCTGCATCCCTGTGCACTGCGGCGACAGAGCTGAGCTGGCGAACGAGATGTCCACCACTAATTCACATCCGCACCAACGTGGGGACAAAACCCCGGTTCAGGACGACCAGGCCCAGCTCCAAAGCCCAGTCCTCCACCATCCGACCCCGTTCGTTCATGTACCGGGAACCCCAAGCCATGTTCCAGGCGTTGAAGTCCCCGCAAACGACCACGGGGAGGGAACCATATTAAACTTCATAAGGGCGACGTGGAGTTCATCGAGAGATCTGTTCGGGGACAGGTAGACGCCTACCACTGCAATGTCCCTCGGTGCAAAAAACCCCGTGCCCTGGTGATGGCCTCGAGGGGCGGGGTACCGGCGGCGGCCGACGAAATTAACGTCACCGAGCCGTACGGGTCCTGAAACCAGTCTCCACGGGGATGGACATAGTACGGCTCGGAGACGACGGCGACATTTATCAACCACTGCGCCATACTCTGGAGCAACAGATCCTCAGCGAGGAAACGTAATGGGGTCATTATTGGCAGTCCATTGTCTCCTTCCGAGCCCCACTTGAGGGAACTTTGCGGAGGGCTGTCCCTTACACCCTGTATATAAGTTTATTTGTGAACCTACAATACAGGAGTAATTCCAAGTGTGGGACAATGGTTTTACATAAAAACAAAAACAAAATAAAGAAATTGTGGCACTTTTAAACATATTTGTATTCTAACCTTAGTAAGATTGTTCAAAAGAGTTATTATAACTCCGAAACGGAAGGAATTATTACGGATAGTTTCGCATTTAACCACTATCTCATCTTTTCAGATATATCCATAATTTGATCACGGAGCCTTTTTTTTATGGTGGGAAAAATCATCCAATGACAACCCCTGCTCTTGGGTGGAGCGGGAGATAGTGTCAGACTCACTGGCGGAGGCGGAGCCATGGGCGGGGGGGAGCGATCTCCTCGCGCAGGGAACGCTCTCTACTCACGACGCGATCTCTCTCCACACCCTCCACGATTTGGGGCCGGAGACTGATCACGGAGCCTGCTTGCCTAGAAACAACCTTCTTACTAGTGTTTATTTTGAGGAAACCGCTCCACGACTCCAGCACTCGAGACACTTCGAGACTCTAAGGAGTTTTGTTTTTTTGGTGGGGAAAATCACAAATTCCCTGCTAGAGTCTGTGTTTCTTGCTGTACAAGTGTTTCCAAACCGTTTTGTTCGTATGGGTGGGATGTCCACCTTGTACCGATGGCGCAACGCTGTACGTTTAGGCAGTAAAAGGCTGACGCTGCATCTTTAACGTCTAAATAGACTTATCACATTGATAGATTACTATCAAAGTGGTCGCCGCATCGTGCCTGTCAGCAGGAGTCTCTGGTCAACTTTAACTGTTACTACTGTTTTCAAATTCGAACCATTTTTTTTTTTTCTTAAAACAAGTAAAACCTAAAGCCTTGTAAAACATGTTTGACGAACAGTGTGTTCGATGTTCGTTAGTGATACATACGTGCGAACCAAGTTGTTTCGTATCTTGCAACCTAACTGTTCAACAACACAGCTAAACAAAGAATTCCCTTACACTTAATAACTAAGTCCGCTATCGCTTATAACTTACGCCATACACCGTAGACAGACGAGTAAAACGGAGGCATAGTTAATTCCTGGCCAAGGAAATAACGTGCATTAGTCAACTGCAGCCAGGACTAACTGTAATGACCCTCGCTCATATCAGTTCCTCAGTAATTATTTAGATAACATTCACTTGCTTCATCGTATGTTTTAAACCTAAATGTTTATACCATTTAGGACTAACTTTGAGAAAATTGACAATCTTCGAATCAGACTTTTTTATTTTTAGATGGGAAAATCATCTAATGACATCCCACGTTCTAGGCCGGAGCAGGAGACAGTGTCAGACTATAACTGTCTAAGAACCCACACCTGTTCTTTCGTTGCCTTTTGTACCACGGCCGAATCTTCCTTCCAGATATAAATCCTTGGCCCAACAGGCTCCGATCCTGCTAGGCCTCTACGGTTTGCTGAGGCGCGCGTGGAACAATACGAGCTGTCGACGTTTTGAGCTCGGTCCGGACGGTTACCAGACGGTCGGACGGCGAGCTACCTATTGTTTGCCATCCGCAACCCCGCGCTTACGATGGCCGGAAATCGGTATCAGAATCCCGGCTGCGGCTGGGTCAAATCAGACTTGGTTGGGCAGCGTTCAGGAAGCACGGTACCTTGTCATACTTGTGATGTTGATATTTGGACGATCGTAGTGAACAGACGTATCGAACAATATTAGTATAAACAAATAATCACTTGCGAAATCGTGACCTAGTTTTTATTAAATTGCTATTAAAAGGTAAAGTGACTCATACATTAGGTTTGATGTGTTTTCTTATAAAAATGACCAGTGATTAATACATAGATAAATATTCTACTTTACGATGGAGGATAGTCCCTTCAGCCCAAGAAGTAGGTGTGCTCGCTCCCCGCCGCCTACACCTGCAGCCGTCCCCACTCCTCCCCCTCAAGTGCCGCAGCAAAAGAATGAAACTCTTGAAGCTGTCACGACGTCGGAAATTCAGAGCTGGATGACGACCATCGACCAGAGCCTGCAGGAGGTGTGCACTATCGCAGCGGAAGGCAAGCTGAATATGGACCATAAATTGCGCATCAATGCCCTATGCCGGAAGATCGGTCATGGCACATCGCAAATGGCAGTACAGTACCAGTACATGAAAGCGAAAGCCTTCCAATCCCACAATGCTGTCAAAGTTCTTGAAACCCAACTCGACCTTTCACAGCAACTAAAGGAACTCAAATTGAGTGTCGAAGAAAAATCGAAACCTGCCCTAGGAGCTTCTTTTGCTGACATGGTCAGAAAAGGAGCCAACAACTACATCCAGCCGACAAACGTAAGTTCTGTGGCCATTTATCCGAAGGATAAATTAAAGTCTAGTGATGCGACGAAATCTCTCGTCCAAAAAATTATTTGCCCCGAACAGATGAAGCTGCATGTTAGAGGCCTGCGCAAGACCAAAAACGGTGGTGTCATCATCAGCACTGAGACGAAGGACGACATCGAAAAGCTGAGACAATCTGAGCATCTAACAAAATCGGGTCTAACAGTCGACGAGCCTTATAAAAGAAAGCCTAGAGTTGTGATCATAGGAGTTCCTACGTCCATGTCGGAAAACGAGGTTTTTACGTGCTTGTACCATCAAAATCTCGCCGAGAAGCTTCAGGACTGCAGCCTTGAGACGTTTTTGACCTCGATCAAGTTAAGCCATAAGTCGGGTAAGAGAGACGCTGACAATTGCAACTATGTCGTAGAAGTATCGGCAGTCGTACGCAAAGCCGTAATATCAAAAGAACGAGTGTTTATAAATTGGTCATCATGCCCTGTAAGAGATTTTACCTTGGTCACACGATGCTATAAGTGTCAGCAATATGGCCATGCTGCCAAATCATGTCGGCAGACGTCCTACACCTGTGGTCACTGTGGTGAGCAAGGCCACTCAATCAAAGAATGTCCAAAGAGGTCAGATGAACCAAAATGCGCTACTTGCTTGCATTTCAAAAAGCCAGACAAGCACAACACAGGCGCAGCTGACTGCCCAGCGAAAATGATGGCTGAAAAAAGGTATATCAATTCAATAGATTATGAAGGTGCCTAAGAGCGCCGCTAATAAGTTATTTTTTTAGACCTTTTCCAGTTTTTAATAAAGTTTTATTTCTTTTTTGTTATTATGATAAACAATTTAATTAATGATTTAGATAATTTTTCTGTATCCGAGTCTAGATTTTGTGAAGCTGAAAGCTGCAAACAATATCTTTCCGACTACAAAACACCATTAACCGTACTAACACAAAATATTCGCAGTATTTTTAAGAATTTTGACAGCTTTAGCGTTTTTCAACAACGGCTCAACATTAATTGTGACGTTATTGTTTTAACAGAATGCTGGCTTGCCAAGAAATATAATATACCACTGATCACAGGATATAAGATGTACAAAAGTGACAGGAATTACAATCAAAATGATGGGGTGACAGTTTATGTAAGAGATCATCTGAAAGTCACCGTGGAAGAACCAACTATGCAAGACTGTAACAGTTTGGTAGTGAAGATTGGATCAGATTTTGCGATAGTAGCATTATATCGCCCCCCCTCTTTCAAAAATACTAAAAATTTTACTGACTCTCTGAATAATGTCAACTCCGTTATTGTAACTCTACAATAACGGATCACAATGCTGTTCTACTAACATTAAATTGTAATTTACCTAAAAAAAACACCCGCGTAGTTTCGAAATTGAATGTAAATAAACTTGAAGAAGACTTACGCGTCATCAACTTTGATCCAGTCTATAATTCCGCTGACCCACAGTATTGTATGATGTATGTAATAGAAAATGTACGTCATGCAATTCAGAAAAATACTGCCATATCGCAGTTGAGCAACAAAAATTGCAACATAAAACCCTGGATCACAACAGGTCTTATCCGCTGTATGAAACACCGAGATAAGCTGCACATGAAAGCTAAATCTCATCCAGAGAATACAGCCCTACAACTGTCGTATAAAAGATATCGTAATTTTTGTAATGATCTTCTCAAAAAGGTTAAAAGCAACTACGATAAAACTGCACTGGATAAAGCTGGAACAAATAGTAAAAAGATCTGGAAATATATTAAACATGTAACTTTTTCCTCAAAACAAAATGAGTCATCTTTAAGTTTATTACAAGCGCACCCGTCACAGCTGACGTCTGCTAACATAGCAAATAATTTTTTTGTTAACGTTGGAAAGTGTCTGGCGGAAAAAAATAACCGGGCTCAATCTCCTTATCTAGTGAACACTTCTACCACGGGTAGTTCCACTCTATCATCTTTTGCCTTGCTAGATACTGATGAGACAGAGGTAGAAAATATAATCATGTCCTTGAAAGATGAATGTGCAGTTGGTTGGGATGAAATATCAAATAAAATTATTAAACATTTCAGGTATATTTTAGTACCTCCACTGACTTACATTTTTCGTATGTGTTTATCCTTAGGTATTTTTCCTGAGTGCCTCAAAAAAGCAGTTGTCATTCCTATTCATAAATCAGGCAGTAAAGAACAAGTAACAAATTACAGACCTATTTCTTTACTGCCTTGTATGTCCAAAATATTGGAAAAAATTATAAATAAAAGGTTATTCAAATATCTAGAGGACAAATCAGTTTTATCGGAGCGTCAGTTTGGTTTTAGACCTAAAGTTTCTACTGCCGATGCCGTACATCATCTCACTGACTTTCTAGCGCAAGAACTTGATAAGGGTAACCATACAGTAGGTATTTTCCTGGACCTTGCCAAGGCTTTTGACACAGTATCTATTCCCACTCTATTGTGCAAGCTTGAGACAGTAGGTATCAGAGGTACCCAGCTAAAACTCTTCAAAAGTTACTTAGAAGACCGTAATCAGTGCGTTAAAATTGGCAATGTCCTCAGCGCAGACCAAAAAAGCACGTCTTTTGGTGTTCCCCAAGGAAGTGTATTAGGGCCCACGTTGTTTTTGATATACATAAACGACCTTTGCAATCTAAAACTAAAGCATGGCATAGCAATATCTTACGCTGATGACACTGCTCTTCTTTTTTCGGCTGAATCGGAACATGAAGTCCACAAGCTTGCGCAAGACGGTCAATCAATATTGTAAATAAATGGCTTCAACACAACTCATTAACCCTGAATACATATAAAACTAATTATATAAAGTTTTCCATGCGCAAACCAAATTCTAATAATTCCTCAACGCTTTATGCTCATTGTTGCACAGTCCCTGCTGAATGCCCGCTTATGTGTCCTAATATTAATAAGACTAACAAAATAAAATACCTAGGTGTTATAATAGATGAGACCCTTACGTTCAAACAACATATGGAAGTCTTAAATAATAGAGTTCGTAAGCTGATATTTGTATTTAAACAGTTGCGACATATTGCGGACCCAAAAATAATTAAGCAAGTTTACTTTGCTCTATGTCAGTCAATTTTGACATACTGCATTACCTCATGGGGTGGAGCAGGTAAAACTTTATTACTACCAATCGAAAGAGCCCAAAGAGCGATTCTCAAGGTGTCTACTTGCCGCCCTTTCCTTTTTCCCACTGACCTCCTCTACATAGCTTGTGAAGTACTAACAGTCCGGCAGCTATTTATTATGAGCATTGTACTAAAACAACACGCAGCCCTCCGCTTCAGCACTGAACTTATTAAAAAGAGACGGAAAGATATAGTTTGTCCCACAAACAGCACAAAACATGCATTTACATCCAGATTTTTTGTGTTTCTGGGACCACTACTCTATAATAGACTTAATGCAAAAGCAAATATTTATTCCCTAAATTATGTAAATTGCAAAAAAACCCTCAAGGAAACACTACAAAGTTTGTCATATGAAGATACAGAGAAGTTATTAGTTGTACTCAAATAAAGATTAATAGCACTTTTTATTATGATAGATTAGCTTAGTTAATATACAAAGATTTTAGCAAGTAAGATTTTTATACTGTTTACACCTCTTTTACGTACCTATTAGTTGACTACTTTACCTTTTGTTATATAAATACTGTGATTATTTTAGTTATTTTACCTTCTCTCGCCTGAAACACAGGATGTCCTAGTTCAGGCATATAACACATGTGAACTCTACATAGAATTAAGAAAAAATGTATTTACTGTATTACTTTATATTTTTTGAATAAATTTATTATTATATTTATTATTATACAGCCTAGCACAGCATCGCAAGACGAAAGTCTATGACCAGTGCGTGTTGACAGTGATGACATATGGCTCTAAAACGTAGTTGCTCACAATAAGCTTCATCAAAAGTCTTAAAGTCACCAAAGGGCAATGGAAAGGGATACACTCGGAGTTTTTTTACGTGATCCATGCATCCAGGAATGATGATAACCGTAGATAAATCAAGTTTGTTGAGCCCGAAGAATCGTTAAAATTAAGTGGCAGTAGGCAGGGCACATTGCATGCACAATAATGATGCCTCACGCGTCAAAATTTTCAGTATGAACGCAAATACCATAGCGCAGACGTTGCAGCATGCACAGATGGTGCAGGACAAGAACGTCTAGAAAGACTCTGCAAGAGGCCGTTTCGCAGCTGTTCGGGTGCCGACGGCTACTTCATCGTGGGCGAAGGCGCGGCGCGCGAGTCTTGGTCGGCCACACTTCACTAGCGAGATCGACCGACGATACACGCGCGCCTTATAAATTCCTTTCTGTACCGAACATTTCATTGGATACACGTTTGTCAGTTGTACAGTCCAATGCTTTTTATTTAAGTCCAAGTCTAGACCCTAACACCAGCAGTGGAGCAGTAATGGTACCTAAAGGAAAAACGTAAAGATTACTCTACAAATAATAAAAAAAATATTGAGGTACATGATTCCAAAAACCGTGGATTTTCTCTAAAACATTACGTCGGTTGGCAGTTACCACAGACTCCAGTATTTTACGGCCAAGAAAGCCTCAACCGGCTTCAACTGGCTAATGCCGTTATCTGAATGGCTGCCTTGAATAATCAATAGATTCTTACACAGTCTAAATATTTTCTTAGATCAGGTAAAGTCGTTCCTTCGAATAACTTAGTTATCGTTTTATTTCTTCGTTAGTATTTTCTTGTGAGAAGAGTGGCTATGGATTTGGAATTCAATGTTATCATATTTTTATCTTTGGATTTAAAAAATGGTAGGTAACGTAGGTAAACTTTTTTACTTCTAAATGTTTGTCTTATAGATAGGTACACAATGTCAAGTGGCTAGGTATAAGTATAAATCTATCGATTATACAGTCCACTATTGTACCCTGCGATGTTTAGTAGTGCAAAAATCCCGTAAACAAAATCCAACAACTCAATATTCAACCTTATTACATATTTTCATTCAATTTATTTATTTATTTAATCCTCATGCAACACAAAGTACATTGGCGGACTTAATGCCTTAGGCATTCTCTGCCAGTCAACCTAGGGTGGTGCAGAGACAATATGGTAGGCGCATAAAAAGGAATATTTATTTAATATAATATATATACTACATATATATTAATATAAAGTAAGGATAGAAGTTCTGAGACGATTCTGCTATTGGTGTAGAAAATGATTCCGCAACTTCCGCTTAAATACCGACCGCCGCATACCGACTTTCGGCCGTCCTGATATCGAGAGGAAGCAAACAAACAATATCAACATCCATCCATACATCCATCAGCCTTTTTAATGTTTCCACTGCTGGGACTCAGGCTTCCTCTCTAGGAGAGGGAATGGGCCGTAATTCACCACGCGGGCCCAGTGCGGGTTGGTGAATGTATGTAACATGTCTTCGAATTTTTGGTTCTAGGACATGCCGGATTCCTCACGATGTTTTCCTTCACCATTTTGAGAGGCAGTGGTGAATATCAATATCAAAATTTTCATTTAAATAATATAAAAATTAACATTTTACTAATTTCAACATTTCTAGGAGTGAATGTTTATTTTAAAAATGTTTCTGAACATTACCAAATCTGAAGAGACATGCAGAAGTTAGAAGTTTTCAAAGTTATCCTCAACATGCAAAATATAATTTGTACTGAATGGAACAGTCAACATAAAATTTTTGTTTCGTGTCAACAGATGGTAGCAATACTGTCTCTGATTAACATATAATTTTAGAAATTGTTTTAAAACAACAGTAATTTGAGCATGTACGAAATTAATTTCTTTAAGAAAACGTCAGCTGAGCGAGTTTAATGACTTGTAGGTAGTAGTCAGCGTTGCGTGATAATTACCTACAGGTCATTGAACCCTCTCAGCTGACGTTTACTTAAAGAAATTAATTTCGTACATGCGTAAATAAATACGAGTTATAAAAAAAAGTTACTTTATTTTTTAATTTTATCTTTACAAATTGATAGTGTTTCATGTATCGGATCAACCCTCCACGGGATTAAAACGATCAAAATGTAACAGTGTATAGTTGTGTTTTCATTTTTTGTAGTTTGTTGATTTTCACGAAATTAAAATGCGTAACATTAGAAGCAACGTTTTTGCATTTGTTTACTGACTAAATACATTTTCAAGCTGACTAAACTTACTGTCTAGCCGACTCGTTAAATAACTTCTACAGAAAAACAACGTGCTTTTGATCCAAATAATTGTATTTAGGTATTTTTATTTCCACGTAAGCCAGATATATTATACGAAAAAAATACATTTTGTTGCGTTGCGTTGCGCACTGTGCAAATAAAGTGAGTTTGGTTTTACTGTGAGCGATGTAAATATTGGATAGAAAATATTTTTTTAAATCATCGATAGTGATATGGTTTAGGCTTTTGGGAAAGCTTGTTTGTCAGTTAGTTATAGATTTAGGAGTATATGCTTTTATCCTGTTATTGATATTAACACTTTTTTTTATAGTGGGAAAAATCATCCAATGACAACCCCCGCTCTTGGGCGGAGCGGGAGATAGTGTCAGACTCTTACTGACTAAAAGACCCACCCTGTTCCTTATAGCCTTCATACCGGGGCTCGAGTTCCCTTTCGGATAACCCTGGCCTCAGTAGGCTTCGACCCCGCTGGGTCCCTGCTGTTGATTGATATTTACACTGGTTAGTCCATATATATATTGGCCTGCGAACAGCGGTCTTCCCGTCCGATTATAATTTAGGTGTCTTCAAGGCTGGAGTGACTTGGCTCTTAACCCTACATTACTACTCATGTTGCGACGTACAAAGAAACTACTCATACGCCCGTGAGGCGCATCATATTGACTAGATTTTATTCAAAACCTGTAAGTGTGATTGATATGTTTTGGCTGTTTATATAATTGTATATATTACTAAAAAGAGAAAAACACAATTTTAAATAATATTTATATATTTTTATTATAAAATCTTTAATCAAATAAATCTTAGAAAAAGAATTTAGGAACAGGTAATTAAACAGTCTTCTCATTAAAAATTAAGAAAAAAGAACTTAAAGTATACACTTCTCTTAAAAACTAATAAATTATAAAGTAAATAACTAAAAAAACTAACTAAGTAACAAAAAAAAATATTTTAGATGCATTGGATACATAAACGAACTTGATGTTCGCCACAGATAGATTTTGCGCACGTCATTTTGGACATCCTCTTCTTTTTAGATGTACAGTAAGAGCAATATCTTCTTTTTTTTGGCGGTGGTGGACCCTCATTTTCTACAAAAGAGTCATCCGAAGGTTTTTTCAGGATGACTTCGATATTATCCCAGAAATTGCATTTCAACGTAGGTGCTTCTAGTCTTTTTTGCATCCATTCAGTAGTCAACTGCGTGCTAAGTTTTTGCATAAATTGTCTTCGATTCAGGGGTTTTTTAGATGTTGAAGTTTCAAAACATACCTAAAAAAAGATTAAATACACCGGTAGCAACTAATAATGCAAAAAAACACTAACAAAATAATTTGATTAATAGCGCAAAACTTACATACAAGCTACTCTTAGTCTTTGGAGCGCCAAGGGTAGTAATATCAAAAAAACTAGCACACTTACCTTAACGCAACCACCGTCTTGCGACACGTACTGGCGATGACTGAGATGTCCTTGAACGTGAATGCCATATGCGCGCGCGCGCTAGCGCGATTCACCATCAACGATTGTATCACTGTTTGCCATCAATATGGATCGCAGTCAAGTACTGGTTTATATCATTAAAAAAAAGAGTTAGGACAAAAGATTCCTCCATTGTTCTCAACTATTTTTTTTACAAACACTCTGTGAATGTGTTAGTGATTTTTTTCCTAAAAATGTTTCACTACAATGTGATAACGAGTATTCTACTTGATCGAGCTCATACTCAACAAAGAAAAAAAATATATTTAAATCATAATAAATTACAGGATAGCATTATGCAATTTGTATCTTGGAACTTTGCACCGGCCAGACAACGTGACCACGACGAGTACCCATGTCAAAAACAGACTTACTTGTTCTGAATATTAAGACACCAACACCGACAATTTTAAGATCCCTGTTTTACAAGTACCACAACTAAAATGTACTGAACCATCCGGGAAATCAGGACATCCTAATGCCCTTAATGCCGTGACAGGAGACGCCCTTGCTATTGGTAGTCACAGGGCAATTCCTGACTACCTAAACCTGATAAGAACTCAGCCCGAGTCAAAGTAGCGTTAAAATTCACACATGCCTTAAAGAGATACCAGCAAAAGTGAAGAGACATAGTAGAGCCGATGCCTGCTATGGCTGCGGGATTATTTGGAATAGTCATCATAGCCCTAAACACAACTGAAAGAACATGGTTGGGTTTTAGTCATCAAAAGTCTCTTCCTAGATTGGGAGAAGTAATTTGATGAATTCCCACCTGAAAAAAGGGCGTCCATTAAGCACGCTTTTTTGTCCAGTAACCCACCCTTTACTTCTCCAGGTACAGGCCACGGTCCAAAGCAAGGATAAATATCAAGCAGTCGTATCCTTTTCCGAAGCAGTAACGCGAAGGAGGTGCAGGCTACACCCGTGAGGGAACGGACAGACAGCCACCGGTATCAGGACCCCGATTTCCAGTAACCGTTTGAGTGAGCTTGCGGATGGAGAATAAGCCATTGGAAGAAGAGAAGTCATTGGATGATTTCTCACCTAAAAAAAATCCTGTACCCCTGTTTTCAGGATTAGAGCTATATCGCTGTATAAGTTCGGTCAGGAGGCAAACAGTGTGATCCTTCCCTGAAAGTCAGGAGCCTGTTGCTTACGATCATTTCTCTCAATCGGTTTTTACGACTGGAGTAGATAAAAACTTTATATACTGACCTTTATTTTATGATCACGTCACGTTAGATATTATGAGCCTATGGAGGGCATCAGTTATGAGGGAACGTAGCGGAAATGGATTAGATGGAAGAAGTGTACGAAGCTTCTATTAAATACAAAATATTTTGAGCTTATTGAAAAATAGGTGAAATAAAATCCCGTAGTTCAATCAGTCCAAATCAATTTAGTACACATTCATGACAAAAACTACCTGAACAAAAAGAGTTATGATGTGCGATTTTTTTGCTCTCGAGTGTATTTATATGGTTACTTTTTAAATTATAGCAATTATTTGTTTATCAATTTGTTCAGGTTTTGTACTACTCTTTCTATTGTGTATATTCCATCCATTTGACCGGTATCACATCTGATGGTAGACGATGATGTGGTCAATGATGGAGCACGTTTCTAAAAGTAAGCTTCGCTTTCATATAATATTTATCCGCTGATCTCTCTCACTGCGCCTGTACATTGAAAGTCGAACAAAAAGCGCGAACAAAGTCCTCTCAGTACACTCACGGGTGGCATTTAAACTGGGATGCTTAAACTTTTTCGCGTTCATTAAATCATTGTTATCTTGCATCTCTTTTTTTCGTTTCTCCTTCGGGTGCAGTTGTATTCTGAAACTATTTATTCATTTAAATCTTTTTTTAAGGTTTTGGTGTTCTGAAGCTGTAATCAGATTAAGTTTTTTATCTTTTATCTTCTTCTATGTACGAGTATAAAATGAAGGTGATTGATTGACATATCATCGCAAAGCCGAAACTCTTGAATCTAGGAACATGAAATTTTGCAAGTGGCTCCTATTTGTGATGTAAATATGTATGCACTAAGAAGGGGTTTTTGGAAATTTAACCTTAAAGGGGATGAAAAGATAAATTTAGTTTTTATGCTTATTATGTTTCTATGCTTTAAATTTCTTTCCATGTAACAATATACTTACTTGTAAGTGAGCACAAATGGTAACCTAAGTAATGTGACGACCACGAAGGTCACATATTAGTTGAAGTAGAAACTTCATTGTAATGGACCTTTTAAGGCTTATGGTATTAAGTATATAGATTCGAATATGACGGAAAGTTGTCAACATGCAAAAATATGGAATTTAATTTTATATTATAATATAATTTAAGGCTTGAAAGAATATAATTAGTAAAGTTCAATCCAAAGCCTTTCATTAGCGTCTCCCCACGTTACATTTGGTGGAGGCGCCGGGTAAGGTCCGTAAGGCCTTGACTGTTTTTTCAGGTTTACGAGACCCCGATAGTTGAGGAAGGCAACTGTTGCGACCCGTAAGGTCCCATAAACCTCTCGCAGAACAGCAGCTACAGCAGGCGAGGACAACGCCTGAAAACTTAAAAGCTGAGTGATTTTTATATTATTTAATATTTTGTAGAAGAAGAGATGATGTTCTTCTCAGGCATAGACGAGGTCTGCCTCGAGGAATTTATCGCCGACTTTAAGTTGACTGCCAGGTCTAACGAATGGCGGGAGAGCGATTACGCACTCATTTTGGGAGCATATCTTCATGGAGCAGCCCAACACTTTTATAGATACACTTATCATTACGACATGGATTTCGAAACGATATGTCAGGAATTAAGAAACGAATTCCCGTGCAGATGTGTTATTTGTAGGCAGCGTCAGCACGTTACAGCAGTGCAGCCACTGGAACCATGTGTTGTAGAGGAGGAAACCGCAGATTTACTTGGAGAAGGCGGATCGTTAAATGTTTTGTATGAAGGTGATAATGCCGGTTTATGTTCTAGCATGATGATGGACGGTCCACAAACAACTGTTGAGCAAACTGATAATAATAATGAGCGGAATGATGACGATGTAAGCAGTGGAGTCGATGACGAGACGGGATTGGAGTGTACGGATGAAGATAACCTGGTTGTGTCCAATCCAATTATTATTTCATCCAATTTTATTTCAGAGAACATAGAGATGTTTTCCATAGAATCTCTATGTGATCTGGATGTCGAATCCAAACAAAACCAAAACGACGATGATCACATTTTTGAAAATAAAAATAACAAAAGTGGACAAAGTTTTTTCCAGGGTGAAACAAAGAAGATGGCCCAGTTTATTGTTATAAAGGATGATGTTCATTCTCCAGAATTAATAGACAAAGTTATCGGGTTTGATTTTATTAATTTATGTAACAAATATTTTCATCGTGCCCCATTTAGAACTAAAAAGTGCATGGCACTAAAGGGCATGGCAGGAAGAAAGTCCTCCCATCACTTTCATTGTAAAATAAATTCAAAAATAAAAACTAAACATTCTTCTAAAAAAAGAAAGAAGCAACTGTGCGTTAAATAGTGTTATCTGTTCGTTAATATTTTTTATTATTATTATTCAAATTGGTGAATTTGAGCCAGTGAACTTGCAGTAATTTAATTATTTTTGGAAACTGTGGTCCTATTTGAGGACAAATATCAATTAAGGCTGATACTGACTTTGCAGATAAGGCATAGCCTTCGCAAAGGGTGTCTGGTTGACACCATTGGTTTAGCTGATATTAAAAAAAAACACAGTTCAGTCAAAATGGACTGATTACATAAATATATACTCCATGATTTTTTGTAAGAGTTTTGATACTGACACATTTTCAATTTTTTAGCGATGATAGGAACTTGCACAGTTCTGTCTTTTTCTTCTCTGACACGATGAGCGTCCGATGAGGTTAAAGTCATAACCTTAAGAGTTGTAGTTTGCTTTATGTTAGACTCCTTCTGAGTAGATGTCAGTTATGGCAAGGGTGCAGCACCGTGGTTTTTTTTGAGGTTTTGCTGCGGTGGGGTTTAAGCATGACAACGTTGAATGATAAGCGCAAAGTTAACGCATGATAAGTTAGTAAATAGATTTTGAATTTTGTTTATCGTTCGTCATGACTTAGGCTCGCTCCTAAAGAGACGACCACCACCATGTAAATTTATTTCCTCCATAGGTAGGGACATCTGTGTGTTAGGAATAGGCAGGTTATACCTAAACCTTAAAAGTATTTTTTTGGAATAGAAATGCTTTGCCATTATGGATTGGAAGTGCTTTGCCATCCTCAGCATTTTCATTCGTAAGGGCGTAGCTCATGTGACGACCACGAAGGTCACATATTAGTTGAAGTAGAAACTTCATTGTAATGGACCTTTTAAGGCTTATGGTATTAAGTATATAGATTCGAATATGACGGAAAGTTGTCAACATGCAAAAATATGGAATTTAATTTTATATTATAATATAATTTAAGGCTTGAAAGAATATAATTAGTAAAGTTCAATCCAAAGCCTTTCATTAGCGTCTCCCCACGTTACAGTAAATAATAAAAGTTGGCATAATACAACTGTAACAACATCTATGGCCTCACATAAGAACTAATCTTGCCTCGATGGCATCACATAATCCTGCATTGCTTAGTTAAAGTTTTCCGCGCGATTTGAATATATAAGGTGACTGGTAATTAGTGACCGATACTTATACACGTTATTGTATTTATGATAACAAACAACTTTCCCAAAGAAACTTTTTTTTATACTACCACCCACCAACCACCACCAGTCACTCTACATAGAATAACCCGAAATCATCTATCGGAGAGTTTCCCATCAGAAATAACACCTGTCTGGTCGGAGGATTCTCCCTTTTCAACTCAGGTTTGCGGTACTTCACACTCTGTTCCACTGACCTTCAAAAACAATTTAGACAGGTTTTCAAGATTGTATGAAGAGATTCTTATTTCTTAGATTAATAAACTTGAAACTTGGCACAAATTCCAATCAAAATGAATAATAAAGACTGTCATAACTAGTTTTTGAAAACAACCTTCAAAACGTTTAAGGGATTTTAAAGGCTTTATGAAAACATTCTCGCGAACAAAGTCTCTGGTAAAGTGTTAGTTTCATTAAATAGTGAAGAAATCTGATTTTTGTGACAAAAAGTAATAGGCCAAGCAAATCATATAGCAAATAATATTCATGCTACGATCATGAACTATCGCGTACTGTTCCTGTGCGCATCAAGGAGTTGTCAGCAACAGTAGGGGCCCAGCAGGGTTGAAGCCTACTGGAGCCAAGGGTTTGCTTCTGAAAGGAAAGCTCGGCCCCGGTATGACAGGCGACGAAGGAACGGAGTGGGTTTTTTAGTCAGTATAAATCTGACACTATCTCCCGCTCAACTTTTATAAATATTAACCATTTCTTTATAACCTAACGACCCCTAAGGCATTCTGTTAATAATATTGTGTCAAATCGAGAAGAACGCACTGCACTTCAAAAAGGACACTCATCTATCTCTGTCAAGAGGCGTCCTTTAAAAATGACACGTTATTATTGGAGGTGCCTTGAGGCGACCGCGATACCAAACGTGTCAGTGAATAAAAATCTTATCGCTTAACAGAGTAGAGGGCATGAAGATGTATACTAGTGTCCGATTGAAAATGGATTTTCAGCCGAAAACGAAGCTTCGGCTTCAATCTCATTTTCGGCCGAAAAAGAAAACGAAAAGGAATATTCGGTCGGTCACTAAAATTCTTTTAACGATACGGAATATCACAAAATTCAATAGGTATTAATGGGATTGACAAGCGCAACCGAAATGTCACGTGGTTATTCCTTTTGTTTCTTGAGCGTTTAATATCATCAAATGAGATACCTTTTGGATGGTGTCAGAGGGAATGTCAAATTAGTCCCATCATGTTTTTTCAGTTGCCTTTGCGTTTTAAGGCTGCTGCGACTATTTAGAACGATTTCGCAGCTCGTGGTCTCTATTTTCCCATTAATTTATTCTTTCTTAATTATTTTGAAATATTTAATTCTAATATCTTGATTTTTTGATAAATGTTGCTACTGATAGAATGTTACTTTGACAAGATCCCAAAAAGGTACCGATAAGTTTGTAAATCATAGGGCTTTTCCTCAATGAACCAAACAAATTAAATTAATCACCTAACCATTCTTCATTTGTATAAGTGATACCAGATGAGCTAGTCATACTACACAACCTAGCTAACAAAACCTAACTAAAATAATAATAGATATCGAAAGCCTTTTTAGTGTAGGGGAAACCTCAAAATTCCTATCTCAATAAAAACCATTCCGGTGATAACCAGCAGCACGAAGTGTAACATTTCAAAGATCACTCCGGAACCAGAGGGGGTTCCAGAGTGGTTTTGGGCAACGTTTGTAAAGACATCTGAGAAGACTGCAAATGGATCTCCCCTAAGTACGCCACCGTCATCGGCATTACTTGGTGGGTACACTACTTTGACATTTCAATACTCAATACTCAATACTCAATATTTTATTGCATTCCATATGTACATGTTTAGATGGTATAAAAATATAGTTAGGATCAATATGGACCCTGTCGGGCATAGCAGCATTTACCTATTCATGACTTAAGATCCTAGGTACCCTAGCTGGAGTACAGGGCATCTACAGCAGTGGTCTATCGTAACCGGTCTTGAGATTTATGCTGTATTTCGCTCTTTGTCATCCAATGATCTCTAGATCTCTTCTGCTAGCACGGTTCTTCACCAGGTTTGCCGATGATCATACTTCCTTTTCCCTTGAAGATTCTAATCCAACTCTTTTAGGTATGTGATCGGGATCCCTTTGAAAGTTATAACCTGCTTATTGAATAAGTATTGTAAAATAATTTTACATTACACTAATAATCCTCGTATTAATAATATCTGAATAATCTATTCAAGAGAGACGGATAGGAACACTACAACCTACTGGCAGAATAGGAGAATTCAATTGACAAAATTCCGTTCTTTAAAACAAGTGTAGAAAAGAAAATTAAAAAACACCAGCGCAAAGATTGGTAGTTAGAGCACGCATTAAAACGAATAGCATAATTTGGGTAAGAAGAGGCCACTGCGGGCTTTGCAATAATCATAAAATACCGTCTGGTAGTTACCAACTTTATTGAACGTTACCAAGAAGAATCCTTTTATTGCTTCCTTTACGGTATATGGTAACGAGGTACATAATGAGAGATTTTTTTCGATTTAGACTGTTCAGAGATTGTTAATTATTTACTAGCTTCTGCCAACGGCTTCGCCCGCGTGAAATTAGGTTTCTCCGTACAAACTTTCGAGCCTCGTTTTATACCTCGAAGGTGCGAATATTGAAAAATCCTCACTTAGTGCTTTTTTATTATGGTTGGAAAAAATCATCCAATGACAACCCCCGCTGTTGGGTAGAGCGGTAGATAGTGTTAGACTCTTACTGACTAAAAGACTCACCTCGTTCCTTCTAGCCTTCATACCGGGGCTCGAGCTGTGTTTCGAAACTAACCCTGGCCCCAGTAGGCTTCAACCCGGCTGGGTCCCTACTGTTACTGACAACTTCTTGAGGCGCGCGGGAACAGTTCGCACCGTCGATGACTTGGGCTTGGTCCGGACAGTTACCGGACGGCCGGACAGCGAGCTACCCATTGCTAACTGTCCGCAAGCTCGCGCCTACGGTGGCCGGAAATCGGGATCAGAATCCCGGCGGCGGCGGCGAGAACGCCGTTGCCTGATGCGGTCGGCCTCCTCCTTTGCGAGCATTACTGCTTCGCAGAAGTCGGCGACCGCCTGCCATTCCGCCTCGCTCCGGACCATGACCTCAACCAAGGCCCGGCGCGAGAGGTCGCCGCCGCCGATCGCCCCCACGAGGATCCTCACTTAGTGCTCGTTTACGTCATAAAAGGAAATGTTGTGCAAAACTTCACGCTCCTAGTCTCTGTATTTTCGACTGTGCATTGATATGTCAGTCAGTCAATTTCTCCTTTTATGCATATAGATCCCATGGACATCCCACCCATACGCACAAAACGTTTTGCGAACACATTTATTGTGCGTACAGCCAAGGAGTGGAATTCCCTGCCGGAGTCTGTGTTTCCTAATAGCTACAACTTAGGAGTCTTTAAGTCGAGAGTGAATAGGTTTCTTCTAGGCAAGCGTGTTTCATCGTCGACCACATCATCGCTTACCATCAGGTGAGATAGTGGTCAAACGCAAGCCTATCATTAATAAAAAAAAAAATAGATTTATTTATCTCAGGACTCTAGGACTTCGTACACTTTCCAAAGGTCTAACCTTTCGAAGGTGTACGAAGGGCGGAAGCCAACTCGCAAAGAACCCTTCGATGCTTTTCATAGAACATGGAACCAACCGATGATTATCCCCAGTACGCGTTATAATGGACACAAAGACAATCCCGATTGGAGGAAAACTATTGTGACATATTCAAAACAAAGATATTATAGGCTATTTACAAATCAGTTACAGTTTTCAATGAGATACTAAATTGAATATTTCTGTGAATAGACAGTGTTATATACACTTTTTATATAACGTAGTGCTTGACTGCAATCCCTCATGATGATTAGCAGTCATGCTATCGGTGTTTATTCACACTAAGAAGCTAGTAATGCATAGAAACTGACTGGTTTGGAGACGATCCGGCACAATTCTGCGTTCCCATTATTATAACACTGTCAACGCACTTTGGCTAGTTTTATTATTACTGTCGTGTTTAGACTTGTAGCAGTTATGTACTCGATAGTGGAGGGGAGAAGAGGTTTTTTTAAAAATCGGCCAAGTGTGAGTCGGGCTCACGCATGAAGAAAAGATACCGTCCGTAGCTAAAAACGGCATAAAAATCAGCTGTCTAGTTATCACAATTGATGAGATATAGTCTGGGCCACCAGGCGGTGTCTATCAAGGTTGAGGGATACCTAGCAGAAAGATAGCAATAAGGTCCCGTTTTTACCTTTTGGGGACGGAACCCTAGAAAAATTAATAGAACACATTAAAATCTGTGGCCCTAGTGAAAAGGGGTATAAGTCCGATTTTGTCGAAAATGAGTTAAGTATACCGAAATGATCAGAAAAAAATGCTCTATCGTTTGGTGAAAACAGATCTAAGCTAACCCTAAAAATAAGGAAGTTACTTGGTGTAAAAGGATTCAACTGACACCAAAAAAACCACAAAAGTTGGTTTCAAGTCCATTTATATTGTTTTAAACAGAAAAATAAAAACTTTTTTTTGTGTTTTTTAATCTAAATTAACATAAATCAACCACATTTCAATTTGGTTGGTGTTTATCGATACAACAACACTTAGTCCATAAAAATGGTTTAAGTTACAAATGATATTATTAGACTTATATCCGTTTTCACCGAACTAAAGAGAAAAAATATTTCTTTGCATTAGGTAATTAGTTATTAAAAATAATTTCAAATGCGTATCCCTTTTCACGTGCATGAATTAATATTTAACTTATGGGAGAAGGGGTCTAACTTATTTTATACCCATAAGGAATTCATTTTGTGATTGGTATAAGTCACTATCTTAAAAACTATTAACTTTACATAAAAAATAACCCAATAATAGTAAAGAGCATAAATTGTTTACCTATAAAAAACATCACATGTATTTCACTTGGTAGCGGTTTGAATGACACACGAGGTCAAACACGAATTTGAAGCATGCAGAGTGTTTTTTACGTCTCCTGTAAAGTTGCATTTTTGGACTTAGATCCTTTTTCACTAGGGCCACAGAAATACTCTGCTACTAACTTTAATGGTTTTTGGAGTGGGTATTTTTCAGTCTCATGAGCCGTTTCGTCTTTTTTTTCTATTAAAACTACTCATTTGTGATGCCAATATTGTATGCAATAAATAGAAGGGGTGTATTGGCACCTTTTGTGTACGCCCCGCTTGGGCAGAGCACCGCCACGTCCTCGTAGGGGCGATTGGCGGCAGCGATCTCTCGCGCGCGACCTTGGTACAGGCCATGGTTCGAAGCAAGGAGGAGTGGCAGGCGGTCACCTCCTTCTGCAAAGCAGTAATGCTAGTAAAGGAAAAGGCCGCACGCATGAGGCAACGGTCTTCACGCCCCAGCCGCCGTTGGATTTCGGTGGCCGGAAATCGGGATCCCAATCCCGATTTCCGTCCACCGCGCGGGCTTGCGGATGGCAAGCTACTAATTCCACAACTATCACATAACGCCGTCTAGTCTCTAACTAAGCAGTGCTTGTGTTATGAGTACTAGACAACTGATAAATATACTTATATATTTCTAAATTCACATTTTTATTGAACCATGTTCCAATTTTCCATACAGCCAGTCAATCACAGTGCGATATAAAATTGAAATAACTTAAAGATAAGTATTAATTAAATAATATTATATTTTAAGTATATTAATAACAATTCAATCAATAAATAAACAGAATTAACATTATACAAATGAAACGTCAAATGTCAATAAATAACCCGCCCTCTATCGTTCCCGGTGCAAAGGTGCCCATAACACTCGCCGCATTACCTCGCTGAATAGCGATGGCCATTCTTTGCACCAAGAACGACCTAGACCGGGAGTCACCCGTTACCTCACCGAGCCTACGGCCCAAATCCCGCACAAAAGACCTTGCCTCCGTACTCCAACTGCCCAAATTAATATTATTAATATTTAATATTTATTAATAACTATTTCTAAATACATACATATTATAGATAAATTACGCCCAGACACAGAACAAATGGTCGTGCTCATCGCACAAACATTTTATGAAGGCTAGAAGGAACGGGGTGGGTCTTTTAGTCAGTAAGAGTCTGACACTATCTCCCGCTCCGCCCAAGAGCGGGGGATGTCAATGCATGATTTTTTCCCACCATAAAAAAAAAAAAAAAATCGCACAAACATTTGTCCTGGGAGGGAACCGAACCCTCTGGCATAGCAGTCAAGGCCACTAACCACTAGAGCCACAGGCCAGTCCAACCATCTGGTAATCGTCCGGTCCGTCTAAGAGTGGGAGATGTCGCTGGATGATTTTCCCACCAAAAAAAACCCTCATGTACAGATTCTTAAATCGGAGACAATCACGTAATGTGTAATAAATTATTTGTGTTAGATAATATAAATACTTCCAAATGCAACTACTCATCATCTCGACTCAAAGTTTTATGAATTTAAAATAGGTAATCACTAGCTACTCATACCAATGTTAAATAATAATATGTATGAAATTGACATCCCTTACTTCACTTTTGAAGACAAAGCTTTTACAGCTTTAGCACCACTAAAGTGAAACTTTACCCCAACCTAAAATACAAGCTTCGTAAACGAAGAAACAATTTTTTTTTGTTGTTCTTCATACTTCACGAAACAAGTAGTGTGGCGACATCTGTTTCAGCTACTGTGAACTATCGTGTTTACGCATAAGCAATATAGATGGCGTTAAAACAACAAAATGAGTGCAGTTCAAGATGAAGTTACACTGGTTTGAAAAGTGTTGTGATTCCTGACCCGACCACGACATGAAACGGAGATTTTACTATGGCACAAATTGGTTATTTTAATTGTGTTTTATTGTGCCACTTATCCCAGGAATTTGTGCCTTATACTTTTTGAGTAATAAGAGTACGATTGTGGTCGGGCTGGGGATCACGGTTCCTGACCCGACCACAACCAGATCTAATAAAATATCAATAGTGGGAAGCTACTGATTATGCCAAAAATATGTGCCAAATTGTGCCTATGGCACACATAACGCATTAAGTCATCACAGATATATATAGTAAGTATTCAATTAAGGCACTTACGAAAAATGTATACCAATTACCCACATTTCAGCTTTTAAACTAAAAGCAAAAAGAGACGTACCTCGTTACGTAAATAACAATAGTTAAATAGTGAATCATAGATCTAGAAAACATTATAATCGACCATTTCGTGTCGACTTATCAAGTTAAAATTAACAATAAATAATACGGTCCCTTGCGACAAAAAAAAAAATCGAATTTCCAAGTCAACGCAATCAAAAGATTACAACGCAGTTAGAAAACCCTCAGGATTCGAACCCGATTCGCATTGACCGGTTATTTATACAAGCTTAACACACTAATATAGTGGTTGTAAATATATTCGCGTACATCCAGTAAAAAAAAATAATAAAGTTTATAGCATAATTTCACAAATTAAAACTGCTTTCAAAGTCGTAGTAAAATTGCATAGCGTGTGATTGACATACTTTATCTCTTGATTATTCAATTTTATCCGAATCAAGATACATTCTAAGATATGAATTGTAAAAAAATTTCGTGTACCATAGGCACAATTTGGCACATATTTTTGGCATCATCAGTAACTTCCCACTATTGATATTTTATTAGATCTGGTTGTGGTCGGGTCAGGAACCGTGATCCCCAGCCCGACCACAATCGTACTCTTATTACTCAAAAAGTACAAGGCACAAATTCGTGGGATCAGTGGCACAATAAAACACAATTAAAATAACCAATTTGTGCCATAGTAAAACATCGGTTCCATGTCGTGGTCGGGTCAGGAATCACAACACTTTAAAAAAAATCTCTACAGGTTATTACAGATTAAATATTTCTGAATAGGTAGAATAATAGTATTAATGTTTATATAATAGATCTTTTTCTATAAAAATGCCATTTTTTTTTAATTAAATCTTCGGATTGACTTGGAATTATAAGTTCAAACAATAAATCATTTACAAATATTGAGATTCTTTGAAGTCGTACAACTGAATATACAAAACACATAGCTGGTAAATATTTTGTAAAAACATAATAACACGAAATCTAATTAATGCTATGAGAAATATTAAACGTGACAAGTAAAGAAGTTCGTACGCACACATCAGTGTACTTAAATACATAGTAACACACAATTACATACAAGGCCCGTTTAAATGTAATGAGGTCCTGTGTGTGAATTTTTTTAAAGTGGTAAAAAAACACTTGTAAAAAATTCACACACAGGACCGGTCATTATGGAGACACTTGGAGGAAGCCTCTCGGCTGAAATGATGATGGAGATGATGGTAAAAAAAAAACAATTATTTAATAACAGATTTATTTTCATAGTAAGCTTTAATTTTGACTTGTTTGTACCATGTGAACGCCGCACATAACACACTTCTATTGGAAGATTTAGAAACAAAAAAACAATGTGCACAAATGATTATACTTTAAAATAATATAATCAATTGATCTGATTCATCCCAGAATACGAAAAGAAAACTCGTGGTCTTAGAACGCAAAGGAAATCTGAAGGACACAGGTATGGTTTCAGTCGGTAAAAATCTAATACCCACCTTAGAGATGGAGAAGTCATGGTATAATAACATAATTTTAAAAAAGACATCGTAGAGTACGTAACCTTAAAATCTTATTTAAGTCATCATGTTCATCATAGAAGTAACAGTAGAATATGTAAACAATAAGCAATTGAAATGTTAGAAATGGTTATATAATAACACTGGTTATTTTTCAATTAATTTTTTGGTAGCAGTTCCTCGTATGTTTCTCGGGTGCACAGTTTTGAAAAGTTCTTATTTTTGACTTCATTGATGAGTTTTATATCATTTTCCAATTCAGAGTTGCTGGGTAAAGTGCGCGCCATCAAAAAGTCCGAATCCATATTATGTGCAGCATTTTTAGGTCCACCTCTTACGTATGTCAGTATATAGTTCTCATTCACTTTTTTGACAACACTTCTAAAGTTAAATTCCTTGTCAGCGCAGGTGCAAGTGACGTTCATGAGTGTTGGCAGATCATCTACGTTGTCAGCAGCTACTACAGGTCCTGATACCACCTCTTGATTATTATTCTGTGTAGCTGCGGTAATTCTTTGAAGAAATTTAACTTCCACAAGCGGGCTTTCAGTTCCGTCGGAGCAGGAACACTTAATCTTTCGGCTGTCTTCAGAATAAGACATCAGTGTGCATATGGGTGCAGGGTAAGGAGTAGGAGCCACCATCACAACTGTGTAGTTCCCGTAGATTTCTTCAATGTTAGCTCCTTGGGCAATACTGAGTAACGATAAAAGGATTATAATTTTCCACATTTTGAACACTGAATATTGGTTATCCTCTCAATAGAAACGAACAATGTAGTCTGGTGTTGATTTTGCACTAACAACTAAAAGAGTTCGGAGTGGATCTGATCTCTGAATGTTTGACTTTTAAAACCTTTGACTTTTTTGTGGAAAATTCTACACGATTATACCAACAACACTGATAGTGTGATTCCAAATACGACACTAGTTTATTTCCATTAGCGAAACGGAAATAACTGGAAACAACTTTACTAGAAGAAAAATAATAAACATAGATGTTATTCAGTACCTAATTAAAAATTTATTGTTACAAATAGTTCGCAGATTCTTATTGGACCACATTGGCTGGCCAACCAATGTGGGGACCACCTGGTGACCAACCTGATATTAATGGTTTAAATGGGCTTGAGGGTTAGCCGGAAACCGTAGGCGCGAGCTTGCGGACAGTGAGCAATGGGTAGCTCGCTGCCCGGCCGTCCGGTAACTGTCCGGATCAAGCCCAAGTCTTCGACGGCGCGCGCTGTTCCCACGCGCCTCAAGGAGTTGTCAGCAACAGCAGGGGCCCAGCCGGGTCGAAGCCTACTGGGGCCAGGGTAATCCGAAAGGGCGCTCGAGCCCCGGTATGAAGACTAGAAGGAACGGGATGGGTTTTTTAGTCAGTAAGAGTCTGACACTATCTCCCGCTCTGCCCAAGAGCGGGGGTTGTCATAAGATGATTTTTCCCATCGAAAAAAAAAAAGGTTTAGCCGCAATATTTTTCCACACTAGTGCGAAATATACTTCATTGCGTACCAAAAGTGGTTAAAAATATGATATATTACTTAAAAAAAAAACTCAAGTAGGGTTAATTGGGTGTTTTTTTAGGGTTCCGTAGTCAACTAGGAACCCTTATAGTTTCGCCATGTCTGTCTGTCCGTCTGTCTGTCTGTCTGTCCTCGCTTAATCTCTGGGACCGTTAGCACTAGAAAGCTGAAATTTGGTACCAATATGTATATCAATCACGCCGACAAAGTGGTAAAATAAAAATTGGAAAAAAATGTTTTATTAGGGTAGCCCCCCTATATGTAAAGTAGGAAGTGATTTTTTTTTTAATTTCAACGCTAACGTGTGATATATTGTTGGATAGGTATTTAAAAATGAATAAGGGTTTACTAAAATCATTTTTTGATAATGTCAATAATTTCGGAAATAATCGCAAAAAAAAAACAAAAAATAATGTGTGTCCCCCCCCCCTCTAACTTTTGAACCATAAGTTTAGAAAATATGAAAAAATTCTGAAAAGTAGAACTTTATAAGGACTTTCTAGGAATATTATTTTGAACTTGATGGAAAGAACAGTTTTTGTACAAAAAAGACAAAAAGGTTGTACAAAATAATTTCTGGACTAAGTTTGTAGTATAATCGTATATGCAAGCATTTTTTTAAACTCATTAGTGGGTACACTTATTTTGACGGACGGGAAACTACGGAACCCTACACTGAGGGTGGCCCGACACGCTCTTGGCCGGTTTTTTTTCAGTAGGATAGTCATTTAATGACATCCCACGCTCCTTCAGATTTTTACTGCATAAAAACCCACTCCTGTTAATTCATTGCTTTTCGTACCGGGGCTGAGCTATCTTTCGAAACTAACCCTGGCCCCAGTAGGCTTCGACCCAGCTGGGCCCTTGCTGTTGCTGACAACTCCTTGAGGCACGCGGGAACAATGCGCGCCGTCGACGACCTGGACTCGGTCCGGACAGTTACCGGACGGTCGGACAGCGAGCTACCCATTGCTCGCCGTCCGCAAGCCCGTGCCTGTGGTGGCCGGAAAGCGGGATCGGGATCCCGGCGGCGGCTGAGACGTGAGCGCCGTTGTCTGATGCGGTCGGCCTCCTCCTTTGCTAGCATTACTACCTCACAGAAGGAGGCGACCGCCTGCCACTCCTGTTCGCTCTGGACTATGGCGTGTACCAAGGCATTTCGCGAGAGATCACCACCGCTGGTCACCCCCACGAAAGCACGGCGATGCTCCACCCAAGCGGGACACACCTCGACTGTGTACTCCACCGTGTCCTCCGGGCGTCCCGGAGACCGGTTGATAAGGAGGTAGCGGTATGTGGTTGCCTCGTTTTGATTTTCAGTAAAAAAATATTATTATCAGGGTGTTGATGAGATATTATGGCCGCTGAAAGATAAATCTTTCTCGAGTTGGTAAAATGCTGGTCAGTGGGTAGCCTTAGCGGCATGCTATCTATATTTTTATCAAAATACTTCAGAGGTCAGGATTAAGGTCTCATTAAAATAAAACTTTATTGTAGTATTCCAACTAACACGACAAGTTTAAAAGACAAGATATCATTGGTTTACTATTTCTTATTTCTCTGTCACTAGTAGAACTGCCTAAAATTGCTATAGAGGTTATATTTTAATGAAATATTGTATACCTGCACAAAATAATTTTTCATTGGAGAATTTCTTTAAATGTTTATTAAATACTCTAAATATCATAACCATCGTCAATTCACAATTGTAGTTGGTGCTATTGTAGAATATTTTCGGTTAAAAACGGAATTCGACCACTCCAACGTTGAATGCGTTCAACTAACTCGAAAACTCACAATGAACAAACAAATACACATCTATGACTTCCGCAATCTAATCCCGATTCACAGAGATCATTGGAGTGCAAAAAAATAACCGAATACATGCACTAAATTAATAACGTTCACACACGAATTTTTCGTTTCTGAAATTCCTCGAAATTGAAACCAGAGCTGTGTACGAGGGCGGAAAAATAAAAAAGTAGTATCAATAGCTGAAACGTTCACCTTTTTGGCCGCAACGCCGTTTTTTGCAACAGAGGGAGATAGATTGAAAAATAAATTGCCGCGTTGTTTGAAATTCGGCGTTCGTCCAACGAAACCTGTTTTCAATTTGCGGTCATATTATTTTTGGATATGAAGTTGTACTTGAAACGATAATATAGAGTACGGAGAATGTTAAGGTCATGATAAATTCCTTCAAATTCTGTGTTTTCCTGGAGTCTAATATCTGCTACATTACTTCTCAACTCTTTTGAACGAAGTAGGTAAACGTATAATTATGTTATATCCGTGACCTTTCCACTTAGTGCTCGGTTGCAGGATCTGTATTCTACGCATTATGAAATTGAAAATTGCAATGATAAAAGGTTAAGTGGTCACTCAGTGTTCATAAAATCTTAATGAACCATATCCTCACAATACCCAGTGTAAAGTTGACAAGGAGCTACATCGGTTGTATTTATTCATCATGTGGAAAGTAATAATCCTATCAGTGTTCTTCAGTATCGTTCAAGGGGCAATTGTAAATGACATCTATGGAAATTATACGTTTGTGTTGGTGTACCCGAGTTATATTATTACAGGACCGACGTGTGGAACCATTGTTATTTCTGAAGACTCACGTAATATTGAGTGTAACTGTTCAGATGGAAGAAACTGCACACCAGTGAAAATAAGACTGCCAAGAAACGAACTTCGGGGTCCTGTTCAATCTAACCTCACAAACGTTGAGCCAGTAACACTATCAGTACCAGTTCTGGTGGTAGACAATGTTGATGATCTGATTTTAGTGAACGCGACTTGTTATTATGCAAATAAAACGTTTTGTGATCGAAGTGTAATTGAAATTGTGAACGAGAACTATATACTTGGATATGTGATTACAACTAAAAATGAGACAGTGTTTACAATGATTTTCTTGATGGCAAAAGAATTGCCAAGTGCTTCACAATTAGAACATGACATTATAAACATTGATAAACTAAAAGATAAAGACTGGTCACGGTTATGTACACGAGAAATATTTGAGTTGGATACAAAAACATAATTTTCTATCTAATACCTACATATACTAAAAATTTCAAGAAGCTTCATGAATTAATCAGAGAACTAATATTATTAAGGCAAAGAATAATTTTTGTTAAAACATTGATAGGTTACCTGCTGTGGCTTTACATAAACATCCTATTTGAAAACTTAATTAGAAATAAATATTTTGACTTAGTGATACTATTTTTTCAATAATTCTTCATTAAGTGTTCTCAAAACTTGAGATGAAAACAACAAGATAATAATATATTATCAGTAAAAGTTAAAGGTTGACAATTAAATATTTCGTTTAAAATTAATTGTACGAAAATTATAGATAGATTAAGAATTCTTATTTCTTCAACCCCAAGCGAACAAACGAAAAGCGACGCATTCGCGCACCTATTGTTTTTCTATTGTGTCTATAATTTCCACGATTGAATATCTACGAAGTACAGGTGACATTAGTCGATTATTTAGCTACCATACTTGCTAAAGCAATGTATATACTCAGCATTTAATGTGAACTTGTGTATAACATTCTAAGTATTTTTCTAATGAGAACAAGTTTCAAGTAGCTTCTTCAGATAGTTTAAGTGAATCATTTGACATTAGACTAGTTTTTAATTTGGAGTACAGGTGCCATTAGTCGATTACTTAGCCAGCATAATTACTAAAGCAATGTATATACTCAGCATTTAATGCTTGGGCTATATTTATAGCCCAAGCACTAAATGTGAACTTGTGTATAACATTCTAATTATTTTTCTAATGAGAACAAGTTTCAAGTAGCTTCTTCAGCTGGTTTAAGTGAATCATTTGACATTAGGCTAGTGTTTAATTTGCTAGACTAGTTTTTAATTTGGAGTACAGGTGCCATTAGTCGATTATTTAGCCAGCATAATTACTAAAGCAATGTATATACTCAGCATTTAGTGCTTGGGCTATAAATATACCCCAAGCATTAAATGCTGAGTAGTGAACTTGTGTATAACATTCTAAGTATTTTTCTAATGAGAACAAGTTCCAAGTAGCTTCTTCAGCTGGTTTAAGTGAATCATTTGACATTAGACTAGTTTTTAATTTGCTTATGCTTTTACTTAGTGATTTTAATCAAACTAGTTTTATAGTCACTCTGAATTTGTAAAGTTACAATTTTTCTTCGTTTTTTTTAATTTATATATTTTTTTCATGTATAAAGGCAAGCTTAACACGACAATAAGTTTTGTCTAAGCAAAATTTTGAGTTATAAGGAGAGATCACATTCTTGGGTGGGATCCAAAACACGAACAATATAAACACATATAAATTATTTAAATAACATATAATATCCCCTTGTCTGTGGCGCGGAGCCGCTCCAGCTCTCTATAAAAATGTCTGTCTGTGGGAGAGCCACTGCGGCTCTCCTGAATCTGTGCCTCTCATACTGAACATACACGACAATTACTAATACATTACAAGACAAAACTATACTAATCTGTACATATCTTTTTAAGTAATTTAATAACGATTCGAACAGTATAACTAGTAGCGAGCTAACTAACGTAGTTTTGAAGATATCATCATTTTAATCAGACGCGCCAAAATTGCGCGGGAATCATTCGCGAATGTGTAACATATATGTGTTGCACTAGCGCCATTATGGGCTCACAGCTGAGAGGATAATAAATACCAATATATTCTGATATTATGTAAATTAAGGAAATAATAGTGCTCTTGTATTATTTAACTTATCATAGTAAAACAAAAAAAAAAACAAATGGATATCGCAATTTTATGAAGTATTTCAGCCATTCCCGTATCTTGTTCCCTCCTTTTATTTTGTTATAGAATAACAGCTTTTAGATAATTATTATTACACTTGAAATGTTGGTAAGGATAATCAATTCTGTTGTTTTATTATTTCTTCTGATTTTTCTTCTCCAAACTGCTGATGTACCTAAGCAGCGGTGAGTCCCAAGCAGAGATGCCTTTATGCGAGCCAAGAAACTTTAGCCTATCTACAACATACCTAATATTCAGAATAAAAAATTTCCACTAAAACTACTACTAAAAGGAAATCTTGTGCAAAATTTCACGCTCCTAGTCCCAGTATTTTCGACTGTGCATTGATATGTCAGTCAGTCAATTTCTCCTTTTATGCATATAGATTTATTTATCTCAGGACTCTAGGACTTCGTACACTTTCCAAAGGTCTAGCCTTTCGAAGGTGTACGAAGGGCGGAAGCCAACTCGCAAAGAACCCTTGGATGCTTTTCATACACCATGGAACCAACCGATGATTATCCCCAGCACGCGTTATAATGGACACAAAGACAATCCCGATTGGAGGAAAACTATTGTGACATATTCAAAACAAAGATATTATAGGCTATTTACAAATCAGTTACAGTTTTCAATTAGATACTAAATTGAATATCTCTGTCAATAGGCAGTGTTATATACACTTTTTATATAACGTAGTGCTTGACTGCAATCCCTCATGATGATTAGCAGTCATGCTATCGGTGTTTATTCACAATAAGAAGCTAGTAATGCATAGAAACTGACTGCTTTGGAGACGATCCGGCACAATTCTGCGTTCCCATTATTCTAACACTGTCAATGCACTTTTGTCAGTTTTATTATTACTGTCGTCTTTAGACTTGTAGCAGTTATGTACTCGATAGTGGAGGGAAAAAGAGGTTTTTTTAAAAATCGGCCAAGTGTGAGTCGGGCTCACGCACGAAGAAAAGATACCGTCCGTAGCTAAAAACGGCATAAAAATCAGCTGTCTAGTTATCACAATTGATAAGATATAGTCTGGGCCACCAGGCGGTGTCTATCAAGGTTGAGGGATAACAGAAAGATAGCAATAAGGTCCCGTTTTTACCTTTTGGGGACGCAAGTCTAGACAAAATAATAGAACACATTAAAATACTCTGCCACTAACTTTGATGATTTTTGGAGCGGGTATTTTTCAGTCTCATGAGCTGTTTCGTCTCTTTTTATTATTAGAACTACTCATTTGTGATGCCAATATTATATCCAATAAATAGAAGGGGTGTATTGGCACCCTTCGTGTACGCCCCGCTCGGGCAGAGCACCGCCACGTCCTCGTAGGAGCCATTGGCAGCAGCGATCTCTCGCGCGTGACCTTGGTACAGGCCATGGTTCGAAGCAAGGAGGAGCGGCAGGCGGTCGCCTCCTTCTGCAAAGCAGTAGTGCTAGTAAAGGAGAAGGCCGCACGCGTGAGGCAACGGTCTTCACGCCCCAGCCGCCATTGGATTTCAGTGGCCGGAAATCGGGATCCCAATCCTGATTTCCGTCCACCGCGCGGGCTTGCGGATGGCGAGCTACTACAAATATCACATAACGCCGTCTAGTCTCTAACTAAGCAGTGCTTGTGTTATGAGTACTAGACAACTGATAAACATACTTATATATTTCTAAATACATACATATTATAGATAAATTACGCCCAGACACAGAACAAATGGTCGTGCTCATCGCACAAACATTTGTCCTGGGAGGAAACCGAACCCTCTGGCATAGCAGTCAAGGCCACTAACCACTAAAGCCACAGGCCAGTCCAACCATCTGGTAATCGTCCGGTCCGTCCAAGAGTGGGAGATGTCGCGGGATGATTTTCCCACCAAAAAAAAACCCTCATGTACAGATTCTTAAATCTGAGACAATCACGTAATGTGTAATAAATTATTTGTGTTAGATAATATAAATACTTCCAAATGCAACTACTCATCATCTCGACTCAAAGTTTTATGAATTTAAAATAGGTAATCACTAGCTACTCGTACCAATGTTAAATAATAACATGTATGAAATTGACATCCCTTACTTCACTTTTGAAGACAAAGCTTTTACAGCTTTAGCACCACTAAAGTGAAACTTTACCCCAACCTAAAATACAAGCTTCGTAAATGAAGAAACAATTTTTTTTTTGTTGTTCTTCATACTTCACGAAACGAGTAGTGTGGCGACATCTGTTTCAGCTACTGTGAACTATCGTGTTTACGCATAAGCAATATAGATGGCGTTAAAACAACAAAATGAGTGCAGTTCAAGATGAAGTTACACTGGTTTGAAAAAAATCTCTACAGGTTATTACAGATTAAATATTTCTGAATAGGTAGAATAATAGTATTAATGTTTATATAATAGATCCTTTTCTATAAAATTGCCATTTTTTAAAAATTAAATCTTCTGATTGACTTGGAATTATAAGTTCAAACAATAAATCATTTACAAAGATTGATATTCTTTGTCGTCGTAAGTCGTACAACTGAATATACAAAACACATAGCTGGTAAATATTTTGTAAATACATAATAACACGAAATCTAATTAATGCTATGAGAAATATTAAACGTGACAAGTAAAGGAGTTCGTACGCACACATCAGTGTACTTAAATACATAGTAACACACAATTACATACAAGGCCCGTTTAAATGTTATGAGGTCCTGTGTGTGAATTTTTTAAAAGTGGTAAAAAAACACTTGTAAAAAATTCACACACAGGACCGGTCATAATGGAGACACTTGGAGGAAGCCTCTCGGCTGAAATGATGATGAAGATGATGGTAAAAAAAAACAATTATTTAATAACAGATTTATTTTCATAGTAAGCTTTAATTTTGACTTGTTTGTACCATGTGAACGCCGCACATAACACACTTCTATTGGAAGATTTAGAAACAAAAAAACAATGTGCACAAATGATTATACTTTAAAATAATATAATCAATTGATCTGATTCATCCCAGAATACGAAAAGAAAACTCGTGGTCTTAGAACGCAAAGGAAATCTGAAGGACACAGGTATGGTTTCAGTCGGTAAAAATCTAATACCCACCTTAGAGATGGAGAAGTCATGGTATAATAACATAATTTAAAAAAAGACATCGTAGAGTACGTAACTTTAAAATCTTATTTAAGTCATCATGTTCATCATAGAAGTAACAGTAGAATATGTAAACAATAAGCAATTGACATGTTAGAAATGGTTATATAATAACACTGGTTATTTTTCAATTAATTTTTTGGTAGCAGTTCCTCGTATGTTTCTCGGGTGCACAGTTTTGAAAAGTTCTTATTTTTGACTTCATTGATGAGTTTTATATCATTTTCCAATTCAGAGTTGCTGGGTAAAGTGCGCGCCATCAAAAAGTCCGAATCCATATGTGCAACATTTTTAGGTCCACCCCTTACGTATGTCAGTATATAGTTCTCATTCACTTTTTTGACAACACTTCTTAAGTTAAATTCCTTGTCAGCGCAGGTGCAAGTGACGTTCATGAGTGTTGTCAGATCATCTATGTTGTCAGCAGCTACTATAGGTCCTGATACCACCTCTTGATTATTATTCTGTGTAGCTGCGGTAATTCTTTGAAGAAATTTAATTTCCACAAGCGGGCTTTCAGTTCCGTCGGAGCAGGAACACTTAATCTTTCGGCTATCTTCAGAATAAGACATCAATATGCATATAGATGCAGGGTAAGGAGTCGGAGCCACCATCACAACTGTGTAGTTCCCGTAGATTTCTTCAATGTTAGCTCCTTGGGCAATATTGAGTAAAGATAAAAGGATTATAATTTTCCACATTTTGAACACTGAATATTGGTTATCCTCTCAATAGAAACGAACAATGTAGTCTGGTGTTGATTTTGCACTAACAACTAAAAGAGTTCGGAGTGGATCTGATCTCTGAATGTTTGACTTTTACAACCTTTGACTTTTTTGTGGAAAATTCTGCACGATTATACCAACAACACTGATAGTGTGATTCCAAATACGACACTAGATTATTTCCATTAGCGAAACGGAAATAACTGGAAACAACAAATTTACTAGAAGAAAAATAATAAACATAGATATTATTCAGTAACTAAATAAAAAACTTTTTACAAAAAAAAAAAATAACCGACTTACTAAAAAAACACTAAAACCATCAAAATAACTTTAATTTCGGAAGTCCGTGTTTCTATAATAGTTTTGCCTCTTTGTTATTTAACACCGACTTCCGAAATTAAAGTTATTTTGATGGTTTTAGTGTTTTTTTTAGTAAGTCGGTTATTTTTTTTTTTTTTTGTAAAAAGTTTTTTATTTCACACTTTTTAGTTGCAATACACTTACAGCCAGAGTACCTTTTTCTCATGACAATTCCAATTAACTCAAAACCATGCTAGGATACATTGTTTTATTATGAAGTTCCCGTGTCTACCTTCCGGCTCCATCATCATCATCAGATCAGGGCCCCAAGTCTGCTATTTTTATAAATTCGTCATTCCAACACGATGCCATTGTCATTTTGCTAAAAGTTTGTAATCTGCTAATTCATAATGATCGATCATTGATCGGTCACTGGTCTTGTAATAGAATTGTGGTAGAATGATAATTTCGAGCATACTAAAACCAATAACTGCACAATAACGTTCTAGTGGTAAAACACTGATCAAATAAGTTTATTTCAAAGTTTTAGCAGATTACCGCTAACGTCAAATATTCATTTGTCAATATGTACGAGATTACCATTCTATGTCACTTCTTTCAATGGAGTGTCAGTGGTTGACCATTGGAAAGTCATAATGACGCCATTATATTAGTAGATTACCAAACTTGTCAAAATCGACAATTATGACATCAATGATAGACCATTCTGACACTATTTTAATAGCAGACTTGAGGCCCAGTTCGATAGTACCTGATAGCTAAAGTGCATCTCATGACAATTCTAATAAGCCCAAACACGGCTAGGATACATTTATTAATTACGAAATTCCGGTGCCTATCTTCTGGCTCCATCATCATCATCAGGTCACTTCGATGATACCATTTTCAATATATCTATTCAGAACCATTCATTATTTGTATTATCATAGTTGTATAACTATGTTCATTGTGATATCTGTGTGAGTATGAACTTCCGTTGGCCATTTCTGGTCTTCGTCACCAGTTTCACTTTATCAAAATATGTCATTTTTTGACTGTAAATGCTTAAGTCTTAGATGAAAATACCATAAGAACTATATGGTTGCCTATAATATTTGAGGAGTTCCGTCGATTTCGCCAAGATTCCATCATCAGATCCCGACTTTGTGACTATGGGGCCATTTGGAAAGTATACCCTTTCCAACAAAAAAAGAATTTTTCAAATCGGTTGGCAAGTGACGAAGTTATACGCGAACATTCATTAAAAAAAAAATACAAACATCCGAATTGAGAACCTCCTCCTTTTTTAGAAGTCGGTTAAAAAAATATTGTGACAAATAGTTCGCAGATTGTTATCCACATTGGCTGGCCAACCAATGTGGGGACCACCCAATGACCAACCTGATATTAATGGCTTAAGTGGACTTGAGGGTTAGCCGGAATATTTTTTCACACTAGTGCGAAATATACTTCATTGCGTACCAAAAGTGGTGAAAAATATAATGTATCACAAAAAAATAATCAAGTAGGGTGTTTTTTTTTTTGCGGTGGGATAGTCATCTAATGACATCCCACGCTCCTTCCATCCCATGTGCGGAGCGGGAGATAGTATCAGATTTTTACTGACTAAAAACCCACTCCTGTTCCTTCGTTGCTTTTCGTACCGGGGCTTAGCTATCTTTCAAAACTAACCCTAGCCCCAGTAGGCTTCGACCCAGCTGGGCCCTTGCTGTTGCTGACAACTCCTTGAGGCACGCGGGAACAATGCGCGCCATCGACGACCTGAACTCGGTCCGGACAGTTACCGGACGGTCGGACAGCGAGCTACCCATTGCTCACCGTCCGCAAGCCCGCGCCTGCGGTGGCCGAAAATCGGGATCGGAATCCCGGTGGCGGCTGAGATGTGAGCGCCGTTGCCTGATGCGGTCGGCCTCCTCCTTTGCTAGCATTACTACCTCGCAGAAGTAGGCGACCGCCTGCCACTCCTGCTCGCTCCGGACTATGGCGTGTACCAAGGCACGGCGCGAGAGATCGCCGCCGCCGGTCACCCCCACGAAGGCACGGCGATGCTCCACCCAAGCGGAGCACACCTTGACTTTGTGCTCCACCGTGTCCTTCGGGCGTTCCGCACAGTGGCGACACCCGGGCGTCACTTCCGCACGAATCCGGTGCAGGAACCTCCCGAACTTACCATATCCGGTGAGAAACTGCGTCATGCGGAAGGTGAGGACGCCGTGAGGTCTTGCCAGCCACGCCTCAAAGAGGGGACTTACTGACATTATTGTGGCGTGCCCAGCACTGGGCTGCGATAGTCGCTGATGCCATTTCACCATGAGATCTCGCCGGAGCTCTGTCCGCCATGCCGCGACCTGTCGCGGCAGAGGACTTTCGGCGTTGCATCTTCACATGCAAATCGTGCATGTGTGCAAGGGTTGATAGGGTGGTAGTGGTATGTGGTTGCCTCGTTTTGATTTTCAGTAAAAAAATATTATAATCAGGGCATGTTAATGATATATTATGGCCGCTGAAAGATAAATCTTTCTCGAGATGGTAAAATGCAATCTATATTTTTATCAAAATACTTTAGAGGTCAGGATTAAGGTCTCATTAAAATAAAACTTTATTGTAGTATTCCAACTAACACGACAAGTTTAAAAGACAAGATATCATTGGTTTACTATTTCTTATTTCTCTGTCACTAGTAGAACTACCTAAAATTGCTATAGAGGTATATTTTAATGAAATATTGTATACCTGCACAAAATAATTTTTCATTGGAGAATTTCTTTAAATGTTTATTAAATACTCTAAATATCATAACCATCGTCAATTCACAATTGTAGTTGGTGCTATTGTAGAATATTTTCGGTTAAAAACGGAATTCGACCACTCCAACGTTGAATGCGTTCAACTAACTCGAAAACTCACAATGAACAAACAAATACACATCTATGACTTCCGCAATCTAATCCCGATTCACAAAGATCATTGGAGCGCAAAAAAATAACCGAATACATGCACTAAATTAATAACGTTCACACACGAATTTTTCGTTTCTGAAATTCCTCGAAATTGAAACCAGAGCTGTGTACGAGGGCGGAAAAATAAAAAAGTAGTATCAATAGCTGAAACGTTCACCTTTTTGGCCGCAACGCCGTTTTTTGCAACAGAGGGAGATCGATTGAAAAATAAATTGCCGCGTTGTTTGAAATTCGGCGTTCGTCCAACGAAACCTGTTTTCAATTTGCGGTCATATTATTTTTGGGTATGAAGTTGTACTTGAAACGATAATATAGAGTACGGAGAATGTTAAGGTCATGATAAATTCCTTCAAATTCTGTGTTTTCCTGGAGTCTAATATCTGCTACATTACTTCTCAACTCTTTTGAACGAAGTAGGTAAACATATAATTATGTTATATCCGTGACCTTTCCACTTAGTGCTCGGTTGCAGGATCTGTATTCTACGCATTATGAAATTGAAAATTGCAATGATAAAAGGTTAAGTGGTCACTCAGTGTTCATAAAATCTTAATGAACCATATCCCCACAATACCCAGTGTAAAGTTGACAAGGAGCTACATCGGTTGCATTTATTCATCATGTGGAAAATAATAATCCTATCAGTGTTCCTCAGTATCGTTCAAGGGGCAATTGTAAATGACATCTATGGAAATTATACGTTTGTGTTGGTGTACCCGAGTTATATTATTACAGGACCTACGTGTGGAACCATTGTTATATCTGAAGACCCACGTAATATCGAGTGTAACTGTTCAGATGGAAGAAACTGCACACCAGTGAAAATAAGACTGCCAAGAAACGAACTTCGGGGTCCTGTTCAATCTAACCTCACAAACGTTGAGCCAGTAACACTATCAGTACCAGTTCTGGTGGTAGACAATGTTGATGATCTGATTTTAGTGAACGCGACTTGTTATTATGCAAATAAAACGTTTTGTGATCGAAGTGTAATTGAAATTGTGAACGAGAACTATATACTTGGATATGTGATTACAACTAAAAATGAGACAGTGTTTACAATGATTTTCTTGATGGCAAAAGAATTGCCAAGTGCTTCACAATTAGAACATGACATTATAAACATTGATAAACTAAAAGATAAAGACTGGTCACGGTTATGTACACGAGAAATATTTGAGTTGGATACAAAAACATAATTTTCTATCTAATACCTACATATACTAAAAATTTCAAGAAGCTTCATGAATTAATCAGAGAACTAATATTATTAAGGCAAAGAATAATTTTTGTTAAAACATTGATAGGTTATCTGCTGTGGCATTACATAAACATCCTATTTGAAAACTTAATTAGAAATAAATATTTTGACTTAGTGATACTATTTTTTCAATAATTCTTCATTAAGTGTTCTCAAAACTTGAGATGAAAACAACAAGATAATAATATATTATCAGTAAAAGTTAAAGGTTGACAATTAAATATTTCGTTTAAAATTAATTGTACGAAAATTATAGAGATTAAGAATTCTTATTTCTTCAACCCCAAGCGAACAAACGAAAAGCGACGCATTCGCGCACCTATTGTTTTTTTATTGTGTCTATAATTTCCACGATTGAATATCTACGAAGTACAGGTGACATTAGTCGATTATTTAGCTACCATACTTGCTAAAGCAATGTATATACTCAGCATTTAATGTGAACATTCTAAGTATTTTTCTAATGAGAACAAGTTTCAAGTAGCTTCTTCAGATAGTTTAAGTGAATCATTTGACATTAGACTAGTTTTTAATTTGGAGTACAGGTGCCATTAGTCGATTATTTAGCCAGCATAATTACTAAAGCAATGTATATACTCAGCATTTAGTGCTTGGGCTATAAATATACCCCAAGCATTAAATGCTGAGTAGTGAACTTGTGTATAACATTCTAAGTATTTTTCTAATGAGAACAAGTTCCAAGTAGCTTCTTCAGCTGGTTTAAGTGAATCATTTGACATTAGACTAGTTTTTAATTTGCTTATGCTTTTACTTAGTGATTTTAATCAAAACTAGTTTTATAGTCACTCTGAATTTGTAAAGTTACAATTTTTCTTCGTTTTTTTTTAATTTATATATTTTTTTCATGTATAAAGGCAAGCTTAACACGACAATAAGTTTTGTCTAAGCAAAATTTTGAGTTATAAGGAGAGATCACATTCTTGGGTGGGATCCAAAACACGAACAATATAAGCACATATAAATTATTTAAATAACATATAATATCCCCTTGTCTGTGGCGCGGAGCCGCTCCAGCTCTCTATAAAAATGTCTGTCTGTGGGAGAGCCGCTGCGGCTCTCCTGAATCTGTGCCTCTCATACTGAACATACACGACAATTACTAATACATTACAAGACAAAACTATACTAATCTGTACATATCTTTTTAAGTAATTTAATAACGATGTAGCGAGCTAACTAACGTAGTTTTGAAGATATCATCATTTTAATCAGACGCGCCAAAATTGCACGGGAATCATTCGCGAATGTGTAACATATATGTGTTGCACTAGCGCCATTATGGGCTCACAGCTGAGAGGATAATAAATACCAATATATTTTGATATTATGTAAATTAAGGAAATAATAGTGCTCTTGTATTATTTAACTTATCATAGTAAAACAAAAAAAAAAACAAATGGATATCGCAATTTTATGAAATATTTCAGCCATTCCCGTATCTTGTTCCCTCCTTTTATTTTGTTATAGAATAACAGCTTTTAGATAATTATTATTACACTTGAAATGTTGGTAAGGATAATCAATTCTGTTGTTTTATTATTTCTTCTGATTTTTCTTCTCCAAACTGCTGATGTACCTAAGCAGCGGTGAGTCCCAAGCAGAGATGCCTTTATGCGAGCCAAGAAACTTTAGCCTATCTACAACTTACCTAATATTCAGAATAAAAAATTTCCACTAAAACTACTACTAAAAGGAAATCTTGTGCAAAATTTCACGCTCCTAGTCCCAGTATTTTCGACTGTGCATTGATATGTCAGTCAGTCAATTTCTCCTTTTATGCATATAGATTTATTTATCTCAGGACTCTAGGACTTCGTACACTTTCCGCCTTTCGAAGGTGTACGAAGGGCGGAAGCCAACTCGCAAAGAACCCTTGGATGCTTTTCATACACCATGGAACCAACCGATGATTATCCCCAGCACGCGTTATAATGGACACAAAGACAATCCCGATTGGAGGAAAACTATTGTGACATATTCAAAACAAAGATATTATAGGCTATTTACAGTTTTCAATGAGATACTAAATTGAATATCTCTGTGAATAGACAGTGTTATATACACTTTTTATATAACGTAGTGCTTGACTGCAATCCCTCATGATGATTAGCAGTCATGCTATCGGTGTTTATTCACACTAAGAAGCTAGTAATGCATAGAAACTGACTGCTTTGGAGACGATCCGGCACAATTCTGCGTTCCCATTATTATAACACTGTCAACGCACTTTGGCTAGTTTTATTATTACTGTCGTGTTTAGACTTGTAGTAGTTATGTACTCGATAGTGGAGGGGAGAAGAGGTTTTTTAAAAATCGGCCAAGTGTGAGTCGGGCTCACTAACGAAGAAAAGATACCGTCCGTAGCTAAAAACGGCATAAAAATCGGCTGTCTAGTTATCACAATTGATGACATATAGTCTGGGCCACCAGACGGTGTCTATCAAGGTTGAGGGATAGCAAAAAGATAGCAATAAGGTCCCGTTTTTACCTTTTGGGGACGGAACCCTAGAAAAATTAATAGAACACAATAAAATACTCTGCTACTAACTTTAATGATTTTTGGAGTGGGTATTTTTCAGTCTCATGAGCCGTTTCGTCTTTTTTTTTTATAAGAACTACTCATTTGTGATGCCAATATTATATCCAATAAATAGAAGGGGTGTATTGGCACCCTTCGTATACGCCCCGCTCGGGCAGAGCACCGCCACGTCCTCGTGGGGGCCATTGGCAGCAGCGATCTCTCGCGCGCGACCTTGGTACAGGCCATGGTTCGAAGCAAGGAGGAGCGGCACGCAGTCGCCTCCTTCTGCAAAGCAGTAATGCTAGTAAAGGAGAAGGCCGCACGCGTGAGGCAACGGTCTTCACGCCCCAGCCGCCGTTGGATTTCGGTGGCCGGAAATCGGGATCCCAATCCTGATTTCCGTCCACCGCACGGGCTTGCGGATGGCGAGCTACTACAAATATCACATAACACCGTCTAGTCTCTAACTAAGCAGTGCTTGTGTTATGAGTACTAGACAACTGACAAACATACTTATATATTTCTAAATACATACATATTATAGATAAATTACGCCCAGACACAGAACAAATGGTCGTGCTCATCTCACAAACATTTGTGCTGGGAGGGAACCGAACCCTCTGGCATAGCAGTCAAGGCCACTAACCACTAGAGCAACAGGCCAGTCCAACCAACTGGTAATTGTCCGGTCCGTCCAAGAGTGGGAGATGTCGTTGGATGATTTTCCCACCAAAAAAAACCCTCATGTACAGATTCTTAAATCTGAGACAATCACGTAATGTGTAAGAAATTATTTGTGTTAGATAATATAAATACTTCCAAATGCAACTACTCATCATCTCTACTCAATGTTTTATGAATTTAAAATAGGTAATCACTAGCTACTCGTACCTACCAATGTTAAATAATAATATGTATGAAATTGACATCCCTTACTTCACTTTTGAAGACAAAGCTTTTACAGCTTTAGCAACACTAAAGTGAAACTTTACTCCAACCTAAAATACAAGCTTCGTAAACGAAGAAACAATTTTTTTTTTGTTGTTCTTCATACTTCACGAAACGAGTGGTGTGGCGACATCTGTTTCAGCTACTGTGAACTATCGTGTTTACGCATAAGCAATATAGATGGCGTTAAAACAACAAAATGGGTGCAGTTCAAGATGAAGTTACACTGGTTTGAAAAAAATCTCTACAGGTTATTACAGATTAAATATTTCTGTATTGGTAGAATAATAGTATTAATGTTTATATAATAGATCTTTTTCTATAAAATTGCCATTTTATTAAAATTAAATCTTCGGATTGACTTGGAATTATAAGTACAAACAATAAATCATTTACAAAGATTGAGATTCTTTGAAGTCGTACAACTGAATATACAAAACACACAGCTGGTAAATATTTTGTAAATACATAATAACACGAAATCTAATGAATGTTATGAGAAATATTAAACGTGACAAGTAAAGGAGTTCGTACGCACACATCAGTGTACTTAAATACATAGTAACACACAATTACATGCAAGGCCCGTTTAAATGGTCCTGGGTGTGAATTTTTTAAAAGTGGTAAAAAAACACTTGTAAAAAATTCACACACAGGACCGGTCATTATGGAGACACTTGGAGGAAGCCTCTCGACTGAAATGATGATGAAGATGATGGTAAAAAAAAAACAATTATTTAATAACAGATTTATTTTCATAGTAAGCTTTAATTTTGACTTGTTTGTACCATGTGAACGCCGCACATAACACATTTCTATGGGAAGATTTAGAAACAAAAAAACAATGTGCACAAATGATTATATTTTAAAATAATATAATCAATTGATCTGATTCATCCCAGAATACGAAAAGAAAACTCGTGGTCTTAGAACGCAAAGGAAATCTGAAGTACACAGGTATGGTTTCAGTCGGTAAAAATCTAATACCCACCTTAGAGATGGAGAAGTCATGGTATAATAACATAATTTAAAAAAAGACATCGTAGAGTACGTAACTTTAAAATCTTATTTAAGTCATCATGTTCATCATAGAAGTAACAGTAAAATATGTAAACAATAAGCAATTGACATGTTAGAAATGGTTATATAATAACACTGGTTATTTTTCAATTAATTTTTTGGTAGCAGTTCCTCGTATGTTTCTCGGGTGCACAGTTTTGAAAAGTTCTTATTTTTGACTTCATTGATGAGTTTTATATCATTTTCCAATTCAGAGTTGCTGGGTAAAGTGCGCGCCATCAAAAAGTCCGAATCCATATGTGCAACATTTTTAGGTCCACCCCTTACGTATGTCAGTATATAGTTCTCATTCACTTTTTTGACAACACTTCTTAAGTTAAATTCCTTGTCAGCGCAGGTGCAAGTGACGTTCATGAGTGTTGTCAGATCATCTACGTTGTCAGCAGCTACTACAGGTCCTGATACCACCTCTTGATTATTATTCTGTGTAGTTGCGGTAATTCTTTGAAGAAATTTAACTTCCACAAGCGGGCTTTCAGTTCCGTCGGAGCAGGAACACTTAATCTTTCGGCTGTCTTCAGAATAAGACATCAGTGTGCATATGGGTGCAGGGTAAGGAGTCGGAGCCACCATCACAACTGTGTAGTTCCCGTAGATTTCTTCAATGTTAGCTCCTTGGGCAATACTGAGTAACGGTAAAAGGATTATAATTTTCCACATTTTGAACACTGAATATTGGTTATCCTCTCAATAGAAACGAACAATGTAGTCTGGTGTTGATTTTGCACTAACAACTAAAAGAGTTCGGAGTGGATCTGATCTCTGAATGTTTGACTTTTACAACCTTTGACTTTTTTGTGGAAAATTCTACACGATTATACCAACAACACTGATAGTGTGATTCCAAATATGACACTAGTTTTTTTCCATTAGCGAAACGGAAATAACTGGAAACAAATTTACTAGAAGAAAAAATAATAAACATAGATATTTTTAGGAATCAGAAGTGCAGATAATATATTTAAAAAAAAAACTACGTGACACACAACAAAAATAAACAATTCTATATTTTTCGTTAAAAGAACAAAATAACAATTCTAATTAATCAAATTCCGCACAAATAAGTAATTAAAAGTCTTACGGCCCTTGAGCGATGTTCCCGCCATAACAATAATAATCCGTCCCCAAAATGCGAGGTAAAAGTAGTGCGCGCGCAGCTTTCATAGACTATTATAGATGTCATTTCTTCGTTCTATCCTAACACGGCCTCTCCTGATACCAAGTCGTCCTCGACTTGATCTTCTTGAGATGCACCCGTAGTGAGACGCTGCTGGTGCGGCTATACTGCTCCTATTTCAGCATCCAAGCTCAGCTTGTATAGTCCTGACGGCTCAGGTACTGGCTCGTTGTCTTCAGTGTGGTCTGGGTGGCTCTGAACCTCGTCAGTTTCATTATCTGAAAGAGTTTACCATGGCTATTCATACAGGTAACACGAATATTATGACCACTTAAAAATGCCAAGACAAGAACATGACAACCAATGATAAAAGATGATTAGCGTCCCAAACATCCTTCATCACTGTCTTATACTTTACCATAGCGATTAACGCTATATGGGTGATAGATACCAATGTTGGGCGACACACGCCTTTGCAGGAAAATATACCGATGGGCGACTAACGCCATTGATGGGCAACACATCCCATTGTTGGGCGACTAACGCCATTGGGACAAACCCGTATGTTGTGCGACTAACGCCATTGGGACAGACCCATGTTGGGCGACTAACGCCATCGGGACAAACCCGTGTTGGGCGACTAACGCCATCGGGACAAACCCGTGTTGGGCGACTAACGCCATCGGGACAAACCCGTGTTGGGCGACTAACGCCATCGGGACAAACCCGTGTTGGGCGACTAACGCCATCGGGACAAACCCGTGTTGGGCGACTAACGCCATCGGGACAAACCCGTGTTGGGCGACTAACGCCATTGGGACAAACCCGTATGTTGGGCGACTAACGCCATTGATGGGGAACACGTCCCATTGTTGGACGACTAACGCCTTTGAGGAGGGACGCATCCCGTAGCTGGGCGTCGCACGCCTTTGGGACCACACCCTATGTATTTCTGAAACCAAAAATAGAGTTAGTGACCCGTACTCACTTTCGAAAAAAATGGTACAACTTTCTGGGCACCATTCTCCCTTCCATGCCACCATGTATTGGGAGGCTGCTTGAGTAGTTTTTCCACGGCTTCCACTAAGCAGTTTAAGTTCATACCGACCGTTAGGTAGAACTTTAGTCACTTTATACGGTCCTCGCATCCCGGGATCTAATTTGCCCGATGATTGCGAGTACTTTATAACAAAAGCAAGGTCGTCCACTTTGTATACACGTGGTGGGCGTCTGGATTGATTGGCTGAGGCGTCTTGCTGATCTTGATTTTTCTTCAGGAGTTCACTAGCGCGACTTCGACAGATCTCCCGCAGAGATTCTCTATTGGTATCTGAAGTGCTTGCGGCTAGGTCACGCACCAGCGATCGTATAGCCGGAGTAGAGGCGTCGGAGCCAATCATTAAATTTATGGCTGAGGTTTGAGTGGTTTTCTGCTTACTGACATTTAATATCAGTTGTAGCTTCCAAAGCGTACTTGACCAGGAGGCGTTCTTGTGTCCTACTTCGATACGAAGCATGTTGAGCACGGTTCTTATATATCGCTCCACTTGACCATTCGAGCAGTGCATTTCAGGGGTAATATAGTGCAGGTCGGAGCCAAGTTCAGATATCCATTGGACAAAGTCTGTAGACTCAAACATCCTACCCCTGTCAGTTACCAAAAGTCTGGGGACACCAAATAGAGAGATGGCCTGGGACATAACGCGTTTTAACTCACTAGTATCTTGACGGTAGATAGGGTACAAAAGACAAAACTTTGTAAAAGCGTCGACTAGTATTAGGACAAATTTGAAACCTTCTGATTCAGGTAACGGTCCCAGAGCATCGACGTGAACGGTATCAAAAGGTGTGTGGGGTTTTGGCCAGGATGAAATATTCTGCAGCGGGGCTCGGGGCACTCGCTTTTTAGAAATACATATTAAGCAATGTGAAACATACTTAGATACGAACTGGCGTAGACCGGGGAACCAAAAATGTTTCAGGATAAGATGCAGAGTTTTATCAGCACCAATATGCTCATGTTCATCGTGAAAGATTCGTAAGAGACTGAGTCGATGTCCCTTGGGTATAAAGCAAAGAAGACGCGCTTCTTCACCAACTGGTGTGTATTTATAATACAGAAGGTCATTTTTGAAGACATAGCGTCTAGAATCGAGCTGTCCCTCTGAGAGCTTTTGTATTAGATCTCTCGTTTCGTGATCTGCATTTTGAGCTATTTGTGCCCAGTTACGAGGTTTCGTCACTTGATTAATAGAGACGACTGGGTTTCGACTGAGATAGTCGGCATGCGGCAGCATAACTCCTTTTCTATACTCGATAGAAAAGTGGAAATCCTGAAGATAAATCCACCATCGAGCGACTCGAGGAAGCAAATCTTTCTTGCGTTCTGTGGATTTCAGAGCGTTGCAGTCTGTGACGACCTTGAATTCCAAGCCCACCAAATAATGGCGAAAATGCTGCAAGGCCTTCACGACCGCTAACGTCTCCAATTCGTAGCTATGGTATTTGCTTTCTGCTCCCTGTGTAACCTTACTGAAGTATGCTACTACATGTTTTCCACCGTCAGTGTCTGTCTGTAAAAGTACCGCCCCGTAACCAGCAGAGCTTGCGTCAGTGTGAACCTCGGTGTAAAGTTCAGGGTTGAATATAGCAAGAACAGGCTCGCTAGTCAAGCATTGTATTAAATCCTGGCGGACCTGTTCCTGTTCCTGACCCCAACGAAACTCAACTCCCTTTCGAGTTAAATGGGCGATGCACGCGGTCTTAGTCGCATAATTTTTAATATACTTGCGGAAATATCCCGCAAGACCTAATAATTGTCGAACCTGCTTGACATTTTTAGGAACTGGGGAATTTTTTAGAGCTGCTATTTTACGAGAGCTCGGTCGTACCTGACCCAAGCTTATTAACCTACCTAGATATTCGACCTCGGTAGTCAGGAAAGAACATTTCTTTAGATTTATCGAGAAGCCTGATTTTGTGAGCGTTTGCAGGACTCTTTGGAGCAAGGCAATGCCGTCCTCTATGGTATTACTTAACAAAAGGACGTCGTCAACATATACAAGAGCGTTTCCAGCTTCAATGAATTCGCGAAGGGTTTGGTTAATAATTCGTTGGTAAACAATTGGGGAGTTCGTCAAACCATAAGGCATTTTCAAATATTCGTAGTGCCCTTCTGGTGTGACGAATCCCGTCACGTGAACAGAACTCTCTTTGATTCGTATTTGGTGGAAACCAGTAGCCATATCTAGACTGCTGAAGAAGGTATAGCGACCCAACCGATCAATGTGGTCATCTATCAGGGGCAAAGGATATCTTTCCTTTTCAGTGATACGGTTAAGTGCCCTGTAATCGACGCACATTCGATCTGTTCCGTCCTTTTTCTTCACCAGGATTATGGGGCTAGCGTACTCTGACTGTGATTCTCTGATGATGCCTTTGTCCAGTAGATCTTTGATTATTTCGCGTACTATAAGCTTTTCGCGATAAGATAATTTGTATGGCCGGTATACAATAGGGGAGGTGCTAGTTAGCTTAATTTCCATTTCACCTGTTGTGACTGTACTTGTTGCAGTTCCAGAGATGAGAAAATCTGAAAACTTGTTCATTACGGACATCAAAGAATCACGTAGAGTGCCTCGCAACGGGGTGCTAACTATGGTTTGATCAAGACGTTGAACTTCACTAACGTAGGCATGACTATCACTAGTTCGGGTGATGTACTGTCTGTCTTTAGTACGTACATACGTGACGCCATCGCGATTAAGAACGTCTGTTCCAATAATAATGGAAGTGTTCATGCACGACTTCGGCACTACAACTAGATCGGTTTCTACAGAGATATTGCTTAGCTCGATAGTTGCCGTTATGAACGATGAAGCTACAATTTCCCGCTCGCTTATCCCCTTCAAAACGCAATGCGTTGGTTTGACTTGGCAAGAAAGGTGCTTCAAAACGTCAGAAGAAATCAGCGACACGTTCTGGGCTCCACTATCTATGAGTGCGTCCATGGGTATGCCCTGGACAACAGCCGTTACAATATCAGTTTTGTTATTTGCATGACCTGTGCACAAATTAACGTTCCGCTGATTCCTAGATTCCGACCGGTTCTTAGCAAAACACTTTTCTTCTGTGTGCCCCTTTTTCTTACAAAATGAGCACTGCGATTCGGATTTGTTAGCAGCAATAGTGCTATTGACTGAACCCTGTATCCCGGTTCTTACAGCAGAACTATCAGTGGCTTCCTTGCTGGTCTTTTTATTACAATTTCGACCTAAATGTCCACGCTGATTGCATAAGTAGCACTTGAGTCCGCGGTCACTGGATGAGTTCGAAGACGCATGTTTATTTGTTGCATTACCGCGAAAATCGAATTTAGCGCGGATCGGTTTTACGTAAATCGAAAGGAACGAGACTAAGTCTTCCGAAGCCAAGTTTGCGTTTGCCGCGGCTGCCCTAATTTGTGGGTTATCGATACCGCGTATAACTATCAGAGTTCGCAACTCATCGCTAAGACCCTTGACTATCCTTAAACGTAACAAAGTACGCCGCGCGTATTCGGCATACGTCGTAAATTTGTCAGATGTCGTGTTCATCGTTTCAAATAAAATATTAGCATAGTCTAGCTTCCGAGGGCAGAGGGGTTTGAATTCGAGCTTAAAGCTTGACCAAGTTCGATCATTGGTGACCCATTCGTTTAGCCAAACTTTAGCGTCACCCCTAAGACAGGATGATACTCGCGACAAACATTCGTAGTCGCTCCAACCGTTCGCGGCAACTGCGCGGTCCACTTCATCACACCATGCGTCAATATCGTGTATGTTTGGATCGAAATTAGACACGTAGTAGCTGTGCGATCTAGTAGGTTGCAACGATTTTATAGCTTCCGCAAGCATGGTTACAGTAGACGCAGCATCAGATCCGCGATCATTTGGATCGTTCATACGAATGGTTGTTGAAAGACCCTCGGAGGCATGAACTTGTTGCGGAACATCGCTCAAGTCTGCGGGACTACGAGAACGCAAAGTGACCTTACGAATCGGGTTCTGAGGGTTCGCAATAGTGTGTGGCTTTTGCAAATTATTAAGTGTGGACGTTACATTTGTACTGGTATGCTCGATAGCGTTAAGCCGTGTCATAATATTACTGAGGGTATCTTGTAACGAGTTATTGGTATGAGGCGTTATCGATGGGCACCTTGCGCGCGAGGTTGTTATTATAGATCGAGATCTAGAACGGCGGCGGTCACGAACATCACGGCGACGATAATACGAACTATCCTTGGAGTCACTACGTTCCCGACGGCGGCTGCGTCTAGATCTATGACGCGACCGATTTATGGTTTCACTGCCAGTGGACTCGTCTCGCGAAACCCGTTGAGATCGTCCTCGTGAACGACGACGTTCATGATTTTTAGGCATGTTTAGCACAATAGCTTGATGTTAAATCACACACACGTAAAATACCAACAACGAGAGAGATATTTTTGATATTTTGTTCTTTGAATGTTTTAGAAGTAATTTAGTGGGCAATTTAAGCGTCCTTTATCCCACTTCTGATTTTAGGAATCAGAAGTGCAGATAATATATTTAAAAAAAAAACTACGTGACACACAACAAAAATAAACAATTCTATATTTTTCGTTAAAAGAACAAAATAACAATTCTAATTAATCAAATTCCGCACAAATAAGTAATTAAAAGTCTTACGGCCCTTGAGCGATGTTCCCGCCATAACAATAATAATCCGTCCCCAAAATGCGAGGTAAAAGTAGTGCGCGCGCAGCTTTCATAGACTATTATAGATGTCATTTCTTCGTTCTATCCTAACAATATTATTCAGTAAATATAACAAATAGTTCGCAAATTCTTATTGGACCACATTGGCTGGCCAACCAATGTGGGGACCACCCGGTGACCAACCTGATATTAATGGCTTAAATGAACTTGAGGATTAGCCGGAATATTTTTTCACACTAGTGCGAAATATACTTCATTGCGTACCAAAAGTGGTGAAAAATATAATATATAAAAAAAAATATCAAGTAAGGTTGATAGGGTGTTTTTTTTGCGGTGGGATAGTCATCTAATGACATCCTACGCTCCTTCCATCCCATGTGCGGAGCGGGAGATAGTATCAGATTTTTACTGACTAAAAACCCAATCCTGTTCCTTCGTTGCTTTTCGTACCGGGGCTTAGCTATCTTTCGAAACTAACCCTAGCCCCAGTAGGCTTCGACCCAGCTGGGCCCTTGCTGTTGCTGACAACTCCTTGAGGCACGCGGGAACAATGCGCGCCGTCGACGGCCTGGACTCGGTCCGGACAGTTACCGGACGGTCGGACAGCGAGCTACCCATTGCTCACCGTCCGCAAGCCTGCGCCTGCGGTGGCCGAAAATCGGGATTGGAATCCCAGAGTGGCGGCTAAGATGTGAGCGCCGTTGCCTGATGCGGTCGGCCTCCTCCTTTGCTAGCATTACTACCTCGCAGAAGTAGGCGACCGCCTGCCACTCCTGCTCGCTCCGGACTACTCCCACGTAGGCACGGCGATGCTCCACCCAAGCGGGGCACACCTCGACTGTATGCTCCACCGTGTCCTTCGGGCGTTCCGCACAGTGGCGACACCCGGGCGTCACTTCCGCACGAATCCGGTGCAGGAACCTCCCGAACTTACCATGTCCGGTGAGAAACTGCGTCATGCGGAAGGTGAGGACGCCGTGAGGTCTTTCCAGCCACGCTTCAAAGAGGGGACTTACCACCATTATTGTGGCGTGCCCAGCACTTGGTTGCGATAGTCGCTGATGCCATTTCACCATGAGATCTCGCCGGAGCTCTGTCCGCCATGCCGCGACCTGTCGCGGCAGAGGACTTTCGGCGTTGCATCTTCACGTGCAAATCGTGCATGTGTGCAAGGGTTGATAGGGTGGTAGTGGTATGTGGTTGCCTCGTGTTGATTTTCAGTAAAAAAATATTATTATCAGGGTGTGTTGATGATATATTATGGCCGCTGAAAGATAAATATTTCTCGAGTTGGTAAAATGCTATTTATATTTTTATCAAAATACTTCAGAGGTCAGGATTAAGGTCTCATTAAAATAAAACTTTATTGTAGTATTCCAACTAACACGACAAGTTTAAAAGACAAGATATCATTGGTTTACTATTTCTTATTTCTCTGTCACTAGTAGAACTACCTAAAATTGCTATAGAGGTTATATTTTAATGAAATATTGTATACCTGCACAAAATAATTTTTCATTGGAGAATTTCTTTAAATGTTTATTAAATACTCTAAATATCATAACCATCGTCAATTCACAATTGTAGTTGGTGCTATTGTAGAATATTTTCGGTTAAAAACGGAATTCGACCACTCCAATGTTGAATGCGTTCAAATCAAATCAAATCAAATCAAATCAAATCATCTTTATTGTGGATCATAGGTAATTGTACATAATACAGATGGTGATAATTATATATTTAGCGAACAGCTATGTCCTACCCTTAGGGCGTACAATAAAATGTAGGTACTTATTAGTGAATTTACATGCATGTCAACATTAGTTAGAATACATTGCAATATTATTACATTTCTAAATATTAGTTGCAGTTACAAATATCATCAGTAAAAAAATTTCATCATGTGTCTAAGTATACAAAATGCATCATGACCCAGGCAGATTGTATTTTAAAAGTGATTTATCGTCGAAGAAGTCTTTCATAGAATAATAGCATTTATTTACTAACAGTTCATGGAGTTTCTTTTTAAATGATTTTATTTCAGTAATTGCTCTTATAGACCCTGGAATGTTATTGTATATACGCGGAGCAGAGCAGAAAATGCTTTTGTGCAGGAAGTGCGTCTTACTTGGAACTATGTCAAGCTTGTCCTGATGGCGTATACGCGTTCGAAATTTAAATAGGTCAATATTATTTCTAACAAAAACTGCGACCTCAAAAATGTACAGACACGGTAATGTCAACACGTTCATTTTTTTAAAAAATGGTTCACAGGATTCAGTTCTCTGTAAGTTGAATATTGCCCTGATACACCGTTTCTGTGCAATGAACGCGCGTTCTTTATCAACACTATTACCCCAAAATATCAAGCCGTATCTAAGGTTAGAGCTGACGTATCCATGGTATGCCGTTATTAGAGTTGGTAAATTAGAAATTCTCCTTAGTCTGTAAAGGGCATACGAGAACTTGCTTAACTTGTTACAGACATAGTCGACTTGTTTTTTCCAATTTATTTTATCATCCACATATAACCCTAGGAATTTTGTTGTTTCTGTTTCTTCAATGTTTTTATCTTGATACGTGATATTTAAAGTACCAGTACGTCGAGTTCTTATTTTAAAATTCATTATTTTGGTTTTTTCAATATTAATCATTAATTTGTTTGAATTAAGTCAGTCATTTACTAATACTAAAGATTCGTTGATGTCAAATTCTAAGTCAATCGTATTGTCATTAGTGAATAGTACAGTGCTATCGTCAGCGAATAATGTCATGTCATGATTTATTACTGAAGGCATGTTGTTTATATATACAAGGAAGAGCGGGGCGGATAAAATACCCCCTTGTGGAACGCCAAGTTCTACCGTTCTAGATTCAGACGCATAAGTTTCTTCTGTTTTGTGACCATGTTTACCCTCCTTATCTCTGTAATCTGTTGCCTATTAGATAGATATGATTTTATAAGATTGTATGCATTACCTCTCACACCATATGCATATAGTTTTCTCAGGAGTATATTATGGTCAACACGATCAAAAGCCTTTGACATGTCCATATATATTGCTACAGCCGGTAGTCCTTTGTCCAAATTTGTCATTATTTTTCCTAAGAAATTATATATTGCTACATTAATTGATGTATTTTTCCTAAAGCCATATTGACTTGGAGAAAAAATGTTATGGCTTTCGAAGAACGTGTAGAGACATTTATAAATGACCTTTTCTAAAATTTTGGCAAAGATAGGTAATAGCGCTATGGGTCTATAATTACTCATATTTGTTTTGTCACCTTTTTTGAAAACTGGTTTTACGATTGAAATTTTTAATTTCTCCGGAAATATGCCTTCTTCTATACACAAATTTATTATATAGCTTAGGGGTTCTGATATTATGTCAGCAACATCTTTAACAATTTTAGTCGTAATTCCATCATAACCGGTACTATTTTTATTTTTTAATGAAATTATAATTTTACTGATGTCTTCTGGAATTGTCGGAGTCAAAAAAATAGAATTAGAATTATATGTCAATTTATTTATAGAGTTATTAAGTGTATCGAATTGTTTATTATTATTATTAGTGTCAAGAAAAAAGTCATTAAACGTTTTAGCGATGTCTTTGGGATTGGTTATTATTTCGTCATTTGTATTTATCTGTTCTACGCTATCGATAGGAAATTTATATTTGATCTCATTAATTACATCCCATGTTGCTTTGCTTTTATTTGTGGAAGTCCTAATGTGGTGGTGGTTTGAGATTTTTTTGTCAGCCTTATAATTTTTTTGTATTTCTTCGCATATGTCTTGAATGTGTTTTTGTTTGATACATTTGGATTTTTTCTATATTGCCACAAGAGATGGCATTTACGTTTGCTGCATATTTTTAGACCACGTGAGATCCATTTTGATCTTGATTTGTTAAAATTTTTAATTCTAGTTAAGGGGAAACACAGGTCATAAAGCATAAGAAAGTTTTCGTGGAATTTGTTGTATGCACGATTTGCATCTGAGCAGCTGTAAACATCATTATTGGTTAATTGTTTTAAATATTTAATAAATAATGCTCTGTTATTTGCAGAATAGTTCCTTTTTAATGAATACCAATAATTTAAGGTGCAAGTTTTTTTAACCGGAATTTTAATTATTTGTGCATTATGATCTGACAGTGCTAGCTCCTTGATGGTGACTTTGCATGATTTTAAGTTGTGGGCTATATTGTCTATACAACTTTTACTAGCGAAACGAGTTATTTCTTTGACCTGTAGTTTCAGGTTATAACTAATTAATAGTTCTGTAAATTCCCTGGAGACCCTAGTTTGTTTTTGAATATTGATGTTAAAGTCTCCGCATAGGATTATTTTCTTTCCATTTAAGCCTGTGTTTTTTAAAATCTTATTTAATGTCGTAAAAAAATTTGCAATGGAATGGGCAGCAGAATTTGGAGGTCTGTATATACATATAATTATTATTTGATTTTCCACTAATTCGATAGCAGAGCATTCAATTGTATTACTGATCGATAATTTTGAAATTTTATTTAATACCTTGAACTTGATATTATTTTTTAATAATATACACTAACTCGAACTACTAACTACTAACTAACTCGAAAACTCACAATGAACAAACAAATACACATCTATGACTTCCGCAATCTAATCCCGATTCACAAAGATCATTGGAGCGCAAAAAAATAACCGAATACATGCACTAAATTAATAACGTTCACACACGAATTTTTCGTTTCTGAAATTCCTCGAAATTGAAACCAGAGCTGTGTACGAGGGCGGAAAAATAAAAAAGTAGTATCAATAGCGGAAACGTTCACCTTTTTGGCCGCAACGCCGTTTTTTGCAACAGAGGGAGATCGATTGAAAAATAAAGTGCCGCGTTGTTTGAAATTCGGCGTTCGTCCAACGAAACCTGTTTTCAATTTGCGGTCATATTATTTTTGGATATGAAGTTGTACTTGAAACGATAATATAGAGTACGGAGAATGTTAAGGTCATGATAAATTCCTTCAAATTCTGTGTTTTCCTGGAGTCTAATATCTGCTACATTACTTCTCAACTCTTTTGAACGAAGTAGGTAAACGTATAATTATGTTATATCCGTGACCTTTCCACTTAGTGCTCGGTTACAGGATCTGTATTCTACGCATTATGAAATTGAAAATTGCAATGATAAAAGGTTAAGTGGTCACTCAGTGTTCATAAAATCTTAATGAACCATATCCCCACAATACCCAGTGTAAAGTTGACAAGGAGCTACATCGGTTGCATTTATTCATCATGTGGAAAATAATAATCCTATCAGTGTTCCTCAGTATCGTTCAAGGGGCAATTGTAAATGACATCTATGGAAATTATACGTTTGTGTTGGTGTACCCGAGTTATATTATTACAGGACCTACGTGTGGAACCATTGTTATATCTGAAGACCCACGTAATATCGAGTGTAACTGTTCAGATGGAAGAAACTGCACACCAGTGAAAATAAGACTGCCAAGAAACGAACTTCGGGGTCCTGTTCAATCTAACCTCACAAACGTTAAGCCAGTAACACAATCAGTACCAGTTCTGGTGGTAGACAATGTTGATGACCTGATTTTAGTGAACGCGACTTGTGATTATGCAAATAAAACGTTTTGTGATCGAAGTGTAATTGAAATTGTGAACGAGAACTATATACTTGGATATGTGATTACAACTAAAAATGAGACAGTGTTTACAACGATTTCCTTGATGGCAAAAGAATTGCCAACTGCTTCACAATTAGAACATGACATTATAAACATTGATAAACTAAAAGATAAAGACTGGTCACGGTTATGTACACGAGAAATATTTGAATTGGATACAAAAACATAATTTTTTATCTAATACCTACATATACTAAAAATTTCAAGAAGCTTCGTGAATTAATCAGAGAACTAATATTATTAAGGCAAAGAATAATTTTTGTTAAAACATTGATAGGTTATCTGCTGTGGCATTACATAAACATCCTATTTGAAAACTTAATTAGAAATAAATATTTTGACTTAGTGATACTATTTTTTCAACAATTCTTCATTAAGTGTTCTCAAAACTTGAGATGAAAACAACAAGATAATATTATCAGTAAAAGTTAAAGGTTGACAATTAAATATTTCGTTTAAAATTAATTGTGCGAAAATTATAGATAGATTATGAATTCTTATTTCTTAATAAGGTATCTAATATGTAGAATATCCACGGAGTACAGGACGGTGCCATTAGTCGATTATTTAGCCAGCATAATTACTAGCAATGTATATACTCAGCATTTAATGCTTGGCTATATTTATCGCCCAAGCACTAAATGTGAACTTGTGTAGGTATAACATTCTAATTATTTTTCTAATGAGAACAAGTTCCAAGTAGCTTCTTCAGCTGGTTTAAGTGAATCATTTGACATTAGACTAGTTTTTAATTTGCTAGACTAGTTTTTAATTTGGAGTACAGGTGCCATTAGTCGATTATTTAGCCAGCATAATTACTAAAGCAATGTATATGTTACTGTAAAAGCTCGAACTATGGTAAATCTTAAGATTTTCCAGTACAATCTAAGATTTACCGACATGAGTTGGTAAATGTAAGTATTTATTATAATGGGACGATTTTTTCGGGCTTTTACCATTCCGATTAGGTACATGCTAGGTTTTACCAATGTGGACTGGTAAATGTTAGTTTTAGGAATAATAGAGAAAGAAAGAAATGTGATGACAATGATTACTTAATTCTTCGTCATTTATTTCAAGTAACTATTAGTTAAAAACTTAGGTATAATTCTAAACTATTTAAATTATTTTCATTACGGAGTTATATTAATAAAAAATTACTTGTTTCTAACAAGTATTTTTTTAACATTCTAAATACTTCCTAAGCAGTAAAAAATAACACAAGTAAAATTATCTTCTCACAAACATAACGCTTACGTTGACCAATCTAACTGAATCCGTATTTTTCTTATTATTTGGTATTTAACAAACGAATACAAAGTTAACGCCATTAGCCAGTCTAATTGAATCATTATTCTTCTTATTATTTGGTTTTTAACAAATAAAAGAGACGGTGCCCAGGTAGCGGGGGCGACTGACTGCCCACGAGTACAAGTCGATGCGCTTTACATGTTATGACATGATTTTTTTCAACATTTACCGTGCCTCCTTAAATCCTAAGATTTACCAAGTGAATGGTGGTAAAAGTTCGAATCGCAAACTTTTATGGACATTTACCATTTATAATTGGTAAATCTTGGGTTTTACTGGAAAATCTTAAGATTTACCGTAGTTCGAGCTTTGACAGTAACATATATATACTCAGCATTTAATGCTTGGGCTATATAACGTGAACTTGTGTATAACATTCTAAGTATTTTTCTAATGAGAACAAGTTCCAAGTAGCTTCTTCAGCTGGTTTAAGTGAATCATTTGACATTAGACTAGTTTTTAATTTGCTTGTGCTTTTGCTTAGTGATTTTTATATGTCACTCTAAAGTTAGAATTTTCCTTCGTTTTTTTTTTTATTTATATTTTTTTTTCATGTATAAAGGCAAGCTTAACACGACAATAAGTTTTGTCTAAGCTAATTTTTGAGTAATAAGGAGAGATCACATTCTTGGGTGGGATCCAGAACATGAACAATATAACCCCATATAAATTATTCAAATAACATATAATAATAAATACCAATATATTCTGATATTATGTAAATTAAGGAAATAATAGTGCTCTTGTATTATTTAACTTATCATTGTAAAACAAAAAAAAAAACAAATGGATATCGCAATTTTATGAAGTATTTCAGCCATTCCCGTATCTTGTTCCCTCCTTTTATTTTGTTATAGAATAACAGCTTTTAGATAATTATTATTACACTTGAAATGTTGGTAAGGATAATCAATTCTGTTGTTTTATTATTTCTTCTGATTTTTCTTCTCCAAACAACGGATGTACCTAAGCAGCGGTGAGCCAGATGCCTGTATAGAGCCAAGATACTTTAGCCTATCTACTACTTACCTAATATTCAGAATAAAAAATATATAAGAGCCATCTATGATTTTTTGTGGCGACTCTTGCTCGTTTGGGTCGCTAAAATTGATACGGTCACATAAAATAGCTACCCACTCCTGATTCCACTAGATGGCGCACAACCATTGTAGTAATCAATTGTTTTTGCTCCATCTAGTGGAGTCTAGCTACAAATTGTTGTGTGTGAACAGCCGAAGCTTTTCGTTCTTAGCTTCTTTACCGCGAATAGATGACAAATAACAAAGCACATAGGGCATATTGTTACTCGAAAGATTTACAAATATATAATAGCAATGAAATACTTCCAGTAGTTTTTCCAGTAGATAAATAAAAAAAAAGTTTTAAGTTTGTTTTTAAAATGTATGTCAATTCGTCTCGACTTTTGCACGACACTAAATATTTTCGGCACTTGACGATTATAAGCTTTACTTTCCAAATGCAATTACTTGGTAAGATGTATTAAATTCTGTCTTGTGAGACTCCATGATCTTCGGCTAAATGACTAATGATTTCCAAGCTTTTGTTCTTCTCACAGTATATTCCGTATGACATGAAGCTCTTAGTCAAATAAGGTGCCTTCAAGTACCTCCGCCGCTTGGTCACAACCCACCGTCGTCCTCTATTTCTGCTCGATAGGACTAGTGGACAACCATCAAATGTAAAGACGATATCAACGCATCAACTGCAAAATTAGTCTTCAGTGGCAGAATTTAGGTTACCAGAGGCACTCACAGTGTAAAATAGACAGACTAAAGATGTGCTGTTGCCGGCAATATGGGAATATTGCTGGCAATATTGTCACCAATATTCATATTTCAGCCAATATTCCCACCAATATTCCCACTTCACGGCAATATTGCCGGCAACGGTACATCTCTAGGACGGACACCGTAGACTACTCCTATTTTGTTGCATGACGCCGATAACAAATGGCACACTTATCACTGACATAGCGAATTGACATTGTTTTTAATAATGTCAGCAGTAAGTATGAGTTTTTTCAGCCTTTCGGTGTTTTACAGGATGCATTTTGGAGAGTGTGCGCAGGAATTGCATGACTTGATTCCGCCATCGGACAACCCGACGTACGGCGAATATTCACCCTTACGTTGTTGAAACCTCTACGGTCCGGACTAAGCCATGGACAGGAACAGTTTGCCTGCTGCGGTCTTCCCGTCCGATTATAATTTGGGTGTCTTCAAGGCTAGAGTTAATAGGCTCTTAATAAACTAGTGCGCCTCACCATCAAAGATTGCATCGCTACTTACCATCAGGTGGGATCGTTGTCAAGCACTAGTTTATATCAATTAAAACAAAAAATGAGTTTTTCACAACATGAAATAAACGGACATTAGATAATGGAAATATAATAAAACAAAGAATACTATTAATTTGATCATATCTTTCACATTATTGTTAAAATGATAACATTGTCCACACACACGAATCGATAAACTAACAGTGTGCCAAGAGAATAATTAATATACTTATCAAGGAATTAGCTAAAGATTGAGAGAGATGAAGTCGTGAGGCAAATATATTTTTCAAGTTAAGATTGGGCCACGTCACAAGTTTGCAGTGTCACTTTTGTCACTAAGACCTACAGAAAAAGTCAGGTATGAGCTATACAGTCACTTTGTTTTTTTACACTCAGTCCATTTCCTATTTGTATGTTGCCCACAATATGAACAGAACAATAAACGTTCGAAGTGGCACCAACACTAGCCTCATTACCATGAAGTTTCATTGCAATAGTATTATCACAAGATTTTCATCACTTAGGTCCATTATAGTTTTCTACTGCACACATTACAGCTCCTTCTCTGTCTCTAAGATCTTCTATGCTTGTCATGACGTCAAATAATTTCGGTTCCGACACAATTATCTTCGCGAATAGATAGGCAGCGTTCTGTTCTGTCTTATCAGTCCGAGTAGCTCCGACAGGCGTTGGAACATAATGATACATAATGAAGTAGTTGTTATCTACTAATCTTGCAACAGCATGGTCATTGACCTCTTCTTTTCCGCATTTACAGCCAATGTTCAACGCTGGCATCACTTCACCAGGAGTATCAACTAACCTCATCGGCATCGCATATCGTTCCAATAACTCCCCAGTTTCAGCCATCATGGAAACTTGAACCGAATGTGCCTTTTTTCCATCATCATAAACACATTGTACACTTACAGGACTTTGGTTGAATGAGAATCGTATGCAAACCGCTTCGTTTGTAGAAGCTGGATATAAAGCAACCATCATCCAATCCCCATATATGTTTTCTATATCTTTTGCTTGAACAGTTAATAGAGCAGATAAAATTATTAATTTCCACATGATAAACGTGTTAACAAACGATCACTGATGTAAAGTAGAGCACACACTGAAGCATGTGTCATGTTGTACATATCTAATTTGGGATGTAATAAACTTCGACCTCTAGTGATATAACGTATGTTGCTGAGCGATCGCGTCTCCGTACGCGTGGGAGTAAGATAACAATATTAACAACGTTGGGTCCTGAGTAACATGAAATGTTCATAATGCTAAAACTAAAGAGGTATAAGTAGAGTTGTAGATCATCGATTTGAAAAGTGACAAAACGTTCGTCGTAATCTATCTGGTCAATGAAATTGCATTTTTTATTTTTTTGGTAAATGTAGTTAAATAATTATGTTAATCACGTTAATATTATAATGATGAAACTTGGTAAGTGTGTGTGTATATTTTTGTTTCTCTTTCACGCTCAAATGGCTGGAAGCTCAACTGAAGGAGACAAGTGGGTAGACCATGTCTTGAAAGAGGTCACAACAATAATATTATTATTGTTGTGATACGTTTATTTTGGAACTGGGTTCTATATTTTTTTTGGTAAGAATTTAAACTTAAAACTAGTATTAGTAATATACAGGGTTATTTGAAAGCACTAACAACCTTGAAGGTCTGTGTAACTAACATCATAGATAACAACGTTTGTTCTAGGACTTTTTACAAAACGTAATTAATTTACCAAAAAAAAAAACCTTCAAGATTTCGTCGTTGTTCTTTCTGACACATTTCAATTCTGTATTTGACAATACTTACCTACGTCTATATAAAGCGATGCAAGCGCATCAAGCACCCCGCCTCCCGATCCCATTCCCCTCCGCTATTGTATTATCGCTTGCTTTGCATAGACTTCGTAATTTAGAACGTTGAATTTAAATATTTTTATTTTTTGTATGAAAATCTGATTGAAAAATTATGATACAGTTTTAGAAGTCACAGAACATAAGTTGTTGTTTATGATGTTAGTAACATAGACCGGTGAGGTTACCATTGTTTTACAAATAACCCTGTACACCTAGCCAAGTTGCTAATCTGCAATAGTTAACGCTTGTAGAAAGCTTCAAATGTACGGGAATGACGTCATCTCAACGCTCAGTCACGTGGTCAGAACAAAAGATTCGGCGACGCGGCCAACTCGAAGCGTTTGACGCAAGCGAAACGGTTGTAACTTGGCTAGGGGGGCTGTATAGAACAAATAGGTACTTATTCTATCCACCGCTCCAAGAACGGAGAGTCTCACCTGTCAGCTAGCTTTATTTATTTATTTATATATCCAGCCTTTCGGTGTTTTACAGGATGCACTTTGGAGAGTGTGCGCAGGAATTACATGACTTGATTCCACCATCTCACTTCTACCATCGGACAATCCGACGAACGGCGAGTATCCACCCTAATGTTGTTGAAACCTCTAAGGTCCGGACCAAGCGTTTCGCCTCGTCGTTTAAACTGCGTACATCAAGGGACTGGAACAATTTGCCTGCTGCGGTCTTCCCGTCTGATTATAATTTAGGTGCCTTAAGGCAAGAGTGAATAGGCTCTTAATAAATTAGTGCGCCTCACCATCAACGATTGCATCACTGTTTACCATCAGGTGGGATAGCAATCAAGCACTAGTTTATACACATTAAAAAAAAAATGCTTTATTGTACACCAAGATAATAAATTACACATTTGAGCCTTATATATTTAGAACATACAATTGGCGGCCTTATCGCATTCCACGATCTCTTCCAGGCAACCTGGTATGGAAAGAGATTGACTGGACACAAAATGGGGTTGCACATGGTGCATTACAAAACAAGTTAAACAATTATTGGTGAAGGAAAAAAAAAAAGTTCTATACTTAACACTAAAATACATTCTTAAATACATACATACTAAATAATTATATAGGCAAGAAAACAAGTGACAACTACAATTAATACAGCTAAAAACGAAACAAAATTACAAGGACAAGTAATATTCCTTCACATGTGTTTTGAATATACGAGTATGTAGTGAGTGCGCGCGTTTTATTGAAACTGGCAGAGCATTCCAGAGACGAGTGGTCTGGACAGTACAGTTGTCCAAAAACGTATTGGAATACATCGGCATTTTGAGTCTCAAGTTATCTGATGATCTCAGAGATTTCGTATGCAAATCACAAAGAAATTCAAATCGTTTCTTAAGATAAAGAGGGGTGAAAGGGGAAAATAGCACATTATACAAGAGGGATCGAATATGAGCATTCCGGCGAAGGCGGATTGGCAACCACTTGAGCTTAACACGGAACTCGGAAACATGATCACCACAGCTCAGCTTTCTAATAAGAATAGATACAGGAGAATAACATGATAATTAAATAGTTATCTTATTTCACGAGGACATAGCCGCTAATAGGAACAAGTAAATAATGAAAAAAAAAACAGTAGAAACCTATATACTTTATCGGTATTAATTCCTTCCTTTCTTGTTGACACTTCGCGAGACCCAAGGACTGGCTTTTACCTCGGACAGAAGATAGCATTGCCACACAGTGTGGCAAAGCCACCAGTTTTTTGGGCACATTACCAGTCGACAGCGATTTGGAAGCGCTTTTGACGCCATATTTTAATTCCTTTATAATTAGTTGTAATTAGTTTAGGGTTTTTTTTTTTATTTCACTGTAATTATAATATATGTAGTGAGTTTTAGAAATATATATAATATATATATTTTGAATGTTAACTATATGGATATATATTTATATCTACCTATATATCATACTAAAATGTCAAAATGGATAACGGTTATTTACTGTGTATCAAAATTCCTATCACTGTGGTGTGTAAGGGAAGGGTTTTATGAAGAAAAGCACAAAAAGACAAGATTAAGGGTTTATTTCAAATTATCTAGTCAATTATTCGAATAAACTACTGGCTCGTTTGGACACTGGGTCTACGAGGTGAAGAACAGCCAAGAAACATTTCGGAAGCATTTTATCATTGTCACAATAATATAATGAGAAACAAAACTTACAGTATAACAAATACACAGAATCAATACAACAATTAGCAATAATATTAAGATATCATATTAAACAACTTGCGTGAACTTAGGTAGTCGGTAAAGATCTACGTCTGATCAGCAAGTAAAAGGACTTTAGAATAGAATAGAATAGAGTTTAATGTACACCAAAAAGTAACACAGCTTATACAAAAACTTAAATTTTTGGGTACAATTATGGCTGTCTTATCATCATTTTTAAATACCTATCCAACAATAAATCACGCGTTAGGGCTTCCCACTTTACACTTTACCCTAATAAAACATTTTTTTCAAATTTTTATTTTACCACTTTGTCGGCGTGATTGATATACATATTGGTACCAAATTTCAGCTTTCTAGTGCTAACGGTCACAGAGATTTAGCGAGGACGGACAGACGGACAGACAGACAGACAGACAGACGGACCGACAGACATGGCGAAACTATAAGGGTTCCTAGTTGACTACGGAACCCTAAAAACATAAACGTAAGACTAGGCAGTATGATTAAAATACCTTAGCCTTCCCTTAGAGGTAAATAAAAAAAAATTGCGCGCGCATATGAAAACAGATTTTACCGCCATGTCACAAAAAAAGTTATCTACTAGTTTTACCGTTATTTTCTTCATAAGTGCATTGAAACACATCGTATGATACACGTGAGTAATTAATGATTACCGTTCTCGGCTCTCTTAAGGCGTATAGTCCCTTGAACCATCTTACTGAAATTATGTGAACGCAACTCTCGCACTCGCCGAGGCGGCAGTACGCAAATCTGTGCATTTATTTGCGGCTAGCAGCGCCCGGAAAGCGCTTTAAATCCATTTTCTCTGCGAGATATTGATTGATTTACATATGCAATGTTCACTTTGAAGAATATTTAACCACCAATTTTTATGTGTAAAAATGTTTCTAAAGGTCCAAGACGTTTCGAAGGAGTAGGGAAAAGTTGCGAAAAGTTGCGAAATTGCTAAATATTTTTTTTTGACAAAAGTATTAACTGCACGAAAAAATCAAATGTTGATATTATTGTTCATGAATCTATAATAAACATATATTTTTTTCAAACCAATTGACCTAGCCGTTACGGAGGAGTAGGCCTCAGAAAATCATTGCTTTATGGCACTTTTCGGGCGCTTGGCCCTTAAGACCCTCGCCACGTATAATACGACATATTTAATCAGAAAACTCCGTTCAGAAATGTCCATTATAAGTCAGTCTCAAATCGGCATGAAAAATATGGAATGACAACTGCCAACTTAAATAAATACTAATATGAAACAGAAAAGTAAACATAGGAAATTCATTGCGTGAAACAATTATAACAAGAAAATTAAATACACATAAAGGTATTTTCAAATTTTATTCAAACAAATATTTCTGCAAAACTAATTAAAAACTTGTTGCGATAGAGGACTTAATTGCTGACATCAATTCTGGTAATTGAAATACAAAAAGTATTTAAATATCTAATTGAGTCAAGATGAATAAAAACTGCTGCAATTGTTATTTTGAAAGCATTCACTACTTTGAAGCTACAAACGAAATATACTTACACGGAAATGTTGCCAACAGTATTTTCCGTTCTTTTAATCGCTAGCATGGCGAACGCAGAGTCGTACATGAAGAAATTAACGGAAATACCCGCAGCCTTTAGTAAGTTTCTAATGATTTTGTTGTTGTATTTCTTTGCAAATTATTATTTTTAATGATATAATTTATTTAATTAAGGTAAGAAATTCACTTTCAATTGATCCATAATTAAATGGCAGTGATAAAACAAAATAATTTTAGAGTAATTACTATTTTATAAAAATAAATGATAATTATAATTTATTTCAAGCATCATAGACTCATATAAAAATAAAATAATAATTAAAACTTAGTGACATTTCAAATTATAATTTATTAATTTAATTTTAAAATAAAATGGACAATTAATCAAATTGAAATAAATTAAAATCAGTTGCGTCCAAATAATAAAATTAAATTTAAAAAAAATAATTTATTTCTTCGTTTTTTTTTAATAGATAACTTGTAGCCGAAATAGGCTTAATCCTTAGATTTATATAATTTAAAACAATCAATTACTTATGAGGGTTTTAATTCACTAGTAAATTATTTAAATTGAAGAACCTTGTGGTGTTTTAGAGTATTAGTTACATTAAAAAACAACAACTACTACTTAAAACACAAATAAACAAAAAAAACTACTATTTAATACTAATTTTGTCACTCTCAAGGAAGTCAAAATTTACAGGGCACTCTCGGTACTCACGTTCGTTTAGGAGTCGTGGTCCAACTTATGCCATGTCCAACCAGTTGGACTACGGGTATTCATTAGAGGCAGTAGTCAAATCAATGCTCTTAGTCGGACAATGACGCCTAATCTAGACCCGTAGTCCAATTGATTTATTTTTAATTATTAATATTATTATTGAATTAAGTGTCTCCCTAGTGTAATTAGTACTTCATGTTATCTTCTTAAAAGAGCCACTTTTTGCCAATTCCTAAAAAGACTTCAAAGTTTTTCTGCCACATCCTTAGAAGTCTGCTGCATCCCCGTTCGTGCGATTTCAGGGCACCAGACTTATGTTTTGCGGCTGCTCTGCGGGACCCGCAAAACATTCTCGATTCTTCTTGAGCCACTTTAACGATCTGTTTATTTGAGCGCATTGTAGTGGGATTGGTAAAAAATGCTTAAGGCATTAAGTCCGCCTTTATACCTTTGTGTTGTGTGTGTTAAATAGGTATGTTTGCTAGTTCTTCAAACAGCTAAACGGATTTGTTTGAAATTTGACACACCCATGTCTTGAAACATTGGGTATTTTTTTCCCTGGAGTACTAAACTTCCTTGGGATATTTTTTTTTTACTTTCACACGAGTGAAGTCGACGGCAAAAGCTAGTTAATAATAAATAGTTTCGTATAATTTTCACATATAAATTTTCGTTAATAAAATCCTTCTTTTTACGTAACCATGGTCGAACAAAAATACAAAATTGATACATCACCAGTTTTGTCATTTAATTCGACAACGCTCATTATAACTAATGAGATTCATAAAGGAACATGATAAATACGTAGCGCTGAATAGTGCCCTGTAGTTATTTTGTACAAGTGCTTATTACTGGGGTTGTTCATAAACCTGTTCAATTTCTTTGTGGCTTAAGTGATTTGATCGAACGCTGATGTCTTCGGCGTTCAATCCAATCCAGGTTAAAGCTAATCAAATTAAATGAATCTTACATTATAGTCAAACCTTGGCTAATGATGCAGTTTTGATAGAACTATGCATTTTCTTTGTGGAGGTCTTAAAAACACCTCCGTCTAACAGTACGAATAACCATAGACAACGATGACAATCTGTCTACAATGCGTTTTTCTAATTGTACTGGCATTTTGCCCATCCGTTAAAACCAGTCGTTTATTTCAGTCAGTTTATTTGTTAATTTTTTTCTGAAAAACAGTCAAAAGATTTTTGAAAGTGACTTTAAATATCATCATCATCATCATTTCAGCCGAGAGATGTCCACTGTTGGACGTAGATCTCCCCTAAGTGTCACTATAATTACCGGTCCTGTGCGTGTGCGAATATAATATGTAGTGAGTGTTAAATTTAAACACAAAATATTTAAAATTAAAAGAAATGTCAGCCGGAAAAATAAAAATCAAGTAGGCTTTTTATAATTCAACCTGCAAAAGCCTTCTTCACGGTGTCAAGGTCCCACAAATACTTCCCGAGGTCTGTACAAAAAACTTCTGATACAAAAAAAGATTTTTGTGAATTGAAATAGTAAAATTGATTTTCATTTTTAAATATCGCACAATATCGTAGAATAAAAGTGATTGAACTTAAACATGGTAGGAAGGCGATATAGATGGTGGGACGACCTTGATGGCTTCCTCAAGAATTGAAATGAGAAAGCTAGGAACCGTGATAGTTGGAAGAAGTGGAGGGAGGCCTTTGCCCAGCAGTGGGACAATACAGGCTAACTATATAAATATATATATATTTTTGTATTTTTAAATATTTTTTTAATATGCTTTTTTTAAGAAACATTCAAAAATATAATTAATATGTATAAAATAAATGACATAATATTAACTCAAACAATATGATTTAAATAGTGTCCAAGGAGTTTCTTGCACGTTCTTTTCCATACAGATCTACACTTTGGAATGTGCAATTTAGCTCCACTTTTTTTGACTGACCGATTTGACCATTCAAAAGTTCCTGTAATTGGTATATTTGAAATAAAATATGTTTCTGATAGCATTGTACGAAATGAGAAAGAATGTCTTAAAAATTTGGATATTGATAGGATACAAATAATATTAACTCTAACAATATGATTTAAATAGTGTCCAAGGAGTTTTTTGCACGTTCTTTTCCATAGAGATCTACACTTTGGAATGTGTAATTTAGCTTCACTTTTTATGACTGACCGATTTGACAATTCAAAAGTTCCTGTAATTGGTCTATTTGAAATAAATGTTTCTGATAGCATTGTACGAAATGAGAAAGAATGTCTTAAAAATTTGGATATTGATAGGATACAAATAATATTAACTCTAACAATATGATTTAAATAGTGTCCAAGGAGTTTTTTGCATCGAATTTGGATATTGATAAGATACATAGTATTTAAGAATTATTGTGAACAAGTCATACTCTTACCAGTTTATTTCCCATTTTTTAAGGACATAATAATTAAGTTGTATTAATATCATGCAATATAAGTTTATTCGTAATTGACTAGTCTTTCAAAGTATTATTTTTGTTGCTCTTTTAATTAACACTACGCTATGAGGCGTTTAAAACGTTTGGTCCACTTTAGGAATAACCCTGCGTCGTGGGTGAATTTACAAACATGTAAACTCAGGTAGGTCCTACAAATATTTTTTCTCTGTAGAAATCGATCCACACCGAAATGTAGTAAAAAAATGGATCAACTTTTGCCTTACTCTTAAAGTCATACAATCCTGTATGACCCGAAGAGTAAGGCAAAGTTACATCTATCTAGTATTTCTATAATTTCATGTTCGCACAAAGGAGACTAAATCAATCAAACCTAGCTCTCCAGGTCACAGACCAACAATCGTAGGTGCGAGGAAATCCTCTTCCGCCTCTAATTGAATGATCATATTAATATGTACCTTCACATACCTACACAGTTTTATATAGTTAATCATTGGCTCTTGGCAAAATATTTCGTTTCTGAATCAGTGGCTCCATTGAGCTCCATGACTTTCTGAAGCCTACTCTTCGGTAACGGCCACGTCAATAGGTTTGAAAAAATATATGTTTATTATAGACTTATGTACAAATTATCGACTTATGATTTTTCATATGACTAATTCTTAAAAAAAAAAAACTATATAATAATTTATCGCTTGTATGTATACCCTACTCCTTTTAAACGGCTTTGATTCATAGAAATGTGTTTACCCAAAAAATTTGTTGGTTAAGTGTTCTTCAGAATTTATATAGCATATATGTAAATTAATCAAAATTACCAAAAAGAAAATGGTTTTAAAGGTCAGTGGGGTTCTATGCAGGCGCACGCGCATGTGGTAAAACAAATTATCTGTGCATTTCATGTCATGTAAATAAATAAATGCTGTAATAAATATTAATCTTAGTAGTATTTTTGGCATCAGATGATAAATAGGATGCTTGAGCATCTACACCTTTTTGTTCAGATTGTTGGAATTTTATGACGAGAATGGATAAAGTGAGAAATGAGTATATTAGAGAAAGTTTGAAAGTGGCGCTAGTGACTGAAAAGTTGAAAGGCAATTGTTTGTCTTGGTATGGTCATGTAAAAAGGACAGATGAAACGCATGTCAAAAAAAGTTTTGAGTATACTTGTAGATGGATGGAGAGGGAGAGGGAGGCGAAAGAAAAGATAAATGGAAGAGTGATATGAAAGAAAAGGGAGTTAGTGATAGTGTGGCGTGTGACAGGATAGAATGAAAGAAAAAAACGTGTTGCGCCAACCCCAAGTAATAAGGGATAAGGGCAGGAAAAATAAGAAAAAGAAAAGTTATTTGAATAGGTCTGATTGTTGTTGATTTGATTTGATGTGAGAAATGACTTTACGAACCATTTTTTTTATCAATTATTGAATTTACATTTAAAGTGGTGCAATGTGCAGTAATTTATTCAAATGTTTCAGATACTTATAATTTTATAAGAATTGTTTTGGTTGTTTTAACGTTGTGTTGAATGGTTTTATCGGACTGAAATGAGGAAACAGTGAATATACTGTTTAAATGCACACACTCAAACTGAAACTCAAAATTATTTATTTACATAGGCCTACATGGGCACTTATAAAATATTAGACACTAGCGGACGGTTTCAATTGGACGTTTTTTGGTTACATCGGACTGAAACGAGGAAACAGTTAATATACAGTATATACGCACACACTCAAACTGAAACTCAAAATTATTTATTTACATAAGCCTACATGGGCACTTATAAAATATTAGATACTAGCGGACGGTTTCAATTGGACGTTTTTTGGTTACATCGGACTGAAACGAGGAAACAGTTAATATACAGTATATACGCACACACTCAAACTGAAACTCAAAATTATTTATTTACATAGGCCTACATGGGCACTTATAAAATATTAGACACTAGCGGACGGTTTCAATTGGACGTTTCCTATGGAGAAGAACGGTTCTTTAAGAACCGGCAAGAAACTCCATGGTAAATCTTTTAAACACTAGAGCTCTATGCTCTATGTATTATCATACATCCCGAGTCGCCCCTGATATTGAGCAAAATGCAGTCTCGAAGTCACTAGCTGCTTCTATACGAAGATTGAAGAGTTTTTTCTTTTTCAGGCGACCAAAAAGGTTGTTACTTGGAGGATCAGAATATGGTGCTTCCTGTCGGCAAAACATTACCTGTGGAGCCTTGCACGCTGATAGTTTGTTCTCCCGTCGCGGTCGTGTACCACACGTAAGTCTTATTTACTCGTTATCTTACTAATTTAATCAGTCTGTGTCAAGCCTTTTCCTAAACTAAGGTTGGGATCGACTTCCAGTCTTCACAGTACCAGTATTATACATTTTTTTAGGAGCAAAAATATAATAATATCTTCCGCTCTTAAGTGGAGCCGGAAGGCGTATCAGACTTTTACTGACTAAAAATCCACTCTTGTTTCTTCTTTGTCTTGATCCCAAGACTCACTTTCACGCTGCCCATGGCACCGGTAGGCTTTGACTCTTTTGGGCCTCCATGGTTTTGCTGATATCTCCTTGAGGCGCGCATGGAACAATACGTGCCGTCGACGACTTGGACTCGGACCGGACCAGTATTCTACATAGAGGCCTCTTTGACTTCCAAAACCTAGTTATTGGTGGACATATCTGAAATCACGTTGTCTTCTTGGATTAGAAGAGCTGATAGTATACGCTTTATCATCTCTACGCAACTGTGTCAATTGTGTAATTTTTTTGACAAATTTTACATTGCACTTAAATTAGATGCCTGAGTCATCTCAGGCATCGGATATCATTATCCGAATTTTGTGATTCGAACATTTTCAGTAAAAACCTCTAGTAAGTGGCATCTGATCAGTGAGTCTTTTGAGTACCGTAGCGTTGGAAGGTCTTCCATAAGATTGACCGACGACTTAGTAAAGGTCGCGGGTATACGATGGATACGAGATGCACAGAATCGGTCATTGGGGCGACACTTGGGGAGGCCTATGTCCAGCTGTGGACGTCTTTCGGCTGAAATTATAATAATAAGTTACTCATTTTGTATTACATAAATTAATTGCTTTTTTTTCTTAATTCCCAGATGCAATAAACATGATAAAAATGACCCAAGGTGCAGAATAAATGAAAAAACGAAAACAGGACCAAATTTTCCTCATTGTTGTCCAATGGTTATATGTGATGATTAAAAGCTGAAACAAACTGTGTACAAGCATTGATAAAATATTGATTAAAATAAACCGATTTAACCAACCTGCCTTTTACTATTTTGGTGTTGGCTTCGAGTCAATCCATTTAGACTAAATACTAGTATAATGACGAGAAACTTACAATTAAGGGCTATATTTCACCAAGTCACCATGGCGGCGCGACCAGTCACCGCTACCAATAAAATGTATACAGCCCTATAGACTCATCTGGTGTCCGCAACCAATTTGTTGGCGCGACCAGCTCGAATATGTGGCGACTCTGGTGTTTGTATGGTATCTAGTTTGGCAGCTTTGGGCATTATTTCACTAGGATACCATGACGTTGCAACCTGTTGTGCCGTGGTGTCCCGGTGAAATATAGCTCTAACACACAGGACAAGATAATGAAGACTTCAAATAACTTGTCACGCATTATGAGATTAAAATAGACTATTAGCATGATGTTTATATTTAGAGTTAAACAACTTAAAACAGTAAATGTGTGATATTTATTTTATTAAGTATGTGTATGTTTATAATTATAACAGTATCTATATCTTTAATTTTTTTGCCTTTAATATGTATTTTGTGTGTACTAATTTTCCTTTTACTTTTACACACGGTGTCTACTTCTCTACTTTCTTCAACTTTCCTATCGCAGGTATGCTGGAAGAGATTTCATTAGAAATAAGCATCACCGTTGTACTATTTTTCTGTTTCCTTTTTCTTTTCTTGTAGTTCCATGTGTGTACATAAATAGTAAAAAAAACATTTAAAAAAAAAATTCTTCACGCTGAACTTTCACTTGTTGCTGTTTGGTAATGGAATTAAGGAGTCTGTTTGTGAAGGGAATGTTGAAAATGTGTTTCAATTAGATTAGCTATCTACATACTCTGTGTCACTCACACACATTTCAATGTAACAATTCGAAAATGTCTCACGTAATTCGAATTTACTTAGATTCTCTCACTCAAATGTGAACTGTTTTCTTGTAAGAAATAAAGTTCTATGTTGTCTGGCTAAATTAAAAAGTACACTCAGCTTCACATCGAGTTCCGTCTCCGTGTGAGCCGACACTAAAGCTTAACAGTAAAAAAATAAAAATATTATAAATTACATTTTGATTTAAAAACGGGATTTGCCCAAGAGTTCAGCGTCACTTCTACCTACTATTCAAAACCATTTAATTTTTATCCCTTGATTAAATTTTATTTATCACTGAATAGGTTCCTACCAAAAAAATAGTTAACCTTTACAATACTAAATAATTGCTCGATAATTATTTAAAAACTAGCTGACCCGTCGAACTTCCTACCGCTTAATAGTTATTTTGTGATCTAAGCGCACGGAAGTGCGCAGGCCAAGTTCCAGCAACAGGCCGCGCGCATGACGTGCACTATTTACACGAACCGTTTCGACCCACTTTTGACCCCCCTGTAGCTCAGTGCCTATTGCAAGTACAGCAATAAAATTGTATTTCCGTAAACATATACTAGTACTAAAGCAGTATGCCAAATTTCATAGATATAGCTTCAGCAGATCCTGAAATATAACCCGTGAATATAGCTAATTTTGGCACTGACTCACTGACCGGTAATCAAAACCTTTTTAAATTTGAAATTTGAAATATTGAAATCCCACCAAAAACATACCTGTTAAAAAAGGGGCCAAGTTCCTATCGGCTAATTGATCGCCTAAAAAAGGGTTGAAATCCAATTCAATGCGAAGTTTAGATGCACTTTAAAATCGATCATAATCATCTTCATCAACAGCCTGATCATCATTCAATTTGAACCACAAATCAAATTTCAGTTTCTTACGAAACTGGCCCAAATTATGCAAAACAGCCAACTTACTGTAAGCCTGTTCAATCAGATCGACAGCGTGGACAAGCTAGACTTGGTAGTCGAGGAACTGACGACCCAAGAAGAAGACGGTCGAAAAGTTAACCGTGCCGTGCTGCCGTGCTAACTATAACCACCCTAACTAACATTTTTGTCAATTTTGAGTTATTGGTATAGCAAGTCGAGATATATCAGCAAGTCGAGATCTACATGAATAAATTACATTTTTTTTTAATCAGCAAGTACAAACAAAGATAATGTTAAGAATAACCACGTCAACTACATCATTGATCATAGATTCCTAAACATAAACAGGGTAAGTGTTGTTTAGGTTTTTGCCTATAGTATACCTCAAAAAAAATTACGTCACGATTTCTAGTAATAATCACCTTAAGTGCACATTATTATTATTTATCCTTAGTAGAGGTGTAAAGCTTTTGATAAAAGTTTAATACAATTTTTTTTCAGATGTAACATTCAATACGTAGCTCAACTTTTATTTTTTTCAAATACCCTACAATATATCATTTTAAATTTAATCTTGTTTTAAAGCATGATAATACCTTTTTTTATGTCTAATTTTCACTATAAACAATGTCAAAACTTGCGCAACCAATAACTTGCCCAATCTCATTTACGATTTTCTTGATTTTTTCTTAACTCAAAAAAATTAAATTTATTTATTACTTGAAAACCATGGAATTTTCAGATTTCTATTTATATCAAGATTGTTCGTCTCAGCAAAAAATACGAAAAATAGAACCCCAGATTCTTCTAGACTTTCGGATAACCCTGGCCCCAGTAGGCTTCGACCCGGCTGGGTCCCTGCTGTTGCTGACAACTCCTTGAGACGCGCGGGAACAGTGCGCACCGTCGACGACTTGGGCTTGGTCCGGACAGTTACCGGACGGCCGGAGAGTGAGCTACCCATTGCTCACTGTCCGCAAGCCCGCGTCTACGTTGGCCGGAAATCAGGATCAGAATCCCGGCGGCGGCGGCGGCGATAACGCCGTTGCCTGATGCGTTCGGCCTTTGCGAGCATTACTGCTTCGCAGAAGTCGGCGACCGCCTGCCACTCATCATCGCTCCGGACCATGGCCTCAACCAAGACCCGGCGCGAGAGGTCTCCGCCGCCGATCGCCCCCACGAGGGCACGGCGATGCTCCGCCCAAGCAGGGCACACCTTGACCGTGTCCTCCGGGCGACACCCGGGCGTCACTTCCGCATGAATCGAGTGCAGGAAACTCCCGAACGAACCATGTCCGGTGAGTACCTGCGTCATGCGGAAGGTAATGACGCCGTGAGGTCTTTCCAGCCACGCCTCAAAGAGGGGACTTACCGCCATGATTGTGGCGTGCCCAGCACTGGGTTGCGATAGTCGCTGACGCCATTTCACCATGAGATCCCGCCGGAGCTCTGTCCGCCATATATGTGTGAATGAAATATTTAATTTCTAACGTTAAGATTTGCTCAATTTTTATTAACAAGTACCATGTGATTTCATTGCGTGCTTTAATAGGTAAAGTTACATAAGTTGAAGAAAATAAATACATTCTCTAATGATTTTTACTTATCTTTCAGGTACAGAGCAATAAAAACTTAAGATACCTAATGATTTTTTTAAATTGTCGTTTCAGAAATAAATGTTTCTTATTAATTTTTGATCTTGTTATTTTATTTTAAAATCAACTATCAGTCACAACTTCTTTATTACCTATGTAGTTATGGTGTAGACTGCTTATTCTACATATTTACTGCAATAATACGAAGAACGTTCCTAATAGACCAACTGATTGCTTAATATTAATAATCATAATAAATACAATTCTTAAGCATAAGTAACTTATGCACAACACTTAAGCTGCTTATGCTTAGGTACTATTTATGTATTTAAAAAAATATCCCAGTCACCACCATTTTTTTTATATTAAATAATATTAATAATTAAAATAATATCAAAATAATTATACTAATATCTAGCCCATAAGGTATTTTATCAATTAAATTAAAATTGCTAATATATAAATTATAAGTTTGTAACAACAAAAATAAAAATAAAAACTTTAAACGCGTTTTTCTCGATTTAGCTCCAACTGCAGTTAGGGTGGTTAGAGTTAGCACAGCAGTGTGGTGGTCTGACGAACTCGCCAGCCTGAAGAGGCAGGTTGCCATTAAAAGCGGAGGATCCGTTGTGCTGCGCCGGTTGGTAGACCAAAGGTTGTTGAGGAGTACCTGAAACAGAAAGAAGAGTACGAACAAGCAGTAACCAAAGCAAAGATCGAGAGTTTGAAGGGTTTCTGTGAGAAACAAGACCGTGAAGGCCTATGGGAGGGAATATACAGGGTAATCCGGAGGACAGAAAAGAGAGAGGAGGACATATACCGATGGTGAGGGATGCAAAAACTTCCGGCCTCGAAGAGTCAACGAGGTACCTAGCACAAGTGTTCTACCCGGAGGGGGACAACAAGGAGCACAAAAAGGTCCGGCAATCCCAAAAAAGCCCCCAGTTCCGACGGTCTGACGGCGGACATATGGGGCCACGCGATCCAGTTACACCCAGACCTAGTTCTGCGCTTGATGAACAAGTGCTTGGCGCATCACATCATCGCGACACTTTCCGCGGTCCTGGAAAGAGGCAACAGTCGTTGTCCTCCGCAAATCCACAAAGGAAGACTACACCACTCCGAAATCGTACAGGCCGATTGGGCTTTTGCCTGTACTCGGCAAGATCTACGAAAAACTGCTCGTAATCCGACTCAAGTTCCATTTGTTGCCCAGGATAAGTACTCGCCAGTACGGCTTTATGCCCCAGAAAAGCACTGAGAACTCCCTCTATACACTAATGGGGCACATTCGTGACAAACTCAATGCCAAGGGGTTTGGCACGATTGTGTCCCTAGACATAGAGGGAGCGTTCGACAATGCATGGTGGCCGATCATACGAGTCCGTCTGGCTGAGGAAAAGTATCCTGAGAACTTGGGAAGGGTCATGGACAGTTACTTGACCTAGAGAGTGGTGAGAGTCAGGTATGCAGGAGTGGAGTACAAAACCAGGACTGAGAAGGGATGCGTCCAGGGGTCTATCAGTGGTCCCATATTATGGAACCTAGTGCTGGACCCGCTGATCAAAAAGCTGGAGAGCATGGAGGTCTACTGTCAGGCGTTTGCGGACGATTTCGTTCTTGTGTTTGATGGGGGGACGGCACTTGAGGTCCAATGTGGCCCTTGAGTACGTAGGCACATGGGGTGTCACGAACAAGCTTAAGTTTGCGCCACATAAGACCAAAGCAATGCTAGTAACGCGCAAACTTAAGTATGACACCCCATGTCTCAGAATGGGCGGGGTGGATATTGGCATGTCTGAGGAAATCAAACAGCTAGGTCTCACCATCGACCACAAGTTGACTTTTAATACCCACGTCGCAAACGTCTGCTCCCGAGCCATCGGTGTATATAAGCAGCCGTCGAGGGCCGCAAGGGTCAGTAGGGGTATGCATCTTTAGGTCATCCGCTGTATTTATGCAGCGGCAGTCGAACCTATCGTCCTGTACGCGGCGAGTGCGTGGTCAGGGCTCCAGAGAAAGAAACCTCCTGACTATACGAGCCGTGTCGAGCAATACTGCTTTCTGAATCAAGCCCTTGATCCAGTCGCCTAACGAGAGCCTCTTGGCTATTAAGCCATTGGCTGACACAACTATCGGTACAATGATCGCTGAATCCACTTCCCACATGTCGACAACCTCGCGAGCCAAGTCAATATACTTGATTTGTTTATCTTTCTCGGCTTTCACGAGGTTCTCGTCATGCGGAACGGATATGTCAACAATCATTATTATTATTTTTATACTATTTCATTGTTAACTTTGTATTTTGTGTGTACTAATTTTCCTTTTACTTTTACACACGGTGTCCACTTCTCTATTTTCTTCAACTTTCCTGTCGCAGGTATGCTGGAAGAGATTTCATTAGAAATAAGCATCACCTTTGTACTATTTTTTCTGTTTCCTTCCTCTTTTCTTGTATTTCTATGTGTGTGTACATAAATAGTTAAATAAATAAAAAATAAAAAATATTCAGTGATAATCAATGTATAATAAATTCACTCATTTTGGTGTACAATAAAGTTTATTCTATTCTATTCTATTCTATTCTATTCTATTCTATTCTATTCTACTCTATTCTATTCTATTCTATTCTATTCTATTCTATTCTATTCTATTCTATTCTATTCTATTCTATTCTATTCTATTCTATTCTATTCTATTCTATTCTATTCTATTCTATAATTTTTCAATGTATTTTGCATGCTATACTTGTAATCAAGCAATTATTAAGTTTTAGCCAGATGGCTTTTCATAAAAATATACAAACGTCCAAATAAAAAAAATACTGAGTTCGAAGAATTTTGGCATTATGAAAAAGTGGCATTTTGCGAAAAGTCATTTTTTTTTTATAATGGATAGGCTCGCGTTTGACCACTTTGCGAATGTGACATTGTGCACCTAATCCGCTGAGCGTACTGTGTAATGTAGCCAGACAACATAGAACTTTATTAACTACAAGAAAACAGTTCACATTTGAGTGAGAGAATCTAAGTAAATTCAAATTACGTGAGACATTTTCGAATTGTTACATTGAAATGTGTGTGAGTGACACAGAGTATGTAGATAGCTAATCTAATTGAAACACATTTTCAACATTCCCTTCACAAACAGAATCCTTAATTCCATTACCAAACAGCAACAAGTGAAAGTTCAGCGTGAAGAATTTACTGTTTGGAAGTTGCTTAACTCGAAATATAAACATCATGCAAATAGCCTGTTTTAATCTCTTAATGCGTGACAAGTTATTTGAAGACTTAATTATCTTCTCCTTTGTGTTAATGGTAGGTTTCTTATCATTAAAGAAAAACCCAAAATCGACAGAACGAAATGTTAACCAATTGGTCAATCACCGATTATTTGAATGACACATTATAACACATTATGACATTTCTTATGTATATTTTTTTTTTTTGACATTTAATTTAACATTTTGACATTCAATTTTACATCTTGACAATTATTATTTTTTTCATTTTGACATTTAATTTTTCATCTTGACATTTAATTTTAACGTTTTGACATTCAATTTTATGTTTTACCATTTTTATGACATCATTCAATTCTTTAATATCCTAAATAAATGCTGTCAATTTTCATTTCAATACAATAACTGCGGACATTTGTTATTTGCATTATTTTATCATACTACACATATATTATTATCTAATCGACAATGTTCAACGTGATTGCATTGAAATTCATAATGTAATAAATGATCAAAATGATTTAATTCCATGTGGTTTATAAATATGTATTAAATTCTTGTTTGCATGTATTATTAATTTGTACGCCCTAGAGGCAAAACATAGCGCCCTCAATATTTTAAATAAGATCTTATAATGTACCTATGTTTTACAATGAATAAATGAATCTTGAATCTTGAATCTTGGTTAACTGTAGTAAACATTTGACCGAAGGAAAACCCCAAAAATCTACAGAGCATTTTTTTTTTCGGTGGTCGAAAATCATCTAGATGATATACCCCGTCCTTGGGCAGAGTGGGAGGTAGACACCCTGTCTCTTTGTTGCATTTCATATTGGGGCCGCGTCGAGCCTCCCTTTTGGAAACAGACCCTTGGCCCGAGTAAGCTTCGACCCTGCTGAGCCCCTCCGATTGCTGACAACTCCTTGAGACACGCGAAAAAATCCACAGAGCATGACTTCAGAACATCTTCTGAATGACTCACTACTTTGCCACTTTAATGATGTCGTCAGAAACAGTGCACGGGTTGCTTGGGCTGTAGACTGTACAGCACAAGGAGCAGAAAAGTAGATAAAACATAGAAAGTCTGAATAATAAGTCATTTTTAAGACATGTGACATTCACCAACCCGCACTGGGCTCGCGTGGTGGACTATGGCCCATTCGTTCTCCTAGAGTCCTCTCTAGGAGAACGAATGGGCCATAGTCCACCACGCGAGCCCAGGACCTCCTGGTCTGAGTCCCAGCAGTGTGAATATTAAAAAACGGCTGATGATGATGATGACTATCTCTAAGCAATAAGTCCTACCACTATCTCCATGAAAAATACTAGTATTCAGTCTAAATGGATAGACTCGAAGCGAACACCAAAATAGTAAAAGGCAGGTTGGTTAAATCGGTTTATTTGAACCAAAAAAGAAAAATTATACCAATATTTCATCAATTCTTAAACACATTTGGTTTCAGCTTTTAATCACATTGAACTATTGGACAACAATCAGGATAATTTGGTCCTCTTTTCGTATAATCTATTCTGCACGTTGGGTCCTTTAAAACAGGTGTACTGCATCTGGAAATTGAGAAAAAAGCAATTAATGTATGTACCACAAAATGAGTTACTCATTATTATCATTTCAGCCAAAAGACGCCCTCAGCTGGACATAGGCCTCCCCAAGTGTCGCCCCGATGACCAATTCTGTGCATCTCGTATCCATCGTATACCCGCGACCTTTACTAAGTCGTCGGTCAATCTTATGGGAGACCTTCCAACGGTCACTAGTCAGTGAAAGTCTGAAACGCCGTGTCGTTCCACCTAAGAGCGCTAGATGCCATTGTAAGATTTTCTCATGTAACAAAAAATACTGGTACTGTGAAGACTGGAAGTCGATCCCAACCTAGTTTATTAAAAGGAACTGATTATATTAGTGAGATAACGAGTAAATGACTTACGTGTGGTTGTCAACCCCGAGAGGAGTACAACCTAACTCAGTGCAAGGATCCACATATAATATTCTGCTGTAAGGAAGCACTATATTCTGATCCTCCAAGTAACAACCTTTTTGGTCGCCTGAAAAAAAAACAACTCTTCAATCTTCGTATAGAAGCAGCTAGTGACTTTGAGACTGCATTATGCTCAATATCAGCGGCGACTCGGTATATAAGACAATACATAGAGCATAGAGCTCTAGTGTTTAAAAGATTAACCATGGAGTTTCTTGCCGGTTCTTCTCCATAGGAATTCAAACCGTCCGCTAGCGTCTAATATTTTATAAGTGACCATGTAGGCCTATGTAAATAAATAATTTTGAGTTTCAGTTTGAGTGTGTGCGTATATACAGTATATTATATAACTAACACCACAAACACAACTATCTCCACACCACATCATAACTATCTCCTCACCACACCATAACGACCTTTACACCACATGACAATTAGTTTATAGCTTTAATTATTTTCTTTTGCTGCTTCCCTTTTTTTATTTTTACTATTACTTATAATGTTTTGGTATTTTTCTCCAAAGGACCTCATTTAAAAAAAACCATCGGTGGGGGGGGGGGTCTGGTAATCTGTGTTATGTTTTTTTTTCTAGTTCAGATGCCAGTCCCCACAAAGGAAAACTCGTATCTGTTACTCATGTAATATTAGTTTGTAAGGCTTCTTTGTGGTGGATAAATAAATATAGTACATTATGTAAGTGTGTAATGTTAGTGATTACAGTCGAGGCGGTATTTAAACCCGAGCCGTGGCGAGGGTCTTAAGAGAGCCGAGAACGGTAATCATTAATTACTCACGTGTACCATACGACGTTTTTCAATACACTTGTGAAGAAAATAACAGTAAAACTAGTAACTATTTTTGTGACATGGCGGTAAAAATCTGTTTTTATATGCACGTGCATATTATTTTATGTACCCCTAGGTTAAGGCTAAGGTATTCTCTTTCCAGCCACGCCTCAAAGAGGGGACTTACCACCATGATTGTGGCGTGCCCAGCACTGGGTTGCGATAGTCGTTGACGCCATTTCACCATGAGATCCCGCCGGAGCTCTGTCCGCCATGCCGTGACCTGTCGCGGCAGCGGACTTTCATCCCGGCGTTGCATCTCCACGCGCATATCGTGCATGTGTGCAAGGACTGTTGCCTCCAGATCCCACGGTGGTAGACCAGCCAGATTAATCCTACTGCCTAGTTTATGTTTTTTGCGTGAAAAGTTTTTACTATAATGTCTTTCGTAGTGACAATGAAATACGCATGTAACATTTTCATTTTCATATCCTGTCACCCGCCACACTATCACTAACTCTCTTTTCTTTCATATCATTCCTCCATTCATCTCTTCTTTGGCCTTCCTCTTCCTCTCCATCCATCTACAAGTATACTCAAAACTTTTAGTGACATGCGTTTCGTCTCTCCTTTTTACATGACCATACCAAGACAAACAATTGCCTTTCAACTTTTCAGTCACTAGCGCCACTTTCAAACTTCCTCTACTAATATACTCATTTCTCACTTTATCCATTTCAACATTTGAGTACATTACTTTTTTTCTTTAAATTCAGATTACTAAATTCCAACATCAGATCAAAAAAGAGTAGACGCCCAAGCATGCTATTTATTATCTGATGCCAAAACTAACTACGTCAATCAAGTAAATTAATAATGATCAATTATTAACATTAATTTACTTATTCACCGTAACCATCAAGTCGTGTTTAAGGCGTAGAGACTATACGCCTTAAACAAGACTTGATGATTACGGTTAAACCTCTAATCAGATGAAATGCACACATACTCGTACTACCACCTGCGCGTGGGCCTGCCACTGACCTTTAAAACGATTTTCTTTGTGAAATTTTGATTAATTTACATATGCTATAATACATTCTGAAGAACACTTAACCAGCAAATTTTTTGGGTAAACACATTTCTAAGGACCAAAGCCGTTCAAAAGGAGTTTGGTATACATACAAGCGAATAAATATTATATCGTTATTTTATTTTTTTATGAATTTGTTATACGAAAAAATCATGTGTTGATAATGTTGTACATAAGTCTATAATAAACATATAGTTTTAGGGTTCCGTAGCCAAATGGCAAAAAACGGAACCCTTATAGATTCGTCATGTCTGTCTGTCTGTCCGTCCGTATGTCACAGCCACTTTTTTCCGAAACTATAAGAGCTATACTGTTGAAACTTTGTAAGTAGATATATTCTGTGAACCGTATTAAGATTTTCGCACAAAAATAGAAAAAAAAGCAATAAATTTTGGGAGTCTCCATACATAGAACTGAAACTCAGAAATTTTTTTTTCATCAAACCCATACGTGTGGTGTGTGTGGGGCGAGTCCGACTCGCACTTGGCCGGTTTTTTTTTCAAACCTACTGACGTGACCGTTACCGAGGAGTAGGCTTCAGAAAGTCAGGGAGCTGGGGCCTTAACTCAATGACGTAACGCCACTGATTCAGAAACGAAATATTTTGCCAAAAGCCAATGATTAAGTATACAAAACTGTGTAGGTATATGTAGGTACATAATATTATGATCATTCAATTAGAGGCGGAAGAGGATTTCCTCGCACCTATGATTGATGGTCTGTGACACGGAGAGCCAAGGTTTCACTGATTTAGTCTCGTTTGTACGAACGTGAAATGATAGAAAAACTAGATAGATGTAATATCCTCTATGAACCGAAGAGTAAGGCAAGTGGTTCCATTTTTAAGCTATTGCATAGCTTCTATCGCGGGCCTTGAGCGTGGAGACCGAATCCAGAAATTCCGTAACGAAAATAACCTAACAGCCCCCACTCATTTGTTTTTTGAGCGTGGTGACCGATAAGAAAACAAATGAGTGGACAATCAATCAAAATTCAATTCAATGTGTGAAAGTGTAACTTCAATTAATATCAAAGAAAAAAAAAACAAAGGAAAAAAAATACTGCATAAATAAATTAATAAATAATTATACCTAATTGCATAAGTTGATAAAAATGCTATGCAATAGCTTTACCGCGGCAGTCCCCGAGTGCCACACGTCTTTTTAGTTACACATTTCGGTGTGGTTCGATTTCCACACAGAAAAAATATTTGTAGGAGCTACCTGAGCTTACATGTTTGTGAATTCACCCACGACGCAGGGTTATTCCTAAAGTGGACCAAACGTTTTAAACGCCAATATAGCGTAGTGTTAATTAAAAGAGTAATAAAAATAATACTTTGAAAGACTAATAAATTACGCATAAACTTATATTGCATGATATTAATTCAACATAATTATTAAGTCCTTAAAAAAAAACAGGAAATAAACTGATAAGAGTATGACTTGTTCACAATAACTCTTACACTACTGTTACTCTTACATTTCTCTTAGATATAGCGTTTAATCGACGCGGGGGTGGGCATCTTACGCTTCAGTAGGCCGGAGTGTATAGATGGTAAAGTTCAGCAGGGACCCAGTACTGCGAGGTATATCGCGGAACCCGTGCCCAGGGATACGGGTGAAGACCTTAACGGTGGGAAAGAGCGGAGGCAACAGTTGTGTGATTATTTTGAAGAACTTCTATTTATATAGGTACAATTAATAAGACGTAGGAATGTGTGTGTTTGTTACTCTTACATACTCATACGGCTGATCGGTTTTGCATGTAATTTTATTCACGGATGGACCACGTCTTGGAATGGGACATAAGATGCTTTTCTCCCGAGAATAAGAAACAATTTTGTTTGACTAAAACCACTTTTAATTGCAGGAATTGGTCAGAGGTACTTTAGCAAGTTAAAACTACTTTAAAATTACTAACATTAACTCTAAAACCCCATGGAGATACATCTTGTTTTAAAAAAAAAAGTTGAATGCATATTGATAATCCGGATCTTCTGATACTAAAGAATTTCAATTTAGAGGTCGCAAAAGCAAAATATTTGCATACAACATGAGTTATTTTGCCGTGTTATTTGTTCACAACTCGGGGTTTTCCTTAGGAATGTTATTCCGTTAGTTTGTTTTGTGAATTTATTTAGTTGAATAGCTTATTATTTTTATGAAGTAGATGAGAGATTAATGATATTACTTATTTTATATGTAAAGCAGAAGAATGTGGTATATTTGTTACTATGCTACAAATTCTGTCATCAGATCACCAGGCATACTGCGGTGCGCTACCGCTACATAGTGGACATCCCACCTATACGCACAAAACGTTTTGGGAACACATTCATTGTGCGTACAGCCAAGAAGTGGAGTTTCCTGCCAGGGTCTTTGTTTCCTGATGGCTTAAACCCGGGAATCTTTAAGTCAAAGAGTAAATAGGTTACTTCTAGGTAAGCGCGCTCCATAGTCAACCGCATCATCGTTTTGCATCGGGTAAGTAATATATTATGATATAATTACAAAATCTCTAATATTTAATTTATAAACGGTTGATATAATTTTATTATAACTAATTTTTATAAACATAACATTTAACAACTCAATAAGAACGGAAGAAGTAGTGTAATCATCTAAAGTTCGAAGAAATAAGTAACAGAGTTGATAATACCTCCTCTAAAGTTAGGTATAAGCATTTTATTTTAACAGTTTAAGTACTCGTACGTTACTCTAATAACATTAAATCTTTTTCAATATAATAATTTAGTTGTCAAAATAGTTTCAATGTGAAATAATATGTAATTTGCAATTTTTTAATTAACTCAACCTATTCCAACCAGAAGTCATTACAAAAAAAAAAAAAAAAAAACAAATAAGCCGATGCCAGTAAGTCTCAACAAGCATTTTAACTCAATTAGATAATTTAATTACGTTTTGTATTTCAATTAACAGTACTAATGTAAGCAATAAACTCCCTTAACGTAACAAATTTGTGATTAGATTTGTACAAAACTTTAATTTTTTTTGCTAAATAAAGAAAATATCTTTTGGTGTATTTAATTTTCTGGTTTTAATAATTTTATCTTAGGCAATTAATTTTCTCTTTGTTTACTTTTCGGTTTCGCAAAAATAACTGTTATCGATACCGATTTAATAATTCACCAACTGACACTTCTGACTGGACTTTTCTATTTAAATATCTGTCTTGTTGTTATTGGTCATTGCGGAACAGGGTTAACATTTCTTATCCTCTTCTGTTGTAAGCACATCAATGTCATCATCATCATCATTTCCGATTTTAGCCAAAATGGTTTACTACTTGACATAATAAAGCCTTCCACCCTCTCACTCAGTCCCTTTTGCGATCTTCTTCAGAGCATTTGTCTACTTTGTGGCCTTCCTTCGGTTACGTCTCCTATTTTGTGGTTTTGTTGCCTGGATTTTTTTAAATCTCAGTCAGTAACTTAAGTAGTAGGTATTCTAATTTGATAACCCAAGACATTCTATAGTATTATTAGATGAGTTAGGAATAGAGCTACAATTAAATATGAACAGATTTAGATTTCATTATAGAGAAATAACTTTCATTTACAATATATTTATGCATTAGAAACAAGACATTAATATTAAATGTATTATTAATGAGTCGAGAATCCATTTGATACGATCAAACCATGTCATCAACATTTGATGATATCGTTTGATCGTTTTTCGCTAGTTCAATAAAAGTACATCACGCCTCTACCTCATTGAAAGCAAATGAATGCTTGTGCTTTTTGAAGAACTTCTTGTTCCTAATGACGTTCTTAAAGTCACTGTCAATGTTATTGATTAACTATTTATCGAGTCTACAAATAAAGAAGAAAGTTTTCTACTCCAAAGAGAATTGACTTGTTACAATCTGTTCAAATACAAATAACATAACAACGAACCTAGTTCTCTTTGCGTGTAATTACGGAAATCCGTTCATTTAAGCTAATATTTATAGATCTTTGACAGTCGTTACCTCGTCATGATGACCTGACTTGTCAAGTGATATCATAATATCCAATAACTAGATGGGCAGTATCGATTTGAGTAATTGGTCAACTCGTACCGCATACCTACGGCCCATGTGGTACGAGTTGCAGAAATTAAAAACAAACTATATTTTCATTGGTCAACTCGTCCAACGTTTCTTTTTGTATGAAACCTTAAACTTTATAAACGTTTGGTATAGTTAGTAACACAAGTTAAAGAATATTTTATAAGTTTTTTTTTTAGTTTGGTTTTGTTGCTATATTATAATTATTTCATATCAAAAAAATTAAGATTAAGAACCTCCTGCTTTTTTCATTTCAAATAGATGATTACATTGAGAAAGAATTAAAAGATTTCATGGATTCTGACATTTCTGTAGTACATTACTACAGAAATGTCAATGTGTAGAGATAATAACATTTTAATTTTAAGTCAACAATTCTAAGACTGATTATAGAAATGTAATTGATAACATTAATAACATTTCTTCACAATAATAAGACTGTCATAGAAAGTGTTCCTAAGAATTATTCCTAGTTTATTTTGTAAACATTTATCAGCATATCTCAGAACACTGAGGTCCTGGCGTATCGCATATGAGGAGCCGGAACCAACTCGCAGAGGCCCTTTAGACACATTTAATGGAACGTGATATCAACCAACGATTATCCTTGTACGCGCTATGCTAGTGCATTCAAGGACAACCTCCAGTTGGTGAGAAACTATTGCAATATATAGTAAACAAAGATATAGGGCTATGTTTTTTGGAGTCTTAAGTAGACTGAAGTGGAATGGTTACCATAGGTGACTTGTACACTAAATAACTGAGCCCTCAAAAACGATCGCTAGCACGGAGTGGAGGTGCTTAAGGAGTGGAGAGGTATACCACGGCTATCAGAACAATTCCGGAAGTACGGTCAAGATCACTTCCAGCACCTTACTGGATTGTATATCCTTCTCCCGAGCACATTTGCTCTTGCAAATCTCCACTCAAGCCAGCCAATAAAGACAAGAGAGAGGCGGGAGCTCTATTCCACGACAGTGTTCACTACAGCTGGCCAATAAAGGCAAACTGGAGATGATGAACCAGAATTTTCCCGAGAGATCGGGTCCGTGGGGTCGCTAATGCCCGCCAGTTTGCTCCAAATCTGCACTGTAGATTGTATCTCTCTTAGTCAGGCCCCTCACCCCAGGCATGTTCCGGGTAAAGCAAACGCTACCGATACAGACCTAGGGTTTATTGAAGCGCGCAAACCCTACCACGACGTCAACGTCGAACGATATACAGTGATGGGGTATTATTTTCTCCTTCTCTGTTAAATCCATCCAAAGGTTGTTTGTAAAAAATCGCTTTTAGCGATAAGACCACCAATCGTGACACCCTATTAGTTTTAAATTTTTATTGTAATTTTATTATTAGTGTACACTAAAGACAATATCTATTTACGAGTTTAAATCTTTATGATGGTTGCTTATTATTTTGTAATACGAGTATTTGGTTTTCTATTACTAATGTATGAACGGTTTTTTATTACCGTCGTGTGTTAACTGATGTTAGTGATGGTCTAATATTTTCTGTTTTTTGCAAATTCGTAACTTTCTTTATTATTTCCACATTAACACTTTTGCTACTGATTGTACTTTTTCTCATTATGATAGTGACGTGGGACGAGTTGACCAATGAAAATATAATTTATTTTTAATTTCTGCAACTCGTACCACATAGGCCGTAAGTATGCGAACGAGTTGACCAATTACTCATCGATTTATGCGAAATACCAACTCAGTTGCATCCAATTGAACTCGAAGCCAAACCAATATTATATAGTGGACAGTTGGGAAAAAGCCTAGTAAATACTGATGATAATATACATTACAAAAAAAAAATGAAAATACACAGTTCTTACGCGAATTCAAGTAAGTGCACTTACTATACGTCTAAATATCGAGGTTTCCGGCTACTGGGACCGCAATTAACTGGGACCGCGGTCCCAGTCACAGTTTTACGGATCCGGCGACTGGGACTGCGGTCCTAGTTAATTGCGGTCCCAGTCGCCGGAAACCTCAAATATCTTGTTTATAATTCTGGGATTCTAGAGGAGGTATTATCAACTCAATAATATGTACTTCCTCAAACTTCAGATAAATTTACTCTACCTATTCCTTATTATTATTGTTTGAATTATGCTTCCATATTCAGAGGCCAGTGAATAGACAAGAACATTTTGAATCAAATCTAGTGAAGTCGATTTCAAATGACATAGAATCGTTTTGTAAAAAAATAGTAAACAGTTATTCCCGTGACTTTACAACATTATTATTTCCTTCTTCTTCTCCTGTTTATTCTGATATACTTCATGTTACATGCTTTCCTAATACCTGGGTATCTTTCGCCACATACACTTTACACTGAAGATACCCCTGCGAGTTATCTCAAACAACGTATGATTCTAAAACGTGGTCGTTCACAATAGGTCTAATCAGAAGGTTTAAAGTCACTTAAAGGGCAATGAAAAGGGCTATGTTGGGAGTTTTCTTACGTGATCACATCAGAAATGAAGTTAACCACAGAAGAATCAAGGTTACCAACATAGCCCGAAGAATCGACAAAAATGACAGTGGAAAGGATACAGTACAATTCACGAATGATGGCGGCCTTGAAGTTAGCACTCTTCGTGCAAGAAGAGTGCTAACTTCAAGGCCACCATTTGGTCGCACGCACGTCGCCATTTGGTTCCTAAAACACGTTACTGCGCAGCCTTCTGTGCAAACTTCACGGACGCCATCATTCGTGAATTGTACTGTACATAGCTCGCAGAACAGTAATTGGTCGTGTTAGATGAATAGTTTTGGAGTGGCGTCCCCGTACCAAGACAAGGTGGAAACTTTCCACAAAGTGGACTGATGAGCCAATGAGGTACGCGAGAATCTGATGGATGGTAGACGCACAAAATCGGTCGTGGTGGTGACAGCTGGGGTAGGCCTATCTTCAACAGCGTATGTCTTTCGACTGTAATGACAATAATAATGATGACACTTTTACAAACTAATACTCATATTATGTCAGGCAAATAACTATTCACGATTACAGAATAAAAATAATTTAACGATATATTATTTTATGTTTTTTTTTTAGACTTAAAACTGGTCATAAAAGCGAAAGCAAACCACGAACCAGGTAGATTGGCGACCTAGTGGGCCCTATAGTGAGGTTTTGAACAGAAATGTTATGGATATAAAATTTCGGATCTAAATACGAATACGGATATAGGAATAAAGTACTACCAGTTTTGAAGGTAGGTGCAGAAACACCAGCACTAGATAAAGTGGAGGCAATAGACGACAGAAAAGCAGCTTAGTCAGAATGAGGTTGTAAAACAGAGAAAACATTGTATATGCTAAATAGTTAATAAAAAGCAAAGTTCTGACTCTCTCCCTTCGACTTGGACGCTGAAATTTTACACAGTATAAATAGGTGAAGTTTTTTTGTTTGCAGAAGGTAATCTCTAAAAGTACTAGTCCGATTGCTAAAATTTTTTCACCGGTAGAAAGCTGCTTTGTTTTTGAGTGTTATATGAGGCTATGTTTAATGTACGCGGGCGAAGTCGCGAGCAAAAGCTAGTGATGTATACGAAAAATAAGGATTACCTAAAATTTCTAACCTTCTAAGTGGCTGAAGTCCAAAGTTTTTTGTGAAGAATGCTACTTTAACGCGGGTGAAGACGCTAGCAGAAGCTAAATTTTACAACTTACGAATTTAACAACCGTAAAAACGGTTGTTTTGGAAAAAAAATGTAAGATTACGACCACCGAGTGCATATTCGAATACTCAGATAACTTGAAACTGCACATTAATAACGGTGCTTTAATGAGTCATACCAGACGTGAATAATCAATAAAAACAAATTACTCGTATTTGTATTAAAACTAAACAGTTTGTTGGTCGTTTCTAGTTTTTTCATCAGTTGGACATTTGTACTCAAAATGGTGTCAAAATTTGTACTTCTTATCATCGCTGTTGGTTCCGTAAATGCCGCAGTTTATTTAGCCAAACTTCCTGAGAAACCGTGGGAACTTGGTAGGTTTTATTTTATTTTATTTGTTTCAATTTTATGTACAGCAACGGTAAAACGGTAAAAATTTTTGTCCTGTATTTTTGTTTATTTGGTGTACAATAAAGATTATAATAAATAAATAAATAAAACCTAATGCAACAATGCATTATTTACCAGTCCACTTTTGAGTTAAAAAGACTACAATATGGTAGGTTTACATCTATAAATACATAAGATTTAAAATCGAAATTAGCATTGATAAGATTAAAACTAATAAAATATATAGCCCCTACTGACTTTAAGAGGTTTTTCAGTAGTTTCTGATTTTACGATATTTATTCTTTTAAATTTTTAGCCCACTCTGGTGTACCCGCTGACTTCTCTGACCAGATGAATAAAAGAATTTCTTTTCAAATTCAGCAAAGAGAAAACATGCTGTCATAATCTTTTACACCGGACGACCTTTAAAAATAAGTTTTACACTAAGTGCTCTCACACAAAACTGTGATGCAATCCGATATTATACCATATCGCAGAAACCTGCGATGCGAATTGCTGGGAATTAACGCGAGATGAGAATCTAGCTTAAACTGAAGAAAAAAATAATTGACGTGTAAAAATGTTTTTTAAACCTATTTGCAAAATAAATATCATTTATGATGCGATTTAATTCGGCAAAGCATTGGTCCAGGTGACCACACAAAGTGTGAGCTCGCAGATTCTTACGACGTAACGTCGCATCGCAGCGAGACGAGTTTGTTTTAAACCTGACCTCAATTTAGTTGGAAAAAAGCTAAGCAGATTATTTTTATCACTTATATACCCAAGTATATAAATGATAAAAATAATCTGCTTAGCTTGCACATACATTGTTGTGTTGATTACCTCAGACTCAAATTAATCAAGCGAACTTGTTCTTTTCTTATTCGCATAAACATACAAGGGACTTTTTCTAATGACTTATCATTTCATTTTTAGCTCACAAAGAAGGTTGCTATATTGAAAAGATCAACGACGTAATTCCCTTTGACAGCACCATCACTCCCATAGGAGAATGCGTTAGCATACACTGCTCAACCAGTTATATACAGTATGCCACGTAAGTACCTTTCAATTGGTTACTAAAAGAGTTATTAAACAAATAAATGGATGGAAACAGACAGACAGACCCAAAGAAAGGATGAATGGATTGTGTGATATAAAAGTAAAGAGAATCATTGATAGTATGACATTTGACAGGACAGAATGGAGGAAAATAAACATATTGCGCCGATCTTAAATAGTATGAGAGAAAGATAAGAAGGTGATGAAACAGTACCCTTACTTATTGTGCTAAAGTTGAGATTTTAAAGAGCGGTTAAGCTACGCTTACGACTTAGTAACTGATCAAGAATTTGGTATCAATGCATTGATACCAAATGGTAAGGTCCAAGTGAGGGCAAACCTTTGAATGATAATGTTGTTAGTCCCAACTGTAATTCAGATGATGATGATAGATCTTTAACAGTCGTTACGGTTACTCAAAAACCCAAAAAACGAATAACAACTGTTTCCAATGAGTATCGTGCTACCTATTGGATTTAGGATAAGGAAGTTAGACATGCAAACAAAGAAATAAACTACTATTCAGTACATTCAGTTAAGTTGTTGGAAGGCCTCCCACAAAGTGGGCCTTTGACCTGATGAAAGTCACGAGAAAACGATGGATGTAAGACGCACCCGTTCGTTGCGGTGTCACTTGAGGAGGGTTATTTACAACAGTGGACAACCCTCGGCTGAAATGATGACGATGATTATGATGAATTAGGTTGAAAACAGACTACAACCTAGATTATCGTAACACACGCTGCAATGGCGTACTGTCCTTTGCTTTACAGCAAAGTCTTGCAATCTTGTCACCGCGGCTGTTCACTATTCTCTTAATATCTCAGTTTTCTTATGTGGAATCAACAATGCCTGACAGATATAGTGGTATGTGCATACTTTTATTTAGACGAACTTTTTTGTGAGTTATGATTTTCGATCATAATAATAATCTTTATTTATTTATTTATGTACACACAAACACTTAAAAATGAAAAAAAAAACACAAATACAGATAAAAGAACACAAAGGTACTGCATAATTCAGATGAAATTTCTTCCAGCATACCTGCGACAGGAGAGTTGGATGAGAGATGTAAACACAGTGTATACAAATAAATTAGATCTTTGTTTACTTCTAACCCTCACTCTTCTTCAGTTCTTAGATTATTAATTAATTATTGTAATACTAAGCAACGTAAAGGGCTACGAGTGATATTATTTTATTAAATTTCTGCTGTATAATATTCTGGTTTTCATTTTTTTTCAGGTGTGGCGCCATGTATACCGATGATCCAAAATGCCATTACACTGGTCAGGACGTCAGCAAGCCATACCCAGACTGCTGCTCAAACATCATATGTGATTTTGCTAAATAAGTTAATTGTTAAAAATTAGATTAAGGTAAAATAATCGTGCGTCTATTCAGGCAGAATAAACATGTTTTTTTTCTTTCTTTCTTTGTTCGAATCCTGGCAATATGGGAGATTTTGATGATCCTACTGGAAGATTTTTAGGATGACTTCTTAGCATAAATGGGCACAATTAAAGAACGCAAACTCTGTTAAGGGCTCACGGTGGCAATCATCTGTGGTTTGTCAGAAAAGGCAAAAGATGACATGCATGATCCCGATGGACAGATCATGTCGCATGCAACATTAGGCAAACAGACGAAACAGGACACTGATTTTGATCTGAATATAAACAATTTCAACGAATTTTGAGTCATGAATCATTCCACGGTCAAATGTAAAAAATAAATAAGTATAGCTTTTGGCAGCTATAGCCGTTATTATTGTCCAAAGTTCGAGTGTAACAAATTCTATAGTGGGTGCAGGACGAATATATAGAACTTTCAAATTCAAAATGTAGAAGGAATTTTGAATTAAGGAATTTGAGGGAACAGGTGAGCAGAATATGCAATTACTGAACCTGGAATCCTGAGCTTGATTTGTAATAGGGAAAAACGAACGAAATATTTTTTAAATAACTTGTTGTTTTCAACTTTTTATTATTGTAGAATCACTCAGTCTTAAAAGTTCCATAATAATTAAAAATCTTCATTTAGCTACACAGACTATTACAAAAACAATGCTAATGACGTATAAGTCCATACATAACAAAGATTGTTTTATTAAAAAGGAAGTTAAAGTTCAAATTTCTCATTCTTTGACCGTCGTCGTCGATGTTTCATTCTTAGGCGTTTGCCAGGGGATCTTTTCTTCGTAGCACTGAACCATTGGACAACATTTGGGAAAAGGTTCATCAAACCGTGCTTCAGTTATAATACATTTATCACGAACATCAGACGTGACACCGCATCTAGAAAAATAAAATGTATATTAAAAAAAAATTAATCAGTAAACTTAAAGGGATAAACCCTTTAGAAAAGGTCTTGTTATTATTTAAGAAAAGTCTCAACAGATAATATTAATAAACATCAAAGTTAATAGTGTTGGTTTATATCCCATCATTCGATTTATGGAAATATTGTGCATGTTATGATTGAATAAATTAATGGCGATCAAAATGGACAACTAAACTGGAAAAAGTTTGTTTTCAAATAAAAAACACAAGTATGAATCACCACAATTACTCAAAGTGTACATACACTTTCAGGTTTCATCTTCATCAGCCTTCTTAATGTTTCCACTGCTGAGACTCAGGCCTCCTCTCTAGGGGAGAGACAATGGGTCATAATCCACCACGCGGGCCCAGTGCGGGTTGGTGGATGTCACATGTAAAAATAAATAAATAAATAAATAAATGTCTTCGAATTTCTGGTTCTAGGACATGCCGGTTTCCTCACGATGTTTTCCTTCACCGTTTTGAGAGCAGTGGTTATGAAATAAATTTTTTGTCAAGACGACTTTTTCAAAGTTACTGTGTTCTCACAGAACGAATCATCGTGCTTATCACACAAAAATTTGTCTTGGCTGGCATTAAACCCACGATCTCGGGCATAGCAGTCAGGACCAATAACCATTAAATCAACAGGCCAGTCGAAGTGAATTGGAAGTTCCAAGGGTCAAAAAAACATTATGTAATATTTTTAATGTTTACTTACGAAACGTAGTCGATCTGATTGATTGTGCAATGTATGACATAGCAAAATCCCAAAGCGTTGATAGAGTCGTTGAAAGGAATGACGTCATTGACTTCCCTGATATAACATCCCGTTGTGTTAGCTGAAAATGTTGTTTAATTGTAATAAAATACGCATATTAAGGCTGATGATGACTTGGGCAAGCTTTATCGTGGATTTTGTAAAAATTATCTTCCATTACAGTGCATAAAGGTATCGCAGAGGGAAATGATGCGGGTGGATTTTATTGAGTAACTGATTTATTTGCAAACAGGTTTAAAAAAAACACTTTTTCTAGTACCTGAAATGGTATTTTGAAGAAAAAACCACACAGATTTGAGTGGACCTGACCAGTCTTTGCGAACATTTGTCAGTTTTTGTGTAGCTCAACTCAAGGCTATCAGGACATCGGTAGTCGTTGCTACAGATGTTCTAGTACGAGGGATAATACTGGTTGATGATAAGAGATACCATATCCGAATCGTCCGAGAGTCTAATTTTCTTGCCCAGTTGATATTTTGAGGTTTGGGTGTAGTGATCCTTGTGTTATTATGAACACATTGAAATTTAGAACTAGAAATATTCTACAGTCTGTGCACTTGGACTTTCTAGCTAGACCAACCAGATGCAAATTGGCGCAGTTCTTCGAAACAACGAGCAATAATGAGCTGCGGATTTTGTACTACCAAGATATAAAAAACAATGCTAACCAAATTGTTTGGGTTTCTTCGGTAACTTATTGCTCCAAGTAATTGCATTAGTACCAATAATGAGTGCAAAGACCAAAACATTTGAAACCATTCCGTTTTCTTCGCCAATATTCATAATGTTTTTTGGAAAGAAGATATTATATTTCACAGCAACCAAATTTACATTGATTCTAATGAAATTTTACGGTTGACATCTTGTTATTATTAAAATTCTCAGTCTACACACTCACGACTTTTTCTGCGATTATGCGATTTTTTTTATCAATCCAGTGATAAAAACTAAAATAAATTGACGTAGGTATTTCCGATTTATAGTTCCCCGAAAAAATTGTTTTCGCTAAAATTTACTTTTAGTTAGCACTTTTTATTTGTTTACCGATCTCACACATTTTCTTTAACGTTAGACGTGTTATTTATTTTTCCATAGCCGTGGTTAGCAATCGAATCGAGTGAATGTTATTTCGTTATATCTTTTTTTTGTTTCCACGGCAAGTGAGTGAGCAAGTCGTAAGTGTGTAATTTAATTTAATAAATCTTAATTACGGTGTTCACGGTTTGATGTAGCGGGAAGCATTATTACAAATTATGACATGCCTTTTTAAATTAGTACATTCGATTTAATCAGTGGTACATTCTCAGCCTTCACGGCTGTTATCACTCAAGGATAAGACAGAGTAGGTACTCGTATATAGAGAAGTGAATAAAAATGCCACAAAGGCACTTTCTTTACCTAATGTCTGTTGCCCCATAAGTGCCTATATAGGTTTGTCTGAATTAACATGCTTTGAATTTTAAATTTTCTCAAGTGATTGCCACAAACTTTGTTGTTTTCATAATGATTAGTTTGTTTCGACTTTGACCTCTGCGATCCTCCTCAGAATATGTAGTCAGCTTGGACACAAGCCTAATCTAGTTGATATTTAGTGAAAGTGAAATTTGACGTGTGAAGACCCTGATCGATTAAATACATGTTGAGCACTGGCCATGAAAATTTACAATATGTTAGTCGAACCTAGTTACTTATCTCCTTTATTGACTGTACCTATTAGAAAAAGTGCGCAGTATCATCCCAACCTTAATCCTTCTTACTTTTAGACAATATGTTAGAAAAACTTTTACTAGAAACGAAAACCAATCTTAGACAACTGAATCATCACGTCCACAGCCTGACTGCACCTCAAGGGCGGGAGATGTCATTGGATGATTTCTCTACTAAAAACAAAAAGCCTGATTGCACTTACTTCTCGGCATTGGCCATTCCATTCCTGCGCCAATCTTCACCTTCCTGAGCCAGCATCATTCAAGTTCTGACTATTGCTTAGCTGTATTTTAAATCACCAAAGAATCGCCAAACTAAAATGGCAGTGGGCAGGGCACAGGAGGCCGACCACATCAGGCAACGGCACTCTCGCCGCCGCCGCCGGGATTCTGATCCCGATATCCGGCCACCGTAGGCGCGGGCTTGCGGACAGTGAGCAATGGGTAGCTTGCTGTCCGGACCAGGCCCAAGTCGTCAACGGCGCGCACTGTTCCCGCGCGCCTCAAGGAGTTGTCAGCAACAGCAGGGACCCAGCCGGGTCGAAGCTTACTGGGGCCAGAGTTATCCGAAAGGGAACTCGAGCCCCGGTATGAAGGCTAGAAGGAACAGGGTGGGTCGTTTAGTCAGTAAGAGTCTGACACTATCTCCCGCTCCGCCCAAGAGCGGGGGTTGTCATTGGATGATTTTTCCCAATATAAAAAAAAGTGGGCAGGGCACATTGCTCGTAGAACAGATGGTCGATGCGGCCGAAAGGTTCTAGAGTGGCGAACGCGCACCGGACAATGCAGCGTTTTAAGTCTCCCACAAGGTAGACCTACAACCTGGTGAGAGTCGCGGTAATGCGGTGGATGTGAGACGCACAGGATCGGCCGTTGTGGCGACGCGAGGGGAAGGCCTATGTCCAACAATAGACGTCTTTTGGTTAAAATGATGATGATGATGATGATTTAGAATCAATAGACTGCCGATTAATATCGAATTCGGAATCTGTAACCACTGCTCGCCATTGGCCTTTCTCTTCCTGTCCCAATATCTAAGTTGTTATGCCAGCGGCATTGGAGTTTTGATAGTTACTTAAGTGTATTTAGAACCAATAGACTGCATTACAAATAATAATGCAATCAATTGATTAACGATTCGGAATACAGTACCTAAATAGTTACCATATACTAATCAGGCTAATATTATATAGGTGAATGTTTATTTGTTTATCTGTGTATGTTTGATACTCTTTCACGCTCAAATAGCTGGACGAATCGGTAAACCATGTCCTGGAAAAGTATTTTTTTCCACGTGGGTAAATATTTTGGCAGAAACTAGTAATATTTTAAATGGGAACGACAACATCCTCAACGACTGAGATTCGGTATCTGCATAGGCTTTGACCTGGGTAAGATTTATTTTAGTCCGGTAATACGTCCCCTTGTGATAAATCACTTCGATGCGCGCAAAGCCTTTGGACAAAAGTTAACACCAAATAAAACAGTCATAATTATGAAAGTAAATTCTAATTCAATAAAAATAAATTAAATCAACAATTTGGTGGCAAGATAGCTTCTAGAGTTTGTTAAAAAACTCTTTGAAAAGGAACTCTATCTATCAGTCATGCAAAAATGACTTTAGACGTCGTGCTGTTAAAATCATGGCATTACTGAACACACTAACATTCGCACATCCTTTTCATTTGTTCGAAAATATTTTTCTATACCATCTGCTTTGCATTGTGGTATCTTAAATATTTTTCCTTTTTTTATCTACCAACTGCAGTCGATAAATATATGTCACATATACGTGTAAATTTCAATCCCAATATCATACCAATCCCCGATCTTTATTCAAAACCAGTTCAAAGAATTACACTTTTGAGTCCCAATATTGCCAGGATTCTAACACGATTATTTTAACTTAATCTAATGTTTAACAATTAACTTATTTATAAAAGATTGTTGTCGAGATCACACTTGATGTCAGGGCAGCAGTCTGGGTATGGCTTGCTGACGTCTTCATCAGTAATATGGCATTTAGGATCATCGGTAGCGACGACACCGCATCTGGAAAAAATAATAATTTGGTTTAGAACAATGTCGTTAATTTTCAGTACACGATCAAAGGCTTCAATAAAAAAGTTTGTGAAAAACATAACATTAAACTGTAAAAAGATGTATCTGATTCTGCAGTGCCATACCTTACTAGATATTATAATAAATTAATATTTAATCCAAAAACGAAACGAGAATAAGGGGCTAGGGGCTATTTTATTATTATGAGAGAAAATTATAATTATTATATTCAGAGAAAATTAGGTTTAAACCAAAATGGGTATATACAAATATGACTGTCATACGTAGTCGTTTCCACGAAAGAAATAGAAATAATTAACAGAATAGCGTACTGTCAACGGCGGTTAATAGATTTAAGACCTTTACTGCCAAGCAAAGGGTTGTGCTTTATTATTACCTGCCTAGCCTAACAGCTAACATAATTAATTTGTTGTGGTCTATTTTACAACCCAAATAGATCCAGCTTAATAGTAATTTTGTATATATAGAGACAAGAAACATGTATCAGAGGTATCATAATTACACATCATGATTTTTTTAATTTTTTTTTTATAGAGTGTCCATGGAGTTCTTGCACATTTTTCTCCATAGAGATCTATGCTTTTGAATATGTAATTAGCATCATGTTTTCTGACTGACTGACTTCTTGACATTTCAAAAATGCCTGTAAATGATTTATTTGAAATAAAATGCTTTGAATCTTTGAATTTATTTATATTTAACCTTTACAATCCAATGGGCATCACCGTAAGATACTCATTGTTGTATGAATTTTAGATCTTTGACGAACTACAACGACTATCGAAGATCGAGATTGTTCAAAAAATTTACTGCGGTCCTAGAATTTGCTCTCTCTTTCCATCTATGTATATGGTAAACTAAACATGCATGCCCCAGTCGGTAATGTGCCCCACTTGCAAAACTAGTACACGTATTTAAAGTTGGTGCTTACTTAAGCCAATCTGGCTAGTTTATATGAACGACGGCAATGTCAACTATACAATGTAAGTTTAATTTGCGCTGTATAGTTTATGTAATTTTAAATACGTGTCTTAGTTTGGCAAGTAGGGTACGTTACCGACTGGGGCACGTATGGCAAACCAGTCATACGTGCCCCAGTCGGTAATACCTACTCATAACTTTTTTAGTAACATAGATAAAGGTACTTACGAGGCATAATCCATCATCTTAGTTGAACAGTGTATCCTGACGCATTCTCCCAGTGGAGTGACGGTGCTAAAGAAGGGGATCACATCATTGATTTCTTTAACGTAGCAGCCTACTTTGTGAGCTGAAAATGAAATAATAAGTCATTAGAAAAAGTGGCGACAAGGTTTGGTGGTTTGCGAATATGAAAAGAACACAGGTTCGCTTGATTGAATGTTCGATTACTTAAAATTGTGTTGCGCAGTATGTTTACTCACTAAGGTAATTAATACGATAGTGTACCTGATTGTGTAACTCTTGTAGTCAAATGTGTAAAGAAAAACCTGTCTAGCCTTTCTCAAACTGCGATGGACTCGGTTTCGTATCTGTATGCAAGTGGGTCCCAATATTTAATTCATTAAACCCCAAGCGAATACGTATGTTCGTCTTTCGCCTTTCTATTGTATCTACGAGTAATTACTGTATTCGAAATGTTAGTAATAAACTAGCAGTCTCAACAGACGTTGTCCTGCCCGAATGTCGGCTTTTCTCTTTTCGTCAGAATGAAAATTGACAAAGAAGTGAGAAACCAATAGCAGCGCCTGCGCAACCTACCCCACACACACACACACAGGACCCACAGGGCACATCCACACACACACCACACCACACACCCCCCGCCAGCCCCCACAGGGCTCCTACGGAGTACATTTTGACTAACGAACCAAGCAAGGATCAACACAAATATATAGTTAGGTGACAAAGCAATGTACTGAAGAATTATATTTATATATATAAAGATAGCACGACCGCCTGTATGACTTTCACATATACCTATATGAAAGTCATACAGGCGATCCTTAAGACTAGTGTCGTTTTCTGACTTCTGACTAAGGCTGCCAACAGACGGACTGCATCGCAGCGACCGCGCGCAGTCGATATATTCAACTGCATGTTGTTGTACATTCGACTTCGTTCAGCTATATCAACTTTACTCAGTAAGCGATGCTTAACCTCGAAGCGAGTTTCTCTCAAATAACAACTTCAGATAACGTTATTCTTAATTAGTTGATTAATCATAAACCCGTATTTTATTGAGCTCGTTCATGTCGTATGCTAAAATACGATTTAAATTCACATTTGTAAGAAATCAAAACGGAAAAATAATATTTGCGTCATCACTACTGATTCTAATTAAGTTTGAAATTAACATGTTATGCCAACATAACAAAATACAGCTGTAGTAAAAACAATTAAATTTCATTCATAGCTTATGATTACTAAGATCAAGTAAGTAAGCATAATCAGCCTTATAATGTTCCCACTGCTGGGACTCAGGCCTTCTCTCTAGGAGAGGGAATGGGCCGCAATCTACCACGAGGGCCCAGTTCAGATTGGTGGATGCCATATGACTTTCAACTTTTGGTTCTAGGACATGTCAGTTTCCTCACGATATTTTCACACATCGCAATGAAAATAAATTACACAAAGTAATGGGCATGGCTAGGTTTGAAACCCCAACCTATACTCATAAGTCGGAACATTTACCACCATTTTTTTTTTGTGGGACATTCAACCGATGACATCCCCTCGCTCTTGGGCGGAACGGGAGATACTGTCAGATTTTTACTGACTAAAAACCCACTCCTCTTCCTTCCTTGTCTTCGTCTCAGGGCCCCGGGATTCATTTGCTGTCCGTGGCCCCAGTAGGCTTGGACCCTGTTAGGCCCCTACGGTTTGCTGACAATTCCTTGACGCGCGCGTGGAACGATACGCGTTGACGTCTTGGGCTCGGTGCGGGCGATTAGCGTAACGGTCAGATGGCGAGCTAGGACAGTTACCACTAGGTTACCACTGCTCATTGGATCTAGTAATCAACATCATCACGTTAGCCAAAAAACGCCTACTGCTAGATACAAGATTTCCTCATGCGTTGCCATGTTAATCAGTCTTTTGCATCACGCATTCAACGAATTGCCACGACCTTTACCCAGTTTATAAATGTAATCAGGAATCACTACCTCATGTTTATTTCTTAACGTAAACATTATTTTTTTAATGATGGTATAATATTATAAAAAATCATAGTAAACTTTGGTTCAAATTAAATAAATTATATTAAATAATCATAAAAATATACCAACTTATTATTACAATATAGAAAGAGACCTGTGAAAGGTTACAAAGGCTCCGATTCCAGCATATGATATTATTTCTACTTATTATAAAAAATATGACGATTCTAGATATTAACGCAAAACAAATTATATTAGGTACTTAGTTAACAAACGAATAGGTTATTAAACTTTACGAATGCCGTAAATAGAGACACAATAGAAAGACAATCAGAGAGCGAACGCGCTTGGGGTTTCATTCATTAAAAGAGAGTCCTTATATACTAAGGGTGAGTTGCACTATTTAACTATAACGATAACCAAACCATAACCAGCCGTGAAACGGCCGCTTATTGGTCAATTCGACGATTTGACAACTTTTAACGGCTTTGTTATGGTTATAGTTAAATGGTGCAACTCACCCTAAGGTTTTTTAGTAAAACTAATGAATGATTGTGACTGGATCCACTTCCATCTTGTTTCACACCATATTGTTCTTATCTTTGTTTGGATTTGATTCTTTTATTCATCTTTCTCTATGGTCAGAGAACCATGGAACAAAGTAGATCTCTGACTAGCTGTACAGGTTAGGTAATTTTGATATAAAAATCGTAATACCCGGAACTATGTACTTCAAGTCCTATAAAACTTACTTTGATCTAATAAATGTAGAATATTACATTTATTATTTATGTCTAGAAATTATTTTTACTGTTATTATGTTATTTATTTTCTATTTATACAAATTAATTACATTTTTAAATGTTTCATAAAAAAAACATTTAATGATATATATAAAATGGCTACTATTTTATATATATCTTTCACCAACATCGGGAACAGGGTCCTAGCTACCGGTGGTCAGAGCTTTTGAGAGAGAAATTATTATTATTGATAAGCTCGCGTTAGTCCACTATCTCACCTTGTGGTCTACGATGGAGTACGCTTTACTAGAAGTAGCCTAAAACTTATACCTATAATTGATGTAAACCTACCACTGTGTAATGTTTTTAATCCAAAGGTGCCCGGCTAGTTGATGCATGGTTGCAATAAGTCCGCCTGTATCTACCGCTATTGTACTAACATAATATTTAATAAATAAATAAAAAATAAACTCACCAAGTTCAACGGGTGGTTCTGGAAGATGGGCTATCCAAGTAGCGGCACTCACAGTACCAACAATGAAGGCAAATAGTATAATTTTTGACACCATTTTGAGTGCAAAAGTCCAACTGATGGAAATACTAGAAACGACCAACGAACTGTTTAGTTTGAATACAAGTAAACAATGTTTTATAATATTTTATTCACGTTGGGTATGAGTCGTATCACACCGCTATTTATGTGTAGTTTCAAGCTATCCGAGAATCCGAATGACCGCCCGACGGCCGTGATCTTGTTTTTGTTCCAAAACAACCGTTTACACACTTACGATTTTAGATACGAGTAGTTTATACGATTTTATATTATTTACTCTTTAGCTTTTTTTTAGAATGGAACATTTTTATTTAAACATAGAAATAACATAAAAAATAAAAACATTTAACTAATTAAAACTACTAATGTAGATAAACAATAAGTCTTAAATTAATATGTCGTCAAAAAATTCCTCCGCATCGCTGTCGACTGGAAATGTGCCCAAAAGACTGGCGGCATTGCCACGTTGGATGGCAACGCTTAACCAAGCGTCTGACCAAGGTAAAAGTCAGCCCTTGAATCACGCGAAGTGTCAACAAGGCGTTGAATTACTCTTTAGTAGATAAAATGTTTTCACCTCACCTATGCAACACGTATCAAACTGAAATTCGCCTCCGTCCTCCATTGCAGGCCGCCAAACCTTGTGTGGATTTCCTTTATCCAATTCTTGCCTACTATTTTTAACCAGGCTCTGAACTAGGAAGTACCAAGGCCACCATAATACAGTTGTGAGAAAAGGATAGTGATATTCGTTGGGTATAACTTCTTTTCTTTCTTACACCGTAATTATGATTTTTCACCGAGTGGTCAATCCACTTAGTTCGTGGTTACTTTTCGTCGAAGTCTCAAATAATTTATCGAAAAAATAAAAGTTTTTAAAAATTTGTGTCCTAAGACTGTTAAATAACAGGCAAAACATACATACTTCTTTTTTGCTGTATTAATATTACAAAAATGTAATGCACACCATGATAATGCAGTTTTATTGAACTTTGTCATTATCGCCTTCACTTTACATTTCTGACAATAATTTGCAAATAAAAATAATAGAATCAAATCACCAAATTATTTACATATGGCAAAAATGTTCTGGATCGTCGACTATGTACCGGAAGATGCAGCATTGGAAGGTTTACCACAAGACGAACCGACGTCCTCGTCAGGGTCGCGAGAATCCGATGAATGCAACACACAGGACCAGCTATTAGGGTGATACTTGGGGAAGGCCTAAATCCAGCATTATTTCGGCTGAAATGATACATACAAGTATATTCTGGGCTTTTTACTAAACGGTAACATTCATCTAGCCACCTAAGATTTTAATACTATACTTAATAGGACATGTCATACATACACGGTATTGATGACATCAGTCTTAAGATATTAAAAAGTACTTATGAATCTTAAGTCAAATGCTTCAATATTAGCTACAAAATCTATAACATAAACGAGGCATCTATTAACACTCCACATATTTCTAGGGTTCAAAGACATTTAAAATCTGCATGCGACAAAAGATCTTTATTTATAAAAAACATTAACGACTCACAGCTACTTCAATCGTAAGGTGTGTAGCCAGCCTTACGAAGGTCGCAGGCAGTGTCGGAATGCGTACTTGGGATTTACATGTGATTCATCATTTTAAATGTAAACAAACTTTTTTATTTCCATAAATGTTCTCATAGATCCGTGAAGTATTTTTACCAAAGAAGCTGTCGCCAAATTGGTATTTTTATTTTTTTGTTCTTTCTCGAAGATGTATACCGTTTGTTGTTATGTTTTTATTGAACATGTATTACCACATTCTTGCTTCTTACGTAGAGGTCAGCGTTTTGTACTGTACCTACTGTGACATAATATTCTGTGAAAGCGTGCGCGTGGCTATATTCGAAAGGTAGATTGGCATTTTATTGGCGACTCCTTCAAAAATTTAAATACAAAAGCAAATATTAATATTGCCTCCTAAATAGCACTCTTTTCAGAAAAGCGTCAAAGTTTTTAATATACTCAAGTATTTACCCAATAAGAATAACAATTATTCGAACATTGACAATAGTTTTACAATTGGGTTTTAATAGCTTAATAAAAAAAATGATGTGGTCGACGATGGAGCACGCTTGCCTAGAACTAACCTGTTCGTTAATTTATTAAAAAAAAACTCTTAGGTTATAAGTAACCGGAAAACACATACTTGCAGCTTTATTGGTGATCGTTGCCCGGCAAGGAATTCAAGTCCTTACGCACAATGTGTGCCCCATTTGTTTTATACATATGGGTGATACGCGTACTCCAAAATCGTTGCACAGCAAAACAGCAGTTTTAAACTTTTTGACCACCCCACTGAAGGGAATATAAGTGAGCTTTCTCAACATTATGTAATAATCAATCAGATTACCCTTTTTCCAACCATTTTGAAATCGGTTTCCAACTGCAACTGAACAACAACATTTTACATGGACACAACCATTCTATAAATATTCTATACGATAAATATGATATGTATATATCTAAAATAAATGACACACGTGGTCGGAGTCTCGTTTACAACTTACTCGTGCATGAGATCACTCATGTTTATCCTTTAAACCAATTTGTCATAAAATATAAAATCTGCGCAATAAAAACAGTCGTAAGCTTAACAAGGCTGGGGGAAATTTAACTAGTGGGGAAATACAAAGTTATTACATTGTGAATCAAAATTAGAAATCTTTTTGCATGAACAGTCATCATGTGACAGTTTTCTAGAGTGATGACCAGGCACCAGAAAACGCGTAGAAAAAAAAAGAAAACACTTATTTAGCACAAGGCACACACAATGAAGTGAGTAGTTTATGTAACGATTGGTAAGTTCTTAATTCAAAATTTTCTACAGAAAATATGAATTTAAAATCAGCATATTATATATTCAAAATGCAAAAATGATTTAGTTTTTGAAATAAGACTGAATCCGCCTTATAACAAAAGGCGATCTAAATTGTGTAGTTCCTGGATTGTTACTTGGTTTAAGACCAAAGGTAGGTTTTGAATTTGGAATTTAGTTAAAAAAAATGAAGTTTATCACTAGTTTCTGAACTATCTATGGTAGTTAGAACGCCAAAACCCTAGTTTAACTATGGTACCATCTTCGATACTTATAGTATTATTTGAAGTAAGCTTTGATTTTGTGTATTATTCCATAAAAAATTGACAAAAATGAATATTAATATGATTGACTTGATGGATCTGGAAGATTTGAATATTTCAAATACATGGATTTTGTATTATATTGAAAAATATTTAATGATTGACACAAACAAGACCCGTTGCTAGGCAACCACACGTTTGACACGTCACAACTATATATTATTCTAAAGCTATCTATATTATGCTAAGGCATTTTTTGTAATAAGACGAAATGTGTTTATTTCAGTTGTTTCTGTATAGGATAGTGGTTGTTCAAGGTTGCGAGATTATTTGAAAGAGGCATCCTATTTTTAGGGTTCCGTACCTGAGTCAGCAAAAACAGAACTCTTAAAGGATGCGCGTGGAAGAGGAATCAAACTGAAATAAAACCAATAAAGAACTTATTATTGACCGCGAATCATGAAAGGCATAAAGCAATGTCATGTAGCACAAATAAATGAAAAATCTCAAAAACTCTAAATATGTAGTTTCTATAAACAAACTATTTACGTAGATAAGTTTGTATGGACCACATATAACTAGTTTTTTCCTTCTAGCCATCATGCATGCCAATGTAGCATGATGGTATTATTTACAAATATGTTTATTTATTCAAATAGATGATATCAAAATCTTTAAACGAAATAAAGATAATAACAATTATTTTGAAATATCGAGATAACCTATTAACTCGTGATTCTACGATCCGTGGAGATCGTAAATAGGTCACGGACGTATTATAAACAGACCTGATAAATCTTATTGCTAAGGCATTTAATAAAATAATAATAAAACAAGAACGTTTACTTGTTATGAAAAATGGAATTTGGACTCGTCTCATAGCGTGGTGGACGCGTAAGGAGCTGTGGTGACCACAGGTTCAAACTCAGCTAGGCACATTACTTTGTATAATTTATTTGATCACCACTGCTCTCAAAACGGTGAAGAAAAACATCGTAAAGAAACCGGCATGTCCTTGATGTTCATTACGGGTAGTCAAAGACTTACAATTCGTAAGTCGAAGCCGCTTTTCTCGAAGGAACATAATCCTAGGGTAAAAATATGGCTATGTGCTATTCCAAAATATGGTGTACCCGTGTGCATATATCATCAAAACCCGTTCAACTGTACGACTGTGAAGGAGTAACAAAAATACACAGATACATATATACAAACTTTCACCTCTATAATATTAGTGTCATTATGCTCAGAGTTTTTCATAAAGAATCAAATTCAAACTTACAAACGCACTCTTTCTCAATGACACTCAGTAAAAACCAAAACATTTCGGAGATATCGAGCTTAATCCGCTTCAAAATGATGTACATGTCATTGACAAAGTGTATATTTATAATCGTAAAATTATAAATCGCAGTATGGAAGGCTAAACGGAGGTCAAGAGGTCAACAGGCGAAGTAAAGTGTGTTAAACATGATAATTTTAAGAGGACTGGGGATATACGCTTGCTCACTCATGCTCGAAGTGAAAATAAATATAAAATGTTTACTACATTTCTTTTAATTTGAAGATTTAAATCTGAATACAAAGCACAGGTCCGATCATGTGTGGAGTACTGTAACCACATATGGGCTGGTACTGCAAAATGCCATCTGGCAGCTATGGGCTCAATAGAAAGTCGTTCAAAGAGGCTAATTGGTGATCTATATTTGGTTAACACCAATCTATAAGACCTGGAATTAAGGCGTAGGGTAGCAAACCTTTCGGTATTTTATAGGATGCATTTTGAAGGGTGTGCGCAAAATTACATGACTTTATTCCGCCATCACGTTTCTGGGCCCCTTTTTTTTATGGTGGGAAAAAATCATGCATTGACATGCCCCGCCCTTGGGCGGAGCGGGAGATAGTGTCAGACTCTTACTGACTAAAAGATCCACCCCGTTTCTTCTAGCCTTCATACTGGGGCTCGAGCGCCCTTTCGGATAACCCTGGCCCCAGTAGGCTTCGACCCGGCTGGGTCCCTGCTGTTGCTGACAACTCCTTGAGGTGCGCGGGAACAGTGCGCGCCGTCGACGACTTGGGCTTGGTCCGGACAGTTACCGGACGGCCGGACAGTGAGCTACCTATTGCTCACTGTCCGCAAGCCCGCGTCAGCGTTGGCCGGAAATCGGGATCAGAACCGTTGCCTGATGCGTTCGGCCTCCTCCTTTGCGAGCATTACTGCTTCGCAGAAGTCGGCGACCGCCTGCCATTCCTCCTCGCTTTGGACCATGGCCTCAACCAAAGCCCGGCGCGAGAGGTCTCCGCCGCCGATCGCCTCCACGAGGGCACGGCGATGCTCCGCCCAAGCAGGGCACACCTCGACTGTGTGCTCCACCGTGTCCGCCGGGCGTTCCGCACAGTGGTGACACCCGGGCGTCACTTCCGCATGAATCGAGTGCAGGAAACTCCCGAACGAACCATGTCCGGTGAGTACCTGCGTCATGCGGAAGGTAAGGACGCCGTGAGGTCTTTCCAGCCACGCCTCAAAGAGGGGACTTACCGCCATGATTGTGGCGTGCCCAGCACTGGGTTGCGATAGTCGTTGACGCCATTTCACCATGAGATCCCGCCGGAGCTCTGTCCGCCATGCCGTGACCTGTCGCGGCAGCGGACTTTCACCCCGGCGTTGCATCTCCACGCGCATATCGTGCATGTGTGCAAGGACTGTTGCCTCCAGATCCCACGGTGGTAGGCCAGCCAGAAGGCTCGCCGACCCAGCTGGGCCCCTGCTGTTGCTGACAGCTCCTTTAGGCGCGCGGGAACAGTGCGCGCCGTCGACGACTTGGGTTCGATCCGGACAGTTACCGGACGGTCGGACTGCGAGCTACCCATTGCTCGCCGTCCTCAAGTCCGCATCTACGGTGGCCGGAAATCGGGATCGGAAACCCGGCGGCGGCTGCGGCCTGATGCGGTCGGCCTCCTCCTTCGCTAGCATTACTGCTTCGCAGAAGTCGGCGACCGTCTGCCACTCCTCCTATGTAGTTTCGGACCATGGCCTGTGCCAAGCAAGGCACAGCGATGCTCCGCCCAAGCAGGGCACACCTCAACTCCGGACGCCTGCAGCGGTCATTTCATCTGATTACAATTTAGGTGTCTTCAAGACTAGAGTGCATAGACTCTTAATAAACTAATGCAATTTATCATCAACGTTTGCATCACTGCTTACCATCTTGTTAGATCGCAGTTAAGCACTAGTTTATATCAACAAAAAAAAAATCTTTATATATTATTGCGCTGGTTAGTTTAAGCCATTGATTTATTTCATGGCATTTTTACGGTTTAGCTTTGCCTTTATTTGTTATTTCTTGTTATTTTTTACATAGTGTCTTCGGCCTAAATGCTTTCTGTTTCCTGTCTTCAAGCTCAAAACCATTCGGCAAACATTGAATAGCATTATTATCCAGTATCTAGAGATAGACTAATTAAATCAAAATTTCTATAGAACATTTTTATGATGCTCGTTAGCATTTTTAGCGATTGTAGTTTTATGGTCCCAGGCAATAAAGAATCAGGACCAAACTATAGAGCACACAATTCTTGATATAAATTCTTCTCAATAAATCAACACAGTCGAATTGACTGACGATGCTAGTTTTTTTGTCACACTTAATGATCGTTTCATAAATAACATTGATGTCTTCAAAAACGCTTTTGGTAAGTTGGATGTCTATTTCGTCTGATTTATTGCTTGATATCCAAACATTCTTTAGGAACTTGTTTCTAAGGAAAACGACCTTGCCGTTGGTCGACACGGACATGCAACTATCTACTTTTTAAATTAATGGAAAGCGACTAAGTAGTAGGATATTAAGGCTGTACACTACCTCAAAACTGCTTTACCGTTCGCGTTAGAACCTGCATATCATAAATAATATTGAATCAATCGTGTTGAAAAAAATATATAGTATAGTTGAGCATATACTCTGAGTCCCATATGTTGTGAAAACACGATTACTAAAAAAAATCTCGATACAAAAAAATCACAAACTTCCCTCTTAATTTTGTTAATAAACCGCAGTACTCGGTTAATACTTAACGTATTGTAATGAAAATTTTTATACAAATCTAAACTAATATAATACGTGTACTATATGTTTTCAATTTAAAATAATGTTACTTTTTATTTTGTTACAAATTTAATACCGAAATATTGCGTGGAAAACTACGCGTCCGCGACGGCCGCTGCACTGATGCAGTCGCGCTCCGGCGCTCAGACGGGGAGCCTGTGTCGCGTCGCGTCGTCACGCGCTCTTACGTATTATTAGTATATTGTTTTATTTCTGAAATAGGAAATGACCGGAATACAAAAAAAAAATAAGTTGGAGAAAAGAAAATGCTAAAAACATGAATAAAATATGGAAGTAAGTGCCTATCTTTCAGATCCTAATAAGTCATAAATATTACCTTATCAACTACATAATATTTAGTCTAATTATGTTTTGTCGACACGAAAATTCTTAGTTTGTATCTAAATTGGTAGGAAATTAGCTAACTATTTACCTTCTTTACAATAATAAGTAAATCAGATAGGTAAACCGTAATATAATCTTATAATACTTACCTATATACGTTTTGCATTTTCAGAAATAAGAAAATATTACCCAATAGTGACTGCAATAAAGAGAGAACGTATCGGAGACGGAGCCGTGCCCGTGATTATCACATATAATATTTTTTCACAAATTAGATCATTTATATTTTTGTTCTTTGGTACCTCGTAGGTGGGTACTGGGTACGTCTATATTGAATTGCTAGAATAAATATTGTATTGTAATTTTTTATTTCTATTTATTTATTATCATCTTGTCGATTGCATAGAATTACGTAGGTGCAACTACACAGCTACCTTATCTAAATATTAGGGTAGCAGTCCCAGTTGTTTCCACGATCACAATTATTTTTGTAGTACCTACCTACTGAACAAGGTAAGTAAACCTATATTTTATTACAGAATGCAAATACCAACGGAGCATACGGAACCTAGTAGTTGTAGAAATGCAAACGAATATCGTTTTATGACGTTACAAACTGTAGAAATGTAAGTTTATCTCTTTCTAAATTATTTTTGAATTACATTTATTTGAATGTCCTAATTATGCCAGGAACGAGCTATGTTTACATATTATTGCAAATGTATTGTAACAGGATACCAATGGAACACATGGGTGTAGTACTCCTAAAAATGAAAACAATCTTGATGGTACAAAAACTGTAGAATTGTGAGTTATCATAAATTATTTTACTATTACTCATCCACATTTTATAAGATTTGTTTTCACACTAATCACACTATATACATCTATCTTACATTCAGTCAAAAAAGTATCGGGAATGGATGATTTGTTTATGGTTCCAAATTCAAATTTTAGATTTTTTTGTTGTTGCTAGATTGGCACAACTGTTTTCCATTTTGGCGCGGAGTTTGAGTTGCATCTATTATTTATATTAAATACAGTGCTGTTTTTAGTTATATCATGTCTAGTGTGTATTGTGAATTTAATTTAATTTATTTATTTTGCATCGCCAATGGAATTTCGTGTTCGGAGTCACTGAAAATGTTACAGAAGGCTTACGGTGAATCGACTTTATCAAACACACGTGCTTATGAGTGGTACAAAGCATTCAAAAGCGGTCAAGATGTGATGGAAGATTTGCCTTGCTCTGGTAGGCCATCAACCTCTGCAACTGAAGTTAACATCGCAGAAGTGAAGGAAATAGTGACTGAAAATCCTCATTCAAGTTTGAGAGAGATAGCCGCCGAACTTTCTGTATCTCACGAGTCGATCCGTACCATTTTAACTAATCATTTGGGTATTAAAAAAAGTTGCCGCTCGGCTAGTCCCAAAAGACCTGCATTTTCTCTAAAAACTCAATCGCATGAGAGTCGCTGAGGACATGCTAGAACGAGTCAATTCCGACCTAACACTCATGAAACGCATTGTTACTGGCGACGAGACGTGTGTTTACGAGTTTGACATGCAAACAAGTCAACAAGCGAGAGTGGCGCCTTCCAACTGAACCAAAACCGAAAAAACCACGCCATAGTCAATCAAAAGTCAAAGTCATATTGACTGTTTTCTTTGACTATCGCGATGTTGTGCACTCGGAATTCTTACCAAAAGGTCAAACGGTAAAAAAAGAATATTATTTGAGCGTTATGCGGCATTTAAGAGAGCAAATTTGACGAAAAAGGCCAGATTTGTGGAAAGAAAATTCTTGGATTTTGCACCACGATAATGCGCCTTCGCACAACGCCTTCATTGTGAACGAATTTTTGACCAAACAAACAACAAATACCATCGAGCAGCCACAATATTCGCCAGATATGGCTCCAGCCGACTTCTATCTTTTTCCTAAACTCAAATTACCACTTCGTGACACCCGTTTTCAATCTTTAAAAGACATAAAGGAGAATTCGCGGCGAGGACTGAACTCGATTTCGGAAACAGCGTTTAAAAAATGTTTTGATGATTGGATTATTCGTTAGCGTAAGTGTATCGTTTCTGAAGGGGCATACTTTGAAGGTGATAAAATAAATTTGGATGAATAACAAAAATTTTGTGTATTATTGATCTTTTCCCGGTACTTTTTTGACAGAGTAGTAAAACCACTATTGTATTGGGTCCAACCTGTAAAGATGGTGTGTGTTTTTAAGAAAATAAAATAAAAAAACATACATACATACATACATAAAAATAAAATTGGAGTGTCTGTTTGTAATATTGAAATAACCGCTTTTGACTTTATATATATTCATGCATATGAATATATTTACGGTACATACACCAAAATAACATTTTTAGGGTTCCGTAGTCAACTAGGAACCCTTATAGTTTCGCCATGTCTGTCTGTCCGTCTGTCCGTCCTCGCTTAATCTCTGTGACCGTTAGCACTAGAAAGCTGAAATTTGGTACCAATATGTAGGTATATCAATCACGCCGACAAAGTGGTAAAATAAAAATTGGAAAAAAATGTTTTATTAGGGTAGCCCCCCTATATGTAAAGTGAGAAGTGATTTTTTTTTTAATTTCAACCCTAACGTGTGATATATTGTTGGATAGGTATTTAAAAATGAATAGGGGTTTACTAAAATCGTTTTTGATAATGTCAATAATTTCGGAAATAATCGCTCTAAAAGTAAAAAACAATGTGTCCCCCCTCTAACTTTTGAACCATAAGTTTAGAAAATATGAAAAAAATCTGAAAAGTAGAACTTTATAAGGACTTTCTTGGAAAATTATTTTGAACTTGATGGAAAGAACAGTTTTTGTACAAAAAAGACAAAAAGGTTGTACAAAATAATTTCTGGACTAAGTTTGTAGTATAATCGTATATGCAAGCATTTTTTTAAACTCATTAGTGGGTAGGTACACTTATTGTGACGGACGGGAAACTACGGAACCATACACTGAGCGTGGTCCGACACGCTCTTGGCCGGTTTTTTACAATTTTTGTCTGTCTGTTTGTTCCGGCTAATTTTTGAAATGGCTGGACTGATTTTGACGGGACTGTTTTGGCAGGTAGCTGATGTAATAAGGAGTAACTCAGGCTAATTTTATTTTAGAAAAAATAAATTCAAAATCCTGTAGTCCACGCGAACGAAGTTGCGGGCATAGCTAGTAATATTATAAAGGCTAAAGTTTGTGAGTGTGTGGGTCTATGTGTGTATATTTGTTACTTTTTCACGCTCGAACGGCTGAACGAATTTTGATGAAACTTGGAGTACGGGTAGACTCTGTCCTGGAATAGCATATAGGGTACTTTATCCCAAAGGTATTTTTCCTTAGGGTAATTTTCTATTTTCACGCGAGCGAAACCACTGGTAGCTTAGCTTTGTATATTTACTTATTTTTTCCTTTTCAGATTTCCAGAAACATTACCTAGTGACCCTGAGATTATGTCCTTGATAAAAATGCTTGGCTAAATGCCGGTCATGCTCCACAGCCACAGCCACTTTTGCTTACAAATTAGTTTTATTTTTTATTTTTATTTGTTTGTATTTATAAATATTGGAAAAGATACTATTCCCCTTTTTGTATTTTTGTTTTCGAAGTGTTTCTTTTTTAAATATTTTTTTGTTTATTTCAATAGAGTATAAGATAATTTATTACCTTTTGTATTTGAAAACAATAGTATTGTATAATGTGTTATTTTTCAAATTTTGTGAATGTGAAGTACCATGGAGCATTTTTTTTATTAGGTTACAACTTGTTTGACGTTACGAGCATGGCAGTTGAGAGTTTGTCATGTCACATCATGTCATCATTGCACGTGTTTTTGAGTCATTCGGTTCCCTTCAAAATGGTTGAGCTGAGTGGGGCTGATGCACGCGTCATGCACGTGAACGGGTGCCATCGGTTGAGACTGGTCATCTCTTAGCTGCCAGTGGCTTAATTCAGAAACAATTTTTTTTTAATTACTTTTATTTTTAAAATTATATATGTATTATTATTACTTATCTACATTGTGCTCACATATTAGAAGCAACAAGAAATATGGAGCTCATGATATGATTAAAAAAAAAAAGATTGTCCATTGAGTTTCTTGCACGTTCTTCTCCATCTACGCTTTGGAACGTGCAATTTAGCTTCTCTTTTTTTGTTTTTGAAAATTCAAAAGTGCCTGTACGAGTAATTGGTCTATTTGAAATAAACGTTTTTGATTTTTGATTATAATTATTATATCAATAATCTCTAATTTTATTTCCATACCCATGCCTTTAAGGACAGTAAATGTGTGTTTTACCCTACCGTACGCTCGAAAAGACGCGCGACGCGACACCGCGCCGATGTGACTCGGTCGCGCTATGTAAGTACCTACTTCGTGCGAGCGAGATAGTTGCGACTGTAGCCACGGGCCGGTTGAACGAAATTTTTGATTTGAGCTGGAGTAGTGTGGGCTCTTAAGTCTTTCTAGAAGTTTCAAATTTATCATAGTTTATCGTTGTGTGCTTCATATTGCACTGGTTTCTAAGCTCATTTACAGATTCAGATTTATTTCTTGTACAATTTTACTTAAGTAAATATAATAATGAGCTTGTTAACTATAGTTGTTTCTTTTTTTATTTAAGGTGGGAAATCATCTAATGACTTCTCTAGTCCTGGGTGAAGTGGAAAGAAAAGTCAGACTTTTACTTTACTAAAACTTGCAGTGTTCCGTATGTTATCTTTTTTGAGAGGACTGCGGTAACTGCTTCCAACAATATGCAGCACTGTGAAACATTTTACAAACAAAAGTTTCAAGTAAAATTACTGAATGCAAATTAGACAATGTTATAGTGTACGTTTTTTTTCGTGAGAAATCATCAACTAATTCCTCCCGCCTTAGGTTAAGCTAGAGATAGAGAAAGTGTGTCAGACTTTTACTTACTTAAACCCAACTGTAATTATGAAAATTGAAAGAATTAGCCTTTGCGGTCCTAAACCTCGGGAATTCTTTGAAACAATCCTGCATTGCTATAGCATAATATCTAAGGATTGTTTAATAATAAACAACATTTTCATTGCTGGAACGAAGGCTTCCTCAACTGAAAGGACATTGTCTTGGTGATAAACAGTAGGGTTTTTTATGGTGGGAAAAATCATCAACTGACAACCCCCGCTCTTAGGCGGAGCGGGAGATAGTGTCAGACTCTTACTGACTAAACGACCCACCCGGTTCCTTCTATCCTTCATACCCGGGCTCGAGATCCCTTTCGGATAACCCTGGCCCCAGTATGCTTCGACCCGGCTGCATCCCTGTGCACTGCGGCGACAGAGCGGAGCTGGCGAACGAGATGTCCACCACTAATTCACATCCGCACGGCCCCAGTAGGCTTCGACCCGGCTGGATCCCTACTGTTGCTGACAACTCCTTGAGGCGCGCGGGAACAGTGCGCGCCGTCGACGACTTGGGCTTGGTCCGGGCAGTTACCGGACGGCCGGACAGCGAGCTACCCATTGCTCACTGTCCGCAGGCCCGCGCCTACGGAGGCCGGAAATCGGGATCAGAATCCTGGCGGCGGCGGCGAGAACGCCGTTGCCTGATACGGTCGGCCTCCTCCTTTGCGAGCCCTACTGCTTCACAGAAGTCGGCGACCGCCTGCCACTCCTCCTCGCTCTGGACCATGGCCTCAACCAAGGCCCGGCGCGAGAGGTCTCCGCCGCCGATCGCCCCCACGAGGGCACGGCGATGCTCCGATAAACAGTAGGGCTGAACTGAAGTGGGACTGTAATCCACCACATACATTTAGTGCAGATTGAAAGATGTCATTAGTCAATGAATTTTTGTTTCTAAGATTTACTATGGTTACAGACTATGGTTTCCTTCACAATCAACAATTTGTTTATCCTGTATGTTTTTATGTGGCTTTCAAAGAATAATGTACAACGTGTTTTTTTTTATATTCCATAACTCTAGGGTGTGTATGAGACCATATCAAAGAATCAACTGGCATGTGAATTATTTTTCAATTATCTTTTTTTTTTGTTTTTATTTTCCATACAAAATAATTCGATAAATTCACGATTGTTTTTGTAAAACAATGGCCACGGCCACGTCACAAAAGTAAATATTTGTCATACAGGTGTAAACTTTTAACCTAAATTAATTGTGAATTAATGATATTGTAGCGACATCTATGGCGCCACATAAGAACTACGAAAAAAGTACGAAATCCTGCATCGCGCAATCAAAGTTCTCCTCGCGATTTGAACATATACGACAGCCCGAAATCATCTATCGGGCAGTAGCCCACCAGACTATACCACGTGTCTGGTTGGAGGATCCTCCCTTTTCAAAGGAGGTTTGCGGAACTTTACTCTCTGTTCCCATACCTCCAAAATATCTTCGAAACCATGCATTTTTAGACCACATATTCTAAGACTTATAGTATTATTTTTCCTTAAATAATATAAACTAATACTAATACTAATTGAGTTATGGGATATCAAAAACAACACATTAAATAATAAGAACTAATGCAGTCTAGACAAGTATTTTCACAGTGTAAATAGAAAAATATAGTGTCAAAAAAGCAGACATCAAAATAAAATATTACCATAAGGGGAAAAAAGGCTGTGAAGTGGCTTTTTTATACGTAAAAAACATTGTCGATTGGGAAAACACGCGAATGTGTGTGAATGTTTGACAAATTCCATACATACCAACATAGATTTCCAATGACGTTTTGTTACCATGTAGAAATTTTTAACAAATATTTTATTTTGCAAGCTCTCGTCGTAGTGTCGAGCTTTGTTTTTTAGATTAGGCGGATGATGTTGAGAGTATTTGATCGTTATGAAAAAAAAGATACGAAACGGTTTTCTAAGCCTGAAATAAATGAATTATTATTATTTATTAATAATCCTTTTTGGCAGTCGAGTTAAAAAAGAGTTCTTGAGTGCGCAAAAATTCACATTGATGGACCAAAGGTGGGCGATGACTCCGGGAATCCGATGGTTGTGAGACGCACAGGTCCGTTCATAGTGATGACACTTGGAGAAGGCCTATGTCCAACAGTAGACGTTTTTTGCCTGAAATGATAATGACGATGATGATGGATGAAAGCGTCTGTCAGACTTTTAATTTTAAGATCATCAAGTGTGTTCAACCGACTGCAAAAATTGGTAACTAAAGAAACACAGAAGGGTTTTTAGTCAATAAAAGTCTAACATCTCATCAGTCCTCTCTCTCTCTGCGTTGGAAGGCCTCCTACAAGGTGGACCGATGACCTGGTGAAGGTAGCGAGAAACCGATGGATGCGGGACGCACAGGAACGTTTGATGTGGTGACGCTTGGGGGAGGCCTATGTCCAACAGTGGACGTGTATCGGCTGAAATGATGATGATGATGATGCCCTCTGGCTTTAGTCTAGAGCGGGAGAAGTCATTTGATGATTTCCCAACTAAAAAAAACCAGCCGGAGCCAGATCATAGTAGACGGCTTCGACCAAAAGACTAAAGAGTATGTAGTTTAATAAATTGTTTCTTTTAAAAACTATTCGATAGCGCATTTTAATAAAACTAAAACTTGCGGATATTGTAAGTTTGAGACAGCTAATTAATAAATCTTATCTGCTATTGCAATCAAAAAGAACTAATTAAATTCGAAACATTGTCGCGACGTGCTGTGTTATTTTAAAAATGTATAAATTATTATTTTCTATTTTAAAATCAAAATGTCTGACATATGTTATTAGTTTCACAGCTTAATAATGTAAAATGTTGTGAATAAGAACCTCCTGCTGTTTTATTAGATAATTATTGTCAATCAACATATTAATTAGCGTTGTTTTAATAATAATCGAATGGTAGTCGGTGCGTTACTAAACTTTATGATTAGTTTTAAATATTTAAATTATATCCAATAATTCAAAGAACCACTTTTTTGCATATGTCAGTCAATTAGGCTACCTAAAACAAAGCATAGACATATGTAATATATTATGCGGTTTTACCTTGATATCATCATTATAATCCTTGGGTTTTTTTTGTAAATTTTTGATAATATTAGCCTAATTGGATTTTGAAGAGTAGTAGTGGCCTAGTCGTAATGGCCTTGACTTATAAGTTATAGGTCGCGAGTTCAAACCTAACCAGGTGCATTACTTAGTGTAATTCATTTCATCACTACTGCTTTCAAAATGGTGAAGGAAAACATTGTGAGGAAACCAGCGTGTCCAGGAACCAAAATTTTGAAAACATGTGACATCAATCAATCCGCACAGGACCCGCGAGGTGGATTACGACCCATTTCTTTTCTTAGAGGCCTGAGACCCAGCAATGGGAATATTATAAGGTTGATTAAGCTTATGCTATAGGATATTTCTGTGTAGCTGTTGTGCAGTATGATTTGTCACAGTTTGTTATTATATTAAACTTATTAATGAGAATTATCTTAAGAGAACATACTCCTGGGCACATACAACCTTATTTTTAGTACGAGTATATGCGAAACCTGAAATTATGCAAAGAATCTATGTACAAAATTTCAAAACTGTATTATGAAAAATCACAAAGTTATAAGCCAGTAATGGTACCTGGTTGGTGACACAAATACATGATCACCGGGTCACCCTGGTGACAGAGGGGTTGTTTTGCTTCTGCACCCAGGTGCGCTGACTCTTAATGCCTGCTATGGCCTGCTGTGACCTGTTTTGTACGTGTCGGTGGTGTCCAACATGTGACCATTTTTAAAATTTTTTAAGAAAAAATATAACATGGTGTAAAAATTATTATAACCGATTCAGTTACTGATTCTGAACATAGTACATATATATTCAGATTTGGCATATACTAAAAATAATGTTGTATATCATACTTTTTAAATATGATATGTGATATTCCAGGATATGGGCAATGGTTCATAATGCTCCTATTTCGTACCAAGTGCAGTTGAAATATTGACCGGGTTTTCGCTCGGTTATTAATTAGATTGATGACCCACCTCTACTACTCCACAACAAAAAAAATAATTAAGGCCATTTAGTTTTAACTACCTCAGAGCTTAAGATTTCTCTTCTGCGATCGGTTCCGTTGTAATAGATAGGCAGTCAGCATCATGATTTATGCCGTTAGGTACTAGATTAACCAAAACTATTAATAGTATAGGAGGGACGGATGCTAAATTTGCATTTACTAAAGCAACATGGGGACCTATTGCATTGTGAAGATTAGGTTCTAAAACGAAAAAAAATCTATGACAAGTTTCTATTTTCGAAGGGGGAAGAGTGCGAAAGAATTTCCAAAAATGTAAAATAAAGCGGAACTAGTGATGTTTAAGAATGCCCAAGTTTTTTTTAAACAATTAAATTTCACCAGTATCTGAAATTCAGATTGGGGCCTCTAAGGCCAATGCCTACTTGAAAGAGTCACTTGGGCCCCTGGAACGCAAAGGAACACAGGTGAGATTTTTCTCTAGCTGCTCTAAATGTAAAGGGTTAGAGCATCTGAAATAGGTATATTATTTTAGATGTGGGTCTATATTCCAAATGCTTTTAAAGAAATTTGTCTCCATTCCCCTCGACTGCGGTATCATGAGAACTACAAAAGAAATCTCGATTTGTTTGTGTTACAGTCTTTCGGCTAGAATTGTGATGATTGACAATCAAGAAAAGAAAAAAAGAAAAAAAAAAGAAAAGAAAGAAAGTTATTATGGACATAAGTATGAGTTTAGAGTTCTGTTCTGAAGACCAGTACCAGAGGCCCTACCACAAGTTCCATCCAAGGATCCATTCAACGACCTCAACTGTTCTTATTCTTCTTCTCTCGAATCGATGGTTTTGTTTTCCCTCAAAGCTTTTGGGCCCAGTAGGTTGCCACGTTTATAGTGGCATTAGTGGCGTTTTTTAAGTCCTCCAAAGTGCAGGTGTTGGGACACTTTGTGTACTCCGTAGGCCATCGTCTGGTCAGGAGCACCGCACTCGCAATGGGTGTCGGATGGGTCTATAATCACCCACTTTGCCAGGTTGTATGCAACAGCCTACTTGCGTGCGTAGTCTATTTATCGCTTTCCATAAAGGCCATTGCAAATCGCGTCCGAGTGGCAGATGTTCTGGGGGGACCTAAACTGTTAAAATGATGGAACTATATAGGACGTATAGCTCCATCGCTCTTCCTCGACATTTTAATACTTCATAGTAAGGCGGTCGGAATTCGAAGGTCGATATTTTAACCTCCAGTGGGCTTGAAAAAAAAATGGTTTATTCCTATGGGCAAAAGCAGAATTTGAAATATGACTACCTATTTCCATTGACAGTTTAAGGAGCAATATTTATTACGGATTTCGCAACACGAAGCGGTTGGACGTGTATCATAAGCCAATCTATTGGCATAAGCAATTCTTCTTCTTCGCCAGTCTCTGCTCTCATTATATATCTGGGGTCGGGTCTCGTCATAATTTTGCGCCAGAAGAGTCTGTCCATCCATGATGTTAGACTATCAGGTTCTACCTCTCTTATTTATTCGGGAAATTTAAGGGCTGTTTTTACTACATGGTCTTCGCTACGCTTCCTCATTACATGTTCATACCATCTGAGTCGGTTGGAGTTCTTTCATTTCTTCCATGATGGACACAACCCAAAATCTGCCTCGTATGTACTCGTAACATAAACAATTTTAATTTAAAAATGGCCATACCTTCGAGTCTCAATATAAGCCGTCGACGATTTCCAGAATACGGCCTTAAAAATGTATAAAGAATGTCTTGGTTAAATCCCGATGTCGCCATAATAATTTAGTTCGTCTTTCCTTAATAAGCCATAAAAGATGCCAATATTGATGTCTTTATTGATCCATAAAGTTAAATTATAGAAACAGAATAGATCCTATAATAAAATCGATCACATAATGCTGTTTATTACCTACCAAAAATTCCAAATATTCGTCGAATTTACAAAAGAAACATGTAAATCTAACTTTGTCCACCGTCCGTAGGTATCATTGATCAAGGAGAATCCAGTCAATATTTTTATCGATAAATATTCGTGTTAAAAAAAAAAAACAGAACAATATTAGTCTACGATGGCGCCAAGCAAACAATACTAAGTAAAAGTATTAGATAAAAAGTTGAGACATACAATTTATTTTATAATAATCGTATGCTAATATGTTTGGAGCCGGAATCCAGCGTTGTTTTGATAGCTATTCAACTACCTACTGAATATATTATGGTTAATAAATCGTCTGTTGTATAATTTCTGATATAATCAGCCACGAAATGGTGGCGCCTGCATATCAATAGATTTATGTAAATTGTGAGTTCGCGAAATTATGCTTGTTTCCAAAAAAATACCTTTTTAAAAAAGTAAAACGAAATATTTTTTCCTATTTTCAACAAAATATATTTACATAAATGTTTTATCAATAAATATTAAGTAACTATGATTTTTTCTAATCTATGTGGGTAAATGTTTAAATAAAACCAAATTCCCTTAAAATATTTTATTTTAAAAATATATCGACATCGCATTTTATTTTGTACATGCGCAAGTGACGGAAAAAGCAATGCAGTGCTGTATTATCGAATTTTAAGGTTACTAATAATCTATCATTATGAAGCTTAAATGTGTCAGAGGCGTCGAAGACTAAAATGGATCTTCGGGTCAAACAGACAAAAAAACTTTTCTTCCCGATAGCTTAAATAAATATTTTGTATCCACTTTCATGTTGATCTCTCTACGTCTAGTTAATAAAAATCTAAAACTCAGTAAGTGACAATTTATGCATCACTTTCTTTAGAAATGCTATTGGCTAATCACTCAGGTGTTAGACTTAAGTAAACTCGTTAAAAAATAAACGGATCGTTTTAACGTTTGAGAAAACTCCTAGAATGTAACTTGGAACGAAACTAAAAGAAACAATAAAATAATAATTAGGGTTCCGCTGCACTAGTAGCTATTTTAGATATTTTAGTAGTAGCTACACTACACCGGACAAGCCGCTAAATAGTCAAAATACAAAACATACATTCAGCCGAACATAGAACCTCCTCCTTTTCGAAATGGTTAAAAATTATATCAAAACGGGCCTTTAAATTTGACAACTTTATAAGTTCATAATTATGTAGCTTTTAAATAATGCTTAAAATTTTGTAAACGTGATCCACTGATTGTGATCGTGATCTTGCTGTTCCTTATCTGTATTTTTTTGTATAAGTCCTCCATATTATTTACATAAATAAATATATTATTATTATTTTAAAAAGATGAAATTATGCACATTGACAGATCAATGGACAAAGAAAAGATCAAATGGGGGATCAAACTTTTTACCATATGCCTATATTACAGTTTTATATTTTTGGTCTTGCCCTGAATTCCTGTCTCACGTTTTTCCTAAAGTAACTATGTCGCTTTTCTGTGGACTACTTGTACAAAAGGATCCATCTATGGTTTATAAACTATTATTATACATATCATATTTTAAATAATTTTCTGTTTTCAAATAATTTGTGTCTCGTGTTATTACTTGACTCATGCGACAAAAAAAAATATTAGGCACGTGAATGCCTTGTAAAATTTATGTTGAACCACTAACATCTTCCAAAATTGGCTATACATATGATAATGATTTTTATTGTAGCATATTATCATGAATTTTAATGTACAAATACTTTATTATTTAAGGTCGAATACTAATTATAATTGGTCGCTCTCAAAATGTTCTTTTTATATTTACGCGAAATTTATACAGCTATTTATTATGTGGAGCTAGTTTAACGGAATATTTTGTGGATTATTTTTCAACTTTTTCAATCAATAAAGATAAAAATATATTAAAGATACTATGGATAGGTAGTAGATACGACAATCTGACGCCTTGTGTGCGTCAATTTGGCGTCAGTAATAGGTTCATTCGCTTGAAAGTCTGAGAACTGAGCATAGAATTATGTAATATACAAATGGCCAGTACTGTATCATGTTAATGCAATCCTGCTTCTGTCGTGGAACAAGAACAGTGCTATTCGTTCTGACCTCCGTATTTAACTGTTTCAAATAACTCTTCCAGCTCTGGGTGGACTGAGAGAAAATTTCAAAATGTTTTATAGACTAAAACGCACCAGTGTTCCTTCAGTTGCCTTTTTTGGTCTAGGGCCGTGGTAACTCGTTCCAATAATCCCGTAGTTTGACCTCTGGCCAAGCCAAGTTATTACAAAATTAAAATATAAAACAATATTTTTTTTAATTGCAAAATGTATCATTCAAAAGATATCTAGAAAGAGGTTATGCCTCTTGGTCACCTTAAAACGACCAGTCCTGTGCATTCCACATCTACCGGTTTCCCGGTATCCCTCTCTAGGTCCATCTTGCAGGAGGCCTCCTGGGCCAATGACTTGGCAGTTCACATCATCTGGTATGCAGTCTTCACTCGAAAACTTTTCAGTTTCGATGACTGTCCGTTATGCGAGTAAGGCCCACTGCCATTTAAGTTAAATGATGTTTTAGAATTCGTCAGTAAGCTTGGTTCTTCTGTGGATATTTTTATATCTGATTCGATCAGTAATCTCTCCCTTTAGGAGCCACCTAAAAGGCAATGGAGACTCAGGAGTTTCTTTCGTCTTCTGTTGAGGCCCATTGTAACGTTAGCCTTATATCATTTTTACTGCCAACACGCACCCTTTTTTTTTTATGGTGCGATAAAATCATGCAATGACATCCCCCGCTCTTAGGCGGAGCAGGAGATAGTGTCAGACTCTTACTGACTAAAAGACCCACCCCGTTCCTTCTAGCCTTCATACCGGGGCTCGAGCGCCCTTTCGGATAACCCTGGCCCCAGTAGGCTTCGACCCGGCTGGGTCCCTGCTGTTGCTGACAACTCCTTGAGGCGCGCGGGAACAGTGCGCGCCGTCGACGACTTCGGCTTGGTCCGGACAGTTACCGGACGGCCGGACAGTGAGCTACCCATTGCTCACTGTCCGCAAGCCCGCGTCTACGTTGGCCGGAAATCGGGATCAGAATCCCGGCGACGGCGGCGGCGATAACACCGTTGCCTGATGCGTTCGGCCTCCTCCTTTGCGAGCATTACTGCTTCGCAGAAGTCGGCGACCGCCTGCCACTCCTCCTCGCTCCGGACCATGGCCTCAACCAAGGTCCGGCGCGAGAGGTCTCCGCCGCCGATCGCCCCCACGAGGGCACGGCGAGGCTCCGCCCAAGCAGGGCACACCTCGACTGTGTGCTCCACCGTGTCCTCCGGGCGTTCCGCACAGTGGCGAGCCAACACGCAACCGGCCTTATCAGAAAGCTGAACATATAATATATGAAGCTATACACCCTAACAGCTCCATCTCTTTAACAGTTCAGTTTAGACCGTTGTATGGATCGCGTAAAGAGCTCGTGGTATGGTCCCTGATCATTAACTTGCGTCATGAGACAATATGGTGCATGAGATGGGAAGATATCGCTTAACCTTATTAATGCTATGCAGATGTGTCTAATTCGATGGTTTTCCTCTTTTTCGTAGTTCGACCTACCTCAATGGATTGTTTGTCAGATAATTGTAATCGTTCACTACTTCCCTTTGTTGTAGGATCATATTAAGGTTGGTGAGGTTATTTATATTCTAGTTTATTAACTTCCAAAAAGATTGTCAAAGAATTAAAAACCACATTATGTATTAGGTGCGGTAATTATCATTCCCGGTGTAATCCTGAACACTGTGTTCAGCTAGTAGGTATTTAATAAGCCTTTCTTTCGTTGTGCCGATCCCCATGCTCCTGCACCAACCTTGGATGGGGTTGGTTTTACCCTGTGCACGCTATTATAGAAGTACCTTCTTTAAGAAGTGGCTGGAAAGGTGCCACGGAATCTTCACTTTCCGCCTGGTGCAAATTGTATGGATCACCTGGAGGATACGGTGGAGCATACGGTAGAAGCCTATTATGCTTGGGCAGAACACGGCCAAGTCCTCGTGCAGGCGATCGGTGGAGGTGGCCTCTCGCGTCTGACTTAGGTTCAGGTTAAGGACCGGATTGACAGGGATTAAAAAGCGATCACTTCTTTCTGCGAAACAAATAGTTAGAAAGTTTGACCTGCCCGCAAGCTCTATTTTATAGCGGGAATAATCGTTTGATGATTTACAATCTCAAAAGTTTAAAAACGGTTTCTTGCGTGAGCAACGAACATTGTTGTTAGCTTATATCGTATATCTTGGCGGCAGAATAATATTGGACATTGCTGTACCTACTAATCCAATATAAAACGAAGACTTGATATGTGGATATGTAGAAAAGTAAAGGTACCTATTTTAAAGCTTTTATGTCTATCAAAATAAAAGGGTGACCAGATGGTTGCAACGTCCCAATCAAGGTGACCTTGGTAGTTGCAGTCCATGAAGACAGCAGTTGTAAACCATGACCTTCAACGCCCTTGGTTGGGAGGCGTTTTCCCAACCACCAAACGTGTTGGCGCGTGGTTTACATCCATGTAGCCACAACACAAACCAAACGCCAAGGTCACCTTAGTTGAAACTCTAGTTTGCGACCAAGCCAACCCTAATATTTAATACTAATAGCCATACCAGGCCAACCCTTTAGGAATCAATTAAAACAAACTAAACTTTTTTATTAAACTTTTTTTTTTTTTTTAACTTTTAGTTAATATTCAACTAAAAGTATACATAGTTATTTGTAAAATACTAACAATCTTGCAGGACTGTATTATCATAAACAACAATTTTTGTTCTATGACTTTTTACAATAATGAATTCATTTACCAAATACAAACTTTCGAGATTTCGTTGTTCTATCTAACATATTTCAGCTCTGTATTTTTCTATGCCTACCTACATCTGTATGACGCGACGCAAGCGCATCAAGCACCCCTGCCGCCTGATTCCATCTCCCCTCCGCTATTGTACTATCGCTTGTACACTTCTCATACACTTTATAACATTTAGAATGTTCAGTTTTTTTATTTTTATTTTTGTATGAAAATCTGATGACTAAAGTATGATACATTTTTAAAAGACAAAAGTTGTTATTTATGTTAGTAACATAGCCTTTAGAGGTTGCCAGTGTTTAACAAATAGCCCTTTATTTCAACATTTTATTTATTAAAACAGTTTATTTATTAAATATTTATTTAAGCCGTTTATTTACAAAATTCTTCTTTCAGTGATTTCCTAAGTATCTTTCCGGATGGATTCTTAGGTATTTCATTCAGGAAGGTAATTTGTTGAATCTTCTTGTATGGTGCTACTCGTTTGCTGACAAACTCAACGATTTCTTTATCAGTTGCTTTGAATCCTGGTTTGAAGACTACGAAGCCTCTTGGTCTTTCTCCAGTGACTGGATCGGGGACCCCAATAACAGCAGCGTCTAATACAGCTGGATGTTCTTTAAGAACGTTTTCTAACTCCGCTGGTGGGACTTGATATCCTTTTACCTGTAACAAATTTTAACTTAATATAAATAAAAATATCTATTGAATAGATGGTCTCAAACTTCACGTTACTCAACTCAATTTTCAGTTATTCTTATCCAGTTTTAATGGTGCAGCCGTGCAAAGTTCGCCCAGGCGGGCGTGTGCCCACAAAAATTTACTTTTAACTAAGGTAAGCGTCAGATAACCGCGGAATAACGGCACAAAATAGATAGATACAGAAGTCATCTCATGTATGTACTTCACTTTTTATACCTACGCTAGGCGATCACGCTAGAGTCAGCGCGTTGCGCCGAACTGTACGAGTGTGAACGGGCGATTGAGCCGAGTGCGTTGCTCGAGCGCGTTTTGTATGTAGATTGACTTCTGTACAAATCTATTTTATGATAACGGTCATTGACCCACCTGCATTTGTTGACATTCCTAAATTCAAAAACGGAAATAGAGACATAAAGCTGTCTTGATTCGACATGCATCGTGATCCTTTACATGAGCTAGTAATGATAAGCAATTCATGATTTGTTTTATGTATGTACCCGATACGCAGAGATATTAGGAATAGGTCAATGTACTTTATTCCATTTTTGGTTATCTGCGCCTTCTATACACTACTAGCATAATGTTTTTGTCAATTAGTTACTCAAGACGACTATCTCTGAAAACACTGCCGACAAACTGTACCATAGTTTGGCAGAATGCATACGTGATTTATTTTTTGTTTTTATTGAATAAACCATTTAAAAAAAGCATTTTATTTGGTTACTGGTGCAGCCACCGAAGGGCTAAAAGGTCAGCGCCCCGGGGCCCCTAAGCTCGAGGGGTCCCAAAAGCTAATTAGCGACCCTCATAATGAACCACCCAAAAATTCTCCAACCTTCGAAATCGAATAATAAAATAAGTTGCAACACTTTATCATGGCAACTCATTATAGTCAGTAAAAGTCTGACAAAGTAGGAGAAGTAATTTGATGATTTCCTATGTAAAAAAAAGCCCAAGTGTTTTTGCTCTAGATTCGTTGCTGAATTAGCTATGCTACTGTGTCTAGCGTGATTCTACCGGCATCTTATCTATTTTTAATAATTTTAATCGCATCATTAGTGTGTAGTCAACTACCAATATAGTTATTTTTAGAATAACTTGTATTTTTTTAATCTATTCTTGGAAATTTTATATTAGTCTCCATTTATTAATCATAGGTCCCAAAATACGTAACATTAGCTCATTAAAATAATATTTAATCGTTTAAATAATATTGTTATTGCTCTTTATAAACACCTGGCTACCGGCTATGTTATATTTATTATGACCATGAATATTAAATCGTGATTAATAAACAGGATATTGATTAAATTATATTTTTATTCGCTATGTATTTAGCGCCTTTCAAAATTGTGGTAGCTGATATTGCACGTTCGTCTACCAATAAATTTTATTTTTGTTCAGGCGCTTTGGCATTTCAATGTAAAGTCAAAATCATGACCACCGCATTCAAAGTTAAATTAGTATGACATTGTCCCACAGAGTGACTTTTTTATTACTGATTAGCTCGTTCTTGACTCAGATATTCTCCCTAACACTCATTTAATGGTAAACCCTCAAATTCAATCAGACCCTACATTATTAGGCAATGATAAAAATAATTACAATTAAAAGATAATAACTGAGATACTAAATCCGTACTATAGCGTGGCCTCACGTTGGGCACCGCTTCTATAAGCGACGCTATCGTCGGTGGAGAGCGAATTAAGATACACTTACTACAACAATATAGTTTATAACAATAAAGTGTTAGTCCTTAAGCCTACGTTATCGCGAGTTTAGATAACCTTGAAAACGTATTAGACAAATATCATGTGTTAAATCTTACGCAGTTCCATAACAGAGAGAGTTCGCCTGCTCATCCCGTAATTTCTAAACGTCAGAAGACGTACTCGAAAGCATATTTGTCCTGTGTGTTAAGTTTAGTGTTAGAAGTGTTCCTTTGTACGAGTTCACGAGCGAGGACGTTCTGGAACACGAGGAGCAGTGTAAAGCGTGGCAACACGGTACCGTCCTTTTCGATGCCGTCCACTAAAGTGCGCTGAGTTAATTTACGTACAGCTGTGACACGTTCGAGCGGCAACGGCACGCGATCAAATAAAAATCTAGCTAATAAGTGAGTTTGTCAAGACTGTTCTCTGCGCTAAAGCTGTTTTCCTGAACAACAAACTGTTATCGTAATAAGTGAGTCTTAATTCGCTCCGCACCGACGCTATAGTACTTACTATAAAACAAAGTCCTCCACCACGTCTAACTTATCTATATGTTCGCGATTCGTCATCTCCTTAGCCTATTTACCAACGAGTTTGGGGTCGACTTCCAGTCTTGGACGATGCGTCAAAACGTCCCCCCAACTCTAACATCGACCAACAGATTTGAAATGTATCTCAATCAAAAGATCTTAGCAAGGCAAGAATTTTTTAATATGGCGACATCTCTGAAAAATATGGGGTTTAGGTTTTATTTTTATGTTCACCTAACCTAACCCAAGTGTTGTAGATCTTAAATATATTCACAACATAGTACTATCATACATTTTTGGATGCGGCTCGGCGAGTTCCGTACGATTCTACAAAAATATTTGACAAAAGGCATTGCGTAAAACTATCCCTAAAAATGACAACCCACCAACAGATTTGAAACAGGTGTCATTTGAAGCGTCTAGTTGAATAGAGTTAATTTTATTATGGTGACGTATCTCAAAAGTATGGGGTTAAGGTTTTATAAAATATTTTTGTTTTAACCTAACTTAACCTGGATTCAAGTGACACATGTTTCAAATCTGTTGGTACTTACCAACAGATTGAACAGATAAAAAAATCTCACTTTGCTTAGATCTTTCGAGTGAGACACATTTTAAATCTGTTGTTTGATGTAAGATTGTTAGGTTAGGTTAGGTTAAAATAAAGTATTAAATAAAACCTAAACCCAATGCTTTGAGGTATGGTGCCATAATAAAAAGAATTATATTCAACTGGCTGATTCAAATGACATCTGTTTCAAATCTGTTGGCATCTACCAACAGATTTGAACCAGGTTAGGTTAAAACAAAGATAATATATTTTGTAAAACCTAAACCCTGTACTTTTCAGGTATGTCGCCATAGTAAAATAATCTCTATTCAACTAGACGCTTCAAATGACACCTGTTTCAAACCTGTTGGTATCTGTTGGATAGGGGGGACGGGTCCCATACAAATTTGATCATCGTTCTTTATGTGACTGAATATTCATGTTTTACACGGATTGACTGCCTAGCAGACCTCCATAACCCAGTTACTGGGTATCGTGGTATCCTTGAATAGACTAATGTATTTGCACGTTTGCAATTATTATTGCTGATCGTTTATTTTTTTTTGCTTCTTTATGATACTTTTGTGACTTGTGTTGTGGCAAATAAATTTTCTTTAGTGTGTTTTACTCTTGATAAATTAAAAAAAAAACACAGAATAGGTTTTCACCTATAGCCAGATTGATCCATGAGGAAGATTTGGGTGTGTAAAACATGCACATTATGGTAAAGCAATTCAAAGATTTGTAGCACCTGTTATTTAACCTCTCAATCGTGTCAATTAGACACAATAGAAAGACAACGGCAGCGCAAACGCCGGCGTTTTGCTTGGGGTTTAATGAATTAATAATAATAATAAATGCTCGTTTGGCAGCTCAGTATCAGGCAGCCTTAGAGTCTGGCACGCTACCCGAGTTTCTTACAACAGGAGTTATCTATCGGCCGATTACGTGTTTGCCGACAGTCTACAAAGTTCTTACATCCATTTTGAGAGCAAAGATTAACCAACATGTTGATAATAACACTATCATATCTGCCTCTCAAAATGGATGTAAGAATGGGCCCCGCGGTACTAAGGAGCTACTCCTCATCGATATGGCCATTAGCCAACAGGCTCAGCGTCCCTGATAGGATCTGTCGACATGTTGGATAAACTATAAGAAGGCCTATGACTCAGTTCCTTATACATGGCTCATGAGGGTGCTGGAGTTGTATAAAGTTGATGCAACTCTTTGCACCTTCCTGATATCATGTATGAGGCAATGGAGGACAGTCCTTCGCTATCCAGAATGTCAATAACTTGCTCTGAAGTACTCTCTTGTGGAGTCAGAGGTGCCATACTACAGGTATGTGCCCGACCTAGTTCTCGATAATGGCGATATCACGTTGTACTGGGATCGGTCCATCATCACTGACAGGACAATTGTTTCCAATAAGCTTGATATAGTACTTGTGGACCGAAGCGAAAGGCGTGCAATGATTGTTGACATATCCGTTCCGCATGACGAGAACCTCGTGAAAGCCGAGAAAGCTAAGCAAATTAAGTATATTGACTTGGCTCGCGAGGTTGTCGACATGTGAAAAGTGGATTCAGCAATTATTGTACCGATAGTCGTTTCAACCAATGGCTTAATAGCCAAGAGCCTCGACCACCACCTTAGGAGGCTCTCGTTAAGCGACTGGATCAAGGGCTCGATTCAGAGAGCGGTACTCCTGGACACGGCTCGTATAGTCAGGAGATTCCTTTCTCTGGAGCCCTGACCGCTGATAGCTTGGACCCTATACCTGATACCGGTAGGATACTATTGTTTATATTTTTAATCAATTATTAAGAAATATTTAAAAATGTATTTGATCTATTAAAATGGAAAATAAGAATAATAATTTAAGACGATATTCACCTTGATTAGTTCCTTGAGCCTATCAGATATTGTAAGGAGTCCAGTTTCGTCGACATTACCCAGATCACCAGTTTTGAGCCAGTCTTCATCGACAAACACTTCGCTGTTTGCCTGAGGATTCTTTAAGTATCCTTTCATTACGTTTGGACCTTTCACTAGAAGTTCTCCAACCTGGAACAGATAATATTATCTGGTTAATGTGTGGAGAATGTTTATTAAGTGTATTTTGGATGTTTCAAATACAACGTGACGTCACTCTTGTATTCGTCGAAGGTTGACTGATAGAAAATGCCTTACGGCATTAAGTCTGCCTTTGTACTATTTTGTGCATGAAGTAATAAATAAAATAAATACATCGACATTGCGTCTGTGACATCTTATACCCATGTCTATAATGAAGGGCAAGATTTTTGCTCTCACTCGGACACAAATCTTCACACCAAGCTGCTACTGAGAAGTTTTAGTTACAAAAACACTTTTCTATAGATGCTTGCGTCCTCTCTCGTCCGGCCCTAATTCATGTTAAGTTACGGATTGAGAGGGAATGGAAAGCAGTCGAGCATACAGTGTCTAATGTGGTGGAAACCGAGCGAAAGGACATCCTTGCGTCCCCGCCGCCGCCGCAGGAGGCAAAGTGATTCTCCACCACCATAGGCCAGGCCTTTAAACGGCGAGTAAAGTGTAGCTCGCCATTCAGTAAGGACCAAGACAGTTGACAGTGCTTAGTGTTCCACGTGCAGCCTCAAAGAGATGTCAGTAAAATAGACAGGGCCCACAAGAGCCAACGTTTGCTAGGGCTGGAGAATAGTTCAAAGGAGTTATCATGGCCATTGAATGCACAGGGCAACTACAGGAACACAATTAGGTTTTAGGCAATAAATATCTGACATTACGTCTAGCCAGAGTCATTTGATGATTTTCCACGGGAAAAAATGGTAAGGCCATACTGAAATATTGACCCATACCTTTACTGGTCAACAAAACTTAACACTCACCTCTCCAGGTCCTAAATTCTTTGTGTTAGGATCCACAATCCTCATGGTTATGTTTGGCAGTGAATAACCAACTTGTTCGTGTGCCTTCTGACCCATAGGAGTTACGCTAACAAGAGGGGATGTCTCAGTCAAACCGTAACCTTGGCAGAACTGGATATCACGCTGGAAATTGGAAAACAAAATATTTTTACAGTTCTGCACTATTTTATATTAATTATACTGTAAATATATAATATCTTTGCCCTCAACTTCGCAAGAATGTGGTCATAAAAACTTTAACGTCTTTTAACCGTATTTTTAGGGTAGTTTTGAAACTAGTAATTTATAGTAGCTAGGCAAAGTAAGGTATTCTGAGAGATTGAGGAATGTTTGAATTTATAAAATGTTAGTTAAAACAAAAAGAGTGTGTTGGTTATTATTAGGTGAATTTTCTTTATCGAAGATAATTTGTGTTTTTACTGCAAATGTGAAATTATAAAATAAATACTTTATTTTATCACTTTATAATACATAATTATCATTTCAGTGCCCATAATACCATGTAGAGAGCAATGGTGGCCGCCGAGTGGTAACGGCCCCGACTTACGAGGTGCATTACTTTGTGTAATTTATTTCATCATCACTGCTCTCAAAACGGTGACGGAAATCATCGTGAGGAAACCGGCATGTCCTAGAACCAAAAATTCGAAGACATGGGACATCCACCAACCTGCACTGGGCCCGCGTGGTGGATTCCGGCCCATTCCCTCTCCTAGAGAGGAGGCCTGAGTCCCAACAGTGGGAATATTATATGGCCGACTATGCTATAATACCATGTATTCACAGTATCGCTCAGATGGTTTGATGATGTTAAAATAAATACATACCTGTGCCTTCTCGAAAAGTCTTTGGATGTCTGCGGAAGGCAAGGGTGCAGCTCCTGAAGTCACGCATGTGACGTGTTCTAAGTGTTTGGCAGTCACTTGAGGATACGATCCAAGAAACAACACTGGAAAGTTACCAAATATCCAAGTTAGAACAGAATCGAGATGTTTCATATGGCTCTAGAGATTTAGAAAAAAATTCGTAAGGTAGACCATCTTCAAGCTTCTATAAAAAAACTCGCATTTCATTAACAGTCATCATTTCAGTCGATAGACGTCCACTGTTGGAAGTAAGCCTCCCCCAAGTGTCGCCACAACGAACGATCCTGTGCATCCCGCACCGGGTTCCGAGTAGACTCCCTTATTGATTTGAAAATAGTCCCTTGTGTTTGAAAACGCCACTGTTAAGCGCATGGTCTCAAGGATAGTCAAAATTTTTGGATTAATAGATGCCATCTTGGGTAAGTATTTACCCAGGCACTACAAGTCTATTACCCGCAATCACCCTCAGTCACTCGCATACTCTTGGTGGGCGAAGATCACTGGTGCCTTCAGGTGACCTAAGCGCCTTCGAAAGACAGGGAGAGAAACGGTGCCCTCTCACTGTATTTTTACCGTCTCGTTTGCGATGATGATGATGACCTAAGCGCTCATGTTTCCAGCGATAAACTACACGGCAATCGGAAAAGCTTCATAGCTATAAGCTCGGCCCTGCTAACTGCACGGGTCTTAAATATGATTTAGGAAAACCCTTAGGGAGAATTTAGGTGTGACTAAGTATGGAATAAACTCATTACCCATAGGTGGTGCCAAATACATCAACTGCAGTCGATGAACCAGTAATGTGTTCAGGAACATGTCTGGCTGAAACTTTGGTAAAGTCACCAGCCTCAAACCAACAGATAACTTGTGCAGCATACAGATGCTAAGCCCGTAGGAGTGAAACATCGGCAGAACAACCAGTGTACTGTCTTGATGTGATTCTGGAAAGTTTGAAATAAATGATGTGATATACAGATCACAAATGTAATATGAGAGAGAGAGAGTAATTTGACAGTTAGCCACATATAGTAACATGATCCTCTTGCTCTTCGTCATTATAATTTTATAGACCTCTTATACTAATTTATTGAGAGTTCACAAAGAATATAATCTTATTCTAAAACATCATCGATAATACCGCCATTGTACCCATAGATTTAAGTTTATGTACAAATTATGTTACTAAATGATAAATGATCTTTATTTTGCAAGTGGGTTTTATAAAAACACTTTTACACGTAAATTTTTTTTTTCATCAATTAATGCTAGATGAGGCCGGTGTTTCCTAGCTGACTACCCTGAGAAGAAACACCGAAACAAACTCAGGAGTCAAAGTCTCTTTTAAAGTCCATACAGCAAAACATGTAATGGTCAAATCATATGAGAACCATGCAGATTGAGCTTGAGATGATCTTTTGAAAAAAGAACCACACAGTTCTAAGCGGACCTGTTCAGTCAGTGCAAGCATTTGTCAGTATGCGTGTAGCTCAACTCCTACTTTGTGGTATCCTTACAATAAAGTTTATTCTCCTCTATACTATCATCTTATTCTAAACCTGCTTTCACACATTTAGTTATAAAAATTTAAAAGGAGAAACTGACTGACTGACATCAACGCATTGCCAAAAGTACTAGAACAAGGAGCGCGGCAATTCATTATTTTTGATTTTGTAAAATATTCTGTACAGTAATATAATATCTTACCAGTAGTGTATTCATATTGTCTTAATTCAGTATTCTGCTGTTCACAATTAGCTACAATATTCCCATTTGTCAACTGCACTCCTTTTGGAAGTCCAGTGGTACCACTTGAATACGGCAAAAACGCTACATCGTTATAATTTCTTTTAACTTCATTTAGCACACTTAGGTCTGTGTGGTTATCTTCAACCAATTCTTTGTAAGAAACGGTTCCTTCTGGTAAACTTTGGGTCATGTTCAGTGATATGATGGGAAATTCTTTCTTTGCTAGTTTTAATGCTTCTTTTACGGTTGGTATTAGGTCTTCATTTGTGATGATTAGTGATGTGTCTGATAATAGGATCTGTCTTTCTATTTCATCTGGAAAATAAATGAATGGAAAGTTAAAATGTATTATAGAATTCCTTTGGTGCTTTTTTGCTCCACAATATTCATGTGCACGGATCTTTCTCTAAACGTAGTTAGTATTTTACAATTTGACTTCACTTATTAACAGATTGTGTATCTGCTGTTCTTGGCTGCAGTTTTTCTTAAAATTTTGTCTCCTTGAACTATCAACCAACTCAAGAATGAACTTACAAGCAGTATAAATAGGGTTCATAGTGGTTACTATGCCACCAGCAGCGAGAACACCAAAGGTGATGATGGGGAACTCTGGAACATTCGGCAAAAGTACAGCTATAGTGTCATCATCTTTGATTTTAAACTTTCTTCTCAAATTCGCGGCAAATATTCTTGATTTCTTGTAAACTTGTTCGTATGTGTAACTTCTGTTTGTTTGTCCACAAACCTGAAAATGTGATTGATTGGTACAAGAACATCTTCGTTTTTATGACTGTATAAGTGAATGAAACTTAATTTTTTAACTACGTAGTCAAAGTTCTAATTTAACATAGGTATGTCTATTAAAATTTCTTGATAGAAAGGTATAGACCTATTTTTGTCGGGTGGGAAAATCATCAAATATCTTATCCCACTCTGGATGAAGCAGGAGAATTAGACTTCTGACTAAAGCCCACCTCTGTTCTTTTAGTTTTGCGTGCCATTTAGGCCCGTGGTAACGCTTTCGAAGAATTCCACAGGAGATAATTTTAGTCTTTATGTGAACGTTATTTTGCGTGTATGTTTTTCTTTTTATTTAATAATTACTCTCTCCTCCTCTTTTGTCAGTACCTCTTTAGAGGGCTTAGAACTAATGGCATATCATAAATAAGACATATAAACGAGTTTGTAAAATTAAAAAGATTGTCAGAAAGATGCGCAAGTGTTTTTGATATTAAATTAATAATGTAAAAAAATAATAAATTTGTAAAATAATTCCTACACTAATACGCGAAGAAACTTTTTTATTATATTCGATATCTATGTCATTACACCTTCGAGGGCAATAAACTTGCATTGACTTTAATGATATTATTACGTGTACTTAAGTACTTTACTCGAATAAACTACAGATTGTATATAATTTTAAAAAGGTTTAGTTTAAAGTTCTCCACTGAGTTCTTGCCAACAGTGTTTTATTGTAATCGATCGATGAAAAACATTCAGTGCCTGCCCTTTGGCTTTTGCATACTGAATATTCTTATAATACATTCAAGAATACCAACAATGATGCCACAAATTGTTTTTTGTACCTACTTGAGAATGTCAAGACTCAAGATAAGTCTCGAAGGGCTGTTATCACTCACATTCTTTAAAATATCAGCAAGTAACAACTACTTACCTACTAGTATATAAATAAAGTTGTGCGGAATTGAGTGACCTTTGATCGAACCTAAACAGGCACAAATGGGGTTACCATGACGATCAAAGTAAGATTGTTTTAATCTTGTTTCTGTGTGGGTAAGATTACAACAGTGGGTGGATGGCGCTAGACAACCTGTATAGCTCTGTCTCTTACCCACACAGAAACAAGATTAAAACAATCTTACTTTAAACGTCATGGTCTAGGTCCTAATCAGACAAGGAAACTTATCTGTAGCATATTTATAAAACCATATACCGAAGTAAATAAATGGTTGTTAATAAATTGCCAACAGAAGTTACAATCGCTTATAGATGCTTCATCAGAATTTTCGGTAGGTATTGAAACCAGTTATGTATCTAACTGATCGCTTAATCAGGGATGACCTGAAATAGGTCACTACAAGTTGTAATAGCAGTACCTACCAATATACCATTTTTAGGTCATTATGAACACGTGTAAATTAAACTGGTTTTTATTTAAGTAATTGAGCCAAACTTTGAAGAACTTGATACCACTAAATATTCATAAATTGATTAATGGATTACTTTGTGAAAGTATTTAAATAAAAAAATATTATTATAATACTAATGTTATGAAGAGAAGAGATTTGGATTTTTGTTTGTAATGAATAAACTCAAAAACGAATTGATCGATTTTCGTAATCGTTTCACCAGTAGAATGCTACTTTATCACTTAGTAACATAAGCAGAAGAAAGATATATTTTCTATTTACACACGGATGAAACCGGTGGCAAATGCTAGTACCTAATAAACAGCGAATTAGTCAATATGTTAAATTAAACTAGCAAAAATATTTCTACGTCTTTATTATCTATCTAATAGGTATCATTATCTCATTTGCTGGCCTTGAAATTATTATTATGTTTAGTCTATGTGTTTGTTTCAATCTCGCAATTATTATTATCTACTAGCGACTCGCCACAGCTTCACACAGGTGTTACAAAAGTATATATATATTATATACCTAAACCATCCTTATGAATCAATCTATCTATTTTTATTTGCATGAAAATCTGTTCCGTAGTTTTGGGTTTATCGCGAGCAAACATAGACAAACGCTGTGGGGAACTATGTTTTATAATAAGTAAGAAATTTATTCCCATTTTTAGGCCTTGAAACAGCAGATACTCACCACAGCAGTTTTGCTAGCCCATTTTTCCAAATTCCTGAACATATACTGGTCCACAGTCAATTTAGGAATATCGATATCTTTGCAAGGAGACAAAATCTGTTTATCACTAGTCCATACACTTTTTTCTCTAAAACGCACTGCAGTTGTATTCCTAAAACGAGATTTAAAACGAAAAATTTTTGAAGACATAATTTTAAAATTAAATAAATTCAATCAAATACGCCAATGTGAGGTGTGAACGAACTCGAGGTTGAACGTATTCTAGTATCTAACAGTGATGTAATGAATGAATTTATGTATTTACAACCGACAGATAAATAACAGAAGTTGAATTTATACAATTACTTTTTATACTGCGTTATTTATTAAAAAGAAAAATGATGAAAAAAAATATCTTTATTGATACTTTTGTAGAGTAACAAATCAACAACTTATAGTTTTATTTGCCTTTCATAAATAATCAATTTTTTGGTAGTACAGCGACGCCCAGCCGAGGCTGGCCCAGAAACAAATGGATGCGAACCGCGAAAAGAATTTCTGGCTTTTGCCTAGCAATGGGACTATAATAATAAAAAGTAGAATATAGAAAGACTAAAAAGAGCGGAAAGTAAAGAAATCACACGAAACCTAAAAAAAAATAATTCCATTTCAAATTATAACTTACGACGCCGACGTCTCTCTTAGTCTCATCAACCTAACATGTCTAGTTTTACATATTATTTTCAAAGTATACAAGTAGATATAGGTAGTATAGTGAGTAAGTGTAGTAGTAGTAGTTTTAATTCTTTTGATATCATCATGCCACGTCACGCGTCACGTATACACGAACACTTCTGTCTTTGCTATTTTTAACTCTGTTGAACTTGACCATGAGTGACGGTCGCATTTTATGCTTGGTTTCTGTATCATGTTTTTGTGTCTTTACAGATAGGTATTAATGGTATTATGCATGCTTCTAGCGACATTAAACAATATCAAAATAATCTTTATGTACATATGTTTGTCACCGAACTCCACCTAACTGGCTTAACCTCTCGTGTGCCGTAATTACAGACACAATTAAAAAGCCCTTGTGTCTCGCGTGGATCCACGTTTAGACACACAACGTGTTAACCGATTTGGATGTAACTTTGTTTGTGAGTGTATTTGAATGGGTCTCTGGACGGTTTGAAAATACAATTAGACCCGATAGGTGGCGCTGTAATCCCGTGCCTTTATTTTTCTGACAAAATATCAGCTTTCAGGCAGAACATCTTTTGGGACCGCTAGTATTATTAAGAGGCTGCTTTTACACTCGCCTATCGTAAACATCGAGCATGGTTTAAAAGCTTGTTACTTCATCTGACGCAATCCAACGTGATGTTTGACGAAAAGGCAACGCGAAAAAAGAGTGATAATACCTGAAAACTCTGTTGGCATTCAGTAATTCCTTGATTTACTCGAATATTTTACAAAACTTGTTCCAGGAAATACGTGTTTTTTTTAAACACTTAAAAGTTTTTGAAAAACATTGACATTATTTAGAATCTTGATAAAATTTGTTAGGCTTGTATGTTGTACTTTTTTACTTTTTTCATTTTTGAGTAAATTATGAAGTGTCAAAGTTCATGAAAAATAGCGGATTTTCAGAAGTCTTAACTGGATTAGTTTTACACAAATTTATAAATTGATTTTCATAGAAGCTTAGATAATATCTATAAGATACTGTATTTCCAAAATGTCTGATGAAAAATGTGTAATAACGTCATAATTGCGTAAGAGCAATTGTATAAAAAACAGTGAAAATGTATGTCGAGATGCATCCCCTTAAGAATGTATATATCTAATGACTTACTTTTTTCATTTAGTCATTTGCCTAATTGTGTACTTATAAAGTAAGGGAGGAGCGGAGTCTTCAAGTACAGGCATTTTTATGTCTAAATGGAGACTCCTCGACATGTAATTCTATCCAAAATTATATGCAATAAAGTTATTTTATTTAAAAAAAAAAAAAAAAAAATGAATGTTTAGTATAGGATAATTTTTCTACGTAATTTTTTTTCGCCAAAATAGATGAGTTCTTCCCACTACAACGTAGCCAAAAGCAAAGTAACATGATAGTTTAGTCAATACTATTTATATCATCTACTTGAACACAAAAAATGTACCGTTTTCTATTTTAATCTATATATACAAGGACAAACTGACTGACTGACATATCAACATACTGCTATGACTGCTTAGTCTTGGATCGTAAAATTTTGCACAAAGCTTCCTTTTATGATGTAGGCGAGCATCAAAAAGGGGTGATATTCTCTAAGAAAATAGCCTTGAGCGCAGCGCTGGCTGCAGCGACGAGTCGAGAGCGCAGTACTTTGGATTAAAAACCTAACGCATTTTTACATTGGATTGTTAATTCAATGTACTGCGCTCCCGACTCGTCGCTGCGGCCAGGGCTGCGCTCAAGGCTGTCTAAAGTTGAATACTTTCAAGGAGGCGAAGAGTGAGACATGCGTTTGTAAGCAAAATTTTATTCCTTGGGTCTAATAACCATAACCCAAATAAATAAAAAAGGTTTTCGTCATTCGTTTTTAAACATCACCTCGTGACATCATCATCACTTCCTCAAGTTTCGAGCAGCGAGTCATACAGCCAGCGCCCACGGCCTTGAAAGTGTATTTTGACCACCAACATACCTGGTCATATCTGGTAATCACTCTTAACTCCATCAGCGATCTTGGCTAAACAAACTTTGCTTTCGGCCAGTCACATGAGTCTTGAAGAACCTCTCCTAGTCGACGCCAGCAGTCAAGACACTTCGCCGCACAGCACCACTCCGACTCACTGGGTCATCATCACTCTGACTCACTGGGGCATTATCCCGACTCAGTGGCACATCATCACACCGACTCACTAGGATAGCACCACCCCTCGACTCCCTACCGGGGCCAGGGTTATCCGAAAGGGCGCTCGAGCCCCGGTATGACTACCGGGGCCAGGGTTATCCGAAAGGGCGCTCGAGCCCCGGTATGAAGGCTTGAAGGAACGGGATGGGTTTTTTAGTCAGTAAGAGTCTGACACTATCTCCCGCTCCGCCCAAGAGCGGGGGTTGTCATAAGATGATTTTTCCCATCGAAAAAAAAAAAAAAAAAAAACCCCTCGACTCCCAAGTGAGTCTCACCGACAACTAAAGCACTGGAACCAACTTTCCACTGGCCTGGCATGCAAAACGACGCCTTAGGAACCATCAATCTCCGATCTCTATGCACCACATAACTACAAAAAATATGAAATCCTGCATCGCGCAACTAGTTGTAGTAGAGTTTTCCGCTCGATTTGAACATACAACAGCCCGAAATCATCTCTCGGGCAGTTCCCCAGATCAGTCAAAACTTCCGTCTGGTCGGAGTATGATCCTCCCTTTTCAATGGAGGTATGTTCTGCAAACCACCAAACTTTCGTGTGCATAATCGAACTCAATTAGCTTTATTTCACCAAGGATTTTCATAGTCACGGCACGCGTCTACGATTCCCGTGGTTAACTTCTCACGCGTAGATCAAGATATGATTCTGATAACAATATCCGGATCGAAGAGCGCGTCTAATTATATTTTAGAGGTTACGTCTGCACTTTTATGCAAAGCATTCAATAATTATTCGACTGGCTTGTAGGTCTAGTGGTTAGTTAGCAGTCAGGGCGACTGCTATGCCGGAGGTCGTGGGTTAGATTCCCACCCAGGACAAATGTTTGTGTGATGAGCATGATCTTTTGTTCTATGTCTGGGTGTAATTTATCTGTTATAATGTATGTATTTAGAAATATATAATTATGTTTATCAGTTGTCTAGTACTCATAACATAACCCCAGCCGTGCTATTGTTTAAGAAAACAGCCTTGAGCGCAGCGCTGGCCGCAGCGACGAGTCGAGAGCGTAGTACATTGAACTAACAATTCAATGTATAGGTTTATTATATTGTTAAACCTGTACCTATTTGAATTTCATCACTGCGGCCAGCGCTGCGGTCATGGCTGTTTTTCTTGGAGAACTCCTGCTTAGCTTGAGACTAGACGAGTAGAGGTGTTGTGTGATAGTTTTCGAATATTATTATTATTCTATATCTACAAAATAATATTCTTATTTTTAACTGAAATATGTCTTTACTCCGCTTAATGTGATAGGAGTTCAGGTGGGAAATCAAACGAAGTGGCATCATTCAGGTTTCATATATTTTTCACTAATTCACATTATATCTAAATCCAGCCACACCATTAGCGTCGCTCAACCTATCAGCAACATTCTAACCCGGAAGTCAAGATGCTATCCACTTTCTTTAATAACACAACATATTTCAATAAGTCACATAAATTGAGTATTTTATTACAATTATTTACATTAATAAAAACTGTTGGTATATAAACTAAAATATTGTAATCAGATGTGATTAACAATACAAATATGTATTGAACCAAGGTAACCAAAAGCAAAGACAAAGTTTTAAACTAATTAAAATGATTATTCAATTGTTGTCTCAACAAATTGATAGTTTTTTTTTTATAATTGATAGGCTCGCGTTTAATCACCTGATGGTAAGTGATGATGTGGCCGACGATGGAGCACGCTTGCCTAGAAGTAACCTATTCACTCTTGACTTAAAGACCCCTAGGTTGTAGCTATCAGGAAACAGAGACTCCGGCAGGGCATTCCACTCTTTAGCTGTAAGCATAATGAATGTGTTTCCAAAACGCTTTGTACGAATGGGTGGGATATCCACCATGTACCGATGGCGCAACGCCGTACGTCGAGTGGTCCGATGATGGAACGGACTTAGCGGAATTAAATTGTGCAATTCCAACGCACACTCACCGAAGTGTAATCGATAGACAACCGTCAGGCCAGCAACTCGGCGTCGATGCTCAAGGCTTTGGAGCTTGCGATGCCGCTATTGTGATTTGTACAGAGATTGTATGATTATTATAGATCAAGCTCCCATTACACCAGCTGTCTTGATTAGCCGTTAGATGGCGTTTATGGTGACGCTGGGTTTTGCACAGTCGTTTACACTAATCCAATTTTTGTTTTACAATCAAAATTAACATTTAAAAAATAATGAAATTTGAAATTCTAATAAACTTAAGTTAATTCTAGTGCAAATTTTACTTGAGTTTACAAATTTATGTTATTTTTAATGGTTTTGTAACAAAAATTATCCGGATTTTTAAAGATTTATATTACGCCTGCTAATATAGTTCGATATTTCAATACTTATACAAATATCCGCATCCCAGTGTTCCACCTGATCTACGTAGTAAAGACACTTGCATCATCAAATTGTCTCCATTCCATGGACTATACAAACTATACTACTATCATTGCCCTGTTCAATGGCATTATGTTTAAGTTTTTTGTGTTATTCTTAAATATTTTATCTATCTTTATTATTCTTTATCTATGCTTTGCTATTGTACTATCTTTATTGAAATAACAATTAAATATCACGTAAGGGATTAGTGAAAAATATTTTTGTTTAATAATTGCTACGTACACATAAAATACTTCTACAAATATTTTCCAAATTTACTGTATCTGGGTTTTTACTTTAATTAAAAGACCAGCTTTGGCCCGCGGCTTCACCCGTGTACATAAAATATAGCCTATATTACTCAGAAATACAGCAGCTCTCTATCGGTGAAAAAAATTTTGCGATTAGACCCGTACTTTCGGAGATTACCTCCTACAAACAAAAATACATAAAAACAAAAAAACAAACTCTATCTCTTCATAATACCTATATTATTTTATATACGGGAAGTTCTAGTTCTTATTATTCTACCGTATCACGTACGCATTTAACCACAGTTAACAAGAAGTGACTAGAAACGTTAAATGCCATATATTTTTAAATGTAAACAGAAGGTTTTTATTCTCACTAACGAACAGTAAGCCGGTGCCTTAACCCGTTTTATAGAATCCGGACATACAAGTAGAATGACCTTGTGCAAAATAATAGCGAATTACTTAAAGTAAACACACTAAGTAGAAGTGGAGGAGTGTGCGTATTTGTATGCTTATTAAGTTATTAATAAACTCATCTTAATTTTCACAGTATTGTTAATCGCGACGAATGATAAATGTGTAGACTATAGATAAACCCTTAAGGGGCCTTCGACGGATGAATTTCCATACAAACGTAATACCACGCTCATTTGCAGTTGGAGCATATTTCCAACATATTATGATGATATTCGGTTATAGACAATATTTATCTAGGTCGTCGGTACGTCTTTCTTTTAAAAAAAAAAAAAAAGAAATTTAAGCGAATTGTATTTCGCACTTTTTTACAGCGTAAATGGCAAAACATACCATTTGGCTTTTCCTGTATTAAAAATAACAATATTTCTAATATTCTCGACGTAGGAACCTAGATAAATATTGTCTATAACCATCATAATATGTTGGAAATATGCTCCAACTGCAAATGAGCGTGGTATTACGTTTGTATGGAAATTCATCCGTCGCCGGCCCCTTAGGCATTGTTTGTGTGTTTTTTTGTTTGTAGTAACTAACTGCAGCTAATTGAAATCTAGGTATAGATGAAGTTTTTTTTCATTGTTGCATGAAATCGGACCACTCGACGTACGGCGTTGCGCCATCGGTACATGGTGGATATCCCACCCATTCGTACAAAGCGTTTTGGAAACACATTCATTATGCTTACAGCTAAAGAGTGGAATGCCCTGCCGGAGTCTCTGTTTCCTGATAGCTACAACCTAGGGGTCTTTAAGTCAAGAGTGAATAGGTTACTTCTAGGCAAGCGTGCTCCATCGTCGGCCACATCATCACTTACCATCAGGTGATTAAACGCGAGCCTATCAATTATAAAAAAAAAACTATCAATTTGTTGAGACAACAATTGAATAATCATTTTAATTAGTTTAAAACTTTGTCTTTGCTTTTGGTTACCTTGGTTCAATACATATTTGTATTGTTAATCACATCTGATTACAATATTTTAGTTTATATACCAACAGTTTTTATTAATGTAAATAATTGTAATAAAATACTCAATTTATGTGACTTATTGAAATATGTTGTGTTATTAAAGAAAGTGGATAGCATCTTGACTTCTTCAGCCTTTTTTTATGTGTCATAAACTACAAAAAAAACTCCCTTTGTAGCAAAGGGAGTCTCCTGTCAAGGTGGATTTAGAAATGGGACGTTTCGTACAGACAACTGCATCAATTGGATACACTTCTTGTGTTAATGATAAATTATGTGATTATGGGATAAAGCTGTGTCTTAAAGTCACAGATGGCATTTTGAATTCCGAACGGCACGAAGGTTGTTAAGTTATAATCCCGAACGCAGTGAAGGGTTTATATAATTAACTCCCGAGCACAGTGAGAGAGTATTAACATCGGTTTCTATGTAGAAACCAGAGTAAAGTGAGGAAGCAGAGCCGCCCAAGACAAAGATACCTTTATCCACGTGTTGGATACTCTACTTTTTACACCGCCTGTTAGATAATTAAAAGACAATATACTGAAACAAATTATATATTAGAAAAATTAAAGTATTATTTACAAGTTAACGTTAACTATCACTAGACAAAATTAATACTAAATTAAACTATAATTTTAATTTGCCATAATTCTCTTGCTCTTTTATTTTGTTTAAGTTAGTAGCCAGTCTGCTTTTTAAATAAACTCAAAACACATTATCCTCTAGGGACAGAATGATTTGCTTTAGGTTTATGACACATAAAAAAAGGCTTATTAATGTGTTATTGTACTAACAATAACACATATTTATAAGCCTTTTTATATTATCATGAATATTTACCAACATGTAATTAAAAACTTAATTTTGCACCTGGACCTATTGTGTATTTTACTGAGTAATATTTAATGTAAAAGTTAGTAGTAGTAGGTAGTAGATAATTATTAAAATCGTTAGTAGAAATGTTTTAACCCGTTGTATGTCCGGAACGTGGATCCACGCGGGACACAATAACTTTTTAATTGTGTCTCTAATTACGGCATACGAAAGGTTAAAAATGGTACATTTTTATTTCCTTTTCTTTTTATTGATACATTAAAAAGACCAAATAAAAGCTTCATTTGGTATTTTGTCTCGATTACATTTGTTTCTGGTATAATAATATAATATTCACACAACTATCACACAACGCCGTCTAGTCCCAAGCTAAGCAGAGCTTGTGTTATGAGTACTAGACAACTGATAAACACACTTAAATATTTCTAAATACATACATAATATAGATAAATCACACCCAGACACAGAACTAATGATCATGCATCACACAAACATTTGTCCTGGGACAAATGTTTGTGTGATGCATGATCATTAGTTGAGTGAGTGGGGAATCGAACCCACGACCTCCGGCTTAGCAGTCAGGGTCACTAACCACTCCACCAACAGGTCAGTCAAATGACCAGAATGATCAGATATGACTACTTAAACACCTATGTATATTTGTATTAGTTCAAAAAGTTAATAAATTATTTTTTATTATAAATTTCTTCCATTGCACAATAACACCATTTCCATATTTCAAGAACATGATATATTTCTATCATTTAAAAATATAGTATTTTTCGAATTTAAAAGTAAACTTACAAAAAACAACTCAGACTCTAGATATAGTGACATTTTAATTACAGTAACGATTGTCAAAAAATCCTCAATATTTGAGCTTAACTACTTACATGTCATTGTAGTGGCATTAATCAATTCTATGCTTTTTATCAATTGTTTCTGATAGTAGATAATTTAATGTTACTTTGTCGAAGTGTTACAGAGGTAGTACGAGGTATTACAATGCGAGGCATAATAGATTTAAACCATCTTTTAAAAATAAACCTAACAGTACTGATCTTTCAAAACCCTTCTTAGAATCTTACCAGCTGCACTTTTAGGAATACTATCAACAAACGTAATATCGTCTACATGTTTGTAAGCTGCTACTTTTTCATTGACAAACTCACTAAGCTGTCTTTCAGTACATTTATGACCATCCTTAAGTACTACGAAGGCTCTTGGTGTTTCTCCTTTGGTTTGATGAGGGACTCCAATGACAGCTGCGTCGATGACTGAAGGATGCTCACGTAATAGGGATTCTAACTCCGCTGGAGGTACTTGGAAACCTTTAACCTGTAAAAGACATGCAGTTTGAGGTTACAAAAATATGTTAAACGCTAATTAGTAATCCGACTGTTACTGTGATGTGAAAGCATCGTAGTAATCATTAAGATTATTTATAGGTCGTCTTATATACAAAAGGCCCTATAAAGATACAAAAGAGCGCCACACAAAATTTAGACATTTCGACGACCACGCAACACCACCAGCCAGCAATATTTTTCACAAAAGGCTTTTGTGAAAAATATTCCTTCATTAATGTTTTTGTAAGGTGAGAAATGATCAAATTACTCTGAATGGAACGTGTCTGACTTACTGACTAAAGTATACACCTATTTTCTGTTAGTTGTTCTTTGACCACCAGGGCCACGATTACTTCATTAATACTGAATATATTACCGACTTCTAGTATTCCGGTTGCCTCATAAATGTTTATCGACATCAACAATTATTTAAGAAGCTTCAATTCATCGAAACGTACCTTGATTAGCTCCTTAAGTCTGTCAGCAATAGTGATGATTCCTTCTTCATCAGCGACAGCTAGATCTCCAGTTCTGAACCAACCATCTTCAATGAAGGCCTCTTTGTTTGCTTGAGGATTGTCTCTATAGCCTCGCATCACTTGAGGGCCTCGGACTAGGATCTCACCAGTCTGAATGATTTTGATAGATATTATTTCAAAGGATAAGGGTACTGTTGGTTATACACATGATATATGGCTAATTACGGTTGTAAGAGTAATATCCATCAATGACCGAATTAGATTTAAAACTAGGTTTAAATTATGTAAAATCAGTAAGTCATAAAAATAACTGTGCGCTGAGTGCGAGTTGTTTTTACGTTAACGCAATTGAAACGTTTACCGCATTTGGCTCTCTGATTGGTTAAGAGCTTGGAGCTGGCCAATCGGAGCATCAATAACCATAAACGTATCGCTTCGCCCAAGTAAAGGTAAAAAGTATATTAGTAGCATACTGCTAGCGTAAGATTTAAAAAATCAGCCCTATAGTTACTCATTATAAACAAAAGTACAAAATATTTAAATCTTTCCTTATTATAATATCAGCAGATATATCAACAAAAAACTATTTTCAATTTGTTGTGAATTATAATTATTGTTTTAAACTTTATTTACTTTAGAAATTAACATAATTAAATACACAGACGTCGTTAATGTTACTAGACTGCGTGTTACTGAAAAAATTTAATGTTAAAAATCCTTCAACAAAAATGTATGGCTAGCTGGTCGTATGAGTGATATGTACACATTCGTAACTTAATAGTTTTTGCATTTAAGAAGTCTACTAGATAATCTACTAATTTTTTATTCACATACCTCATTAGGTCCTAAGTTCTTTAGATCCTGATCTACGATCCGGAGTTCTGTGCTTCCTACCGGTGGACCTGCTGTTTCGTGCCGATTCAATCCTTTGGGCCCGATGGTTACTGTTGGAGACGTCTCAGTGAGACCATAGCCTTGTCTGAAGTCGACGACGTGCTGGAAAAACATCAAGCCTATGAAAATTACTAGCATCTTTGTTTCCAAATAAGCCTTCTTAGTAATCGAGTAAAAAACCAAGCAATTTTATTTCAAAGAGTGATAGCTTAATATTGGCTAAGATTTCCAGGTACGGAAATGTGTGGAAGAGAAACACAAAACACAAAGTTCGCATATCATACATGCCATAGAATGCGACATATAGTGGTGAACATTCTAGTGGTGTTGTGCGAAAAAGTGCTATGTACTAGTTTCACGTTTAGAAATAAAGAGGTTATGTTAGAACACGCTGAATGTAACTCGTGAAAAAAAAACAAAACCTCAATTAGGTATATGGTACACATATTATGCGTAAATGTCCCTAAAAAGAAAATAAATATTTGGTAACTAATAAAAGACGTTTGTCTCATTCATGGTCATTAGCAGCAGTTTATATACTTCTATTCTATTCTGTGTACTGGACACAAAAGTTGCCATCGATATCTATCAACTTACTAAAAAAAAGAAAATAATAAAAGAATGAAATTCTTACTCTTTACCTTGGCCCTATGCAAAAAACGTTCTGCATCGCTGGCTGCCAAGGGAGCTGCACCATTGCATACGGACTTCACATGCTTTAAGGTTTCTTCAGTAGCTGCTGGGTGAGAGCCCATCAACAGAACTAAAATTAATCAAGGATAAAATTTATTTATCATAATAAGTAGTAGTATCGGTGTAGTAGATAGTGTAGTGTATTTGTTAATGTATGAGAGCTATTTCGCTAATTTGTAAGAAGTTGGTAGTAGTATCTCTACAACGTTAATATTTTCCATTGGTCGATTTGGACTAATTGTATGAGTATATTAGTGTAGTTTATTCGTTTGAGTATATTATATATTGTATATTTTTATAGTTGTATTATATGTATGGTTTATTAATATTTTTATTCTTGTATTCGCCTACACTTTCGCTTCTATTGCATCTACCACTATTTTTTCCGTGTCACCCATATCGGCAATACTTTTTTAGTTTTGCTGTTATCTCAAAGGAAGATCCGTCAAATTTGCCGACAAATATACACTATACTTGTATTCATTAAAAAAACATATTCAATCCAACGTCCATAATTTTTGCGCTTGCCTGTGTTTTGCTATTCTAGTCATGTGGATCTATACATTTTTTGACGGTTTCTAAGATATGCAAAATAACTTGGATCAATAAAATCAGCTTGTGGTTTATTTGATAATTTAATCAGAGCATTTAAAAAGATGATAACTTTAAACTACTTATTATACTGTTGAGTAATTTTAAATTAGACAGGCATGATAAATTTGAAAATATCAATAATCTATTATTGGTTTATATATACACTAATACGGCTACTACCAACGTGCAAACAGAAGATTGTACTCGCACTCATAGGTAGCAAGCCAATACACTTATCAATTTGATCGGTTTTATAGAATTTAAACATACAAGAAGAATTTATCTTGTCCACCAAAAGTAATCGTGAAACGATTAAAATACCAAAGTAGATATGGAGGTGTGTGCGTGCCTTGTATGATTAAATATTTACAAACCCAGCATATAAAGTCACTGAATGGATATTTTTTTAGAAATTATTATATTTAGACTGCAAACAAGCCCTTAAAAACTAACTCTCTATTGCTCCAGATGTTGTTTGCGTTGTTAATCATGTTTATGCTTTCTTCAGCTTTCATTGTGATATCTATCAGTTGGTTTTACTTTGAACATTTTTACTAGGAATGCCTTTTAAGTTCTGTCGTTTAAGTATTTCCCGCTAATTTTAAATGTAAAATTGTTCAATTTTCAAATTTGTTTGAATTTAGAATGGCAAAACAATTAAAATAATTAGGATTGATGCAACTATAAAGTCACAGGAGCTTTGTTTTGAATCTATCCAGTCGCCCACAAAAATGAATCTCTCTAAGAAAAACGTTCGTGCTTTAATTTTTTACAACTTTCAGAGAGGTTTAACTCGGATCCAATGTTTCGAGGAGTTAAGATGTGTATTTTATGATGAAGCTCCTTGTCTACGGACTGTCGAACGCTGGTATTTAGAATTCCAGCGTGAAAATACTAGTCTTAGTGACAAATCTAATGAAGGACGCCTTTACTGAAGAAAACATCGTTGCTGTGGGACAACTGATACTCGAAGATCGTCATGTGACTTATCGGGAGATAGAAGTGTTAATAGGCATCTCAGGGACAACCATTCAAAAGATCTTGCATGACAAGCTTGGTGTGAGAAAGCTAGTTTGTCGATTTGATATTTGCTTTCCGATGATCATAAGGCAGCCCGCATCAAATGGTGTAAGAAAACTTTTCAAAGGTTCAAGCAAGGAGAGTCAAATCACGTCTACGACATTATCAGTGGTGACGAATCTTGGATTTATGCCTACGACCCTGATTCCAAAGAGCAATCCACAACATGGGTCTTCCGAAATGAGCCAAAGCCGACTAAAGTTGTTCGCTCTCGAAGCACTTCGAAGAAGATGGTGGCTACGTTCGTGGCGAAAACCGGTCCCGTTGCAACAATTGCGCTTGAAGATCGTAGAATAGATAATGCAGAGTGGTATACCACAATTTGTTTGCCACAAATCATCGCGGAAGTTCGGAAATCTAACCCAAAGCGACGCATCATACTCCACCATGACAACGCAAGCTCACATACCGCTGGTAAAACTATTGATTATTTAAAGCAGGAAAACGTAAAAATTCTTGACCATCCCTCCCATACAGTCCTGACCTAGGTAAGCCCTAACGATTTCTTTATATTTCCTAAAATTAAGAAAACTCTTCGTGGGCAAAGGTTCCAGTCCAGTGAAAAAGCATTCAATGCTTTCAAGTCGGCCATTTTGGACATACCGACTTTGGAGTAGAATAAGTGTTTTAATAACTGGTTCGAGCAAATGGAAAAATGTATAAAACTTCGAGGTGAATACTTTGAAAAACAATAAATAATACTTGTGTTTTTTTCTTCAAACGACAAATTTTAAAAGGCATCCCTCGTATAGCTATCACTTTAGTTAAAATATGAGGCACTATCCAAAGGTCATTCAATTTAATCTCACAGTCTATAAATGTTACCTCTGTTATTTAACAGCGGTATCTTCTTTTATATCATATCATATCATTAGAAATTTCACGATCTTTTTATCTTTGGCATATATCATATCACCTTTTATGATGTAATCTTACAGGACGTATACATGATAATAAGTTACAATACAATACGACGATTATCAGTGGTTCAATATATAAATATGTACTCACTTAAAGGTGGAGCGACCATCAGAATGTTAGTCTTATGCTTCTCTATTGTCTTGAGGAATGTTTCAGGTTGGAATTTTGCTAAAGCCACCAGCTTGGCACCGACGGAAAATTTATGAAACATGAGAACTGTTGCAGCGTAGATATGGAAGAATGGCAACACCCCCATTACAGAATCTTGATGAGTGGCTGGTAAAGGAAAAATAAATATATTAAAAGACGAAGGTGTTGACTGCCGAATATTTTATGGAATTATGTGACTATTTAACATAAACTTACATGTGGTTTCATTGTGCATTGCGACTATCGGATCATTAATTTGCTCGCAATTAGCAATAATATTTCTATGCGACAGTTCTACACCTTTCGGTAACCCTGTAGTGCCACTAGAATATGGCAGAAAGCATACATCGTTGGGACTTCTTCTGACTTCCTTCAAGACAGACTTATCAGCGTAGATATCTTCGCTTAGTTCATTGAATAAAACTGTTCCTTCAGGAGCAGGATTCTTATTTATCCTTACTACGATTATTGGAATATTTATTTTGGCAATATTCAAAGATTTTTTTATAATTGGCACTACTTCCGGTAATGTTACGATCGCTTTTGCTTCTGACATTATTAATTGGCGCTGTACTTCATCTGTAAAAAAAAGAATATGTTTTCTAATTGTATCGTAAAGTTTATTCTACTTAATTTTACACCTCATAATGTAAACAGAAAACACATTTTAACTACTATATGATAAATGAATTAACGCATATATTTAGGTAAAATACTTAAAAATAAAGCGTTAATTTTTTATTGCCTTATTATAACACCTCTTTTTATCGCAGGTCATTCAAAATTTACAATATTTATTAGATTTTGCAAGTACTTTTGACAAGAGTGTTGTTATGATCGTAGATTTACGTAAGAGTTGGAATACAAGTAAAAAAAAAGATGTGTTTAAAAACCATGGGATAACTTGGATTGTACGTTTATTTTATTTTTTACTTTTTAAATAGTTTTATTTAAATTCAACAAGTATTTTACATATTTAATATTCAATGTCAATTTATTTTCAGGCACAAATCAGATAAAACCAACTTCAAAAAAATAAAATAAAATAACTTTAATTTTCGAAACCTGTGTAAAGAGTTTGTTAAAAATGATGTTTAAATATGTTTACAACTAAAATATATATAAAGCCTTTGAAGACCGTTATTACCACTAGGGTTGAACAGTTTTCTGCAAGATATAGGCCCTTTTTGATTTCACGATAGCCGAGAGAGGCTGAGATGAAACTGTGTTGAATTTGATCTCAACTAGTCTGAAAAACTGGAAGTTTCTATTAGCGGTGTCTTAAACTGATATCATCATCGTTAACAGCCCCAATTGCTGAGCATAGGCCTGTCTTTTTTCGTGTCAATTTTCATGCTTCTGGGCTAACATTATCCAAATTTCATTAATCTAGAAATGGGGACAATATCATTTGTACCAGTTGTCGAAGACCAATACTCACATTTCAAACATTGAACACTTTTCAGCCACCCTGTTAATCCACCTATTACTACATACATATAAATTGATAAAAATACTACTTACGAGCTGTATAATTTGGATTGATACTAGTAATCACTCCTCCAGCTGCCAATATACCCAGAGCTACCAGAGGGTAGTCTGGTATGTTGGGCAGCATCACTGCCACTAAGTCACCATCGCAAATCTTGAACTTTATCCTAAGGTTCGCCGCAAACCTGTTGGATAGCTTGAATGCTTGCTCGTAGTTGTACCCCCTGCCTGTTTCTGCACAAACCTGGAATGCCAAGTTATTATAATGTTCGTTTACTGGAATAGATAGTATGGCATGCTTAAGTCATCTGGACTTAACAGTAAGATATTATTAATGCTGATTATTTGCAAAATTAATAATCGCAGGTTTCACATAATTAGAAAGACAGAAAAGACTCAATGTTAATTTATTTGAGCAGTATTGATACTTCTCATCTCCTGTCGTAGAGTTTCGGCACAGACCTAGAATTCCAGGTTGTCAGGTTAATATAATCTTTATAACTTTACCTGGATGACAGGCTTGAGTCGTCTGCACCTAATAGCAAGATTGTAGAAAATGATTGTTTACTTAATTAATATTCGCAAGTTTCGTATAATTAGAAAGATAGAAAATATACAATATTTATTTATATGTGTAGTTATATCATCATTAAGGTAAGTGAGGTAGCTTCTGAAGAGTTCCAGCTGAGTTCCTTTGATTTTCAATCTGTCCAGCTTGACCAGGAGCCTATCGACAGTTATCGTATCGAAAACCTTAGCTATATCGATAAAGCTAGGTAGCCATTTTTTTGTACAGGTTATCATTAACAAATCAGTCATTATATTTACAGCCTGCTCAGTTGATTTATCACTAAAAAAGCCATATTGACTTCAAGAGAAAATAAGTCGTTCATGTAGGTATTTTGTTAGTCTCACATTAATTTATTCTTTGTCTAAGAAAAGAAATTGGCCTGTAGCTATTTGTACGGTGTCTGTCGCTACCCTTGTATATTGGGCATACTTCAAACGTTTTCAAAGAAATATTCCACACTGATGACATGAGTTGAATATATTATAGTATTAGTATTTCTACTAAAATAAGATAACGGCAAGAAGAAGATGATCTATAGGGAAACGATTATTTACGTTTCGAATCAATCAGTTGTACCAGTGAAATTTCTAGCTCATGACACGTAGGTATCTATAATTTTTTAAATGCTACATGAAAGAAAAAATACTCACAGAAGCAGTCCTATCCGGCCATCTATCCAAATTCTGCCAAACATAATCATACAAAGTCAAATTTGGTATTTCAACATCCTTGAATGGTGACTTGATCACTCTGTCCTGGGTCCATACACTGTGTTTTCTGATCACAACGCTTGTATATTTTGTACTCTGTTTCACTGAGTTTAAAGTATTTTTCACCGCGAATAATTTTTTTGCCACCATTGTCTTGCTCTGTATTACACTTGTAAAAGACTGGAAGTTTTCAAATAATACAATGATGTTTATAGTAACTGATATGAGTATTTTTGTTGATAGCGATTTAATATCAGTTGAATAGAGCAGTGAAGGATAAACTTTGTTTAGGTATAAAGTGTAAGAATGTATGCTAACCTTTTATTTTTATTTTAGTAACGTAAAAGCTCCTATTAACGACCCCCTAAAATGTATACTCTATTAACGATCTAATTTTTAAATCACTCATATTAGACATAATATAGGGTTCCAGAAAAGTCATACCTTAAAAATTAGTTACGTATTTTTGTTGGACAACAAAAAGAGTAAAGTTTGTGTGTTTAAATAGCCAGTGAAAGAAATAATTTGACTTTGAGTGGGACGCGCCCGAAGCGGACGCACTTTTCATAGTGTCACGTCTCCAGCCACGTAAGTACACCTAAATATTACTTAAGGAAAATAACACCCTAAAAATGGATTTGTCTTCTTGCAATCACATTACAACTGTAACGTATATATTTGTTTTCTAAACTAACTCTTAATATAATACTTTTTATTGGTTTTTATGTTATAAAATCATATTTTAATTTAAAGCGGTAATAGAATCCAAATTTCAAAACTTGATTCTAATAACGACCCATGGCGTTGTTAAAATTTTGAGAACATTTAGTATTTTAAAATAATATCTATTATAAACTACCTCATTTGATTTTAATTTGTGCTTATTCAATTCTTAAAATTATTTTACTTCGTTAGATCTATTAACGACAAAGCTATTTGTTAAAGTTTTTGTGTAAAACTCGATTCAACGTTAGACAATTTCTCTATTATTTTAATGATATTATACTGTAAATAACCTGTATTATCTGAATTAAAGACTAACTGACATTAAAAGCAATAATATAGCAATGAGATCGAATTTAACAGTATACCATAAAGCGGATACATATTTTATCTGTTTATTATTAATTTTATTGGTCGCTAATAGAATATTGTAACCTTCTTACTTGATTCTATTACCGACTCACAGCTGTGACGATATATTTGGTAATATTACAGTACACAAAAAAAAATTGTAGGTATATTTTTGAACAAATTGGCTCATTTCTTGCATACGTGACGTTTTGAGAGATTTTGTCACATGCCATATTATTAATGTAAAATAATATTTGCTATCCAGTTTCATTCATGGCTTCATGGCATTGGCTATATTTTATATGATTTCAAATCAAATAAAAATGGCGGGACGGAATGGGGGCCATGTAACTTTTTAAAGCTTCTTTCGAAGAATTAAATTCTATATCTCTTTATAGATTGTATTCTTTTATAGAATCATGGAGCCGCAGAAGCGCAAGCAGTACGCCTCTGCTCAACTAGAAGCTGCGCTTCTAGCTATAAATGAAGGGACCAGCTTATATGAAGCTTCAAAAACCTATGGCATACCGAGGACAACTCTGCGTGACAAGAGAAATTATTTTGTGATTGTATTACGGATAAAAATATTTTTGTTACTAATTCATAATATCTTATTAGTATGTAGGTAATTAAAAAGTAAGCATTTTTTGTTTGTGGACTGTTTTCTGGGACTGATTACATTTTTTATTATTTAAAATAACAAAAAATAAGTGCTCTAAGTGTTGCAATAAATAATTATTTTCATATTGTAATAATGTTGATCTCATAACTATTGCTATTATATAATAAATACCTTAAAAACGATTTTTTTATTTTATTTAATAGTATAGAAGAAGTGACAACTTCGTAGCGGTCGGTAAAAGAAGCAGAAAAATCGGTAATAGAATCTAGCCGCATTCTATGGGTCGGTAATAGAATTAACTACTCTTTTGGATTTAATAATTATTTAGTAACTATTGTATTATTGAATATTGAATTTAAGTACTGAATTGCAAAGAATACTTCGCTGAGATTAATTATAAATTATAACACCTTTCCTAACATTACAGCTTATATCTATTTTTTTAAAGTGAATCCTAAGACAGCTAAAACTGGCGGTAATAGGAGCATTTACGTTAACTACTGGCGAAATTGGTTTTGTTGTACTCTGTCACGTCTCCAGGATTGCACTTGTTGATTCATTTCACAGACAACTTTACTAAACGAGATTATTGACATAATAGGGTAGTTCAAAGTTTGTCTGGTTATTAATAGGTGCTCGTGCTACAACGACCTCCCTTACTGCTACGGTTAATTAAGTCTTTGTACAATTAGTGGACGTCTGGTTAACTCCGCCAACAAACCTCTATCTGTCCAATGACGTCATACACTTATTGGTACGTTTTGTGTGATATTTAATAACTTAGAATATTTTATCTGTCTTTATCTATATACCATTGAAATTTACCTAAGTGAGACATTAGATTATTATTCAATATTTACTGTAGCTAAAGATAAGTCTCATACAATGATAAGGATAGTTTCAGTTCTTGTTCCTACAAACTGTTTATGTGATATCAGTCCGTTTTTGAGTTTCAACTAGACTAAAAAACATCACTCAACTCAGCGTACATAGGTAATTTCTATGATTCGCTTTGAATTTTGACTACATCATCTCTACCAGTGGGTACAATTTTTTGATAAAGTATACCATTTCAACTAGTTCAACTAGTTCAACATAAGAAGTGTCAAAATTAGAAACATCAACTCTCATATTGCAAAATTAAGTTAATTGATAAATAGAAAAATGATAGTGTGTTGACAAACAAGTAAAAATACATAGTAAATAAAAGCTTTATTATTTCTAACACTATACTTAATAAATATTAAAGGGTGTTCCCATACATGGATGCGTGAGACCAGTAAAGCTCCGTTGGGATGGGACCTTTTGGGTAATGAATCCTTAAACGCAAATAAAGGGGCTAACAATCACAATTAAATAAAACGGCTTTGTAAAAACAAAAAGATTTTTCTTAGTAATTTTGTGTACACAAAACTAATCACATTAGTATTCGTCACAAAAAGACGGAATATAAAAAAAAAACATTTGGAATATTATGACAAACAGTCGTTACATATCTAGGTAGATACATGTCTCTCGTCAATTAAAAATGTATAAATTTTAATTTTCTGATGTTATAAAAATCTTACGTATCATTTTTACTTCTATCATAAGTAGAAATACTTTATTTAAATGCTACATTTTTTTTAAGTAAATCTTGATAAAACTTCGTCTTGATTCTACATATTTTCTACGTCAGTTCAAACAGCAAAAATAACTTATAATTCATTCCGTAACATTTCACACCACATCCACATTTCAAGAAGATATTTCCATCATCAAAATATATCTCACTTCTTGATCTTTTAACTACTCTTACAACAAAGAATTTGTACATTTAATCTTCGATAACAATTGTCCATAGTCCACAATATTTAAAATTTACAATTTATAATTCTTTAATAATTACAAGCCTTTTGTCAATTGTTACTGATCTTATTATATAAATTGGTCGAGACACTCTTAATTGATTTAGACCTTATTTTTAATTTAAACCTAGCAGTATTGAGCCATTAAAACCCTTCTTAGAATCTTACCAGCTGCACTTTTAGGAACACTGTCAATAAAAGTAATATCATTTATATGTTTATAAGCTGCCACTTTCTCATTGACAAACTCGCTAAGTTGTCTTTCAGTACATGTGTGACCATCCTTAAGTACTACGAAGGCTCTTGGTGTTTCTCCTTTGCTTTGATGAGGGACTCCAATTACAGCTGCGTCATTGACAGAAGGATGCTCACGTAAAAGGGATTCTAATTCCGCTGGAGGTACTTGGAAGCCTTTAACCTGTAAAAATAATGCAGTTTGAGGTTACCATAAAATATTTTTAGCCATCTAGGAACTGAGTTGATTTCATCCACTGGTGGTTTGTTAACATCATTAAATTTTCCTATTTTTTTATATTGCACTTCCATTATTCCAATGGCTGTATAAAACTCAATAACAACGCTGAACTAAATTGAAATAATAATATGTTGACGACAAGGTGATGGTGTCATCACATCATCATCATCATCTTTTACTACCCAGCTAATGATTTCGTTCGAAAAAACATATAATTTTTTACTCGCACATCCTTCCGAGGTATGGAGGCATCTCGGTATGTTAAGACTGTCTTCGATTCGCAGATCGACCTCAGCAAGCGTGACTTAACTCTAAAGATCCTGAAGTTGTGTTTTCGTTATTATTTTTTAGGCTTAAGCTCATTCAATCTATTATACTCGTTATTCAAATCATTTCCAAATTTATTATACTGTATATTTTCAACGTCGACGTCTATGAGACGCTCTAATTTTTCCAAACTCACCTTAATTAGCTCTTTCAGCCTATCAGCAATAGTGATAACTCCTTTTTCATCAGCGACAGCCAGATCTCCAGTCCTGAACCAGCCATCTGCTGTGAAGGACTCGTTGTTGGCTTGAGGGTTGTCTCTGTAACCTCGCATAACTTGAGGTCCTCGTATTAGGATCTCACCAGTCTGGAAGATTTTGATAAATATTATTTTAAAAGGTAAGAGTTGCATTTAATTCAGTAGTGTTACATCGGTCCTTTGTTGCTGTTTATATATCTATATATATAAAAATCAATGTCACTTTCCGTTGTAATTTTATAACTCAAGAACGAGCTCACCTATCCAAACCAAATGTTTAGGCTTTGTTCGGACTATTTAGTAGATATATAGAGTAGGTTTATGTGAAGTTTGCACAAAATCGGTCGAGCGGTTCATCATTTATAACATTTTTTGTAACAAATGAAGTAGGATAGAGTAGAGAAGGGTAGAATAGAGTAGAGTAGGGTAGAGTAGGGTATAGTAGGGTAGAGGAGGGTAGAGTAGAGAAGGGTAGAATAGAGTAGAGTAGGGTATAGTAGGGTAGAGGAGGGTAGAGTAGTGTAAAGTAGGGTAGGGTAGAGTAGGGTAGGGTAGAGTAGGGTAGAGTAGGGTATAGAAGGGTAGAGTAGGGTAGAGCAGGGTAGAGTAGGGTAGAGTAGGGTAGAGTAGGGTATAGTAGGGTGGAGTAGGAAAGAGCGGGAGCGAAGCCGCGCGGGCAAAAGCTAGTATAATTATAATTCCAGTCAAAAGGAAAGCACTACTAAATGGACGATAACTATATATCGGGTTAAAATAATATGAAATCAGTTAGGTATTAGTTCTGTTTTAAGGGTTCAATGCGGAAGTAAAGTCGGAGGTAGAAGCTAATGTATAATATAATTTAAAGCTTTTTACAGCATGATGTGTATACTGTAATTTATTTACTTTAACAAGATTCAAAGATTAAAATATAATTTAGTTTTGATCTACTAAATGATCTACTGATCTTTTTTCCTAAATACCTCATTAGGTCCCAAGTTCTTCAGATCGTCGTCTACAATCCTAAGTTCTGTGCTCCCTACCGGGGGACCTGTTGCTTCGTATCGCTTTGATCCTTTGAGACTGATGGCGACAGTTGGAGACGTTTCGGTGAGACCATAGCCTTGTCTGAAGTCGATGTCATGCTGGAACAGAAAAATATAATTATGTAAATTACTAGTATTATCTCAACATAATATAAAACAAAGTTCGTTTCCACGTATATTTATTTATCCTGAACCACACAACGGATTTTGATAAAGTGTCACTAGTGAAAGAGTAGATACAGATATAACTAATTGACGAGATAGGAGGAAAGGTTGCACCCGTGAGAACACAAAGAATATACAGAATGAATAAACAAAAAAATCTAGAATCGTATAATAATATAGATTGTCGATTACTCCTTACTTTGGATCTATGTAAGAAACGTTCTACATCGCTGGCTGCCAATGGAGCTGCACCGTTGCATACGATCTGTACATGCTTGAAAATTTTCTCAGTAGCTGCTGGATGAGAGCCCATCATCAGAACTAAAATTAATCAGGGATAAAAAATGTTATTACACAATATACTTGGCCTTTTTTATTTGTTTTGCTAATTTTGGTCATGTTAATCAAGACAATGTTTTCTGATTGCTAAGATGCTAATGTAATGTCGAAAGTAACTGGCAGCTTTTTTTGAGTAGTGAAATCATGGACGAACGACCTTGTACAAGAGTAATCGCGAATTCGCGAATCGCTTAAAGTAAACAAACCAAAGGTGGTAGGTGTGTGCGTGCCTTATATGATTAGTATGTTAATAATAAACTGAGCTCACATATTCACCATATTTGTATTGACTAAAAATTATCGTGTGTAGGCGATAAGCAGATTTTAAAGAATCCATTCTCGGTTGATCCATGTCTGTGTGTTTATATTATTAAGAGTCAGTGACAAAATATTGGATTAGTCATGTTTGTGATAACTATTGGATTGTTTAATATCAATGCAATCAATCACTTTAGTTCAAACTTCAAAATATATTTGAAAGCAATACAGTTTATCTACAATCTGTATCCTCTGTTATGACACTGCGGTATCTTTCTTTTATGCCGTATCAGTTTTTATTTTCTTCTTATTTAGCAATATCATATCACCTATCACCTGTTAGCTTACATGATGTAAACATGATAAAGTTTATATCACGCACTTTTCCGCCTGTTACCTATTTAGGTAACAGCGTTTCAACCAGCGGTGGTATTCTCTAAGAAAACAGCCCTGAGTGCAGCGCTGGCCACAGCGACGAGTTGAGAGCGCAGTACCTACAATGAATTAACAATCCAATGTATGTATATCTGATGAATGTATAGGATATCCAAATAGGTACATGGTTTGTTAATCCAATGTACCTATTTGGATATCGTCGCTGCGGCCAGTGCTGCGCTCAAGGCTGTTATCTTAGAGAATAACACGCCATATGGAATACCACACTTTATCCTTAGGGACATAAATGGTGTTTATTGATCTCGTACTTTATCTGTTTAATGCCTGTATTTCTACCGCTAAGTTTTCTCGTTCGATCTAAAATCTTTGAACCCTTTACCATGTGGCGACGGTCCCCAAAAGCGAGAGAGGCTCAGAAGCAAGTGACTACAGACCGTTAGCGGTTTTGTGCTCTCTTTCTGAAACGTTTGTGTGTTTAAAGCAGAAATTCATAACTGTTTATATAATTTTACATGGCACAGGTGATTTTTCATTTGACGGATATACAACATGCGTTTCGTCATCGCTGGATCCTAACATTTATGCAATCTGTGAAAGTAGTTTCAAGTTATTAATAATACTCACTTACTGGTGGTGCGACCATCATTATGTTAGTCTTTTGTTTCTCTATGGTCTTGAGGAATGTTTCCGGCTGAAATTTTGATACAGCCACAAGCTTGGCACCGATGGAAAACTTATGGAACATTAAGACTGTAGCGGCGTAGATGTGGAAGAATGGCAACACGCCCATCGCAGAGTCTTGATGAGTGGCTGGAACAGGAAAAAGATAAACTATGTGAAACAAGTAAAGTTTTATACTAATCGAGGACGATGAGAGTCAAGCACAAATTGATGGCTCTAAGTACCTACTACAATCTTTATCAACACAATGGATTTTCTTGCACTGTTTGAAGATTTCCAAGCCACATAAATATTAGCTAACTGTACATATTCATGGTATTAAATTTAAAACATCAACTCACGTGTTGTTTCATTGTGCATTGCGATTAGTGGATCGTTAATTTGTTCACAGTTCGCAATAATATTTCTATGCGATAGTTCTACACCCTTCGGTAACCCTGTAGTGCCACTAGAATATGGCAAGAAGCATATATCGTTGACGCTCCTTCTGACTTCCTTTAATACGGAGTTATCAGTGTGTATATCTTCACTTAGTTCATTGAATAAAACTGTTCCTTCAGGAGTAGGATTTTCATTTGTCTTTACTACGATTATTGGAATGTTTGTTTTGGCAATATTCAGAGATTCCTTTACAACTGGCACAACCTCTGGTAATGTTACGATCGCTTTAGCTTCTGACATCTTTAATTGGCGCTGAACTTCATCTGTAATGATAAAAAGGAAATCATAAATTTAATATTAATTATATGCTTTATTTTACACCTCACCATGTAAACAGGACCACTCACAGTTTAAAAATAGGTATACAATGAGTGATCGTATCGCGCAATCTACGCATTAATACTTACAATAACTAGTTTTTAATTGCCTCACTGTACCTAACACAAGGGCCTCATTTTTTAGCAGTTTATTAAATTTTTGTTTCATTTATTAGAAATAGCAAGTACTATTGACACGAGTGTTGTAATGATTGTAGATTTACGTAAGAGTAACAAAATACACTGTACCGTTTCTTATCATATCTACAAAAAGATGATAAATTTAAAACCGTGGGAAAACATGCATAGCATTGTTTTATATAAAACACCTACTTATTTCTTGGCAAAGATAAAATTAAACCAACTTCAAAAACTTAAAATATTTGCTATAAACTTTAATTTTAGAAGCCTGTGATTCTGGTTTTGTTTCTTCATTTATTGCTACTGCCCATAGAACCTAAATTAAAATATATAAAGACTAATTTTAGTTTCGCGATTATCACCAGCTGTGAATAGACTTCTGATAGATCTCAGTCTTGCTGATTGCACGCCGTACAACTTAACCTTGGGTTACTTAAACTTGTACTTAATAGTATGTACATCAGCGTCATCATTGTTTAAGTACACACATTGTTACAGTACAAGACAATGATGTTTATTTATTTATGCGTACATTATATAATTAACAAATACATCATCGTTTAAAGCCTTAATTGCTAAGCATAGGCCTGGTTTTTTTTCATCTCAATCCTCATACTTCTGTGCTAACATCATCTAGGTTCGATTGAAGAAATGGAGACAAGGTCTTTTCAGTTCAAACTTTGGTCACTGCTCGATTACTCCGTTAGTCCACCTATTACTATGTTTACATTGATAAAAATACTACTTACGAGCTGTATAAATTGGATTGATACTAGTAATCACTCCTCCAGCTGCCAATATACCCAGAGCTACCAGAGGGTAGTCTGGTATATTGGGTAGCATCACCGCCACTGTGTCTCCATCAGTAATCTTGAACTTCGTCCTAAGATTTGATGCAAATCTGTTGGATAGCGTGAATGCTTGCTCGTAGCTGTACCCCCTGCCTGTTTCGGCGCAAACCTGGAATTCCAAGTTATTACAATGTCCGTAACTTTGCTGGAACTCAGCAGTAAGATTATGAACGCTGATTGTTTGGAAAATTATTGTTCGCAGGTTTCACATAATTAGAAAGATAGAAAAGACGCCACGTTTATTTATTAGAGATGTAATGGTATGCCCCTAATACTTCTCATCTCCTGTCATAGATCTGCTTGAAAACATTTTTATTGTTACAATTGTGTTCCTCAAACAATTAAAAGAGAAGTATGGATGAAGCGCGAATCCAAGAACACTGGGGTAAGAGTCAAAAAATTATAAACAGTGTGATAATAACCTTTTCAATACACTTGTTCTCTCTCTCAAAGTGACTCTTGTTGCACTTCACTTACCGATAGCGTTACTATTGACACGGAATAAAAATTAAAAAGCAAGTTGCATAAGAAAAAGTTATGTAATGAAATCATCAATTCTCAGTTGCAGAGGTAGAATTTATAGATACCGCTCATCATACATATAACTATATATATTTTTTTTATACTGTAACAACGAAAAAATACTTACAGAAGCAGTCCTCTCCGGCCATCTATCCAAATTCTGCCAAACATAATCATACAACGTCAAATTCGGTATTTCAATAGCCTTAAACGGCGACTTGACCACTCTGTCCTGGGTCCATACACTATGTTTTCTAATCACAACGCTTGAATATTTTGGACTCTGTTTCACTAAATTTAAAGTTCTTTTCACCGTGAATAGATATTTTGCTACCATTGTCCCGCTTTGTGTTACACTCGTCGAAGACTGGAAGATTTTGAATGATATAATGATGTTTATAGTAGCTAATATGAGTATTTTTGTTGATAACGATTTAGTATCAGACAAGGCAGTGAAAGATAAATTTTGTTTGGGTATGAATGAAATATTTGCTAACCTTTTAATAATAAAAGGGTTTACTGGTTCTCTCAGTTTATGATATAGGTAACTAAGTCAGTAATTACCAAATTAAGTCCTATGTGTGAAATAAAACTGATTGTGGAGTGAATTTTTTCTAGTAAAAAAATGTATTGATGATGGCTGCACCATTAATTTATTATTGTTGCCTTCAAATATAATAATCATTGGTCAGTAAATATCCATCATTATTAAAAACTTTATAATTTCTTATACTTGTATCATACTTGTACTTTCGTATACATATACAAGTATATAATACAAGTTTAAGAAATTATATTGTATTTAGTATATTTGTACGGAAGCACCCTTCAAACAATTTTTCAAAACGATGTATAATTATAAATATATTTGAATCTGGGGCAGTATGACGCATACAAGTATGAAGACTGTAGCTCAAACGGTTGAATAGAGAGACATTTGTGACACAGCTGGTTAGGCAGATGAACGAAAGCAGTAGTGCTCAATTTGGTTCCTTTGGGTATAGAATCCCAAAACATGAGAAAGGAGAAAGAAGGTCACAATTAAAACAACAATGTAAAAAGAAGTTTTTTTTACCAATTACTAAATTCATGCGGACATAACTAATTACGTTAATATTCGTCACAAAACGACAAAATATTAATTATAAATAAAATCATTTGGAAGATTTTATCAGTCATTACAATATATTTGCCGTCTCCTAGGCTCTTTAGCCTCCACGTGAATGACCCGATAATCGCACTCAGCGGCAAGCATGTCGGTTGCAATGTTGATGGTATTAGAATTAACAACACATGCTATGCAAACGCCATGGTGCTGCTGGGTCCGTCGACAAGAACAATCAGAGAGCTGCTTAAAATGTGCCAGGCCTACGCTGACGCACATGAATTAAAATACAATATAAAAAAATGTGAAAACATTGTCTTTGAGGTCAGCGGTGATGATGAGGTGAACGAGTCTCCAATTAGTATGGTGTTAACTTTTAAAAACAGCTGTGTCCGATAGAGTCCATAATTGATTTTTTAAACATACCTACTATGTAACATTGTAGAACACAATAAAGTATTGAGTATTGAAATACCTAGGGCATCTTCTTGCCGCTGACCTCAGGAACGATGTAGACATTGAGAGAGAGCGCTGGGCTAGCGTGGTCCGGAGCAATATGTTATCCCATAGATTTGCGCGGCGTACAAACCAAGTAACAGTAACACTTTTCAAGAATAGGAAGGCCAACGTTTGTAAACGGGCAATCTATGATTCAATTATACTAAGAGATCGCTGGATGTCGTGCGCGGCAAATGTGACAATACTTTCAGGATGTTATTGAGGCTGTCTCGCTACTGTAGCACTTCGAAAAAGTTTACACAAGCTCGTACCGACGGCACCTACGGGACTTCTTACAAAAAAACTGCGTCGCCACTGAGAGAAGTGAGGAACAGTCAAAACAGCATACTGAAAACTGTAACTGAGAGCTTCAGTTCTCCGATTGTTCAGAAGTTTGTGCGGAGATTGATTGTCACTAACTACAGACAATAAGATGTTTTGTATGTTACATAATACATTTTTTGTGGTAGAAAAAAAAATATTATTACATTTGGGTAAATGTCTCATAAAGAATCAGTAGGTACATCATTAACATAATTTTAAACAATTATGAGTTCCCTTTTAAAGCAATTTTACGTATCAGTTTTACTTATTAAAGCTTTGAAATATTTTACGAATCACATTTCACAAACCACCATGTCCAAATTTCAAGAAAATATTTCCATCGTCTAAAAAATAAAAAACTTTTAAATCTTAAAACTACTCTTACAACAAAAACTAAACGATTGTTGAAAGTCCACAAGATTGAAAATGACTACTTGACATTTCTATAGGATTTCAAGCCTTCTGTCAATTGTTACTGATCATATTATGTAACTTAGTCGAGACCCTTTTGATAGATTTACACACCATTTTAAAAATAAACCTAGCAGTACTGATCCCTCAAAACCCTTCTTAGAATTTTACCAGCTGCACTTTTAGGAACACTATTAATAAAAGTAATATCGTCTATATGTTTGTAAGCTGCTACTTTCTCATTAACAAACTCGCTAAGTTGTCTTTCAGTACATTTGTGACCATCCTTAAGTACTACGAAGGCTCTTGGTGTTTCTCCTTTGCTTTGATGAGGGACTCCAATCACAGCTGCGTCATTGACTGAAGGATGCTCGCGTAAAAGAGATTCTAATTCTGCTGGAGGCACTTGAAAGCCTTTAACCTGTAAAAATATGCAATTTGAGATTACCAATAAATATTTTCTGCCATCTGGTTACCAAGTTGTTTTAATTTAAGTGTTATATTTAAATGACAATAAATCTGAATAATAGCATCTGCTGGTAATTTAATCACGTCATAGTTATCATTAAATTTTCCTATGAATTGTATAAAGGTGCTCCCTCACCGGGAGCATTCGCGTGTAATGCAATGATACAGATTTGAGTATTACATCAGTGAAGGAGGAAAACCGAGCATTACAATGCGCACCTTGTAATGATACAACGTGTAATAGGTATCTTGATACAACTTGTAACATACAACATGATTCTTTCTAAAATATCCAAATATATAATTAATGACACCAATATCGTTTCTTCACGTAAATAATAATGTCGAATTAATATTGCCGCACTCAGCACAATAACCGCTTTGTCTGATATTATGGAATCAACTAAAAACTAATGCCCAAAGTCGAATCTATAATATTACATTTCACGCGAATGCTCGTCAGCTAGGAAAGTAATACTGTGATGTAATGCCCAAAGTCGAATCTATAATGTTACATTACACGCAAATACTCCCGGTGGGGGAGCACCTTAATGTGACCTTTATACAACGACTCTATAAAACTCAATAACAACGTCGAACTAAATTTGAATACGTCGACGACCATACGTCATAATAACATCATCTCTTACTGCCCAGCCGATGTTAAAAATGATTTCCTTCATTGCTTGCCACATACTTTGCACTGCCTCGTGCAAAGTATGTGCAAGCAATGAAGGAAATCATTTCGGATCAATCAATCGGAGGAATCTAGATATCTAGAGAATATTTTTGACGTCAACACTATCAAACGCTGTAATTCATCCAAACTCACCTTGATTAGCTCCTTAAGCCTATCAGCAATAGTGATGACTCCTTCTTCATCAGCGACGGCCAGATCTCCAGTTCTGAACCAGCCATCTGCTGTGAAGGACTCGTTGTTGGCTTGAGGGTCGTCTCTATAACCTCGCATAACTTGCGGGCCTCGAACTAGGATCTCACCAGTCTGGAAGATTTTAATGTGTCATTTCAATGGATACTGGGCGATATAATGCAATTGTGTTAGATCGGTCCTTTGATGCTGCTTTATTCATTATAATTTTTGTTTGGAAGAAGGCCACTATTGAATGAATGAAATCAATCGGTAAACTAGGTTTAAAACTAAATTCAAACTTTTATTTCACAAGTTGAACGCAGAGGTAAAGTAGAAGATAATGTGTTAGTATATTTTTATGATTTTTACAGCATAATGTGGATTGGATATATTATCATTCCATGCTTTCAAATTTAACAGGATTCAAATCTATTTATATGGAATATTAATTGCAATATTATCGGTTCAATGTCTGCATTACAATTATTTGCATATCAATAAGTTAACATCTAATATTTTTCAGAAGATGTTATAACTGTGCTGTGCTGTTAAATGTTAGTACACTGTTTTCGTAGTAATGAAATCTATTAAATCAACTATACTTACAACTTATTTCTGTTTTACAATTTTCGTTATAACTACGTCAAGATGATTCGAGTGTACGGCAACACATAATTTGTGTTGTAGGTGTTCATATCTACACTAATATAATAAGAGGTAAGGTTTGTTTTGTTTTAGGTTTTTTTGTTTGAAGATATTTATAATATAAAAAGAGGTAAAGTTTGTTTTATTTTGTTTTTAGTTTTTTTTTGTTTGTAGGAGGTAATCTCCGGAAGTACTGCACGCTTAGCCAAGTTGTTATTCTGCAATCGTTAACGCTGTCGAAAAGTGATGAAACGTATGGGAATGACGTCATCTCAACGTAAGGTCGCGTGGTCAGAACAAACGAATAGACAATTCGTAGCCAAGTTCACATCGTTCAAAATATCGTTTCTACAATGTTTAACGCTACATCCTTTGTTATACTAACGCTACATTGTAGAACGAGCGGCCGACTCAGCCGCGTCAACATGGCTACCAACTTATCGTTTTCTACAATTACTGTCACCGAGGCGTTACTGCACGCTTAGCCAAGTTGTTATTCTGCAATCGTTAACGCTGTCGAAAAGTGATGAAACGTATGGGAATGACGTCATCTCAACGTAAGGTCGCGTGGTCAGAACAAACGAATAGACAATTCGTAGCCAAGTTCACATCGTTCAAAATCGTTTCTACAATGTTTAACGCTACATCCTTTGTTATACAAACGCTACATTGTAGAACGAGCGGCCGACTCAGGCGCGTCAACATGGCTACCAACTTATCGTTTTCTACAATTGCTGTCACCGAGGCGTTACCGATTAGAGAACGAAATTCGACACAAACTGGTTGTAACTTGGCTAGGGGGGCTGGTCCGATTGCTATTTTTTTTTTCATTCATAGAAAGCTGCTTTATTTTTGAGTGATATAGGCTATATTTTATGTACGCGGGTGAAGTCGCGGGCAAAAGCTAGTCTCTAATAAATTGTTTTGTGCTGTGCTATAAAACAATTCTAGTGTACTAGATGATCAACAAATCCTTTTTCCAATATACCTCGTTAGGTCCTAAGTTCTTCAGATCCATGTCTACAATCCTGATTTCTGAGCTCCCAAGCGGAGGACCTGTTGCACCGTATCTTTTTGATCCCTTGGGAGTGATGGCGACTGCCGGAGACGTTTCAGTGAGACCATAGCCTTGTCTGAATTCGATGTCACGCTGCAACAGAAAAAAGTTTATGAAAATTAGTACTAGTATTATCTCTATATAACATAAAATAGTATTTCTTTCCACAACTATCTGATTGTCTGTTAGCTTCTGAACCATGACGCAATGGATGTGGTGTGACTAGTTGAAAAAGCGAGGAAAGAATAAGGTTGATATATATTCTCTGCATCCGTGCACTAGTGATCTGCTCCATCTTTGAGCAAATCGCTAGTTATTTTTTCTGACTGCTAAGCCACAGGGAGATATACTTGTTTAGGAACAGGGCGTTAAAAAAAGCTCTTGGATAAATAAAGTCTAAGAATTTTGTAATGGAACGCTTATTGTGAAAAAAAAAATGCCATTATTTATTATTATTATTTCTAAAAGTCGAATTTTTATGTTTCTATGAGTGAGTGCTTAGTAATAGATCCTAGCTTAGATTCAAGTTGGGAAAAGTGATATTGATAAAATACACAAAGCTCGTATATACCACAGAATGCAATTTAGCTGGTGGTGTGAAATTGTGTCAATGTTTAGTTATGTTGACGAAAAACTAGTAGCCATACTACTATGACTAGTTCCATGCATACTAATAAAGCAGTACCGTTCCGACTGGCTGACTGTCTGTAGTATGTGGAAGTTAAACAGTCTTAACCATTGTCGAAAGAAAAATATTACATACATTTGTCGAACAACATGTCATAGAAAAGTAGAAAGGCAGACTTATGCCTTAAGCATTCCATCTGTTATGTTTATGGAATAAAACATTAGATTTGAATTCACTGAGTTTTCTTTAATAACACAAAGTAACATGCTTTCTGTGCAACATCAAGCTAACACAAGTAAGGACGCCATGACACCAAGCACTAGTGTTGTGCCTCGTATAGTAACAAATGTAATATTAGTGTTGTGCCTAATCAACATACACAACACCATCCCAGTCAACCAAGGGTGATGGACAGTCAGCATTACCAAGGCTTGGAAAACGAAAATATTACAATATTTAGAAAAGAAGATGATGACTAATGTATATTTAAAAAAAGAGAAGATGGAAAAGGATAGGGAGATAATGATAATATAGTAGGTACATTACCTTCGCCCTATTCATTAAACGTTCTACATCGCTGGCTGCCAAGGGAGCTGCACCATTGCATACGATCTCCACATGCTCAAAGGTTTTCTCAGTAGCTGCTGGGTGAGAGCCCATCATCAGAACTAAAATTAATCAAGGATAAAAAATTATATGTAGACTTTACTTAAACAGCCTCAATCATACCCAGACGGGTATGCAGAATTTTGCGCTTATGTGTTTAACTATTTTGTTCTTTTGGATAAACAATTTTTTCATGGCATGTTAATAATATGTCGAATCAATATTGAAAGTAACTTGCATCAATTACATCAGTTTATATTCTTCTTTATAAGTTGATTGAGTATTGATATACTATGAGTAAATCAAAAATGTTTAGACAGGTAGGTATGTAGCATTTGAAGATATTAATAATCTATAAATTATTTCTACAAACCTTAAATCTATCTAAGTGTAAACAGAAGGTCCAAGCCAATACACAAGTTTTATAGAATCCGAACACACACATGGAACGACCTTGTACAAAAGTGATCACGAATCGCTTGAAGTAAACAAACAAAGTACCTACGTGTGGAGGCAGGAGGTGTGTGAGACGTGCGCGCTTTATATGATTATTAAGTTAATAAACCAAGCTCACAATGTATTTACGGTATTTTTATTGGCTAGAAATGATCGCTTGTAGATAGACCAAAAGAGACTGTAAGCAAATTCTTAAAAATCAACTCTCAGTTGAGCCATGTCTATGTTTTGGTGTTTGGGTGACTGCCTATCTGTTGGATATGCAAGATGGGTTGCGAGCTGAATGATTTATGGTAATCTTGCAAACTGTGAAGATATTTATAAGTTTCTTAATAAATCAATACTCACTTAATGGTGGTGCGACCATCAGAACGTTAGTTTTTTGCTTCTCTATGGTCTTGAGGAAGGTCTCTGACTGGAATTTCGACAAAGCCACCAATTTGGCACCGATAGAAAGCTTATGAAACATAAGGACTGTAGCTGCGTAGATGTGGAAGAACGGCAACACGCCCATCACAGAGTCTTGATGAGTGGCTGGAAAAGGAAAAGATAAAGTATGTAAAACAACTAAAGTCTTTCGATCATCGAAGATGATGAAAATCAAGTAAATAATGGCTCTAAATATCACGATCTTCATTTACAAGATTTTCTTGCTTTAATTGAAACCTCAACATAAAAACATTACGTTATGGTATTAAATTTTAAACATCAACTTACATGTTGTTTCATTGTGCATTGCGATTAGTGGATCGTTAATCTGCTCGCAATTAGCAATAATATTCCTGTGTGATAGTTCTACACCTTTAGGTAAACCCATAGTACCACTAGAATATGGCAGAAAGCAGATATCATTAGCATTTCTCCTGACTTGCCTCAATACGGACTTATCAGTGTGTATATCTTCGCTCAGCTCATTGAATAAAGCTGTTCCTTCAGGGACTGGGTTACCATTTGTCTTTACTACGATTATTGGAATGTTTATTTTAGCGAGTTTTAAAGCTTCTCTTATAACTGGCACAATTTCTGGTAATGTTACTATCACCTTTGCTACTGACATTTTTATTTGACGCTGTACTTCATCTGTAATGAAAAAAAAACTTATTAAATACGAGTACTAATAATTATTGTAATTGTCCCACTACTGGGCAAAGGCCTCCCTCCACTCTTTCCATCGATCACGGTTCCTCGCTTTCTCATTCAAATTCTTAAGGAAGCCATCCAGCTGTGGGACAATAATATGGGCCAACTATAATAATATAATATTTGTAATGATCTCATTCATAATAATAGTAAGCAGTGTTTTATTGTCACATTGAAATATGACTATTCCATCCTTTCTTTTCGTAAATTATTTAATGTCTATTTATAAGATATGGCAACAGTATTGACACGAGTGTTATTAGAATAGATTTACGTAAGAGCTAAAAAATTATCATACACTGCATACATTTTCCTTATAATGTAGGTACGAGTAAGTTAATGTTTAGTACCTACTCTTTCCTAGGTATTAAAGTATATCGAAAATACAGTTTCAGGACTATGATTACCACCAGTACTTAAAATATTCATTTATTGTCTACGAGCCTCTTTTTCTTCACTTCCATTCCAAGTCTTGGACGTCTCTTGATTGCAACTCTATTAATTTAGAGAAGACCCTTAGACACCACTCGGTCACTATATTAAGTCCACCTATTATAATCTGACATGCTTTTATTTGCTAATTTATGTGTTGACGAAAATACTACTTACGAGCAGTATAAATTGGGTTAATACTAGTAATAACACCTCCAGCTGCTAATATACCCATAGCTATCAGAGGGTAATCTGGTACATTTGGAAGCATCACCGCAACTGTATCTCCATCGCAAATCTTAAACTTTGTCCTAAGATTTGCCCCAAATCTGTTAGATAGCCTGAATGCTTGCTCATAGGTGTACCCTCTGCCTGTTATAGCACAGACCTGGAATTGCAAATTTCCAAAAGTTATTATAATTTTTACAACTTTACTAGTACGAAGTAGATAGCTGAATGTTTTCGGCTAATCCCGAGCGAATTAGAAGGAAATAAAAAGAAAAGAAACAATGTTTATGTAGATTGCACCAAAATGAAATTAAGTGATGAAAACTAAGAATAAAGTAACACCTGGAACCTATTCCGTCATTAGAGTCCATCTGTGCCAAACTAAAGCAACATACCTCTTACTAGTAAAGAATTATTGATATCAATAAGTTAGAAGTTTTACTGCCTAATTTATTTTGTCCTGTATAGTATAACAAAAACTGAAGTTTCCAAAGTTCACCTTCATCAAGTGGAAAAGTTTGAGCATTTCATTGTCATCCTGATAACAATCATCATGCTGTCTGCTATCATAATCTATTTGGCATTTGTGTTGATTGCGATAATGTGCCTGCATGACCAGACCATGTTATGTTGTTTTGTTATTTTATATTATATAATTTTTGACTGAGTTGCTATGCTCCAATGCGTCCTCGACCATTCAAATAAATATGCACAGTATACGTATTCAATGTCAATACGTAGATTCAAATGATAACGAAAAGTACGTATGTGACTATGGTTGGCATAAAGAAATTTGATGAATGCAAGGAAGAAACAGGCTAAAAAATAATGAATGAAACAAAAGAAATATAACAAAAACACTGACAACGATAGAAATGGACATGAAAGAAAAGAGACTGAATCATCATAGTACCTACGGTTTACGGGGGATAATGCACGAAAAAAGCCGGTTGCGCCGACCTCAAGTAACTTTTTTAGTTACTTGAGGTCCCTTGGATGATAAATATGATGATATTCTATACCGTAATGTTTTGAAGACGATTAGATCTCCAATTACTTAGTTGCAGTGATAGAACGCCTAGCTACGGCTCATCATCATCATCATCTTCCTGCCCTTGTCCCGTTTTATTTGGGGTCGGCGCAACACATTTTTTTCTTCCATTCTGTCCTGTCACTTGTCACGCTATCACTATTTCCTAGCTACAGCTAACGGCAAATATATTTAAACAAAAAATAATCTTAATATTATAAGTATTAAAAATACTCACAGAAGCAGTTCTCTCCGGCCATCTATCCAGGTTTTGCCAAACATAATTATACAACGAGACATTCGGTATATCCACGTCCTTGAATGGTGACTTGATCACTCTATCCTCGGTCCATACACTGTGTTTTCTAATCACAACACTTGCATATTTTGAACTCTGCTTCACCGAATTTAAAGTTTTTTTCACAGTAAATAAATTTTTGGCTACCATTGTCCTGCTTTGTGTTGCATTCATCGGATACTGGAAATTTTAAAAGATGTAAGAATAATTTATAGTAGCTGATATGAGTTTTTTTTTTTTTTTGTTGCAGTTTAATATCAGTTGAGTAGAGGTACACGATAAACTTTGTTTGGATATGAAGTCTAAGGGTGTTTGAAAAATGCTCCCTGAGTAAATTATTTGAATGAACAACACTAGTTCCTTTGATAATTTTTCAACCACTACCGGGCTAATTTACCAATTGTACTCCTAGTACACAATAATGGTGACTTATCGGCAATACGAGTACTATAAATCCAAGAAGTGTTATAGTTATTGGAGATATATTTAAAAAAAAAAACTAAATAATTAATTAGTTTAAAACGAATAAAGGGGTGACCAAACATTTGCAAACTAGCGTTCCAACCAAGATGACCTTGCTAGTTTCAATCCGTGTAGATAGCAGTTGTAATCCATGACCTTCAACGCCCTTGGTTGGGGGCGCCTTTTCCCAACCACCGAACGTATTGTCGCGTGGTTTACATCCATATAGCCGCAACACAAGCCAAACACACAAACCAAGCTCCAACCAAGGTGACCTTGGTTGGAACGCTAGTTGGCAACCGTCTGGTTGACCATTTAATGAAGGTTTTCAACAAGATACTTTTGTGTAAGATTTCATACAAATAGACCTTATAATAATAACAGCCTTAGAGTTTAGGGGACAAGACACACATATCCACAAACTTAAACTACATTATTTTGATTAATTTTAATATTTGATAACGAATAAATTATTAATTACCACAATATTAATGGCATTTTAAAGAATTGATAGTGTCCTGATAAACACCAAACCGACGATACCAAAGTTATAACGGTTCGCATTAACATTCAAGCAACAGTCAATCAGTTGCTATTGTGTATGAAAACAACGGTTTTTAGAGAACGACATATTTCTGAAAGATCGGCCTTTTGGATAACAAAATGCAACAAGAACTGCATTTGTATCAGAGACGATGCTTCTGCATGTCGTTGATAAGAACAGCATTTGATTTAGATAAGCGATGCTTAACTTCTTGTATGACTTGAAACCTAGAATACAACAAGCATTTGTCAATATATTGCGAATAGCTTAATAAACATACTTTAATGCAGGACTTTCTACGTAATGCACCTAGCGGCCTGTTGCTGCTATATCATTAACCTGCCTGCCTGTTTAATTGAATGGCTGAATATCATTCGGATGGTTAATTAAATGGCGTCTTTTATTAAGAAGGCTATTAGGCTATATATTAACTGAATTGCGAATTAAATTGCTATTGACTAATTAAAAAAAAATAACTCTACAGATATTACTTTATCTGAACTGATAATTTCAAGTCAATCTGTTATGACTGTTAGTTTAATATATGTATTTTTTTTTTTAAAAAAAAAGCGAACATTTTACTATTAAAAATCTAGTACAAACAGACAAGTTTAAAATAGATAAAAATTTAAATGCACTGTGTAGAGAAGCAAAGTCTTTACAAGTATAATACACCTAGATCTTTATGGCTTAAGAAAACTATGATTACACAGGTGTATATATAAAGAATTGTTGGTGGAATTGTATGATAATGCAGCAGTGTGTTTGTATTAGCAAAATTTGTATAATGTCTACATTGCATGCTTAATTGAAAAATGACTAAAAAAATACAACCGAATTGAGAACCTCTTTATTTTTTGGAAGTCGGTTAAAAATAGTTTTTTTTTTATTTATGATAATCCTGGTGTTTGCATCCGCACATGCCAAATTTCATATTAAAGCATCTAGCATCGGATGAACTGATACAAACTTAACTATTACAACAAACTAGGATGGTTCTGACCGCTTTTGATTACTGAATACAATACATAAAACAAAAAATTAATAGGTGACACAAAAAATAAGTTTCACAACAAAAATTACGTTCATTTTTTTTCTCGCGAGTCTTTATTTACTATGCGTACGTGTTGTTTACTTCAGCTCGACCGTGACCTTTCCCAGTGCTCGTTGTCAAAGGAAAATTTTAAACAGAAGTTTGAAATGAAGGAGGCAAAACTCTTTTTGATACAAAAGAAATCGGGGATCGAAACCGGTAGCAGATTTTTAATCAAAATTTTTTTTGTGTGTTATATTTTCTTCTGCTTTGTCTGGAGTTCTGGATTGAATTCAGGAGTCTCTTTAAGTTCTTTCTCATAATCTTGTTACCATATCAATCTTACTTAACGTTTACTTCCATAACACTTATTTTTTTGTAAAGTAAGTCTTCTGAACTGATGCATATTTTGCTACATTAAAGATACTGCGTTTTACGAATGTTGTCAGATGAACATGGCCCGTTCATTCTATAAATAGGCACTATTGCAAGTACATGTCTGTCTACATTAAGGATGTTTAATATCGATGATAATATATGAATTATATCTACTGTTGTTGTTCATTGTTTTGTTGAAAGTGAATACCAGGGTCATATGTACTTTAAAAATGTGAATTAAATAATTTGTATTACTCAATGCCGTAATTGCATTTCTGTAATATAGCACAACAAAGAAGTTTGAATTAATTTGTAAAACAAAGCGAACGGTCTGTTATCGCTGTTATAAATACATGTTATAAAAATAAACACGTTCATTCAAACAAAGGAACTATAAAAGTAAGAGGAAACTCATACAGCAGGAATTTTGAAATAAAATTAATATTATCCTAAACTGAAACAATACATATCTATGAAATACTGTACAATGGTGAACTTAATGCCCTACGCATTTTCATTCAGTCGATACTAGAATGGTAGAAGAAATAAAAGTGTAAGAAATAGATTTGGTAGGCTGCAACTTAATAGGAAGACAAAAAGAACATAAATACGCACAAAGTTTGATAAAATACATAGGTACTTATAAATAAACAATATTGTGAAAAAACGAAGCAAATTAATCAAAACTGAGATGATTCTACCAACTTCTTGAGAAAAAATATTTTTGACGTACCTTCATTTTAAAAGAGAACCGACTGATTACCGTCTTGATGTTTTATAAAAAAAAATCAATTTAAATATTAGCTGTCTCATGATTTTTATTGCAATAATAATTACCACTACTTATTTAATGAGAACTTCAATAATTTCTCCCACTGTAAGGAGAAGCGGAAGGGAGTGTCAGACTTTTACTGACTAAAACCCATCAGTGTCCTTCAGATGCTCTTTGCATTCTAGAACTACTAGTTTCCTTCTTCTTCAATCTTTTTTTTTATGAATTTTTGAAGATATATGATTGAGTTTGGTCTTATCATTCAACTGTTCATTCATCATACCTTAGAACTATTACTAAATCTGCGATGAGATAGGTAACCTCACTTTCACATTTACTTTTAAAACGCCAATATTAATAATATTAATAATTGGTAGTATATTGTGATTACATATTAAACTAATTTACTACAGCAGTAGTTGCTTAGCAGCTACAGCACTGTCAGACAGCCGAATACCTTACCGAGTAATTTATTTCTTCATCATTGCTCTTATAATGGTTTTATCACGGCAGCCAAAAACTGGACTATCGTCAAATTACAAATTCAAAATCTTCTGAAGTACTTGGCTAGCTTGGTCCATTTCTTCTCAAAGACGAGACCCGTAACCCAATAGTGGAAAAATGTTAGGCTAATAATCCAAGCTTGTTATTTAAATAGATTCTCAATATGAAGTGTTTTCCAGTCATTCATTTCATTATCTATATTTTATCGCATCAATGAATTTAGTGGTTTGTTGTATGTTGGTGTTTTGATAGTGTCAATATCAATGTCAAATCTCATAGCATAATTTGTGTTCGGGTTATTTTCCTGTCGTGAATTCGTCATTGCGACCTACGAGTCATAATTATCACAATGGACTCAGGTACTATTAGGGTTGCCATGGCGATGCAGTGAGTCTTGGATATTTGCTGAGACGTTTGTTTTGGTTTGCTACTATCGTCATCTTCCTGCCCTTGTCCCGTGTCATTTGGAGTCAGCGCAACACGTTTTTTCATTCATTCTATCCTGTTACCCGTCACGATATCACTAACTTCCTTATCTTTCATATCGCTCTTCACACAATCCATCCATTTTTTCTCTGTCTTCCCTCTCCCTCCCCACCCATTCACGTGTATACTCATAATTCCTTTAATAACATGCGTTTCATCCCTCTTCTCTACATAACTATACCAAGACAAACGATCCCCCTTCAACTTTGCAGTCACTGGCGCCATTTCCAAACTTCCTCTAATAAACTCATTTCTCACTTTATCTTTTCTCGTCACACCTCACATCCATCTCAACATTCTCATCCCCGCTACATGCAATCTTTTTACATCAGTCTTTTTCACAGCATAACATTCTGAACTATACAGAATGACAGGTCTTATCACGGACTTGTAAATTTTACCCTTCAACTTGAGGGGCATCCGTGGATCACCACGTTGTTCCAGTGGCCTGTCGCCATTTCATCCGTCCTGAATTGATCAGATGTATTACGTCTCGGTCGACCTGGATTTGCTACTAAATAAAAATTGAGCTCCCTTACTCACTGGCGCTTGTGGCGGCAAAAATACTACATACACTGAGTGTTTCTGCAGATAGGTGAGTCCCCCAAGATAAGTCCAGCCTTATGTTAAACTGCAATTGTGCTGTCAATACTAATATTATTTTTTAAGATATTGATAGTAACAAAATAATTATGTTGTATGGACTTTGATTGAATTTTTTATTATTTTTATTATTGGGGGCATGTCCAGTCATTTTTTAATATTTCTGTGTACATAGGTGTTTTACTATTCCATCTCATTTTATTTCTACCGTCTCTTGCGTAATAACCAGTTTCTTTCCGGTTTAGATATCCAGTGCATTACATATCTTATTTGGTCTTTTGTGTCTGTGTATTCATAGCATGTTGTAAAATCTATAACGTCGCCCACATGGTGTGTCTACGTAACACTTTCGATCTAGGCCTATAATATATTCTGACAATGCAACATATTTGTTTCAAAATTACGTAATTGTTACAATTTTGAGGTATGTGCTCTTTATAATGTAGAAAATTTAAGAATAAAATGTAAAACAAAAAAATACTGATTAACACCTACCGGTTTTATTTATGCTCCAGTTGGATTTGTAGCCAAAATTAGGTCCAGTATCAGATACTTGTCTTATATGTATAATGCTTTACACAGACATAATAGTCTGGCTTCTAAATAAATAAATTAAACAAAGATTTTTTATCCATAATAGCTATACGATAAAGTCAACTACAGTCAATCATCAGTGGTAACGATTTGACATTGACATCTCCTTAATATTGTAGCAGTAAGGGTGATTTTTGTAGTACAAGTATGGTGTGCGTTAGAACAAATTTTTTTTGTAGTTAATTTTGTATTTTGCTGAATGTAGGTAGGTGCCTTTTTCCAGTAAAGTTGTTATAATAGTTTAGAAAGTATACCTGTGGATGTAACGGTACCTATTGTTCATTTGTACTTACTTAAAGTTCTTTCAGGGGGTTATCAAAACATATCAATCAAAATAATATTATTGATATGCAGTTACGTCCAAAAATTTCTTATCTTTTTAGATAAAAGACTTAAACATATTTTGTACGATATGTGGGTCAAGAACAATGAAATTGTATTCCAATTCCTTCGTAAGTCGTTGACCCCTATGTATCAATGTTTGTTGTGTTGGTTCACGCGAGGCACAACACAACAGTTGTATGTTGTAATAGAAATGTTTTATGTAATGTTCCAAATAGACCATCAACACATAACACTGCCTGCATTTTCAAAAGGTTAAGTTATAAGTGGACATGTATAATTTTAGAATAGGAACATCATTTTCCAAGCTATATTTAAGTCCTATGAAACACGTTATGGCAATAGCCATCAGTCAGGTTTTCCTGGCTAGTTAGTAAATTTTGAAAAAAAAACATTTTTTTTTTTGTTAATGAGGTGTGATGGAAGAACTTAGAAAAGAACAAAAGCATCAGCTGTTATACTGCCTCTGCAATCTATCAATCGGCTATGGATTCTCGAAGTAAACCACGGCTTAGTCTCTCAAAGAGGATTTTATCGTAGCAGTGGGAATATTACCGGTTGATATGCTTGTTACTATACTATCCAGTACTACCTACAGGAATAATTTTGCAACACTGATAGACGCGTCAAAGTTCAAAACATTAGGTACTCTGCGGAAATGATAACGCCTAGATAGTCTAGACTTATCTGTTTGCCATTTGCAATGTCATTATAGCCATAAAATCTAATGTTTTGACTAGTTAGGGTACTTGGTGATAGTTGACTATGCACAGCGGTCATATGTTAAGATTCAGTATCACACGTAGGTGTTTCATAGTTTAGAAGTTTCAAATTTTTAAACACTCATATCATCTACATAATTTGCAGTTACTTACATAGTAACACCGACTTTAAAACAAGTATTCACTTTTGTAGTCACAGGAGCACACACGAAAATGGGTATAAGTAAATATGTGTTTAAACGGGACAGAAATACCGCGACGCGCCCGTTAGCAGTGAAGGCTAGTGGTCAACTGAAGAGGTGAAGACCAAATGGTTAACTAGTGGATGACGTGAGTTTGGGATCGTAGTTATTAATTAGAGTCAGTTAGTGGCTATCTAAAAACATGTTTATTTCATGTCGGTGCATTTGTTTACTTGCTACGTACGTTAGTGTTGCCGGGCTAAAAATAGATGGTGGGCTGGTGGCATTTTTTGTGGGTGTGTCTGCAAGTGAGTAGAACGTGTTAGGTGGATCATAGAATAAATATTTGTACGTAGTGAGGTCTAGATAAAATTACATTACCTTACTTACCTACCCACCAACTATTTTTTTTTCTTGGTTCTATGTTGAATTCAATTGAATTAGATGTTTTTTTCCGTACCTAAGTAGGTAAGCCACACACATATAAAAAACGTTTTTTCGGTGATTACATTAGGTACCTACTTAAAACGACCAAAATCCAGTTAGAACCTAATCGATTCGAACAAGCGGTATTGGATCGTTATTTGTATGCCTACCTATTTTTGTTTGGTTTGATTTTATTTTAAATAATAATGACAATGAAACATTCTTGATTGCACACTAGAAGCCGGTAGCGGTTTTGTGCTCACTTGCTGATTTGTTAGTACGTTTAAAGCAGACATTCACAACTGCTCATTTTATATTGCACAGGTACCTAGGATATTGAACCTTATTATACCTAGATAAGTAGGTACTTCATTTAACGTGTGAAGTTGAAATATGACATACCTAGACATCCCGCCCATACGTACAAAGCATTTTGGGAACACATTTATTGTGCGTACAGCCAAGTACCTAGTCGTATCTCCTGATAGCTATAACTTTGGGGTCTTTAAATCAAGAGTGAATTGGTAACTTCTAGGCAAGCGTCCTCCATCGTCGGCTACACATCGCTTACCATCAGGTGAGATGGTGGTCAAACGCGCGACTATCAATAATAAAAAAAATATGGAAGACCTAGGACACTTTTTACCTAGATGTCATCATTCCTCGCCATTATACCTATAAGATCATTGAAAAATATAGTTGCTAGGCTATTTGCAAAACCATCTGCCATATCACAGAGTCAAACGCTAAAATACTGGCTTTTATTTACTTATTCAAATCTCAAGATAAAACAAACAATTAAATAATACTCGGTGTTTTTAGTTGGAAAACGGTGCACCGGTTCTGCGGTTCGATAGTTTACGTGTGACGTTAGCTGCATACGAATGGTTATCTATACGTGAAGTCTGACATGTAGTCATATCATACCACGGAGTAAGAAGAAATGAAGTGTTTACTTAAAAAATGCATTCGGTACCTAAAAGCGATGGAGACAATATTTTTCAGAATATTAATTTAAACTAATTATTATAAAGATATTTATTTCTTTGTGGTTAATCATCTAACAAGTACAACAAGAATTCCATCTCTGCTAAAAAGCTACACTATGAACGAGTGTTAGTCTACTTTTTTTCATCTATTGTAAATGCATTGTTCCTGTGGATAGGATACGACTCATAGGAATGACATAAGTTTCGATTTAACATATAAATAGATAGTTACAAGAAAGTCAATGCCGTATAGTTTGATTTTTGTATAAATATAGAAAAGGACGGTTTGCGTTGAAAAGGACATAGCAACAGAATTAGCGCATTCACACAAAATCCCTCATTACTGAGTGAATACTTTCGCTTTCACACTTTACTTGGCTGTTACACTACACTTTCGACCCCATCAATTCTGTGAGCAAATATAAATCTGTGGAGCAATGTGTCCTGCCTCAGCTGACACCTAAACCTCCATGCATTAAATACTCCGTAATATTTTTAATTTGTTTACACACAGCATAATACGTATTACGACATACCATTGGGTAATGGATGGAGTTTGTACCGTAATAAAGTTGTGCAGAAAATCTAGTGTGGTTATCATTAATCTGCTGGTTGTTAAACATCGTCGCTTTAATATTAGCTGACTCTTGTAAGGTCAAAGAATAGCATTACAAAATAAACTATAGATAATTAATTATTATTTCAATAGGTATTTCAATACACACCTAAAGAAGAAAGAAGAAGAAGAAAAAACTTTTATTCGTACCTCACACATACAGCAGAATTCGATAATAAAATAAAAATAAAAAAAAACTTTAAAATCTGTGCAAGGCCAAAAGGGCGCCTAACTGAGCATATGCTGCGATATTTAAAAAGTTAAATAACGCAGCGCTGGTATTCTGTTAGGGCCCGCGGTGATGCCACGGTCACATTCACGGAGGTTCAATAAATTAATTGGTATCAAAAAATAATAAATAATTAAATACGAACATTGATAAAACAACCATTGGAAAAATAATAAATATATAACATTTGTAAATAAGGTGAATTTATGTTAATACGTGTTATGTGTTAGATATAAGAAAATATAAGAAAAAATGCAATAAATAGGTAATGAACCAGATACAGACGCCCGACGACCTAAACAATTAAATATAATTAATTTTATATTTGTCGACATTAAAATAAATATCCAACGAATTTCAATATTTGTTTTTGGACAAACAAACAATGATAGTTCTCGGTGTCTCTGTAGCGCCATCTAGAACAATTTCAAAGAAGTTTTAAGCAGTGTTTACTATTGCCACTACTAGATGGCGCAATTAATACGATTTTGTGTTGTCAAAACAATGTTATCAAAACCACCGGAATGTTCATGAACTTTTATCGAAGTAGCCAATTAACGCTAATTTAGGTTTATCAATGACATTTATGATCAAAGTTCATTACAATAAATATCACCTTATATAAATGGGTAGGTAATTAATTATTTCAATATAGGTAATCTAAGATTGAACCTCCGCTATTTATCGGAAAATAACTATCTACGGGGTCAATGCCAAGGTTATTTAGCGTGTAAAATCTCTTGGTTTACATATAATTGGTAGGATTGGCAGCATCTAGTTATAGGTACCCACTTACCTACCTACTAGCAGCCGGTAGCGTGGCTAGGCGTGAGCAAAGTGGACCTTCACCCACAGCTTTGTACCAAAAGGGCCTCGCACAAGCGAGGGTTCTTTATGGACAATGCTTTTTAGGGTTCCGTAGTCAACTAGGAACCCTTATAGTTTCGCCATGTCTGTCTGTCCGTCTGTCTGTCCGTCTGTCCGTCCTCGCTTAATCTCTGTGACCGTTAGCACTAGAAAGCTGAAATTTGGTACCAATATGTATATCAATCACGCCGACAAAGTGGTAAAATAAAAATTGGAAAAAAATGTTTTATTAGGGTAGCCCCCCTATATGTAAAGTGGGAAGTGATTTTTTTTTTATTTCAACCCTAACGTGTGATATATTGTTGGATAGGTATTTAAAAATGAATAGGGGTTTACTAAAATCATTTTTTGATAATGTCGATGATTTCGGAAATAATCGCTCCATAAGTAAAAAACAATGTGTCCCCCCCCTCTAACTTTTGAACCATAAGTTTAGAAAATATGAAAAAAATCTGAAAAGTAGAACTTTATAAGGACTTTCTAGGAAAATTATTTTGAACTTGATGGAAAGAACAGTTTTTGTACAAAAAAGACAAAAAGGTTGTGCAAAATAATTTCTGGACTAAGTTTGTAGTATAATCGTATATGCAAGCATTTTTTTAAACTCATAAGTGGGTACACTTATTGTGACGGACGGGAAACTACGGAACCTTACACTGAGCGTGGCCCGACACGCTCTTGGCCGGTTTTTCATAATTAGACTCACGTTTGATCATTATTTCACCTGAACACTGGTTTGCGACATTTTCGAATTTATGAAAGAAAAAGCCTCGTCGATGTGCCTTTTTTTTCGTGGTGGGAATCATCTTATGACATCTCCCGCTCTTGGGCGGAGCGGGAGATAGTGTCAGACTTTTACTGACTAAAAACCCACTCTTGTTCCTTCGTTGCTTTTCTTACTGGGGCTTGAGCTATCTTTCGAATTAACCCTGGTCCCAGTAGGCTTCGACCCAGCTGGGCCCTTGCTATTGCTGACAGATCCTTGAGGCGCGCGGGAACAGTGCGCGCCGTGGACTCGCTGATGTGCCTTCGCCGACGTCGAAATTAGCCCACGTTACGCCTCTGCTAGCAGCCTGTCACGATAAAGGTGAGTAAAGGTTTGGCAGATGATAATGATAAGCCGCGTACAAACGTCGTGAGGCGTGCGCCGCGAATGGTTCGTCACGCATGCCTCAACCTTAGGCATACGACGGTACATTTATGCGTGTGTCCCGAACGACACATGCTCAAGGTGAGCATGCAAACCACCACGCACGGTGTTCGTCAGTCGAAAACGCCAACAACACCTGTCCAGTCCACACGGAGGCACGTACTGAGGCGGCGTACGCAACGATCGTATGACGCGAATGCTCACTATGAGCACACACGACCACACCGCCCGAGGCATGCGAGACGAACCATTCACGACACACGCCTCGCGGTGTCTGTACGCGACTTTATAGTCATAAATATTTTTAGAAAAATATACAAAGTGTAATTTTGAATCTGGTTTAACATTTCTGAGGGCAGTCGAGTGACAGTTTAGTTTTTTTAAACCCAGTTGACTGGTACAGAATGCCTTGTTGCATTGATTTAGTGACAAAACCGTCTCTTGGACTACAACAGTCAGAATTGGGTACTTAAACCTCCTCAATCAAATCAGCCAAAATCATTCAGGATTTTGGTAGACTTTTTATTATTTTTTTTTCGATGGGAAAAATCATCTTATGACAACCCCCGCTCTTGGGCGGAGCGGGAGATAGTGTCAGACTCTTACTGACTAAAAAACCCATCCCGTTCCTACAAGCCTTCATACCGGGGCTCGAGCGCCCTTTCGGATAACCCTGGCCCCAGTAGGCTTCGACCCGGCCGGGCCCCTGCTGTTGCTGACAACTCCTTGAGGCGCGCGGGAACAGCGCGCGCCGTCGACGACTTGGGCTTGGTCCGGACGGTTACCGGACGGCCGGACAGCGAGCTACCCATTGCTCACTGTCCGCAAGCCCGCGCCTACGGTGGCTGGAAATCGGGATCGGAATCCCGGCGGCGGCGGCGAGAGCGCCGTTGCCTGATGCGGTCGGCCTCCTCCTTAACGAGCATTACTGCTTCGCAGAAGTCGGCGACCGCCTGCCACTCCTCCTCGCTCCGGACCATGGCCTCGACCAAGGCCCGGCGCGAGAGGTCTCCGCCGCCGATCACCCCCACGAGGGCACGGCGATGCTCCGCCCAAGCAGGGCACACCGCGATTGTGTGCTCCACCGTGTCCTCCGGGCGTTCCGCACAGTGGTGACACCCGGGCGTCACTTCCGCTTTAATTCGGAACAGGAACCTCCCGAACTTGCCATTTCTGGTGAGGACCTGTGTCATGCGGAAGGTAAGGACGCCGTGAGGTCTTTCCAGCCACGCCTCAAAGAGGGGACTTATCGCCATAATTGTGGCGTGCCCATGACGGGGTTGCGATAGTCGCTGACGCCATTCCACCATGAGATCCCGCCAGAGCTCTGTCCGCCATGCCGTGACCTGTCGCGGCAGAGGACTTTCACCCCGGCGTTGCATCTCCACGCGCATGTCGTGCATGTGTGCAAGGACTGTTGCCTCCAGATCCCACGGTGGTAGGCCAGCCAGAAGGCTCGCCGCTTCGCAGGAAATCGTGCGGTATCCCCGCACCATCCGAATTGCCATGACCCTCTGGCAGGCGTTCAGAATGCCCGCCGGTCGCTTTCGCAGCGACGGCGCCCACACCGGCGCCCCGTAGAGGGCCATGGGCCGGCAGGAGGCGTCTGGACCCCCAAGATTGGGCAGGAGCCGCTTGAGAGCGGCCCCAGTCCGGTTGAGTTTGGGAGCCAGACGTCGGAAATGCTCCTCGAAATTCCATCGGCTGTCGAGGATGAGTCCCAGGTACCTCATCGATGTCCCGACGCCGATGCGAACTCCTCCTACCGTTAGTTGGGAACCCGACGGTGGCGCGTTCCGACGGCCGCGACCGTGAAAACACATGGCCTCGGATTTGCGCAGCGCCACCTCGAGTCCCAACTCCTGGATCCTACCAACGACTATCGCAACCCCGCGTGTCGCTAAAGCGGCCGCCGCCCGGTACGACTCTCCCTGCGCTAGAACCAGCGTGTCGTCTGCGTAGCAGACCACGCTGACCCCGTCAGGGAGGTCGCCCCGCAGCACGTAATCGTACCCGATGTTCCACAAGGGTGGCCCTAGTACCGACCCCTGCGGAACACCGCACGACATCTCCCGACGTTTCCAGTCTCCCTGGTGACCGGGGTAGACAATATACCTGTCCGACAGGTAGGCCTCGACCACTCGACAGAGGTATTCGGGCACCCGGTGGTACCGGAGTGCCCTCCGGATCGTACTCCAGGGCAGGGAATTGAAAGCGTTGGCAATGTCCAAGGACACTGCCACGACACACCTACCCTGGGACACCGCATCCCCCGTCGTGAGGGCTCGCACGCGCATGATGGCGTCCACCGTCGAGCGCATCCTGCGAAAGCCGAACTGTCCCTCCGAAAGGTCCGGCCCCACCCGTGAAAGGCGCGCGACGAGGCGGCTCGCAATCACTCTTTCAAAGAGCTTGCCCACCTCGTCGAGCAGCACAATGGGCCGGTACGCGGACGGAGAGTCCGCAGGGCGCCCTGGCTTCGCGATGAGGACCAGTTTCCCCGTCTTCCAGCGAAGTGGGAACTGGCCCCTCTCCAAGCATGCGCTGAAGAGCCCTCTCAGTCGAGGCCCGAGAGCCTCCATGGCCAGGACCCAGGCTTTCCCAGGCAAGCCATCGGGTCCTGGGGCGGCGTTCTTGGCACTCAGCCTTTGCACTAGGATTTTGGTAGACTTCAACATGGTCTTAGTTCTTTTCATTCATTCATTTATTAATTTTATAAACACAGGGTACTATAATCGAAAGGCATACCTATGTACAAAATATTGATGCAAATGTCAATGTACACAATCACAATGAATTTTAATAAATTTAAAATAATATTTCATCACTGCATACACAATAAGGAAGCGACGATTTGAAATAAAATATAGTTAATTCAAAAATTAATTTATTCCTTAAAATAAAACAATATCCTTAATAGTACTTTGCACCTACCCAAATTATCATATTCGATAATATAGTTAACTTTCCTCAAAATAAGGCACGTTTTTTCAATAAATCAAAAGTTTTTTATATTTTTTTTTACTCTTAAATAGTTGCTCTGAAATTTTTTAAACAGCAGACGCGATGTGGTCTCTTTATTTGAAGAGATCAATAGAAAAAAGTATTGAATTTTAAATATTCAAAAGCCAAACATTTGTACATCTTTAATTTAAAAATGTGTTTCTTTTATTGCCCGTTCACAGTTCATGAGCGGTAGCTTAGCGCGAGGCGCATGAAAATGAATAAGAACAAACGTACGAAAATGTTTGAAGCATGCCACGAGACGCCGCTCATAGCGCCCAGTACCGATGCTGCACCGCTCGCCGCGCCGCTCGTTGCTAAGACCGAAATTGTGATCAGGCCGTTGGTTGCCCTTTGCATTCCGCGGTAACTCTTTCAAATAAACTTGCAACCCTCGCGGTATATTTTTTAATTTCACTTTTAATTTATACTTAGTTAAGTAATTATTTCTTAAACTAGAAATGAGTCTATAAAACTATATATTAAAAGATTTTTAAGAAAAATCTCTGTATAAGATATGAACATAATTATTATTGTCTTATTTTGTGATGCATCTCCACTAAAATTATATTAAAAGTATTTACAACATGAATTTAAGTTTAAAAAAACTTTACAAAAAATTAGCCGCACCGTTCTATTTACTTAATACAATAATAAGGCACTTAGAAAATTGCTAACTCGTCCACTATTGTAGGATTTTTAAGAACTAGAAGCCTTACACCAAATTGTATATTTAAGAGAAACTTTATTCGAATCATAAATCCGCTAAGGCGTTCCAAAATGGTTTTTTGTTAAGAAGAAACCACCCAAAAGATTTTGTATTTCTTCCACACTTGAAAAAATACGCGAGAGCCTGATGAAATTCCATGAAAATATTAGTTCTAAGATTTACTCAATCTAATCTTTCGCCAAAGCTAACCCAGGCCAGATCTTTAAGCCCTTATGTTGGTTTAGTAAGACGTAACTGCCACGGATGTATGACTTGAAAAATGCTCCAAGCACTGTTCGTACTTACACACGGCTGTACAAAAGTGAGTGAATGAAAAATATTTAGTTTAAATATAAGTACGTAGAACATGTTGCCATGAGCAAATTTTAATAAACTTCGGATATAGAGCGACCAATGCAGCCGATCACTTTCGTAAACCCGTGAGTACGAACAGTGCTTGGAGCATTTTTCTAGTTTTACACCCGAGCGTACAATGGGCGCGTAAGGATTTAAATCATTTAGTGTTGAAGACGCAAATATTTGTCCAATTACGCCAACAATATTACAAAATGCAGTTGAGTCAAGCGACCTATTTCTTCTACGCATACATTTTCCTGAGCTCCTTTCTCAATATCTTTCCGGACGCTGTTTTAGGTATTTCATCAACAAACATGACTTCTTCAATCTTCTTGTACACTGCTACCTTACTTGCGACAAAGTCTTGGATCTCTTCTTCAGAAATCTTCAAACCATTCTTTCTGATGATGAACGCTTTGGGTACTTCACCGAAGAATTCGTGGGGTACACCGATGACGGCTGCATCTGCTACTGCGGGGTGAGACCGGAGGAGGCTTTCTAGTTCTGCTGGGGCTACTTGCATTCCTTTGACCTGTTGATAGAGTTAAAGAGGTAAGATTATCATTAGTTACGTTCTTAAACGTTGTAAATGACAAACTCAATGATCAGCAGGCCAAACTGTCATCTCTGACTCTTTCTACATTCGGTAATGCCTCCGATTCCTTTGTTCTGACCACGTGTCTTAATGTTGAGATGATGTCATTCCCATATATTTGAAGTTTTCTATTGTCGTTAACGAATGTGATAATCTACATTCGTTTACTACAATAGAACTTGACTAGGCCCTCAGGTGGTAAAGCATTAAATATAAATGGATATAGTCGTTCTATCCCTGTTAAGCGGGTTGGTATTAGGTGAGCGTGTAGGTTCTTGATTTATTTTTAAGAAACAGTTTACAGTTTTTCTTTTAGTTTAATTTACAAATAAAAAAATACGTGTTCCTTATTTTTGAATAAGCTAAAAGACGGATTAATTAAATTTTTACGGCATTTAGCATATTCTTGCAAAAGAAGTTCTTATGATTCATGCAAATAAGAATTAAATTAAATTACGACTTTAAATTCAAATTATATAATTAATTAAATCAAATTGATGATGATGATGAGATTAAAATAATGACAGTGTCAAGGTGATATTGTTATAGAGGTCAGTCGGAATACTTATCGATAACAGACAAACAAATAAGGAAAGAAAATCGTAGGAAGTTTAAAACATACGAGTATTTACTAGACTGTGCCTCCAAAATAAAAAGTAAACAAATAATACGGAACGGTCTACCAAAGACACTAATTTATCGAGCACTTGATCATATCATATGACTGGCCTGTTGGGCTAGTGGTTAGTAACCCTGACTGCTATGCCGAAGGTCATGGGTTCGATTCCCACTCAGGACAAATGTTTGTGTGATGAGCATGATCATTTGTTTTGTCTGGGTGTAATTAAATTAATTATCTATATATGAATGTATTTAGAAATATATAACTATGTTTATCAGTTGTCTAGTTATCATAACACAAGCTCTGCTTAGCTTGGGACTAGACGACACTGTATGATAGTAGTGGAAAAAAAATATCTTACCTTAATAAGTTCCTTAATCCTATCAGTAATAAATAATCCAACGCCAGGTTGGAAGTAGCCCATGTCACCGGTCTTGAAGAAACCATCCTTGGTCATGGACTCTTCAGTTGCTTTAGGGTTTTTGTGATATGCTCTCATGACTGTGGGACTTCTGATGTATAGTTCTCCAGACTGAAAACAAAATTTAAAAAATTAAAGATATAAAGAGAAATAGATATTATATAGTATAAGCCAATACATGTGTCACTGAATATTTTACTGGATTTTGTCTACTTCTAAAGTGCACTGACTGATTCACTTTATCGGTACGGTGCATCAATTAGAAGTAAAAATTCGAATAATTTGTGATTTTCTGGCCACTACGCTGATAAAATAGACATATTATATCTTTCAAAGCTGAAATCTTGACCTATACTATCTACTACTATTGATATAGATCTAACCTAAGAAAATCTCAAAAAATCAGTATCTATAGTGCAATTTTTTGTTCAAGATGCTGAGTTCAGCGCCATCTAGTGAAGTTCTGGCTCGTAGTTTTCACAGGCGTAGGCGTGAAGATTTCAAGCTTTATTTGGATAAATGTCGTGGTACAGCAAGCGACAATAATGTTTCCTTTGCTGGGACTCAGCTCCTATAAGAGAGGAAATGGGCCGTAGTACACCATTCGAACCTAGCGCGGTTTGGTGAATGTTACATGTCTTCGATTTTGTTCAAGGATAAGCTGGTTTCCTTGTGGCGATGAAATAAATTACACAAAATAATGAGCCTGGCTGGGTTTGGACCGGTGACCTACCACTCGTAAGTCGGGGCCGTTACCACTGGCCACCATGTCCTAATACTATCTTCCAATTCTATTGTTTTCCAAACTACTTACTTGTCCAATAGGCACGGCTTGTTCAGTGCTTGGATCGGCAAACTTGAGCTCCACACTAGCCATAGGGACTCCACAGGCACTGAAGTTTACGTTCTTTGTGCCCTTAAAGGTAGATGTTCCTAGTGAAGTCGTTTCTGTCATACCGAAGCCTTGGTTGAACTCGATGGCATGCTGGAAGTCAAAAGTACATGAAGTTAAATATTTGATCGAAACATAGGAAAAGCTCAGTGGCCTAAAGGTTGCTCATTTACCAAAGCCATGATAGAATAGAGAAGAGACCCGACCCCAAATAATGGGAACAGGAGAAGACAAAGAAGAAGATAGGAAAAGCTTATTTAAATATATGGAATTTGCTACAATTGGTTTTAGATTTCTAGATTCTGTCACGAAGACCGAGGCAGATTGTGCAAGACAAACTAGATTGCTTCTTAAATTTGGACAACAAAAGCAAATAGCCGTGTGAAAGGAAGAGATTGATGTGAGGCTTTGGTTTAGCAATGGATACTAAATAATACTAACACTAACGTTGGGTAATATTTTGATACTACAAGGCCGAACCTTTGTACGCATATAATATGTTTGTTACTCCTTTACGCTCAAACGGTTAATAACTTGGATGTAACTTGGCATATATGGGTAGGCCAAGTCCTGGAATAGGACATAAGATACTTTTAATTGTGGGTGTATGTTTCCTTAAGACAATTTTAGACTATCGCCTGAAGTAGTCGCTGATAAAAGCTGGTTTTCACATAAATTTCATTTTGCATTTTTATTTTTTTCAATTTTTAACAGGACATATTTATGACATTGGTGATTAACGCTGTTCCGTTAATCATGATTAATTTCAATCGTAGATTAATCCAGTAATGAATAGGCAGGCTTGAAATGAATCAAAACGCCTAAGCTTCCAGTTTGTAACAGTCAGTCTCAAGAAGAACTATTAAGGTATTGACACACGTGTTATTATAAAAAAGCCTTTAGGACAAGGACAAACCTATTGCCCTATCATATTATAGTAGCAGGCACGTGCTCATTGTTAAAGTTGATGGAACTTGATTTAAATAACTAGGACAAGATCATATTTGGTATTGGTAATGTTGTTTTCCTTAACAAGCAATTAGGTATGAGTCCAAAGGTCGATAACGTTAGATAGGTCAGTTTTGATATTACCATATTACACAATCTTTAAAACTGTGTAGGTAGGTGTAGGTTTGATTCAAGTATCATCATCATTTCAGCCGAAAGACGTCCATTGTGGGATATAGGCTCCCCCAAGCGTCGCCATAACGACTAGTCCTGTGCGTCTTGCATCCATCGGATTCCCCCGACCCTTACTAAGCCATCGGTCCATCTTGTGGAAGATTTTTCAACGCCACGCCTTCCGGTAAAGTGATCGCCACTCCAAAGTCAAGTATTTAAGTTGCAATCATATAATACAAGATAAAACTTTTATGACCTGTTTTTCCAACAATTCGATAAGTATATTTGCTTATAGTGGCTTACTAGGAAAAGATACTAATGGATATACCTCTCTAGATACCGTAGAATACGTCGTTGACGAACACAGTCATAAATTCAGATATGTGTAACCGATAACAATAGATGATGTTATGAAGCGAAGATAAAATAAAGCATCAAGGAAAGATGACAGAGTTCAATGGACACACGAGTGGACAAGAACTATAAAGGATGTAATAAATGACGCAAACATGAATGATAGTAATCAAAATCTTCTTCTGTCTGTCGGTTCTATGGTAAAGAACAGAGATTAATTCGTAAGAGTTAAGAACTAATGGCACATTACATATAAGACATAAACACTTATTAGAATTTTAAATACTAAAGAATATTGTGTGAGATAAAGGAAGATTGTCGGCCGAAATGCGCTATTGTTTTTTTTTTATCAGATTTAAAGAGTAATTTTACAGAATATACGTCACTAAGCCTATTTATTATCTCCAATTCCTATAGTAACTACTAAATCGTAATGTAGTGTTTATATTTGTTCTTGCAGCCAGCCCTATATCGCTCCTCACATAATATAATATATTAAAATAAAAGAATAGATGATAGATCCATCTTTTATTTTATCTCCGTCTTTCTTTTCCTCCACCAACACTAGTATATTCACACAAAATGTAAAAAAAAGAAAGAATTGAAGATGATTTTATTGGCATGCCAAAATTACTTTGAAAGGGATTGATGTACATGTTGTTTGTAATTTGAAATGTTGTTGTCTAACTATTGTAATTAATCAAATAAGTAAATAAATATTTCACTCTCTTATTCTCACGATGTAAATGATAGCAACACGAAAAATGTGGCATATGTAAGAATAGTAAAGATAAAGAGACCAGTACAAAAAAGAATGCGTTGTGTAAGGAATAAAAAGACAGAGTAAACTAAAGTGAGAACTGACAGACAGGAAACGAAAGAGGAACACTTTTTGGACTATATAAGTGGACAGCTGAAAATGGTTCACTGTAGAAGTATTTGTAGCAAAAAATTATCTAAAAATTATTAGGTATACTCTTACTTTACTCTTCTGTAAGATAGCTTCAACGTCTGATGCAGCCAAAGGTGCGGCTCCGCAGATGATGTGTCTAACATGACGATAGTGAGTTTCATTTACATCAGGGTGTTTGCCTAGGAGGATCGCTGCAATGAGAATTAATTTGATTATAGCCTGGTGGTTTAGGAAAATGCCTAGATACTGGTTTACCCTAACAGTCAAGTCATCATTTTTAATGCATATAACAGACATCTGTTGTAGCTTTACACACCCACATGGAAACTTAATATCAAGTATGATCAGATTTTTTGTTGGCATTTATACAATTTGGTTATAGATTTGGTTCATCATAATGACGTGTGTTATAAGTATAAATATTTGAAAAATACAGTATGCCATTTTTGTCATATTATTAAACATCATTCGCTTGGTAAGTGTTATTGTTACTTAGCAGAAATATGCCGTAAAACGATAATGAAGATTTAAGATCAATAATTCAATTCAATAAAAAAAAAATACACCATTCTTTATTCAAAGAAGAGCAGTGTGCCTCAAGTTATTATAAAATAATAACAATGAATCATTTGAAGGTTAAAAGAAAAGTACTTACCAACAGGAGGTACGATATAAAGTAAAGTAGTCTTCTGTGTTTTTAAGATATCCAAATATGCGCTAGCAGAGAATTTAGCCATGGTCACTTGTTTGCAACCCAAACACATATGACCCATAAGGCCGATCACGAGCCCGTATATGTGGAAGTAGGGCAGGAATGCTGGGAGAACTTCTTGGAAATCACCTGAAAGATATAAATAAATAATAAGTATTGAAGTTATAGCTTGAGTTCAAAACAGAGCTACGTAAATGAGGGATGAGTGGTTTAACATAATAAATCAGATCTTCCCACTGATGTGACAGAAGCAATTAGCCCAATTTTTTTTTTTGATTTAAACTAGTGCTTGACTGCGATCCCACCTGATGGTAAGCAGCGATGCAATCTTTGATGGTGAGGCGCACTAGTTTATTAAGAGCCTATTCACTCTAGCCTTGAAGACACCGAAATTATAATCGGACGAATCAATCTATTACGTTATAATAATGCATCTTTGTATATACCTATTAGATAGTAATTAGATAATATAATATATAGATAAGTTCTTTCAATCAATAGAAAGTGTTGTCTTTAAATGACCCCTTTAAATGAATAGGTAAGCATACCGTGTACTCGTTAGATACTTAAGATCTGTAGAATTGAGTACTTACAAATAAACAAAATATGTCGAGACATGTAGATAGTATAGCTAATATCTACGCTTCACAAAAACGTGCAATTTTATCTTAAAAATACATTTGTAATGAATATTCATAAATATGAAGAAATAGATACTAAACCTGGATTTTTTATAATGTTTAATTAGTATTTATAGTAGTTAATAGGTGTTTACTCACTGAATATTGTTCATTAGGCTAATCTATATCTAATAATTATTAAACCTAACTGTAACTATTTCATTAATATTTATAAGCCACTTACTGTGGCAGAACACAGAGACACGTAGAAATATTTGGTAACAACTTTATACCTGTGTGCACAAATAAACTATTTGTATTTGTATTTGTACGTTCTCATTGCTGGATAGGCTTTTGTTCAGTTATCCACTACACGGGCAAAGTGCGAGTCGGTGGACGTCATACCTTTTGGATATTACTTTTTTGGATTTTGTCACTAATAGAGCTGCTTATCAAAGATTAACACTAATGAAAATAAAAACTTAGGTAAGTCTGAAACAATCAGACGTTTTGACTAATTTGTTAATTTAAGTTTTTAATTTTTGCATTATTGTTTTCCCAGACCATGAATAGACATATAATTAAGTATTAAACTAATGATATTATCTAAAACTGTACACATTTTATAAAAAATTACCTTTATAAATAAGTAATATGACTCAAACTACACCGAGGCCAGTTAAATTAACAAATTAATTATTAGTAAACCAAAAACTACCTCTTTTCTAAAATATTCTAATGTCAGTCTGATGTGGCTAAAGCCCATAAAAAAGTAATGATAGAACTACATTTATACTCCAAAAAAATAGAATAATGGCATAATAAGTAAAAATATCAGTTTGAAAAACAGACTTACCGTCTGTAATATACGGGTAACAGGTTTCCTTTTGTTGCATAATCTCTATACCAGCCATTAGATTGTCAAAAGTAATCTCAACGCCTTTAGGCAGCCCTGTAGTTCCACTTGAGAACGGAATGCAAGCTAAGTCATCTCCTCTTCTCGTTATTTTATCCAATAGACCATAATCAGGTTCACCTTTGTCTGCTATTTCTGAATATCTCGTTACATCATCAGGAACTGCATTGCTAGGATTATCAACTAAAATAATTTTGGATTGTATCTTTGCTGCTTTCTGGGCTTTTATAACAGTATCGTAACATTCTGGTAACGTTACGAATACTTTTGGCTCCGTGATGGATGTTTGATGTGTGAGTTCAACTGTAAAGTAGGAAAAAAATATAGAATAAGTATATTACTATAAACATATTTTATAAAAGTCATTCAAGTTACATTTCAATGTAAGTTTACATTACGTAATAGACGTTTCGTTTGCAAAATAGTAACTCATCGGCATCGGGAAGAGGGTTCAAGCTACCGGTGGTCAGGGCTCCTGAGAAAGGAATCTCCTAACAATTCGCGCCGTGTCTTGGCTTTCTGGATCAGGCCCTTGATCCAGTTGCCTAACAAGAGCTTCAGATGTTGTTTGAGGCTCTTAGCTATTAAGCCATTGGTCTTTACGAGTGATTACAACTATCGGCACAATGATTACTCATTAGTTTTACTTAAATCTAATATTTTTAATGAAAAACTCTTCAAAATGTTTATTGTTGATATTTTTTTATTGCTAATTTTCAATCTTATATTCTGCGACCAAGTGCGATTAGTTGAAAACGTATTTGTCATTAAAACGGAGTGTTCCATTTTATATCGATAGAAATAGATCGGCGTTTTAAAACAAGCGATGATGCCTCAGAATTTTCTAGAAATTCCAGTTTTGAAAATTTTGCGGCTGATTTTTTATTTTCATAAATTGTCACTTGATTCAACGTTCAAGTCAAAGCTCGTTTCAAGTAATGCATTAAACGCCCTACCTACTATCCTTTAGCAGATAGATATGTTTGCTGTTACCACACCTATAGGATTTAGGCTTTAAGATATCATAGTGACAATGACCTGCAGCAACGCACACAGCTGCAAATATTATTAAGATTAGGATAAATTAAAAAATATCTAAATCCAAACAAATCCTTTTAAGCGACTTCAAAAAATTAGGTTTTTAATTCGATTGTGTATCTTTCATTGAAACTTCTACCTGTTTATTAAAATTACCAGGCCACGAGGTCTGGTGATCGCAAACACTGCTGACTGTTATCGATCGGGACTTGAACCTAAAAATTTAAACTCAACAGTAACGCTTGTACAAAGATGAAGGAACACAGATCGGTTTTAGACCGTAAACGTCTGGGACTCCTTCTTGCTACACTTAGAGCAGAAGACTTCACAATTAACTAGCAGCCCGGAGCCAGGAGTTACGCTCGGATGATGGTAATAGAATTTAAAAAAAAATAAAGACAATAAAGAGTATAGCTATCTATCTATAGGACTCTTCACGGTCTCCGTCATGGTCGGTCGGTTTCTATATAGATACGCTGCAGCCTAACCATTCAAGGAATACAGATATTTTTTCTATATTATTTTTCTAAAACTAAATTAACAATTAAATTGTTAGTGTCTGACTAAACCTCTATTTCTCAGAGTGACTAATATTATAACTTTATAATAAAGCGGAAGAGTAGTTTTTTTCTTGTTTTGTTTAAAAGCGCTTATTTTGAAAATACCTGGATTGGAAAAATGTTTGTCTGTATGGAATACCAAGGTTCATGACGTATAATTACGCACTATATATTCCAACGACCCACAGAAGTGGACCAGAAACCAAAGCCGCAGATAAATCTACGGGGGACAGCTAGTATTTTATTAGAAATCTTAATACCAGCATTTTAATGAATCATAAATATTTCAGAATTATCTAAATCCTAAGCCCATGTAGAAGCCTATAATATTACGTGTTTTATTATGTCATTCAAATGTCGCTAAAAATTGCAGATAATATTATAATATTTATACATATCTGGACCAAACTACAGTTGTATTAACTCTTCGGCTAGCTATATATGGGAATATATTTATATTTCAATATCAAATATTCCAGAACCTATATTTGGAATGTGTCTATCAATACAGGATATTTAATCAATGTAATTTCTGCATTGGTAGATGGTAAATTTGCTTTATTGACTAGTGTACATTATTTTATTACAAAGTTCCCGTGTCTACCTCCCTTTCGGCTTCGTTATCATAATTAAACATTTAATGTTTTTTGTCATAGTCACTTACTTCAGTTTTGTAATTAAGATATCTCTGTGTAACTCAACTTAACACACGTGTGTTGAGTTGTCTATCTGTGGTCTTCTTCTTCAGTATCACTTCCTCAAGTAATTATTTCTGAATGCTTTTTGTCATGATAAAAATAACAAAAATTGCTAAACTAATGCCTTTTTTGAGGAAAACTCCTCACTTCCTTCCTGAACCTCTAATGCATCAAAATCTTAGAACTCAATTTTGATAAAAATAGGACCAATCTGAAGGTGTCAAATGTAACAACTCGAACCAGAATTTTCTAAATCGGTTTATAAATGACAGAGTTCTGAGGTAACAAACAAAAATAGAACTGAGAACCACTTCCTTTTTTAGAAATCTGTTGAAAATGGGAGAAACCGCTTGCAGCAGATATTATTATTACGATTTCTTCAAATAATATTGTCTTGACTTATAATATAAATACAGCAAATATGTATTCTAAGTGACACATCAGACTATTAAAGTATAATAACTTATTATTGATGTTATTAAAATCACAAGACTCCTTTATGAATGCAAATACATAAATCTAACAATTATCCTGCCCATTAGCTGTTGATTCAATCATAGGCACGTACGTTATCGTATTTAATTTTGTACTTGCTACAGTCTTAACACGGTCAGTCGTTTGATCATGGTGTGGTACAGAATATAGGGCAGATTCTTTTTCCTCACATATGGGCATGAACTCATACATGAGTTGATATATATAGTCAACCTAGTCTATAAACCCTAGGTTAACCATATCAACGTTTATGGCATAATTGTCAATAGCGAGTAAATTCTTTAAATTTATAGTTTTGTAATTTGCTTTAGATGGGTGTATAATTTGGTTATTCTATGTAATATCATAGCTCTGTGAAACCTATTTTATAACATCGTGGATATTACAAAAGACTGAATGGCTAAAGTTCTACCAGGAAAAGCAGCCTAATATTAGTACATGTCGTTCATTAAAGTACATGCCAGCGATTATGACAATTTAGCGATAATAAGACACTCAATTGATTCCTTAGTACTGGAGTGAGGTAAAATTCTGTGACGTTGTAGACGAGTCACGTAAACGGGATCGCTTGGAGGAGCAACGTTTACGGACGGCAGTCTTGAGCAATTCGTAGTTCAAACGGTCCTAACGAATTTACTGGTTTTCTAGGATTATCCTATACACCCAAGTCTGTAATTACCAAATTATGTCCACTGTTATTTAATTCAATGGTATGAACCCTTTACCAGAAAACCTTACGGATGACGGCCGTACCGCTAAATTATTAATGTCGCCTTCTTACACAAGTTCCGCGTTATCAAACACCACCGTTGTTTTACAATAGGGTAATGACATGATAAAAGTATGTAGGTAAATAAAAACTTATCAGTTCCTATTTTTAAGCCTGTTATATTGTTATCAGCAACGCTGGTGTCATTCGTCGGCGAATTTATCATAATGTGCAATAAATGTGATCATAAGGAAATCTCTAATCATTGGGGCATGGCTTCGGTACCTACATGATCTTTATCATTTGGAATTTGCCCTGTATTTCTGTATGTATCTAATCACTGAAGAACAGCTCTAATATACGATCTTTAACAACTGTCTCTGCTGTCTTGTCATTTGGTTCTTCGTCATCAAACATAACTGATCATCTTTTTCCTGCCCTTTTCCCGTTTTAATTGAGGTCGACGCAACATGTTTTTTTCTTTCATTCTGTCCTGTCACCCATCACGCTTTGACTAATTTACTTTAAGTCGAGAGTGAATAGGTTTCTTCTAGGCAAGCGTGCTTCATCGTCGACCACATCATCGCTTACCATCAGGTGAGATGGTGGTCAAACGCAAGCCTATCAATAATAAAAAACCGGCCAAGTGCGAGTCGGACTCGCCCATGGAGGGTTCCGTAGCAGCAAGTAACATAATATAAAAGTTCTTATAGTTCGTTGTAACTTTGATCGATGTTTTAATAATAGTGTATTTTTTTAGATTTATGACATATTAAAAAAAAAACTACTTACTAGATCTCGTTCAAACCAATTTTCGTTGGTAGTTTACATGGTAATGTACATCATATATTTTTTTTAGTTTATCATTCTCTTATTTTAGAAGTTACAGGGACACACATTTTACAACTTTGGAAGTGTCTCTCGCGTAAACTATTCAATTTAGAAAAAAATGATATTAAAAACCTCAATAGCATTTTTGAAGACCTATCCATAGATATCCCACACGTATGGGTTTGATGAAAAAAAAATTTTTGAGTTTCAGTTCTAAGTATGGGGACCCCCAAAATTTATTGCTTTTTTTCTATTTTTGTGTGAAAATCTTAAAGCGGTTCACAGAATACATCTACTTACTAAGTTACAACAGTATAGCTCTTATAGTTTCGGAAAAAAGTGGCTGTGACATACGGACGGACAGACAGACAGACATGACGAATCTATAAGAGTTCCGTTTTTTGCCATTTGGCTACGGAACCCTAAAAAAACCTCTTTTCTTTCATATCACTTCTCACACCATCCAATTATAATCCATCCATCTTTTCTTGGGCTTCCCTCTGCCTCTCCATTTATCCACATATACGCTACAAATTTTTGATTAGTACAGATGCTTAAAGGGCTTATTAGAAAAGTTCTTGTTATTTAAGTAAATTCTCAATAAATAATTTTTATAAACAGCAAAATTATGAGCGGTTATTTATATTCCAAAATTTTACTCAATTTATAGAAATATTGTACAGACAGGCTATTTATGAATGAAAAATACGGCGCGTAGTATTTTTTTGTAGCAATTTTATTGTTATAGACAATTGGTTCAATTATGAATTTACCAATTATAACAAATTTTCATGGACAATTTTGGGATTTCGTTTTTTTTTTACTTTTGACTGCACAAATATGATCAGTGACAGGTACGGAAAGAGCCCCATTTTTTTGTAGTAATTAAAAAATAGGAGTTTATACTCATTTAGTAATATGCGTTTCATCCTTCTTCTTCACACGGCCACATCAAACACGATTAATAAATACATAGATCAAAACTATATTGAACGACTAGCTGTGTGAAGGGTTAGTGATGATCAGATTTACAAACAGTGAAATGGCGTAAAATGCAAACTTTCATATCCTCTTTAACTCTTATAAGAGACGTCTTTCTAAAATCTATCCATAGTAGGTACTCAATTTTAATTAAATAAGGAATTGTATCAGAAGTTTCTTCTATGGGTAGAAAGTTCATCTTTTTTCTTCTGTATAATCAACTAATGATTACAAAGTGCCTGTAAATGATGTTAGTGAAATAAAAACTGGGTTGAGTTTAGTAGATAAAAGGTCTATCAAATGGGGCACCAGGGTCAGCGAGCAATGGTTAGCTTACTGTCCGATAAAGAACAAGCCTGTGTCGAGATGGTGCGATGCATATCCACCATAGATATCAAAAAGAAGTGTAGAATTGTATTTTATATTCAGTCAACGTGATTGACGGGACTCATTAGGACCAATACTTGCAAGGGATATGTGACTAAAAAAGTTACCTTCTTGTGGTGGCTACTGAAGGAACACACATGGGTTCATTCAGTCAACCTGACATTCCCTCTCAATCCACTCCGAATGGGAGAAGTAATTTGAAGATTAAAAAAATCAAACTTTCCCAGGATGCTCAGTACAAGCTAAATGTAAGTAGTCAGCAACTCGTACCATGTCATTACCTTACCACATTCGATACCTCCTACGTATAAGGTCATAAAACAAACAGTGCATTTTTTCAGGAGAGGTTGTTTTACCTACTCGTTTACATAAGTAATCCGTAAAACACTTATTAGTATTACCAATCACCATAAAAATTCTCTTCAAGTATTACTAATGTTTTTGCATTATGTAATCAATAATCAGTTTATGATTACAGTACCAGATGCTGGATATAATAACAAAAAACACGTTCCTCAATAATTAAGTTACAACTTTGTGCGTTGGAGGTATCGACATGATCATACAAGTTATTTTAAGAGATTACCTACTTATTTTGTAAGTCTAGTTTCTTTGTGTATCCTTATAAAACATGGTAGCTGTGGCGATCAATAAGGAACTAGACAAAAAGTGTTGCGGTCATCGTTTACTTTTCGAGTTAACATAAAAATATCTACCGAAATCCAGTCTAGAATGTTAAAAATCTTAGCGTTAAAATGTACACTTATCAAACTATTTTGTTTGCAATATGTAAATATTTGACGAGCAGATAAACTTTGTAAGCTATGTCAACGACTTATCCTATTTCGACGTCAAACTCTGATTATGTTGGTTTGTACTCAATTTTTTATCTTTCTAAAAGAGGGCTTGAGTCGTCATCATCATTTCAGCCGGAAGACGTCTACTGTTGGACATGTCTCCCCCGAGTGTCACCATAACGACCGATTCTATGCGTCTCGCATTCATCGGATTCCCGTGACCCTCACTTGGTCATCAGTCCACCTTGTGGGAGGCCATCTAACACTGCATCTTCTGGTACATGGTCACTTTTCCAGGACCTTTCGTCCCCATCGCATCGACTATCTGTTCTGCGAGCAATGTGGCCTGCCCACTGCCACTGGTATCATCATTAATTTATTTGAAACTACTTCATAGCTATTCTCCGGAGATAGAGTGAATTACTTACTTCTATGCAAGCGTGCTTTATCATCGGCTATAATGTCGCGTAGGCTATATTATCGCTTTACATCGATACTGGGGACTAAGTCAACTATTTTTATAAATTCGTTATTCCAACACGATTCCATTGTCATTTTGCTAAAAGTTTGTAATCTGCTAATTCATAATGATCGATCATTGATCGGTCAATGTTCTTGTAATAGAATTATGGTAGAATGACACTATCGAGCTTATTAAAAGCACTAATTGCGCAATGACGTCGTAATGGTAGGTTACTGATCAAAGGAACTGTCAAAATTTTTGCAGATTACCGCATACGTCAGATATTCATTTGTCATTATGTACGAGATTACCATTCTATGCCATTTCTTTCAATGGAGTGTCAGTGGTTGACCATCGGAAAGTCATAATGACGCCATTATATTAGTAGATTACCAAAACTTGTCAAAATCAACAATTATGAAATCAATGATAGAAAATTCTGATACTATTGTAATAGCAGACTTAAGGTCGATGCAGTGAATTTCAAAGATTCCTAGTCTTTGAAATTTACTGTTTTTTTTTTCTATTATAATATGCATGTATTATTTCATATTACTTTTTCTTTATCATGAATTATTTTGGTGAAAACTGCACGGAGATCTGTTCAGTAGTTTATCGCAAACAAACAGACTTAGTAACTTCGTTATAATATATCATTCCATTTTACGAAGGTGGGTGTGTGCACGTCTACATTGTTACTGTGAACGTTGGGCTATTTTCTCGCACTTACGCATACGGCAAACAAAGTGTACGTTAATTTACACGTACTGGAAGACGCAGCGTTAAAAGGCCTCTTAGTAGGTGGAGCAATAGCCTGGTGAGGGTCGCGGGAATTCGATAGATGCTAGAAGCACAGGACCGGTCGTTATGGCGACACTTGGGTACCCCTAAGTTTCACTATAATGACCGGTCTTATGTCCAACAGTGGATGTATTTTGGTTGAAATGATAATGATGATGATTTTGCACATGTAGCGACATCTGTGGCCTCACATAAAAACTAATCCTGCATCGCGCTATTAAAGTTCTCCGCGTGATTTGAAATTTTGAACATAAAGAACAGCCCGAAAATTATCGGGCCGTTGCCTACCAGACCGGTGGAAATGTGGAACTTTACTCTCTATTCCTCATATCTCCTCCGAACACACATAATCCAGGACTATCCTTGAATAGGTTTATAACAATTATTCCAGATATGCGTTTACTTGATTTCCTGTTATTGTAATTTTTGCAACATTATTTTGCACGTTTTTGATACGTACGAATGCTATTTGCAATTTGATTGAACCTTGAGATTAATTTAACGTCCACGTATTATAGCATTGTCATAATAATCACACGAACAAACAACGCAAAAATTTTGAAGATATTAAATATATTATGCAATGATTTTTTTACTTTATCATGTCTATGTAACTTGTATGTTTTGCCTTGACTTACAGTACGGAAACAAAAATTTGAAAATACGCAGCAAATATGGGGAGTGCCAACTTAAATTTTAATTTAAAATTTCCCTTGTTAGGTATAAACTACAGTTTGTAGAATAATGTCCGAGTAAAATCATTGTTTATAATTCAAAGTTCCGGAGGAACAGGATGAATTTGTGAGAGTTCAATTTTTAGGGCTCCGTACCCGAAGGATGCTAATTGCCACCGGGACCCTATTAGTGAGCCTCCACTGTCTGTCCGCCCATCCATCTATCTACCCGGGCCCCAAGTCTGCTATTTTTATAAATTCGTCATTCCTACACGATCCCATTGTCATTTTGCTAAAAGTTTGTAATCTGCTAATTCATAATGATCCATCATTGATCGGTCAATGGTCTTGTAATAGAACTGTGGTAAAATGATAATTTCGAGCATGTTAAAACCAATAACTGCACAATAACGTTCTAATGGTAAAACACTGATCAAATAAACTGTCAAAGTTTTAACAGATAACCGCAAACGTGAAATATTCATTTGTCAATATGTACGAGATTACCATTCTATGCCACTTCTTTCAATGGAGTGTCAGTGGTTGACCATTGGAAAGTCATAATGACGCCATTATATTAGTAGATTACCAAACTTGTGAAAATCGACAATTATGACATCAATGATAGACTATTCTGACACTATTGTAATAGCAGACTTGAGGCCCTGTCCGTCTGTCAGTGGTCTGTATCTCATAAACCTTAAGAGGTTAGAGACTTGAAATTTTCACAGAATGTATATTTCTATTTAATTATTCTTGCAATATAGAACGAAGCAAAAAATAAGTTTTTTTATTAGTAAAGGGGTTCAAACGTGGTTTTTGCGATTTTTGCTCGATTTTAATATTGTAGTATCCACACTCGCACTTGGTTAGTTTTTTACGATACATAAATCATTTACAAGCAAAAGTAAACTCACATTCTTTATAGATAGGGTTGACAGTCGTAAGCACGCATCCTGCTTGTAAGCACCCAAACGCCACAACGGGGAATTCGGGGCAATTCGGCAACATGACTGCCACAACATCTCCTGGCTTCAAACCGAACTTCTTGAGTAGAGAAGTCGCGAATGCTGATGTGTTTTTTTCCAGCTGTGCGTATGTATAGTTCTTCTTAGTTTCTGCACTTTCCTGGAAAGAAAGAGATAAGTTCGTTAATACTCAAGATCCTATTAAGCTGATAATATAAGGGATTGCCTCATTGGTCTATTGGTCATGCGGAATTGTTCAAGTGTAAAGCCTGATTTAGACAGGGTCAGTAAGCGGGTCCGTAACAGGCGTTAGTGCTGGCGCCGAGAACTGGCTACACCGTTTACATGCAGTCAGTAATCGTGGTGATTTCTTCACAGTGCACACACGTTATTGTGGTTAGTAGGGAACAGAATACGCGAAAACAGCAGAATAAATAACGATTTAATTATTTGTTGAAATATCTTTCCATTCTTCTGTTGAATGAGTTGAAGGAGATGATAGAAAAAGAGATATCTAAATAGAAACGAATCTGGGCAAGAAAAGAAAAAAAAGAAGACAAAAGAAACAGGAGGCTCTGGTTTGTTATTAAAACAAATGAGATTTGACCCTATGGAATTAATATTTCTTCCTCATTTAATTTACACGTCATATTCGTAAGAAATTCATGCGAGGCGTATGTTACTAACAACACAGCGTCATTGACTGACCAAGCACTGACATGACCGTTTAGACAAAGTCAGTAGTGCTGGCGCAGGTGGTGGGGGGAGTCGACTGACTTCAAAATATTCAAGCCGGAATATTGAAGTCAGCACTGACGTGACAGCGCTGTACTGACTCCAAATCTGTTTACACTAGATAAAAATTGGGTCAGCACTGACTTGTCTCGATTTCGGCGTCAGTTACTTATCCTGTCTAAATCAGGCTTAAGAATCAACGTGGCCCTGGAACGACTGAAGGAATAAAGGTGAAGTTCAGTCAGTAAAAGTCTGACACTGCCTCTCGCTCCACCGAGAGAGGTAGGGTTATTCGATCATTTCCCTTGCTCGTAAGCGCTAATATTTAGCATATGATCCCAGGTTCGATTTCGGAGTCGAGTCCAATCGGGTTTTTGCATCTGGAATCTCTCTCAGCAGCAACTAGCCTGGATTGGTGCCAGTTGATGGCTCGCCTCTATTTATATGAGACTTATTCATAATTGACGACATTTATGCCTTTTTTTCTAATCCTTTGCACCATGCAGGAGTGATATCGTGTATAATTTTTACGTCCTGTTGCATAAAGTCATATTCACCGAACAGAAATTGCTGGGAGTCTAGAGCCCATGATAGAGTATTTATTTTCCTGTATATTCATATTTTTTTGTACACCAAGATAATAAACAAAAACATAATGAGAACCCTGAATTTAAAAACATACAATTGGCACCCTAGAATGCACAGAGAGTGCTTGGCCGCCAAATGGACAAACCAACTTCCGACAAATTAGTTTACGGCCGTAGTTCCAATACCGTGCAATTGGTAATGCAGTGTCCTATTGTATCTTAGCTCAGATATTATATCGAAGCTTGGATTTCGGTCAAGGTTTAAATGCGATGCAAATCAGTGATAAAAACTCAAATGTTTAAAGATAAATATGTTTATAGGAGGTAATCTGTAAAAGTGAACCGATAACGGAACTTTACTCGTAGAAAGCTGAGTGACATGGACCTATCTTTTTATCTAGAGACAATACAAGGTTTCTGTACGATAAGACGCTGCAGCGAATCTCCTGCTGACTGAAGTGAGGCAAATTTTGAATAAAGGAAGATACGTTGTCATCGCTAGTGTTGCTATACCAAGGAACCAGGCGGGGTCCTCAAGGAGATGTCAGTAAACCATAGAAGCCCAGCAGGGCCGAAGCCTACTGAGGCCAAGGGTCTGCTTCTGAAAGTAAGACTCGGCCCTGGTATGAAAGGCAAAGAAGGAACATGGTTTTTAGTCAGTAAAAGTCTGACACACCCTCCCGGTCCGCCCAAGAGCGGGAGATGACACTCCCTCGCTTCACTCAGAGCAGGAGAAGTTATTTGATGACTTAACACGTAAAAAGGTGCCTCAGATTTTTTTTGCCTCAGGGCCGTTTGTCACCCAGCTACGCCACTGGTTGTCATACAAAAAATCATTTTGAACTTACTAACACAACTACAATGCGCCGAACGAAACAGAAAACACGACTCATTATGTCATCAAAACAGTAGAAAAAAACATACATAAGCAGTTAAATAACGACACTGCGCACGAGTCGATGATGTTGATTACATCGCACAATGAACCGGCAACCAATAAAACGTATCTATCGTTGTTCACATAGACAATATCTTTTTAGAGACAATGAATGAATGAAAATAGAGAGGTCGTAGTCTGCGTTTCTTGATAGCTGCAATTTAGGCGTATGTCAAGAGTGAATATACAAATAGAAATACTTTTAAGTAAGTAAACTCCATTGATGATCACAATATTATCATCACTCATCAACAGGTATTGTCTGTGCGATAAAAGAACCGTCGTGGCGTAAAGTGAAAACAACATTAAAGATTTTAAGTAGCAACCCAACCCAGCCATCCGTCAAATGCCAAACGTCATATAATATTGGCACCGGTTTGTTTATTATGTTATTTTATTGTGATTTTTAATTGAAATCTTCAGAAATGTGATAAAAAATTTCACTGAGCTGCAAGGGAAATAATATTTAATATATTACAGTTTTTCCAAAGATAACAAATGGCAAATCACACCATTATTGATCAAAACAAAGTCACGAATTTGGGAAACATTGGTATGCTGTTTCTTTGGTACGTAACACTTTTATTTTAATGTTTTTAGACTTCCTAGATAAACTCCTGTCCCTGTTATCTCCAAATATATATAAATTAAACGGAAGTTCATTTAAACATGACGATATTTATTTATTTTGTTTTGGTCATTATTTTCTATGGCTAGTATAAAGAGTATTGATACTTTAAATTTATAATGCGTTTCGACTAACTTAGAATATTTCTGTTGCAAAATCGCGCTACTTGAGTTCCAAAATTAAAAATAGTAATAATATAATTAAAACAACCTGGAATATTATAAACAGTGAAACTGGAAGATCTACAAAACCATGTAGTGAATATAGCCTTAAAATTAATGACAGTGTGATCAAATCGGACTCACAAGTTGCTGCAGCTTTTGAAAAGTTCTTTTCAGAGATCCCCATATTAACTACTAAATCTCTGAACTCATCACCCACTGCTGCAGAGTCTCTGCTTAAAGAAAATGTTAAAGTTTGTGATTCAGATTTTAATTTCGAACATGTGACATATGTGGATATAATTAAAACCTTTAACACTTTGAATGTGAAAAAGACCACAGATTTATGGGGAAATTCTGTGGATGTTGTAAAGTCCATTATAAAGGTTGTAGCTCCTAGTTTAGCACTTATTTTTAATAATTGTATTGATCGTGGCGAGTTTCCTGATTTAATGAAGTATAGTAAAATAATACCATTGTTTAAAACGGGTAGTACATCTGACCCCACAAATTATAGACCTATTTCAGTGCTACCCACCTTTAGTAAAATATTTGAGAAACTAATTTTACATCAATTACAAATATTTTTTAATAGACATAAGTTGTTACATAATAAACAGTTCGGTTTTACAAGGGGTCGTTCAACAACCGATGCCGGGGTTGAACTTTTAGGCCATATTTATAATGCATGGGAAGACAAATGCGATGTCCTGGGCATTTTTTGTGATTTGTCCAAGGCTTTCGATTGCGTCCTCCATGAAACATTAATCAGGAAACTACACCATTACGGGATCCGGAATTCCTCTCTGGATCTTCTTACTTCTTATTTGAGTGATAGGATTCAGAGAGTTGATGTAAACGGAAAAAGATCACCCGGGTCTGCAGTATCAATGGGTGTGCCCCAGGGCTCGATTCTTGGTCCATTTTTATTTCTTATTTATATAAATGACTTGCCATACCTCATAAAGGATAACCATGATATAGTGTTGTTTGCAGACGACACTTCGCTTTTGTTTAAGCTTAAACGTCAGCAGCCAGTTACTGATGACATAAATAACGCCCTTTCAAAAATAGTACACTGGTTTAATGTCAATAACCTGCTCCTTAATGAAAAGAAAACCAAATTTGTTAAATTTACGATGCCTCACGTAAGGCAGGTAGAAACTAGTGTGCTAATAAAAGGTAAAGAATTGAGTCCTGAAGACACTACAATGTTCTTGGGTATAACTCTTGATGCTAAGCTTCAGTGGGGCCCTCACATAGATAAGTTGTCGAAAAAACTTAGCTCTGCCGCATACGCTGTTAGGCAAATTCGAAATCTAACTGACTTAGAGACAGCCCGTTTAGTTTACTTCAGTTATTTTCATAGCGTCATGTCGTACGGTATTCTATTATGGGGAAATGCCGCCGATATCCAAACGATTTTTGTTTTGCAGAAAAGGGCCATTCGTGCAATTTATAAATTAAGTCCCAGATACTCCCTCAGAGATAAATTTAAAAATATTAATATTTTGACTGTGCCATCTCAGTATATCTATGACAATATTTTGTATGTTCATAAAAATAAAAACATGTTTAAAAAATACAGTGATATTCATAACGTTAATACTAGGAACAAACACAAGTTAGTGGTTCCTGCAACCAGGCTCAAAAAAATAGGACGCTCATTTAGATGCCAAAGTATACATTTTTATAATAAGCTTCCCAGTCCTATTCAAGAACTTAGCATTAATAAATTCAAAACATTTGTAAAGCGAAAACTTTGCCAAAAGGCTTTTTATACTGTAAAAGAGTATCTCGAGGATAAAACGGCTTGGGATTGACCTGCTCCAATACCTACTCACTATAATTGTTATCATTTGAATGTTTTTTTGTTTTAACTGCCTTTTTTTTATTGACGATTGTTGTTGTTTTACAATTATGATATTGTATATATATATATATATTTTATTATTTTTTTTACAATTATGACATGTTTATTTTTACTATTTGACTGAATTTTTATTTATATACTTTTCTTTTTTTACAATTTGCAATATTTACACTTTTGTAAATTTTATTATTGTGAATGTGAGAACTATGTAGATTACTCTTTCCTTTTCTTTTATTTTCACATGATGTCTGGCAGTTTTGAGTATTTGATGTGGCCTACCCAAATGTCCTTTCTTTGGCATTGTTCGTCAAGTCGTTGAGCTCCTTAGTAGTCCTGAGTTGAGCTACACGCATACTGACAAATGCTTGCACTGACTGGACAGGTCCACTTAGAACTGTGTGGTTCTTTCTTCAAAAGACCATCTCAGGCTCAATCTGCACGGTTCTCATATGATTTGACCATTACATGTTTTGCTGTATGGACTTTAAAAGAGACTTTGACCCCTGAGTTTGTTTCGGTGTTTCTTCTCAGGGTAGTCAGTTAGGAAACACCGGCCTCATCTAGCATTAATTGACAAAAAAAAAATTGACGTGTAAAAGTGTTTTTATAAAACCTACTTGCAAAATAAAGATCATTTATCATTTATCATTTATCATTTCTTTTCAGGCTTGAGTACGGATACAGTAACTAAAATAAAAAAGGGCAAGTGCGAGTCGGACTCGCGCACTGAGGATTCTGTACAAATTTACCTATGAAATCAATTCCCGAATTGAGTTACGAAGATTTTTCCGAATTACAAACAATTTTTTTTGTGGCGTATCTACAAATTTACAATTTTCAGATTTTTCCCTGTACTTGTTCTATGAGACCTTGATTTATGCCAAATTTCAGGATTTAAGGTCAACAGGATTCACCCTATGAACTTTGATTCGCTTGATTATAGAAATATACGTTTTTTTGTGACATAAACGGCCGTATCTTTTTTTTTCGTTAACTCAGAAGTCTGATTTTTTCACAACTTCAAAAGACCGCAGACTTGAGCCAATGGTTTTATCTCGATATTTTAACTCGATACCTCCAAGCGTTAAAAGGTCTTAACAGATACAGACGGACAACCAAGTGATCCCAAAGATCTTATATACGAGATGGTCCCTTACAGGCTAAATAGATTTTTTACGAAGCAACATTACAAATTCTGAAGTGTACTTTATTTTCATAGTCATTAAGTTCATATTTTTCATAGATTAGCAAAAGGGAAAAATGTACTGAGGAAGACAACGAGAAAGTGGTAGCGTGTTCCATTTTTACCTTTATATTTAACTAGGGTAAACATAAACTTGCTGTTAGCTACAATATTCCAGTCAGTGATAAAAGACCGATCCCAGTCAAAGTGATAGAACCATTTTCATTGGCACTGGGTAAGTGGTCGCTGATGGAATCTACCTAGATAGGCAGTACAGCAGTTTCTTCACGCTATTTTCCTTTACCGGTTCGTGTTTGCATTTAAATGTTCATCATCATTACAATCGAAAGACGTCCACTGTTCGACATAGGCCTCCCCGAGGTGTCGCCACAATTAACGGTTTGTTACTCATTACGCAAAAACTTATAAACGGATGAATTTATTGAGAAACGTTGCAATAAAATAGCTTTTAGCCTATATTTTTGCTAAGTTTCATCACGTGAGCAAGTTCAGTAAATAGGCTACTAATATATAAATGCGAAAGTTTGTGAAGATGGATGGAAGTACTCGTAAAAACTACTAGACAGATGAACTTAATCATAAACATTGCAATAATACACCACATAAGCTATAACTTTGCAGTTTCATTAGGTGAGCAAATTCAGCCAATCGGATAATTTTTATTATAGGGTGAAGCCGCTGAAAGAAGCTAGTCTAACATAGTTTCAAAATATCAAGATTTAACAGTCGCACTATAATGACATCACAATGTTGCTTACATAACAAAAACGATATTTATCTACAGCAGCGCCCTCAAATCCCACGATGGTTTACTTTCCGCACAGACTCTATGAACTATGATACCTGTTAACATGATTTTATCAATCTTTATTATAAAAATGATTGATGTCCAACTGATTCTACTAGCTAACATTGCAGAAGATACTATAGAACACGGGTATGTATAAAGATAGAATACATTAGAATAAACTTTATTCTAGACCAAAAAAATAACACAACTTCTACATTAACTTAAATCTATAGGCGGTATAGATATAGTATAAGTTAAATGGAGCGCCATATCTCTTCCAAAGCGAGTTTTCTAATGGTAAAAAGTAGAAACCAATTATTTTACCCGGGAAATTTAATCTAATATACATGATAGTCGCATTTGCGGCTGCTAGACCAATATCGTAATAGTATTCTACATAAGCAGTTATCAAGGGTTTGGTGTTCTGAAGCTTCAATAGCTGGACTCGAAATTGTATAGTATACACTGCAATGTACGCATATGGTTGTTTAAGTGATAGGCTACGTCTTCATCGAGTAGTGTTCCCCAATTACTCAGGGTCATGACTCCTCCAAGATGTAAAATCATTATTTGTCTATATGTCGTGACCAGATCTTTATTGATCGATTCATGCTATAGCCAACTCAAACAGGCCAAATTGATTAAACGTCAACATTTGATGATATGTCAATTCTTGTTTGGCCATATCATTGATGTTGGATTTCTATGGTAATAAAACGTCTAAACAAAGCAGACTAAATGAGGATTGACGTATCATCAAACTTTAACGTTTAAAACGATCAGGCCAGTTTCACTTGACCATTTCATGAAGTGATCAATTTCTAAGATCAGGCTACGACATATACAAGCGGGGTTACTATGACGTTTAAAGTAAGATTGTTTTAATCTCGTTTCGGTGTGGGTAAAAGATAGAGCTATACAGGTTGTCTAGCACCATCTTATTCCATATACCAGGTCTAGGTCAAGGACTGGTATATGGAATAAGATATACCTTTCAATCGTGGAAATCACAGACACAATTGAAAGACAATAGGTGCGCGAACGCCGGCGTTCGCGCACCTATTGTCCTTAAAGCAGACAACATTAGAGGTTTATTTCTTTATTCATTTTAATACATGTATAAATTATATTTTTTTAAATTTCAATAATTTATTTTACTATCAATGTACACATATAAAAAGAGACAAATATTGTAAATATTAATACAAAGGCTTATTTCAAAAGAAATATCTTCTAGCAGACCCGCATAAGAACTGATTAAAAGAAATGTAAACAATAGTGTGAAAAGAAATTGCTCCAACTATCTTCGACTCTTATTTCCATACACAGCATATGATTACCTTGCCACAAATGATCAAGTTATTGACACCTTAATGTTATCTCTCTCTTGATAGTTTGCAATTAATCGTCTAGAGTGTGTAACCTAGATAAACAAAGTACTTGATTGCAGAAATTCTACTAATTAGCTGTTCAGTAAGCGGATATATGCATGCATCTAATCACAGCTACACTGAGATTATTTTTCCTACACGTGAAATACTCGTGATAAACAACTGCACAGCGAAAAAACAAAACAAAAGTAAAAGACATCAAACGCCTATGCTTGCTGCAGTCAATTCATAAATAATCAGCACGCTGTACACATGCACACCTCGTCATCATCATTTCAGCCGAAAGACGTCCACTGCTGGACATATACCTCCCCAAGTGTCGCCATAATGACCGGTCCTGTGCGTCTCGCTTCCATCGGATTCCCGCGACTATCATCAGGTTATCGGACCACCTTGAGGGAGGCCTTCTATGTAGTCGCCACTTCAAAACCTATCGTGTCCATCGACAATATGTTCTGCGAGCAATATACCCTGCCCACTCCCACTTAAAATTTGCGGAAGAGTCGCCAAACATGTACACCTTGCTGAAGAGTAAAGCTGTAAACCATTAACAATTGGGCCCATATCTTCCAAATACTGATAGTATACTGCGGATTTTCCGTCTAGTTACACCTGATATACCTCTTCTCCTGGCTAGACCTTCATCATCATCATCTTCCTACCCTTGTCCTGTTTTATTTGGGGTCGGCGCAACACGTTTTTTTCTTCCATTCTGTCCTGTCACTCGTCATGCTTACTACCTTTTCTTTTATATCACTTCTCACACAATCCATCCCTCTGTTCTTTGGCCTCCCTCTGCTTCTCCATCCATCCATATGGATGGATGGAGAAGCAGAGGTAAACTCATAACTCTTTTAGCAACATGCGTTTCATCCCTTCTCTTTACATGACTTCCTTTCTCCTGGCTAGACCTTATCCCATTTACATAGGGTCGGCCCTCCTCAGCTCGGGTCTAGATATACTGTCATCTATCTATGCCACCTCATATATATGAATGCGAGACATTTTTTATCAATCTTTTTATACAGTAGCAGTTCATACTCATCTCATTTAGCCAATAGCGCCATTGTTATTGTTCCAAAACTAAACAATGTTAGTATGACTGACCCTGACCCTGGTGATCAAAGTCTACGCATGAGCACAATTGAGTATGTCAACATCGTCAATCATAACAGTTTACTGTTCCAATTTACATAGCAAAAACATCCATGGAAATAGACCTTTGTACATACAATCGATCAAATCGACAATGGTTGTGGTCTATTGACTATTCTGTATAGTTACCAGGTTTAAAGTTCAGCGTCCGTCATTCGACAAGGTTTAGTGAAGCTACTTCTGGTGGCAGGTAGCAGATGGGCAGATCAGGTCCACTTCACACCGGATACCCAATTGCACATCGCAGTTCATAACGCTAAAACCCGTCACAGATGGAGAGACACCATTAATAAGAAGATAATCCATCAGGAACATCACGACCCTCAGTAATGAGGAATACGACTCGAGGAGGAGGACGTGGCCGTGTTAAAAGGACTAAAAGAGTGATGTAAACTATGTTTTACAAGCTATAATAACATGCAAATGAGATGTTATTTACAAAACAACAAAATTAACCTTCATTTTATGTACATTTTTGTCACGAATCTCGGTGACCTTAGTTTGCTCAGTTAAAATTAAAAAGATATAGACAGCCAGCGTACCTAACTAGGATGTAGTTCTCTTAATATGGGTATTAACCAGTCTTTTCAATGAAAATAGCTGTTGTAAAAACAGATAAATGCTACAATTACTTAAAAGTAGCAAATGTTATTTTTAAAATTTTGTATCGCGATTTTTACAAAATATTTTCAAATAAGAATAACAATTTATAAATAAATAATTTTAGTTTTAAAAATAAATTAAGTGCTTAATAAAAAACTTTGGTTTATTTTTTTTTTATTACTATGATTTTACTGTAGGTAGTTTGCGGAAAATTGATTCTTAAAATTGATTTTTTTTTTATTGGACACACTATAATAGTGTTTCCTACGTTGATTTCATGGTATGATTCGGTAGATAGCCTTTCTGTTATTTGATTTCAATGTTTGATTATAATCTGAAAATATATTTGCAAATACATTTTTCTTGATTTAATAATGCTCATATACACAAAAAAAACTAGCGCCTTCAATCGAGAATATACACATTAATAAACGAAATCATAATTAAAAAACGTGATTACTGATTATGATAAATTTTCTAAACAATTACGCTGATCTTGCTTCTCATTCGAGTGCATATGGAGGATTTTGGTCAATGAATTATTCCCACCTTACAAAAAATAGACAGACATCGGCCGAATCATTATAACTGATTTTAAATATATTTTAGGATGTTTTGGCAACTAAGTTTGACCCTGACCTTGGTTATTATAGTAATATATTACGTGGCTAACCATGTTTATAAAAGGATTAATGTTTGAAGTCAATCAAATTGCAAATCTCAAGAGACCTAGAACAATATTCACGGTCATTAACTAAAATTCTGTGCTTACCGTGACCGTGAAAATATATCTTAATAAGCTTTGTGTTACCAGGTAATGATAACACAAAGCTTATTAAGATATATTTTTCTAAATAATAAATCGTACCCTTAAAACGTAAGTGGCACTATACAAAAAATGTGATTTTTCAGCAGTAATAAAGTTTTCAGTGTACCCACTTATTTACTCGATAAGAAGTTGCGAATCAATTACCGAGGAACATTAACAATTAGAACAAAGACTTTGACAATCAGAGAATGGGTTGTGATAATCAGATTGAAAAGTTAAAGGTTTACCAAAAAATGGCAATTAAAAATACAAGTTTAGTATAGAGCCACTTTTGTTTTAAAGATGCGAAATTATCAGCCAAGTAACAGTCAAAGCCAAATAATAGGTCTTACGAATGAAATTGCCAAAACGGTATACCTACCTATTTTGAACTGTGATATCTTTGGATTGTCTTAGAATTATAAGTTCAAATAAACTTTCCATTAAAAATTCTTTTTTCAAAATTAATTATACACCTTTTTTTAAATTGGTACAAAAAAAGAATGGGGCTCTATCCGTACCAGTTACTGATCATATTTTTATAGTCAAAAGTAAAATAAACGAAATTTCAAAATCGTCCACAAACATTTGTTTCTATAAGTATATGTAATAATTAAAAAATAGCAGTGTGTGGTTTTTTTTGTGTTTTATATTTTCTGTAATTTTGCTATATATAGAGTGACTGGTAATTAATGACCGATAATTATACACGTTATTGTACTCATGATTACGAACATCTTTCCCAAAGAAACTTTTTTTATACTCATTAGTTTTATCACAATAACAAACCGGAACATATAGGTACCTACACTGATTACATACAACGATGGGTTTGCAAGCTCTGGCACTATTATAGGTAAGGTAATGCGACAACGGCGTTACGCGGCTAAGGTCGTTTACATATTATGCCGCAGCGGCAGCGGCACCGCCACCGCCGCGGCACCGCTGCGCTAGTCCCCCTTAAATTAGTATGGAGCCTTACATACGACGCCGTGGCGACGGCGGCAAGTCTATGTACCGCAGCGCTACTGCGCTAGTGGCGAGCGGTGCCTCATAAGCAGCGGTTGTGTCGCTGGTTTTGGAAAAACGCTGCCGCAGCGGCATAATGTGTAAACGGCTAACAGTTGAGAGGTCGCAGGCGTGCGCGTGCTAATTTGCTCGAACAGCTATTTTGTTTTTGTGATAAAACTAACGAATATCTACTATACGAATATAACTGTTTTTCTTTCTTCTTTTCTTTCTTTCTTTCTTTCTAATATAAAAAAAAGTTTCTTTGGGAAAGTTGTTAGTAATCATGAGTATAATTACGATATAACCGTAATTATCGGTCACTTATTACCAGTCACCCTATATACTTTAAAGACCCATTAAGTATACTACAAGGATACCCTGATAAGGAAATAAAGAACTTAATTATCAACTATTATCAGGATCACAACAATGGCTAGTAATACTAATAGCAGTCTATTGTCATACACTATTGCAAAATAAAGGCCACTTTTTGCAACGAAAAGATCATTGATCAACTTTGCTGGCTTTGTATCTGATAAAAATAACATGTGTAAAGCGAGATGAACTCCGGTAATGCAGATGTCCATACGAAGAGAAACCCAAGCCAGCCACAATATATTTCCTATTGGATATGTCTCCTGTGACATTTCTCCTCACCAGAGCAGTGGTGGTCGAGTGGTCATAGCTCCGACTTACGAGTTGTAGGTCGCAGGCTTTGGGTAACCGGCATGTCCTAGAACCAAAAATTTGAAGACATGTGTCATTCACCAACCCGCACTGGGCCCGGGTGGTGGATTACGGCCCATTCCCTCTCCTAGTGAAGAGGCCCGAGTCCCAGTAGTTGAGACACCCCTGAGACCCCAAGCATTTAAATAGGTATAAATACGGGAAAAATGGAAAGGTTGCTTATTTTCGAAATTTACAGACTACTTTATGAAGAATTTCTTATTTACATTCTTAGATACATAACCTATAAATAAAACGCTCAAAATTTTAATAATCTACGCGGACTTTTAATAATCTTAAGGTACGATTCCGAACCACGCTGCACGCAGCAGTGCTGCCGCAGCAGTGCTGCCGCGACACTACTGGTCCCCGTACAATTTCTATTGGATTATATGAGATTACATTCCGAGCTAGGCAGCAATGTTGCGGCAGCAATGTAGCGGCAGCACTGCTGCGCGTCAGTGTCGCCCTACCGCCGCGACAGACCAGTAGTGACGCGTATGCCGCCGCAGCAAGAGTACCTATTAATAAATAGCACATTTTTCCTATCCTTCCCGTTGTCTGCTTTTATAAAACGAGACTGTTGCTTTTCTTTTACTATTGACATAAAGAAACAACAAATCATCGTCATCTTCTTCCTCTTCCAACAGTATAAATAAAAGTTGGTCATCAATCGACATCTTGTCAACTCAAAGTAAACTAACGAATACACAACAACGCATCACCACGAACAGAGCGACACTGCCGCGTTGCTCGGAATCAGCGCGGCAGGCAGCACTGCTGGGCAGCACCTTAGTGGCAGCACTGCTGCGGCAGCACTGCTGCGTGCAGCGTGGTTCGGAATCATACCTTTAGTGTTCAATCGAATGGCGCGAAATCACGCGCGAACGCCGGCGTTCGCTTGGGGTTGCTGATGATTTCTGTATTTATTTTTATACAACACACACAACGCACACACACAACAACACACCATAACACACAACAACACACGTACACACACAAAAACACACCATAACACACAACAACACACGTTTTTAGTAAACAACAACTAACAGTAAAAAAAACTATCTATTTCTGAAAACAACAACAAAATTGGCTACTAAATGAAGCAGTAATTAGCATTACAAATATTGGTATGAAGAAAAGCGAGGCGTGGTGAAAACATCAGTGTCTCTTTTGTATGTACGCGCGTAACCTAATGGCGGTGACATCACCTTTCAGTTCGAGCATCTTTTTTCTGTTATTCGACAGTTTCTCCTTCCAACAGATTTGAAAGATTTCTTATTTACTTCATTTTAAAGGGATTTGAAAAATTCTTATAATTTGTGTAGTGTAGTCACTTTTTTTTTATAATGGATAGACTCGCGTGTGACCACTATCTCACCTGATGGTAAGCGATGATGTGGCCGAACATGGAACACGCTTGCCTAAAAGCAAACTATTCACCCTTGACTTAAAGACCTCTGGGTAAAACACTGAAACACAGACTCCGGTAGGAAATTCTACTTCTTAGCTGTACGCATAATAAATGTGTTCCCAAAACGCTTTATTACGTACAAAGCGTGGGATGTCCACAATGTACATCTTTTTGAAACAAATAATAAAAAAAAATAGCTATTATTTAATTAATGAACATTGGCAAAAATTATCAATAAATCATTGAGGTCATGAAGCTTGACGCGTTCTTAGAAAACCGTGTTTTATACTGTGGTAAAATTATTCAATCAAAGTGTATAAAACTGCAGTAAAATTAAAGTGATTACATATGGTGCCGAAACGTGGTCGCTAATAATAGGCCTCATCAGAAGGCTAAAAGTCACCCAAAGGGCAATGGATAGGACTATGCTCGGAGTTTTCTTGCGTGATCGAATCAGAAATGAGGAATTGAAGATATCCGCAGGAGAACCAAGGTTGCCAACATAGCACGAAGAATCGCCAAACTTAAGTGACAATGGGCAGGGCCCATTGCCGTTGGAGCCGAAAGGTTCTGGAGTGGCGATCACGTACCGGAAGACGCAGCTCAGACCTTGTAGGAGGTCTCCCAGACCTCCTACAAGGTCTGCAAGACCAATGACCTGGTGAAGGTTGCGGGAATCCGATGGATGCGGGATGCACAGGATCGTTCATTGTGGCGACGCTTAGGGAGGCTTATGTCCAACAGTAGACGTCTATCGGCTGAAATGATGATGATGATGATGAAAAGTCAGAAAAGGATAGAGTATGAGCTCAAAAATGATCAGTGAAAACTAAAATGGCCGGTTATAGTACTTACTACGTCACTTCGATAACCATTGAAAAACAGCAACACAACCTAGCCAATAGATACAGTTCAAATACATCTGGAAAATCTACAAATATCCGTCCAGACCTTGGTTCTAAATCTCAAATATTAACGGTTTTACTGACGTCAGTGGCGACCATGAGTCGATACATGCACTACAATTAACTACTAGTCTAGCAACTAGTTGGAAAACTGTGATGTAATTAAAGAGACGCATGTTACTCTGACATTGTTAATTTTATAATTGGCATGAACAAAGAGAGGCCTGACACATATGCCTATTTATTAGATCGAGCAAAGATGTAGGTGTTTTATTTTAGTGCCAAAATAAAATACAGGTTAATCTTTCTCCGCGGGCTCGGGAATCGCAGAGTAGTTTCTGGCCAACGTAGGTGCGGGCTTGCGGACGACAAGCAATGGGTAGCTCGCCGTCCACTCTTCCTGTAAGTAAGTAGGCGTCGAAGGCGCGTTGTGTTCCACGCGCGTATCAAAGAAATGTCAGCAAACAAGGCCGATACCTGCTAGGGTTATAGGATTGGTTCTCAAAAGGATTTACTCATGATCCTAGAACGCTATAGGTAACTGAAGAAACATAGGTGTGGTTTTAGTCAGTAAAAGTCTGAAACGCCCTTTCACTCTAACCTAGGGTGGATCGAGAGAGCGTATTGCATGTTCCAGTAGCCGGGAATAGTGTGCGGTAGAAAGATTTTCGTTTTTTTTTGTGATGGGAAATCATGAGTCGCTCTATACTCCTTTCGCGTTAAGATTAGGCATTTAAACAATTTTTTTTTACTGTCCGTTCAACCGATTTTGACTCTTATTGCGTCGGTGGCATGATGGTGGCTGCAGTAGGTAAATAGTTGGTATTTTAGTCACTTTTTGGGGTTCCATACCTCAAAAGGAAAATACGGAACCCTTATAGGATCACTTTGTTGTCCGTCCGTCTGTCTATCTGTCTGTCTGTCTATCTATCAAGACCCTTTATCTCGAGAACGCGTGGAGGTATCGATTTGATATTAAAACCATATACTCAAGTCTGCGGTCCCTTCAAGCTGTGACAAAATCAAACTTTTAAGTTAACGAATAAAAAAGATACGGCCGTTTATGTCGCAAAAAAACCTAGAATCCTAAAATTTGACATAAAGCAAGGTCTTATAGCACAGGTATAGAAAAAAAAATGAAAACAGTAAATTTATTGCTACCTAAGTCACAAAAAAAAATAGCAATTCGGAAAAAATTTCGAGACTCCATTCGGGCATTGTAGTTTGCACGGAACCCTCAGTGCACGAGTCCGACTCGCACTTGCCCAGTTTTTTGCTTTTAACGCCATCCTTATACCCACAGAATAGATGTCAAAATCAGTCGAAAGGACAGTAAAAAAAGTTTTGTATAAATGTCTAATCTTAACGTGAATGAACTACAGAACGGAGGAAGTCATGATTACACACACTATTTCCAACTACTGTCACACTAGAAAAATGCCGAAACAATGAAGCTCGATTTAACTTCTTCGGATTAGGTAAAATAATTAATCAGAAAATAACAGCGAAAGAGTAAGAAGAAAACATAATAGACGCTCGTCTTTGCATCAAGCAAGAGACAGAAAAGAACCCGACCAATAGGCTCAAAGGAACGCTTACAATTGGTAATAACATTGGTTTCAAGTAGAAGAGATTAAAATTTATATTTATGGGTGCTAAAGCTGAAGCTAGTTGGCTAAGTATAGTCTCATTTAGAGGACAACTCGCAAGAACATTTAATACTCTTTAAAATACAAGAGATGACGATGCATGTGTCTATTACCAGGGATTACTCATATCTATTTATGTTAGGTAACATGAAATATCTCAAGACAGTAATGAAATATCGAGTTAGCGTGTACTGCTTTCAGTTCATTGAACCGTTTGCGCTAAATACACTTTCAATTAGAAGATGTACAGCGGTAATGAAAAGTGAAGTTTGTGATTTATGGAAATATGGACTTGGCCTACCCTTATCAGAAATATGGTCGACACGCCATTGTAGGCCAAGATGATCATCAATAAATAACAGAGCATTTATAACGAGACCAACTATTGCTAAAATCAGAGCGTCTATTGATTATGCCACACTATTCTATATTACTGCAATTCTCGACAGAACTAAGATACAGTTACTGAAAATTTAATAAACATACGCATCTCACTAGCAAAACAAGTGGAAAATAACTCTAATTGTCACTAAATCTTTTACCTGAAACATTAATTATCGCGACTTGAATAATATGATTTTTAGGTTAACGAGAACTAACTAGTCTTCTAATTTAGACAGGAAGAGAAGTTTATGGTGTGGAACCAGGATTAGTCAAATAGTACTGAGTTCTTAATTTTGTACTTGTTATATTTGATTCTCGGTTAGACTGGAAGCTAACCTCAAGCTAGGTGATATATTTGATTTTCATCATCAAAAGGGCCTAGGGCAGGAAAATATGTAACAGTTAAAAGATCATCACCACCGCCACTGGTGGAAATGGGTCTCTCACTAGCATCGCCCCAAAGCATGGTGACCCGAACCTATGGTTTCCGAATCAGACTCCCGCGAATTTAATAAGATTACCTTTTTGAGAAGTCAGATTAGAATAATTTCTTGCCTATTAATTATTAACCCTCAAAACTATATTCCTACTTAAAGCGTTTTTACTTACTGAAAAATTACACACGCAAGGTGGAAAAACATGGTTACGTTAGAGATAACATGTTTATACATGTGATTGTTGAATTGATGGCAGGCAAGTAGAAATTTGTGAAAAAAGTAGTCAAGCAACGATGACCGCAAAAAATAATTTTGGATCAGGGAAGAAAGCGACGATACGACAAAATTATGGAAATATAGCAGGAAAAAAGGATCAATCATAGGTACTGGTTCTTACAAGTCAATAAATTAAATCTATCGTAGAGCGGTAAACCACCTCATACAACAGCTGCCGTTGTATTTTAAGCTTTATTGCAGAGAGGTTCATAGTACAGAATTTATTTTTAACTCTGACTTCGTTGATAGTATTGTGTCTAGACTAGAATTCGGTAGTTACTAGGTGATACGGATACGTAGGTACTTGTACACTATTTCTGGTTTCGTTTACGAAGACAGAAAGTAAAAACGCGGTAAGAATAGTGATGGGCACAATGAATGTGTACCAGCTTTTGACGTTTTATAATTGCCCATGTAGGCCTATGTGAAATAAAAAACTTTTGAATTTATTTTTTTTTTGAATTTTTGAAATGGCTCAGAATTTTGTTAAATGGAAAAATATAAAAAAAAAAATATTCTTTATTGCATAAGTCTCGTTTGTGAAAAAAAAACAAAAATTTAACAAAAATGTAACCTTGACGAGTTTGTTTACGGAAAATTTTTGATAAATAAATTTATCATAATGCGTTTAACAAGCTAACGTCACATTTAAGTCGATAACTTCTGTCGTTAATACTCCCGAAACGTTTTATAACAGATAAATTAAACATGCATTTTGTTCTAGACAAAAAGTGGATACGATAATGGCAAAAAAACCACTTGACTGAAAACCGAAAAAAAAACGAAGTTAAAAACAATGATTAAAGTAACCGGCTACGATAAGAAACGAAAGAAATGGCAATTCATGACTCGCGTAAGTATTGCAGTAAAGATAACACTTTACATACATATAAATGAAATGATAAAACACTTCCAAGCGAGGACAGTCATAACAAATCGTCTCTTAATGAAGAACATAATAAACATGGACTTTGACAACTACCTTATTGATTGGTACAACAAAACGATTAATACCTAATTAGATAATTTAATTGAAGGAACACAATTCTGTATTAATGCCAAGGCCACCTACCTACTGGACCCAAACATTGTTGACAATATTCTTAGATGTGTAATACATATTTACGAAATGAAAGAAGGAGATGATAGACAGGATACTACGTAAGAACGTTGATAGAAGGAGGTGGAGAGAGAAACCAAAATAAATGTGGATTCGATCATGTTAGAGACGCTATTAATGAAAACGATTAAAAACGTAATGTGATGAGACAAATAACATGAGCAAAAGACATAATATTATGGAGATGTATTATTTTGAACCAAATCACTGTAGACGACAATATTCAATGGTACCCCACCAATGAAAAAGGGTAAAAGCATAATGTGATGAGACAATGTTTTAAGTTGATCCCAAATAACATCACCAGAAGACAAAAAATGAAAATATAGGTACTGTTTCGTCGGTGAATGACTAAATCACTACAGATGAAAACATTCAATGGTATCCGAGCAGTGGTGGTTGCCCAGTAAAAACGGCCCCAACTTACTTTTTAGGGTTCCGTAGTCAACTAGGAACCCTTATAGTTTCGCCATGTCTGTCTGTCCGTCTGTCTGTCTGTCCTCGCTTAATCTCTGTGACCGTCAGCACTAGAAAGCTGAAATTTGGTACCAATATGTATATAAATCACGCCGACAAAGTGGCAAAATAAAAATTGGAAAAAAATGTTTTATTAGGGTAGCCCCCCTATATGTAAAGTGGGAAGTGATTTTTTTTTTAATTTCAATCCTAACGTGTGATATATTGTTAGATAGGTATTTAAAAATGAATAGAGGTTTACTGAAATTATTTTTTGATAATGTCAATAATTTCGGAAATAATCGCTCCAAAAGTAAAAACAATTTGTGTCCCCCCTCTAACTTTTGAACCATAAGTTTAGAAAATATGAAAAAAATCTGAAAAGTAGAACTTTATAAGGACTTTCTAGGAAAATTATTTTGAACTTGATGGAAAGAACAGTTTTGTACAAAAAAGACAAAAAGGTTGCACAAAATAATATCTGGACTAAGTTTGTAGTATAATCGTATATGCAAGCATTTTTTTAAACTCATAAGTGGGTACACTTGTTGTGACGGACGGGAAACTACGGAACCCTACACTGAGCGTGGCCCGACACGCTCTTGGCCAGTTTTTGTTGTACTTAACGGGTGTAGACCTAGGTAGGCGCTTTGCTTTGCCTAATTTATTTCATCACCGCCACTCTCAAAATGGTGAAAGAAAACATCGTGAGGAAAACTTACTGTATCTGCTTGAACCAAGAATTCGAAGACATGTGATATGCATCAATCTACACTGGGTCCACGTGGTTGATTACGGCTTATTAAATAGAGGAGACCTTATTCCCAGCAGGAGGAACATTATAAAGCTGACGAATTCCTTCTTGACAAATTGTTATAAACTGACAATTATATATTTATTGACTAATTAACAATAACATTTGACTGTATGGATTGTAAATTGAAAACTTGACCAATTGACTGTATTTTTAATGTTTGTAATAATGATTAATTGTATTGTAACTTAAATCTTGACATTAATTGTTTTGAATATTATATCAATTTTAAATTTTCATATTGTTAAATATAGTATGCCCAATGGGCAGCTTTTTGAGTTACCATAAATTAACTGTAAGACCTGTGGTATCACCAAAAAGCACACTAATAAATACTTTGACTTTGACTGATTATGCTTATATTTATGTAGAAAAAAATATTGAAAGACTTTCTCAATTTTCTGTAGGTATATTTTTTTTTAACGAAGTTAAATACAACAGCTGATTTATAATAAAATAAGTAAATAAATAACAAATTGTCGTTAGGGTTGACCTGCGGTCAATAAAAAGTTGGTTTGATATCGTCTTTCTGAAAAATGGTTGTAGTGCGGTTAGCCTAGTAAGTAGGTTTTTAATCATCTTTTATTCTTTTATTTCTGCAATTAACTTGCATACAAAGATTTTACGATTGGACTACTTGTATTAAGTACAAAGTCCAACCTTGGTCGAACAACATTTCTTATAAAGTACAGTACAGGATTTTGATACCAGCATATTAATGTGCACGGCTCGCACTTGGCTGGATTTTTTGTTAATTATTTGATCTAATATTTTATTTTATATTTCCATATTTTTTTCTGTCAAATTCTTAAGTTTCAAATATGAAATGTTTAAGTTTCAAATCATTGGATAAAGGTATCCAATGACTTAAAACTTACGAAATTTTATTTGAATATTGTTATCGAAAACATTATGTGCTAGTAAATCATATTGTATTAGGTGTTTTATCAGAAGTATCGTACGACCATAAAATGTACTGATACCGAAATAACGGCCTTGGACTTTGAACATTCAAACTGAAAATCTTTAGCAAACATTTAAATAAGTGTACAAGTGACGTTTCGCTGAAGAGCAAAACATCTTACTCATCAATTACTTGCGTATTGCGTTAAACAATTTGCTCCACTTTAGAATTTGAACTAGTAACATTACGCGTGATTGTTTTACCAATCATTTAACCACCATTGTTTTTTTTTAACGAAAGTACCTACGCTGATACTTAAACCAAAGTTTAACTTACTGATAACCTATGTAATGTGAAAGTAGAAATAAAAAACAAATGTTTGTAAGTAGGTAAAATACTAAAGATATGTCGGAAGACATTTTGGTCATATTTTTAGGTAAATATAGGCATTCACAATGCCGTTGAACCTTTCCCCTATACAAAAAAAAAAGACCGTGGCTTTAGAATGGTAAAGACAACTGAAGAACACAGATGAGGTTTAGTCATTAAAGAGCGAGAAAAGTCATTTGATGATTTCACACCACAAAAAACACGGTTAATTTAGAAATGCTTATCCTTTATTCCGTATATGTATATGTTATTAGAAAAACTGCTGTGAAAATGTTCGGTTTCTAAAACCTAACAAGGAGTAGCCCAAGGGATTGATAACGTTTTTTTTTGTTCAAATAAATTTAATTTACAATTTTAAATAAAAACTTTGTATAGTCTTTCCTGTAATACGTACAAAGAACTGAACTGCTACTTAAAATTTTGTGTGCGTTTTTGTATGTTAGATTTTCTTAAATTAATTTAAGGATATATTGTTTTTAAATGATTATGAATAAAATATATTTGAGATCCTCACAACAAGCCTTTTCATTTGAAATATCCCTGGTACAGTAAAACTATTTTTTAAATTATTGGTAAGCTCACGTTTGACTTGACCATTATCTCACCTGACGGTAAGCGATAATGTGGTCGATGATACAGCACCCTTATTTAGAAATATCCGTAAGCATATCACTCTTGACTTAAAGCCCTCTAGGTTGTAGGAAAGTGTAGGAAACATACTTAGGTAGGGAATTCCACTCTTTAGCTGTACGCACAGTAAATATGTTCACAAATCCAACCTTTTCTGTTGCTTTTAAATGTGTATTTCCCTCCAACAATCACCCTGGATTTTAAATTCATTCATTTACGAAATAAGTTTGAATTCGAGTCATTTTTTTTTTTATTTATTTAATGGTCCAGTAGATTCAAAGCAAATTGAGCGTGACTGACGGACAGGCAGACACATCAGTGATAATATAATTATAGACAACGTAAATACATGACATAATAGCAGTACAGAACCCTAAAGAAAAGTGAAGATTAGCTGCTTTTATGTCAAAAAATATAAACAAGAAAATAGGTATATACTCACAATTGCAATATGATTCTTGTAACCAGCTGACTTAGCCCACATGCGGTCAATAAACCTCTGTTTTGGCACAACAATATCAGGAATGGTTGACTTAATTATAAAATCATCATTTCTGAACACAGCACTAGTGGATAGTTTCCTTTGCCATTTTAAATTTTTAATTTCCCGTAAGAGAAGTTTTCGCGCCATATTTTGCATGTTCGCGCGCGAATCGGCCGGCAGCCAATGAACGACTGTCGCGATTTGGTCGCGATTGATTTCCGAGCGATCAAGGCGTTCTGAAAACAAACGATTCGGTTTCAAACGTAACTTTGTAACTGATAATATTGGTAATTTACACCGAACGTAATGTTTAAGTTAGACGAACGGTCATAGCGCAATGTCTGATGTTACCAAATAAATTCGCGAGTTAAGTTAGGTAGGTAATTTTTCTAGATTTTGCTATTAGTTTTTTCCTCTTTTGGTCTTATCAACTCCATTGTTTAAAAACTTTTTTTATTTGATAATAAATGTTATATAAACAAATGAAGTCACACACAATTTTTTTTACATTGAGTTGTTAATTCCGAATACCAAGTACCTACAAGTTTTTTTTTACTTATGAAGTCATGAAAATATGTCTTCTCCCGCTCGGGGTGGAGTAGGAGGGAGTGTAAGATTTTTTACTGATTTAAACCCACCTGTGTTCCTTCAGATGCCCTTTGCGTTCCAGGGCCACGATAAGTCTTTTGAACAATCCCTTAGCCCTAGCTAGTACCGAGAACTTACCTGTTTCTTTCGTGGGAAGCCATGAAATGTCTTCTCCCGCTCAGAGTACAGTGAGGAGTGTCAGATTTTTACTGATTTAAACCCACCTGTGTTCCTTCAGTTACGTGGGACACAGTAACTCTTTTGAACCATCTCTCAGCCCTAGCTAGTACCGACCGAGTACCGAAGTACAAAGTACAAAGGTCTGGTTCAGGGTACTGTTATGTTCTGTTCAATTCTGTAATTGAGTAAATATTTCCATTGACCGACATTCAGTCTGACCGAAGAGGATTTATAACTAGAGACTTTATACTCCCTTGAAGAACAGTCTTTCAAGGAAATACAATGAGTTTATAGCTAATTATAAATAACCTATTTAAATACGTACCTACAATACGTTGTATGCATAGATATACACCGCTAAATTTTAATCGTTTTAATCCCGTGGAGGGTCGATCCGGTACATGAAACACTATCGATTTGTAAAGATAAAATTAAAAAATAAAGTACCTCTTTTTCAAAACTCGTATTAATTCACGCATGTACGAAATTAGTATCTTTAAGAAAACATCAGCTGAGCGAGTTCAATGACCTGTAGTTAATAGTCGGCGTTGCGTACAAAGTACCTACCTACGGGTCATTGAACTCGCTCAGCTGACTTTTTCTTAAAGAAATTAATTTCGTACATGCGTAAATTAATACGAATTTTGAAAAAGAGGTACTTTATTTTTTAATTTTATCTTTACAAATCGATAGTGTTTCATGTACCGGATCGACCCTCCACGGGATTAAAACGATTAAAATTTAACGGTGTATATGTACTACGTACTGTATGTTAGTTATGTACCATCAAATATCAATGAAGTCAACTTCATTAATTCACATTAAATATCTATTACTCATTAACTTAGTAAGTAATAATGTACTCAGTACCTACTTAAGTAGTTATATATTTATTTCTTGATTGCACACCGTAACTTATCACGGGACAAAAATAAAAAAGTAAGTGTACAATAGGCGGTCTTATTGCACAGCTTAATTTAATGTAATGGAATTGTCAATTCCCATTTTAATTTCTTGGTCTGTGTTTTAGTGTTATTGTTACTGACAAAATTATAATTAATATTTTTTTTTTTGACATTTTAGTTACTAATTTTATGGTAGTTACTGGGGCCATGGGTAGTCCGAAAGTAAATCAACGCAACGGCAAAGAAAGAACAAAGTTCACTGCTTGCCATCAGGTGAGATCGCGGTCAAGTACTAGTTGGACAGGAACTCCCGCTCCACCTGCGGATCATTGGATAATTTCCCACCTTAAAAGAAGCCAAGTCCATTTTATTGGAGTAAGTTCCTAAGCTAAATGGAAATAAAGCTCAGGTATATCAACCTTGTATAAGATGCCACAGTAGTTAAGGCCGAGGCCAACTTCTTATGTACGAGGTTGTAGATTGAAATCCGTGCATGTATGTATTAATGTGGCCAGTTTAATCTTAGGTTTGTTGGTACTTACTCCTTGGGCCGATGCCTACAGGGGCCTAGAACGCTAGGGTAAAGAAGGAATATGGGTGTAGTTTTTGTCCCACTCCGCCCTAAAGCGGGAGAAATCATTGGATGATTGCTAAAAATTTTTTTAGTTTGCTTAGGTCCGAAGTTGTCTGAGGAGCGGATTGAAAGTGATACTTTTCATCCCTAGGGAGTTTTACTTTCAACTGACAGCTGTCAAATTATTAAAAAAAAACTAGTTCTATCTTCACATTTCTATTTCAACCATGTTTCAATTTTCCATACAGCCAGTCAATCACAGTGCGATATAAAATTGAAATAACTTAAAGATAAGTATTAATTAAATAATATTATATTTTTAAGTGACTTATTTGTTCAACTATTTCTTTAACCTTTCAGATACCGATTATACACCTTCCGCACGACACAGATTCTCACCGGACAAGTACAGGAGATTCCTGCACTGGATTCGTGCGGAAGTGACGCCCGGGTGTCACCACTGTGCGGAACGCCCGGAGGACACAGTGGAGCACACAGTTGAGGTGTGCCCTGCTTGGGCGGAGCATCGCCGTGCCGTCGTGAGGGCGATCGGCGGCGGCGATCTCTCGCGCCGGGCCTTGGTACAGGCCATGGTCCGGAGCGAGGAAGACTGGCAGGCGGTCGCCGACTTCTGCGAAGCAGTAATGCTAGCAAAGGAGGAGGCCGACCGCATCAGGCAACGGCGGCGCTTACAGCGCCCCAGCCGCCGCCTGGATTCCGATCCCGATTTCCGGCCACCGTAGGCGCGGGCTTGCGGACGGCGATCAATGGGTAGCTTGCGGTCCGACCGTCCGGTAACTGCGGTAACTGTCCGGACCGAGCCCAAGTCGTCGACGGCGCGCACTGTTCCCGCGCGCCTCAAGGAGCTGTCAGCAACAGCCAGGTCGAAGCCTACTGGGGTCAGGGTTATCCGAAAGGGAAGCTCGCTCCCGGTACGAAAGGCACGAAGGAACGGGGTGGGCTTTTAGCCAGTAACAGTCTGACACTATCTCCCGTTCAGACCCAAGAGGGGGGGTTGTCATGTTGTCATTGGATGATATTTCCCACCAAAAAAAAGGCACCTGGGTCCAAGTTTGCTATTTTTATAAAATCGTCATTCTAACACGATCCCATTGTCATTTTGCTAAAAGTTCATAATGATCGAGCTGTGATAGGTCAATGATCTCGTAATAGAGTTGTGGTAGAATGGCAATATCGAGCTGTCTCCTAACAAATTAAAAGCAATGACTGTACAATGACGTTCTAATTGGTAGGCCACTGATCAAAGGAACTTACAAAATTTTAGAAGATAACATCATATGTCAGACATTTATTTGACATTATTTATTTATTTAATTCAAATAGAACGGCCAAAGCCAATTACACTATTTAAACACATAACACAAAAAGAGAAAACAATAAAACATTAAAATTAACACAGACAGGTCACATGTCGCGCAGGACTTTAGTGGTAGATACTACTTATTTAATAAATAGTAGACACAATCATGCATTCATCTCACAGAATTTCATACATTCTGACAGTATCGTCTTCCATTCTTCCCCAAACATATCAAAATCCGTGTTTTCGTCAAGGAGAGCATTAAGCGCTGAGAGTGTCCGCGGTATGGGCGATTTGTAGTGTGCAACTGTACGACACGTTATGTGCGAGATTACTATTTTATGCCATTTGGAGTGACAGTGGTTGACCATAGGAAAGTCATAATGACGCCATAGTAGATTACCAAACTTGTCAAAATCAACAATGATTAAATCAATGATTAGGAAAATAATGGTCTATCCATTCTGACAATAGATATTGTAATAGGTACCTAGCTGACTTGAGGCCCTGGTCCATGGGGCTTACAAACATTGGAGTTCACATCTCTGCATTATCTTTGGGGAGTGCAAACATGAGATTAATGTTATAAAAATTCTTTAACAGCTTTTTTATTTTATCAGATTAATACTGTAAAGGGGAACGGTTGAATGTATCTATATGTTTTTGTTACTTTTTCATGCTCAATCGGCTGAACAAATTTTGACAACATTTTACACAAATGTAAACCATATCCTGGAATAGCACGTAAGATGTATTATATCCTGTAAGTATGTATCTTTGGGATAGTTTTTTACTTTCACGCGAATAAAGCGCAGGTGGAAGCGAGATGTCTATAAAAACAAAATCAATCAATACAATGTCTTTACCGAGAATCTGATGCATTAAAGCAGCATGTGCAAGAACTTAGTGCGTCGTTGAGCAAACAGGTTTCGTTTCACTAAAGACTCTCGCAAGGCATTGCCCTTAGAAAGTGTTCGGATTATGTTCTGTGTTATTATGCGACAACTAGAGAACAGGCTCATTTTAAAGATTTCAGACCTTTTCGGTAAGTTTATTTATTATTATATTCTTTATTGTACCTACCCTATAAACAAATTTACATGATAAACATTATTAAAAATATGTCGTGGAGAACGATATTGAACTACAGTCTTTATTTTGTTATTATTATGTTACCTACCAAAGGGCCCTTTGGTAGGTACCATAATAATAACAAATAATAATAATAACAAATAATAATAATAACAATGCGTTACAACGCAGTGGCGTCATTTTTTATATGTCACGAGGCCAGAGTCATGTTAAAAGGAGCTACGACCCTAGATGCGAGGGCAGTATAGCTTGCACAGTTTCAAGGGTCACACACCTCTAACATGAAACTGTCGGTTAACCCGTGTATTCGTAACAATGACTAAGTATACAACTACTTGACCGCTCATACGGGCGACTCTGGCTCACGACACATACATGATTTTGCACTTATATTAGATGCAGATATGAGTGCATTTTTTAGTACTGATTAGTTGTTGGATCTGTGCACATTCCTTAATTTTGGTACCTTAAAAAACATTTATTGCATAAAACCGAAGCAAAAATGAGTTCCTGTGCAATTAAATGGCGCGGGAAATCATCTAGAACATCTAGTTATAAAAAAGTTGGCAAAAGTTTTCATCGGTAAGTAAAATATGTTTATATTTATTTACATTATTGGTAATTAGAGAGCTCAAGCTAAAATGGTTAGTTACGAAAAACCGACTTACTAAAAAAAACACTAAAACTATCAAAATAACTTTAATTTCGGAAGTCGGTGTTTCTGTAATAGTTTTGCCTCTTCGTTATTTAACACCGACTTCCGAAATTAAAGTTATTTTGATAGTTTTAGTGTTTTTTTTAGTAAGTCGGTTTTATTTTTTTTGTAAAAAGTTTTTTATTTCACACTTTTTAGTTGCAGCCAGAGTACCTTTTTCTCATGACAATTCCAATTAACTCAAACCCTGCTAGGATACATTGTTTTATTATGAAGTTCCCGTGTCTACCTTCCGGATCCATCATCATCATCAGATCAATTCGATAGTACCTTATGGCCAAAGTGCATCTCATGACAATTCTAATAAGCCCAAACACGGCTAGGATACATTGATTAATTACGGAGTTCCGGTGCCTATCTTCCGGCTCCATCATCATCATCAGATCACATCGATGATACCATTTTCAACATACCTATTCAGAACTATTCATTTATTTGTAACTATGTTCATTGAGAGATCGGTGTGACTATGAACTTCCGTTGGCCATTTCTGGTCGTCTTCACCAGTTCCACTTCATCAAATGTCATGTTTTGACTATAAATGCTTAAGTCTTTGATAAAAATACCAAAAGAACTATATGGTTGCCTATAATATTTGAGGAGTTCCCTCGATTTCGCCAAGATTCCATCATCAGATCCCGACTTGGTGACTATGGGACCATTTGGGAAGTATACCCTTTCCAACAAAAAAAGAATTTTTCAAATCGGTTGGCAAGTGACGAAGTTATGCGCGAACATACATAAAAAAAAAAAAAAAAAATACAAACATCCGAATTGAGAACCTCCTCCTTTTTTAGAAGTCGGTTAAAAAAGTGATACCGCGTTGATGTCTTTTGAAAAGTCCTTTACTTTCACTAGAATACTAGATAAGTCTATCCCTTTCTATCCCAAGTACTTTCCACTGAGTGCTGAAGTGATGTGACAACTCCAAAACATAGTTGATAAATTATTTTATCGATTATTCTCAACGGTGAATAAAAAATTAAGTTACATTTTAATGTTAACATTTTAGATTTCTAAATGTTCCGGAAGTTAAAGAAAAGTGGATTAATCTCAAGATGTCTTAGTTTAAAAAAAAAATATTTTTTAATATTTTTTTAGAAATGTAGTAAATAAGTAAGAATAACAAATAAAGACAGAGAAGATAATTCTTCGGTTTATCTTCATTTATTTTTCTTTACAAAGCAAAATTAAAAAAACAAGCAGAATTAATCGACGTCGATTTTATCGATAACGATATTATTGATGCAACATTGACTTGTGTATCACTATGTTTACTGACATTTTTGCATCTGCCAATCACAACCGCTGCATGTTCCCCCGTCCCCCGGCCCGCGCTAGTGAATCGTGTGCCTAGACGAAATCGCTCTATCAGCTCTCAAGTGGTTTAATTCTCTTTGATTCGTAATTATTTACAATACTATTGTGAATTATAAAAGTGACATTATAACTAATTGTGAACTGTGAAACTGACATTATAAGTAACTAGAAAACTCAAGTGCATAGTTATTAATATCCCATCAAAATGAACCCAGTACCACTGAATCAAAATGATGACGGTCATATCGCTGTGCCACTCCTGGCACCGTCAAATAGGTGTACAACGGGCGGTCTTATTTCCGCCGCTTGAAGTTCTCTGCAGCCGCAGTGCACTATAATAACTAACTAACTATAACACTACCAAAGCACGACGAGCTGAATGAAATCATCATCAAAATAAACTGACAATTTGAATTAAATCGTAAATCTTTACTCAACTACAAAGCCAGCTAGGTTCAGGTAGAGGTGACATATTACCTACTTCCTTTATTGATCTAAAATCTTGGTGATTCTCGCCTTGGGTAAAGCGAAAGGGATTGTCAGACTTTTACTAGCTTTCGAATAATGCCGGAGTATTCTCTGCCCCTAGATACTTATTCTGTGCCCTAGAGAGTATTATAACACTAACGATTTTCAGTACGTCATCAGATTACGTCACGTTCCATGTAATAGGATAGGCGATTTATTCCCAACGACCAGACAAAAGTCTAGAGAGACAACATCACAGGTAGGTTTTACCACTATCTCACTTCAACAAGTGTCAGACTTTGTGCTGTACCATCGTAACCTACAACCCTTTGCACTTATCTCGAACAGGGATGGAATCTCTTAGTTACCAGTAGAGCACGCTATAAAAGACCGCAAAACTTGGAAATGCATACCTATTCATCGTCATTTGGGCCGAAAGACCCACAGCTGGACTTACGCTTTCCCAAATGTCGCCATTATAAACGGTCTTTTGTGTCTCGCATCTATCGAGAAGTTTGGTACCGGAGGACATGGTGGAGCGCCCCCGTGTCCTCCGGGCAGTTCACTGTGGTGACACCCGGGTGTTCTTTCCGAATGAACCCGATGCATGAACTTCTCGAACTTTCCATGTCCGATGACGATCTGCGTCATGCGGAAGGTTGGGACGCCGTGACGCTTCTCCAGCCACTCCTCAAAGAGGGGACTTACTGCCATGACTATAGTGAGGAGAACTTACTGCCAACATTGTGATAAGCCCATTCAGTTGCCCTGCGACCAACAAAGCATGTTAGTTTAGAAGCAAATTAACAAAAAGTACAGAATATTATTATCATTTCACTTTCTGTGCTATAAACAGTTTACATTGACGCAAAAACAAACGCATTTATCTGTGACACACCCACCGATGCGAATCAACTATACTATGCCAATACTAAAACGACTCAGGTTCAAAATAGTTTGCGAAAGCGCAAAGTTCAATGCACGCCGATAAAATGGAATGTGTGCAAGGCCACAAGATGCTATAGAAATTGGTACATGTTACTTGCGATAAGGTATTTATAGAAGTACCAACCCATAAATATTTTCCCATCTAGCTATACCTACTAGTGTAAGTAGGTACCTACAGTGGCGGATTAGTCGTGTAGCAAGAGTAACAAATGCCCTGCGGAGGCCCTGGGCATCTGGGGAGGCCCTGCGCATCTGGGGATAGTTTATTTCCTCATGTGTCTGGCCCTGTCTGGGGTCCCGCCCCGCGCGTTCGGGAATACTGCACTTTAAAGGAAAAAATAATCTAGTCAAAGCATAATCATTATATTGAAATCCGAATACAGTTGATTATTTCATTGAATATGAAATACTTAGTCACTCTCTTAGATTTCCCTCATTAGATACCGTGGTTTCCACGTTTCTTTTTTTTTATTGGTATGAACTAGTGCTTGTATTTACTACCTATTAATCTTATTATTTCTCTCAATAAGCCAATGGATTTTAAGATTGGTAAAACCGCGTAAAGACATTGCGAGGCGTGCGTCGCGAATGGTTCGTCTCGCATGCCTCGGGCTGTGTGGACGTGTGTGCTCACAGTGAGCATTCACGTCATACGATCGTTGGGAACGCCGCTTCAGTATAAGCCATGCGCTCTGTGTGGACGGACAGGTGTTGTTTGTCGTGGTTGTTTGCGTGCTCAGCTTGAGCATGTGTCGTTCGGGACGCACGCATAAATGTAGGTACCGTCGTATGCCTCAGGTTGAGGCATGCGTAACGAACCATTAGCGACGCAAGCCTCGCGATGTATGTACGCGGCTTTACCAATCTTATAATCCGCTGGCTTATTGAGAGAAATAATAAGATTAATAGTACTAAATAGATCTACACAGGCGTCCCTTGGTCGAATTTGCGACAGGCCTCGCGCTGGCTTAATCCGCCACTGGGTGGGTACACCATCTATCTACATTATTAATGCTACTGTGTAATGGAACTATTTGTGCTCGGCATTCTGAATTTCTGAATAAATAGGTACAGCTCAACACGGTAATTGAAGCAATGCTCGGAGCCTAAGTTTAGTGTCCGACTAAAATGAGTGTTTTATACAGTTCTGAATTTCGAGTTCGGTCTGTTTCGGCCGAAATCGAATCTTCAATAGTTCATACATGTTTTCGTGGGAATCGCCACTCCAGAACTTGATTTTATTTCCAAAAACTTAAAGGTAAAACACGTTACGTAAACACGTATTTCCTGGAACAAGCTTTCTGAAGTATTCAAGTAAATGGCAGGATTATCGAATGCTAACAGAAATTTCAGCCGATAGTGCTCTTTTTTCGCGTTGCCAGTTCATCAAACATTGCGTTGGATAGAGTTGGTTGAAACCACAAGCTTTAAAAGAATGTTCACGTTGACGATTGGGCAATTAAAGGGCCTTCTTAAAAGATAAACTAATTTTGATTCCTAATGTTTATAATAAAATAAATGTTATGTGTTTACATTTTTTTTTAAGATAAGATTTAACTTAAACTAACTAAAACAAACTAAAATATGGCATCAAAAAACTCCTCCGCATCGCTGTCGGCTAGTAGGTAATGTGGCAAAAAGACAGGCGCCATTGCCACTCTGTATAGCAATGCTTGGTATCCTCTATCCTAGACAAGATAATTATAGCTCCTAATGTTCCTAAGAAACTGATATTGTTATTTTTATTTGGTTTTCAAGAGAAGATAATTTAGTTCCCTTGTTCCTGTGAAAATTAAAACTGTGAAAAAGATTTTATAATTATTTTCTTGCTTTTATTTGAGAGAGAGAAAACCACTTTATTTGCCAGTTTATAAGAAGATATTTTTATGATACATACCTACTTTTAATTTGATTAACCTAACCTAACCTAACAATAATTTTCATTACTTGAACCGAAAAGATTTACAAAACAATACGTCAATGAAAAGTTCTCGACAACCCGAGAAGACCCGAGAAATCACCCTCAAGAATTTTCGAGACCCGAGAAACTGAAAAACTCGAGAAATCATGAATCTTACTGCGATCCACCTGATGGTAAGGCTCGAATTCATCTTTCTAGTTCGTACCTAGTTTCTGCTGAATGACATCCGAAACTAAATCAAAACTCGTTCTTTGCCGAAACTAGGCCGGAAACCGAAGCCCAAAGTTCAGTCTTTTAAGTATATAATATATAATATAAACTAGTGCTTGACTGCGACACTACCTAGTGCTACCTATCTAGGTATGTTCAGCTGTTCAGTAGACGGCTTTCTATTCATGATGAATACTAATTATGACTGCATTTTTTGTTTGTGGACGTACTCGGCCAATAAGTAGCAAATACACGCTTGGAATAATTAATACAGCCAGTTAGACTGGAAGCTGACCCCAACATAGTTGGAAAAAAGTTTAGGCAAAATGATGATGGTGAGTTTTAAGATCAGGACCTTTTTTTTATGGTGGGAAAAAAGTCATCCAATGACAACCCCCGCTCTTGGGCGGAGCGGGAGATAGTGTCAGACCCTTACTGACTAAAAGACCCACCCCGTTCCTTCTAGCCTTCATACCGGGGCTCGAGCTCCCTTTCGGATAACCTTGGCTCCAGTAGGCTTCGACCCGGCTGGTTCCCTGCTGACAACTCCTTGAGGCGCGCGGGAACAGTGCGCGCCATCGACGACTTGGGCTTGGACCAGACAGTTACCGGACGGCCGGACAGTGAGCTAACCATTGCTCACTGTCCGCAAGCCCGCGTCTACGGTGACCTAGACCATGAAATTTAAAATAAGATTGTTTTAATCTTGTTTCAGTGTGGGCAAGCGACAGAGCTATACAGGTTGTTGTGGGTGTATGTGGTACCTTTGTTGTTCGTTCCTGGTTTCCATAGTACAAGAGAAAACCATAATTTGGGACGCAGTATGTAAGTAGGACATTTATTTGTTTGCCGGTCGATCAGTGTGCATTTCTCTTCTCACATTTCGCCATTTCGAGTGATCAAAGCGAAGAACCCACACGGAAACAAGATTAAAACAATGTTACTTTGAACGTCATGGTAACCCCGCAGGGCGCCGACTCCGTGGGTGCTCGGGGCTCGAGCAACCATGAGAAATAAACAGTGGGTGCCGGACACCACTGAGAATAGATATCAAGAAACAGATCAGTAATCGCTTTTTAGGGATGGACATTTTTTCATTACCCGAAGACCCGTTTAGAGCAGTGGTTTAGAGCGCCGGTTGAGACGCAAGTGTCGGGTTCGATTCCTGCACCAACACAAATGATTGTTCATGAAAAACATTGTGTTGGAACTGGGTGTATGTGGTACCTTTGTTGTTCGTTCCTGGTTTCCATAGTACAAGGGAAAACCATAATTTGGGACGCAGTATGTAAGTAGGACATTTATTTGTTTACCGGTCGATCAGTGTGCATTTCTCTTCTCACATTTCGCCATTTCGAGTGATCAAAGCGAATCGAGAATGAGCACCATAGATCCATCCATTTAACAGTTCAATTTAGACCGTTAAATTAATCGCGTTAAAAGCTCATGTTACTCCGAACACTGGGACCCAATAAAAGTTTAAAGTTTAAAGAGTTACTTGGGTAAACTTATCAATTAAAATCTCAATTTGTAATCGTTGAAAGCAAACAGACAGCTGTGTTTACGTGGGCTTGATGACGTAACACGAAGGTCAAGAGCGCGACGGCCATCCACACTGCTTTGGGGCAATAGAATAGATGTATAGAAGGTCGTCGGATCGGAACCAACGAGCGAAAACGCACGCACACAGACATGCTCTAAGTACAGCGAGTGCGAGCGCACTCGTCGCGACTGTAATTTTTTTAAGATCGATGTACGTACGCATTTATGCGCCAGCGCCTATTTGTAGATTCTGGGCGTTTCTATTTTGTCATACTAATGGGTGTGTCTTCGCTAGATTCAGAAACAGTCTGAAACATACTAAAATAGACACCTGCCTAGGACCTGGTACTAACTAGGTTTAATTTTAATTAAAAAACCGAGCAATTAGGTACAGAATTGCAAAGTTAACATTTTGCAGGTTCATTATGCCCTATTATGCCTGAATTAGCAATATTAAACTGTATTATTATAACACCAGAGGTCGTATAACTTGCATCTAATTATTTTTGGTATGAGATAAATTTTGTATTTTAGAAGTAGGTACCTAGGTAGGTAAATATCTACAAATTTATTTCAAGGGTTTATGGTTTACTATAATAAGTTGACAAACAAAATTTGGTTTCTTCCGTTACTGCAGGATAATTCGCAGGCATAGTCTTTAGCTAAATTTATAAATACATCACAAATACCATACCACAATTTTTATTTTATTAAATTTATTAATTTAATAATTATCTGTATTATATTACTTACAAAAACTATTAAACAATATATTTAATTATTTTTATTTTAAAAAGGCAATGTAATACGAGTACATATCGATTGATTTTATCGATAAAGTCACGCACTATTTGGATAGCGTCAAAAGTATAGGTAGACTAACGAATATTCCAGAAAGAAAGGCTAATAACCAAGAAAAGAAAATCAACTTTGTTGTTATGTAATTAAGGACTAGTTTTGTTTGTATATCCTGCGCAATGTTTGACGTAATTTTATTTTTTCATTTTATTAAAATAGGTAAATCTGAAAATAATACTTTTCGGTGTTAAGATACACCTCCATGAGTTAGATTTTTAGTCCGATTACGGTTTTTACAGTGCAGTATGGGACAATAAGGCATTTTAATATTAATTTTCATTAATATTATGTTGACGCAGTCTAATTAGAGAATGAGAGCGTTTGAACAGCAAGTTGTCAACGCGGTTCTTACTAGCGGCGACAGTGCCACGCCTACTTACTTCTTCCACTGTTTTTATTGTTCCGTGGAGTAATTGCTGCAAAGCGTTCCGATGTGAGGATAAATGAATGAATGAATGAATGGCTTAATTCCGCCAATTGGAATGGGTCCATCATCGGTCACCAGAGGCACGGCATACATGGTGGACATTTTGTGTATAAATTCATTATGTGCTCAGCTAAGCAGTGGGATTTCCTGTCAGAAACCAACAACCTGGACCTTTCCTTGAGTCAATAGTGAATAGGTTACTTCTAGGCAAGCGTGTTCCATCATCAACCACATCATCGCTTACCATCAGGTGAGATTGTGGTCAAGCGCGAGCCTATCAATTCAATGAAAAAGTAACTCTGTCTGTCTGTTACCTAAGCTTTCACACTAACTACTGAACCGATTTTGATGAAAGAACCGCACCTACGCTTGAAGCTCATGGAAGGTCATAATAGCCTACTTTTTATTTGCGTCACAGCTATATAACCGACGTAGGTACAGCTGGACGAAGTCGTGGGCAAAAGCTAGCAATAAAAAAATCGCATGTGAGTTCATGAACTCTACTTGGAATTTTGTTTACGTCTGAAACTTGAATTTACAACGCAATGTAAATTGTAGTAATTGAATTCAATTTGCTCACAATATGATGATGGAGAAAAACAATCATTTGTTGGTTCCGCATACGTTCAGCAAATATCCATTTAAAATGTCACGTACCCACGCCTCTGAATTGGATGAACAATTACAGTATTTCAGTAACAATATTTCATATAATTCGTAGTATTTCAGTAACTTTTTTTGGTAGCTTGTGTAAGCAGTGGTGCAATCGTTGATGGTGAAGCGCACTTCTAAAATGGAAGAAGGTTACGAGATTCCAAACAGGGAGAACCACCTCTCTACCAAACTGCACTACTATATTCTGTCTAAAAAGTCAAGACTTTCAAAAAATCTGTAATATATATTAAATCTGTTGTAAACAATGATCATTTCTTTGCAACCTTGATTATTCAACCAGTGCTGACTACATTAGATTTCAAGAATTAGATTAGATTACCTAAGTCGTTTGACTTTTTAGACAGACTCTACATTTTGAATCTGTCTAATAAGTAAAACGACTTGGGTAATTATTAGGATTTAATTAAATCTGATGTAGTCAACACGGGTTCAATAATCAAGGTTGATTAAGAGATAGAAATCATTGTTTACTAACAGAAGAACCTTATAAAAAGTACCGAATATAAGTATTTTTTAAATGATTAAATATTACAAAAAATTCCCAAGTCGGTTGACTTATTAGACAGACTATACTCTTATACTTTTTGGCCTACCTCCACTCCTCTTATCTTTCGCAGACCCGCTCTTCTGAATACAAGAGTTGGTCCCGCCATTATAATCTTTATCCTGCTTCCAGTTCTGGCGAAATCTATCTAGTTCATCTCGACATCTTCATCGTGGTCTGCCACGATCTCGTCTCACTATTTCAGGGCACCAATTTTGTGCTACTTTGGCCCGGTTTGTCCGGTAAACGGTAAATATATTCTATAACTTACAAATCAATGAAATGACAACAAACTTTTAAATTAAATTTATTGTCGAACGATATTGAATAACAATAATAACATGATCTTATAAATAACAAGTCGATAAAATTATTTATGTTATTAATCTTACTTAGACAAAATAATACATATGTAATTATTAATTTAACACGATTTCATCTTTAGGGCACTTTTTAAGAAATTTTTATTGGACGTTGTGAACAAGTCTGTTTTTTTAGATAGTTGGTATTAGTTTAGGAAAATTCAATCCACCTTCATCCTGGAATAAAATATCTAGCCGAGTCACAGTCACACCGGAATAGCTGCGACGCGGCGAGAATTTTAGTGTGAAATAATTTTAAACTTTATCTACATGTTTAAAAGACCATTATTGTTTGAAAAGGTACCGCGAGCAGCCGTGTGCCACTCGCGTCTTGTCGGTAGTTCTAGCCTAGTTAGCCCCTGCAGGCCGCACCAGAATGGCAGGTGTGACTCGGCCCTAAAGTGTATAGGAGATTTGCCTCGAATAACAAATAGCGAGATTTGCCTCGAATAACAAAAGCGAAGTTTGTCTCGAGTTACAAAAAAACGAGATTTGTCTCGAGTTCCAAAAAGCGAGATTTGTCTCGAATTACAAATAGCGAGATTAGTCTCGAATATCAAATAGGTTTGCATTATTTTTAATTAATCATGTTATATACAAGTTTTCGATAGAATCTGCAGTACACAGTGTGTTATTTATTGTACCAAGACATCCCTTTTTTCTTTTCCATTTGGTTATATAAAAACCGGCTCTTACAAAAATACCTATTTGTATTAAATCTTTATTAGATTATAATTTCTCGATAGGTATATAGTATTATTTATTTACGACAAACCTTCAAATTCATTAATTTCCAACATATCCGTATCATAGATAACATTATTTTTAGTTTATGCGAAATCTGAAACAAACTATTCAGGATCAGTAACTGAATGGATTCCAATAGTTTTTACACCATGTTCGCAAAAATATTTAAAAAGGTTACAAGTTGGACACCACCGACACTAAGTACAATACAGGTCATGGCAGGTCATGGTGGGCATGAGGAGTCAGCAAATAGCTGGGTGCAAGGGTAAAACACCTGAGTCACCTGGATGGCACGGTGACTGTATTTTTGCTGACATAACAAGCTTATAACTTCGTCATTTTTCATGATACGGTTTTGAAATTTTGTACATAAATTTAAATACACCGTTAAATTTGAATCGTTTTAATCCCGTGGAGGGTCGATCCGGTACATGAAACACTATCGATTTGTAAAGATAAAATTCAAAAGTAAAGTACCTTTTTTTCAAAACTCGTATTAATTTACGCATGTACGGAATTAATTTCTTTAAGAAAACGTCAGCTAAGTGAGTCCAATGACTTATAGGTAGTAGTCGGCGTTGCGTACAAACTACCTACAGGTCATTGGACTCGCTCAGCTAACGTTTTACCGGATCGACCCTCCACGGGATTAAAACGATTCAAATTTAACGGTGTATACAAATACTAGACAGGTGTTTCCGGTTTTGCATAATTATAATAAAAATAAGGTTGTATAGAAGACTACTTTTTCTCGCAATATTTTACTGTTTTACGGAGTTTGCAATTTTCCGTTGACATAATCATCATCGTCATTTCAGCCGATATGCGTCTACTGTTGGACTTAAACCTCCCCCTGTCGCCACAACAAACGTTCCTGTGCGTCTCGCATCCATCGGTTTCCCGCAACTTTCACCAGGTCATCGGTCCACCTTGTAGGAGGCCTTCTAACGCGTCTTCCGGTACGCGGTCGCCACTCCAGAACCTTTCGTTCTGCGAGCAATGTGCCCTGCCCATTGCCACTTAAGTTTGGCAATTCTTCGTGCTATGTCGGCAACCTTATAACCTTAACCTGCAGATATCTTCATTTTTTATTCGATCACGCAAGGAAACCCCGAGCATAGCGCTTTCCATTGCTGTTTGGGCGACTTTAAGCCTTCTGATGAGGCCCATTGTGAGCGACCACGTTTCGGAGCCATATGTCATCACTGGCAACACGCATTGGTCCTAGACCGGTTGACTTAATAACCACTAAGTAACTTATGGCTTTTAATTAGTAATAACAATTTTATCATCATCCTGTGTCCCTAAAACTCTTAGCGCGTCTCTTTCTTCCACACAGCTCTATTATTCGTCATCTCTGAATTCATTTCTTTCTAAAAATATTCTTACTCCGTAACAATTACGGGAGAAATTTACTAGGCAAAAACATAACTTGTCTCCTTTTTGGCCCTGAAAATCGCATTTTATGCTTATCTTATTTCAGGAAAAATATTAACTATGATACTTTCACAACTTTTGTCCCATCACTATGTAAAATATCACTTTTAAAAATATGAATTAATTATTAAATATTTTAGTTACCATATTTATTAAGATTTCATAATACTAAGAGCTGATTTTTGATTTGCAGAAATTTTTAATTTGAGCAATATTGGTTTCATTTTTTTGGTTATACAAAAGCAGTAAGAATTATACAAGTATTAAAACGTCAGCTCTAAATAAATGTACAAAACAAAAACTATTTATTTTATTGTCCTATCGTCTAACGAATTTTATTTTACTAACTCTAACTTATAATAACTTAATAATAATTTATATCTACTTAAATTAAACTCAGTATTTTACAACACCAGGTATTGTGATAAACTTACTTTGATTAGAAATAAAGATTAAAAAAAAAACTGCGAATTGTAGTCGGTATAGTTCGACCCAATCGAGACTAAAATGATTATTTTACAGCATTTGTCCAAAATCTAAATAATCATCAAAAACCTTGATATGTTTTATTCTCTATAAAATAATAATAATCATATCACATACAAAATATCTACAGAATCTGCCACTTAGCCGGTATTTACACGTTTATAATATACAAAGCTGTTTAGATTATTCACACATAGGGTGAATCAATTTAGCTTCACTTTATATTTTATATGGTCTATTTGAAATAAATGTTTTTGACTTTGACTTTGGTGATTCTTTGAAACCGAAAGAATGTCTCAATCATCTGGCCTAGCTTTTTCTTTACGATTTGATGTTTTTATTTGCATATCAGTTTTCCCCTATCACTAAATGTATCAAAGGCACTCATTTGGGCGCACTGGCTTACGACACAAAGTAGGTACGAAAACCTAGGCCAGAAGAATTAAACATTCTCAAAGGATCAGCCTATAAGGCCCAGTTTATTTATTCAATCTTTACATACTTTTTATGTGAGGAATAAACATTCCGGATTGACAGATTTTATTTAAAAAACATAATACACCTTATATATAATTTATGTGAAATCGTCTAATAGCTAGAGCGGTATCACATCATAACTGCTTATGGGTGAATACAGGGACCCAGGACCCTAATTCTCACGAAAACCGAGAAGAAATTGATTCGGTCTCTAATTTTTAAGAAGCTGAAGTAACGGTTTCGCCAACAAAATTAATCCACCCTTTCGGTGAGAATGAAATTCACTATGGCCATTTTTACAAGACGGCTGCATTCGATCTTTGTCTCTTTGATAGTTGAAATCAATGAAACTGAAAAGCACCAAGTTTCAGTTACATAACTTTTGGATGCGTCGATCTTTCCTTACATTGTAGAATTTCATTGATATTGAATTATGTGGGCCGATCCCAGCGGCACTGCAATGCCGGGCCGACCCGCGACGGGAGTGGAGCGAGCCCCGAACATCCCGTCAGCTTTCAAAAATCAGTTTAATATACTGGTCCCTCAGTGAGGGAACTTTCAGATATTAAGCTGAAAAGAACAGATACTACACTTTGATCTTAGCCAAAAGGCCGAGAAGCGATGCCGAACATAATAAAACTGGGGAGGGTCATTCAGCCGCGGAGAATCTTAACACCGCGATTCAGGATTGCGCGTCATCAGCACAACGCCATCTATCGAGCGCTACGGAACTATTTTGAATGCTGTTGGGTTTAGTAGCAGCGAGTGTGTTATCATCGTCATAATAAATTCCTTGTGAATTAAATAATCATTATTCATATTCCATCATTTTAAATTCAAAACAGCATTAAGGTGGGTCATTACTAGAATGGGCAAAAATAAATGTCAATAAAAACTTAGCTACAGAATTTCTGTGCGCGATTGTAGGTACACATGCGCCGATTTCCCTAACCACTTTCTTCGAGCGATCTTGAACCACCGCGCGACGTGTACCAAACGTTTCAATATTTATACAGTCGGTTTAGTGTTGTTGAACACCGACCTAAAACTGTTGAGTTTTGTTCAGACTATAAATGCAGAATAAACAAAAAACTTACGTCTCTATACAACCACATTCTCCCTTAAAATAAATGCTAACAATACAATTCTTTTAACTTTTTCCTTAGAATCTTTCCTGCAGGGTTCTTAGGAATCTCAGGAACAAACTGTACTGATTTTATCCTCTTAAATATGGTGACTTTGGTGTTAACATGTTCTAGTATCTCTTCTTCTTTCACTGTTTGGCCGGGTTGTGGTACTATAAAAGCTTTGGGCACTTCTCCTGAGATTGGGTCGGGTATACCCAGAACCGCACAGTCGAGGATCTTCGGATGTGTTCGTAAAACCATTTCTAATTCCGCAGGAGGTACTTGGAAGCCTTTGACCTGTGAATGAAATATTTTAAATGATTGCATTTTTATTTTGTAAGAGACACTTGCAGGCAAGCTGCGGGAATGTTCCAAGGCGTTATTACTGCCCTGGAACACTAAGGACAACTGAAGGAACACAGGTGGGTATGAAGCTCAAATAGGGGAAGTTGCGTAGTTATTTCCTAAACAAATAGGGTCATCTCAAACCTCTTTCCATTACTTTATAAAAATATATTTATGTAAACCAATGTCACAGTTAAATTATAAATATTGTTAGATTATAATCTACCTCACGAAATTGTAAACTATCAAAAAATTTTGCATTATTTTTCGATAGATTATATATCTAGCAAATTGATACTGATAAATCACAATCTATCGTGCGTTAAATTGTCAACTTTCCGAAGGCTGTCCCTAAATGGTCGCTCTTACAGTAGATCGTTTCTGTGCTGACTATATTCGATGACGCAATTTTAGGGGAAGCCTATGTCCAACAGTGGAAGTATATCGGCTGAAATGATTATGATGAATTTTACGGTGCCATTTTTTAAATTGATTTTTTAATGCACTTGCCATGTTGTATCTCCACCACCCTTACTTATCTAGTAGAGAATGCCTAAGACATTAAGTCTGCCTTTGTAAATTTGAGTTACAAAAACTTTTAAAAATAATATAAAAGACTAGGCAGTCAAATCCTATTTACCTTAATAAGTTCCTTCAGCCGATCAGTAACATAAAGGTATTTGTTCTCGTCGTACCGGCCGATGTCCCCAGTCTTGTACCAGCCGTCTTCCGTCAACACTTCTTTGGTAGCCTCCTCGTTTTCATAGTATCTTGACATTACGTTGGGACCACGGTACCAGATCTCACCTTCCTGTAAAGGTAAGTTGTTCCAGTGAGTTATAGGTACAGAAGACAAAACGCGCTCGAGTAACGCACACATAGATATCGCTCACGGACACGATATCTCGGCTCAATCGCCTGGTCGCAATCGTACAGTTCGGCGCAACGCGGTGACCCTGGCGTAGGCATAAAAAGTTAAGTAAGTACATACATGAGATTGACTTCTGTACCCTATCTATTTTGTGGTTATACTGTTAGGCTTATATTTACTAGGGTTTCTGGATGGTGAGCAATTGGTGGTGGGCTCGCTGTCCGGTCCGAGCCGTCAACGGGGAGTTGTGTTCCACGTGTGAGCCTCTTCGAAGAGATGTCAGCAAAATTGTCGGGGCCAGTTAAGTATAAACAAGTAGTCTCCTTTAAACAACACGGGCTAATATGACTTCTGATTTTGGAGTGGCCACCGCTTACCGGAACACGCAGAGTGGGAAGGTCTCCCACGCTGCATGTCCTGCGGTCCACCTTGTGTACCGATGACCTGGTGAGGGTCGCTTCCGCCTGGTGAGGGAATTCGATGGAGCGAGACTCACAGGACCGGTCGTTATGGTGAAACTTGGGGAAGTCCAACAGTGGATGTCTTTCAGCTGAAATAATGATGATGAGGACTTCTCGAGGGGCTCAGCCTGGGGTTTTGGTAGGTAGGAGTCTGACATCTGCTTTCTTCTCAGACGGAGATAATTCTTATAGTCTTTATTGTACACGACTTTTACAAATAATAAAAAATTGGGCAGCTGATGTACACAAGCGAGCTTCAAGCTTTAAAAAAAAAAATCCTTATGAATTAATTCATAAGGATTTTTTTTTTGGGGCTTTATCAAAAACATGACCCTCTTCTTATTTCTACATGGGTAAGAACTTATAATCCTTGCAACGCTTCTTCTTCTTCTTCTCCTTGCCCATATCCCATATTACTTGGGGTCGGCGCAACACGTTTTTCTCCCATTCTGACCTGTCACCCGCCAAACCAACACTAACTCTCTTTTCTTTCATATCACTCCTCACACAATCCATCCATCTTTTCTTCGGCCTTCCTCGTCCTTTCCATGCATCTACATGTATACGCAGAACTCTTAAAACGCCATAGTTAAAATAATCAAAATATAAATCCACTTGCCTCTCCCGGCCCTAAAGCTTCTTGCGTATTCAAATCAGCGATCTTGACCTCACCGCTACCCAAGATGTGGCCCACTGACGCATGGTTGGTGTCATCGTTCTTGCCTATTGATACCGCTCCGTTCGTCTCCGTCAGCCCGTAGCCTTGGCGGAATAGTATGTTTTTCTGAAAAAAAAAAAAAATGTTTTTAATAATAATATTTTTAAGCCTTTGGTGCGCCACGGCCACGTATAGAAGACAAACGTTTCTTTGCTCTCCACGCTACGGCTTTATTAGAAGACAATATCTCATTTACAATTTATTATCTAAAAGTAAAGTATTTCTATTACATACAAAATGCCATGTTTTGTTTTGGGCGTACTTTTACTATTGCCTAAAACCCCTAAACCTTTGATTTTTATTTTACATACAATAAAAAAGACAAGAAGGAAACAGAAAATTAGGAATAAACATGTTGATTATTTCAATAGATATCTCTTCTAGCATACCTACGAAAGGAAACTTAAGAGTAGTAGGAAAAATAAACATATAAATCAATTTATGTAAGAATATACTGACATACATATGTCGGAAACGGCAACTGATTTGTTGACAACAAAACAAGGCCGCCATCTAGAGGCAACTTGAAAAACTAGAGGTGGCGCGCTCTGACAGAGTCGGGCGTTTCCGTTTTGCTACGAGCTTAAGGAGGGAGTAACCGCCGAGGACAGCGGACACACTCAGCCAGGCCCTCGCAGCGTGAAGACGCTTTGAAACTGTCCGATTTGTTATTTGTACCTACCTAGTATTACAGCGCACTGTCCCTAATTGTATTGAGAAGTAAACTGATACAGTTCCTAGCCGTTTTTATTCATTGCACGATACCAACCTAGGCCCACCTGGTAGATGATCTGAGCTCGAACCATCCTGAACGAGCCGACACATACATACTGGTCATCATCTTTATGGCCGAAATACGCATGCCTTTAGCTGGCACAAAAGTATGCAAGTAGTATACACGCCATAGTGATGTCAACCACTTACACTCAACTTATAGCTCACTGGCATGTATGCACTTGCATACTTTTGTGATAGTTAGGATGAGCGCAGACCGAGAAAGCCTACTGGGGGCAAGGTTCTGCTTCTTAAAGGAAGATTCGATCCCGGTACGAAAGGCAACGAAGGAACAGGAGAGGGTTTTTAGTCAGTAAAAGTCTAACACTATCTCGCGCTCCGCCTAAGAGCGGAGAATGTCATTAGATGATTTTCCTACCTAAAAAAAAAGCGCAGACAGAGGTAACGGATCGCGTATGTTGAAGACACGTTTCCCGTCGTATCTTCGAGGACGCGCGAGCATTTTTTGTCAGGTTCAAGCTTATATGCACTTTATTTCAATAAGTTTAAAGTTGGTTTTTGAGTGCCTTAATAAAATCCTCTCCGCTGCGCTGCTCTCTGTCTGCGCTGACCTTAATGCTTTGATCACACGTACCGAGTATAAAAGGGCGAGACAGTAAAATGTTGCTCGGCCGAGACAGTGGTGTAAGCGAGTTGTAAAGATAAACTCTCGGCCGAGCACTTGGCGCTGTGTTCACACGTACCGAGTACCTACTCAGCCGAGAGCACTGTCTCGCTCGATTACTCGGTACGTGTGATCAAGGCATTACAGGCATGCGTATTTTGGCCTTTATAGTAAACACAAACAAACAGTTGTTTCGGTAGAGTTGGGGTCAAAAAGCAAAAGATAAAAGAAAAAAAAAAGATAAAGAATATCAAGTGCTAATTTACTACGTGCTTATCTAACAATTAAACAATTCTATTGTTATCAGACCCAAGTTGTGAATAACAAACAATACTTATCCTTGGATAAAGGTATCTTATAATTGTATGAATCAAGGTGCTGATAACAGAGTGCAATGCACTGCGAGTAAAATGAAAGTATCGTCGTTATAGCGCGTAAACGAACGACACCAAAAAAAAAAATGTTATGTTCGTTTGGTTGTTAGACAAGTTAGGTTAAGTTATAAAAACATTTTATTAGGTACTGTCCGTTCAAGCGATTTTGACTTTTATTACGTTGGTGGCATAACAAATGGCGGCTGCTGTAAATAGTTGGTATTGTTAGCTGTCTAAAAAGTCAAACGACTTATGTAATTATTGATGAATGAAATCTTATGTACTTGGTCAACGCTGGTTCAATAATCAAGGTTAATTAAGAGATCTTGATCATTGTTTCGTAATAGTAGAACCTTATAAAAAGTATCGAATATAAGTATAATAAACATTTTTATTTCTATTTATACCTATTACACAAAATTCCCGAGTCGTTTGACTTTTTAGACATTTTTTTTTTTATGGTGGGAAAAATCATGCATTGACATCCCCCGCCCTTGGGCGGAGCGGGAGATAGTGTCAGACTCTTACTGAATAAAAGACCCACCCCGTTCCTTCTAGCCTTCATACCGGGGCTCGAGCGCCCTTTCGGATAACCTTGGCCCCAGTAGGCTTCGACCCGGCTGGGTCCCTGCTGTTGCTGACAACTCCTTGAGGCGCGCGGGAACAGTGCGCGCCGTCGACGACTTGGGCTTGGTCCGGACAGTTACCGGACGGCCGGACAGTGAGCTACCCATTGCTCACTGTCCGCAAGCCCGCGCCTACGTTGGCCGGAAATCGGGATCAGAATCCCGGCGGCGGCGGCGGCGGCGGCGATAACGCCGTTGCCTGATGCTTTCGGCCTCCTCCTTTCGCAGAAGTCGGCGACCGCCTGCCACTCCTCCTCGCTCCGGACCATGGCCTCAACCAAGGCCCGGCGCGAGAGGTCTCCGCCGCGGATCGCACTTTTTAGACAAACTATACCACTTTTTGCTTTTAATGCCATCCTTATGACCACGAAATAGAAGTAAGAATCGGTTGAACAGACAGCAAAAAAGGCTTATTTAAATGTCTAATCGCGAATATATCGAAATTACTGTTGATAGGCTTGAGCTAGACCATTATCACACCGACCACTATCAAAGCGACGATGTGGTCAACGATGGAGTACGCTTAGTCCATTCACTCTCGACTTGAAAAAGTTGTAGCTATCAGGAAACACAGACTCCTAAGGAATTCCATTCCTTAGCTATACGCACAATGAATGTGTTTCCAAAACGTTTTGTCCGTATAGATGGGATGTATACCATGCACCAGTGGCGCGTCGATACGTAGGTGGATGAATTATGATATTATTTAACACTAGCTGTGCCCGCGACTTCGTTCGCATGGACTAAAGGATTTCGAATTTATTTTTTCTAAAATAAAAGTAGCCTATGTTACTCCTTATTGCATCAGCTACCTGCCAAAAAAAGTCCCGTCAAAATCGGTCCCGCCATTTCAGAGATTAGCTCGGACAAACAGGCAGACACATTGACAGACAGACAGACCGACAAAAATTGTAAAAAATGTTATTTTGGTGTATGTACCGTATATATATTCATATGCTTGTAGTAAAAAGCAGTTATTTCAATATTACAAACAGACACTCCAATTTTATTTACATGTATAGATATAGATGTATAGATATAGATGTATAGACTAGCTGTACCTCAAGGTATCACCCTCGTCTTTGGTTAAAGCTCCGCTACTCTTAGTTATAGCGTGATGTTATATGGTCTATAACCTTTCTCAATACACGGGCTATAAACCATTTAAAAAGTTTGTTAATTTTTTTAAATTTCAAACCAGGAGTTTCTGATACTATCGCTTTCAAGCACTCTCTCACGAAACGGGGTTCAAAGTTTGTATGGAGAAATCTATTTTCACGCGGGCGATACCGCTTGCAGAAGCTAGTATGTAATATAACATCACGCCTGGCCCTGTAGTGTGTAGCAGATTCATTTAGCAACGTATTTATGATAATGCCCGCATAAAAGTAAAAAATACATGCCAATATGTAAACAATACATGCCTATGTCACTCAGTGATAAAGTAGTTGGTAATAGTACATTATGATACAAGTGTATAATGTTGGTGATTATCGCTTAGGCGGTATTTAGATCCAAGCCGAAGGCGAGAATCGACGGTAATCGCCAATATTCACGTGTATCATACGACGTTTTTGGACACACTTGAGAAGAAAAATTTAACAAATTAATTAATGATTACTTCATCAGCAAAACTGTTTTTTTTTTTTTGTAGTATGGCGGCAAAAAAATGTTCTTTCTTATGCGCGCGCATTCAAAATGGCGGCCATAGACTAGCTACTCTAGCTAGTCAAAATAAGAATGAGGTTGCTTATGTTTATAAACAGAAAAAATATTTTTATTTTATGAAAGGGAAGCGAACGCCGGCGTTCGCGCACCTATTGTCTTTCTATTGTGTCTGTAATTTCCACGATTGAAAGGACATGTAAAAGTTAAAATAGTTTATATAAACACAAATTAGCATTAAATAAGCAAGTAAGACACTAATTTGTACTATTGAACGCAATACCTAATGTATTTTTTTTGAGAACAGAGTTTTAACAAAAAAGGTTGTCACTACATTACCACACTTGTGCATAATGGTAATCAAAAAGTCACAGTTTGGTTACAAGCTACATTATATACCTAAGTGTAGTGCAATTATAGTCACTTTCTGAGCAAGTGTGTCGAAATAGTACATTGTTACACTAGGGGTGAAAGTAACTCATTTCGTCCCGAGAAGGAGTTGGCGGCCGAGCGAAGCGAGGTCGCTAATTCGAGGGGTTAAATGGGTTACTTTCACCCCGAGGTAAACACTGTGCTTTTCATTACGAATACGAGGAAACTAAAAGAAAAATAAAAAGTTTGTAAAACCTGAGTCGTCGTACCTATGATTTTAAGTACTTAGGTATCTTTCTTCTGATTTAGGCGGCAAAAGGTATTCCACTACTGTTTTAGCCTCTTCTCTTATGAAATTAGGCGTTAATCGCTATTTCAATCTGATAAACATGACGTGTTAATACAAATCTCTGTTGTACGGAAATGTAAACAAAACTCGAAAAAACCAACGACTGATTGCCACTTTCCCGCCATTTTGTTTCTTTTTTTTTCTGCGGCCGGTCAGCTATTCAGCCTCATTAATGAAAAATTAGAAATTAATTGTAATCTTTTAAAAATAAAGTATTTTAAAGAAATAGTTGAACAAATAAATCACTTAAAATATAACATTATTTAATTAATAATTGTCTTTAAGTTATTTCAATTTTATATCGCGCTGTGATTGACTGGCTGTATGGAAACTCCCTAGGGATGAAAAGTATCACTTTCAGCCCGCTCCTCAGGCAACTTCAGACCTACTTTCAGAGTATGAGTAATGAAAAAGATTTTTTTAAATCGGCTCAGTAGTTTTTGAGTTCATACGTTACAATTCGAACTATAGATCTTTCCTGTTTATAATATTTTAATTCTTATATAGGATTACTAATTAATTTCTTATATAGATTCGTAATATATTCATAATACGACTTTAACTGAAAAAAAAGTGCATTTATTTCGAAACTAATGATAATTTTCACTTTTTTTTTTTGAGTTGCATTTTGCAAGTTTCATCTGAAAACCTTGAGAAATAATAAATTAATCATATCATTCAGATGACACTTGTTATAAATAAAAAACACTAGAATCATGTGATAGGGTTGTGTGTGACATCGAGGGAGTAAGTGTAATGTTGCGACAACGTTTGAAAGAGTTACTGTGGCCCTGAAACGCAAAGGACAACTGAAGGAACCCATTAGGTTTTTAGTTAGTAAAGGTCTGACACGCTCTTCTACTCCACCCAGAGCGGAAGAGCGGTAGAGCGTAAAGCGATTAAAATTATTTAATGATTTACGACATTAAAAAAATGTACTAGAAAAAAAAAAGAAGAAGAAAATGTACTACACTAGCATTTGCCTAACCTAAGTCACGCAGGAATAAAGCAGCTTTCTATCGATGAAAAAAAAATAGCAATTATACCAGTACTTTCAGCAATTACTTACCTCCCAAAACAAAAAAAAAACTACCTATTTACAATATTATTGTAGAAATACCTACCCAGTACATACAATCTCAATCTGGGAATTTATAAAAGTAATATGCGAGTTGCATTATTAAATCTGGTTGTGACTTCGCTGCATTGTAAATTCTGAGTAAATTGTAAAAAAAAATCCAGACACCGCCGTTAATAAAACTTAAAGTAGACCATTGTTTGGGCTCCTTTTCCAGTTTCCAGTATAACCATTTAGGTAATACTTACCTGGATATAATTTATATTAGAAGATATAAATGCTAAGATAGTGTCACATGACTAAAGCCAGCTTTAGAAAAACAATGTGAACTTAATTATTTTCAATGTCAACAAAAGAATTTTGGTGTCATCCAGACATTTGTAATAAAAGTAGGTACAAGCAGACCATTGTTTGGGCTCTTTTTTCAGGTTTCTGTATAATTATTATAGTAATACTTACCTAGATATCATTTATATTAGAAGATATAAATGCTGAGATAGTGTTACATAACTAAAGCCAGCTTTAGAAAAACAATGTGCACTTAATTATTTTCAATGTCAACAAAAGAATTTTGGTGTCATCCAGACATCTGTAATAAAGTACAAGCAGACCATTGTTTGGGCTCTTTTTCAAGGTTTCTGTATATAATCATTTAGGTAATACTTACCTCGATATACTTAATATTGTAAGATAAAAATGCTGAGATAGTGTTACATAACTAAAGCCAGCTTTAGAAAATTAATCCGTAATTATTTTCAATGTCAACAAAAGAATTTTGAAGTCATCTGTACTGAACAATAGTAGGTAATACCTAGTCTATAGATAAAATTTATTTACGTTTACGATAAATAATTATGTAAAGTTATAGGTAATCTTTTTCTCTATATCTTTGTTTTGCTGATAGACAAGTACAAAGCTCAAGAGTTTGTTTTTATCGCCCTCTATTTATTATTATGTCTTTTAGTTGAGTGTTATTTGTATTGATTCCTGTTTTATTGACCTCTGAAAACTATTTATTAACACTTGTAAAGCCAATCATTTTTCAAAAGGGTTGGTCCTTTTTTTTGGTGGGAAATTATTAAATAACTCATCCCACTTTGAGTGAAGTGAAAAAGTCAGACATTAACTAATGACCAGAGGTCGGAATTAGGTAGAGTATTTATGTACTTACATCGAAATGTTATCAACATTTTTAATATGGAATATCTTTCCGGAATTTCCGACTTTTGCTAATGACTAAAATCCATCCGTATATGGATGGTGTGAGAAGCGATATGAAAGAAAAGGGAGTTAGTGATATCGTGACGAGTGACAGGACAGAATGGAAGAAAAAAACGTGTTGCGCCGACCCCAAATAAAACGGGACAAGGGCAGGAAGAAGGTATTCCTTCAGTTGTCCTATGCGTCCCGGTGCCACGGTAACTCGAACAATCCCGCAGCTCAAAGAGTAGAGGTACCTAACCATTGAGTTAATTGCCTATTGTTCTCCATAGGAAACGACTACTTAACTGAAATGACTAAATGACCAACCAAAACTGGGCATCCAGCTTCTGACTTTTCATAAAGGCCCATGCCATGTAGGTTTTTTTTTAATCGACATAGGTAAAGTAAGTAGTGTGGTGATTTTTTGAAACCGAGAGGGTGTCGCATTCATCTGAAAAATATCAAATTGTAAAGAAAAAACTAGTTTTGTTAGTTTTGTTTAGTTTAGTTTTAGATATTTTTATTTGCATATTAGCATTCCCCGATCACTAAATGTGTCAAAGGTATACGCGCCCAGTAGCTAAGTAGAGGAATCAGGAATCAGTCAGGAATTTCTTAGGCAACCCACCCGCATTATATTATTTAATACGTAAACTAAATTTGTCATAAAATACGTTTCATCCATTAAACAGACCGGTGAAGGTCATTCTTAATCGGATCTTAGACTATTAAGGCGTATAGTCCCTTGAACCATCTGACCGAAATTATGTGAACGCAACTCTCGCACTCGCCTAGGCGGCAGTACGCAAATCTGTGCATTTATTTGCGGCCAGCAGTGCCCGGAAAGCGCTTTAAATCCATTTTCTTTGCGAGATATTGATTGATTTACATATGCAATGTTCACTTCGAAGAATATTTAACCACCAATTTTTATGTGTAAAAATGTTTCTAAAGGTCCAAGCCGTTTCGAAGGAGTAGGGAAAAGTTGCGAAAAGTTGCGAAAATGCTAAATATTTTTTTTTGACAAAAGTATTAATTGCACGAAAAAATCAAATGTTGATATTATTGTTCATGAATCTATAATAAACATATATTTTTTTTAAACCAATTGACCTAGCCGTTACGAAGGAGTAGGCCTCAGAAAATCACTGTTTTATGGCACTTTTCGGGCGCTTGGCCCTTAAATCAAATGCAAACGTGTGGCAAATTGAAATATTAATTGCAAAAATAAATGCGTTCCATATTTTGTTACTTTCCTCTACGAAAACTAGGCTAGATAAATGAGACGTTTTCTCTGTTTCAAAGAATCACCCACTGCTTGACTGCGGTCCTACCTGATGGTAAGCAGAGAAGCAGATATGCTCTTAATGATTTATTAAGAGCACGTAAAATCTAGCCTCAAAGACACCTAAATTATAAATTTATAATCATGTTATGTTTAATGAACAAAGCCCACAAAAACCAATGCCTGTGAGATTGTTCGAATGAGTTACAGTGGCCGTGGAATGCAAAGGGCCACTGAAAGAACAGAGGTGGGTTTGAATCGTTAGAAGTAAGAAACGGTTTATATTCAACTAGCTACAGCCCGGGAATCTTTAAGTCGAGAGTGAATAGTTTTCTTTTAGGTAAGCGCGTTCCATTGTCGACCGCATCGTCGCTTTCCATCAGGTGAGATAGCGGTCAAGCGCGAACCTATCAACAATAAAAAAAGAAAAAAAAAACTAAATAATTTAGGTGAATAATACGACCTATATTATATCGACCATAAAGTAAAAGTAGGCAAACACAATACTTTCCTCAAACACATGTTAACATGTAATTGTAAACAACAAGAACTTCACATTTACAATGAATATTATTTATTACTTAGGTAGTTATATTAAATGAAAAGTAGGACACACGCATTCGCAGATAATAGTGTCGGTGTCTAAAATTACTTTAGTCTTGTATCGTCATTTGTAAAACTATTAATATTACTAAACAGCCACATACTTTTTTTTTTACGTGGGTAAACTTCAAATAACTTCTCCGGCTTTGGGTGGAGTAAAAGGGAGTAATAATAATGATAGAGGTAATTATTTGACGTTAAGGACCAAGTAGCAGCATAAAGGTAGTGTATTTTGGTATTTTTGAACCATCAGATAGGTATCTCATGCCACATGTGGCAAAATAAATAGCCATTTAGGAAAAAAATATTTCACACCAACTTTTTTCAAGTGTGCTTATCATCTTATGCCAACCCTCGCTCTTGGGCGGAGCGGGAGATAGTGTCAGACTCTTACTGACTAAAAAACCCATCCCGTTCCTTCAAGCCTTCATACCGGTTTGCTAAAAAAGTTTAAACAAAATATATGTTGAGGTATTAAAAAGGTAAGTACTTATTAAATATTTATATTATAAAAAGATAAATTAGCTGTTTTGTCTAGAAATATGAAAGAAAAATGGTCCAGACATCCTGACGTCAAAATGTCTGGCCATTTTTTTCAGGCGTTTTCGCTGTCAATAGAGGTTCCAAATATTTGAAGGTAGGTATCAAATAGTAGCAAAAAGGTAGTACATTTTGGTATTCTCCAAACATAAAATATCGCTAGTGGTCCAGGGGTCCTGACGCTTACGTTTTTTCACTATTCGACGACCCGTTTAAGCGCAATGGTTTAGAGCGCCAGTTGAGACGCAAGGGTCGGGTTCGAATCCCGTACCAACACAAATTGATAGCATTTTTTTTTCTCATACTTCGCCACTCATCAAATGAGCATGAGCACCCTTGAGGTTGCTAAAACCCGACGCCCCTGAGTATGGCACCATTTATTTGTTCTTCTAATACGCTCAGGATTTTGATAAGCAAAACTAACATAGGTAAATGCTCATACTGAGATATTTGTGTAGGTACGTCGATGGTAAGTTAAATAGGTAGCTACCTACCCTTGTCTAGGTAACTACCTAGACACAAAATCATAGACCTCATATCAACGATGGGAGAGTGACAACTACAAAAAACCAAGAACCTAGAAATAGTAGCCGAAGTGAATATATTAATATACAAGTTACAACCATTTCCTCACAGTTGAATGACCTACTGGCGTATACAAGTATGTCAAACAATTCTAATTATGTATCTAGACGGACTGATTTACTGACCGATTGTAACTTAGCAACTAACGTCTAAGTACTAAATCCGTTTTCACGATTGTAACTTATAAAATAAGCATACAAGCGTTTATACGTAAGACGTAAACAATGTAAATTAGCAATCAAAAATTTTAATTTTTGATGTTTAAGGCACTAACTCCCCAAAATTTTTGACACTTTGACATTGGTAGCGTGCAACTGCAATTTTGATCCCTGACTGTGCGTGATAGATTTTTTTTTTTTTTTTTAATTTAGGTAAACTAGTGCTTGACTGCGATCCCACCTGATGGTAAGTAGCGATGCAATCTTTGATGGTGAGGCGCACTAGTTTATTAAGAGCCTATTCACTCTAGCCTTGAAGACACCCAAATTATAATCGGACAAAGGTTACAAATATTCGTAGTAGATACATAAACACTTAAGTCGATTATGTACATTTACATATATTTTGTTATTCCAAAACTGAATAGATAATAATGAAAGCTTCAGTACGTTTGTACATTTGTTACTTTCACGGTCGAACGGCTGAACGGATTTAAGGGACATTTTGTTCTCGGTTAAGGGTCCCTTGGACCATCTTGCCAAAATTATGTGGACGCACCTCTCGCACCCGCCTAGGCGGCAGTACGCAAATATGTGCATTTATTTGCGGCCAACAGCGCCCGGAAAGCGCGCGGCTGACCTTTAAATCCATTTTCTTTGTGAAATATTGATTGATTTACATATGCAATGTTCACTTTGAAGAATATTTAACCACCAATTTTTGTGTGTAAAAATATTCCTAAAGATCCAAGCCGTTTCGAAGGAGTAGGGAAAAGTTGCGAAAAGTTGCGAAATTGCTAAATATTTTTTTTTAGACAAAAGTATTAATAGCACGAAAAAATCAAATGTTGTTCATGAATCTATAATAAACATATATTTTTTTCAAACCTATTAACCTGGCCGTTACCGAGGAGTAGGCTTCAGAAAGTCACTGTTTTATGACAATTTTCGGGCGCTTGGGCGTTAAACCATATCCTGACCTGAATTAGCACACAGGTTTTTCCCGGGATATGTTCCCTTGGGAAAATTTTCAATCTTCACGCTGGTAGCAGCTACACAAGGCGCCAGATAAACTTAAAATAAAGTAAATTGACCTTTTCCTAAATCTCCAATATATCCAAGGTACCCGAAAATCAGTTAATTATTTTTCAGAAAAGATAAAGGATCGCGATAGATGTCGATTCGAGACAGCTTAATGTCTTTCGTTTTTGAAATTAAGAAAGTCAATAAATGTAGGAGGGTCAAAGGCCGTTATTCCATGTTTATTGGGCGCCTACCTTAGTACAGTTTTAAAACTCACATTCTTCTCAAGTACGGCTTGTGCATCCCCCTTGGAGACGGGCGCGGCACCACTCACTATACCGTAGACCGACGCTAAGTGCTTGGCAGTCACTGCTGGATGCTTGCCCAGGAATACCACTGTAATTTGTTTGTTGTACATAATGTTAGAAGGGAACATGGTTGACTTGAGAAAAAAACCATATTTCATCATACTGAAAATCGTAATGAACTGTGTGCTAACTATCACAGAATAAAGTTTTAGAACTCATTTTGAGATGATATTTTTTTTTATTGTAGAAAAGTGATAAAGTGATTTGTTTTTAAACAAAAAGTGTCATGTTCAAAGAATAATTATACTGCTAGAAAGTTGAAAGGAACGACTCATTATCATTATTATCATCAGCCTTTTTAATGGTTACACTGCTGGGACTCAGGCCTCCTCTCTAAGAGAGGGAATGAAAGAAAGAAAAAAAGACAATACGTTTATTTGGCACACAGGTACACACAAAATGGGCCGTAATCCACCACGCGGGCCCAGTGCGGGTTGGTGAATGTCACATGACTTCGAATTGAATTGAATGAAAGGACTATCGGAACATAACCCTGCCGCTTTTGTCTCATTCAGATTTATAAAGCTGTTCATTTCAAGGGAGTTTGGATAAGCTGTCTCATGTGTTGCCTAGACTTCTTCCAACCCAACCGTGTTAGGATCAGTCCAGATAAGTACAAATATAACACGATGTGCCATGTTTGTAGACGATTCAACATGAACGCGATCGCGAAGCGATGCGGCGTGAATGGAACAAACAATTGATACTTACTCTATAGCGACGTGACCAAACGCACGTGGATGCGATGCGGCGACTTCAAAGTGAAGCGGATATTTTCGCTTGAATTCTTGCGGTACTGTGGATTGTTTAGAATAAGTCGCGATGTTTTCGCAGCCACGTAAGACGCCTAAGGCACTGCGTCACATTGAATTCACGTGAACTGCATCGGATCGCTTGGCAATTGCATTCGGGTCAAATCGCTCATACAGGACGCCGCGTAAGCCAGTAGTTTTACATGGAGCAACAGTACCTGGGTCTCCTACAGCAAGGGAATACTGGCGCATCATAAAACAGTATGTTTGTCTTACCCATAGGTGGAACTATGAACAAAACTTCAGCCTTATGTTGCACGAGGGTCTGCAGGAAGAGCTCAGGCTTGAAGTATGGCAATGTGACCAGTTTAACGCCCAGAGACAACTGATTCATCATAAGCGCGTTAAACCCAAAGATGTGGAAGAACGGCAAGATTGCTGGCAGCACCGCTTGATTTGTTGCTAGAAGAAAAATTACAATTATTATTATTCCGAAAAAAGGAGAAAAACATTTTTTCCCAGTAAAATTACATTATTTTTCCACATTGGGATTAAACGCAAGCGTGATATAAGGCCATGGCATCTTGAATTTTATCCTGAATAGGATTTATTTTTAGATGAGAAATCATACAATGACTTCTCCCGCTCTAGGGCGGATTGGAAGGGCGTGTCAGACTTTTACTAACTAAAACCCACTCCTATGTTCCTTGTTTGTCTTAGGGACCCCGGGTTTTCCTTTCAGAAGCTAACCCATGGCCCCAGTAGGCTTTGACCCTGCTGGGTTCCTACGGTTTTGCCGATATCTCCTTCGACCTTTTCTTATTTATCGATAAGACAAAAAATTGCTTCAATAAAACTTACCCGTAGTTTCCTTAATAGCAATAATCTCAGGATCAGCAATCTGCTGGTTCATAGCCACAACACTTTCATGGGTCAAAACTACACCTTTTGGAAACCCTGTAGTTCCACTTGAGAACGGCAATATAGCCAGGTCCTTAGGCCCTCTATGTACCGATTTCAGACAGCTAGTATCCAAGCCGAAATCTTGAGCAAACTCTGCGAACTTTATGGTACCTTCCGGTAGACCATCGTTGTCTGTTAAAATTATTGGAATGTCTAACTTCAGTTCTACTAGGGCTTTTTTCACGTTGGCGAACGATATTTGAGAGGTTACTACAGCTTTGCATTTGATCAGTTGTATTTGGCGTTTAAGTTCGTCTGAAAAGAAAAAAGAAGTTTTTAACCTGCATCATATTTATGTAGTCTTTTACAGTCATCTGCTCCTACCCTATTCTGAAAGAAAAGAAAGTCTTCTATCTGCCAAGTAATTAATCACAACATTCTCAAAAGAATTTTCTTACAAGTGAGCAGTAGTAGCCCTGATAACAACCTGAATTACAAATTGTACGTCTGGGTTAAAACCACAGAAAAGATAGATGTGAGAAACTCGATTTGTACTAAAACGAGTGTCACCGCTTGTCTCACACCCTTTAACTCCACTACAGGCAATAAACCAATACGAAAGCGCATTACGCAACTAACAGACTACGCACATTTAGATTGCAAGTTTGCTATTGGTAATTGAACTATGAGCATTGCCCTACTTTGTGGCACGCCTGCCCCGCCCACAAGGCCATTGTAACCTCTTCCATCTTTTCTGTGGTTAAAAACTAGGCCGGCTACTTTATGTTACTTTGTTTCATCACCACTGCCCTCAAAATGGTGAAGTAAAACATAGTGAGGAAATCGGCCTGGGGCCGAATTCTGCTATTTTTATAAATTCGTCATTCCAACACGATCCCATTGTCATTTTGCTAAAAGTTTGTAATCTGCTAATTCATAATGATCGATCATTGATCGGTCAATGGTCTTGTAATAGAATTGTGGTAGAATGACAATATCGAGCTTATTAAAAGCACTAATTGCGCAATGACGTCGTAATGGTAGGTCACTGATCAAAGGTACTGTCAAAATTTTTGCAGATTACCGCATACGTCAAATATTAATTTGTCATAACGTTTGAGATTACCCTTCTATGCCATTTCTTTCAATGGAGGTTCAGTGGTTGACCATCGAAAACTCATAGTGACGCCATTATATTAGTAGACTACCAAAACTTGTCAATATCAACAATTATGAAATCAATGATAGACCATTCTGACACTATTGTAATAGCAGACTTGAGGCCCTGTTCTAGAACCAAAACTTCGAAGACATGTGACATCTACCAACTCACACTGGAACTGCGTGGGGGAAGCCTAGCCATTAATGGGAGTTGGACCATTATAAGTCTGTTTATGCTTATTATTCTCAGACGGTCACTTGGTGGAGGCAATCAACTCAAAACAAAGGAGTGGTAAAATATGTGACGTCGCATTAGGGAGAAAGAAGCTGTCACAAGGATGAGGTCAAAAATACAATAATTTTGTGAATTTGCCTGCTGCGTTCTTCCCATCCGATTATAATTTAGCTGTCTTCAAGATTATAATGAATAGGCTCTTAATAAACTCGTGCGCTTCACCATCAAAGATTGCATCACTGCTTACCATCAGGTGGGATCGCAGTCAAGCACTAGTTTATATCATTTAAAAAGAAATTACTTCTAAACTTTCAATTTATGTATAAATAAAATCAGTTTTTCTGCCCAGAAATTTAGTCAAAACTTATCTGTAAGTGATCAGGCCTGCATCATTATGTATTTGGCACCGGCCATTCATAAATAAATATGAGATGATGTTATGTTCGCAGTACTTATCTAAAGACTTTGTACCCAATCCATTGCATGCAATATCTATAGTTACGGCAGTTAGTACAATGCTCTTATGCAATTTGAAAATCGTGATAAATGTGTTGATTAAATCTCTCAGGGCCTCTCGTGATAGTGTAGGTTCGTATTAAAATCTTTACCTAAGCTTATGTTAATTGTTTAACTAAGAATTTTTTACAAAACCATTGTCTCTTTTAGCCTGTGCTAGAACAAATGGGATTTCTTATAACACATTGTAAGAACACCATTGTTATACATGTTTTAGTCTTGTGAATAGGTTACTTCTAGGGAAACGTGATCTATCGTCGACCACGTCATCGCTTACCATGAGCCATTAGGTGAGATAGTCGTCAAACCTTTAAGTTATAATAATAAATATCATATTTTTACCAGTTACCAAAAAATGTGCCACAATTTGAATAGAAGAAAAATAATATATTATTTTCTTTGTTTTAGGAAGCCAGTGTAAGCAGGCGTGTTGTATGACTAAAGTGGTCAATAACACCTTTGGACATCAACAAAATCAGAAGTTCTGTATGACCGAAGCTTTTAAAGAAAAAAAAATTAATTGCCTCACAAAGCAGCCTATTTCTCCCACTATTGAAACTTGAAGTCTCCACCGCGCTCTGTCAAGGGGCGACCAGACGGTTGCAACCCAACATCTCAACCAAGGTGACCTTGCTAGTTTCAATCCATGTAGACAGCAGTTGTAATCCATTACTTTCAACCCCATTGGTTGGGAGGCGCGTTTTTCCAACCACCGAACTTGTTGGCGCGTGGTTAACATCCATGTAGCCGCAACACAAACCTAACACATAAACCAAGGTCACCTTGGTTAGAACGGTAGTTTGCAACCGTCTGGTCACCACTTGAGGAGTAGGACCTTATCCACCAAACGGGCAAAGTGATGTTTGGCGAATGTAGTATCTGGAGTATTCATGAGACTGCTTAGGTATCTTACCTGCTGTATAAACCGGGTTCATCATACTGGCGATGCAACCAGCCTGTAGTATACCCAGAGTCGTGACAGGGTATTCTGGTATATTTGGCAGGATTATAGCAACTTTATCATCATTCTGCAACTTAAGTTTGGTCCGCAAAGAAGCAGCGAACGCTATGGACATCTTGTGCGTTTGCGCATAAGTGTACCCGCGACCTGTTACTGCGCATACCTGGAATAAAAGAATAACTTTACTTTGAGGAATCCTCGAGCTATATTAAAAGTACAAAAGATATGCGGAGTTACCTGACGTTCAAAGTAAGATTGTTTTAATCTTGTTTCGGTGTGGGTAGAAGACGGCGCTAGACAACCTGTGTAGCTCTGTCTCTTACCCACACTGAAACAAGATTAAAAACAATCTTACTTTAAACGTCTTGGTATAGGTCCTGGACTATGGATGTTGTGGATATTTTTTATAACTAGCTTTTGCCCGCAGCTTCGCCCGCGTACATGAAATAGTCCCATGACACTAAAGAATGAAGCAGCTTTCAATCAGTTAAAAAATTTTAGCAATCGGACCAGTAAGTACTTTCAGAGATTACTTCCAACAAAATAAAAAAACAAAACTTTACCTCTTTTTAGTGTAGAAAACTTCATGCAACAAGAAGGTACAAAGGCGGACTTAATGTCTAAGGCATTCTGTACCAGTCGACCAAAGGTGGTGAAGAGAACACATGGCAAATAATTAAATTGTTAAAAAAAAAAGAAAAAATTATTAAGAAAACCAGGGTAGACACAAATGTATATGTTGTGTCTTCTTCATCTTCTTCCTGCCCTTGTCCCGTTTTATTTGGGGTCGGCGCAACACGTTTTTTTCTTCCATTCTGTTCTGTCACTCGTCACGCTATCACTAAACATAGTTGTGAGAAACATTAAATTTCCTGGGCGGAGCGGAGGCATGTCAGACTTTTACTGAGTAAAACCCACTCGTTTGTTCCTTTTTTGCCCTGCGTTCCTGCGGCCCCGAGTATTCATTTTCACTTAACGCAATGCCCTAGTAGGCTTCGACCCTGCTGGGCCCCTAACTGACATCTTCAAGGAGATGCACGCGTGGAACACTACGCGACGCGGTCCGGACGATTACCGGATGCTTCCCATTTCTCGCCGTCCGTCCCGTAAGCCTGCACCTACGGTGGCTAGAAATCGGGATCGGGATCCCGGCGGTTGAGGTGTGACGGCCGAACTCACGCGCGTGCGGCCGCCTCTTTTGCTAGCATTACTGTTTGCAGAAGGATGCGACTGCTTGTCATTCCTCCTCCGCAAGAAGTCGTTGTCGCCGCACACAGGCGAAAATAACACTATTCTTGGCCAAAAAAAAATCGAAGTTCTCTAACATGAAAAATAATACCTGGCATACAAATTTTAAGTAGTCGAAAATATTTAAAGGACTCAATGTAACTCAAGCAGTCATATTTAAATAATGTTTGCGGCTGTTTAATGTTTTGAGATAAATAATAAATATTTAACCACATAAAAGCACTCTAAGTGTATGATAATGACTTCATTAAATTGCTACATTGTGTTAAAATGATATAATATTATAACATATTGTGTTTGTTTTTTCCTAGAGTCCTACACAGACGAAATATGTAGGCTAGTCAGTCGACCTACTCTTATGAGATATTATTATAAGGAATGTAAAAACATGCCTACCACTATTCATAAGATCTTTTTAGTGCCCATGTCACAAAATATCTTCCATAGGCTTCTGGCAACCTCTGAACTTTTTATAACAGCACTATGAAACTATTAAGAAAAGTAAATTCTTTGTCATTAGCACAAGCGACATTAATGTTGATTAAACCACTAAGTTTGCCGTTGGAGCCGAAAGGTTCTGGAGTGGCGACCGCGTACCAAAAGACGCAGCGATGGAAGGCCTCCTACAAGGTGGACCGAAGACCTGGTGATGGTTGCGGGAATCCGATGGATGCGGGGGTCACACGATCGTTCAGCGACACTTGGGGGAGGCCTATGTCCAACAGTGGACGTCTATCGGCTGAAATGATGAAACCACTAAGTATTTGTAAATGTGGTGTTTTCATTATATTCAAACGTGAGCTGTCCCCCGCAGTTTCTTTGCATACTGCTTCAGTCTCGTGGATCATGTGTCTAGTCTCGTGGTTGATTTTATATAACATAGGTATAAGCCTTCCTCTAACAAAGGCTACCCAACTTAAAGGGAACTGGACAGGACATGTCTGCGCATGTCTGCTGCTGTCGAGCTGTGGTCCCGTAAAACGTAGGATGGGTGCCTAGAAACAGCGACACGGGGTCGCGGCAGACCACGAAGGAGATGGTGGGACGACCTGGGCCTCAAGTCTGCTATTACAATAGTGTCACAATGGTCTATCATTGGTGTCATAATTGTCGATTTTGACATATTTGGTAATCTACTAATATAATGGCGTCATTATGACTTTCCAATGGTCAACCACTGACACTCCATTGAAAGAAGTGCCATAGAATGGTAATCTCGTACATATTGACAAATGAATATTTCACGTTTGCGGTTATCTGCTAAAACTTTGACAGTTTATTTGGTCAGTGTTTTACCATTAGAATGTTATTGTGCAGTTATTGGTTTTAATATGCTCGAAATTATCATTCTACCACAATTCTATTACAAGACCATTGACCGATCAGTGATCGATCATTATGAATTAGCAGATTACAAACTTTTAGCAAAATGACAATTGGATCGTGTTGGAATGACGAATTTATGAAAATAGCAGACTTGGGGCCCCGGATGGCTTCCTTAAGAATTGGAATGTGAAAGCAAGAAACCTTGATCATTGGAAAGAATGGAAGGTGGCCTTTGCCCAGCAGTGGGACAATATAGGATAGCTATAATAATAGCTTTCTTCTGCGTCCATAAATGGGTCATCCAACATTAAAAGAATTTTTCAATTCGAACCAGTAATTCCTGAGATTACAACATTTAAACAAACAAATAACTCTTCAGCTTCACATCACAGACAGTCCTCTATGCAGAGCATGCTTGGAAGAGGTGACAACGCATGTGCTCCTAAACTGCACAGGTGTTACTGAAATACGTACACGAACCTAACAAAGCCGCCAATTTTAATATTTGCCAGGATTTTGCAATATTTCGCCTGTGTACGCCGCCCCCACGAGGACTCGGCGGCGGTGCTTTGCCCAAGCGGGGCATACCTCTACCGAACGTATGCTCTACCGTGTTCTCCGAGCAGTCCAGGCAATGGTGACATCCGAGAAATCATCGTCTAAGTCCTCCCGCTCTGGGTGGGTGAGTCCCACTTGTGTTTCTTTACGTTCCAGGTCGCGGTAGGTAACTCTTTTAAAATTAAGAAAAAAAAACTAATACCTTTATTTCACATAGGCCTACAAGGGCACTCATAAACCGTCAGAAGCTAATGCACTCTTCTTTCGTACAATCCCGCAGCCCAAGAGTAGAGCCATAAGGATGCTTTAATATAGCAATAGAACTTTGATAGATTTATTTTGTATTAGCGCTCAAAGCAAAACATTCATGCTAATGATTATAAATTGTACGACTACCTTGCAGACAAGTTATCTAGGGACGACTGATTTGTAAATTATGATGATTTATAATATTATTTTTGTAGTAAACAAGTTGTGAACGTCAGGCGGAACCTATTATTACATTGTATATTAAAATTAATACAGTTTATTTATTTATTAAATTCTTTATGCACAAAGTAGGTACAGTACAGAGGCGGACTTAATGCCTTAGGCATATTCACCCAGTTTTCACAGTTGAACCCATGTTAATTCTCATTTAATAATTAATATACTTAGTTCTATCTAATGTAGAAACTGCCATCAACATATCATTGCCATCAACCCTATGAACTCATGATTTTTTTTTAAAGACTTCTGATGCCTGCTTGGGCCAAGAGATCGGTTCTAAAAAGGATACTATATTTACTCTGATCTGTAAATTACATCATTACAGAATTCGTGGACGAGCTGCTGATCTTGTTTTTTTCCTATTATCTTACAGGCAGCAAAAAGTATCCATAAATGGGGTGACGTCCTCGGGGTCTTTAGTAAGGATGGGCGTGCCCCAGGGTTCATTCTTGGCCCTTTCCTTTTTCTAGTTTATATTAATGACCTTCCTTACATGATGGCTAATTTATCAGATATATTCTATTTGCTGATGACACTTCTCCTATTTTTAAAGTGGATAGAAAAGATGCAGATGTCTTGCGTGTCAACGAAAGTCTGGCTTCGAAATGGTTCGCAGCTAATAATCTCTTACTAAATGCAAATAAAACTGAATGTACTTATAAAGTTTTCATTACCGAATGTCCCTCAAGTTGGCGTCAATCAAATTCTTGATAGCGAAAAACTTGATGTAATTACACAAAACTGTGTTCTTAGGTATAACTGTCGATTCCAAACTGCAGTGGGGCGCTCATATTATAACTCTCTCAGGTAGATTAAGCTCAGCGGCATATGCAGTAAGAAAAATAAAGCAGTTGACAGATGTCGCCACAGCTAGGTTGGTTAACTATGCCTATTTCCACAGTATTATGTCTTAAGGCATTTTACTGTGGGGATCTGCAGCTGATGTAGACTCAATTTTCATATTGCAAAAGAGAGCAATCAGGGCTAGAAATCGATATATTGACACTGCCCTCTCTTTATATCTTAGAAAGTATTTTGTATGTCCGTAAAAACCTAGGACTTTTCAAAATTAGAAGCGATTTTCATAACATAAGTACTCGTAGTAAACACGAAATTATATTACCAGGAGATTAGCCAAGACCAGTAAGTTATTTTTAGTAAATAGCATACGCTTTTATAACAAACTACCAAAAGGTGACTAAACTTAGCGAAGGAAAGTTCAAAACCCATATTGAGCGTGTCTTAACCAAAAAAGCATATTATAAGGTTAAAGACTATGTCGAAGACGCGCTTGTTTGGCAATGACTGCCTCTGCATTTGTGGCCCCCTGGTAACTCATTATATTGAGTGAATGTATCTATTAACTGCTCCATCTTTGTTTTAACGGTTTTTTTTTCTAACACATTGCTTTTGCCACAGAACAGAATCTTTATTCCGTGACTTTTGCTACTTTTCTTTATTCCGTGGCTTTTGCTATATTTTTTTTTATATTATCTTACGCCAATCACCTTAAATTCGTTAGTTTTGCTTTTTTTTGTTGTTAACGTCTCATTTATTGACAGTTGCAATTATTATTATTTTTTTATTTCGCCTCTTTTTATAATGTAAGTGGAAGAACACTGTAGACTCCACGAATTCTTGGATTACTTCATATTTTGACTCACTTTTTCTAAAATGATTATTTTTATAGTGCTTTTGAGTACAATATAGACTGGTTTACACTGTTCATAAATAATACCTATTAATACTGTAAACAACCATTTTTTTAAAAGAGTAACTATAGAGTTTCTTGCCGGTTCTTCTCCATAGGAAACGACCAATTTGGAACCGTGCATTAGCTTCTGACGTTTTATAAGTGCCCATGTGGGGGCCTATGTGAAATAAAAAACTTTTAAATTGAATTTGAATTAAATTGAATACTCAAGGTCCTAGAACGAAAAAGGCAACTGAAGGAACATAGATGTGGTTTTAGTCAGTAAAAGTCTGACACTTTTAGACATTATTAGATGATTTCGCACCTCAAAAAAAGAAAAAACACCCAAAGTAATTGTATCTACGTACAAAAATGAAGATTACATTTATTATGCACAGGTCATCAGGTACTTATGTGCATAATTTCATTTTATTTATTGAGGTATAACAAAAAGCTACAATATAAGACTCATGCTTAAGAATAACACTATAATACACGATATGGGACTTAGTGAAATAAACAACACAATAGATAACACTGGGTTTATTATAAAACTAGCTTCTGCCTGCGGCTTCGCCCGGGTACATAAAATATAGATTATGTCACTCAGGAATAAAGCAGCTATTTATCGGTGAAACAATTCGAATCAATACTTTCGGCATCACTCCTACACACAAAAAAACAAACTTTTCCTCTCTATAATATTTTATGTGTAGATTAACGTTATTAACGTACAAAGAGCACTTGAATAAAGCTAACTTTCCCACATAGTTAATCAATTATGTCATAGACATGTTGGATTTATAAGGGGATTAGGTGCGCAGGGGCTATATTGTATGATGTCGATAGTCGTTACTACAGAAAATACAGTCTGGTAGGGCTATATATATTTCACCGGGACACCGGATGCCACGGTGACGCGACCACTAGCGCCGCCATGGTATCCCGGTGAAATGTAGTCCAGATACCATTCAGCTCTATGGTAATTACTGGTGGCACCACCACCAAATTGGTTGCGCAACCAAACGGACACCAGGTGAGTAACTCTCTATAGAGTTGTATACTACATTTTGTTGGTAGCGGCGACTGCGGTCACGCCGCCTTGGTGTCCCGGTGAATATAGCCCGTACAGGTGAGCTGAGCGTGGCTGTGCCTACCGAAAAACCAAATCCATACTTATAATTTGCGAAGTAGTAATGTTAAGAAAGGAGTCGGCCGCATGCGTGGGGGAAAAGAGATTCAAACGGTCCAGCTGCCGGGACCCTGACCCCGAATTCCAGCCACCGTAGGCGTGAGCTTGCAGAGCTTGTAATGAGTTGCTCGCCGTGCGGCCGTTTGTCCGGTAACTGTCCGAATCGAACCGAACTTAAATCATCGACGGCGCGTAGTGTTCCACTGGTACAACGCGCGCCTCGAAAAGATTTCGGCAAAACCGTACGGGCTCAGCAGGGCTGAAGCCTACTGGGGCTAAGGGTTGACTTCCGAAAGGGAAACCTGTGGCCCTGGAACGCAAAGGCAGAGAAGGTACATAGGTGTGGCTTTTGTCAGTAAAAGTCTGATACTCTCTACTTCTCCCGCTCCGCTCTAGAGCGGGAGAAGTCATTAGATGATTTCCCACCTTAAAAAAAACTAATACATTATCATCATCATATCAGCCTAAAGACGTCCACTGTCGGACATAGGCCTCCAAAACAAGTAGGTATTATAAATTTATAACTGTGAAAGTTAGGTACTATGTCAGTCTGTTATGTTTTCAGGTTTAATCGTGACATCGTACAGAACCAACATTGATGAAATTCGGGTCGGAGTAAGCTTGGACCCCAAAAAAGGACATAGGCGGGCGAATACGACGGCAAAAGCCTACTAGTACCTACTTACTAAGTAATAAAAAATGAATAAACTACTTAATTACATTAATAACACCCAAATAAGCGTAAATAAGTACCTATACTTATTACAACACACTGGGTGACTGGATTAATTCAATTAATGATTGATTTAATAAAAAAAGAACATAGATTGTTCATTAAACTTCATTGTTATCTAGAATAAAGATATATTACTAAAAAATAATCAGACAATTTATGTCTGATTTTTGATATAGGTATGAGATACCTAAATTAGGTACCTCACTTGTGATCCGGAAATTCAGTACTTAGATACCTACCTACTTATATGTCCTCATCGACAATATATTGTGTATTCTAGGAGAATAAACATTTGTATAGCCTTCAGGATTTTTTGAACCGAGATTGCACTTTAGACTGAAGATACAAGGTTCACTTTTCAATGTTCTAAAGTTGTAATGAGTTTATTTATGGTGCAGTTGTTTCGCGGCGCGCGATCCGCTTATTGAGGAGTGGCTGGAGAGACGCCATGGCGCGCTCACCTTCCGCTCGACGCAGGCCCTCACCGAATACGACAAGTTTGAGACGCTCCTGTATTTATTCAGGAAGAAGAAAGTACGCCTGGGAATCACCATTGTGTGGACCGTGCGGAGGACATGGTGGAGGTGTGCCTCATGGGGGCGATCGGCAGTGGCGACCTCTCACGCCGGGCCCTAGTTCCGGCCATGGTCCTGAGCGAGGGGAAATGGGCGGTGGCGAAGGAGACGACTGCAAACAATTAAGGGAACGAATATCCTAACACCCCAGTCGCCACTCGATAGGAGGCGCCCCGGGAGTTGGCAACCACAGAGCGATCTCTGGCAACATTTTTTTTTTTTTTCGTTTTTTAATTAAGAATATCAGTAGTACCTATCCATTGTTTAATTTGATTTGAATGACTGTTTAATTGTGCGATTTATTTAAATTTAACCCAATTTTAATTTATAAATGTATGGACTGGCTGAACAAACATGAATTAGTAAGAATACACTTGGGTCAATGACTGTCATTGCCAATATTGCCCTGTTAAAACGAAAACATTCCAGTTATGTACCTACAACATACCTATGTGGTAATAATAGTTTCCAATATTGACAAAACCTAAGGCAAAATATGATTGTTTTAGTCTTACGTTCACATCTATGGTGGTCTTATGTAGGTAGGTAGGTTACCTTTACAACATAAGATCTAATAATAAAGTGGAATGTGACAATAGCCAATTGTAGTGAGATTATAACAAGAACTATCTACCTACATAATTATAACAGTTTATAAGTTTCCCAGTAAGTTCAGTAATATTGATAGGTTAGTACCAGAATAGTAGATTCACCACTGCATTAATCAGTAAGCAGTTTTTTATGTACTATTTTGGTAGGTAATTGTTTATTTTAGACCGTCAAAGATGAAATGGTCAATAACTGTAGGGGCCAATAACTATAGTGTTTACCCTACCCACCTTTATTATTGATCTCTTATTATTCGGTTTCTATAACATAGGTATATATTTTTATGCACCTAATTAAATTATTATTCCATTTTTGTATTTTTTTTTTTTTCGTTTTAATTACGTACAACCTACCTGTCTAGACTTTTTTGAGTAAACTTGACACAAAACAAAAAAGTTTCTCCTATAAAATATAGAGGGAGCCCTTTCTTTGACCATAACTTAGGCATTGTAAGAGATGTCTTACAATGCCTTATTTATGGCCAAAGGAAAGTGTTTTTTGAGTAAGTGTTAGATTTAATACAAGAAAAAAAAAACACATACACACAAGAAGAAGTTTTAGCTCTGCAGTGGAACATAAAGAGCTAAAACTATTATATAATATTATTTTTTCCAAAATTGAACTAAGTGTATGGAAATATTAAGTCAACCTTTGTACCTATAGGTATGCATGAAGCGTAAATATTTTTTTCTAACCATAAAAATTATCACAAAGCAGAAGTAAATCCATAAAGATAACTCACCGTTGCAGTTTTATCAGGCCACCGGTCCAAGTTCTGCCACACAAAGTCATTTGCTGTGTACCCGGTAACAGGAAGATCTTTAAACGCAGATGTAAGAAGGTTTTTCTCAGGAGTATAGGAACTCTTTTGTCTGACAACTGTAGACATAATCCCATGGTTCTGCTTGTTTATCACTTTTAGCACTTTACTTCTTACAGCACTGGCCATTTTGGAATTTAAAAAACTGAAAGATAAAAAAAAATAATTTTAAAGCAATAGACATTATCTCTTAGAGAAAAGAGAAGAACCTATAAAAGTGTAGGTAAGTATCCGATTTTTTTTGTAATTCAAATGGTGATTCGAACTATTTAAAAAATCGTATTTGAATTTAAATTAGGTAAATATTTAATAAGTAGATGAGAACATGACTGTCACAAATAAATATCGAAGACCAACTCTTAATTTATTCAAATCGATTCAATAAATTGTTTTTATAATAAGAACCTGATATTTTTGAGCAACAATCTGATTATGTACTTAAAACTTATAAGATATGCACTTAAAAATATTTTCTGACTTATAGACGGTTGCTTCAATGTAAAAGAATGCATTAAAAAAAAATAGCGCTAATACCTATGACAAAACGAATTTCTAAAACACATGAAAATTACAAAAATTGTATAAAAGCAATAAAATAATATTTACGACTTTTGACACATACCGTAAAACACAACTAATCCTCTTGAACCGCTGCAGGCAAGTGAACTTTATGTCTTTATTGCACCGATATCTAATAATTATTTAAAAACAATATTCACACACAACACATCCATTCATCCGTTGTTAAATTCGATAATAGCAATCTTAGTTTACTTCTAAATCTTTGTGCCCTTGGACTTTGAAACAACGCGGAACGACTTATGGAACGACTAGAATCTAACCGGGCTTTCACTTTGTTTTCATATAAGAATAACCCGACCAAATTGTAAATGAGTAAACATTAGCAAATCAAAGCGCTAGTGAGCTAGTAAAACGCTTGAGTGGGAAAGAGAGGTCGTATTAGTTCATACTCTTTCTGCTACCTACTCAAATTAGCAATGGAATGCGATAACAGCTGCTTGACGTTTCATTTTAAGCATCTTTGTTTGATGTGATTGAATTAATTAATCATACAATATATTAAAAGGATTGTTGAGTCTGTCTAAAAAGTCAAACGACTGGTAATTATTAGGGTAAAATGAAATCTGATGTAGTCATCGTTGGTTCAATAATCAAGGTTGATTAGAGATCTTGATCATTGTCTACTAATAGAAGAACCTTTTAAAAAGTATCGAATATTAGTATTTTTTAAATGATTAAATATTATACAAAATTCCCAAGTCGTTTGACTTTTTAGACAGACTATATCTGTAATGAACAGTGTTGTGTATCTATTCCTTCCATGCTATTAACGTGTGTGAGTTATTCAATTTAGCAAAAACAATTTAGGCCAAGACAGTGTAGTAAGGGGGCGGGTAGAGCGTGGGTGAAGTAATTGGTAGCAAGATTTACTACTGAGCTGCATCCGTTGTTGGAAAAACGAGCAAAGCAACGGTACCAACATACAAATTACACATACTACTGAGAAAAATACTCACACATTAACTACATCAAATACTTAAATAAAAACATTTGTATTATGGTTTTTTTTTTTTGTGTTGGGAATAAAAAAGGTGTAAAAAATAAATACATAAAATAAATTCTAAATTATTTAATATCAGAGAATTACAGTGATATAAACTTAATTCAGACCTTACTTTAGACGGCTAAGGATAATCAGCAGTCAAATAATAAAGAACGCATAAAATTATACAAAATAATAAAATATATCTACCTAAGAAAAGTACAATACACATATCCTTTAAACAGTTCTGAAGGTTAAATATATAACGAAAAAATATCCTAAAGCAAATAATTTCTTAAAATAATTGAACAGGAATTTATTCCATTATTTTAACAAGTTACCTAAACATTGTGATACTAATTACAGTTACTGTTACAAAAAATCGAAGCAATTCTGTAAACACAATAAAAACTTAACATTTTTCTGGGCATAAAAGTAATAAATGCTTTTTAAATCTTATGTTAAGAAAGCTTGATCTTGAACATATTATTCTGGCATCGTGATACATACTTTAGCCCTGCTAAAGGTTAATCTATACTTTTTTTTAACTTAATCAATCTTTATTACATTCAAGACTACGTTGTATTATCAAGCATTATCAGTGGAGACTAATCCTAAAACGAACCAAATAAATCATTTAAAAAACGGCTGTAAAGCTTTTCTAAAGTTTTTCGGATTATTTCTGTTACAGCTATATATCCGCCAAGGATCGATAAACAACCTTAAAAATAACAGGCCAAAGAATAAACATAATAATATACATACTATATAGATCTAGAATATCATACTATAGACAGGGAAAACATATCTTTAGTAAATTGAACACAATCTGTACCAATATTGGACTAGTTCTAACTCAATTTTTGGTAATAACAATGAAAAATCTACTAATTAAAAACCTGTTTTAGACATAGTAGAAATTCGACTATACACAAGTACATAAATATTTTGGTCACTCTGAAGTTGGCGTTCCGAACTATCGCGCATACTATTTAAAAGAATTACTGCGGAACCGAATGTTCGAAGATCAGACCGGTCAAAATATTTTGCCCTACTGGAAGCTTTGTTCAAGACGTGTATGATAATATTTAGGACGTCATCTTAACATTGGACAGTTTTACAGTACAAGTATGTATGGGGCGTTCTCTTTTTTAACGACAATAGCTTGTCCCCTCGAAAAATAATGTAAATATAGTATTAACGCTTAAATATTTTAAGTGTGTGTGGCTACTTTATCAGGATTCGGCGAATATTTACGTTATAGCGACAAATATGGCCGATTATTTCGTCGAATAGTGAAGTATTCGGGCGAACACAAATGCTTTTCGACAGTTACACAGCCACCTAGTTATGCGTTTTTCTGCTTATGTAGACAACAATATCGTATTTAATCGAATACGACGTTTTTATTGTGACAACGCGAACCGAATATTTACGTGATAATGTAGCCACAGCGTTACTATTATTTTAAGTTGGGTAATACTAATATAATTACTTTATTTTTAGTTTGCGTGACAATTCACTCTTATACGCCTCCGTCACATTGTACCGAGTTGTCGGTAAAAAGGAAAAACGTCCTATGTGCAAAGTCGCATACACATTTTTTACTGAAACTAATTTATTAAGTAGGTATGTTAGACTTACAGTATCGAGCAACGAAGCTGAAATGTACAATAACCTTTTTCGTTTCTATTTTTAGCGCTATTTAACAGTTCTGTATCAGAAGGTATGCGATTATTATTTGATAAGTCTTGAAAGTAACATAAAAAAAAAAAAAAACAGATATTTAATGTCAATACACAACATGGCAAATATCGGTTAATAAAACATGTGAAATTAAGAGTAAATAGAATAATACACATATAATAAACATAGTATTGCGATTATTTGAAGTCAGCAAGCGTTTTTTTTTTTCAATATACTTGAATAAACTACAAATAATGTGAGAACTCGAGTCATATACGTAAATTATACAGAACTAAGACCTGGTTTCTAGAACAAAAAAATATAGCAATAATAATCACAAATTGTCAACCGCGTTAGCTGTTGTTATTGGTTGATTGTTTTCAACAGCCAATCGTATCACTTGACCTGTCTTTAATTTGTAACTTGTCGATAATTTAAAAAGTTAGATAAATTAGAGGACAAAATGTCCCTCAACATGATGCGCAACGCTTAATCTACGTAACGTCACAACGTTGCCGTGTCCCGCAATTTGCCTCCCAACATTTTACAACGCATGACGCGTGATATGTTGATGGACAATTTGACAGCGTTGCGCTGACGCGTATTAACATGACTGTTCGGGGGACATTTTGTTCCTTAATGTATCTGAGACAACTCCAGAAACCAGATGCAATTAGAGATGGATAAATACACTAATGAGTAAATGTATGTTACTGTATATGTGCCATTGTAAACTTAATATTTGTTTTATGCATTTCCTTTACAGTTATAATGCTGTTTCGTATTTTGTTAATTGTATGGCACATTTACAGTAGTTTGTATGAAGATAACAATCATTCGACACTATCCCAGTCTTTATGTTATAAATACATTCAAAACATTTCTAGACGAATTACTTTACATTCTACTGATTTCAAAGTATTGATGTTTATTTTACCATGTAAACTACTAGTACTTAGCTGTATTCAGACTGTAAATTGACCTCCACAGAGTTGGGAAAAGACTAGGCAGATCGAGTTATGGTGTAACGACCATTTTAAGAAGGATTTTGTAAGCGACAGGTTACTTAAAAATATTTAAGATAAAAATATGTAACTCATTATTCATGTAACTACAAATCTAATAGAAAAGTCTGTTGCTATTAACATATTTTCATTAATACTTTTTAACTATGGAAAAGGAATCCCATTCTTGCAAAAACAAAAAAACAAAAATTGTCGCTTACGACTTTCTTCCTGAAAAGATTCGTTTGCAGAAATGATTTTTCTCTTCCATAATTAAAAAATATTTATGATCTTATTATTCATGTAACTACCTACTGATCCAATAGCGTATATGTTACTATTAGCATATTTTCACAAATACTTTTTAATTAGGAAGAATATACCCAATGCTGCAAAAAAGCAAATTGTCGCTTACGCCTTTCTTTCTGAAAAGGCTTGATAGTTATATTCTAGCGTTTTTTTCTAAGATTCCTCTAGTTTTCATCAGCTGACAATTACGTAAATCCTGATAACATTTCGTCATTCATCGATATCAACTTCTATTCTATTAAAGGAATACTATCTTATAAGAACCGTCATTTACATCCTTGACCGCGTCACAAAGTTCCGCTGGGAATAGGCATATCGCCAACTATGTCACATGTCCAAATCGAAATGGGCCAGAATATTTAAAACATGTCCCGTACATTGATCTATATTAAGTTCGTTACCTTTTGTTCCGGAAAAATACTTTCGTATGTATGAAATTCTATACGAGACGGCATTCGATCGTTTGAAAGTTGATTGGTGATTGAAAGTAATTCCTGTTAAAGAGAGGTTATACCACAATCAATCGTTCAATGGCTCAAAGGACTGGTTTGGTTGGATAAGATACAAAGGTGCCCTAAAAGTATCTTAAATCCGTATCTAGGACATAGGATACTTTTCATTCCGGGATTAGATTCCCGAAGAGCAACTTTCTATTTTACGCACGACGCAACCACTGGTTAAAGATAGTAAGAACGTAATCGATATTTGAATGCAGCAAATCAGATTATTGCGATACAACGCATTATTTCAAGCTGCTTTGAAGCTGATTTATATTTAGAAGAAGACCTATAATGTAAGTACTCGTGCTTAATCAAGTGTAAATCGTGCATATACGCCATTTTACCTTAGCACAGTACTAGTAAATGTCTTTTGTGTTTTTAACAGCTAAAAAAAAGCATCAAAAGTCTGAAATCAGTATTCTATTTACATTCAATTATTTTCGATGAGGTCTAAATCTACAGTAAAGATGCCCCCTACCACGAGCTCTAGAGGGAGCCATTTAAAGAGATGGAGCTATAGAGGATGTATAGCTCCATACCTCTTTTTCGCTCGGTCGCTTGACATTTTAACATCTCGTGGTAAGGGGTGATTCGTTTATCATTCTTCCAAGTTTAGTGTTACTGTTTTTAATCGAAATAAATTGAAAACTCGTAAGCCACTTGCACTTGGGTGATAGTTTCTGAACTATTATATTGCCTTTATAATAATGTGTTTTAAAAGTAACATGTGAAAAGGCGGGCGTAATAATTATAATTACCAAAACTTGTCATTTTTGGTTGAATTATATCCAACATCGGTTTTCTATCCGGCTCCACTGGAAAAGAAAAAAAAAACATTTCAGTAAAATATTATGTTATGTCTGGGCAATCTGTTACGTTTTATCTTCGCGAGATATATTGCCCACGATATTGATTGATAGATGATATTGATAATTGATAATATCAGTGTAATTTTTTTTTATTGTTTGCAAAAACGTACAAGCGACCACTATCAAACCTGATGAAAAGCAAACAGGGAATTCCACTCCTTAGCTGGACGCACAAAGAATGTGTTCCCAAAATGTTTTGTGCTTATGGGAATATTGAGAATTAAAACATGGGAAGAGAGAGAGAGAGAGAAAGTGGCCTAGAGGTCCAAAGCAGATTGGAGGTGTGTTGGCAAAGACTGGGAGTGTTGGCGTAAAATTGTCGCTCATTGATAAAGTAGCATAATAAATAGTATAGTATAACACTGATGAAATATATTTCATCAGTACTATATTCAAAAACTACTAGACTGATAAAAAATAAATTAAAAAAAAAAACTTTAAAACAAATCTAAATCAGTCTTATACATTATTTTATGTTTTTTGTATCAGTGCCGAAAAAAAATATAATATTGTTCTATTCTATACAGTTTTAGTCTGAGTACTATCCACAAAATAAAAAAAATACCAAAGATACATACCGTAACTTACTGGAGATTCCCGATATCTTCTTCAAACAATCTCTTCCCGCCTTTCAGCATCTTTTCCTCATCATTGCCAAACTTCTTCGTGTACTCCTCTAATCTGATCAGCCATTGAGCCCAATGCTCCCTCAGTTTATCAGGGGGAAGATGGTAAGCATCGGCCTTGGACCCGTCGGTGTAAGCTATGACGAGAAGGGCATCTCTCACATTCAAATGCTTGTAGTTCAGGTCATGGCACACTGCGCCGAAGTAAGCGGCCAGTTGGACAGGGTTGTCATAAGTGTTTGCTATAGACTTGCGAGGTTTGTCCGATTTCTTCCATTCGATTAGGGTTGGTTTTTCTCTGGAAAATTGAAAAAAAGGTTTGTTATTATAGCGGCATCTATGGCGTTACATAATAACTAAACTACGAAATCCTGCATCGCGAATTAAAGTTCTCCGCGCGATTTGAAAATATACGACAGCCCGAAATCATCTATCGGGATCGTGTCTGGCCGGAAGATTCTCCCTTTTCATTTTTTGGTTTGCGGGACTTTAAACACTGTTGCGAATACCTGTAAGTTTTGTTTATCGTTATGACCATTTGTTGTACAAAATTTCTAATGCCTTATCTGAAATATTTTAGGAGAACGTCATTGCCCTATCAAGATATAATGATTTGTCGATATAGTACATGCGAGTGACTGAAGTACCTACAGAATGCTTACTTTGAAAAATTGAATAATAATAACTAAATGATAAATACTCGTATTATCTCTGAATAATGTTGCTAAAAAAGAGGCCAAAGAAAAGATGGATGGATTTTGTGAGAAGTGATAATTATGAAAGAAAGGGGAGTTAGTGATAGCGTGACGAGTGACAGGACAGAATGGAAGAAAAAACGTGTTGCGCCGACCTCAAATAAAACGGGACAAGGGCAGGAAGATGATGAATGTTCGTGAGTAATATTATAATCATGAACATTAGAAGCAGCTATTGGTAATTATAAAACAGACACATATAATTATGTTACTTCTGACAGTTATGATGTCCAAAATAAAAAAATATCCGTAACCGAAATCGATATAAAAATTTCAGATAAAAGCGGAGTATGATCATCTAGACTAGAAATGAAAAACAAAATTTTCTGCTTATATGTCACTTTTATAATTTAGATTTTATGATGGACTAGCTAACCCTGACCCGGCGGGCTTCGTCCTAGCAGTCAATTAATGTAGTATATCTTTCCATATAGTTAACCGATTGTTAGGACACAAAGCTTAAGTAATATATCAAGTTGCACATAATTTTATTGTATAAAAGTTATGTGCATCGATTTCGTAAATTTTACGTGATGCGCGAACTAAAAACTTCTACAGATTTATTGCTTACTTATATGTATAGATATTAGAATTTTTTAAATTATGGATTTTAGATTTTTCTAGTAAGCATCCATAACTAAAACTATCCGAAACTAGCGGAAATAATTTATTAATTAACACAGACAGGTCCGAAATTATTGTAAAACAGTCTCTTTCCGTGATTCTGTTTATCCGTTAATAACTACTAAACCACTCATCTGATTTTAATGCAGTTTTCACTAATAAACTACGATTGTTATTGTGTAGATATAATTTACACACACGGGGTGGATTACTAGTATTGTTACAATTGATATCTTACAATAAACCGGATTAAAACATTACTTGCATAATTTTTTAAGCCTTATCAGATACCAGTTTAGCAATTGCAAAGAAAGCGATAATATACAGACGAAACAAATAAAACAAGCTAATTGCGTTTTACTTTACCCTTACGCTGTTTTCTTGAGACGTAATTATTTTAGTACTACGTTTCTCACAGTTATACTCGTAATCTACGTTTATGCATTATGCGAACAGACATTTGAAAAAAAATTTCACAGCTACGTACGAGTATCTTTATTCTTCTGTACGTGTCTTTGTCATCTATACTCAGTTCAAAATAACATTAGACGTTTATGAAAACCTTTTAATTATTGCTGTCCGTTCAACCGATTTTGACTTTTATTACGTTGGTGGCATAACAAATGGCGGCTGCAGTAAATAGTTGGTATTGTAACCACTTTTTCTCTTTTCGGGGAGAGCAACGTCTGCCAGGACCGCTAGTTAACTATAAAAAGTTTTATTTAAGTACTTCTTCTTCCTGCCCTTGTCCTGTTTTATTTGGGGTCGGCGCGACACGTTTTTTTCTTCCATTCTGTCCTGTCACTCGTCACGCTATCACTAACTCCCTTTTCTTTCATATCACTTCTCACACAATCCATTCGTTTTATTTAAGTACAATACACGTATTTGGGTCGATTTCAAACCGACCGTAAAAAATGGGTTTATGAAATAACTCCTATAATTTTGTTGAAATACACGTAATGTCCATTTAATGCGATGCTTACATTACAATTTAATATTGTACAGTTGAAAATATTGAACTATCATATTTAATATTCAAGATAATTATAAGAAACTATCTATTTTTTCATTTGTGTCACCGGTAATTTTCCTGATATTTCAAGAAAACTTTAATTATAAAAAATATTACTCTGCGAAATTGCATATTTTTTTATTTTGGTTACACATTAATAACTATAACCTCAAGTTACGTTAATAGTTTTAAATTAATTTAAAATATAACACGATTTCTCTGTGTTTTATTTTGCGATCAATTTTTTCAATCATTTGTGTCGACTAAATAAAAGTTCCGTTATTAACAACGCCTGTGCGTTACCGCCATCCCCACTTCTACGCCGCGTAAAGGGACCCCAGTGGCACGTAAACGTTCGGCAAGAGCAGACGCGCGCTTTATTATTCTGGTAAGAAACCACAATTTTACTCTATTTCTGTGCCTAATACAAAAATTTAATCATTCGTGTTTATAATAGTGTGGTAGTAAGTGTTTTTTTCAATGAATTCTTTATCATGCACGTAGATTAGTAACAAACAAGCGGGACATTTTGTGGCCTTCTAATAGCGCCTAGAATATTCTACGACGCAATTTATCAAATTTTTAGTTGAAAATTTCATTTGTGTCACTTCATTCGTGTAAGTTTTTTGAGTAACACTAATGAAATTCCATTCGACACGAATGAAGCGGTTTATTACTTCACTACGAAAAAGGAGGGTTACGATTCTTTACTTGTTTTTAGGTTTAAAATTAAGGTTTAAAACCAAATTTGACGACATTAAGGGCCAACACTGCGTTAAACGTGCGCCCGCGCGGTCCATACAAAAGTGCTACATCGCGGGCCCCGTCACGGGCCACGTCGCGGGCATCCGTCGCGGGAAAGTGGGCCCCGCGCCCGCGCTGCGATGCCCGCGTCCGTGTGACGGACGCCCACGAGGGGGCCCGCGACGGGGCATTTTTGTATGACATGATGATGATGAAAATAAATGATCTTGTTTTAGTTTAAGTAGAGCAATATATGCGAAACTATATTAAGTAATATGGTGCGTACAGACTGGTGAACGTAAAATTAAGTGTATCATACACTGCGTAAATAAAATAATCCGGTTTCCGCGACGGAGCCCGTCGCGTGCCCACGGAGACCGCTCGCGTGTCCACTCGCGTTCCCGCGCGTGGCCCAGCACGTGTTACCGCGCGTTCACACGCTCCCGCTTAACGCAGCGTTGGCCCTCAGTGTCGTCAAATTTGGTTTTAAACCTTACTTGTATTTGCAAAGTTCAAGAGTTTTCTCTCATTGATGTATCTTCCATAGTATTTACTATGATTTTTTTTGTTAAGATTATTAAATGTATACGGTAAATTGTTTTAGGTTTAAAATGGCGAAAGAAAAATGTAAGAAAAATGAAGATGAGTTAGAAAGGAGAAGGATTGCAAGAAGGGAAAAATATAAACGAATAAAAAACGATCCCGAAAAATATGCCGTTGAAAGAGCCAAAAAAAAGGAAGCTTACTTAAAGAGGAAAAGCGAGAATAAAGTAAAAAATATCATTCAAATGTCTCCAAGAGAGCGAAGAGCACAAAGAAAACGTTGGAGAGAAAATTCGAAGCGATACCTGGAAAAGAAAGCAAAAGAACGGAAGATACAAGAAATAACTATTTCTGAAGCGCTCGAAGCTCACGGAAAAATGAATGATAAGGAGTTAACTGATCCATTGTGTGGAGAAAGTTTAATAAAAAAAGAGATTAATAACGAAAGTAAGAAAAGAACATTCCAAAGTAAAATTAAAGCCTTAAAGTTAAAACATGCGATGGAAAAAAAAGAAATGACCTTATTAATTAAGAAGTACCAAAACCGCTGCAGAATTTTAACAAAGAAATTAAATAAAATTAAAGAAAATCAGGCCAATACTGGTTTTGAAGAAAAGATTGCATTACCTACTGACTTGAGTAGGCCTATTGATACATCGAGTTGCCATGATGCTGCCAAAGAAACATCAACCGAACAAGTTATTTTAAAGCCCGTTGGCAATATAAAATGCAAACCTAGATTAGAGCTTCGTAAAAAGATTCTAAAGGACAGATTTCAGCAGAAGATTGAGCAAGGCAGTGACAGCGTCCAAGATTTAATAAAACAATTTTATGAAGATGACATTAACAGTCGCATTGGTGCAGGAAAGAAACAATATGTAAAAAAATACGGAATAGTGAAACAAAAACGGTATCTGCTTGATTCTATTAAAAATTTGCATAAAAAATTTCTTGAAGACAATCCTAATATACTGATTAGTTATGTAACGTTTACAAGACTACGCCCATTTTGGGTCTATTTGCCACGAGATGACAGGGAAACATGTGCATGTACGACACATACAAATATAGATCTAATGATTTTCGCTTTAAAGAAAAATAAAATTGTTGATATAAAGAATTATCAGGACATGCTGCACGTTCTTTGTTGCGACAACTACAATACGAAGTGCGTTGGTAGAGAATGTGAAACTTGTAAAAACAGAGTTATACCGTACAAAGAATTTAATAATCAGGAACAAATTGAGTACCATGAATGGTGTAGAGACAAAAAGAAAGTGGGCTCCAAAGAAATAAATATAGTCAAAAAATTTACAAGGAAAATAAAGCCTAAAGACCTGATATTTAAACTTGAGCATTTCCTGCCGAAATTCTTTAATCATACTGTGAACATCCTCAATCAATACAAAGCTGTTACTCTGTTGAAACAATCCCTTAATTATGACGAAACAATTCTCCATATGGACTTTTCCGAAAACTATAGTTACAAATTTGCTGAAGAGGTGCAGAGTCTACATTTTGGGGGTAGCCGTGGACAAGTGTCTCTCCATACCGTGGTGGCTTATCTTAAGGAAGGAAGAGAGACTGTTCACTACTGCCTATGCACGGTCAGCGAATGCACAAGACATGATTCCCCTGCAGTCTGGGCACACTTACAGAAGGCGTTAGAATTTGTGTTCGAAAAATGTCCCTTTGTAACCACCGCGCACATTTTAACAGATAGTCCAACAAGCCAATACCGAAATAAACAAATATTTTATGTAATAACTCGGCTCCGCGATACCTTCCCGTCTTTGAAGTTAGTTACATGGAATTACCAGGAAAGTGGTCATGGCAAAGGCGCCCCCGACGGCATTGGCGCTGTGGTTAAGCGGACAGCTGATCTTCAAGTTAAATGTGGGCGTGACGTCGGGGATTTCTCAACATTCCTTGCAGTTGTTCGTGAAAATGTTAAAAATGTTGAGATAAGAGTAGTAGAGGAGCATGAAATTATGGAAAAAGAATTGCTTCTTCCTAAGGATATTTCGCCTTTCAAGGGAACTATGTTAGTTCACCAAGTGATCTGGAATTCTGGATCCGAATTTCTTGAATTTAGAAAACTAAGCTGCTTTCTGTGTAGCGATAAAATCTGCGAACATGAGAATAAACATTTGCAATTACATAAAATCTATAAGAGTGTCGTCGAATCAGTTGTCCAAAATATAAAAATTATTCCACCAAGCAAACGAATTACAGTGTTGAGCGATGTATCCGTCCAGTATTATAATCGTAACAATAATCCGTCAACATCCGGAACATGCAAAATTAGAAAACCGAGAAAGAAAGAAAATGTAAAAAATCTTGCAGATGTAAAATTTGACTGGACAAATCAGACATTTATAAACACTCAACAGAAGGTGGGCATGAAGAGGCATTCCTCCGCTTTATTAATGAACGGTCTTTTGAGGATTCAGAATAAGAATAGAAATGAAAGAAGAGAAGAAAAAGTGATTGAAACTATAAACATGATCAAGACTGATTATTAAATTAATATAGGAAAATAATCAAAGAATAAATAAACAATAAGATTGAATAAGAAACCAAAAACTATAGCCCGACCGCTTATCTGAGACCGTTCCTGAGGTAGCTGCGCAGTGCGGGACGTAACGTGAGAGCTCACTGATACGTCAACTTGTGACAACACTCGTCCTTCCCGCACCGCGCAGCTGCCTCAGGAATGATCTCAGTTAAGCGGTCGTACAAAGATTTAACTAGTAATTATGAGGAGATCGCTTATCCAAAATGACTGATTTAATAAGGAAAAGTACATAGTTATAAACACTATACGAGAAATATATTATATTACTTACATGAAAAAAAAAAGTTTGATACTCATATTTGGTTGATCACAATAAAAAAATTGTTACATTAATCGTGTTATTCTTTATATCTGTTTTATATTTTTTATAATGTCCAAATTTAATTAAAAGCTTAATAAAAGTACATAATCTTGTTTTTGTTCTCACTTCTCACCTTAAAATTTACTTACATTTATAAATATTTCTTTTGCAGTTTTGCATCATTGATGATTTTTGCATTATTAAAAAACTTAATATCACAATCATCAATTATGTCGTTTGGTTAGCCAATATCATTAGTGTCATGCAGACTTCATTCGTGTAATGAGAATTTCATTCGTCTTCCCAGGTAACTCATTCGTGTTACCTTGATCTTGATGTTTTGTCACTTATAAGTAGATACGCACCGTGATTTTACATTTGAGTACATAACTTCATTAAAGTAAACGTTATAGACCGCCAGTTAGCAATAAAACGGGTATTTGCAGATAGCGAAAGAAAAGTGTCAAATTAATTCGTCTCGTGAAATCCACCCATTTACGCAAATAATTTCATTTTATATTAAACCCACGTAAATATAAGCAAAACAAGGCGTTAGTACCACTACATTGCTTTCATCCGGAAACGTACCCAGTCGACTAGCAGCATTGAATAATTGCCATTTATAGAGGTAACGCTGCCAGTCTAGTTAACTAATCTAATAAAGAATGAATAAATCACTTCAACATATTTATATTTGTATCAATTGTATGTAGAGGTCATAACGTGCCAGTTTAATAATGTAAACCCGCATTTGTATATGGGAGTTTAGTTAAAATTCTACGCCGTCAACAATGCGCGCACTTTTTCGCTCTAATGCAGAAAGCAGTAAATTATGTAAGTATTATTAATATCATGTAAGTAAGTGTATTGAAAAAGTATCAATCTATAAAATACACAAAGCGAGTCCGAAAAAAATATGCTTCGAGTCTTATACTTTGTCAATTCAAGATCTATCATCATGTCAAGTCAAAAATAGCCATATAGAAAAAGAAATGTCTTGTTATCACTTTGCAGCACAGATATTCGAAGACTTTTGGCACGAGCGTCTGTATTACAGATTTATTATAAAGCAAGATAACCTTGAGTTTTCCCTTGACATTAGCAATCTGTTATTCCAAATCGTGGATGTCAGTGACTCCTTTTTATCTGAGGTATTTCGTTGACGATAATAATAAACTTTGATAATATAAATGATGTTCTGATTTCAATTTAAGTAAACCAGAGTAATGTAGAGTTGCAACCCAGGGTTGTTCTTTTGTAATCCGAGTAGCTACCCTATAGTTAACCCAACTAACTCTAATGCCTTGATCACACGTACCGAGTAAACAGGCGAGACAGTACCCTCGGCCGAATACTCGGTATGTATAAATAAAGTACAGAGTGTTCGGCCGAGCGCTTATCTCTACAACTCACTTACATTACTGTCTCGACCGAGCAACGTTTTACTGTCTCGCCCTTTTACTCGGTACGTGTGATCAAGATATAACTCTGAACAGGGTAGGTTAAAGTAAGAGGCCATATGCTTGACATTGACAGTTGAACTCGTTCGCGTTCAAAAATGCCAGGGTAGAGTACATTACCCAATGTCGTCATTAGAGTTAACTCTAAACTCAAATTTATACATAGGGTTGGTGGTAAGCAGTAATACAATCGTTGATGGAGAGGCACACCAGTTTATTAAGAGCCTATCCAATCTAGCCTTGAAGATATCTTTCACCGTTTGTAAATCGATCCTAGACGTGTAAGAACCGGTCTATTTGAGTGCACACTCATAAAGAATGGTCATCGAGTTTGAACGTCATATGAATCTACTGATAACAGATGTGGCACGGATTAATTAATTTTTAATACTCGAGAGTCAATTAATAATAGAACCAATTGAGTTGGAATTCAATTTTTAAGCAATAACTACAACAACCTAAGGCTTTAATTTTTAAGTTACTTTGATCTCTCGAACTTGTTTTAATTTCAGATTTTTTTTTTATAAGAGTAAGTTTACATTCTTTAATGTACTTTTTGTTACATTATCTACAGTGGAAAAAAGCAGTTTTACAATTTCAACTCCGGTCTCCAAGATACAGGCGCCGCCTAGTTTGAGGACCACCGTATATTACATAACTGAAGCCCGCAAATAGTTACAGGCCTATAATACGTTAAGATTAAAACCTATTTGACACAATGGTTCAATTAATTTATTATTATTACTATTACCAGTTAACTTCTAACTGTAGCCCAATCCAAAGAATAAGTAAGAGTAAAAGTCCCTATCGCAGAGGGAAAATATAAGGTAGGTACTAGCGATTCGCCGCAGCTTCGCACGAGTGTTGTAGTAGAGTTTGTAATCATTGAAATTCTTGGCTTTTCGCGACCATTATACGCATTACCTACACCTTCCTCATGAATCATTCTGTATATTGGTGACAGCCACGAAAAATCAACAACCTACAGTGGCCTCGGCCTAGTGAGTGTTGCCGATTTTAATAATGTGAAGACATTTGAGTAGGGGAGTTTAGTTAAAATCCTACCCAGTCAACAATTGAGCGCACTTTCCGCACAACTGCGGAAAACAGTCAATTCGAGTAAGTGTATTGAAAAAGTATCTATCTTTAAAATACATAAAGCGAGTAGGAAAAACATGCATAGAATCTTAAACTTTTTTAATTCAAGATCACTCATTTAAAAGTGTTCTAAAAGAATATGATTTTAGTAAGGGCGCGGGCGTTGGGGTTAATCAATATTCAGTTCGATCAATTTACTCTACGGTAAGGCTACGACTTCCCTACATTAGATTCCCGACGGGACTATTCACTCTCCCTATCAACCAGTGACGAAGTTTGTCGACCTTGCGCACGGCCTTGCCTGAGGGCTTCTCAAACGAGATTCTATTTTACACTCCGTTAACCACAGCCGACTAGCCGGTTGCAAAAACACCTACACGGCTTTGCGCAATGTGTCTGGCCACCGAGATAAGTGTATGTAAATGAACTGCGGTAGACCGCTGCGCTATTGAGTAATCAGATTTGAATGTTTTGCAGTCATGCGTGGCGAATTAATATAGTGACTGTTTAATATAGGCTGCGAGATAGTTTGAAAGAGAGCAGTTGTGGCCGAGTGGTAACGGCCCCGACTTACCGAGTTGAAGGTCGCGGGTTCGAACTCAGCCAGGCGCATTACTTTCTGTAATTTATTTCATCACCATGATTGTTCTCAAAAACGGTGAATGAAAACATCGTGAGAACTAGAACCAAAAATTCGAAGACATGTGACATTCACTAACACGCACTGGGCCCGCGTGGTGGATTACGGCCCATTCCCTCTCCTAGAGTGGAGGCTTGAATCCCAACACTGGGAACTGGGTTGTTTTGTTTTACACGTCCACCCAGCTGTTTGCTAGCGCCTAATGCCCGCTATGACCTTCTGTCACGTGTGTTGTACCAACTTAGTGTCGGTGCACCGACACTAAGTTATAAAAGATATTTAATTTATTCGTTACTGATGTACCTGAAAAAAGATATTGCATTTCTATGGTTTCTATGGGGTTTTCTCGATAATTGCTATGTAGCCAAAATTACTCAAAAAAAAAAAATTGTCATTGTGTTTGATAAGCCTCCAAAATAGTAAAAGCTATCAAATAAACACATAAACTGAACCTGGCCACAAGTAAGCCAAAATTACATACTGTGCGGTGGTATCTAAATAGTGACCTTTTTAAATATGTTTGGGGAAAAAAATATAACATGGTGTAAAAACTATTGGAATCCATTCAGTTACTGATTCTGAAAAAACTATATACACTACTATATAATTATACTATTTTTATTTTTGGTGTACAATAAAGAATAAATATCGATCTATAGATCTATATTCAGGTTTCGCATATACTAAAAATTATGTTGAGAATGTCAATCAGAAATGTCTAGGCTGCGCAACTTATTAAGCGTTATCAATCTAAGGCATTTTTCTAGCTAGCCGTTTGATTGAATGATGGAGTTTCTTGCACATTCCTCTCCATAGAGATCTTCGCTTTGGAACGAGCAATTCAGCTAGTCAGTTAACAATAGTGTTTATTTATTTGACGATTTGAATAGACAGCACATACAACGAGTTCCAATAAGAATAGAAACGTCAATGACTTCTATTTGTCAAATGTTACTTGAAAAATAGGTACGGTTCGGAAAGAAAACTAATTTGCGTATGAATAAGTTTTTTTTTTGTACTTTTTAGGTTCCGTACCTCAAAAGGAAAAACGGAACGGAAAAATTGTAACTGAGTCTTTTCTAAGTGAAGAAAAAACGTTATTGAAAAAAAATGTTATATTAGCTAAATATATTAAGTACTAGCGGCCCGTCCCGGCTTCGCACGGGCAATAAATATAGCCTATGTTACTCAAGGTGAATGTAGCTTTCCAATGGTGTAAGATTTTTTGAAATAGGCACAGTAGTTTTTGAGTTTATTCGTTACATACCAAAATACAAATCTTTCCTCTTTATAATATTAGTATAGATTCAAGTAATAATTAATTTAATATTCTGGTTAAACTTTTTTCATAATTAATATATAAAAAATATTTTTTCGCTCATCCTACCTGATTCGATTTGACGTCACAAAATGGTGGTAAGTCGATCTTATTTTTATTTGAATCGCATAGTACAATGACTTCATACAATATTATTTATTCACAAACAAACTAAACGAAGATATACCGGTAAACATCACCAAGCTAATCGACCTACGTATTACATTTTTGGGCCACGATTTTCCTCAATGTTTAGGTGATATGCTAAACACAAGGCATTAGAGTTAAGCACTTAATAATGGTGTTCCTAATTTAAACAATTTTGTATGAACTTATCTGGCAGTTAGATTAAGATAACCGTAACATAAACACACATAACATAATCAGCCTTACAACGTTCCCACTGCGAAGATTAAAGCCTCCTCTCTAGGAGAAGGATTGGTCCGTAATGCACCTTGTAGGCCCAGTGCAGGTTGGTGGATGTTACATCTTTGAATTATTGGTTCATAGCCGACATAATTATCCTACATGTCTGCTTCCTCACTATGTGAGGAGAGCAGTGGTGATAAAAGGAATACACAAAGTACAGCGCATGCCTGGGTTAAAACCCACGACGTACAACTCGTACAATCGGGGTCGTTACCACGAGTTATAGTGGTGGAACGGGGGTTACCATTGTCCCACCACTGCGACAGTTATCTCAGCCATTAGTACTGTATTACACCGGCACACCGTGGCAACGCGACCAGTTGAGCAACCAAACGGACACCAGGTGAGTAACTCTCTATAGAGCTGTATACATTTTGTTGGTAGCGGCGACTGGTCACGCCAACGTGGTGTCCCGGAAAAATATAGCCCTTCGACAAAGATAACCATTGCTGTCAATTATAAGTATTTAAAGACAGTATTTAAACGTATAAGTCGCTTTCGGCGTCTGTCTGCTTATCCGCAACTCCTAAGGGCTGAGCTACATCTGTCAGCACCGAATTGCACTTTCCTAGGCTTCTAACCTTTTCTGTCACTTAGAACCATCATTCACTAGAATGAGAAAGAGCGCGAGAATGCGATGGCACACGGCAACAGACAACTGTTGATGAATGTAGCTCAACCCTAGTTTACCAATTTGCAATCACTAGTAGGATATAAAGTTGTCCACTTACTCATAATCAGCAATCGCATCAAATATCCCCCTGTACTTCAACACAGGGTGTATAACATTTGACTCGATTGCTTTTGGCGCCGATATGCTCTTCAGGACATCTGCGACGGACACCCACACTCCTTCGACTTCCTTCTCTATACGGAGCTTCGTTTGTGGCTGAGTGAAGTAGTCCTTAAGCGTGTTGTGGAATTTCGTTCCGACTGCCATTTGAGCTGTAGATGATAGAAGAAAGTATTATTGAATTGTAATGCTATGTTTTTTTTTTTATGAATTTCCACTAGAGGTGTAGCGTGGACTAATTTAGATGATGGCGAAGACACATCAGCGAGGTCTTTCTCTTTTACAAATACGACAACGAGACAGCGATATTCATTCAACCCAGTATTCGATCACATCGTCGCTTACCATCAGGTGAAATAGTGGTCCTCAAAAGCTATCAATTTATTGTAAAAAAAAACCCCTAGTTCTTAAAGAGCCCTCTCTTTTGCGAGGTCCCTTTGGGTGCGAGGCCGGGGCCGAGGACTAACTTCGCCCGCGCCTAATTATACTACTGATTTCCGGGGGCATCGCCGATGCGTTGCAGCAATGTCATCCCAGAGCCACTGTGAAAGTGCGGAAAATGAATGGACTGTATTTTCCGCACTTCTCCATATCCTTGACGGCACGCAGTGTTTGAGTGAGTGTTTGAGAAAGAACTTTCTAGGATACGCTCTACTAAGTACGACTTTTACAACTACATCATTGGATTGTTGAGGATAGATTGAAAATTGAGGAAAACTGGAGGAACACGGGTGGGTTTTACGACCAACGTCGCGTTAAACGGAAGCACGCGCGGGCATCTGCGCGTGCACTCGTCGCGTGACGTCGCGCGTGTGTTGTGTGCGACGTGTACGCAGTGTCTCTAGTTCAACTTTTAATGACAATGGTGTGCATGTAGTCGTGTCGATGGAGAACTTTTGTATGGGACCGCCCGGGCGCCCGCGAAACGCAGCGTTCGGCCTTAGTCAGTAAAAGTCTGAAGGTATTTAACGATTTCCCTGGCTCACTGTTTAATAACAGACATCTCCAATCGCGGAACTTGTTAATTCTGTTTTATCATATCACAAAATTTTTAATGCATTGAAATGGTCTAAAACCGCATGCAATCGCATTACTACCTCTCTAATAAAATAAACCGGTTTCCAGTTTGGGGCAAATTTACTGAATGGTTTCAAGTCTTTATCGTACATACCTAGGTAGACACAATTTTTGTGTTTTATAAGAATAGAATAGACCAACAGTCACATTTTTTAGGTTAAGCAACTTATAAGCAATTGATTAACAAAATTTTCTTAGAGAATTTGAATCTGCTACACAGATAATAATCAGGGAGCAGTGGCGGCGTGTTGTAAAGCTTGCCACCAACACCTGAAGTGACGACCACGATCACTCTGTCAAGAGTGATACCGACAAGGATGAAATAGATAATAGAGTTCAAAGAGTTTTATCATTTCAATTGCTAACCTTGATGCTAAATTGTAGGATGCAAAGTTCACTACGATTGGGTTCGTAATGCTACTACAGTACTACATAATATGCCTACTTCAACTACTGTTTTACGTAAATTAAAAATGATGTCATTGTTAGATGGATTTCGCATAGAGTCATGGAATTTGTTTGAATGAGTTATAGTACTGGAACGTAGGTTGATGAATTTCGTTCAGAGCCACGGTTTCTTTTCTCCGTAACCCTGGAATGCTAAAGGCCATTGAAGGACACTGATGGGATTCCCTGACCCAGATGGAATGAACAAATGATCAGATGATGATTATGATGATGGTGATGGATAGATAAACCATCCGGTTTGTCAGATGGGATGGGTTTTTCAGATGGGTTTTTTTTTCGGGATAGGATGGTTTTAAAGTCTGATACGCCTTCTCGGTCCTTGCTAGAGCGGGAGAAGATTTTGGATGATTTCCCACGTAAAAAAAGGGCAGACTAACATCTGAGTAACCATGTGTCAAATTTTTTTACGAGACGAGGCGCATAAATAATTATACAATGTTATGCTTTCAATTGTCATTTGAGGGACCTAAATATAAAATCATGTGACGAAACTTCACGGCGCCACTGGTGCTTGCCAAATAGGTATGCGTATTGCGAACGGCCACCCGCACGCTCAGGGTAACAATTTAACATTGATTTTGATGGCTCCTTTACTACGTATCAAATATATGACAAGTAGTTGACCATACTATGTATTACTAAAACTTTAGATCCTTTTTTATACTGACTCGCTGCTGCCAGTGACTTCGCTCGCGTAATAGTAGAATATTATCCCAAGAAACATTTATTACCATGTAGATAAAAAGTATTATTATTATTATTCCATTCATTTATTATTATATACATATTTATCATATTTTTAAATATTTCTTCAAAAATTAACATAAAAAAAAACATTTAAAAATATAAAAAATAGTAGCCCACCGGCATCGGGAACAGGGTCCAGGCTGCCGGCGGTCAGGGCTCCTGAGAGAGGAACCTCCGGACAATACGCGCCGTGTCTAGGAGTACTGCCTTCTGGATCAAGCCCTTGATCCAACTGCCTAACGAGAGCCTCCGCAGATGTTGGTCGAGGCTCTTGGCTATTAAGCCATTGGCCGTCACGACTATCGGCACAATGATTGCTCTATCCACTTCCCACATGTCGACAACCTCGCGAGCCAAGTCAAGATATTTAGTTTGTTTATCTTTCTCAGCTTTCACGAGGTTCTCGTCATGAGGGACCGCTATATCAACAATCATTGTGCGACGCTCTAGTCGATCTATCACCACTATGTCAGGCTTATTGGCAACAATAGTCCTGTCAGTGATGATAGATCGGTCCCAATACAATGTGACGCTGCCATTCTCGAGAACTGGGTCGGGCACATACCTATAGTACGGTACTTCTGATTCAACAAGATTGTATTTAAGAGCAAGTTGCTGATGGATAATCCTGGCTACAAGGTTGTGTCTGTGCAAATAGTCTCCGTTAGCTAAATGAGAACACCCAGAAATAATGTGTCGGATTGATTCTCCGGGCCGGTGGCATGCCCGACAGATGTCAACCGTACCGTCCTTCACAATATATTTCCGGTAGTTGTTCGTCATCATAACTTCGTCCATAATTGCAAAGACAAAACCTTCGGTTTCTCCAAAGAGATCACCAAAGCGTAGCCAGGATACGGACGCTAAAAGATCTACATCGGGCCCATGTAAGGCCCGGTAAAAGCGCCCGTGAAGCTCCTTGCCCTTCCATACTTCCTTGCGTTCATTAGTATCCATTACTATAGGTTTGCGCCAGTTCTCGTTGGCCAAGGAGAGCGGGGTGAGGCCTTTGTCCACCGCCACTACATCTCGGTGCATCGCCACGTCGGTTTCCAGGAAGTATTCCCTGAGACTGCATACCTCACGGTTGTGCAGGGTCTTGGCATTTAAGAAGCCACGACCCCCACACTTCCGCGGGATATACAGCCTCATCACCGATGATCGTGGGTGATGCATCCGATTTGCGGTAAGCAGAGTGCGGACCCTCCTATCCAGGGCGTCGAGTTCCGTCTGAGTCCATTTGAGTATGCCGAAAGAGTACATCAAAACCGGCATGACCCAACCGTTGAAGGCGCGCACCTTGTTCCCGCCTGATAAAAGACTTTTCAGTACTTTATTCAGGCGGCCAAAGAAGCGCTCCCTCAACGATTGTTTCACGTCAGCAGCATTGATGCCCAACGCTTCCGACATACCCAAATACTTGTAAGTTTCGGTTGAGCAGAGGGATCTAAGGTGTATGGAATCCGAGAGTTGGGTTCCCACGGATTCCATAATCTCCCCTCGTTTTACATGCATGACTGCACATTTGTCCAAACCAAATTCCATCCTGATGGCACTACTGAAGGTTTATTATTATTATTATTATTTAGTAAGACACACTAGCAGCTATTAGCTGATGCGTGCGTTTCATATAGTTTGGAGATGTTTAGTCTGTCCAACCGATTTTTAAAGCAGTTCAATGTGGGGGCTTTCACAACACTTTCCGGGAGCCTGTTCCATGCTGTTACAACTCGGTTTGGTAGAATTTGTTTCAAAGGCTTTTTTTTGGATGCAGTTCCCCATAACTTGGAGGAATGTCCTCGTAAATGTTTGTTGGCATTCAGTGTGTAAAGGTTTTGAAGACTGGGCACATGGTAGTATTCTGTGAGTATTTTATAAGTCTCAATAAGCCTACCCCTTTGTCTTGTTTGTTTGTTTGTGTTTGTTTTTGTGTTTGTATCCTATATGCTATTCCAGGCCATGGGTATACCCTTGTATACCCAGGTCTTCGCCATTCGAGCATGAAGAAGTAACAAACCTATACAGACAATCACAATCCTTCATCTTTAAAACGTTAGTGTGATTGATACCTACTTTTAAATTCTTGGCTCTTCTAATATTTACTACTATTTGAAGTCCTCTCAACCTTATTTCGGTCTTCGTTCAAAATTGTTCTTAAGGTTGACTGGTAGAGAATGCCTTGTGGCATTAAGTCCGCCTATGTACCACTATTGTACAAAAAGTTTAAATAAATTTTTTTTTTTTTTTTTGTATTCCACAACTATCACACAACGCCTGTGTTATGGGTACTAGACAACTGATAAACATACTTATACCTACATATATTTCTAAATACATACATAATTATATAGATAAATTACACCCAGACACAGAACAAATGATTATGCTCATCACACAAACATTTGTCCTGGGTGGGAATTCAACCCACGACCTCCGGCATAGCAGTCAGGGTCACTAACTACTAGACCAACAGGCCAGTCAATATTTATAATATACAAAAACTTTCTTCATAAATCCCGCATGAAAATCCGTTCAGTATCTTTTGAATTGATCACGAACAGACAGATGCAGTAGGTGACTTGACACCTACTTCACACTATCTATTCTTCTCTTCTTCATAATATTATAAAGGCAAAAGTTTGTGAGAGTTTTGTGTGTGTATGTTTGTTACTTCTCTACACTCGAACGGGGAAGACATGGATGACACAGGGGAGGGATTTGGATGAAACTTGGCCTGTACACCATCGTGACCATGTCCTGGAATGGCACATAAAGATATCTACTCTTTATTCCGGGAGTTGTTATGTTCCCTTCAGATATTTTCTGCTTTCATGCGGACGAAGCCGCTGGCCACAGCTATTTTTTATATTTTTACATACTATCTAAAATTATGTAAGAACATATTGTCTAGGTAGTAATTAAGAGCAGTTCAGACCAACGGCTTTCAGTTATTTATATTAGAGATATTTATAAAACAAAGGGACAGGGCGCATGTGTTAGTTATTTCTTGTTGCAGTCTTGGCTGCTATTAATAAATTCACTTTCAAAGACTGACTTATTGAAATTGTCTGCTCAATGAAATATAGTGTGTTGGATTAGGTAGGTACTAAGAACTGAACCGTCTGTCAATTTTAAGCCAACTTAAACATAATGTTTTGAAAAAAAAAAATCTTATCTTTTTTTTCTCTCTTCTTTTTTTGACTGCCTATCACCTCCACAACCTAGTAATAATTAAATCTAGTAAAAATTTAATGATCGCAGGGGGCGCGGGGCAAACTAGCGGTTATGGTTGTATCCAATTCAGATACCCTTTGGCAAGACTGATGGCCAGATTATGGGCCATTCCCTCTCCTAGACAGGTCTGTGTCACAAAAGTGGGAACATTATAAGGCTGAATTTACTATGCTTATATTTTCAGATACATAGTCATTCAGAAAGATCAATTAAATTGAGATCATCAAACTGTCATTCAATCCAGCTAATAAATTATGAAGTGATGTAATTTATTATTAAAAACATTATCAATGTTTGTATACTACACTACAATTGCTATAGCATGGTGTGGGTGACAGCTATCTGATTCATACAATGTATAGCTACCTATCCTTTTTCTCATCTGAGTGATGCATATTTTCGTCCTGCTGTCATCCTACTCATGCTATGTTAAAAAGAATATTGTAGTTTGTTTTTTTGTTTGTAGGAGGTAATCTATGAAAGTACTGATTGCACAATTTTATTTATTGATAGAAACCTTCTTTATTCCTAAGTGACATAGGCTATATTTTATGTATGCGGGCAAAGCCGCGGGCAAAAGCTAGTTACCTAATTATAAAATGATTTTCAGATAAGTACAAAATGATTATAAAACTACTTAAATATAAGTACAATGAAAGATTATGCATTTCTTGCTTAGGCTTTTTGGATATAAATTTTAATAAAATCAAAGTAAGCAAATACATTTTTATGAATATTTTAGTTTCATAGAAATGTATAACTACGCGTTCCAAATGAGAATAGGAGCGATAGGATATGTTTTGACATCTCGTCGTACTGTCAAATCTAAGAAAATGGCAAAATTGAAGAACTTAGAGATGAGTAAAATTGAAGAACTGGATTCTGATTAAACTTTTTTCGTTCACAGTTCATAAATAAATTAAATTTTTCGTAAATATTAATATTTAAAAATTTCTTTCTTCGATTTGACAGTAAATCGTGACGTCACAACAAGGCGGGCGATCCTATTCTCGTTTGGAACGCATTTTACTTCTCAATTCTCAATAACAGTGCTGGCTAAGCAAAGTAGTCACCTTCAATTTCACAAAATTACTTGTAATTAAATGTCAAACAGCCTCTAAAAAGGTCAATCAAATAATATACATATGTACCAGAGAGACGAATTGGTTATTTTGTGTGATATTGTTGCATAACATATTACAGTATCACATATTTCATCAGTTATACATCTTCTATGTAACACTAGCAACTTTTTGTTACACAATTCTGGACATTGGACTGTTACATAGAACATGCTCGTGGTAGATCCAACAAAACTACATGATCAGGGGCTTGTCTACTGGACATGATAACCTGCAGTCACGCCAGCTATTGCTTATTATTGCTTTTATTTTTATTGAATATTAGAAGGCCTGTCTGTTCAACTGATGTTAACTTCTATTTGGTAACCATAAATATGACATCAAAAGCAAAAAAAGTGGTTACAATACCAACAATTTATCATGCCACCAAAATTGGTTGAACGGACAGTAAAAAAAGATTTTCATAAATGTCTAATGTTAGTTTGAAAAGAGTATAGATAATTTTCATCTTAAAAATATGCAGCTCTTGTGGGATGTGCCACAGAACAGAGGATAAGTGATACCACAAGTATGTCATATGTCATAGATGTGACAAAAAAAAATATGATTGTAATTTACAAAACTACTCTACAGTACAGAATAGTTTGTTTTGTGAAGACAACAAACTGTATGGTTTATATTCAAACAAGTGTTCTTTTTGTGGAGATATCATTTAACTTTTTTTTTTCTTTATTGTAGCTGTGGTTGATAGGCATTATAGACTTATTACTTCTGTGATCTTGTTTATTTTTATCAATAAAATGATAAATAACTGCAAAAAGGTCAAAGAGATAGCTTTTAAGAGATTGTGGATTCCGTTGCTGTACCAACGACTGTACCATTTAGTGACTAAATTATGACATTGACTAAATTTTAGTCAATGTCATAAGGTAGGGAAAATAATGATTTTGACAGACGATGACTGCTATACAAATGCAAATGCCCTTGAAAACTCGGATACTGGCCCTTTTGTTTCGGGTTTACAATGTGACTAGTTGTTATTGCAAAGTTACATTCATCATGCTCAATTTTTCAGGCCAGTATTAATAAATCAAACTTATTTAAGAATTGGACATGCATTTTGTGAAATTTTCTTTATATATATCCATATAATTCTATTGTATTATGTACCTACACCAACATACAAAAAAATTGATCATAATCTCTAAATTTTTTGAATCTGAATTGATCATAATCTATAAAAAACTGATCTATTTTTTTGTATGTTTGAGTGAGTCCCTAACTGATTTAACTTTGCAGGACAATATCATTCTGTTAGATCCACTAGTTTCTCATTAAGTAATTTAAAAGCTGCTAGTATTTTTTAGAACTAGTCCAGGATCTACAAGTAAGAAAATGAGAACACATACCTGCATAGAATTTATTAAACTCTTCCTCTCCCATCTCAGCAATCCTCTCTTGTTTCCATTTCTCCAGTGCATTTCTAGACTCCTCAGTCATAGTCTTGTTCAAGATCAGAGTCACAGAAGGATACTGCTGAGCAAAGTCATTCTTATGCTGCTTTATCTGAAGGATTTTGTCTTCACTGACATAGCCGGGCTGTGCCGGAGAGCTGCGGGCTGCATTACATGATGCAGATGTAGCAACGGTCCTCACAGTATTATTCAAGACAACACCAACAAAATTAACACAGTGCTTCGTATTCTGCCACATTTTGTTTTTCAACACATTCACAGCAGACACAGGGTTGTACTTCACATAGCCAGTCAACGTCTGATTCTGTCTATTACCATTTCTCTCTGTACTTTCTAAGAATTTCAATGTATTTTCGTTTGAAGCAGGCACGTCGTTGTTTTGATGTGAAGTTCTATTTTTAGCTGGAACACACAGATAAAAGCGGCGTTATGCGTGCGCGTGTGTATCTCGCGGCGCCAAAACTAAAATGTCATATGATGATAATTGGCAAGATATGCTATGCGGACGCTATTATGATACGTAGTTTGTATTGTATGTATAAATTGAGATCGAAAGTCAACATAAGAATGTAAACATGACAGTTATTATCGACACAATGGAACTGTGAGGCAGCAGTGGCTTCCTCATACAGTCGCCTACCATTTAGAAAGTAGTAAATCCGCTCAGGAGCAAGGTTGCTGAAACCTTACAAACAAATCACTACTCACCCGCCTTCTGTGCACGCTGTTTCTTCTGTTTGTTCGTTTCGACCAATGGCCCGAACAGCTCCTTATTCTCCTTGTTGTAAAGTTTTATTTTTTCTGCCGGACTCAAGATAGAAGCGGGTCGAACCACTTTATTCCTGATAAATTCTTTAATTTTCCTCTCGAAGGAGATTCTTTGGCCGATTGTGCAAACAGGCCGAAACATATTGGATTCGAGAACAATAAAGATTTGTGTTAAATCCTTCACTAATTACTTTATCGCAGTGTTTCTAATATTTCTATACTGATTCTCTATAAATATTTCGTCAGAGTCAGATTTCTCGATTTGACGAAAAAGCAAAATCCCTTTCCGAAAAATAGAAAAACATTTTATCAAAATCTATAACTGTCAAATTGACACTGACAAGGCGCAAAATTAGGCAATCAATGACAAATCGCTTTTTGAAATTAGAATGATAAATGCTGCCAAATGACAAAATTAAAATAAGGAGGGGCGAGACATCAAAATATATTGATTGTATTATCGAGTAAATAATAATACACAAAAAATTGAACGTAGTTAACTAATATAATTTTAAACGATTTAAAAAATTACGCAGTGTTTCAAAAGTGATCACTTTGGTTCAAAGCATTTTTTACAGGTGTCGCTGTTAAATGTACTACGTAATTCGTTGCTGCATCACTAGATGTCTCTGGAAGTGTAATATTATGCGACAAAAAGACAACTATATATCAAACAAGCAATATTACCCTGCAACGAATAATCTCCTGAATTTCATCGGATTATATTGGAGCATGAATGAAACTATGATGATACGGATAAACGAAAATGCTACTTTGTATGTTTTACCGTATCTGAAAAGTCTGTCTTCTCAATTCGGAAGCATAAAAACCATTAATTTGGCGGGAAAATGGATATCGCGGGAATGTTTGTAGCGGCATTTGAAAAACACCGGCTAGACGTTGCTGGTGTTTGGTCGGGTCTCCTCTTGCAAGATCGGAAGTTGAATTGTTGAACAGGTGGTCTGGACTCTAGGGTGCTGAAAAGAAAGCATCTACTATTTCTGTGCTTTTTATTTTATAATTATGACAAAGACTAAAATTGTCTGAAAAGTGGATTGATGTGAAAATATAAAAAGAAGTGAAAAGAAGTACGAAGGATTTTACTTTGATATTGTAAGTATAATTTCTTATTTATATTTTATTCGTATAAATAGTACCTACCTATTTATCTACTCATGAGAAACTAGGAAAATCTTACAGGAGTAGTTTAAATCGGCACTGACTGAAAAAAAATCTTAAGACTGCGCAAATTTTTTTAATTATGTGTTTGATAGTTGTTATAGGTACTTTGGGTTTATCGAAATATGTACTTTAGGTATAGAAAATCTTTGTTATACCTATAATCTTAATCATTCAATAGAAGATGAAGATAAAAACTGTTTAAGTTGGTTCTAGGTCTTTTTAGGAGAAACTCTACGTCCCTAATTTCTGCTCTCTAATCAGTTAGATCAACAAATAATTATGTAGGTAGGTACGTACAGCCCTACAGGTACGTACTACTTTGCTTAGGTACCTATTTTTATTCAGCTAATATTTATTATCAACGTTTATTCACCACCTTAATATTATAAAAGTTCAAAAATCGCCAACTGGAGTTATAAAAATCTGTACTTAGCTATATCTCATACATCTTTAAAAATACCCTATTTTTTATAGCACCTACAAGCTAACGGACCAACATTATTTATAGTACTTAATAAAATAATAATTATTTTCTATGCTACTAACCTTACCTACTAAAATTTAGTTCTGAGACTTATTCCAACGCTTTATAGTGTTGAAATTAGTTTAATAGGTAAATACTTACCTATTTAAGTATTTACTTACAAATCTCCTTATTCATTTATCTTGGGTTATGTCTAGACAATGTCTTTGACAGTCTTCCGTTTTTATACGACTGTTTGCTTTAAGTATTTTATAGCATAATTGCTATTTAGCGACGTGTATGCGCTTTTTATTATGGGCTTGTAAATGGCGGGCAGAGTAAACAAAAATATCGACACAACGTATTCTTGACATCAATAAAATAAACAAGATTTTCTAATTTGGTATGTAACACAAAGTGCAAACAAAAGCCCACAAATGACATTAGCATCTGCTAGCGGCTTAGCCCGCGGGCGCGTCGCACTCTGAGGATAAAAGTAACGAAGACTATGGCTAATCATTCTCTAAACAAAATTCATCAAAATTGCTTCAGCAGTCCAATCGTGAAAATTTAAAAGAGGGACGTAACTAGTTACCTTCGCATTTACTGTATTACTTTTACCTACTTAGTAAAAGAGTTAGTAAAGCTTTCGGATTGTAAGGGCTTAGTATATTACTCACCTCCTATTAGTCGCCCCAGAGAGAAAACTGCGCAACTTAGATCCGTTTTTAGATATTTGCGAAGTTTTTGCAAGACACTATTGCGATTTTAACGAGGTTTTCATTGAACTTTCATTGGTAATGCTACAGACTACTAGGGATGGCGATCTGAGATCGATTAATCGAAAAATCGATTTTTCGAGCCAAAAAAATCGATTTTTAAAATCGATATGTAGTATTGGATCGATTCATTGAATCGATACATCACCCTTTAAAATCGACATTCGATTTTTTCTGTTTTGTTATAAACCATACCATTAGTTGTAGGTGCCCGCATTACAAGAGTGCTGCCGGTTAATTACTCAAAATCTCGCGAGATGGCTGTGTGTTTAGTCTACTTCGCCTCACTTCTCTTCAATAAAAAGAAAGTTACGTTTATAATCTTTGACTTTTTGTATCTGTGCTGTGATTGTCATTGCGTCATCATTCATTCATTCATTGTTTGATTGCGTGACTGTTTGCTTATTAAACATACTGTTGTTTTTAAAAAGTTTAGATATTAAGCATTGGGAACTATAAGCTAAATTATCTATTTGTTTTGTGAACAAGAAATTTTGAAAATAATGTCTTGTTTTCTACTTGATCTGATACTTTGATATGGAAATAAAAATAATTGTTATTATCGAATTCCCTGATTTTACTGATTAAAAGATCGTTAGTTATAATATTTGTCTTGTTTTTAATGAAATTGATTTATACTTACATTGTAAAAGCAAATTTGAAAAAAGATCGATTTTTCGAAAATCGATCTTTTAGACCTCGATTTTTTTGTGGATCGATTCGTCAGGTCACGATTCGTATCGATCTAAAAATCGATATTTTTCGGAAAGAATCGCCATCCCTACATACTACTAAACTTTTTCGTGTGAAATTAGGATGGGATGCGTAATTATTTTATGGTCTTCTTACTAAAAACGTTATAAAATAAAAAGGCATCCACTAATGAGCTGTTTAAAGCCTGAGTTTTAGAGATGCTTCGTTATTAAGTACAGATTCGGAACTAGGCAGTTTAAGCCAGGAACGTAAGTAAATTCTTGACTTAAAATGACGGCTCACGTATCTTGAAGCGTGCCGATAACGCCCGCATAACGCGCGTTAAGACCGATATCCGCGCTTGCTTTTGACGTGTGCTTAACCAAGAGCGCGCGTTGGACACGTGCTTTGCCACGCTTTTATTATAAGTGTCATACGTGACACATACAAGGTGTAAGGGACAGCCCTCCACAAACTTTAAGGTCTTGCTCAGTAGACGAAACTGAACAACCTACCATACAAAATTTTTTCAGGAAACGAAAAAAAAAACCGGCTCACCATAGAAAATTATTAACTTGATTGGACAGTTTGTATGGAGAGGCTGAATTTTTTTTTCGTTTCCTGAAAAAATATTTTATGGTGGGTTGTTCAGTTTCGTCTACTGAGCAAGACCTTAAAGTTTGTGGGGGGCTGTCCCTTACACCATTTATATGCTCTACGGAGCTATTGTTTCTTTAAACTTGTTTTAGCAAAATGCGTGTTTATAGCACTCAATGTCTACCCGCTCTTAATTTTGAGAGAAGCTTTTCAGTGGGAATGGTTGGCATAGACATATTGGTGTCTATTTCTATCATGATTTATCAATCTACGATTTTTTCATTTATCCCCAGAGAACAGAACAAAATTTGCATATAATTATCTTCCAGATAAGTTAGCCGCAGCTTATTCGGAGGTCATTAAACAGTCCATAAAATTATCGAAACAAATACCTACTACCTAGCTACTTAAAATGTTCCCTTTTCATCGGGAGACATGCAAAGTTCGAGAGTTCAGTTGAAAAGCTATTAGAAGTAAGTTTGAGAAAGTTAACGGTCCTAAGGGTTTTCTAAAATGTTACTACGTAAGTACCTACTTAATTTACAGGGGATACTTCCGCAGTCCCACAGCTGGGCAAAAGTCGTTCTCCAGTTCTTCCAGGTGTTAAACTACGTGTATTCAGCTCATACTTATTAAGTTAAAATACAAAAAATTAGACAACGTAAAAAATAATTAATATTATTTTTGTTAAAAAAAAAATTACTTCTAGGTATATTCTGCCCGCAGTTTTTGCTACTACCGAGACCAATAGTAGGTATATATCCTGTGTCCTAATTTAGCTTGTATTTAAATATATTTTAATTTAAATATATTAATTCAGCATCTATATTTATGTGCCAAGTTCAAAATTCGTTCAGCAGTTTAAATGTGAAAACGTATCAGATAGGTACTTCTTCGCATTTATAATAAACTAGCTCTATCATCTGCTTTACCCGCCTAAAAGTAGAAAATTTGTTACTCAATGATTAAGTGTGGTATTCTACTCGTGAAAGAATTTTTAAAATGGGTTTATTCATTAAAATATTACTCCCTACGTACCTATGCAGGTTCCAAGATCTCTTTAAAATATTAATACAGATGATATAATGGCTCGGATGAATTTTTAAGGCTCCTGCAGACAGAATAACCATTTTACCCGCAGTCCTTACGGCTATACTTTACACTTTGTTGTAAATCTAGATCGAGGAAAGGCAGAAGATGAATAAGGCATGTTTCCGCGGCAAGCACACCTTTGAGGCCTAACTTTTTACGTTCAAATGCATAGCTTCAGAGGTATCTAATTTACATTTGAGAAGTTCCTCCGAGATGGACTGTGAGGCTAACTCAAATAGCCTGAGAATTTCATATTATTGTTGAATTAAAATGTAAATTATTTCCGAGAATCTCATCTCTTGCACACTGACCGAATTTGTAGAATTTGTCTGCTGAGCTATTAAGTCGATAAGCTTAACCAACGTGCTTTTTACAAACCTTTTCCACATAAGTATGAATAGTGACAGTTTTCTAATAGCAATAATAGGACTTTTTTAGTCGGATCTATGAACAATCAATGATGATCAATGTACATTACGATCCCTGTGTATTGTATAATATTAATTTAAATTCCTTTTCTTTCGTGTCGATTTGATTCAAATTTCGATCGACCTATATTTAGCAACTTGGTTAGCTCTAGCTTTAGGTTAAAGTTGTATAAGATGTGTGAGAAGTGGTTGTGCATGCTGGAGCAGGAAATTGCGTATCCCGTGAAGGGGCGTATAAATTGAGCCCCTTCACAGGATATGCGTTACACTGTGTTTCGTTTAGCACTATAGATACAATTACCATGTTACTCGTAAGTCAAGCAATACATATAATTAACAGCTTGTATAGTTAGGCTTCCAGTACACGGTCATGCAAGCATCAATCAATTCCATCAGTCATGAATAATGGTTTTCGTCATTCAGTAGTACGTACGTCAATCATAGCATTAGACGGTAGGTTTTTCGTCAATCAAAACATTTACTATGGCAAAATCGACATCAAAACCTACCTTGTAATGAACGCATAGAACGCAAACAAGAAAGATGAGGGTCGCAGAAATTCGATGTATGCTAGACAAACTGGATCGGTCGTTGTCGTCGGTCTCAGAGGAGGTTAATGTCTAGCAGTGGACATCTTTCAGCTGAAATAATGATCATGAAGTAGAATGTTGCTAGTAAAACTAACAATAATACTCGTAAGTTAGGCATCGATTAAGATGTTTAATTCAAGATTTATAGAATAAACGACATTAAATAAATGAAGTCATTTGAAAATATTCATTTTATCTCATTATTCTTTTAACTAATAGCTAAGTAAAATGAAAAGGAATTTGCGGTCCAACTTGATAAATACGAGCAGCACGAGCATTTTTTACTTTGCGGACTCTTTTTTATCTGCAGACTACCTGGTTTCTGGTTTTTAAATGAATAGCCAGTACCTATGAAAAAGTAAGAAAGAATTTGAAAATTGCACGATTTTGAACCTTCAAGCACCCATTGAGGCAGTTTACGAAACACTTGCATGATGAAAGAGATTCCTTGATTACGCAAAGATACAAGTAAACAGTTCTTTCATTCATTCATTTAACTAATGCAAAGAGCGGGTGTCACGTCAGCGATAAGATGGTGAAAGAAATTAATTTAAAAATGGAACCATTCAGTGCATCGCGGGAGCAGAATTTTAATTAAAAAATGTCCGCCATAATGCGAAAGGAGATTTATTTTTATTTTTTTCCTGCCACTCCTAATCTAATTTTAAGAATTTATTTGTTATAGTTAAGGATTTCATTTCTGTTTTATAAATTCGTATATCAAAACTTCGTTTTTGGTGTCAACAAATATTAAGAAAATATTGAACTATTTTGATAAAGTTTTCCAACTTTTGCCTTATTGTTTTGTTTGTCTTATGTTCAATAAAAATCACAATAATTATTGCAGTGAAAGTTTGTATATGTATCTTTGTTTGTGTGTATGTTTATTTCTCCTTCACGTTCAAAAGACTAAACGGATTTGGAGATTTTTTTTAAATGTTTTGACCTTGGAATAGGATATGATAACACTTGTTAACCTGGGAGTAGGGATGACATGTCTCAAAAAAGAAAAACAGTTGGAGAGACCAGCCAGCCAGACTTATGAATAAAAAGACCGACAATTTTTTTTGAAGTACAAAACGCCTTTTTTATTGACCATATAGGTAATCCTTTTGAAATTCTAATAAAGCATCACTAAAATTGAATGTTATAATAGCTAGTCCGCTCCGCTTGCGCTAGCGATACAAGGTAATGCAGAACACACAAATAAAAAAAAAATGGTATCTTATCTTATCTTATCTTCGTGGTCTGGTTTCCGCGCTTAGTCCATATCGGACCATTGTGCGTGAGCCATAGCGGCCTTTACTCCAACCAGCCCACCTCATTCCAGAAACAGATGAGTCTCTTTGGTTTGCTCAGAGCGTCCATCAGCGAATTCGGTGTTCCCAAGGTTCGTGTTCTTATCTCGCTGACGGCTGTGCACTCGAGGAGCACATGCGCGACAGTTTCTTCTGATTCCATGCATCCTCTGCACAGAGGGCTATCTGTGATATTTATTGTGAAAAAGTGTTTATTCAGGGAGCAATGTCCGGTGATGGTCCCTGCCACCAGACGCAGGCTGCCTCTATCTAGTCGTAGAAGGTTGCTGGTTAGGTTTTTATTTAAAAACGGCATTGCTTCTTTAGCCTGCCTGCAGCCCGGTGCCAGGGACCACCACCTTCCCGCTTGTGCATCTGTGTGCTCACGTAGCCAACCACGCAGCTGACTAAAGGGTATCGGCACGATGGGTTCAGGTCCGAAGACCACCGCGCCAGAACCCCGCCTTGCTAGCTCGTCAGCCGCGTCATTGCCCAGTGAGCCGCTATGTCCCTTTATCCACTGTAAAGTCACAGTGTTATTATTTAACACTGTGATGCGTTCTAAAGCAGAGTGGCATTCTTGTATAAGTTTCGAGGTTGTAGCAGGTTTTCCTAGGGATTGTAGAACTGAGGCACTGTCGGAGATTATTCGAATATGAGTATCCATGACTTTCCTGGCCTCTATGGCGTTGGCCGCTAGAGTGATGCCAACACATTCTGCCTGGTAGACAGAGTTGAGTGCTCCCAGCGGCTTGGATATCTTTATGTTAAGGTCGTTGGAGAAGACTCCGACTCCTGTTCCAGTATTCGTTTTTGATCCGTCGGTGTAAATTCTCAGTTCCTTGGGGCCTGAGTAGTCGTACGGTTCTTCCGTTAGTTGGATGGTGTAGTGTTTTTGGAATAGGAGTGCCTTGGGGGCTTTGTCGTTCGGGGCCGTCATCATGGGCTGTCGCTTAACAGCATTTTCCATAATGCATGTATGTTTAATTCGAGAATCTGTTTTCAGTGTGCCCGATAATTTAAGTCTGAAACCTGCTAAAGCTGCCTCTTCCCGCACTATGAGATGCAGTGGAGGCAGTCCCAGCATTGCTTGAAGGGCGGCAGTGGGTGCCGTTCTCATGCTACTGGTGATTGCCACGCAGGCAAGTCGCTGCAGTTTTTCGAGTTCTTTTTGGGCTGTGCTCAAGTCTGTCCTGGGCCACCAGACTAATGAGCCGTATGTTATGATTGGTCGGATGACTGTGGTATATAGCCAGAGGGTGACTTTTGGGCTTATGCCCCAGTTACGTCCCAACATGCGTCTGCATTGCCACATCGATATACTGGCTTTTTTTATTGTGTAGTCTGTGTGTTTTGCCCAATTCAACTGCTTGTCTAAGTAAACACCCAAGTATTTTGCTTCAGTCGAAAGGCTTAGGGTAGTGCCAAAGAAGCGTGGTAGTTTCAGCGCAGGTAGCTTTCTTTTCTTTGTGAATAGAACCAATTCGGTTTTGGTGGGGTTTACGGTTAGTTGATGCTCTTTACACCAGTCCTCTACTAGCTTCAAGGCTTGGCTCATAAGATTGCATAAAGTGTTTTCATGAGTGCCGTTTACTATTATGGTTATATCGTCAGCATACCCCACGGTAAAGTAACCTTTATCGTTGAGTTTCTTGACGAGGCTGTCTGCGACTAGGTTCCATAGCAGAGGTGATAAGACACCCCCTTGGGGGCAGCCCTTTGCTACAGTGGCCCTTGTTGTGCTATTTATGGTGACTTGTACTGCTCTTTGTTCAAGCATATTTGTGATCCAGCCACTTAAGGTCGGGTCGACACCGTGTCTCTTAAGTGCTGTGCTGATACTTCGAAACATGGTTTTGTCAAAAGCTCCTTCAATGTCGATGAAGGCAACTAAAGAGGAGCATTTGTGGTGTATCGCGCATTCTATTTTTGACACCACATTATGTAGTGCGGATTCTGTTGATTTGCCCGTGGAGTAGGCGTGTTGTTGTTTGTGGAGTGGTCTGTCTGATAGAGGACCATCCCGGATGTGCCTGTCACATAGCCTCTCCAGGGTCTTTAGCAGGAAAGATGTCAAGCTTATGGGTCTGTATGCTTTAGGTTGTGTGTAGTCAGTCTTGCCGGGTTTGGGAATAAAAATAACCTTCACCTCACGCCACGCAAGTGGTACACATCGGAGTGCTATGCAGGCCCGGTATATTACTAGCAGCCATGGCATCAGTGAGTTTTCTCCCCATTGGAGAAGGGCTGGGAAGATACCATCAAGTCCGGCGGACTTATACGGTTGAAAGGTTGTAATTGCCCAGAGTATTCGGTCTTCTGTGACTATAGTCTGTGCTCTGGACCAGTCCAGATCCGTGGGTGTATGCACTGGTTCACACTCCCACGTTCTGTCCTCTAGGAGTTTGCAGTCCGGAAAATGCGTCTCCAGTAGGAGGTTGCTGGTCTCAAGATCTGTTCGTGTATAACTGTTGTCTGGATTTTTTAGCGCGCCGAGAGTGCGGTCTTGTTCCTTTGATAGGATTTTCCTCACTCGTGCAGCTTCATTATTGGATTCTATGGTGCCACAGAAATTCTGCCAGGCAGTTTTCTTTGCAGTTCTAATTTCTTTCTTATATGTGTATTGGGTTTCTTTGTACAGCTCCCAGTCCTCTGGAAGTCTAGAGTTTTTGGCTCTGTTAAATCGTTTGCGTAGGGTTTTCCTCAGTTTACCGAGTTCCGCGTTCCACCAAGGATTTGCTTTGCCTTTGGTAGGTGGGGATCTTAGTTTACAATGTGTGTGGTATGCTTCAATTATATTGTCAGTGACTTTTGTCACCATGTTGTTTAGTTGCTCTGGATTAGTTACATTCGTTATATCGGTTTGTTCCCTATCTAAGAGAGATGCTAGAAGACATTTGAAAGCGGACACGTTTGTACGACGTGGGTTACGCCGTGGCTCGGGTCTTTTGGTGTTAGTTTTAAGTTTGAAACATATGGTTCTGTGATCTGAGCAGGAGGGTTCATTAGAGACGTGCCAATTCGATATGAGATTGGCCGCGCCTTCTGTGGCTAACGTTAGATCTATAATCGTCTGCCCTCGGGCCGTGACCCAGGTGGGTTCCGTACCTCGGTTAACGATGTTAAGGTTAGTAGAGAATAAATAAGTGGATAGCGTCTCACCTCTGGTGTTCGATACTTCACTTCCCCATAGAGGGTGATGCGCGTTTGAGTCGGTGCAGATGATCAGATCCATGTTGACGCTCTCGCAGTACTGGACCAAGTCTGATACTTCTTTTGGAGGGCAGTTCTCGTCGTCGCCTGGCATGTACGCCGAGGCTAGTACAAGTTCAGGGTCATCGTTATCGCGCCGGAGCCTGATCGTTGTCAGGTCTCTGGAACAGAATTGTGTTAGTGGTGTGATAGGTAAGTCTTGGGGAATGTATATGCAAGTTCTTGGATTTTCTGTGTTTTGGGTACTGAAAATTACTTTACCTCCAATGCTTCCAAGTCCGCATATCTTGTTTTTCCTGACCCACGGCTCTTGGATCAGTGCGATTGTTCGGAGTTTCGTCTCCAGCACCCTGCGTAAGCTAGCCGTGGCAGTTTGGCTGTGCTGGAGATTTATTTGTACTATCTGGATAGGGATTTGGGTGGTCGTCGACGGCGCTGGAGTGGAGTTAGGGGGAGACGGATCCATCTGAGAGTTTATCCCCTTCCTCCGTCTGGCGCCAGTCGTCGCTAGGTGAAGAGGCCAGCAGCTGCGCCGTCCATCCGGGTGATGTGGGTGCAAAAAATGGTATCTAATTAAAAAAACCTAACCAAAGCTTGACAGGCCAGACTCCGCTTAATTTGACCTGACACACAATTTAAAAGCCTGACCGTGTCCGGCGTATCCCCTTGGGATGACTTAGTATATTTACTCAGACGAAACCGCTGGCAGAAGTTAGTATTATATATTTATAATAGTTAAGGTTGATATTCTACTCCGAAAATTAAAAAACAGTTGACACGAGCGAAAAATTGATTTTTATCGCCATCGTCATCTTTGGTTAATATCTCACACGCCATCACCGCCTAATAGAATTACGATGGGTAAAAACCTTTTTCAAAAATAAGCTTCCAGTTATTAAGTTAATATTTGATTTTATTGAGTAAGCGACAGTGTATCTGACTGGTGATAAAAATAAGGTTCATAGGTAAATGCCTTGGTCGTAAAGCTATCGGTCCAGTTGACACAGTGAAGAAATCAGAGACGTTTATGTATTTCAAATGGACCAATTACAGGCTTTTGACTTTTGAGTTGTCAAAATGTCAGTAAGTTAAAAAAAAAGTTAAGCTAAATTGCACGTGTGCGAACGAAACGAAACGAAGTGTAGAAAGGTCATTGTAAAGTAATATTTTCAGTCAACTTGCTTTCACAATTCGGTTCAAAATATTTGGTTTCATATGCGTATGAGCACTTAAAAAAGGCCAGAAGTTAATGCACGGTTCCAATTAGTTGTTCCTTATGAGGAAGAAACGACAAGAAATTCGGCAATTAAAAAAAAAACTGGGCAAGTGCGAGTCGGACTCGCGCACTGAGGGTTCTGTACAAACTTACATTTAGGAAAACAGTTCAATTTCCGATTTTAGTTACGAAGATTTTTCCGAATCACAATTTTTTTTTGTGACGTAACCACCAATTTACAGTTTTCAGATTTTTTCCTATATTTGTGCAATAAAACCTTGCTTCATGCCAAATTTAAGGAGTCTAGGTCAGCGGGAAGTACCCTATCAAGTTTGATTCCCTTGAGAGTCGAAATAGACGTTTTTTGCGACATAAACGGCCATATCTTTTTTCTCGTTAACTTACAAGTTTGATTTTTTCACAGCTTCAAGAAACCACAGACCTAGTATATGGTTTTAATTTCAACTCGATACCTTCACGCGTTCCCGAGATAAATGGTCTTGACTGACAGACAGACGGACAGACAACAAAGTGATCCTCTATGGGTTCCGTTTTTTCCTTTTGAGGTACGGAGCCCTAAAAATAATTTTACAATATTTGCATAATAAAATATTACCTATTACACTCGGTAACTTCGGCGAAGTATGATGATTTTTATTCAAAAAATGAGTTATTAGTATGGGTTCACTAATTTGCTAGCAGTACACCGCAGACTAGAGTCCGTCTAATAAGTTAAACGACTTGGGTAATTATTAGGATTTAATGAATTCTGATGTAGTCAACAGGGGTTCAATAATCAAGGTTGATTAAGAGATAGAGATCATTGTTTACTAACAGAAGAAACTTATAAATAGTAGCGAATATAGGTATTTTTAAAATGATTAAATATTATACAAAATTCCCAAGTCGGTTGACTTATTTTTATACCCATTTTTTTTTTATTTTAAGCTCTTACAGTCCATCCCAAACTTGTCTTATGTGGTAGATATCATCGTTAGTGGTAAGATAGGCATTGATATAGAGATTTAAGTTTGTGTAAAAGTTTTGTTACTATTTTGGTGTACAATAAAGTTTTTTTATTATATTCTAAATGTCAAAATCAACCATCTTTTTATTTCATCATCATCATTTCAGCCGAAAAACGTCCACTGTTGGACATAGGCCTCCCCCAAGCGTCGCCACAATGAGCGGAGTAATCTTTTTATTTCATTTTTGATTAATTTTTAAATTTTTTGAGCGCCGGTTCTTTTGTAATAGGACTTGACTATGTAGCGTATACGTTGTACATATTCCCAGACATCAAAGCCCCGGAATTTATTGGAAATGAACCAGAAATTGTCGCTACGTGAATTCGCATGTTAATGCGGTATCCATGGCATTAGCAAACACGTTCTATATGCAACACTGCATTCCGGAAAATTTCTGTACGTCTAAAATCTGGAGTGGATTCAGAATTTGATTGCTACAGGCGGATATCTGGCAAAAAGGAATGAAAAATACAGTTTGGGTCGTTATTCCGGACAGCCTGTTTCGTATAGGGGACGAACTATTTTTGAAAATATTTTTGCGGATATTAAGACCAAAATTTGGCGTGAAAAATTGTTACTGTATAGAAATATACTGTTAGGATCATACGTTAAGAAAATTTTAGATCTATCTACCCATAGACAGGGTGCGAAATTTATTCTCCGAGAGCATTCGTTTATGCTACTCACCGATTAAAGAGCAGGAAGAACTATTGGAAATAAAATAGAGCACACATTAAAATTTAAATTTTCATACATCCAAATTTAAAATTTGTAAAAAATAATTTTTCATTTATGGTGTACCTCCAAAATTATTTGTACCTTGAATACAGAAAGTTTGCGGAACACTCTCCTTGATACTCTATTAATAAACCTGATAGGAAACAAAATAAAATTCTGCAATTAATTAATTTGCGGTAAGTTATTTCGCAAATGAATGTTCCATTCATATGCTCGTTTCCCATAATGGATTGGAAGATGGAATAACCTAAATAGGTTTATTACCTACTTTTCAATATCAATGGTCAGTTGTCAGGCAAGGAAGTAATTAGGTTGAGCTTCCAATGTCTTCCTTGATAGCCATTGATGGACAAGTAATTACCCCAAACAAATGCCCATTTTTATTTGGACCTAAATCTTTGTATTTATTAGGGGAGCCGAGGAAACGTCAGGTAATGTTTCCTGTTGCAAATTACTTGGTGGAAACGATCTTAATCTTTTTTACGGTAGGAAATCATCAAATATTTTCTCCCACTGAGGGTGGAGCGAAAGGTAGTGTCAGACTTTTACAGACTAAAACCTGCCTGTGTTCCTTGAATTGGCCTTTGCGTTTCAGGACTTCGGCGACTGTTTCAAGCATTTATCAACAACATTAAAAACAATCTAATGCGATATCGCTAAAGTGATTTCTTTTTGTTCCCTCAGATTGCCTTTGATGTATCTGTTATCCTTTTCAGTTACTCAGTGAAAAACTCACATATAGATAGATACATAGACAAAAGTTCTCTTGCTGTCCTCAATTTTATTGTAGGAAGTTAGCCGAAAATTGTTTGTGTATGCGGGTCTTTTAAGGAGACTGCAAAATTTTCTGCACTAAAATTGCACTTATCCGATTATCCCGATATCAGATATCCAGATCTTACCGAAGTGCAGCTCGATCAGCTTGAGCGACTCTAAAACTTTATGGCCATGTTTCTTACAACCGCTCCATATCTCAAAGAATCCTTTAAGTTACTGTATCTAGTATACACTTAAAAGTCTCAAATTCTTCCATGACCAAGTATATGGTCATGGAAGAATTTGAGACTTTTGATGCCCGTACATTCTACCAAATGCGACAAATAGTTTACAGTTTTACACTACGGAATGTACAACTGCGGAACGCATTACCAATCCCAGACAGTCAAGTAGTAGGCTTGATTATCACTTACACTATTTTATTTAAAAGTTTAGTTTAAAGATCATTTTGTTCTCTGCAATGATTTTACTTCTTACCCAATTTATACAATATTATTAATTTATGTAGCCATTAGATTTAGTTTCTAGGAGTACAAGTATTTTTGGTTGTTGTAATCCACCCGGAGGTTGTCTGGTAGATATATTGTTGTTAGCGATAAGACCGGAATAAAATTGTAGACATAGATGTAGGTTGGTGCAAAAATTTGTGTTTATTTTTTGATGTGCCATATTCTGCTATAATGTCTCTCCCACCATCGGCTAATAGCTAGAGAAAGCTTAAGTCCTATGAACCTTTCAGAATGTTTACGTTTATAAAGTTTAGTTTATCAGCTTATGGGTACCAGCTTTCATTATAATATTATAATTTCAAAGCACATTACTAAGCACCGACCTACCCAGTAGACCGCAACAAACGATCTTGGAGAGACATTGGCATAATCCTCTCGGTTGATTGGATTGTTGACCGCAGCATAAAGTTATTAGTACCCAGGCAGATGCCACTGTCCATGTCGATATTATCTTACTGGTCTCATAGGACCACTAGCTATATTAGTTTTAATTAATTCGCCTTGAGGACCAGTACTGAATATAGGATGTCTTTTCATTCTTTGGCAATCTTTCAGAGGGTTTATTGTTTCGGTGCGAAGCCTTCAAACAACTCCTGTTCTGGGTGGAGCAAGTGGGACTGTCATAATTGTACTGGCTAAAACCTAGCAGCTTAGCTTTGTATTCTTTCAGTTGCGCTTTGGGTTCCAACTGTTCCAAGTCCACGGTAACTTTCCCGAACAATTTAAATTTTGAACAAGGAAGTTATTTGATGATTTCCTACCCTCAAAAAAAGGAACAGCTAACTTTTTTTTAGTTTCAGAGTTTGCTTCTTATAGTAAGAATCCTTGATATTCATGAGTAATCCCTTTTTTAATTCAATTACAATGAATTATTGATTTTTTTTACCATGAATGATTGCCAACGAATTGAAAATCACCTGTATTTATTAGCGAACGCCACCTTTTGATCCGACTGAAAACACAATACATAGTTAATAAATTGTACTATATTGTGAATTATACTATCGGGGAAACGTGCAGTGGAATCAAAACATACCTTTTGTTCAAACAAAGATGGCATTTTGAAACGCTGCTGTGCAATCAGGCTTAACTTCAACAAAAATAAAACATTAAAACGTTTGTTCTAGAGCCGTAGTAGTATTTTAAACTAGGCACTGGATTGTATCCAAAATGGTCGGCATATTGTTATAAGGACGTTTATTGGTACAATAGATAGTAACTAAACCTTCTTGTAACTTGTCATTCATGTTATACTTTTTGACATCATAAAACTGTTTCTCCCGCTCTGAGTGGAGCAAGAATAATTGCCAGGTTTTTACGGACTAAAACCCATATGTGATCATTATCGCAACCAACCCGGACTACGTGACATGTTATCTTGGGCTCGGTCCTTAGGTCGGACAGAATTAAGTTTGTGCATGAAGAATTTCTCAGAGCGAACACCAAAAGCGAACACCGTGCTGCTGCACGGTGTTCGCTTTTAGTACCTAATATGCTTAACACTGCTATCGCATGGTACTTCGACATGACTGACGAAAGGAGTGTGTTCATAATGCATACAAACTTTGACCCAGAGTGAACACTTATGGAGATGATTAAATAGATTGTCTAAGAAATATTGGAGTTCATACGATTTTACAGGATTAAAAAAAAGTTGGAGAAAATGAGTTACATCAAGATCAGTTTAAATTTCTAAAAGACGCCGTTGATTACTGTAGGCGATGGAAGTTGTGGTGGTCTTTCTGGGTCACGCTAAATGGTATCTTGAGAAGTAGATTTTGTGAATGCTCGAATAAAATGCATAGATATTTGATCAATTCTTTACTAATAAGGGTAGCATATTATGTTTTCTGAATATTTCAACCGTATCAATATACATTGCTGAATTAATAAATATCATGCAAATATAACATTAGAAGCATTGTATACATGATTTATAAGTGTAAGTATTACCTATAAGTGCACCTCTGCATACTCTGCGGGGAATAAAAACATGATGTTATGATGTAAAGTGCTTAATAAGCAGGTTCTAAAAACGATTGATATGACAGACAACTTTTGAACGGATATCCTTTGACCTTCATGCAGCTAAATTGTTCACCTACGGCCAGCTTCCACTATGTCTGGCAACTACATTATTGACTGCATAATATTATTATACTCGTATCTATAGAAGATCGTGATCAGGATAGTTTTAACCAAAAGATCAATTAAGATCAGTAATGCTTCCGTTTTAATGATAATATTCAGTCGTAAATTGTGCATTAAAAGTCTGGTCTTTGAATACATAGGTACTACAATTATTCTGACTTGGAGAGTACATAAATACATATACTATAATGGCATTTTATTGAAAGTGAGGTATTTCAAGTTTATCTTTTCGTTAAATTAGTAGAGAAATGGATCTTAAAATATACCGTGCCTATGACTAGCAGTAGGACATTCTAGGCTAATTAAAAAAGTTTAGACCATAGATTTATAATATTGTGCGTCTATTCGGGCAGAATAAACATATTTTCTTGCTTTTTATTTTTATCTTTCTTTTTAGATTGATGATGTCATTTAATAAGAAATGCTTTGTGAAAATTTTTCTTTATCATTGTAGAGATACAATAACCATCAAAATTATTTGACTTACTCTATTGGCGACGATTTCGCTAATACGACTCAGTCTTGAGGAATCTAGCGAGGAGTTTAACTTCTCAAGTTAGATTAGATAGATCAAATTATTCGGTGTGGTTCCGTGGCATGTAGGCCAAATGACCCTCTCACATAGTTTCGTGCTGAAACATGACTGAAACAATTATAGCGTTCTATGGAAACCGCCCTTTACATTAAGATTCTTCTTAAAAGAATCTCAGATTGGAAAATCAAGATAAGGAAAATGAAATAAAAATATTTGAATTACATAACCACTAAGTTTACAATATTGAGAGTGAGTACTTAATTATATTATCTTATGTGAGTTACGTATTCGGTGCATGTTGCACTTGGTACGTGGGTCGCGGAACCGTTTGAAAGAATCACCGCGGCCCTGTTATGCCATGGCTAACTAAAGGTACACGCAGTGGCGTAACCCTAGGATAACAAGGCTGGCAAAATGCTACGGGCCCCTGTCCTGGTCCCTAGGTCCACGACATCTAACGAGAAGAACGAGAAAGAACATACAAATTTAAGTAAATTATTAAAATTTGTTGAACACATTCATAAAAAAGGCATCAATTTCCCGTGATAATTTGCCCTTCTTACCACCTTATAAGTAAGTCACTGGAAAGCCAGAGATGAAATATTTAAAAAACTTGTCGATTTCTTCAGTGATTTAATCTAATTAAATTAGGTTGTCGATTTTCCTGGGGCCCCCTGTCCAATGATTTTACCACGGGTCTTAACACCACTGGGAACACGGATGGTAATCAGTAAAAATCTGACACCGCCCTTTTCTCCTACATAGAGCGGAGGAAGATATTTGAAGATTTTCCACACTCAAAAAATATGCATTTGGTCTAAACATGACAAACAAAAAGCTTTTACATAATAGTAGGTTCTAGAATGCGATTTTCGTCACATTTCTTTTTTGTCTAACATTACTATAAATGCATCTTCAAAGAAAAGAAGTAGGAAATAAAATGTCAAAAGTAACAATGCAGAAAGCTGGGTAATGTATACGTTCATTTCTATCACACGTACCTAATACATTTCTAGGAGTATTTGTTTGTTAGTAGAAGGTGATAGGGAAAATAAAGACAGAAGGATCGGTATGCAATATTGAAGATCATAAGTATACTCGTACAGGTTAAAGATATGTTGTGTCAATGGTAGAACTTTTGTTTAAGTTTTTAATGTACAGATGCTCTACCTTTACTTGTTTAAATGTCTGTCTTGTGATAACTCCATCCCTTTAACAGTTCCGGTCGACAAATGGATCGCTTTATGAGCTCGTGGTTGGGCCTCAAGTCTCTAGTCTCAAGCTAAGCAGAGTTTGTATTATGAGTACTAGACAACTGATAAACATACTTATATTTCTAAATACATACATATTATAGATAAATTAAACCCAGACACAGAACAAATGATCGTGCTCATCACACAAACATTTGTCTTGGGGTGGGAATCGAACCCACGACCTCCGGCATATCAGCTAGGGCCACTAGCCACTAAACCAATAGGCCAGTCTGAATTGACTGCATAACTAGTAATTCTTTTTAAAAATCATATGGCGAATGCATATTGCGTATTTTTTCATATATGCGCATATTTTGAAACGCCTAAGTCAAAGTCAAGTCAAAGTCAAAGCATTTATTTCAAATAGACCATTTGCAGGCACTTTTAAATAGGTAGTCAAATGTCGGTCAGTCCAAGAAAAGTGAAGTTCAGATCGATCAACATATTTTGAATTTTTGACCATACTGGTAGGTACTGTGAGTACCTACTGTAGCATTCGAGATATATAAGCCCCTGATCTGGTGTTTTTTAAGACAAAACCGGGACACAATATTTGAATACTTTATACTAACGGCACTCCTGTGATCATCTATACAAACTGACCTAAAACAATACTTTTTCCTATCAAATTCAAATCCTATTTTGGACACAATATTCAAATACTTTACATTAACGGCCTGTTTTACGTTCTATATAAACTGCCCTAAAACAATACTTTTCCTATCAAATTCAAATCCTATTTTGCACAATCTTTTAAAAGTGTATTTGTCTAAGCAGCCCTGCTAAAAAGGAGCGGTTCTCATGCGAACTTCTTCCATATTATACTGATGTCTCAACATACAACATATTTTTAGTTTATGCAAAACCTGAATTATACGAGTGGTTTGTTCAGAATCAATAACTGAGTAGATTCCAATAGTTTTTATACCATGTTATATTTTTTCCCAAAAATATTTAAAAAGTTCTCAAGTTGGACACCACCGACACTCAGTACAAGACAAGTCACGGTAGGTCATAGCGAGCATAAGGCGCTAGCAAACAGCTGGGTGCAAGTGCAAAACAACCCCTCAGTTGCATGGATGGGCCGCTGACTATGTATTTTTGCTGATATAACAAGCTCATAACTTTGTGATTTTTCATGATACAGTTATGAAATTTTGTATATAGATTCTTTACATAAAAATTTACTAGACACGTGTTTCAGATTTCGCATATATACTAAAATTATTGTTGTTTAAGTTATGTTATCAATAACAGAGCTGTCTGGGTCTTCTGCTTTTTGCCCGACTGCCTAAGAATAATGTTTTTGTAACCGTAATTGGAAGCATAAAGTAATCCTCTAAGTTCTCCAAACTTTTCGATGACACATATTATTTATCCACGGTTTGATTTTTGCCGAAAGCTATCTCCGTTGCCACACCGAATAGGTATTTAGTATTTCCCTTTGTAGAGTATCAGAGGGAATTATTAAATACCTATTCAGTTCAGAATGGGAGGATTTAATCTAGATAGGTTTGCAAGCTAACAGCAACGAAGTTGGGAATAGCTATTCATTTTGACTCAATGTGTGTCCAGGACAAGAACTATGCGCTGAACTGCATCAAGTGCTCATACGCCTGCACTTTTGAGGACTCGATGCACTTCACTGATACTTTTATTAACGTAGACAAATGACTCGTCGAGAAGGAGAAATGAGAATATTATTGCACGTGTAGAAGTCTTACTCTAAATTTTTTTTATTACTAGACATAAATTAGTGCTTGACTGTGATCCTACCTGATTGTACCTAAGCAGTAATTCAATCGTAGATGGTGAGTTATTAAAAGCCTATTCACTCAAGCCTTGAAGACACCTAAATTGTAATCGAATGGGAAGTCCGCAGCAGGCAAATTGTTCCAGTCCTTTGATGAATGCGGTACAAACAATGAGGTGAAACGCTTAGTCCGGACCGTAGAGATTTCAACAACGTTAGAGTGGATACTCATCGTACATCGGGTTGTTCGACGGTTGAAATGAGATGGTGGAATCAAGTCAATAAAATTCATTAGTGCATTTCTACCTAACCGAGTTGTAACAGCATGGTACAGGCTCCCGGAAAGTGTTGTGTAACGTGGGAACTGCTTATTTTTAAAGCAGTTCAATGTGGGAGCTTGCACACATTGAACTGCTTTGCGGTTGGACAGACTAAACATCTTCAAACTATATGAATCATACGCATCAGCGAATAGCTGCTAGTGTCTTTCTAAATAATAATAATATTTTTTTTAGTCTCGGCATAGTCACTAGTTGAAACGTACAAACACCTTTCAATCAATACTATGGTCCTTCTGCATGTGTATTTGTAGTAATAGTGAATACTTGAACTACTTATGTGTCGAATAGCTCGTATCCCACGCGGCACTCCACCCAGCGTATGATTCAAGTGCTTCAAGTGATTGTTCATGCACCTTGGCTACAATCCATTTAGTTTTAATGAACTCTGCTTTGTTTAGGGTTATTTTTGAGCTATAACAGAGGTACACTATTGTCTAAACTTTCGTTGCCAGGGGATAGCCATAGGCACCGGCACTACTGTGACCAGGAGGAGGGTTCAAGTCGAGCAATTCGCATCGAATAGTTTTTAACCAACTTCAAAAAGGAGGAGGTTCTATATTTGAAGGCCGTTATTATATTAGTGTAGATATTAAGGGTAGGCAGAAACTACACGCTCAGTATCTGCTTCTATCCGACTTATTTTGTTTTTTTATAGTCAACTGACTAAAACGAAAGTTATGTTGCTTAATTCATCAGAAAAACAAACATCCTAAGCAGAGTAATCCAGGGTTATAGGATAGTTCGAAAGAATTATCGAGGCCGTGGCAACTGAAAAAATACAGGTGAGTTTTAGTCAATAAAAATCTAAAACTCCCTCTCACGCCACCCAGAGTAAGAGGAGTCATTTGAGGATTTGCCACCGAAAGAAAAGCAGAGTGATTGGAGGTTTAGTATAATCGCTACGCAAACTAATCGAAGGCTTTATTCAGGTGCAAATTAATAAACTGCAGTCAATTCTCTGACTACATATTGCCCTGTTAGTACATTCACCTAGCTTTTGGAAAATATAGTGACGTGGACTCTTTTATAAAAAACTAGCGAGTCGCTCCTGCTTTTCATTGCATGCACGGATGCAAATTATACACAAAACCGTTCCTCCTATATGGCTCTTCCTATGAGTAAAAACCTTTGAAAGCCGTTGCAGGGTCCAAAGAGGATTACTAGATAAAGATTTCTTTATCTAGACGCGAATTTATATTGAAACGTTAGAAACAACCAAAAAATTAAATTTTTCCTCCCTTAAATTAATATAATTTGTTTACTCAGATAAAGACTAACTTTTTACTCAAAAAGTTCAGTCACTTCTTATTACGACACTCTTGAAATATTGTCCTAATAGCAGCCAAAAATGTAGAAAGTACCAGAGTTAGTTTCGCATAAAAATAAGTGGTGAATTTTTCCTCAAATTGAAAGTTTTCACGAGTGAGGCTGTTTGTAAGCGGGCGAAATAAAATGAGATGATATGAGCAAAATTCTCTCTGAACTTTAATTTCCGCCGTATGTCTTAGCGACGACTGCAATGTCTTGTTTTCTAACGTAAGTCACATTTATTGTGGGAATGAGCGACATTTAGAAAACTTTAACTTTTAACTGTATCATATGAGACACGAAAATATAATGTTACCATCTTTGAAATTATTACAAAGTTATTTAATAAAGCTCGTTCATATCCCTTGTTAGTGAAGTTATTTTCTAATATTCAGTTCTTACTTTTACGCTACGGAAAATTGCCAGCGCTATGAAAATATTTGAAGAGCAAAACGATGTTAATGAACATCATAAAAACTTTTAATTACACAGAAAACGTCACGTACTAATAACGTCTCATATGTGCTCATTACAAAGTTATAACAAATGTTTATTTCAATTCAAATAAGAGGACAAAGCTACGGAGCTTCTGAAAGTGTGGAGTTCCGTTGAATACTGAAACCACGCCGGTGCAAAACATCTCACAAAGAGACCTGTTCTATTACAATACTGCTAGTTAAATAAATAATTGTTATACAGAATATGGAACGCTACAATTTTATTACCTTAGTTATTCTGTTTAAAATTCTGCTTGTCGAATAGTTCTAGAATATCGGTAGCTCGTAAATTTACCCTGGAAAGGAATTCTGCGAACTAGGACTATCTATCTTTTCGATTGTGCTGAGTTTGGGCAGAGACGGATGGTAAGCTAAAGACTTTGAATTAATTGCAAGGCAATCAATATCCAACTTTAACGGTAATTGTGGTTTAAATTTATCGTTTGTTTGAGTATCATCGTCATCTTGACCAATATCTGTCTACGATTGATCGGAGGCATCTTCCAAATTGAGCATTAGAAGCCCCTACCCATTTTGATATGCAGCTCATGAATTCTCATTCAAATGCATTAAATATTTAGAGAACGATAAAGGCAAGTCCTTAGCTCCTTTTAATTTAAAAATACTTTGTGTGCTGCACTTTGTCAAGTTCTGAATCGCCAGAATTATGGTGAAGCCATGTTAAGTTAAGTAAAGTTTTTATTAACAGACGACAAAGGAAAGTTTTGTATGACATTATTGATCTAAAGTACATGTTCGATATTGAAACAGTCTTTTTGATTCTAATATCGGGGTTTTGCCTGCTATAAATCTCCTTTTTTGCTTGAAACACTGGCTTCATTCAATTTATCTCGGCTGGTACCGGTTTATCGACAGCCGTTGCAGTTATATGCATAATTTAACCTGCGACCACATGGACTGACCTACATGCATCGCCCCAGTTTGTCTTACAACTCCGAGTTACGATCCTTCCCTTCGTCAGTATATTTAAACTGAAAGTAAACGCTTGAGTAAATACAGGAAGTTCTTTCACTAAGCGGCCTTTAAGTATATTTTAAATGAAAGATTTGTACAGAAACATTTTTTTCGCGCTTGCTTGCGCTTCAAAGAATTTCACGGGTTGCATTTTGAGATGCTATTTAGTGCAGCTTTTGTAGACATTTGCGCATCATTTTTATTTATGTTGTAGCTTCAAGAAATAAATGGCTTGAGGAAAAGTGCAGTAAAAGCAAATTGGTTTTACTGAAGCAATTGATTTTAAAGCACTTTTATGAATAAACTTTGTGACTTTGATTTGGTTGATTTTCTTGTCTGTCTCGCTCTTTGAACATTTTTATATGGATTACATACCACAAGCGATTTCTTCATCATCATCATTTCAGCCGATATACGTCCACTGTTGAACATAGGCCTCCCCGCGATTGGCGATTGCCTAATAGTGTTCTATTTTTCACATCTTATTGGATTTATATTTTCATTTTGTAGCCTTCTTTTATCATCTGATTTTATATTATGAAATGCAAAATTATGAATATGAGTAGCTGTAAAAATATCATTGCTGGTCCTTTTTTATTTGGTCTACTTAACCTTTTGAACACTATAGCGTTTATTTTGCCAAGGTAGCCTCTACATCTACGACCGAATATTCCATCTCGTGAGCTCTTCCGTAACCTATGGGGATTAAAGATCTAAATGAGATGGAGTACTCAGTCCCAAATATACGATCCTGGCAAATAGAACATGAAATCACTCGCCGGACCAATCCGAAGCAAGCAGTTCCGGCAAAGCGGATATTGCAAATATTTTGGCTCAGTAAGAGCTACAATTTCGTGCTATAAAAAAAATGTATATCTTAAAGCTTCGTGTAAGCAACAGTAAGGTGACGCAACCGCCCTTAGTTAATCAAGCTTCTTTATCAGGAATGTAATGGATTTTGACATCGCGTGCTGAAGTGCATCAGGCACAATCTCTTCTTTCGCATGCCGCTGATTGCAACAATTGATTTGCTTGTTGTGATTGTGTTCAACACGTATCTATGTTGTTTGTTGTGAGAATTTATGTTAGATACATGTACAGGGCGTAGCTAAATAATAACAGCTTCACGGATCGAACTTCGAGTTAAGCAATGCTTGCCGAGGTCAGTTTGAGGAAGGATGACGATCTTAACATGGTACCTACTGATATTTTTCCAAACCTCAGAAAGCACGTGGAATCGTTGGACCCGGCTGTCATTTGTAGATATTTGACCATGTTGCGGTTAGTCGGAAGCTAGAAAATCTAACAGCAGTCTCGACAAAGGAGCATCATGTTACTCAGTTACTGAGTTATGGAGGTTAGAAAGGCAGTCGCTCCATGTTAAAGGCTTAGTATATAGGTACATCCGGTTTGACTAGAAGACGAACCCAACAGAATTAGGAAAGAATGGGCAAATTGATGCATACCTACATGCGCAGGGAAATTTATCATGTCATCAGTAGACATGATTGAAATGATGTGATGACTTGCTTGCTCAGTAGAGCTTCCGAAAGAGTAGATCTTAAAAATGAACATGGATAAAACCAAAATCATGATTAACAACCAAGTAGCGTCCACTCCTATCAAGATCGAAGTTGTGGACGATTACGTCTACCTCGGACAGACAGTCCAGTTGGGTAGGTCTAACTTCGAGAAAGAGGTCAAGCGACCACGTTTCGGAGCCATATGATTTGCTTTTCTTTGCTAATCTTCAGTCTCTACATCTTTAGCTATTCATATTCAAAATCAGAACTATCCCCACGACATTTTTCTCATTCGTTCTCATCACATACACGAACACATAACAAATTATTATCACAGAACTTCTCAGTTATCGCCTGTCGCTTACAGGGTTCTTTTTTATAAAACCCCATTTCATTCAAATATTTGTGCGAAGTTTCAAAAGTTTAAATTGTCCAAGTACCTACTTGGTAAGTTTGATTGGAATGGAACCAACTCATACAATATTTAGCTCTCGTCTTTCTCGATGGAAATTAGTGCTAAAATAATGATGAATATATTCTTACGCGTTATAATAAGACAGGAAGACTAATGAAACTTTGAATGGACGGTGTCAAACATAATGTAGCTAAAATGGGGGTGACTAAAATAAATTACGATTAATTGATTATAATGGAACATACACGTGCCCAAATAAATAGGTATAGATGGAGAGGGAGGCCAAGGAGGAAAGATGGAAGAATTGTGTGAGTGATAGCGTAACGATTGACCACGATTGACAGAACAGAATGAAAGAAAGAATCTAAGCATTTAATTCAAATAAACCATTTATAGGCTTTTGAATTTTCAAGTTAGTCAAAAAATTAAGCTAATTGCACATTCTAAAGCGTAGATCTTTATTGAGCAGAATGGGCAAGAAACTCCATGGACATTTTTTTAAGTTATGAATTAGAAATATCTTAGTTACATATTTCTTGTATTATGTAAGAAATATGTAAAAAAAAATCATAATACCTACATAAAGAAATTAAAATAACCTACTGGCAGCTAAAAGATCACCAGTCTTAACTGACAGCGCCCGTTCACGGATAAATGACATGTATACCAGCACCACTCAACTCAACCATTTTGAAGGGAACCGAATTATCCAACACGCGCCACCATCAGTGAGACATTTGTGTGAAAATGGCAGTTAATAACTGCCATGCTCATTTATGTTAAACAAGTCCAATATTAACCTAAATCCATAAATTATTCCATGGTGCTCCCATTTATAAACTTGTTGCATCGATCCTAAGTAACTTATTACTTAATAAGAGCAGGAAGATGGTGCGGATTCTTATCTTAATGCATCATGGTGTCCCACATTCAAACTCAACAGCATCACTCGTATCAGTGCATGTCGTTTGTTTGTTTGAATAGAGAAAAAGCGGTTCATGATAACATGCTTGTAAAGCGATAAGACCTTTTACAGTAGCCACCGACAATGTCTCTTTTGTATTCAGATAACGGAATCAAGTTCTGGCAACTGACAGATAAAATTAATTACTAGTTTACTTGTACTTGGAATTTTGTTGACATTGTTGGAGAGTAAAAGACGGACGCTGTATACTAAAAGCTAGGTCGAAAATTTATGAATAGTTGTGTACCAATTTTGGTTCTAAATCTGTTTTATTTGATTTTTAGCAAGAAACTTTTTTCAGGTGGTAAAGTATAAGTTTAACACCAATCAATTTAAATATAAGTCATCTGTATAGAGGTACCCAATATAGAAATATGAGGTAGGACACTATGAGAGCAGTTGCTCAGACCAAACACAAAATCCGTCTGGTCGGAGGATCCACCCTTTTCATGAAAGATTACTGGGTTTTGGATCCAGTTCCACGTAACTCTACAAGGTTAATCATCGTTTTGGGCTACGAGATTATTCGAAGGAATCACCATGATCCTGGAGCGCAAAAGATAACTGAATGAACACGGGAGGGGTTTAGTCGTAGTTAAAGCGTGACACTTATATATAATCTATAATCTGTGTTTTATTTTATCTTTAATACTATTTTTTTTTTATAATTTGACAACTATATTGACAATTTTATTTAATATGAGGTTTTTTTTTTTAATTTTATTATCTGTGACGAATTTATTATTTATGACAATTTTATTATACTTGACCATTTTATTTTATATAACAATTTAATTCTATGTGACTATTTTATTAATATGACATTTTATTTACTATGATTTGTTTTCGTTTATTATTATTTTGTATAACCATTGCATGATGATTAATTTTATTTCATTTTAAGTTCTGTTCTAGTTATAAGCGTTTTCGTTCCAGTACTGTAAGCTTGTAATGTATTTCTTAATAAATAAATAAATAAATACGTGACACGTATAGTTAATACGTGACTTTTATATAATACAACTCATACGCCAAACTAAGCTGATACAACTCGGGATCATACCACAGATAAAAGTTTAAGCCATAATGCAACCAACTATCATGCAGCCCATAAAAATATTAAACAAACAAGATCTGTTGAAAACACGACAATAGCATGCGCTCTATATTATAAGTCATACACACAAAACAGCGGTTCTCCACCCTGCGATACTGTAAACAAAATACCCAAAACATAAATAAATACTAACGCAATGGTGAGACAACACGTGAAAACGGTTCAACGGGTTAACTATCAGTTAATAAATATCAGTAACGTGCAGTTACCGAGAATCTGTGAACATTATCTGGTTAAAATTAAACTTTACGCAACGTGGTCTGTTAAACTTTGTTACTAGTATAAAGGAACTTGTGAAGTTGTAAACAATGTTTGTGTTTGAAGGGTGTTTTGTTTTGAATGAAGTGAAGAGGAATAGCTTTACAACGAGCCTAGAAATGTGACCATGAAAGTTGATTTCATGATGAGTTAAACTTTGTACAGCAAATTTTAAAGAGTAGGTACACTCTCTAAATAAATTATTCAACGAAGAAGATTCGTTAAAATTGTATCAAGTGTTCCAAATGACAAGTCACTATGATGGTATTTCTGAATTACAAAATGGTCTAATATTTTCAATAACTTAAGTGTAACCTAGTATTTAATTAGTATCTCTTAAGCTTTGGAGTTCTTTCGGGCAAAGGCTTCCTTTAGCTTCGCTCTAATGATGTCTATTTAGGCTTGTCACAGTTTGCCAGATTTTGTCCTCCTACCTTCTACTTTGCCTGCTTCTTTTCCTTTTGTCGCCTTTTATGCACCAGTTTGAAGTGGTAATCGAACTGGCAAGCCTCTATAAAATTAAACAGAATTCCAATAGGGTCCGAATCAACACCACCCAATTAACGCAATCATCTTCAAATCATCACATTATTACCATTAATAAGGGAATAACAATGCTAACCGAAGCTAATTATAGCCACAGAGAAGAGTTGTAGACTGAAAACAAAAAGGGAGTAGGTCAAGTAGTAACTTGGGTCAACGATGCTCGGGTTGTAACTGGCTGAGTACTTACAATTGCTTTTGCTACTGAAGCGAAAAGTTACCTTGTTGAGAGCCTCTCACCTGATTGTACCCGAAGAAGTTCTAGTAGTAGAAGGATCTACCAGTACACTTTGAACTGATTCTAGAAAAAAACTTTCTCTTAGGTACAAAAGGATAAGATTCAAACAAATTAAATAGTATCCACTTGAAACTCACAATGCGATCGTTGGATACTGTCGAGGACAGTCTTTGTACTTATGAGACTACGTGAGACTCTTTTTCAGTCATCATGAACAACATAAAATAAAATTCTATACTATCGGTACAATAATACTTATTCATGTTTGATATGTTACACATAAAGTGTTTAGTTCTTTTTTTCTAGACGATGAAAGTCTTTGTATTTTAATTAGTAGTAGGGCAGGAAGATGATGACGATATCAATGTAGAGTAATGAAAAGACTATCATAATAAATATAATAAAATACTTATAAGACTTATTTTATAAAGAAAAAGCAGCCTTTTCATTCAAGAAACAATTCCAACTAGCTCCTTCATTAATAACAATGACTGTTATTAACGTAGTAGTAAACGCTTGATCACAACACTTAAATACAATTCTGGGGCACGCAAAATTAATAGCTCCGCCGACGCTTATGGAGCCGAAAGTACAAAAAATAAACCAGAGTTTTTTTAAAAACTGGCCAAAAAAGTCTACCATCCGACTTTACGCTTGGTACAAAGAAGTGCAAAAGTTGAATACGTTCTTCTTTTATGATTCTTGTGTTTGTGAGAACTCTTTAAGTTACTTTAGATCTCACCATTGATGTGACTTCGTGGGCTAGCAGATGACGAGCAATGGGTAGGTCGCTGTCCGGTAGGTAAACATCTGGATCGTCCAAACCTGAATTCTCGACGGCGGGTAGAATTCCGACGCGTACCTCAAAGAGATGTCAGCAAAACCGTAGGAGCTCAGCAGGGCCCGAAGTCTACTACACCCACGGGTAGTCTATGAAGGAACATAGGTGTAGTTTTAGTCAGTAAAAGTCTAACACACCTAGCCGCTCTGCCCAAATGTGGGAAAAGATATTAGATGATTTCCCGGCGACTTTACAGTTAAAGCACATGACCAACATCCGCAGAAAATAGTAGTATGTAGTAGTACCTAGTTGTTTGCTCTTTATCAATAAGTTTATTGGCTACAGCTGTCTGTTTATTTATACGCTCCTCTAGCATTTTAGAATAGTTACCTGCACCTCAAGCATTTCAGACATTGTTGCTGAACGCTTAAATTGTTCGTGCAGTTTGTTCGAATGTATGTCAAGAACTCCATAGAACTATATTCGAATGTAAATAATAGAGTTAAAGATACCACTAAAAAAAATCTTCATGCAAATACAAAGGTTTAAAGGCGAACTAAGTACCTTTGGTTTTCTCTGGGGTAGTGGAAAGACAATATGGCAGGTACATTAAAAAGGAAATGTTATTTAGAAGAAAAGGAAATATATATATATTCTCTCTCTGTCTGAAAGCAGGCTCATCTACAGAAAAAATAATTGAGAAATCGATTGCAGTGACACCTACCGGGTCCCATTTTTAAACAGTCAAGGGACCCTTTCAAATATACACAAAGTTTCATCCATATCGTCAGTAGATTTTTTTGTAATTGATATAATCTAGTGCTTGGCTGCGATCCACCTGATGGCAAGAGTGATGCAATCGTTGATGGTGAAGCGGACTATTTTAAATTGTTATCGGACGGGAAGAACGCAGCAGGCAATTATTGTTCCTAAGTTAATTTATAAAGATAGTTAAAGTAAACACACCTAAAGATATAATACCTACTTATTTGGTCATTCCTGCATATAATATTAGTAGTATTTAGTACTAAGTCGGAAGGGAGTATTCCCATCAATGTTATCTTATTAACAGGAATCCAAAAGACTCTTAGGAACTTATTAACACAGTTTTCTTTAACACCTAATCCTGTGGCCGCAAAATCTCCCAACTTGTACCAATATAGGAAACTTCTCTTTACGACCTCCATCCCGGTGACCTGTTTTACTAAACACTCATAAAGCCCTGCAGGGTATACTGGCCTGGATTACGTCATTGTCTTTTTACGACTGTTTTGTTTGAGTTATAGCGTTCGGCTTTTTTGGCCACTTTGTGGACATAATCACTGAGTGGATTTAGTTCGGTGTCCATCGTAAAATCGACGGCTGGGCAATCAAACTGTAAACTTTAAGCTGAGGCAATTTAGTTTCTATTTTTACCTTGATGATTTTCTGAACGCTTCTTTGGCATAACTTACACTAGGTCTTCAATCTTATTCTCTATCTATGCAAATCCAAATATCGATCACTAGCTTTTGCCTACGGCTTCGCCCGTTTACCTAAATAACATAATTATTATAGTCTATGTCACTCAGGACTAAAACAACTTTTTATCAATGTAAACATTTTACCAATCGCTGGTCCGATTGGTAAAATGTTTACTTTCAGAGATTACCTCCGACAAACAAAAAAACATACTTTACCTGTTTATTATATTTGTGTAGATATTGTTAAAATCTCGGGTGACAGTGTTCGTTATCGAACTCCTCTGAAACGGCGTGACCACTTTTTTTATGTTTTTTTTTTTTTTTTTGAGACTGAAAAAATGATTTATATACCAGAACAACGTTTGCCGAGTTGAAAAGTTTGTAGTTTTGTTTGAACAAACTCAAAAACTTTTAGTCCGATTTTTTAAATTCTTCATTCAGTAGTATGCCACTTAATCACCGAGTGATTTAAGCTATAATATAATTTTTTATTTTCACGCGGGCGAAGCTTCTGGCAGAAGCTAATTTATTGTACACTAGCTTTTGCCCGCAGCTTCGCCCGCGTAGGTACATAAAAATTAAATATATCCTATGTCTTTCAGAAATAAAGCAGCTTTCTATCCGTCAAAAAATTTTAGCAACCGGACCAGTACTTTCAGAAATTACCTACTACAAACAAAAGAAAATAAAAACAAAAAAAAAACTATACCTCTTTATTATATTAGTGTAGATAGTGTGGATATAGACGCTCGTATATATTTACACTAAGCTACAGGAATTTTTGCGATAGCTCTATCGCAAGAATCCCTATAGCTACAATTTAAAAAAAATGGATTTCAGTCACATATTTTATATAAAATATGTCACAGGAACAAACAGTTTTTATTCCTAACATTTCTCGTAAAGCTCTATTTAACGTGTGCCATAAAGTCTTCCTCGCATCGTCTGCACTTCAGTAAACGTATGCTAAAATTTTGGGATGTAAAAGTGAAAATATTTTGAGGGAATATGAGCTACCTAATTCAGCGAAAGACTTTATGAGCCACTAAAATAATTCCAGTATAGTTGAAGCCATCCTTTCTACACGCATACTGGGAATTGTACGAGTGTGTTCGGGAAATAGGGCTTTTGTATTTCGTATTGCTTTTAATAACGCACCGGGGAATACTGTCGTTCAAATCTGTTGCTCGACTTACATATTGCTCGTTCAAGCTTTTGGCTTGACGGGAACCTATTTGCTTAGCAAGACCATTAAACATTGTCACAGCGGGCTTTTCATTAACACGTCTTCATTTATTTTTAGTGAACGCAATATGCCGTGCCTGTATTAAAATTGATTTATTTTTTTACACATTTCGTCAGATTACGCTGTTGTTTTATGCTGAAGATATAAAATCTTTAGGCCCATAAAATCATAATGAACGATTTTACTGCGGAACGTTCCATACTAAACGTTATAAATCAAAAATATGTAGGTGTTAGCAAAACACTCAGCTTTTGTATTTGTTTCATGGTCTTGTCGACTTACTGACAGAGTGTCACTTTTGAGTTATTGAGATATATTTTTACGATTGCGCATTAGTGTTACATCATTCCTTGGAGTACTCACGGTTAAATTTATGGCTGTTATAAAAAACATAAGTTCATGTATTATACATAAAGACGATTCAGCTAATTTCACACAAGGGTAAGGAGATCATCAATTTAGCTGCATCATCAATCAGTTTGGTCCAAGCTTTATCACATTATCTATCAGATATCAAAATTTTAGCTTTACTATCCACGATTAATTTTACTTCACACTCGTTTGTTATTACTTCATTTTTGTTTTGCTATTCGTATCATCGTGATAAAAGCTCTGCCGTCACAGTCAAGATTGTGTCATTTGAGTCACTTACTCAAAATATTTTAGTCCATCACCTGCTAAGGCTACTCAGCGTAGAAACGAAGGCTATTAGCAAATATCTCCTTAGAAATAGCTGCTGCTAAAAGGGTGGGCCTGTTTACATTTGGCTATTATAAGAATAGATTGATTAATGTTCAGGTGGGCCGATGAAAAATGGATATCAGATAAAACGATCTTGTAAGGAAATGGTAAAGGCACGGCCTATAATGTAGTTATCAATTATGGTAAAATTAGTAGAAGAAGAAATATTGGTAATCTGATTTATGATTAAGATAAATAGCTTAGAAATTAGATGTCGATATTGGTTCAATAAACAGATGTTATACTACCTATGTATTTTTTACGAATCTATGCTTCTTTACAAATACTATAAAGAGAAGAGATTTATATTTTTGTTTGCATTGAATGAACTCAAAACCATCGATTAAAAAAATATTTTATTATTAGGTTGCTACTTTATCACTGAGTGATATAAGCATTATATATTTTCTACTATCTCATTGGCGAAGCCACTGGCAGCAGCTAGTCATTTATATTTCTAAAACCATTATGTCCAAATGTACAAAAAGTTTTTCTACAGATACTAAAATTAGCATTACCACAAAAGACACAAAGAAAAAAGGAGGCGAATCCTTCCAACAACAGAAATTAATCAAGACTACAAAAAAAGGTTACAGAAATATAGTCTCCTATCTACGAGACACTTTACTAACACACAACGAACTGCCCACATTAAGTTAAGGACCCCAAGGCTATATAGCTAGGCGTATTAGCCAGTAAGTACGAGACTTTCCTACATACACCTAATTAAGGTCCTCATCTTCCTCCGTAGACCATTTATTGCAGACCAAGCCCTTCACAAGTGTCGCTTCGTCCCTCCACTAAACTAATTTTACAAATGTGTTTAATTGACGCGTGACACTATTCCTAATGCGCTTCAGAAATTGTTTATATCAGTTTTATTAACGGTTAAATTAAAGGTTATATCAGTTATTCACGTAGGGACGTAGGCGATTAACATTCTCCTTGGAATAAGAGCGATAAGGTCATTGTTGTCAGTTGAGATATTGTCAATTTAACGAATAGAGTATATCCGATTTCGTGATTCACTGCGAACTTATTTTCAAGGTGTCAAGTGGTTGTTACAGTTACAATTTTTCTCTCTTCAGAAAAAGTTTGAAGAGCTGTCAATTTCAGCTTATGGATGTGATATTTTGTCCGGCGAAAAAACTGTCAGTCTAATATCGAAAGCTCAAAAACTTCTAAAGTACAAACAAGGTGCTAAGAATTCGCAGTGTTCGTCAAACGAGAAACTGTGTCGTAAACGTGAAAGGAAAATGAAGATACGAAATTCTTGTTTGACCCAACTAATTAGACTTATTACTCTTTGTAGAAGAAAACTTGCTTACAAGTTGCTGAAGCAGTAGAAGTTTCATCTCGAATACAGAATAAAACAGTGATGAAGTAATTTGATATTACACGCCAGAATCTAATTACAACTAATGGACAAAGAGCATTATTTCTTAACGCTCATTGTTATGAGAGCGTAAAAATATCATTTTCCAAACATCTTTTGGATTTTCTACTATTGTAGTCTAAAGAAAGATGGAGCTGGAATAAGAATATTTGCTCACGGTTTTATTAAAAAAGAAATATTGTGTAAAGCCTGAATGCGTAATGAAATCTTCAAGAAAGGTTTTGAATCAAGACTCTGTTGTTGGAATAACTCTATTTGCTTATCAGACTTTATTAAAACCACTTTGAAATCATTTCTTTATTCTACCGAAATTAGAGATTCTTTTACTCAAATTATAAAGACAAAATCCAAGACACTTGAAATACTGACTGCATGTTTGTTGCACTATTGCAACTTTAGCATAACTGGTTTTATTTCCTATATATTTTATCTTAGGGCAATACTCTTGATTCGTAAGACTGCATTTGATCGATCCCTTTCATGTGCTCTTATTTATCTTCATTGACATTAGCAGCTACACCATTAAAGTTGAGCCTATCAATTACCCCCGAATTAATAATCCACAGTACACGTCTATCCTCAATCACAAGGCAACTGACCATGCAAATATATTCTCCCAATTTAAGCCTAATGAAAGGCGTACAATGGGTTGTGATATCAATTTGGACAATTAAACAGTCTGTGCACTGTTACACCATTTAACACGATATATGGGTCGGTAGACGAAATCTCTCGGTTCAGAGGGTATCATGACACTTCAGTCCATGTTGAACGTTGTTACCATGGATGAGAATTAGGTGAGATATTGGGAGGTCAACAAACTAATAGTTTGATGTTAATAAGGGCATTGTATTGTCTACATTGTTTAAGAAGGCAATCCGTTCATTGGTTTATGAACGGATTGCTCAATATCGGATTTGAGTGTCAGTGACTTTAGCGAGTACGTTATTGATTAACTCATCGAATGCCGTAATTAGAGACACAATAGAAAGACAATTGCTTATGTCGAACTGTGTAACTTAAGACATTCAAAAGGTTAAATGCTGATATAAATGCTGATTATGGTATATGCATACCATAATCAGCATTTTAATTTTCTCACTGCTGAGACTCAGGCCTTCTCTCTAGAAAAGGGAACCTGAGAGCACTTCAGAATATTGTCATTTCATTTTCCAGTTTCATAAATTATGGTGGGTGATACATATAGGTTGACAAGAAGACGTTGTCCCTGGTACCTTTTAGTCTGTAGTAAATCCTGTTTCTTTATTGAATTTTCCATATCATCAGTTCTCAGTCCAAAAACCTCCAGATATTTCTCATCAATAATGTTAGCTTTGCAAAAGTCGCCTAGTTCATAATTAACAGTGTTGAAAATATAAAATTAAAAACTAAAACTCCAGCAACCAAAAGTACTTCAAAGCTTTCTTACTCAGAATTACTGATTAGTCTTACAGAGGACGTTAATTACCACCACAAAGTGTGACGTCACAGTTATTAAAGAGTGCCTTTATTTTGTTCATTTTGCTGTTTCTCTGCACTTAGTTGACGTTAAAACTTCGAATAAAGTTTCATAGCTACTTTGATAAGAGTCTTCCTATTACACCGTACCATACCATGACCGTACTAGGGATGGGTCAGGCGAAAAAAATGATATATTGAAAAGTATAAGATCAGACTGTTCGGTCACCGATAAAACTCGTTGTATACTATATTCGGTCTAAAAAGTCAAACGACTTGAGATTTTTTGAATATTCATCATAACATTTAAAAATCACATACAAATGATATTTTTTATTAGGTTCTTCTATTAGTAAACAATGATGAAAATGTCTTAATCAACCTTGATTGTTGACCAGTGTTGACATCAGATTTCATTTTACTCTAATAATTATCCAAGTCGTTTGACTTTTTAGACAGACTCTATGCAAGCCTATAAGCACCGGCAAACTGCATATTTTGCATGCATGATAAATCGCAGCGGTGATAATACGGGTTAGAAGCGTATGATGCACTTGTATGATAATTACGCTGTCGATACGTTCAACAGGCTGTTCCATTCCGTGCTTAATACGTTCCTAGTACGATCTGTTATGATACGGTGTACTGGGCAGACTCCTTAATAGAGTAGTTCGCTACAAGTTTAAGCCACCCGATGGAATGATGGCTTGACCTGCGCAGGTGTTATTTAACTCTTGAGCTCGAAGTTTTAATGTATATCTCTGCTAGATTAATGGTGGAAGTTTTTAGCTGAGTTTGAGTAGGATATGAAATGTTTTCTTGGTTGCACAGGCTTTGGAATTATTTTTGGTACAGAATCTAAAACAAAATAATATTATAAAGAGGTTAAGGCTTATAGTCCCTTGAACCATCTCACCAAAATCAGCGCCCGGAAAGCTCGCGGCTTACCTTTAAATCCATTTTCTTTGCGAAATATTGATTGATTTACATATGCAATGTTCACTTTGAAGAATATTTAATCACCAATTTTTATGTGTAAAAATGTTTCTGAAGATCCAAACCGTTTCGAAGGAGTAGGGAAAAGTTGCGAAAAGTTGCGAAATTGCTAAATATTTTTTTAGACAAAAGTATTAATAGCACGAAAAATCAAATGTTGATAATGTTGTTCATGAATCTATAATAAACATTTTTTTTTTCAAACCTATTAACCTGGCCGTTACCGAGGAGTAGGCTTCAGAAAGTCACTGTTTCATGGCACTTTTCGGGCGCTTGGGCCTTAAATTGTTCATTTGTTGTACCTTACGTTTCTAGAATTTTTTTTGGGCTATAAAAATACACACGCAATCATCACGCATCACTTACGCAAATCCAATGGATGTGAGACGCACAGGACCTGTCATTATAAATAAATAAATTATGGCGACACTTGGGAGGGTCTATGTCCAACACTGAACGTCTTTCTTGAAGCGTTATAAAACGTCAACCACATCATCGCTTTCCATGAGGTAAGCTAGTGGTCAATAATTTTTGCAATAGAGGAAATGAGAATGTTGAGATAAATGTGTGGAGTCATAGATTATAATATAGATATCTCTGAGGTGTGGAATGACGGTAATGGGATACAATGAGAAATGAGCATATTAGAGGAAGTTTGAAAGTGGTGCCAGTAACTGAAAAGTTGAAAGGGAATTGTTTGTTTTAGTACAGTCATGTGAAGAGGATAGATGAAGCGCATATTACTAGAAGAGTTATGAGTATACACGTGGATGAATGAAGTGGGAGCCCAAACAAAGGCAGATAGATGGTATCTCTACAAATTAATCTAATTATATTATATAAACATCTCTTGTCACGATGTTCGTGGTCACACTCCTTTGAAACAAAATCAATCGCGATTTTAGTATTTCTGTTACGTTCTATTTCTATAATAATTCCTTTCTTAGAAATTGGCAAGACGTGGCTGAGGGTCAGGAATAATGGAAAGTATGGAGAGAGGTCTTTGCGCGTTAGTAGAACAGTACGGGGTAGAAGATATAATAATATTAAACACACATATTATTATTAACGTATATGTCAAAAAAAATCTAGTTGTTTTTAACTATTGTACTATAATAAGTACTTCCAAAATATCCTAACGCTACAATACCTATTGTAATCATAATAATTAGAACTATGAGTCTCACAAATCAAACAGCCAAGTCAAATATTATATTACCTAGTTACAATATACACTGGGTTCGTTTACCTACTACGTAATGCTTTAACACAAACGTTTGATAAGCAATTTAAATGCTTACATTAAATGTAACGTTCACACGCTTCATAATGATGAAGAAGACAGAAATACCACGCTAAAGACACTAAAGGGTTATAAGTTTGGCTCTCTGATTGGGTAAGAACTTGGAGTGGGCCAATAAGAGAGCCAAACGTCATTTACATGTTGATTGCGATAACGTAAAACAAACTCGCACTAAGAACTCTGAAGATGGAATTTAGACTGTAGTCTTTGATGGTGAAAATGTTGAACCAATCGCCATAGAAATACGAAATAGTTTTACAATAGTTTTTTTAGGGTTCCGTAGCCTAATGGCAAAAAACGGAACCCTTATATTTAGATTCGTCATGTCTGTCTGTCTGTCTGTCCGTTCGTATGTCACAGCCACTTTTTTCCGAAACTATAAGAGCTATACTGTTGAAACTTAGTAAGTAGATGTATTCTGTGAACCGCATTAAGATTTTCACACAAAAATAAAAAAAAAGCAATAAATTTTGGGGGTTCCATACTTAGAACTGAACTCAAAATTTTTTTTTTCATCAAACCCATACATGTGGGGTATCTATGGATTGGTCTTCAAAAATGATTTATTTATTTATTTATTTATTTATTTATGTACACACAAACATTTAAAATCGAAAAGAACAAATAAGGATAAAAGAGTACAAAGGACCTGCTTATTTCTAACGAAATTTCTTCCAGCAGACCTGCGACAGGACAGTTTGATAAGATATGTAGACACAGTGTGTATAAATTAAAAAAAAACAAACAAAATATGTAATTAAATAGACTATATTATTTAAATTAAATCTCATAATACATACATATATAACAATAACAGTAAATGAGAGTTTGAGCTAAATAAAGTTTGGTTATGATATTGAGGTTTTCAATATAATTTTTTTCTAAATTCAATAGTTTACACGAGAGACACTTCCAAAGTGTTAAAATGTGTGTCTTCCCCCCTGTAACTTCTAAAATAAGATAATGATAAAACTAAAAAAAATATATGATGTACATTACCATGCAAACTACCAACGAAAATTGGTTTGAACGAGATCGAGTAAATAGTTTTTTTTAATACGTCATAAATCTAAAAAAATACACTATTATTAAAACATCGATCAAAGTTACAACGAACTATAAGAACTTTTAAAATATGTTACTTGCTCGCGAGTCCGACTCGCACTTGGCCGGTTTTTTACTATCCTTATTTAAGGTTCTTGTAAGGAACGTTATCAAGAAAACGAAGTTCTAGTAGACATTAATAAATTAGTGCGCCTCAGCATCAACGATTGCATCATCATCAACCATCAGGTGGGATCGTAGTCAAGCACTTGTTTATATCAATAAAAAAAGTTAAGCACTTAATATGTGTACACTCAAGTAATGACAATTTTGACGACAAAATCTAAATCGACAGGAATTAGCCGGCACGATGGTTTTGGCTGCGGTTCCGTTATTAGTCAAAATATTTAAAAAATATGGAACTAAAATAATTCTTATACAATCATATTTACTGTATACTCACTGCCAACAACAATTTATATGTTGTTGACATGGCAAATATTTCTTCGAGCGAAGATTAGGCCTAGCGCAACGATATTGTTATTATAAAGAGTGACACACTCATAGTCAACTATTTGAAGATGACAACAAAATGTGGTCTGTGTATCCTTACTATCTTATACATTATAATCTGGGGTAATGTCACATTCATTGTTCCAGTGTACCTATACTTCTAGTAGGTACTTTCGATATTTATATATCGAGCAAGAACTAGCTTTCCTCTACGGTTTCATTCGCGTCTATTGTTAGTCTTTCCCTTCCATGGGCCAAAGCGTGATGTGATTCACCAATATTCGTGAACCTGGCTATTATTTTTTCCATTCCTACGGTAGTTTCAGAGATTAGCGTAAGTGTAGAATAGGTTAGCATTATTTTCATCTAGTTGATTCAATCCAATACCACACTAAAAGCAGCATCTGGCGACTATCTAATCCGCTGGAATAATATCATATCTCGTAATATTTTATATTTGATGCTACATTAAAAAAATAAGGTCAATTTTTAAAATCCCAACCTTACCTATATTTTTTTCTTCCTCAAGATTCTACAGATTTAGGTACGTTAACGCATTTTCCTGTTCTTAGGCTTATCACATCCGTACTTACCATTTTATGGCATCAAACGAGCTCCTAATTAGCCGTTACTTGTGTGTATCTTCGAGATTATGAGAGCTCTGAACTCCCTTGTATTGAAATACGTGACATTTCAGTACTTCTCAGGATTATGTCTGCAGTGCTGCTAATAAATAGAACAGGAACATGGAAGCAAAAAATCTCATTAAATAGTTCCTGGAATCTTAGTGTTTTCGCGTACTGTTTTATAAGGAAATGCAAACTATCTTCTTGTTGCGAAGATTTTGGCTTACAAAGGCGGAAAAGGAGCTTAGTTCAGTCAACTGTTGAGGCTTCAGTTTTAAGTCTCACAACGTTTGGATAAGCAATTCATAGTTGTATTTATACTAGACAACTAGGACAAGCAATAACACTATTAATAGATGTGTCTCAGAGTGATTAAATCAGCACCCCATTAAATTGACCCCCATTGACTCTAGAAACTAGTGTGGGAAGAAAACAGATTCACTACAAAAATTTCTTGGACTAAACATTTTTTGCCATTCCTCTTGTATAACTACTTGCTCTCAATATGATAAAGATAAATATCGTAAAGAAACCGGCAATGTCACAGAATCAGAAAACTGAGAAAATTATGTGATATCTATGGGACCAGGAAATGGGCCGTAATCCACCACGCGGACTTATGGGTCCGCGTGGTGGATTACGGCCCATTTCCAAAGGAAACATGCAAAGGAAATTAAAAATGGACTCATGGACTATGGCGTGTTAAAATCATCATTGTTTTTGTATTTCGCACTATCTGTTTTTCACAAAGGCCGTTTTTTGGGATGAGATGAGAGCAGTAGTGGCCTGTTGGGAACGGCTCCGACTTCAGTCATCCAGTCATACGCAATACTTTGTGTAATTTATTTCACCACCACTGCAGTCAAAACGTTGAAAGATCGTGAGGATTCCGGCGTGTCCAAGAACCAAAAGTTCGAAGATATGTAACATCCACTAATTCGCACTGGGGCTGCGTGATGTACTGCAGCCTATTTCATCTAGGAGATAAGAGGAGGTCTGAATACCAGCAGTGGGAACATTTTAAGGTTGGTTATGTATGTACATAGACTACCACTAGACGTACGGTGTCGCGACACCGATATATGGTAGAAGTCCTACCTATTCGCACAAAGCGTTTTGGGAACATATTTATTGTGCGTACAGTCAATGAGCGTAATTCCCTGCCGGTATCTGAGTTTCCTGATAGCTACGACTTAGAGATCTGTAAGACAAGAGTGAATAGGTTACTTCTAGACTAGCGTGCTTCATCGTCGACCACATCATCGCTTACCGTCAGGTGAGATGGTGGTCAAACGCGAGCTTATTAAATAAAAAACATACTCGACATTTTCGTTATATCCTGGATAATTTATCGGAGTAAATTTGACGATGCCTTTAATCACTTCTTGCCTCACTTGCACAAAGACCCGGCGACTTGTGTGACCTAAATTATATTCAGGGACCACACAGAATATTAAGCAATCCCAAATTATGTCTTATCAGCATGTCAGCATCTTACTAACACATTAGGGATGATGTCTAACAGGCGTTAATATCCCTTTATGACACTTAGTAAGGGAATGCTATGAGCGAGAAAATTTGGAGGTTCCTCGGATTTTCGTCGGCTCATAAACAAATCGATGGGCTCCCACATAGCCAGTGAGCTTTTTTGAAGTTTACAAGGAAAATGTATATTAATCAGTGTCCAGCAAACTGATTGTTTTGTGTTTGTCTAATTTACACAAATCGTTTTAGGGTCAGTTTGGTTACTACCCTCTTAGGGTTTGAATTCCCATACTGCGCCCGTGGGAGCCACAACGGATCAGCCATATATGTTCCGACGAACCGAACTTTGTAACTCCTGAGTGTTGTTTTGTGCGTAAGTTTAATAACCCTTGTTTGTTTTATGGTTTCTTGAAGATATGAAGGTACTTCCTTCTATGTATAAAGTTATTGAGGGTTCTCGCATAGTGATAGGTACGTGAAATATAGTTATGCCTTTGTAGCGGGTATGAGGTAGATACTTATAATTTTATTGAATATCAATATTTATTTGTTTATTAAAACGTACTAGTATGAAACACTGTACATGGGCGGGCTTAAAGCTTTAGGCAATTTCTACCATTTGACCTCAGGGTGGTGCAAAATCAGAACATGGTAGGTGCAATATCCACCTGAAACGTCGTGAAGAAACCAGCTTTTACACAAAATCTGAAGGCATGGGATTCCGTACTGGACCTGAGCGGTGGATTCCGGCCTATTTTCTCTCATAGAGAGAAGGGTGACTCCCACAAGTGGGAACATTATAACGCTACTTATGTATGCATTTAAAATCAATTTCAGCAACAAGGTCTAGTACCGAATCTTGTTGGAAAATAAATGTTAGCATTACCTGCTCGACTTAATTCAGACACGAACGTTTGTAAGACAAATCCTATAATCTTCAAACGTTTCTCCGCAGATATCTACTGTAAGATGTAACCCTATCTGTTTCAAAGAAGTTCCCGGAACGTAACTGGGTTTCAGATCATTGTCCGACGAAATGTGGGGCTATTTATCATCTGATGCAGTTATATGAGTCATTGTGGCTTCAAAAAATGTTTATTTAACCTCCATGGAGTTCAACGCTATGAGAAAAACGTGTGAATTCGTTAATTTTCGTACAGTCAATCATCCGTTCATTTGACTTTGACAGCGCTTTTATTCCGTGGTTGTAAGCCCAATTTTCTTTGTTCAAGTGTGTTGTTTACCTTACTTCTAGTGTAGGTGCAAGCTTTTATTATACGTTTGATGAATCACTCGATGTGCCCTGATTTTCTATTTGTTCGCTTCGAATTGTTTTCTGCTAAAAACTAAGAATAAGAGATGACCCAGTTTATTTATAGTTGAATTAAATCGTAAACGCGTTTAATGAATTTATAGTTGAGAGTTGATGTCAAAATAGTTTTTTATTGTTTATGTTGTAAAAGTAGTGGCAAGAACAGTAGCGTAGCTAGCCATGGACGAAGTGGGCCCACTCGCCCAAGGCCTCGTACTCAAAGGGGCCTCGCACAAGCGAGGGCTCTTTAAGTCTTTTTTTATAATTGATAGGCTCGCGTTTGACCACTATTTCATCTGATGATAAGCGACTATGTGACCAAACACAGGGTTGCGACAGTTGTTGTCTCGTTTTAGAATTTATGAATGAAATAGGCTTCGATGATGTGTTTCGCCCACGTCTAAATTAGTCCACTCTACGCCTCTGGACAAGAATGTCTTGGCTCAGTGTGGTGCGAACGACTCCTTCCCACGAGCGTCGTAAAGGGATTTTTGTGTCGTGATTACTCATGAGTGAAGCTTCCTTTTATGTGGTAATCTGAGAGCCCACGTCTAAATTAGTCCACTCTATGCCTCTGGGCAAGAATGTCTTGGCTCAGTGTGGTGCGGATGAGTTCCATCACCTGATGGTAAGCGACTATGTGGCCGAACACAGGGTTGCGACAGTCGCTGCCTCGTTTTCGAATTTATGAAAGAAAATGGCCTCGATGGTGTGCCTTCGCCCACGTCTTAATTAGTCCACGTTACGCCTCTGGGCAAGAATGTCGTGGCTCAGTGTGGTGCGAATGACTCCTTCCCACGAGCGTCGTAAAGGCATTTTTGTGTCGTGATTACTCATGAGTGAAGCTTCCTTTTATGTGGTAATCTGAAAGCTGTTATGATAACACTCGTTAGTCTAGGAACAGTGTCAGTAATATTATGGGTGGCAACAGCTGTCAACCTTTTCTTACGGCTCTTACTACTTACCAATATTCGGTAGGTAGTAGAATAGCTTAAAGCTAAAATAATTCTAGATTAGATTCTAGATTCGGCGGGTTTGATCGAGAGTCATCGCAGCCTTGGAACGGAAAGGACAATCGATGGATCATAGGTAGGATTTAATCAATAAAAATTTGGACACTCCCTTTTCGCTTTGCCCAGAGCGGAGAAATTTATTTGAAGATTTTGCAACAAAACTTGCAAACAACATTGCAAAAAAAGATACAGCAGTGGCTATTGTAATAATTATAAAAACCAAGTTGAAGCTCGTGTTCTTGTCTTTTTAACTTTACATTTTTGTATTTATGTAGTTATTTTTTATATGAGTAAATCTTGCAAATGAATAGAATAGTTACTCTATCCAATTGACCTGAAATTAGGCACACATATTTAGATTGAATGACAATATACAAAAATACAAATTGTTGAGAGATTAATTGTTCGTTTAAAAGCATGTTTTTTTTTTTTCAATTATTTTTTGTGTTATTAAAAAGATAATGATAAGACGAGAAAACTTAACCAAAAATAATTTAGGAAGAGGGCCAGGGAATGATGTCGTTGACGATATAGGTATAGGTACCGGCACGAATCTTGAGCGCTCGGTGTCAGAGTGGGGATCACTTTGCGCATTCCATACATTGGCGAGCCAATCGTCGTCGTTGTTAGATACACGCAGCAAGCGCAGAGAACGAATCACGAGTGACGTCTATGACGCGATGGCGCGGCGAGCCAATCACTGACACTCCCCGCTCCCGCGTCTCACTTCGTACCACTAAAGAGACTGAATATTTGACTTCTTGAACTTGAAGCCAGCGCTCAAGATCCGTGCTGGTATTTATAAAGCTTATAACCCATCCAAAACACTTTGAGGAACAAACTACCTAAGTCTAACAGATACCGACATCTCGTGCACCGTGCACTGCATATATCCCCGGTAATGTGAACATTTCGACCAGAGAACCGCTCGGGGCAGGCCGATATCGAATTACGGGCGATGTGGGGCATGGACAGCTGTACCTGCGATGGCAGCGATTTATTTTTCACTTTCCATCCCAAATTGATTCGACGTTATTTCCTTTCCGATGACTTTTGCATTAAACTCTGCACCATCAATCGAATTGGAGGACAGATTGTTTTTGTAAATGATTTTTGTTGAAGTTTGGTTGAACTAATTGTTTTATTTGAATATCGTAGACTGATGGACACGCTGCACACCATTTGTGAAGATTATAAGAAGGATTAGGTTTTTTTTGGGTGGGAAATCATCCAATAACTACTCTTTCTTGTCAGACTTTTACTGACTAAAGCCCTCTGCTATGTTTCTTCTTTGCCTTCATTCCAGGGCTCCGGGGTTCCCTTTAGCACAACTCAGGCTTCGACCCTGCTAGGCCCCTTCGGTTACCGTAGGCGCAGGCTTACGGACAGTGAGCAATGGGTAGCTCGCTGTCCGGCCGTCCGGTAATTGTCCGGACCAAGCCCAAGTCGTCGACGGCGTGCACTGTTCCCGCGCGCCTCAACGAGTTGTCAGCAACAGCAGGGACCCAGCCGGGTCGAAGTCTACTGGGGCCAGGGTTATCTGAAAGGGAACTCGAGCCCCGGTATGAAGGCTAGAAGGAACAGGGTGGGTCTTTTAGTCAGTAAGAGTCTGACTCTATCTCCCACTCCGCCCAAGAGCGGGGTTTGTCATTGGATGATTTTTCCCACCATAAAAAAGGCCCCTTCGGTTTTGTTGACATCTCCTAGAGGCGCATGTGGAACACTACACGCCGTCGACGACTTGGGCTCGGTCCGAACGGTTACCGGACGGCTAGACGGCGAACTATCCATTGTTTGCTATCCGCAAGCCCACGCCTACGGTGGCTGGAAAGAAGTGTTAGGTTAAGTTAAGTTTGATAACTTGAATATATAGACTTACGTACTTCATCAAAAATATACTAAGCGTTTCAAAACTTCACACGCGACATGAAAGAAAGAAGGTTACTTATTCCACATATTCCATTCCTTTAGGAATTTTATTACTTAACAAGAAAGCTAAAATGAAAAAAATAACTTATTCTAAAACATTGAAAAAATTCTTGCAACGGATGTGAAAGTTCCTTTTCCTTTTTGACCCGCTTGGCCGTCCATTTTCTTTTTGCACTACATAAAGCGCATTTTCAGCCTTAAGTCTCCTGCAAAAATATTTTTGTTAGGTTAACGACCCGTGAAAATGTTTTAATGGGTGCACGGTTATTCAGTTATGATGAACGATCCGTCTGTTTGCAATATGGAGTATCGTTAAAAATGCATCAGAATTGCTTTATACCGTAATCGTTTGGTAATGTCGCTGTGTTTCTAGTACTTTTTTTTGACTAGCCATTACTGACCTACTGCTCTCCTTACCTGATATGAAATATTGTCCTAACTTTTTTGTTTATTTTTAATATAAATAAACTATACTAGCCTAAGCCAGCAGAAGCTAGCGGCTTCTTTTAAGTAAAAATCGGGTTTTCCAAACAAACTTTTGACCCTCGTTGTATATTCTTAGGTAGTTTTTACTCAACGCCGACTATTAACTACAGGTCATTGAACTCGCCCAGCTGACGTTTTCTTAAAGAAATTAATTTCGTACATGCGTAAATTAATACGAGTTATGAAAAAAAGTACTTTGTTTTTTAATTTTATCTTTACAAATCGATAATGTTTCATGTACCGGATCGACCCTCCACGGGATTAAAACGATTAAAATTTAACGGTGTATATAGATAAAAAAATAAAGGTATGTAGATTAAAAACCTTACCCACAACCTGGCTAACCAGCTTTGCTGACTGGAAAACTCGTTTACTAAAGAATCTCACGTTCCGACATCAGAAAAGAACATTCTAAAACTTCTATTTTGCTGCTGGCAATTCCTAACAACGAAACTCCTTTTGCCCGATTTGGGTCCGTTCACGACCTCAGGAGCCGAATTTACTGACCAATATGTAGTTGAATTGGGAGCAAATACGTTTGGTTCGAATCTTAATTTATAGTTAAATGAACAACGAATTTCCGATAGATTCGATAGATTCGTCTCAGTGACTAATGCAGCAGTTAAAACAATATATGCAAGAACGTTGGTTGCATAAGCTGGACAATTGATGATGTTATTTGTGTTGAAATTGTTTGTGGGACCACTTTTTTCTGAAACTTTATCATCAAATAAGTGAAGCGAGTGTCAGTCTTATTATTACTGATTAAAAACCCACTTAAGTTATATACATATATGTTTAGGTATATTGTATTGTTACATTGTTAAATCTTATATTCTAATTATTATAGCCTGTGTATGCCATGCAAGTGTATATAAGTCAAGAGTGAATAGGTTACTTCTAAACAAGCATGCTCCACCGTTGACCACAGTATCACCTACCATCAAATGAGGTAATGGTCAAGAGCGAGAATATAAATAAATATAAAAAAAATACAAACAAATAGAAAAAGAATGATGATGAGGAATAATAATCTCTTTGAAATTCGACGTGCCTAATGTCAATTATACACTAAGTACCTGGTTAAAATATATTTTTATAGAAATAATAAGTCAGATATTTTATCATGTTAAATACTTAATAGTACTGGCCTCTGTTATCAACTCACTATCTATGTCAGAGATTTTTTGCTATAGGTTCCAATTGCCTTTTTCCAATTTTTCCGATAACAGTGAAATCCGATAAACTTAGATATTAAATTCTTTTAAAATACTTTCGTTCAGTTTTATTAGTTTTAAGAATTTTATGTCCTGAGTTGGATTTAATTTTGCTGTTAGCTGCAAGATGAACCTGATATTTTGCTGTACTGAATAATGTTCAATTTTATAATAGTTATTTTCTTATTTTACCATAAAGCCTTCTCCATCTGAACGTTAATCAAACCTTGGCCAGTTTTTCTCACTACCTACCAAAACAGTTTATTTTTGTTAAAAATCTATATATATATAAATATTTATACGATCCAAGTTGCAAGTCTCATATTTCTGTACATCACTATTAAGGAAACTTGTCACCGTAATATAATGTTCCAATGATTCCTTGCGTAATACTCAGCCTTATAAAGAAATCCATTGTTTCACAATAAAATCTTTTAGCACACCATTTGGCAGTTTCGTAATACCAACGGAGGCCATTTTCAGACGTCCAGTCGTTTTGCTGGCATTTATTTACATGTTTTACAAAAAAGCTGACGAGACGTCTGACAGTTTATAATGCGGCGAAGAGCATTGAAGGCTTTTTTAAAAAGCTTATAAAAAAAAAACTGAGCAATGTGTCTCCAAAAGTCTCTCAAAGTTACAAAAGTGCCTACATTTTTTCTTCTTCATTTTCACAGTATGATTCCAGTATAACTGTCCAGTTCGCTATGCCCTACGTCAGCTAAAAGCGGCGTTCACGCCAAATTGCTTCCAAATCGATTCACTTTAGTGCGCTTCAAGCGCTTCGTGTCTTTGTAACACAAACACTTGTGCTAAATGTATACCGTGCATCTGACAACGATTGCTTTTAATAAGAACTAAAGATTTTCCGGGTTTACAGGAAAACTAAAGTGGTAGAGCTGACGGAAATCTCGCAAACAGTATATTCTTGCTTTACTGCTTACCTAGATCTCAATAACATTGGGTAACCTTTTGTTTATATGGGAAATCATCCAATGACTTTTCCAGCTCTGGGTAGGGCGAGAGGTTGTGTCGGACTTATACTGACTAAAACCCATATTTTCTCTTTGCGACAGCCACGGTATTTCTTTTGAACATAATTTGAAGGTATGAAATTGTGTAGTATAAAGTTTTATGCTTTTAGGTATATATTTAATTATGGGTGTTTTTAATATCGTCACGCATGCGGAATTGCTCCGCATGCGGGGCTGTTGCCCGATATCACGCCCCACATTCCGCATGCGTATTCCACGGATTACAATGAATACTGGTATGAAATGAACATTTGCGGGGGCTACGCGTGCGTAGCAATCCCGCATACTTGATGAAGTCGCACAATATTAAAAACACCCTAAGTGATAGAGGATATCTTTTAAGTGACAACCGCTCATTCAATTTTTTTTTTTTTGGTAAATATTTGACCTTTGCAGATTATAAAAAAATAATAAATAAATAAAAGAAGAAAAAAAGAGATATAAGATGGATGGATTGAGATATAAGATGTAATAAATATGTTCTATACTTATAATAAATCTGTAGAAGTGAAAATTCTGTACATTGAAAATATCAAAAAAATAAATGGCAGGGGGTGTTACTAGACCGACACCGAACCCAAAAATGCGATTAAAAAAATTTTTGCCTGTCTGTCTGTTTGTTCAGGCATCACGCAAAAACTACTGGTTCGATTACGATGAAACTTGGTATAATTATTCTTTAATATCCTGGGTACCACAATGGGTACTTTTTATCCTGAAAAAGTATATACAATAAAAAACAAACTTAATTTTGCGGTTCGATCCCTAGACCTGATTACTGTACCAACTGCAAATAATAAGTTTGTCGTAGGTTACGTCACCCGCAGTGAAGTTCATTAAGGGGCGCTGCACACGGCTAAGATCCATACTTACTAATACTTAGCAATATTATAAATAGAAAAGTGTGTGTGTGTGTGTGTCTGTTTCGTTTCCGTCTTTCACGGCAAAACGGAGCTACGAATTGACGTGATTTTTTAAGTGGAGATAGTTAAAGGGATGGAGAGTGATATAGGCTACTTTTTGTCTCTTTCTAAACCCCCACAGAAAGGGGAACCGTGTTACCCCGAATTTAACGCGAGCGAAGCCGCGGGCAAAAGCTAGTTAATAATAAAATAAGAAGCGTACAATAAAGTACCTGTATTATAATAAACAATTATTCAATATCTATGGGACGGATTCATCAGACGAATTTTATGAGATAAATAATAAATGTCCTTTCATAATTTTCCATGAAACCAAATTAATTATTTATTAAAACCCAAAATTCCTTCTGAGCCTTCTGATCACTTAACTTAATAGTCCACCTACGCATGAATACACAGCAAACACTCCTTCCTACATTGAGTGAGACATACAGATTAGCTTATAATAAATTGGTATTAAAAGCAAATTATAAATAAGTCAGAAATTCTAAAGAAAACGTTACATAATTAAAAATTCTTCCTACGTTCATTTATGGCGTTTCTCTGACGCACCGAATCCAAACCGCCGCGATTTTAATTAAAATCATTCGGTGAAATACGGAAACGCGAGACGAAGATAGAATATTGAATTACTTTAAAGTTGAAGAGAGAAACTGAAATGTTGAAAGCTTGCTTTGTAATCAATGTTACTTATAAACTAAAAGTAAGTTATTGTCTTATTTCTTAGTGGTGATTTTTAATTGTAATAATTTGTACCTGAAGAACAAAACAAATATAGCGGTGTGACATAATGTTAGAAATAAGATACGTGGTCACTCACAATGAGCCTCATCAGAAGGTATCCAAAGGGCAAAGCTAAGGGCTACGTTAAGAGTTTTACCGACGTGACAACAATAACAACGTGTGACGAGAGAAGCAAATGATTTTTATATTTAAATTGGAAGTAATTAAATATGTTATCTTGCTCTGGAAGGACTGAGAGAGAGTGTTAGACTTTGACTGACTAAAATCCACCGTGTTTCTTTAGTTGCCTTTTTCATCCCAGAGCCGCGTTAGCTCTTCAGAGCAATTCCGTAACCCTGGCAGGACGAGTCCAACGTGGAATGCAAAATGTGCTATTTCACAAAATGGTTTGGACGGGACGCATGGATACCTGAATACTTCAGAAAGTGATGCCACCAAACTCATCACTTGCTAAGTTCTAGGCCGACCAATAACTCACACTAATGTATCAAAAGTGAAAGTTTAATAACTTCCTACAAGCTCAAACGGTTGTACGGATTTGGATGAAATTGGTTACACGGGCAGACCATGTTCTGGAATAGCATATAATAATAGGATACTTATAATCCCAGGAGTGTGAACCCTTGGGATAATTTTCTATTATCACTTAGGCAAAGCAGCTGGCGGAAGCAAGTCATACCTACATTGCAACTGACATGCTAAAGTACACCTCAAAAACCACCCAAATAGGCTAGTTGCCGTAAACAATCTAATTAGTCCGTCTTTAAAATTATTGAAAAATAATAGACACGTATTTTTTTATTTGTAAACTAAACCAAAAATGACTAAGATATAGCCCATTAAAGTTACGTGTGACGTCACGCCGTGCTGCATTTTTTTGCTTATTATTATTTTTTGTTTAATCGAAAAAAGAAAAAATACGTGTCCAATATTTTTTTCTAATCTAAAATACGGACTAAATAAAATGTAATTATTTTGACCCTGGAAACTACCCTATTCAGGATGAAAAAAAAAACTCAGAGTAAGTCTACTTATAAATTCTAATAGGTCTGTAAAGCCAAGTAAGCACTTGGCACTGTCAGTAGCAAACAAAATGTAAATAGAGAACCCTTCCCCCGTGGGACGAAGGCGCAATGATATACAAGATAGTCTTAAATTCACTATTACTATGCTGTTGTGAACAATTTGCCAAGTCAAAATTTCCCCAGTGTACTTTATTTGACGATGGCCTACGAATTTTTATCTCAAACTTAAGATATTACGCGCCAACACCTTCTAGACATGATTACCCGGGTTTGCTAGAAGTGGATAGGTAGTGACGTCAGACGACCCTCTAAAAATCCTCTGGAGATTTTTTTCTTTTCCCTCGAGCAAGAAAATAGATTGTTCGAGATGTGTGAGAGGCTAAAGCTATGTTTCTAAATGACGTGAATGCTTTATGTGCTTCTATTTCGAACATGTGGTACTATGGACGTCGTTTACGCAAACAATACTACTAAAAGTTATAATTCCGGAACTACTGGACCTAGTTTCTTGAGCTTGATGGGGGGGCTGAGGAAATAATGTAGCATAGTTTGCAGCTAGTAACTGAAAATCGACTACTGATATTAAATTCGATTCGATTCAAGATAATTTATTTCACGTAAGTATTTGAACTTCAGGAGCTAGTGCATAGTTTCAGTTGGTCATTTCATAAGGAAGAGAAACTCCAAACCAGCCAGGCAAAGAGTAAATGAAGGAACACTGGTGGGATTTTGTTAGTAAAAGTCGGACCTAAAAATAATTATCTACACTAATTATAATAAAGAGGTAAAGTTTGTTTTTTTTTGTTTGGTAATCTCTGAAAGTACCTACTGATCCAATTGCTAAAATTTTTATTTTTCACCGATAGAAAGCTGCTTTATTCCTGAGTGACATAGGCTATAATAAAGTATATGTACGCGAGCGAAGCCGCAGACAAAAGCCAGTAGATAGTTAATATTATATTAAAAAAAAATAACACTACATCCTTGTTTCTGATACAAATAGAGTCACAAAACTGCAACAGTTCATGTGTAACTTCTTCAAAATTGAGTTATTTGTTCCATTTTCCATTCTCGACGCGTGTCCACTCGTCCAACTTTAACATTCAAGTGGAAAACTAGAGACACAAGCATTCACTGAGGGCTGAAACTTAATTATGCAAATATGCGACCTTCGCGAGACGAATTAAAGCGTGTTTCGTTTTTGTTTTTAATAACAAAAAGGTGTAATTACATTTATGGGCCTTTGAGTGTAATAAGAGTAGAAAAACTAGAGATGAAGTTTCTGAAACCTATTTTTTTTGTACAGAACCTTTTAATAGAACAACGGTAATGTATAATGTGTCATTAGAAGCACTTTTAGGGTCTCGGTGGAGGGTACTTTAAAGCCTTTACTACAGCTGCTGAGCTGGACAGTTATGGGACATTAGATTTGCTTAACCTCTTACGCAGCATATAAAGTTCATATCTCGCCCCAAGTTTTTCAAGTAGGTACGAGCTACGATTATGCATTTAAATTGGTAGATTATTCTGTCATCTGAAATGTAAAGTAATGTGGTAACAGAAATAAAAATAATCCTACCAGCCAGCCATTATATAATTATCTATCTAACAGTCTGAAAATTCGATTCAAAACTTTATTATTTATTTCATCATCATCATCATAATTTCTGCCGAAAGACGTCCACTGCTAGAAATAGGCCTCCCCCAAATGTTATAATTTATTCATTTATTCAATACATTATTTACATAAAGACACAGAGTGGAACTAAATATCAAAATACAAAAAACAAACAAATATCCAATTTACTAGACAAATACATTACATTGTAGGTACTTCCAATATTTGTAACAGTCACAACACAACCCTAGAATATCAAGGATGTGCTTAGCAATAAATATCGATCATATACCTTAGTTAATCTCGTGTGACGTGCTATAAATCATAGGAGGTCCAGTTGCCTTCTTGCGACGACAAATGGTTCCTGCTATAGATACCGCCTTATATATATGATACCGCATTTATCTTAGACGTGATGTTGAAGACTAGCTTCGGAAAACATGTTAGGCCGTTATTCCCAGCTGTAATTTTTTGTAATTCTTTGACCTTTTTCCTTCGAGCACCAGGGGCAATGACCTGGAAAATTGCCGTTTTTACGTAAATCACCAAAAAAAAAAAAAAATTAAAAAAAAAAAAACTTTTTCTGGATTTTTCAAAGAAAAACCAAACTTTTTGGCCAAATACATTTCGTATAAACGTGTATACAAATCGAAAATAAAGTTTTTTGCAAGGTCATTCAAGTTTATATGTACAATCGGGGCTCAAGGGGGTCTGAAAGTGTGGCCACTATTTTTTTCATGGGGTATTCAGTAACAGTTACAAACATATTGTACACGTCCATACTATCCTACTGCTAGGTGAAGGCTTTTCTCCCTTCTTTCTATTTTTGTCGGCTCTGGGCTACTATTTTCCATTTCCTACAGAAGACATCTAAGTCGTCTCGCTATCAAAGATTCAATATTCAAAGCATTTTATTTCAAATTAACCATTTACAGGCACTTTTTAAAGTAAAAATCTGACACTTACTCTCGCTCTACCCTAGAGCGGGAGCAGTCATTAGATGATTTCCCACCTTAACAATAAGGAAGGTATTTTAAAAAGTGTCATTACGTATGTACTGTTAATTTTGAGTGAGGAACTTTACAAAAATAAACGTTAAAAGATTCTTACTAAAAATCCAAAGTTTCATAATTTGTTCAAGCTAGCATTTCTAAATACAAAATAATGAGGCAACTTTAAAAAAAAATACGAACGCTTAAAAAAATCTTTTCTTCAGAATTGAAAACTATTTCGCTAGGTACCAGACTTGTTTCATAATATCTTCCCTGGTTCCTATCAATATCCAATAACCAAACTGAAAAAGATAATTCAGAAAATATACAAGCTAGACCGGGGCAGATGTTACGAAAACACGTAATAACCAATTTTGTTTTGAATTATTGCGTCCGCCATAAAACATTACGTATTGTTATTTTATTCAAGCCCCAGAAAACTTTATTGAACATCCCAATTTATTTTAATGCCTCCAATATTTTTACATCGCTAAACAAACCCGATACGGTTATCGGTTTAATGGATGTACGTATGTGGGAAACTTAACAGCTTAGTTGGTGCATTAGTAAAGTGATTAGTATCTATGGTCAGCGTTAGGAGGCCTCCTACAAGGTGGACCGATGACCTGCACCCCTAGCCAAGTTTATAATCTGCAATCGTTAACGCTAGTCGAAAAGTAATCAAATGTATGGGAATGACATCATCTCAACGTCAATTCAAGAACGAATAGAAAATTCGTAGTCAAGTTCACATCGTTCAAAATGATAGAATGAATTTCTACAACATTTAACGCTACATCCTTTGATAAACAAACGCTACATTGTAGAACGAGCGGCCGACTTAGGCGCGTGAACATTCACAACACCCACTTATCGTTTTCTACAATTGCTGACACCAAAGCGTTACCGATTGGAGATCGGAATTCGACACGATACGGTTGTAACTTGGCTAGGGGGTCTGGTGAAGGTTGCGGGAATCCAATGAATGAGGAACGCGCAGGATAGTTAACCTTTTGAATGTCTTAAGTTACACAGTTCGACATAAGCAATTGTCTTTCTATTGTGTCTCTAATTACGGCATTCGATGAGTTAATTGTGGCGACACTTGGGGGAGGCCTATGTCCAACAGTGGACGTTTATTGGCTGATATGATGATGATGATGATCTATGATCTATTGATAGTTCTTCCGGGTTTGTCTTGTGCATATGAGTTTACGTGTTTGTGAACTCACTACCCGGAGTAATTTCTATTGTGAAACAAAGGGCCTTCGCCCACGATGATTTTTTGTAGCGATGCTGTCGCGCGCTTACGAAACGCTACTAACGCGCGTTAGTCGCATTTGCAAGCGCTATAGAAAAAATGCCAACGCGCTACAGCATCGCGTCTGTATCGATGCGAACGCGCTACAGCATCGCGTCTGTATCGATACGAACGCGCTACAGCATCGCGTCTGTATCGATACGAACGCGCTACAGCATCGCGTCTGTATCGATACGAACGCGCTACAGAATCGCGTCTGTATCGATACGAACCCGCTACAGCATCGCGTCTGTATCGATACGAACGCGCTACAGCATCGCGTCTGTATCGATACGAACCCGCTACAGCATCGCGTCTGTATCGATACGAACGCGCTACAGCATCGCGTCTGTATCGATACGAACGCGCTACAGCATCGCGTCTGTATCGATACGAACCCGCTACAGCATCGCGTCTGTATCGATACGAACGCGCTACAGCATCGCGTCTGTATCGATACGAACGCGCTACAGCATCGCGTCTGTATCGATACGAACGCGCTACAGCATCGCGTCTGTATCGATACGAACGCGCTACAGCATCGCGTCTGTATCGATACGAACGCGCTACAGCATCGCGTCTGTATCGATGCGAACGCGCTACGGCATCGCTACAAAAAGTCGCCGTGGGCGAGGGGCCAAACATTTGAAAGGACTTACATACTTTTTTAGAAAGCGGTGATATGATGGCCACCCAACCAGTTATCCCCTCGAACGCCGATTGTACCGTCAAAGACACTTCCGCCTGACCACTGCTAAGTTCATTTTTGCTTGCACTTAAAACGAAAACTTCAAAAGGATTGGTTTGGCATCGCGCGGATTCAAGCGATTTTTTTTAAGTGATCAGGCAGAAATCACCGCGTTGGTACATACGTCTTATTCGGCCGAAAATGTTGGTCTCTATATTTTCGTTTATCTTAGAAAGATCCAGAAAAAGGTTTTATTTTTTATTTTTTGCGAGGAGTCTTTTTTGAAAAACGCGCTATTACGTAATAATAATAATAGCGCTATACACACGAGGATACACAGTTTATACATCTATTAGTTGTACCTAAGTAAAGTCAGATGAATGCTTTTTTTTTGTTCAGAAAAGAAAAGTCCACCTCTACTCATGTGAAATTAAAATCATAACAAATATCACAATTTATTGTAGTAAAACATTGGTATTGTTCAGATTTATGCCTGTAAGTCGCGTTCATGCTATTACCAACAGAACACTCACTCGGCGAAACCCAGTCTCACTTGACCGGTTTTTATTTGTAGACGTTGTCAAGAATCCTTGTAAAATATGTGAGTAAATAGAAACGTTGTCGCCATTTCAGTTTTTTCGAGTACAAAGTCACAAATAACAACGTTACTTTTGTTCCCAAGATTTGTTTAGTCATATTTTCTTCTTAACACTATAAGTTTTTATATAACTTGTGTTGCTGCCCGTTTTTTGCTGAGACTAGACTGAAAAACCGGCCAAGTGCGAGTCGGACTCGCGCACTTAGAGTTCCGTACCATATATACGACATTAGACAATATTATAAACTTTTTGTATTTGTTTATTATAGCGGCAACAGAAATACTTCATCTGTGATAATGTCAACTGTCTATTAACACGATTGATGAGATACAGCCTGGTGATATTCACTGTATATATAGATATCCCTCTCCTAGAGAGAAAGAAAAGAAAGAAAGAAAACATATTTATTTCGCCTAAATAGACGCACAAATCAACATAATATTACAAAAATACAAAGCCAATATCCCTGTCAGGCCATGTGTGTATCGGGCATAACAATATTGCACCCACAGAGTACTTTGTAATATGATTGCACCTTGTAACCATAGACAACGGAGTTGTCTAGGTTATCTGTGGTATTTTGACGCCGGCCATAGCAGAGACCAACATAAACAAAAATAACCTAGAAATAAAAGAAAAACTATTATAATAATACTAAGACAATCTAAGATTCTAAGTTGTGCGTCGTCGAGATGAGGCCTGAGTCCCAACAGTGGGATCATTATAAGGCTGACTAATGCTAATATCCACTCTCAACCTCTCATCAACCGTCCCCACTGTCCATCTGTCTGTCGACAGACGGACGGCAGAATCTTACTAATAGGGTCTCGTTTTTACCCTTTAGTTACGGAACTCTAAAAATGACAGTCTAGTCATCCTTCAACAAGTTATCCAATATACCTTGGAGTTGAATAAAAATACGAAAGTTTTAAATTAAATTTGTGGACATGTTCTCGGAAGAGCGCAGAAAGCTAGCTTATTGTATTGAGGAACCACCTGCGGGATGTCAACGTAGCTGCCATAGTTTCACAGGCAGGGAAATATCATTTTTATATAGTTGAAAATGTTGCGGAAACTTTCAGTGTTGAAAAGCAACAGGATTTGAAAGTTTTTCTTAGATTTTCAAACACGAACTACCTTCCAAAAGATTTTTTTTTTTACACTTAATATTATAAAGAAGTAAAGTTTGTTTTCATGTTTTTTTATTTGTAGGAGCTAACCTGTGAAAGTACTGGTTCGATTTTTAAAATTTATTGATGGATAGAAAGCTGCTTTATTCCTGAGTGACATTATGTATATGTCATATACCTACGCGAGCGAAGCTGAGGCCAAAAGCTAGTTATTCATAAATATCATTGTTTAAACACAGAATCGGCTTGAATAGCAGAAAATGAATTTCAAATATTAGGTATTTAAATAACAAAGTAGCATTAAGACTTTAGCATTCAAATTCTAACTTACAAAATACCTAGGTATTTCAAATTCTCACTAATTTATAAAAACAAAAGTTTGTATGAATGTGTTGGTGTACGTTTATTACCTTTACGCTAAAACAGTTGAACAGACTTGGATAGGAATATACGTAGACTATCATATTATGTGTTACATATAATGCTTGGTTACATATTACTTGTTGCTTCTATCATGTGAGCACAATGTAGATAATGAAGTAAAAATGTAAAATAATTAAAAGATAGAAACTGAATTAAGCCACTGGCAGCTAAGAGATGACCAGTCCCATCTGACGGCACCCGTTCACAAATAGCACGTAGGATACTTTTTCCCGAGTGTTCATTCGTTTAGCACTATTTTTTACTTTCACGCAGGCAAAGCCGCCGTTAGAAGCTAGTTGAGTAAGCTAAGAAGAAGGCCATAAATAACTTTAACAAAAAAAGGACATTTCGTCAAAGTCCTTGTAGTTTTTTTGGGTCAACTTATTTTACATAATTCACAAAATATGAAACAGTTATCCTTGGGACTTACTTAGGCCACAATAGACCAAGAAGCGCCTTCTCAGTAAATTCAGGAGCAAGATGCAGATTACTTATTCAGATATTCAATTTTTTTCTCGCTGGGGACAGAGACAAACAGAGAGGACTCCTGATTTATTTATATTCCGTGCAGAATCAAAAGAACAAAGCCTCTCGAGTTGGGCAGCCTTTCGGTTTATGTTTTGAAATTATTTATAGCAATCTTCCAAGGAATTATACTATTTTTTACCCGGATTATTTATAGGTATAAAAAACAAATAACTTCTGCTCAAGGGGACCAAAACGGAGTGTCAGACTTAGGGTATGTCCTGATACAATTTTGTTTTTGGCTATTATATGAAAACAAACCACATTCTTGTTACAAGTTTTAGGGCAGTCTTTTTTTACGGTTTTGCTGACATATCTTGGAGTACTACGCACCGTCGCAAACTCGGGCACGGTCCAGATGATTACCAGACGGCTTGACAGCGAGCTACCCGTTGCTCGCCATCCGCAAGCCCACGCCTACCCTCTACAGGGTACTAAGTGAAAACGAAACTTTTTACATAATGATATTTAATAGTTATAAAACGCTGGAAATAATTTTGTTGGACTGCGTTCCATGTTCGTCTAGCCCGCGGAGCGTGATGAACTTTGCAACACCTGCAGAACCCCGGCCAGACCTGCAGAGATAGAAATATTTGAAAATCATCATATTGTAGTTTTAATTAGTAAAAAAAATCGCCCAAGTGCGAGTCGGACTCGCCCATGGAGGGTTCCGTAGCAGCAAGTAACATAATATAAAAGTTCTTGTAGTTCGTTGTAACTTTGATCGACGTTTTAATAATAGTGTAATTTTTATATTTATGACGTATTAAAAAAAAACTACTAACTAGATCTCGTTCAAACCAATTTTCGTTGGTAGTTTACATGGTAATATACATCATATATTTTTTTTAGTTTTATCATTCTCTTATTTTAGAAGTTACAGGGGGGACACACATTTTACCACTTTGGAAGTGTCTCTCGCGTAAACTATTCAATTTAGAAAAAAATGATATTAGAAACCTCAATATCATTTTTGAAGACCTATCCATAGATACCCCACACGTATGGGTTTGATGAAAAAAAAAATTTGAGTTTCAGTTCTAAGTATGGGGACCCCCAAAATTTATTGCTCTTTTTCGAATTTTGTGTGAAAATCTTAAAGCGGTTCACAGAATACATCTATTTACTAAGTTTCAACCGTATAGCTCTTATAGTTTCGGAAAAAAGTGGCTGTGACATGCGGACGGACAGACAGACAGACATGACGAATCTATAAGGGTTCCGTTTTTTGCCATTTGGCTACGGAACCCTAAAAAGGCAACATACCTCTTCGTTCGCTCCAAAACAGAGGTCATCTATAACAATAACCAAAAGCAAAAATAAGCTTTCCGTTCATGAACATCTTTAATACCTTTTTGTACTAGTAACTTAAAGGACAAAACTTTCCTTTCAAAGTAATCTAAAACAAAGGGTAGGTGATTAGGTAACTGGCTGTCTTGATGCCAAAGTTGTTTATAGGTCGTTTTAAATTTAAAAAGCATTTTGCGAACTTCTTCAAAATTATTAAAAAAAAAAAAATTGAGTAAGTGAAAAACAGTTTATCGACAAAATGAAATATTATCTACACTTAAGAGGGTTTTTTCCACTCGACTATCGTCAATATCGAACATAGTTTAAAAAACTGGTTGCTTCATCCAATGCAATATTGAAGAGGCAGTGTTAGAAAAGAAAGATAACGCTTGAAAACTGATGGCATCGGTAATTCTATGATTTATTTGAATGTTTCGCAAAACTTGTTCCAGGAAATTACGTGTTTTTTTTAAACCCCTAAAAATTTTCCAGAATCAGAGTAATTCAGAATCTCGATTATATGTGCAAGGCTTTTAAAGAGATACTTTTTTATATTTTTAATATATGAGGAGTATATTATGGAGAGCCAAATTGTGAGCTTTTTTTTTGAAAAACTGCTGTTTTACCAGTAAAATAGCAGATTTTCAGAGGTCTTTACTAGATTAGTTTTACACAAATTGTTTTGATTTCTGTAGAAGCCTAGAAAATATCCACAAAGTAGCTGTGTATCCAAAATGTCTACAGAAAGAGGTGTAATAACATCATAATCACATAAGAGCGGTTGTATGAAAATGTACCTTGAAAAGGACGCTCTTAAACGCTTGGTTCTTTATTTGAATCATAAGTTTATCAACAAGCTCGATAGATGGCGACAATTGATTTAAAAAGTTAGCTATAGTTTCGTTCAAAGGATAAGCCCTTTGATCAAAACTAAAGCACGTTAATAAATGTGTTTCAGAAGTAAAGTGGGTAGAGCATGCTATTCTCTCATCAAAATAGTACCAAATTTTTATAAGGATTGTAAGCAACTTTGTTTGCGTAGAAGTTAGAAATATTTGTAAACAAGTAAAAGTAAGTCCTTAAGTAACGATTTTTATTCTATAGTTAAGACATTGCTTAAAGTTAGAACTGCCAACAAATAACAACAACCCACCTAGCGTTGAGTGTTGCTTAAGCATTTTCTCAAGTAAGTAACGTGTGTTACTCCAGAATAGAATGAGATTTTGTAATGAAGAATCCCATTAAAAATATAAATGTGAAATAAGAGCCAAGTTCAATATTATGATAAATGCCTTGGTTGCTGACTTAAATGATAAAAGAAGTGAGATCTAAATGGGTGCTAAGTTCAATGGTCAGTTCTGAAATTTATTTATAACAACATTAAATATCATTTCTTCTTATTACTTAAGATAATATATTGTAGCCTAAGGTCTGACTTGGCTGGTTCCAATATACGCTAATTCGCCAATAAAACGCAACGTCATTCTACGTACAAATCAGGTGTGGTCTACGTGGTGCTTTATGCTATGCAGCTTTTAGCTGCCAACTAGAAGCGAAAACCTACCGATACCTATCTACTCAGATATACGCAACTTTACCTAACAATATAACTAAGCAAGACTTCACTGAGTAAAAGCCTCACAAAAGATAGGAAAACTTAAAATAGGGTGATCCGTAGTCTGTACACATACTATGAAAAAAGTTGGCCCACCGGATTTGAATAAATCTCTTCAAAAAGGGATCACAAACTCGAACGCGTGGGGTTTTTTATTTACACTTTGTAATTGCTCTGTACGCTTACTCGCTGTTCGAGGACAAACAGAACAACCCCTAACTCTCTGAAAGGTGTGCTTATACTATTCAAGTTGGTTGTACCTATTTGTCAAACGAGTGTAAAATAAAGTTTTATTTGCTGTCCCTGTTTTAATTAGATGAGGTGTACTGAGGGATTAAAGGTCCTCAGAAAAGGAATAAACGATTTAAAACTCTCGTAGACAGGTGATCTAATTTTCTTAGTTTTTATTTTTCAATTTGTAGAACAATGTCTATAAAAAAGCGGTGTCGCATCGTTGTCTTATTGTCACTTTGTACTTGCCATGATTTGAGCTCTTCAAGAACATTAAATAGAAATTTGATTGTTTTCTATACTACTCTCCCTTATTAATCTTATATTTGAATTTCATTGTTAATTTTGTTGTTACTAATTTGTAAGTAATTTACATACTTATCTATTTACTTCTTAAAAACAACCATTTCTAAACTAATATTATAAAGAAGAAAGATTTAATTTTTTGTTTGTTTGTATACATCATTTTCAAAATTCTTCCACCAATAGAAAGACATTTTACCACTGAGTAAAATAGGCATATAGTTTCTATTTTCACACGTGCAAAGCTGCTGGCAAAAGCTAGTAATAGATATATATACAAACTGAAAAAAAGCATGTGCAAAGGATTACAAAAAGAATTCACTGGGCATCAAAAAATTCATTTAGGTACGTTCGTCGCTGTCAACGGGCTAAGTGCCCAGAACGCTAACAGCATTGCCACGTTGAATGGCAAGTTGACCCCAGCTCTCTGGTCAAGAACTGGTGAAGAGTCGAGTAGCTGTTTGCTAACATCTTGAACAACTTTATGACTACTCGGACTCTACGCCCCTAGTGTTTCACCAACTCGCACTGGGCCCGCGTGGTGAATTACGGCCCATTCCCTCTCCTAGAGAAGAGGCCTGAGTCCCAGCAGTGGGAACATTAAACGGCTGATGATGATGATGATAATGGTTGTTATTGCGCCGCTTGAGGTTATTATTATTTACCATGACAATTATCACAGCCATTTTTTTAAACTTTTGAATGTAATGTCCACCATCAAACATAATTTTTATTACAATTTAAACTTTATTATGATGTATTAAGATTAAAATTACCAAGCCATGTAGTCCTGTTGTAGATGACTTCATTAAAATCTTCACGACGCCCATTCTTCTCTTCATGTTTCTGAAATTAATTTTCTGGTAACAACAACAAAACGATACTTCAAAAGTTCTGAGAATTCTACCTTAGTGTGGTTGGTACACATAAAATTGTCTATTCATTTCGTTCTTTCCTGGAAATCTGATACCTTGACTTGATGTAATATTTTCCCGATATCAACAAAGCTAAGTTTTCTCAATGAAAAAACTACCAATTCTAATTTAGCTACCAATTATCTATAATATAAAAATGAATCGCAAAATGTGTTGGTAAGCGCATAACTCAACAACGCCTGGACCGATTTCGCAAATTTTTTTTTTGTTGTGTTCGTTATTATAAGGAGAAGGTTCTTATGGAGAGAGGTAGAGTAGGGTAGAGTAGAGTAGGGTAGGGTAGAGTAGGGTGGAGTAGGGTAGAGTAGAGTAGGGTAGAGTAGAGTAGAGTAGGGTAGGGTAGAGTAGGGTATAGTAGGCTGAAGTAGGGAAGAGCGGGAGCGAAGCCGCGCGGGTACAGCTAGTAATTTATAAATATGATTGCTGTTACCGCGGCATTAATTACTACTGAGAAATTTTCTTGTCCTGATGTAGAATTTTCAAACCATTTTTCATCTTGTCGTTATGGCAGCTCAGCCAAATAGAAAGAGCTAGATGGGGCGATCTTCGTATCAAAAAGTTTTCGCAATCGGACCAGTACTTTACCAGGACCAAACAAAAAAAAACATAAAAACTAAAATACCTAACTTTACCTCTTGTGTAGATGTAGATAGTGAAAGTTGTGGCGGTTAAAAGGTATATAATACTGAGGATGGTAGTTTTGTATGATGTAGGTCTACTATCCACGGACGCGTAGCTTCATAGACGCGTATTCCACATTATACGCTTGGTGTACGCCTGCTCACTCACGGCTTACGTACAGAACTATGAAACTCGTAAATATCGTGTGCTTAACGCATAGTGTAATAGGTCAATAGGTAGTTTAGTCACATCGCCATATCGATCAGTCATTTCCTTTTCACGTGCAAAGCATAGCAGACGCCTCCTCCCGTGGCCTTCATCAGATTTAGTGCACTTGAAGCTCAAATTGTTTTAGCAGTGATTTTAGAGCACGAGTCAAGCATAAACAAAGAGTTACTATCCGCATCAAAAATAGTGCACAATTTATGTGTCTTCAGTATTTAAAATTCCATGTCAGCCGTTGTTGACGTCATAAAACTTTATACTGCATGTGATGGATCTACGATCGGCGAGCTGAAGTACTGCATATATCAGTCATCTCCTTTCTTTTATGATTTTTAGCCCAGACAGCAATTTGCATGGAGTGATGCACGAAGTAGGTCGTGAAACATTTTCTATAGTAGAATATGAGTAAGTAGATGTATAGTTTCTCTTTTTAGGGTTCCGTAACTCAAAAGGAAAAAACGGGACCCTATAACTAAGACTCCGCTGTCCGTCCGTTTGTCACCAAGCTGTATCTCATGAACATGACAGTTGAAATTTTCACATATATGATGTTTTTCTGTTGCCACTATAACAATAAATACTAAAAACAGAATAAATTAAACGTGACCTTTTTTGCTGATTTTTTTGCTATAGATGGTAGGGAAGCAATGATGAAATGGCGACAGGTCACGGGAACCACGTGTGACCCACGGATGCCCCTCAAGTTGAAGGATAAAATCTACATGTATGGATCAGAATGTTGGGCTGTGAAAAAGACGGATGAAAAAAGATTGCATGTAGCGGAGATGAGAATGTTAAGATGGATGTGTGGTGTGACGAGAATGGATAAAGTGAGAAATGAGTATATTGGGGGAAGTTTGAAAGTGGCGCCAGTGACTGAAAAGTTGAAAGGGAATCGTTTGTCTTGGTATGGTCATGTGAAAAGGAGGGATGAAACGCATGTTGCCAAAAAAGTTATGAGTTTACATGTGGATGGATGGAGGGGAAGAGGGAGGCCAAAGAAAAGATGGATGGATTGTGCGAGAAGCGATATGAAAGAAAAGGGAGTTAGTGATAGCGTGACGAGTGACAGGACAGAATGGAAGAAAAAAACGTGTTGCGCCGACCCTAAATAAAACGGGACTAGGGCAGGAAGATGATGATGATGACGGTAGGGAAGCTTTGTGCGCGAGTCCGAGTCGCACTGGGCTACTTTTCTCGCGTTTGACCACCATCTCACCTGATGGTAAGTGATGATGTGGTCGACGATGGAATATACTGGCCTAAAAGTAACCTATTTAGTCTTAACTTATACACCTCTAGATTGTCTCCGCCAGGAACTAAATTTTAATGTGTTCCCAAAACATTTTTTTTTGTATAGTTGGGATATCCATAGTGTGCCGGTGGCGCAACAGCGTAAGTTTAGTAGTCCGATGATGGAACTTATTGTGGTTAAATTTTGTACATTCTCTGAAATGTAAAAGTAAAATGTAATAGACAATCGACAGACAACAGCTCGGTTTCGATGCACCTTATCAAAATAATTCTATTAATATTTGGTTTCCTTCCTTATAATTTCAAGATATCGTATTTTAATCGCAGATTTTAATTAATAAATTATAAGAATTTTGTTACTGCCCTGAAACACAATGAAGGCACAATTAAGAAATAAGGAAAATCTAATAGTCTACAGATTTATTTAGAATTTTCCCGACGCCAACAAAGTTAAGTTTTCTCAATGAATTTAGAACTACCAATTCTAATTTAGCTACCAATTATAATTTATAAATATGAATGTACTAGCTATCCCCGTAGCATTCATTACTGCTCTGCTTCCGTAGATTGTAGCGTGAGAGACCTCTGGCGGGAGAAGTTTAAACCTCCTGATGGTTTTGTCGAGCCGTCGGAGAGCCTCTCTCCTGGACATGAGTTGCCATGGCCAACCTGGAAAACTCTTAACGGACTCCGCACCCAGGTTGGCCGCAGCAAAGACAATCTCCACAGCGGGGGTCCTCGGATGGTTCCGATCTTCAGTGTTTGTGTGGCGTCTTTTCGCAGATAAGTATCACCTTCCGTCCTGCATCACGTGCCCTGTTACCTGCTCGCGTAAGGACCTAATGACAGCATCAGCGGACGGCATTGAATTTAATTTAACTAGTTTTGCCATCGATACGCTAAGAAGAAGGAGCATGATCTTATTTAACTCTATAGCTATATAATATACCATCCCGCTACTTCTACCTCTATAAATGGGCTATCTTACCACTAAAATAATTTTTCTATTGGAGCCAATCGTTTTTAAGATTAGCGCGTGTAAATAAACAAAGAAATAAACTCATCAGTTTTATAATATTAGCATAGACATAAATATATCCATGAATATGACAATTTGTAATAAAAATGTTGAAATAACAAACAGAGCACTATTTTTCTGCTAAATCGAACCACACACCACGAAAGATGATGTCACTTAAACATATCGTTGACAAATACTTAGAAAATAAACATGGCATAATAGTTTCTAAAAATGGGAGTATTAATATTCTGACGGAACTATGAACAATAAGTGTGGCAGAAATAAGAACATTGTCATGACTTGTGAGTCACCAAGGACATGGGACACAAAACTATTTGAGAATTAAGTCATCTGTGTAGGCAAACCTGTATGAACTTTTGAACAGACGTATTTTAAAATCTAGATTTGAAAAAAATCGCGTGATAGACTATCTATTCCGGGTTAATTTTTTTTTTTATGTAGGATTAGCTTCTGCAAGCGGCTTCGCTAGCGTGGTAATAGGTTTCTTTATACAAACTTTGGATCTCCGTTTCTTTAACTTCGACTTCCCAGAGGAGACATGCATTTTAATTGAAATAAAAAGTAGCTTATTATGAGACTCGGTAATAGCGTTAGTGAAAGATTTATTTTAATCCGTACTTATTTATTTATTCTTTATGCACGCAAGAGTACACAGGCGGACTTAATGCCTTACGGCGTTTTCTACCAGTCGGCCTTTGGGTAATGCAGAGACAAGTAGTGGTAGGTGCAATATTAAACATTACTTACATATTATAAAATTCCTTATACATGTAACCTATAAAATATAAATACATTCTATATAAAATATATACTTATATTTACACGAAGAGACAAAAAAATGAAAATGAAGAATACACTAGTGATACAAATAATATGAAACAAATTAGCGCTGTGACGAAACTACTGCCTAATCTAAATCTCAATATAATCTACAAAATAATTAATTATTATCTCTTACTACGTTACTTTAAATGACTGCAAAAATGTACGAGTAACTTGACTACTAATGGTTTTTGTACCTGATATAGAAATTCTATTGAATACTGTTTCTACGGAAAGTTCTCTATTGGTTTGTTGAGTTAGTTACAATTAAGATATACAGCAAAGTTTGTTAATGATAGATGACAAGCATTTATTTAGCGAATAAGTTAAAAAAAAAAACACTTTTACATGTAATTTTTTTTTGTCAGTTTAATCCAGGTGAGGCTGATATTTCCCAGCTGACTACGCCGAGAAAAAACACTGAAAGCTAGCTATTTTACGATTCAAGCATAGCGGGATAGAGCATAAGGGGACTAATCAGTTAAACGGCCTCTTTCTAAATCTGTTAAATTTCGAATTTGTCCAACAATATGTGGAACTCACTAAAAGTTAGCATCTAGACTTATGCCCAAGAACACTGTAGTATATTCAGTGATTTCCGAAATCTGGATAGATATCGTTAGGTGTTAGGTGGTGGCTTAAACCCACCTGTGTTCCATCAGTAGCCCTTTTCAAAGGCCACGATAACTCATTCGATAGATCCCGTAACCCTGAGAGGATTATAGGACCATATGGGCCCAATACACAGAACATATTTAAACTGTCAAATCATTCGTTTACTTGGAAATAATATGTACCTAACAGGAATTATGAAATTTGCCCTAAAATTCTGCTGTTACGTGCCATTTTCCACGTAATTTTATAACAGCAATATCAATTACAGTTCCTCAGTAGTCCTCAATTTTATCATAAATGTGGTGCTGTATTAAAATTTATATTCAACCATTCTCGGAATACGTCGGCGAACTTCTTAGCGGATGATCTCAGCGTTTAATATTTGTAAATGTATTCTTGGTAGCGTTTGGCGCGGTTGCGTCGTGTCTGTTCAAGACGCTAGACTGTATGGCACCGATTCCCAAAGCTGGTAGCGATTGCATTAACGGTTTCGTACTCAATTGCTCATTCATTTTTATTCAGACCGATGTAAGGCTATATAACTTTGCATTTAGGTTGTCTGGATTTGCCATGAATCATGCATGAAGATAACAATAAATATGTACGTGTTATGTAGAATACATGCCAGTAGACAGATTTAAAGTGTTTTAAGATTAAGGTTTATTTTACATGTTTTTCATTGAGATATTTTGAGTTATGTTATGCAGAGTTTTGTTTATGAATCAGAAAAGCCATTGCTTACTGAATTATGTATTGACATTTTTAGAGATTACCTCATTTCGAAAACAAACATAAAAATATAACACTCTCACCAAGGCTACTGCAAGTTGGATTGTATAAATCTTGTAGATTACGAATAAGATTTTTATTGCGTCATAAAGTCATGATTTAGTAGAGGTTTTCGTATAGAGATTTCAAAGGCGAATAAATGAGCGGGCACGCACGTTTTATCGTTCCGTGTGTTTCTGTAGTAGTCTAATAGGCATGAGGCGTTATTGCCTAGAAACCTATGAAGCTAACGAGAGTCTAAATAAATATTGGTCAAGGTTCCTTTGCCTCGTATTGTTTGTGCCGAGGCTATTAGATTTCTCCCACACTATTTGGGTGTTAATGAATAGCAAACTAATACGATGTTCTTAGAATGGTAGTCACTGAGTCGTGATAAATTGACAAGAGCAATAATTAGTTACGTTATTTGCTGATCATGATTGTATTTGTAATTATATGGCAAATGTTCATATACGAATCCATTTCCCTTAGGTTTGAAATGGATACACAACATACTCATACATAAATAAAACGTTAATGCTTCTACAGCTGGGACTCAGGTCTCCTCTCTAGGAGCGAGGATGGGACGTGTGGTGTTCACTAAAATCACTAGTTAGGGATTTAGGTTTATAGTAAATGAAACAACCAAATTGTCAGTAAGCAGACAAACCAAGGAGTGACGTCTAGTCGAGAGGCTAGTAGGATTGCAACTGAAATGACGTCGACCACTTGACCCGTCCCACATTTAATGTGTATACCACATCTCTTCCTTTTTATAAAACGATTTACATTTCAAGCACAGTTACAATATTTAGCACTTAGATTATAATTTACAAAAATCGCTAGTTTGGTTTTTGAAGTACAAATATATATTTAGGATTTTTAATGTGTATCCCACATGTCTTCCTTTTTATAAAAGTATTTAGATTTTAAGTGATATTATAATATTCATCTAAATAGATGGTAATTCGGTTCTGGAATGCAATTAAAGCATTTAAGATTTTGAAATGAATTGCGTTTAACACATTTTACTATGTTTTACAATCAACTACTCTTTAAGTTTTAAAGAACCTACAATCCACTATGTTTTGTAGTTAAACACAATTTGAGAGGTTTTAAAACAACAATATCCTCCTTTTCATATAGAAATACAAAATGAAAACATTTCAATAGCATTTTGTTTTACTCGTAATTTTTTTTTTTAACTAGATGAGGTCTGTGTTTCCTAGCTGACTGCTCTGAGAAGAAACACAGAAACAAACTCAGAAGTCAAAGTCTCTTTCAAAATCCACTGTAATCTGTAATGGTGTAATCATTTATAAGAACTGTATCTACACAGTTTTGTAGTGTCTGAAATGATCTTTTGAATAAAGAACCACATAGATTTGAGTATATTTAGCATTTGTATTAGACTTACAAATATACTTTGGCCTTTAATAATGTAGTATTGTTATTTAATTTTTAAGAAAGCATTAGCTTTCTACTTTTTTTTTTTGTGTCTAACTGCTTATTTTGGAAGTATGGTACAAGGGTACATAACATAAATCGATTAATTTTCTTGTAGGCTTCTCTAATATCTCGACTTGGATATTTCTTAAGGTCTGATGTCCGTCTATTTTTTGACTGCTTTGACTGTTTTTTTTTTTATATTCCAGATTCGGAATCCAGTAGGCACCTATTAAAACGTCATTATTTCTCGTTTAATACTGTATATACCTTGATTACAGAATTGTCTACCGTTATCAGATGTTCTTTTTTTTTCCTTTGCCCCACATTAGGAGTTACACATGTATTGTGCGTTTACAGAAATGTAAATTCCCATGCACAAGACTTTCAGACTCAGAACAACATCTGTAAACCATTTAAGATTTGCGCCTTCGAAATACAATATACCTATTTTACTCTATTCCTATTTTGTTCTATCTAGAAGTTTTACGATTCCACTAGAGAGTTACAGGAATCAGCAATTGGTTTCTTTTACCTGAATTTGACACATTTATGTTATTTGGTTCCGATTTTTGTTCTTAGGTCTTTGTTCCTGTGGCTAAGGAATCAGTATATGACCTATGCTTTATTACATGCGCGGTTGTTGGATTTCGAACTATGTGAGTACTAGGTACATCAATTAGTATTACTGGCTGGTCTTTGACTTGGATGTGCTCGGGCAGTTAGAATGTCATGATCATATATTTTGCTGATGATGACTCGGTTTCTTTCAGAAGAGTTGAGCTGAATGGTGGTACATGAGTCATTCATGAACTAATGCCATAGTCGGGACTGGTCATCTCGCAATTAGGCTTGTCATTTTGTAATTACCATGATTTCTTTTCATTATTTGTATTTTTATTACGGATATTTTAAATGTATGCATTATCGATATAAGTAATTATTTATTGATCCAAGTGTCCGTAGAGTTTCTTGTTTGTTCAAAATGCAAATTTGTATTGAATTCAAATCAATTCATGAATTCAATTAGATACACGAACTTATACTTCGTTTTAGTCTGACAGTTTCATTTTTTTACATCTGTCAGATTCTGTCTCCAAAGTTAACAGAACTATCGTTAGTTCTAGTTGGGTACGAATGTACGATCTCTAGTCATTATAGCCAAGGGATATTTTTTTTTAAACCCATTTACTTTTAGGGTTGAAAGTTGGAGTTTACTATTCAATGAAATTGATCCAGAAAACGTTGAATTTCATCAACATTTCCACGTGAAAGTCAGACTGACTTATTATTAACTAGTTTGAAACCTGATGGCACTGAAGTTTCAATTGATATTCAATTGATATAAAATATTTCGTTTTTGTTTATTGTAACTTTATAGTTGTTTAAATACTTACGGGTTTCTGGAAATTATTTAACAACGCATCACAAATTAACTTAAAAGTGCTGCGAGTGTTTATTTCTAATTCTTCCAGTCTTTTTTTATGTTATATCACTATGTTGTAAGTAAAGTCAACAATTCCTTCGCTATGGCACTATATCTTTTTCAACTTTTTTTTTTTTTTTTTGTTGAATGTATAGCATTTACTGATTGACTTCTTAACTATTTATGAACTTTGATTTGAAACATGTACATAGCGTTCCTTCGCTATGGCATTATAGATATCTTGTTCAACTTTTTTTTTTTATTGTTAGCATTTAGGTACTGATTGACTTCTTAACTATTCATGAACTTTGATTTAAAACATGTACATAGCGTTTTAAGTAATACTACGCTAGTACTTATTATATTTATCTAGGTCTCACGTATCTACAGATAAATACGTATACCATCATCAGCATTGATATTTTAGTATAATATAATTGATCATCAGGCATCCGGGATCACCAGAGGTACCCAAAAAGATGAAATACTGTTTTATTTACAAGCCAGGTCCTATACAGTTTGTCTAGCTCGTCTTTTTGCTATTATTTTTTTAAGCTATTAGGAATCAAATAGCCGTTGCCTTTTTTTTTTTTTTTTTTTTTTTTAACAATATAGATCTTCAAGTTGGCAATTGAATTCAGATCAAAGCTTTTTTTTAAATTTTATAATAGATTTCTTAAAACATTTTTGTGATCATAGGCTTTGCCAGTAATACTTTAGAGTTATTTTTTTTTTTAATCTGTATATTAAATAACCCTTGCACTTTATTATTGTATAGCACGTGACCATCAATTCCAATTGTTCAATTTTCATCGACGCAACGTGGCAAATTAGATAAGTAGGTGTGAACCTACCTACCATATAAGTGCTAGATGTTTTGTTTAGTACTTTGTTTTATAATATTTTTACTTTATTGTTATCATTTGACGAGAGGCAGACTTATTATTTTTTCTTTTATTGACTCTCGTTTCGCATTATTTCTGCAAATAATACTCAAAACACCTATTTATGCCATTTGCATTAATTATAGGGCATTAACTGAATTTTCATCAATTGCTCGAATTTATAATCATTTTTGTGATTGCCACAATTTACATGACATGCATGAAAGCAACCAAATTCATTGTTGTTATTTGACAAAAGGTTGGTACGAGTCTCTTTATGCCATTTGCGTTAATTATAGGGCATAACTGAATTTTCATTAATTGCTCGAACTATAAGTAATCACTTTTGTGATTACCAATTTTCATGACAAGCATGATAGCAAACAACTCATTGTTATTATTTGACACGAGGTTTGTGCCTTTTTTTCTTATTTGTCCTTGTTTTGCAGTGTTTCTGGAAATATAATTTGAAAACACGTTAGCAATAGATTTACAGGAAAGGTACTTTTATCACGTTTGTGATTTTAGTTGCCGCATTGGCAACAGTTTTTTGTTCAGTGTCAACTCCATTATGGCAGGTACTTATTGCACTTTGACTCGGGCTATCGCGGATTAAGTAGCCCAATGGCGGGATTGCTGTTTTTAAAGGGTTATGATTTTTCATTGTGATAATCTTCCATATTCTTTAGGGAATTGAATCCAGACTAAATCTACAATTCAAATCATATTTGAAATAGAATCAAGAATTGTACCCACAATTCAAATAAGTTATTTTTTTTTCATCTTATTCTTGTTTTCAACTAAAATGCAAGAATAATATAGGTACACAACACATCGTTAATTTATTTATAACCCTGAATTGATTGTAGCCAGCTAAGATAAGAACTCTATGGGCACTGTTCCTATAACATTTAAATAAACAAACTTTAGCTAGCAAGTCGCACAAGGGTCCATTAATAGGTACCTGCGCCGGAGTGCCGCGCCATGCTACTCAGCAAAACGGCCACTTGAAATAGAGATTGAAGAACCAACCACATCGGGGCGTTATAACGCGTGTGACAAATTCTTTGTTTGATAGATAAAGCTAGTGCAAAATGTATTTTATTTAATTAGCCTTAAGGATTTTATGACACTTATTTAGTTTTAACTATACAGTGATACCTAGCCAGGCATCATATTGCTTCGAAATATCGAAGTGGTAATTGGCGTTAAAACTGGTACTTGACGATATTCACGTTGGCACATTTCATTTTTGGATCTAATAATATCTTTCGATAAGATTAGCATCTATAAGTAAACGTGTTTATCGCTGGAAATTTTGATCGAATATTTTTATTTTGTTTCGATCATTTAACGAACACTCGTTGGTACTGATCATTTAACGAACTCTCGTTGGCACTTTTATTTCGATATTATGTAGCCACAAACGAATTTGGTCAACAAACATTGTATTTGGAATTTTTATTTATTTTCGAAATGTAGAGACATTTTGTATGTCCTAATCACATTCCGATATAGTATACGGTACCGTTTATGTATTAAATGAAGAAGTGATTTCATCAATTTATATTGCGCATCTCTCAGCTAATCACTGACGCAGATCGCTAATACACAGCTAAATAACGACCGAAATATGGACATTTCTATGAAACTGTAACATTTACTGAATTTCAATTTAATGTAGAAAACGGTCACTTATTTTATTTTTTTCTTTAAAAACACTTTGTGCTGTAAAATAATACTTTTCTACTAATTTATGAAATATTTACAGAATTTCACTTAGGTAATGGTCACTTATTATTATTTTTTTTTAAACACTGTGCTGTAAAAATTATTTTTTTTTGCTGACCAATATCCGTAAGTAGTACATTATTTGAGTTAAGATCACTTTACTTACTGCGCTTTTACTCGTCGCCAATGTGGTGTTCACTAAAATCACTAGTTAGGGATTTAGGTTTATAGTAAATGAAACAACCAAATTGTCAGTAAGCAGACAAACCAAGGAGTGACGTCTAGTCGAGAGGCTAGTAGGATTGCAACTGAAATGACGTCGACCACTTGACCCGTCCCACATTTAATGTGTATACCACAGGACGTAATCCACCAATACAATGTGTTATGTCCACATTCTCCTGGTAAAGAACAGTCACTTTGTTCTGTATCAAAAACTTTCTAAATGTGACACTAATTAAATGTAAAAGCCATGCGGCGCCAAAAGACAAAAAATAAAACAGACTGATTTTTTGTCGGTAGGTTTTAATCACTTTAGCCAAGGCTACATCAATAACTAGCTCTCCACCGCGATTTCACTCGCTTCTTCACTTCTTGCTCCGTTTCCGTAGGTGGAAATCATCAGTTGACTTCTTCAGCTTTGGGTGGAGTGAGAGGGAGACTTTTACTGATTCAAACTTGGCGAAGCCAATCAGACGGGATTCAACGCCGTCAAAACACAAGCGGGTCCCTTCACCGCCAAAAGGTGCCCGTTCACCTTGGCTCCTGGTTTTTAGAATGTATCCTTGGAGTGCATCGATCTGAAGGTAGTCTTCAGTCCTAGGTGTTGAAATTTCCTCAGACCTTAACTTTGGGTGGTTCACTGAGTCCAAAGCCTCCAAAGTTCTTGCTAAGATCCAGTATTACTTCACACCGGGACAGCTTGTTAATGTTATGAACAGCACAGGTCTCCAAAATGCCATCTAGCAGCTTTGGACTCGGTGGAAAGACGTTCGAAGAGGCTAATTGGTGATTGGTGAACCAAGGGGTCCAGTCGGGTCGAAGCCTACTGGGGCCAGGGTTATCCGAAAGGGCGCTCGAGCCCCGGTATGAAGGCTTGAAGGAACGGGATGGGTTTTTTAGTCAGTGACCTCCCGCTCCGCCCAAGAGCGGGGGTTGTCATAGGATGATTTTTCCCATCGAAAAAAAAAAAAAAACAGTTTTGGTTAAGTCCAATCTACAAAGCCTTGAACACAGGCATAGGGTAGCAAACCTTTCGGTATTTTACAGGATCCAGAGACCCACTCAAAATTACATTCAAATCGGTCAAGCCGTTTAAGAGTTAGGTAACGAACACACGTACAGAAGAATTATTTATACATACATGTAAAGGTTACATCTAAACTAATTTATTATAGACGATATCAAGTGCGGGGGTGTGACACCAAACCATTGTCTTTTCACTAAGTTATAGTTTTGTTTAGTGAGCCATTTATTATCAGATCTCCATTTTGGAGATCGATTTATTTGTTTTTAATAGAAACCTATTAATTCAATGTGACATAAACTGCCTACGTGACTAATCATAGATTAAAAAAAAAAAGAAAAATAACCTTTTTTGCGATTCGAAATCTTCGAGAGAAACAGGAATTATTATATTTATTAGGAACCCTTAGGGCCATATTTCACCGGGACACCACTGGTAGCGCAGCTGGTTGCGCCACCAGCAAAATGTATAGAGCTCTATAGAGCGTTACTCACCTGGTGTCTGTTTGGTAGCGCAACCAATTTGGTGGCGCAACCAGTGCGGACACCAGTCCGGCCGCCAGTCACGCCCCCCACCAAAGAGCGTGTATAATAAGATGGAAATCTAACCTTTGAAAACAATAATTAACCAACTGTCAAACGTCAGTGAGAGTGAACCAAGAATCTTGTACAATACAATCTGGATTGATTACGACAACCTTAAAGATGTAATAAAGAAGTACCATACAAGAATCTTTATCCCTTTCTACCAGTGTGTCTAGACTAGTTCGTACCACGAGACATTCTGTTCTAAAGAAGTTCAAGATGTTATTATGGACGCTTTGACCGTTTTAGACAAATATTTCGTTTTTTCGGGTACCATTATAATGCACCAAGAATCATAACTATGAGGATGTCACGGTATCAAATAAAAGATAATATACATATTCATCTCTAGGATGGCATAAAAAAATATTATGGTTTTGTATAAAACTTTCATATAGTTAAATACGATTTTACCAACGCAATAATCAAGAAAATCACAAAATACAAGGGTCTGAATAGGTCGCGTAAGCTAAATCCAGTGCACATTTTTAGCTTAAAAATTATAAAATACCACAGCTTATATAGTCTTCTACACCTTTAATTAATTATTTTGAACTTACATAAATAACTTTATGATTTATGACCAAAATAAAACCACTCTAAAAAAATCTTCATACATTTTTCATTGAACCCACCACTTCCAAGCCTCAGTCCGCGCTGAACGCGTCCGCGTTCTGAGAAGCACGGGCCGTTTCGCTTTCTTTAAAAAACGTATACTGCGATTGTATGCATTGATACTTTTTCGAAATAAAATTAAGTACCTAGTTATGAGTATAAAAATAAAAAACGACTTGGGAATTTTGTATAATATTTAATCATTAAAAAAATACTATTCGATACTTTTTATAAGGTTCTTCTACTAGTAAATAATTATCAAGATCCCTTCATCAACCTTGATTATTAAACCAGTGTTAGCTACATCAGATTTCATTTTACCCTAATAATTAGCTAAGTCGTTTGACTTTTTAGACAGACTCTACCACACTTATTTTTAGAATTAGATAGGTATTGATTTACTGATATAGAATGAAACTAAAAATAATATTTTTAACAACTTTAATTGAGTAAATTGATATGAAAGTCATTTTTGGGGGTTGTGGCTACGAATATATCATCCTTTTAATTGAAGAAGGTGGATGTAATTTTTTTTAACTGACTTCAAAAAAGGAGGAGGTTCTCAATTCGATTGTTTTTTCCTTCTAAATTCGATGGAGACCCATTCCCTCTCCTAGAGAGGAGGCCTGAGTTCCAGCAGTGGGAACATTAAAAAGGCTGATTATGTATGTGTGTATATCTATAGGGATTTTGGTGTTTTTACCAAGAAGTCTCTGTATTCATATTCATAGTCTACATTCTACTACAGTCAAAAAGTATCATTTGATGAAGTTGAACTGATGAACAAGACCAATAATGGCCAATTAAATATACAAAAAATTTAACAAAAATATATAACCATAAAGTTGGTACAAAACTATAGAATCAAACCAAACTAATAGTTAGTTTTTTAACAAAAACTATCTATAATAACAATTAGTTACTTATGTTTGTTTTACCGTAACTGTAAAACGATCAAAATAACTTTAAACTAAACTAAATTCGGAAGTCGGTGTTAAATAACAAAATATACAGAAACATCGACTTCCGAAATTAAAGTTATTTTGATCGTTTTAGTGTTTTTTTTGTGTATTCTTTATTGAAGTCGAGCCGATTTCGACTATTCTGCCAAGTCCATAGTAAATTGGAAAAACAAGTGTGTTTATAGAAATCTAAGTAAAGTGAGAATATTAAGCCGTCCAAGACAAAGATAGTAATAGCAAATGTACTGAAACATACTAGGTGAAATACCTATAAGTGTTACTTTATTTAACCTGTGTTTTCTTTATTTTAAGCTTAACAAATTACACCTTATCAGTGTGAAAATAAATAAATAAACTGGTTTTCATCTGTTAACTCAATAAGGCTCAATTGAAAACTAGCATTAGGTAAAAAACTATATTTATAATTCACAATAGGATCCCTAAATTGATAAATAGTTTTCACACACTCGCAATATTTTTGAAAGACCTATCTAACGACATCCCACATTATGGAATAGTCTACAAAACAAAATAAAAAAGAATTAAAAAAAGGGCGTACTTGTATCGTACTCTTCAGTACATTTTTGAGGTTGACGTAATCAATCCAGATAGTATTAAAGATTCTTGGGTGTGGCGACCCAAGAACGCTCTCTATCCCTTTCTACTAGTGTGCCCATAGATTAGTTCGTACTACGAGCCATTGTATTCTAAAGAAGTTCAAGTTGTTATTAATACATTATATTTTAGAAAACTAATCAAAAACTAATATGTATATTAGACAGGTAAGACCTTACCACGATTACAAACTACGAGAGCCTAGAAGTTTTCGATAAGACAATTCTTCGAGAGTAAGCAAAAGAGAAGTTGATAGGTCATCGGCCTGCCAAAAAACCACGCCTCACCGAGGTTATTAAGAAGAGACTATTGCACAGGGCCAAACAACATCAAAATATGACTGTTTCAGACTGAAGTCGGTTAAAAATAAGACTTTAAATAGTACAGTACATTGTTAATAAACTACTTGTTTTGGTTGACAAAAGCTCTTTTGTCCGTTCAAAAAATGCTCCTTTCCGACGACGCCCTGGAGAATAGCTCCATAAAAACCGGTGTTCAGAGACAGCTAAATTCCCAATTAGTATTATGATGTGGTCTTTAATCTCAAGCAAGGGTCTACATATCGTGAAAGGGACCGTGAGGCATGACCAGTACAAGCGAGTACTAGAAACTGGACTGCTGCCGCATCTCGAAGAATGGTTCCTTATTGACGAAGAGTCCATTTTTATGCCCGAATCTGCATTGTGCTACAAAACCGGGTGTTACTGCATACTTGGCTAAAAAACATTAATGTTTTACCCTATACCTTTTTTGCCCTATGATGAGTTCCCTGACATGTTCATTTTTTTCCGTGGCACGCATACTACTTTAGATTACTAAAAAAATAAACTGGCAAAAAAAAAAGGAAATGATAAAAAAAATATTGTCTTTCGTAAATTACTAAGTAAATTATTGTGGTTATAATTAACTGTTAATAAATTAAGTAAATAAAATAAAAACGTATAGAACCTAAAAATGTGTAATGCGTTAAACGGAACTTCTGCCAATAGAGATTGACACTACTCGACGACACACTAATCGACAAAATCGGAGCGGCCATCTTGTAATCGCATGTAAAATTGGAAAAAAGTAATAGAAAAAACTCAAAAAACTATAACAGAGGACTGGAATAAATATATCCGGATCGACCGAATTAGGGACCAATAATTAATCATCGCGGTTAGTTGAAGAAGATTCCGATTCCGATATGGATATGAGTTCAAATCAAGAGTCAAGTTCTGACAGTGAATAATAAATAAATTATTATTTTAAACAGACTGCATTTTATTTACCACTAGCCGTCCCCCGCGGTTTCGCCCGCGTTATTTCAGGTTTTTAGTTTGTGTCAGGTTTTTTAATTTACTGTAAAATTTCTTCAAAATCCGTAGACTAGTTCTTGCGTAAAAGAGTAACAAACATCCACACACACATACAAACTTTCACATTTATCATCTTTAAATCTAAAATCGGTAATCCGATTCCATTACCTTTGCCAACTGATTCATTATTGTAAAAAATCGATTAAATTTCGTTAGGTCACATCACTATAATTGTCAGACAAAAACTGTCAGGGAACTCATCATAGGACAAAAAAACTAGTCAATCTATACACCAGACATGAACGCTATTGAAAACATGTAGGAGCTCACCAAGCAGGAGATCGCTTAGCAAGTGATCACCACCAAACTAATAAATTATTTATTATTATTGTTATATAAACACTAGCTGATTAAATTGCAGCTCTCAACAACACAAACCTGCAACAGGATGCCAGAATTTGCATAGAGAGCATATCACGATGAATGGAATCTACCACAAAATTCTGGTAATATTCGTAAAATTGACTACGTATCTATTTTTTTTTTTTTTTCAAAAATATATAAATAATTTTGCTTTTAATTTTCGTTGTTTTTATTATCTCAATAAAAAAAACTATAAATAAAAAATACCAGCCGGACCTACAAGCAACCTTTTTTCAAACCTATTAACCTGGCCGTTAGCGAGGAGTCGGCTTCAGATAATCACTGTTTTATGGCTCTTTTCGGGCGCTTGGGCCTTAAGCGATACGCGCGAGTCCAAGCGAGCAGGCACCTTCCGATTTTACCTACTTTTTCTGTCGTCAACTCGCTCAGACTTGAAAATCTGACGTATTTATGTACAGTCAACTAAAAAAAAATTTTATAACAGGTACCCACTAAAAATGTATTAGAAATTGTATTCGACTTGACTTTAAAATAAAACACTTATAAATCAACATTACAATAATATAATATTGCATATTTACCTATTAATTACCAACAAATCACAACATTATTAGCAATAAGCAACCAAAGTTGACGTCCAAATATTAGTTAATGCGTTTAAGTAAGCGGAATAGGAGACTTAGAAATACACGTAAGTGAGTGAATATGCAGTATCGATACGTCATGTATGTGTCAAAAAAGTCAAGAGCGCCCACACGATGAACAAAATCTTTCTTGGATGCGTTCCATTTCACGATTAACCTGTGACCTTCAGTTGCCCTTTACATTCTAGGACTACGGGTTTCCTTTTCAGGAATTCGCCGGGGTCCTAGCTTGCGGGCATCGGCCCTTCTGGACTCCTACGGTTTGATATCATCTCTTTGAGGAGCACGTCGATCACTACACGCTGTTGACAACTGAGCTCAGTTCGGTTAATTACCGGACGTCCGGATAGTGGACTACCCATTGCTCGACGTCCGCAAGCCCGCGTCTACCGTGGTCCGTTGTCGGGCTCGGAATTTCGGCGGCCGATGTTCCTTTGGCCTCCTTCTTCGCTAACATTACTGCTTCGCAGAAAGAGGCGACCGCCTGCCATTCCTCCTCGCTCCGGACCATAGTCTGAACTAGGGCCCTGCGTGAAAGGTTGTTGCCAAAAATTGCCTCCACGAGGAAACAGCGGTGCTCTGCCCGAGCGGGGCACAACTCTACCATGTCCTCGGGTGCTCCACCGTGTCCTCCGAGTGGTCCACACAATAGTAATACCCGAGTTTTGCTGCCGTCTGAATCCGATGCAGGAACCGACCGAACTTGCCATTTTCGGTGAGGACCATGCAGGTGCAGGTAACATGAGAAAGTCAAAAGTAACGTAAAATGTTTTTAAAGTAACTTGGGTATCGCGTACCATTGGCCACATCCTACTCGCCTCATTCCTCACCTTTAACATAATATCCCGAAATCTAAGTAGATAACCGGTTTAGCCTGCGTGAAAAAATCCGCGGGCAATAGCTAGTTATTTATAGTAATTGTTATTATTTGACTGTATTTTATACGTTTAAGCGAGAGGACGACAAAAAAAGTAGGTGAAATCGGAAGGTCCCAACTCGCGCGGACTCGCGCGAATTGCTTAAGCGAGTTGACGAACAAGCCATATTAAGTAATCTCTGGAAGTACTGGTCCGATAGCAAAAAGTTTTTCACCGATAGAAAGCTGCTTTATTCCTGAGTGGGGTGTCCGCGGGCGAAGCCGCGGGCAAATGCTAGAATATTATATTTATCGACCGTGAAGTACCAATACCGCCTAAAAATATTTTTTCAAGAAAATCATAATTTACCGCTATGAATTTAAAAAGGTTTTTCCGCGTGTTTTAAGCGATTATCACACTGCCACGCATCACGCTGCACGTTGCGTGTCGACGCACCTACGCGCGTACTTGCGGAAGTGCAGATCTGCATCATCGTACGGGTTTTTTACGCACTCACGCGCGTTGGTGCGTTTTGTAAATTCACGCAGGCTCTGACTCATTTCATACAAAATCATACGATAATCGTCTTAGTAAAATTCGAGTATTTTTTTTGTTTTCAGGTCTGACAGACAGTTTGGTGTTATTGGTACTTTGCTGTCGATATAAAAAAAATACATTAATTAATATCAAACGCTGCAGTGACAAAAATAATAACAATTAATTTTGTAAAATCATGGTTACCCTAGTTAAAACAGAGGTAAGAAAGGGACACACCGACCCTTTCTCGTTGTCTTGTTCAGTACATTTTTCCCCGTTTGCTTGTCAATATGAACTTAATCTTAATGAAAATAAAGAACACTTTAGAGTGTGTTTGCTGCGTAGGCAATCTAGATTATCCGTAGGATACATGAAATCTTTGCTCTGGTGTCTTGTTTGGTGTCTTGCTATATTTCACTGGGACACCATGGTAGCGCAACCAATGGCGCTACCAGGTGTCCCGGTGAAATATGGCTCTTAGAGTACGAGTCTACTCGTACTTGCCTGGTTTTTTTTTCAGTTGCCCATTATTCTACAGAGTCCTACTTCCTTCGTGATGAAATTATATTGCACGTTCCAAAGCGTAAATCTCTATGGAGAAGTACGTGCAAGAAATCCATGGACATTCTTTTAAATCGTATTTGTATGAACTACAGATAATTGTTCCGAGTCTGGGAGTCGTGTGTTATTTTACATGTTTGTTATCGCACCCACAATGCAGGAATAATTCCTTGTGTGGGCCTAAGTTTCTTTTTTTTAATCCTCTTTATGTGATGAGATTTCCAAATTTCTGTCGTAGTACTAACTGACACTATGTAAGGAACTCTTGTGTAATATGTAATGCTTCCATAACACACGGTGCGCGACCTTGGTGCGCAGGGTGCGGGGCAGCTCCAATACAGTTCTGGCGATGATTGCTGGGAGATTGGATTGCCCTTATATCGGACATTGCTGTAGCACACATGTCGCTGGTTGTGTCCGATAGTATAATGTATTTGTTTATGAATGTGTACTGTATGAATTTGTTGTTACTGTATGGGTGCTATTGGTTGCCTGAAGTTTTAATTTTATTTGTTTATCTACACTAGCATTATAAAGAAGTTTTGTTTTTTGTTGTTGGAGGTAATCTCTGAAAGTACTGGTCCGATTGCAAAAATTTTTTCTTCGATAGAATGCTGCTTTATTCCTGGGTGACATAGGCTATATTTTATATACACCGCTAAATTTTGATCGTTTTAATCTCGTGGAGGGTCGATCCGGTACATGAAACACTATCAATTTGTAAAGATAAAACTAAAAAATAAAGTACGTTTTTTTCAAAGCTCGTATTAATTTACGCATGTACGAAATTAATTTCTTTAAGAATATGTCAGCTGAACGAGGCCAATGACCTGTAAGTAGTAGTTGGCGTCGCGTACAAACTACCTACAGGTCATTGGACTCGCTCAGCTGACATATTCTTAAAGAAATTAATTTCGTACATGCGTACCGGATCGACCCTCCACGGGATTAAAACGATCAAAATTTAAGGGCGTATATGCGGGCGAAGCCGCATGCAAAGGCTAGTTTATGAAATCCTCGATTTCTCTTTACTGCATAATTGCATATATTATAAAACTGCATTAAAATCCGTTCTGTAGTTTTTGAGCTTATTGCGTTCATACAAACCGTCAAAAAGGGTAGAGGAATTGTTTTATATGTAAGGATATTTTTAAACAAAGAATAAGCTCTGCCATACTATTGTAATTGTATGTATGAGACATCAGCGATCGTGTCCATTGCAAAACATTAGCCATCACATGACTACTGTATAATTTTATTCATACCCTGAAATTGTCTTAATGACACATTAAATAGATGTGTCATTACTTAATAGTTGCAACGCTCCATATTATGTTGACTTAATTATCTAAACGAATATTATAAAGAGGTAAAGTTTTTTTTAAGCTATTGCATAGCTTCTATCGCGGGCCTTGAGCGTGGAGACCGAATCCAGAAATTCCGCAACGAAAATAACCTAACACCCCCCACTCATTTGTTTTTTGAGCGTGGTGACCGATAAGAAAACAAATGAGTGAACAATCAATCAAAATTCAATTCAATGTGTGAAAGTGTAACTTCAATTAATATCAAAGAAAAAAAAAACAAAGGAAAAAAAAAATACTGCATAAATAAAATAAATAAATAATTTTAATTGCATAAGTTCATAAAAATGCTATGCAATAGCTTTACCGCGGCAGTCCCCGAGTGCCACACGTCTTTTTTTTTGTTTCTAGAGATCTCTGGAAGTACTGCCCCCCTAGCCAAGTTACAATCGTTTCGTGTCGAATTTCGTTCTCTAATCGGTAACGCCTCGGTGTCAGCAATTGTAGAAAACGATAAGTTGGTAGCCATGTTGACGCGCCTAAGTCGGGCGCTCGTTCATTCGTTCGAACATTGTAGAAACGATAACAATTCGTTCTATCATTTTGAACTATGTGAACTTGGCTACGAATTTTCTATTCGTTTGTTCTGACTGTGTGACTTAACGTTAAGATGACGTCATTCCCATACGTTTGAAGTTTTATACAGGCGTTAACGATTGCAGATTATCAACTTGGCTAGGGGTATTGGGTTCGATTGCTATATTTTTTTCATTTATAGAAAGCTGCTTTATTTCTAAGTGACATAGGCTATATTTTATGTACGTGGGCGAAACAGCGGGTAAAAGCTAGTTACCAATGTATGTATTCTTACTTTATTTCAATGATGTAATAATCCTCCCGACCAAACGATCACGGTGACCAATTTAGACAATTTTAAAAGTGTTAACCCAAGTACGCAGGATATTATTTTAGTGCACAAGTGTGAGAAATGCTTTATATTTCTTTTCTTTCATAGTCTCTTGGACGGTCGACCTGACTGGAAAGATATCGTGCGTAGAATCAACTGCTTTGAAGACAGGGGGTGTCACCCTACGAACTTCTAAACTACGGACCTCTACAAAGTAAAGAAAAGAAAGAAAGAAAAATATTTTATTTGGCACACGTACACAGATACACACAGTGTACCTGTAATGTAAATACTTAAAATAAAAAAATAATAAAAAAATAACTAACATTGTGTATCTCGCGCCTGCAACAAATATGTAAGTCCAGTCCCCCTAGCCAAGTTACAATCGAATTCCGTTCTCTAATCGGTAACGCCTCGGTGACAGCAATTGTAGAAAACGATAAGTTGGTAGCCATGTTGACGCGCCTGAGTCGGCCGCTCGTTCTACAATGTAGCGTTTGTATAACAAACGTCATTCCCATACGTTTCATCACTTTTCGACAGCGTTAACGATTGCAGAATAGCAGCTTGGCTAAGCGTGCTGTTCAGCAAAAATGCCAGACAACTACGTAGTAGTTTCCCGACGCCGGTTTTCAACTGACTGGCTAAATAGAAGATACCCAATAGCAGTTTTTGCCCAAAACCCCACGCTTTACAGTCACGGTGGCATTTAAAATAGTTCTATTGATGTAATAAATAACTTAATACTTAATCATTGATGCACATAAATAAAATGGCTATCAAAAGCTTTAAGTGGTCTTTTCATAGCTTTAATGATAGCAGAACCGCATAAGCATAATGTTCACATAAATATAAATTAATGACTCAATACCGATACGACACAGAAGGTTCAAATATGGAAAGTTGTTAGTTACGAACAAACTATCTACTTGGTAAATGACTCTAAATAGGTATACAAAAGTGCCCACACTATGTATGATATCGAAGCCAAGGCCTACGAGAATGTTCAAAAGATTTCTTTGGAACAAAAAGACTAATGAAGTGTGGGTTTTAGTCACTGAAAGTCTGAAATTCCCGCTTCATTCTCAACAGGAAAAAAATTATACTATCGAACACTTAGTAGATTATAACATCGTTTACAATGAGTTTAAAGCAATAGTATTCGTCGCTACTCGATATTGATGCCGTAAATTGTATGTCGGCAGCGCCTCTAGCGGTCAATTGCAGAACCAAAATCAGTAGTGTGAGTCATCAAGTATAAAACGTATCGAATAGGAACTCACAACCAACTAAAGTTTTTAGTAGTCTCCTTTAGAAAATGGGTTCCATGAGTAACAAATAGTAACTAATAGTACTAGTACTGTGTTCCAGTTTATGAATAGACTAGCGGCCCATACCGGCTTCGCACGGGCAATAAATATAGCCTATGTTACTCAGGGTGAATGTAGCTTTCCAATGGTGTAAGAATTTTTGAAATCGGCACAGTAGTTTTTGAGTTTATTCGTTACATACAAAAATACAAATCTTTCCTCTTTATGATATTAGTATAGATTAGTACATGCAAGAATTTGTTCTCAGAGTATTTCTATTTACCAAATAATGTTGTTGGAATATTGACTTCAGGGAAATAAATCATACTGTGCATGATCAAGTCTTTTCATCTGTAATACCTTGAAAATCAGAATACCAAATTAAAATTGCAAAAACCAGACTTTTGCTGACTCTGGTTTTTGTGATTTTAGTAATAGTAGTAGTAGTAACTCTTTTAGTAAGTAGTGACTCGATCGAAATGTTAGTATCACGACAACAATGAAGTTTTAAAGACGCTTATTCACCGATTCTAAGTCCTTTGCAAGGAAATTTCTCCCACTCCACTCGACTAAGGGCCAACGCTGCGTTATGCGGGCGCCCACGCGATTCCTTACAAAAGTGCTCCGTCACGGGGAGCCGCGCCAACGCCCGTTTTACCACGTAATAATACATTAAAGTTCTCCACCGACACGACTACATGCACACCGTTAAAGTTGCCCGTGTAGATGCAACCGCTTAACACAGCGTTGGCCCTTAGGGCTATATTACACCAAAACACCATACAGACACCAGAGTAGCCACACGTCCTAGCTGGTCGCGCCACCAAATCGGTTGCGCAACTAAACGGTCACCAGGTGAGTAACTCTCTATAGAGCAGTATACATTTTGTTGGAAGCGGCGACTGGTCGCGCCACTATGGTGTCTTGGTGAAATATATTATAGCCCTTAGTCTCCAGCCATGATAACGGATTTATGGAGTCTTTGACTGAGGGAGGTAAGAAGTCAAGTGTATGAAGGAATAGTACATTATGATGTAAATGTGTAATGTTAGTGATTACAGTCGAGGCGGTATTTAGACCCGAGCCGAGTCTTAAGAGAGCCGAGAACGGTAATCATTAATTACTCACGTGTATCATACGACGTTTTTCAATACACTTGTGAAAAAAATAACAGTAAAACTACAATTCGTACTTAACTTGTTTTGTGACAAAAAAATCTGTTTTCATATGCGCGCGCAAATTTTTTTTATTTACTCCTAGAGGAAGGCTAAGGTATTCTGATTATACTGAATAGTCTTACGTTTATGTTTTTTGCGTGAAAAGTTTTTACTATTATGTCTTTCGTGGTGATAATGGAATACTCATGTAACATTTTCTAATGATTTTGTAGTATTTAATTTTGTTTTCATAATACAGCTATTGAATTACACTCGAATAAATCAAGCCAAAAACCGCGCGCATCTTAAAATGGCCGCCATAGACCACAAAAAAAAAACAATTCTTATTTGAATGTACGATTTATTTACTAAATGTTTTTTAAAAATTAAATAAATCGTTTCTACAAGTTAAAATGGTCAAAATTGCATGAAATAAGTAAGTAAGACACTATTTTACACCATTGAACGCGTGAAATTTTTTCGTACTCAAAATTTGTTTTGCGAACAAAGAGGTTGAACAAAAAGGTTTTAACTACATTATAGTACAAGTGCATAATGTTAATCAAAATGACACAGTTTGGTAACAAGTGCCTTTATATACGTAAGTGCAGTGCAATAGGAGTCACTTTCTGAGCAAGTGTATTGAAAAATTACTTACGATTACCAACTCAGAAGCTTCTGTAATGTTTCAACACACTGTTTCAAAACATTTTCTGTAGTTTTCTATTTACTTAAGATAACAGTTTCCTGCGTAAGTCCCATTTCGCATTTTTACATCAGAAAATACTTAGGATACGCGTGGATGAGATTAGCGATGATAAGCATAAGGGTAAAGGTTAAATATATTTACACTGGGTACGACTGGGGATGTGCCTTGAGGCCCTAACATTTGCGACCTAAATTGATCTGTTAAAAGGATCGAGCTATATGGGATGTATCAGGGATGTTATGGATATGAAATTTCGGATACGGATTGGATACGGATTTAGAAATGATTATTATATCGGATATGGATACAGATACGGATATGAAATTATTTCGGATTATCCGTTAGTTTCGGATAATTTCGGTTACGGATATTAGATTTTTAAGGGATTTCAGAAGTAAAATATAAATACAATTTAACTTTAACAATTTAAATATAATTTATATTTTTCACTCTCGCACGACTGCCATTTTGCCGTGGATTGTGTGAAATGAACGAAGGCAAAGAAGGAAGCGTTTTAGTCATTGGTATATTCTAAGGAAAGATACTTTTCGCGCTAACATTACAATCAGAGTGCCTAGTGTGAGTTTATTTTACGTTAATGCAATCGACACGTTTGTGACGTTCGGCGCTCCGATTGGCCCGCTCCAAGCTCTTTACCAATCAGAGAGCCAAACGCGGCAAACGTTTCGATTGCGTTAACGTAAAAACAACTCGCACTCAGCGCACAGAAAACCTGCCCCCCTAGCCAAGTTACAACCATGTCGCTTGCGTCGAACGCCTCAAGTTGGCCACGCCCCTTATTCTTTTGTTCTGACCATGTGACTAAGCGTTGAGATGACGTAATTCCCGTATATTTGAAGTTTTCTACTAGCGATAACGATTGCAGATTATCAAGTTGGCTAGGGGTTCTGGACTCTGTGCGCAACTACATGCACGAATGAAATGTGATTCCATGTAAATTGATTTTTTCATCCCCCCATCTCGGAAAGGGTATTTTTACTCTTCGATATCTGAGAGCAAAAGCCGTTTTTATTCTGAGAGTTAAAGTAAATTTGAATTTAGATCATCGCGTGCACTAAGTTTATGAATTCAAAACATCATTAAACCTATTTACTTCTACCTCCATGGTACTAAATTTGTCATACAACTTTTTTTTTTAATTTGTTAAAAACTCAGAACTCAGAACTATAATGTGTTGTATATATATGGAAAAAAAATGCACACAAGGGCATTTTCATAACCTTTGTCCTACTTAAAACATTAAAAAATTAATATTTTTGCGTATATTGCCCGTTTTTGTGACTGATGAAATTAAGCCACGGGGACTATCTTCGGCTGTTGATTTAATCTAAGGTTTTAGTTAATAAAAGTCTGACAAGCCCTCCTGCTCCGTCCAAGGGCGGGAGACGTCATTAGACGACTTCTACCTAAAAAAAAAAACGACAGACATTTTTACCCGTTATAGTAAACCCTTGATCAAAGAGGTGGATCTATTAGATATCGTATGTTTTAGTAATTGGGTTCTAGGGGTCAGATGTCAGTTACTGTTGTCCCGTGTGGAATTAGGGAAGGATGACCGCTTTTGAGTAAAGGCAAAGTGTCCTTTTTATATGATTTTTGACACGGGTTATGGTGTATGATATTAAAGGTATCTCCTCTGATTTACGTTGGTAGACACGTTAATACATTATAAGCAATGTGACCGAAAATCTAATAGAAATCAAAATTAAACGGTTCTGGGAAAGACTCGACCCTTAAATTCATTCTCTCACGCCAGGCCATGGTCCAGAGCGAGGAGGAGTGGCAGGCCGTCACCGACTTCTGCGAAGCAGTAATGCTAGCGAAGGAGGAGGCCGACTGCATCAGGCAACGGCGGCGCTCATAGCGCCGCAGCCGCCGCTGGGATTCCGATCCCGATTTCCGGCCACCGTGAGCGCGGGCTTGAGGATGGCGAGCAATGGGTAGCTCGCTGTCCGACCGTCCGGTAACTGTCCGGACCAAGCCCAAGTCGTCGACGGCGCGCACTGTTCCCGTGCGCCTCAAGGAGCAGTCAGCAACAGCAGATGCCTAGCTGGGTCGAAGCCTACTGGGGCCATGGTTAATTCGAAAGATAGCTCAAGCCCCGGTACGAAGGCAATGAAGGAACGGGGTGGGCTTTTAGTCAGTAAGAGTCTGACACTATCTTCCGCTTCTCCCAAGAGCGGGGGTTGTCATTGGATGATTTTTCCAACCATAAAAAACCTTAAATTAATTGGAACTGTATTCTATATAAATCTCATCATATAATACTACAACATTATCACAGCAACTAACATACCATTTGTCAATTACTTCACATGATAAGCTTTTGGTTGATAAGCTCGCATTGGACTAATTTGCTCTCTGCACAAGCAATGATCTGATCGACGATGGAGCACGATGGCTTAGAAGTAACTCTTTTTTTTTAAATGATATAAACCAGTCCTTGACTGCGATCCCACCTGATGGTAAGCAGTGATGCAATCGTTGATGGTGAGATTGCGCGGTCAGGAAATGTAGACTCTGGTAGAGAATTCCACAAAGTAGTGAAATTCTTATTTTACCAGCTATAAGGAGCTGATGTTCATGGTGGTTGATTGATACAGTTATGAAAAGCTGCGATTACACAGTCATATAAAGCACTGAGATACTTTTTTTATTCTTTATTAAACCCCAAGCGAACGCCGGCGTTCGCGCACCTATTGTCTTTCTAATGTGTCTGTAATTTCCACGATTGAAAGGTTAATTGTAAGGAACTTTTTGACTTAGTGATAATATCACTCTTGGTACAAAAATACTTCTACCAATTACACACTAAGCTCTAGACTACTAATCCAACTTAATAGTAACTAAAGTAAAATTATATCATTCACTAATCAATTGTGTAAAGCCAAGCTACCGCGGCGGCATTGTAAGAAAGAGTTACCGCGCCCTTGGAACGTAACGGGCAACTATAGAAACACTGGTGGGTTTTAGTCAGTAAAAGTTTGATATTCCCTCTCGCTCCGATAAATGCTAGAGAAGCTTTAGCCTGCGGCGTCGCCCACGTACATAAAATATATCCTAGTTGTCCTAGCCTATGTTACTCAGGTATAAAGCAGCTCTCTATCGGAGAAAAAAATATAACAATCGGTCCAGTACATCTAGAGATTACCTCCTACAAACAAAAAAATAAACTTTACCTCTTACGTCTTACGTACTCGTACTCGTATAGATTAGTACAGATTTCTCGCCTCAAAAACATAAAGTCTTATTAGCAATAGCGATTTAAATGCAGGTTGGATTATTTATAAACTTAGTATTGTATAGCTACAACCTATTTTTAAGTCAAGAGTGAACAGCATGCTTAGCCAAGTTGTTATTCTGCAATCGTTAACGCTATCGAAAAGTGATAAAACGTATGGGAATGACGTCATCTCAACGTAAAGTCGCGTGGTAAGAACAAACCAATAGACAATTCGTAGCCAAGTTCACATCGTTCAAAATCGTTTCTACAATATTTAACGCTACATCCTTTGTTATACAAACGCTACATCGTAGAACGAGCGGCCGACTCAGGCGCGTCAACAAGGCTACCAACTTATCGTTTTCTACAATTGCTGTCACCGAGGCGTTACCGATCAGAGAACGGAATTCGATTGTAACTTGGCTAGGGGGGCAGGTTACTTCTAGGTAAGCGTGCTCCATCGACAACATCATCGCTGTCATCATTACCCATCAGGCGAGATAGTGTTCAAACGAAATCCTATAAAACAAAATTGTGCTCGTAATAAATTCTCGCATAAAATATAGGTTGTTTGTGAATGAGCGGTTTGATGCTTAACCACCAGTGAGTCAGCTACTCATTGCATATCGAATTAATTATTTAATTTGTACTCATAACGGCTGGTGCATTATGTCATTGGGCGTGACTCATTCGGATTTAAGCTTAAATGTAACAGGAGCAGTGTTCTCTGTGAGACTTTGCGGCGACAGAAAAAATATATGGAAATTGTATATTTATGTAGTGATTCATTTAGTGCGGTTTTGTATAAAGAGATTATATTAAATGTTAATTATGAGTTTTATTTTATTTTTAAACTTAACGTCATCGTCAACCTTAGAGAGATTTCAAACGACATATATTTATTTACTAGGCAGATTATTTTGAATGAGTATGCATATGCGTGAGACTTCTTAAGAATTGAGATAAAAAGCATGCTATTGGGAGGTTATTTCCAACAGTGGATTGCATTAAGGCTGCTGTTGATGCGGATGATGTTGTCCAAATTTTTGCACACCTACATAATACAAGTCAAACATTTCACTTTGTCATATATACTTCTCATACTTGGTATTTTGAGATGTGGTTAGTGTTGGAGGAAAATACTCGGTATCCGACTCCATAATAGCCGAACTCCAGACACTCTTGAAACTCACCATTATACGAGTATCATCATCATCATCATCAGCCTTTTTAACGTTCCCACTGCTGGGACTCAGGCCTCCCCTCTAGGAGACGACGGTTAAACGAGTATGTTAAAGAAGAATCTTTGGTTTCATTGCCTTGATTTCACACCTGGAACATACACTGCTGACAGGAAAAGAAGATGGAAAAAGACACAGAGGCAGGAGGTCGATACGTTGCTCAGGCTAAATCCGTGCTACACTGGACACCACAGTATGCGACGCTATCCGCATCGCCGAAGATAGGACATGGCGTAATAAAATCCACAAAAAAGTTACTCATGGAGGTTACGACCCTTTTTTTTTATGGTGAGAAAAAATCATGCATTGACATCCCCCGCCCTTGGGCGGAGCGGGAGATTGTGTCAGACTCTTACTAACTAAAAGACCCACCCCGTTCCTTCTAGCCTTCATACCGGGGCTCGAGCGCCCTTTCGGATAACCCTGGCCCCAGTAGGCTTCGACCCGGCTGGGTCCCTGCTGTTGCTGATAACTCCTTGAGGCGCGCGGGAACAGTGCGCGCCGTCGACGACTTGGGCTTGGTCCGGACAGTTACCGGACGGCCGGACAGTGAGCTACCCATTGCTCACTGTCCGCAAGCCCGCGATGGAGGTTACGACCCTCAGCATTGAATATAAACGACGCAAGGAGGAGGACTTTGTATCCGGCACAAATTTTGAAGCACTCTGTCTGTCTCGAACCTTATTCTATCGGTTACGTATTAATAGCTGATGCAAACCAAATGCATCCACATTTTGGTACGGAACCCACTTTCTATGCAACACACGGGCTGCGGTGTCATCAATCGGGCTAAATAAGCAAACAGTTTTTTGATATGCTAATATTGCTCCAAAATCTAGTCAAGGATAGGATGATGATGGTTTTATGTGATTTATTGGCTACCTATTGGTGTCGTGTCACCTATGTACGGGAAGCATTTTAATGAAGGATTAATGTCCTTTGATTCGTAACGTCATATGAATCACTGACTAAATGGTTCATGTAAAGAGTCTATGTACAAAATAACAATGGCGACGAAATTGTTGATGAAATTATAAAGTGTCGCCATCCGATCGTCTGGTAACCGTCCAGACCCAAGTTGTCGATGGCGAACATTACGCGCCAAGGAGTTCTTAGCAACCGTAGGAGCCTAGCAGGGTCGAAGCCTACTTGGATCATAGGTGATACGAAAGAGATCTCCGAGGCCCTGAAACTATGGCAAAGAAGGAACAGGAGTGGGCTAATAAAATTAATCTACACTAATATAATAAAGAGGTAAAGTTTGTTTTTTTGTTTGTAGGAGGTAGTCTCTGAAAGTACTGATCCGATTGCGATATTTTTTTTACGAAAGAAAACTGCTTTATTCCTGAGTGACATAGGCTATATTTTAAGTACGCGGGCGAAGCTGCGGGCAAAAGCTAGTTTATAATAAATGAACGTACCTATTACCGGGAAAACGGGAATTTGTAAGGGTGTGTTGCACCATTTAAGTATAACGATAACAAAGCCGTTAACAGTTGTCAAATCGTCGATTTGACCAATAGGCGACCATTTCACGGCTGGTTATGGTTTGGTTATCGTTGTAGTTAAATGGTGTAACTCACCCTAAGTATGCCTAATCTAAACCACGTTCTTGCTTTGTTCTTTTGTTTATTGGTTCTGGAATTCAAAATATTGTCACTTTATCCAATTTTTTTTCTTGATCATTAAGATCTAAAAACTGACGGTAAGAAAAATAATTATTCAAATATAAAACCATTAGTCACAATAATTCATTACGTTCGTATATCAAGCAATAGGTACGCAGATTAAAGACATTTAATTGTTTTGTATGAAAATAAAAATAATGGTTTCTTAGAACGGCTAATATCAGTTTGCAGGAAAATGCGAAAGAAAGCTACAGAAATGTATGGGCTCTGTTCAATGGACTAGAGATCCTTTGCTAAAAATGGGATTACATTATGCCCGTAGTCCGTTGTTATGACGACGACGGTAAGTGGATTCAACCTTACACCCTTAGCCTGTACGTTATATGTATAAGAACTACATGAGACCGACACACACGCGGCATGTCGTGTATAATGTGAAGCTCTACAAATCTAGTTTCCATATAAAATGTATGGAGACCGACGCGCCCAGATCGGTGTATGTATCACACGTGTGTGCAGTATAGTTTTACTTTTAAGCTAAAACTACATTAGACTGCACACACAAGTAACATGCCTGCCCCCCTAGCCAACTTAAAATCGAATTCCGTTCTCTAATCGGTAACGCCTCGGTGACAGCAATTGTAGAAAACGATAAGTTGGTAGCCATGTTGACGCGCCTGAGTCGGCCGCTCGTTCTACAATGTAGCGTTTATATAACAAAGGATGTAGCGTTAAATATTGTAGAAACGATTTTGAACGTTGTGAAGTTGGCTACGAATTGTCTATTCGTTTGTTCTTACCACGCGACTTTACGTTGAGATGACGTCATTCCCATACGTTTCATCACTTTTCGACAGCGTTAACGATTGCAGAATAACAACTTGGCTAAGCGTGCTGATTTGTACGTAGAACGAAGTCGCGTGGCGTGGATCAAGTGTAGCTCTACAAGTCTAGTTTCCATATAAAATGTATGGAGACCGATGCGCCCAGATCGTCGTGTGTATCACACGTGTACGCAGTGTAGTTCTACTTTTAAGCTAGAACTACACTAAACCGACACACACGTGTAACACGCTTGATTAGTACGTAGAACGACGTCGCGTGGCGTGGATCAAGTAGCTCTACAAGTCTAGTTTCCACATAAAATGTATGGAGACCGACGCGCCCAGATCGGTGTATGTATCACACGTGTGTGCAGTATAGTTTTACTTTTAAGCTAGAACTACATTAGACTGCACACACAAGTAACATGCCTGATTTGTACGTAGAACGACGTCGCGTGGCGTGGATCAAGTAGCTCTACAAGTCTAGTTTCCATATAAAATGTATGGAGACCGACGCGCCCAGATCGTCGTGTGTATCACACGTGTACGCAGTGTAGTTCTACTGTTAAGCTAGAACTACATTAGACCGACGCACACGTGTAACACGCCAGATTTGTACGTAGAACAACGCGGCATGTCGTGTATCAAGTGTAGCTCTACAAATCTAGTTTCCATATAAAATTTATGGAGACCGACGCGCCCAGATCGGTGTATGTATCACACGTGTGTGCAGTATAGTTTTACTTTTAAGCTAGAACTACATTAGACTGCACACACAAGTAACATGCCTGATTTGTACGTAGAACGAAGTCGCGTGGCGTGGATCAAGACATCAAGTAGCTCTACAAGTCTAGTTTCCATATAAAATGTATGGAGACCGACACGCCCAGTAGCCTGATTCACGTAAAAACAAACAAGCCAAATATCGTTGAAGTTTTATAGTCGTTCGATCGAAGTCCTATCCAAAAGCGATATTCACGATCTATCGACTTATTTCTAGTTACATTAATAAGTATTCTACCAGGATAGTGTAATACAGTTTTTTTATTAAATCGACGAATTTCAAACGACTTTAAAATCGGTGTCGTTCAAACTCGATTGATGGATGTGCATACGGAACTGGTCTAGACGACTAAATCGCTACGATATCGTTACGGTTTTCATTACGTGAATCGGGCTACTGATCGGCGTCTGTGTCACACGTGTGCGCAGTGTTGTTCTCTATCTATCCTTGCCATTTCCCTTGCCTCTTTGGTTGCTGCTCCACCCTCTTTGTTCGTAACATGATTTTAAATATATCATTTTATCATTTATCATTTATCATTTATCTATATTCGCGTGCTTTCCTTAATAAGTGGGTTATCGAACAAAAATCTTTTTTTTTTATCTGATATAAACTAGTACTTGACTGCGATCACACCTGATGGTAAGCAGTGATGCAATCGTTGATTGTGAGGCGCACTAGTTTATTAAGAGCCATCACTCTAGCTTTGAAGATACCTAAATTATAATCAGACTTGAAGACTGCAGCAGACAAGTTGTTCCAGTCCTTCGATGTACGCGGTATAAATGACGAGGTGAAATGCTTAAATCCGGAGCAAAAATCCATTTTTCAATTCAAACCTGATCAGTTTCTGAGATTTGCTCTTTATTAGTTTTTGTAACATCGTATAGTTCTGAGGGGTCAAAATCTCAATAATTTTTTTTTCTTACAATGTCAGATAACATCGTACAGATTATCATTACTGAGAAGACAAAATCTTAATCTTTTTTTTATCTTGTAATGTTTTCTGCGTTTCAGCGTTGCGAAATGTATCATCGAGTTTGCTAGATGCATTAGACATACATACTTAAATAAAAAGTAGGTAAGTTATGTGGAAACGTAAGTAATTGTTATTATTAATTTATCTTGGATAGCATTAAATTACACAGTGCTTCATAGGTTAGAGAAAAAAAGATTATGAATTTGAATTTGTTCACAGCTAGCAATGACGTATAATAATCCATAATACACATTAAAAAAAAAACAATATCCGCCTACCCTCAAGGTTTGCCATCAATCAGCCTTAATAGGCCCGCCTTTTGATATTCTAATATTGTTTCAAAGACCACTCAAGCACAGGATGGAAAGGACGCGAGATCAGATTAGCTGGGGTTCTGAAGAGTACTTTACAAGTAGACGGTTTATAAAAATCTAAGCTTCAGAAGTACTTAACCTTTTTCTAAACTGGTATAAGTGTACCTATTTTATGTTCTCTTAGTTTTATTCCACTACTTGAGATTAAATTAAAAGCTGTTTTATGATGCTTCAAAGGTTTTTTTTTTTTAATTTTGACCCCAGTGACGAAAAATGTTCAGAATTAGAACAACAAACAATTGACTAACTCAATAGAAGTAGCATTACTCAATTAGATCACGCTGTTTATGACGATAAAGTAGATTTACCACAAGCTGTGCTATACTATTAGTAGTTGATAAATTAATAATACGACAACTTTATCGTTATTATACCTTCTGCCAGTGGCTTATCCCATAGGAACATATTCTAGGAATAAAACGTATTCTGTATCTTCAGTACATGGTCTACCGAAACCAATATTATTATAATTTAGGTGTCTAGGCAAGAGTGAATAGGCTCTTAATAAACTAGTGCGCCTCGCCATCAACGATTGCATCACTGCTTACCATCAGGTGGGATCGCAGTCAAGCACTAGTTTATACCAATAAAAAAAAAAAACATCCAAATCTTATCGTTTTATCGTTTGAGCGTGTAACAGTAATACAAGTCAAAATATTTTATTTCACATAGGCCTACAAGGGCACTTATTAAACGTCAGAAGTTAGTGCACGGTTCTAAATTGGTCGTTTCATAAGGAGAAAAACCGGCAAGAAACTCCATGGTTACTCCTTTAAAAAAATTGTTTCATGTTACAATATTTATAGATATTATGTAAGAACAGTGTAGACCAATACTGTACACAAAAACAAAAACAAAAATCATAATTAAAAAAAAAAGTAATTCTTAATAGAAAGTAATCTGAGAGTTTTTGGGATATGCAGTGTTCTCACATCCACATTACAAAAAGAGTCTTTAATAAAAAAAGCAAGACAAACAAACATACAAACTGTTTGAAAACGCCACGGTCACTGACATTGAAACGACAGTAAAAAGCTTGCTAATCCTTTGACTACAACTGTGACTATTAGATATCGTCCCCTTTCATTGAATGTAAGCATGCCACCAAAAATAGGATACTGAAAGATGTCTACTGCTGCACATCTCCATTAATATTATAAAGAGCTCCTTAAAGTTAGTTTTTTTATTTGTATGAGGTAATTTCTAAAAGTACCGGTCCGATTGCTAATTTTTTTTCACCGAGAGAAAGCTGCTTTATTTCTCAGTGCAAAGGTTATATTTTATGTATGTGGGTGAAGCCGCGGGCAACAGCTAGCATATTTAGCCTATAGGTCTCCCAAAAGTGTCACCACCTAGATCTCACGGATGTACTTAACTAGGCCTCACGGCTTTTTCCATATCAGCGTTAGACGTTGAGTCCTCCCAAAAAAAATAGTTGAAGTTATTCGACCAAATTACAAAAACATTACTCAAAACCCTAAGGTAATGTAGTACAAATAACATTTGTGAGGCGTTACGTTTGGTGGTATACACACAGACATCTTGCTACACATGTCCGAGAGGTTTGTTTACCGTAGACCTATTTACACATTCGAGGTCAGAAGGGATAAAACAAAATAAATAATGTTGAAACTGTGAGATATTTTAATCGTGTTAAAGACAATTTTATGCTATTTCATCAATCTATTATGAGAAGTATTGTAGCTATGAGAGTTATGGGTGTAGAGTATTGATGATTCAGCATATTCAATACTAGCTTTTGCCCATGGCTTCGCCCGCGTATATAAAATTATAGCCTATGTCACTCAAGAGTAAAGCAGCTTTCTAACAGTAAAAAAAAATTGACAATCGGACAAACAAAAAACATATCTAATAAAACTAACTTTAGCTCTATTAATATTAGTTCAATATAAATAATAAAAAAAAAATAGTCACTGCTGTGAAGGACGGTTCTAGTAAAAACTGGCCAAGCACGAGTCGGATTAGTACACGTAGAGATCTATACTATAATATTAAAATCGAGCAAACATTGCAAAAATTACAATATGACGTTTCGTGTATGGGGGGAACCCCTTTAATTTTTAATTTTATTATTTCTTATTGCAGCGGCAATAGAAATACGTATTTGTGTGGAAATTTCAACTCTCTACCTTTGAGGGCTTATGAGTTAGAGTCCGCTAACAGACAGACAGATGGGTAGACGGACTGATCGACAACAGAGGTTTAGTAATAGTGTCTCGTTGGCACCTTTCAGGTATAGAACCTTAAAAACTGAAATTGACCTGCTGGTTGAACTAAAAATCAATTCAAACAGTTGAGAAAAGATTATAGTTAAATATATGAAAACGATAAAAGAATTGTGACGTTAATATGACTAACTTAAACACGAATATTACTTTGTTGGTTAAAAAATAATATTGGCAGGAATTTGATAGACATATGCTTACCCCAAAATAAATGGTATAGTGAAAATATTTTAGAATAATTACAAGATGATACTTTAAAATCAACAAATCTGTATGAATTCATTTTATACTTGTACAAAAGGTTCAGTTATCCAAAATTATCTCAATATCTTTTAATTCAGATTCCTTGGCTTCATTCTCTTGGGACAATAAAAACAGCTTTTAATTTAGACTCTTTAGAGATCCATCAATTTCTTTGCTTTCGTTTGCGACAGTTTCAATTTCTTGTACTAAGAGAGTCCCAAGATAGATGCTTTTGTAAATATCAATACCTTCTGTTGAGATATCTATTATTTCCTTTCAAACTTATTGATGGCGTAACTTTAAATCATCTTGATCTAATATTCTATCTTGATTGGAATCTATTTCATTAGCTAATTCATTACCTGCTCTCTCCTAGCACCTTTATCAACCATCATATGTATATTTATAAAGGAAAACTGACTATTTTTAATCTGATATAAATTTAATGCTTGACTGCGATCCCACCTGATGGTACGCTGTGATGCAATAGTGATTGGTTGGCATATCAATGCACAGCTGAAACTACTGGGACTAGGAACCTGAAATTTTGCACAGTTTCCTTTTATGCTGTAGACGAGCACTAAGAGAGGGTTTTTTCAAAATTCATCCTCTAAAGGGATGAAACGTGGGTGCAAAGTTTGTAATGTATGGATAAACCTACTTTCAAGCGGGCAAAGCTGCTGGCAGAAGCAAGTATACTATGTATACACTAACACATGAGGCATTATTTTCCCCCATTTTATCCTTCACACAATACCTACTCCAAACCACTTCAATACAATGCGTGTCAACAGAATGTGTTACAAATGCGTGCATATTCAGGTTAACAGGCATTTCAACAACCATGTATATGATGAATGGACACGTACAAATATAACTTAACTGTTGCTTGCATCTGTAAATTATACAGTCATCGATACATATACTATGTACTACGAACTAGATTACGTGTGCCGAATACTCACCTCAATCGACTCAGGTGTAATGTAGACTGTACACCTTGAACATTACACTATGTTGAAAGAAACTCGTAAGTGCCATGAAATTCTTTGCACTTAAGATATTTTGAATTCGAAAAAGTATCCTCTAAAAGCTATCTTAATAGTTTTATTAGACGACATAATGCAATGTAGCGCTGCAGCGAACTTTTGTTTTAACTCTTCAGTATTTTGACAAATTGTTTGATGAAAGGTCTATTACGAGTCTGTCTAATAAGTTAAACGACTTGGGTAATTATTAGGATTTAATTAAATCTGATGTAGTCAACACGGGTTCAATAATCAAGGTTGATTAAGAGATAGAGATCATTGTTTTCTAACAGAAGAACCTTATGAAAAGTATTGAATATAAGTATTTTTTAAATGATTAAATATTATACATTATTCCCAATTCGGTTGACTTATTAGACAGACTATATACAGTCATCAACTATTGAAAGAGTTGGGATTACAAAACCATAGATAATAAATATATTAGAATCGTCAGAAAGATACAAACAAGTGGCGGTGTTAAGATTATAAAGAAACGGTGCAATTTCAACGAGATGTTCTAGTTTATCTTTTTTAACCATATTCGATTTTCTGTCGATCTCAATCAGTTTCCTTGCTATAAGGTTCTAAAGCAATTCTCAGTGAGAAATTGCAACTGCAATTGCATTATTTTATAAACATATTTAATAATGGGGACATGGAAGGTCTCCATAGGTCTTTTTATAAGGTGTTTGTGTGGCGTGTCTCCGATGACCATGTCCCACCTTTCATCCTGCATCACGTGCCCTGTTATCTGTTCAAATAGGGATCTAATGACAGCACCAGTAGACGGCATTGCCGTGGCCAAATTCTGGGCCAGGCAAGGAATTTAATTAGTTTTGCCATCGATACGTTAATAAGAATAAGATCTCCCACACAATTTAGATACAGCATCTCATCTTCAACACTTCATGTCAATTTCCATCGTCTGCACTCGATAAAATTATTATTTTATGTAACGAAACCTTCAAAACCATTAGAAAAATCAATATTTTTAAATAATGTAACCTCTTTGCCCAAAAAGTATTAACCGTATTCAGAAATTACTATGAAGTGATCTTATGAATAACTTAAACGCTCGATTACCTACCCATGTCAAAATTAATCTCATCTCTAATCCCAACATCTGTCATCGCAAATTGAATCGTGTTATCATAACGATGATCTTGAAACATCTTAAAATATCAAAGCTTTGCATTTAAAATTAGATTCACTTTACTACCTCAGTACTATAAGTACCATTTTAACGAGTTGGTAGCGGCACTCATTTTATTATATTGTACTGTATTGTATTATATCCATTTCTGCGGTAGGTTAGGTCATTATGACAGTAAGGGGCTTATTAGACCCCGTAACGGTTAGGAAACTAAAAGCTTGTTTTGGCTAAGTGCAATACGAGGTCAAAATGACCCAGTATTAAAGTAGATACACCACTGCATTCTGTTTTAATAGTGTATCTTGGGTATATATTCAGCAAATTGTAGTTACAACCTCTGAACAACACAGAAAACTGTTTTTCTTAGCTGAACCGCAAGGAAGACAAGTATGAGGCCTATTAGACCCCGTTCCGCACTAAACGTGTTAAAATGTGTCAAATTTGATCTAACATTTGACAGCTAAAACGTCACAATATAGCAACGGTCAATCTTAAATTGAATGCAAAGCAAACAATGACGAAACTTGTAACGAGGTAAACCAAACATTCGTAGGCGAGCTTCTATGAAACGTAGCGTGTATATGCGTGGAAATATTTATGATGACGTCACTGTAAGCTGACAGTAACAACTTGTGAGAGAGTAGGTACCTACAATGAATGATCAAACGCAATGTGGATTCCTTTTAAGTTATGGTGTCAAAAGCCGGAAGAGCAATAAAATGATGCTTCTTTACGATAGGTGGATATGCTTGTAGGATAATAAAACGGATTTCTGGTACTACAACTATGAAATGCTAAACTTGACATATACAAATTCTTGTCATGTGGCATGAAATACCCGTTACAATGCAATATCATAAAGTTAGTACTATAAACCGAACTATAAATCGTAAAAGTTGAATTTATTTTGAACAAGTTCATACATATCCTAGTTGTTTAGTTGTTTGTAAATGTATAGATATATATATATATATATCACCAATATATGTCCTCTATATTATAATTAGTTTTGTATTTATAAGTAATTTTACTCAAATATAAACAATATTAAGGTGAATGAAAACTCATTGTACTTAGAAATCAGAAATCAGTAACAAATATTTCAAATAGACCGATTACAAGCGCTTCTGAATTGTTAAAAAGATGCTAGTATAATATTTCATGAATCTAAACAACACTAAAAAATTTGTAACCAATACGATAGAAATTAAAGCATACTCATAATCAGCTTTACAATAAAAAAATTTAAGATCCCACTACAGGAACTCAAACGAATGGTTATCCACCACTCGGGCCCAGTGCTGGTTTGTCAATGCCACGTGTCTTTGAATTTTTGGCTCTAGGACATGTTGGTTTCCTAATGATGTCTCTCTCCTTCACCGTTTTCAGAGCTATGGTGATGAAAACAGTTACAAAAAGTAAAAGTGTCTGAGTTTGGAACCATGATCTATGCCACGATGTATTCGTAGGCTCGCGTTTGACCACAATTACACCTGATAGGAAGCGACATATAGTCGAACACTGTGTTGCGACAGTCCATGTGTCGTTTGCAAATTTATGAAAGACAAAAGCCTTGCTGATGCGCCTCCGCCTACATCTAATGTAATGTATGTCACTGTGCCACCAAAAACGCCACTGAAAAGAAAGTTGAATTCAGAAACTACTTTCACTATCAAGGCTTTTATGGATTCAAAACCAAATACAAGAAGACAATTATCATTAGTATGTGTCTAAACGTTTCTGATGGAATGGTTTCGAATGACTAACAACTATTCGAAAGCTAATAGCCATTGTCCAATTGTTAACCTTTTTGGTCAAGTCAATGTTAGGGGTAGTGATGTCATTGAGTGTCTGGTCTGTCATAGATTTGTTTAACTTAATGATGATACTAGTTGTAAAAATGTCGACGGAAGAAAAATCTGCTCAGCACAAACAGTTTTGGTTATACTTATAACCTATAGGCTATATAATCATATGATTAGTATAAATACTTATTACAGGATTCTACAATCATTCTCCATAGAAACAAGACAAGAGCAGAAAGACGACAACAGCATTATACAGATACCGTCACGGATCTTGTGCGCTGGCTTCAAGTTGCGCAGAAGTCAAACATTCGGCTTCTCTAGTAGTACGAAGTGAGAGGCGGGGGCGGGGAATGTCAGTGATTGGCTCGCCGCACCATCGTGTCATAGACGTCCCTCGTGATACGTTCCCTGCGATTGCTGCATGTATCTAACAACGACGACGATTGGCTCGCCAATGTGTGGAATGCGCCAAGCGATCCCTACTCTGATGTCGAGCGCTCAAGATTCGTGCCGGTATCTGTACCTTCAAATACTCCATTGAAAATTTTTAATTTAGAATTTGTTACGCAATGCACAAATTGCCCAAAAGCAGTAAAAAAAACTAAAATGTTTGGAATTGAGTACGTGACATTTTTGTAGCACATATAATCGTAATCGCTGATACCATGTCACTGTGTTTAGGCCCTCAGGGCTCATGGCCATAATAATTCATAATTATATGAATTTTGACTATTAACACAGATTAACCATTCACTGACAAACATATGGGTCAAGACTTTCCTTCATTTCCTTTAGTTGTTGCTCCCCGGAGATATTTCTTTCTAGTTATATTACTAAGCTTTTATTCAGCCCTATTACTATCTTCAGGGCAGTATTTGTCCACATCTAGCTCAATATTTGTTTCATAATCGAGTGACAAATTGAAGGGACTCTTTATGTCGCGTTCACCCTTCCAAACAAATGTGCGCCTGAGTACACAAAATTAATCCTTCAGAAGTGTCCCTAACCATATTTTGTATCCTTGTCGTAATCTTAAGGTAGTCAAGCTCCTTCAATTTCCTCTCATTGGCTCTTGTGTATTTTTTCTTCGAGAAACTAAAATGTTTGTCTCCGTAAAATAGTTTCTATTCTAGTTTATTTAGCCAAACATCCGGAAAGTTTGCCAGACTGTGGATAAACCGAAACACGATGGGACGTCTCACAGATAACCTAATAAGGAAAAATAGTACAATCTGTAATTACACAGCCTGGCTGGACAGAATAGTGATAAAAGAGAAGTTTCCTTTGGGCGAGATAATCCAATACAATAAGATACCTAGAGAGCATTTTTTTTTCACCGTAATGAGGAGATTGAAAGAAGAAAAGTGTTTTACATTTAAATAAATAATTGCAAAGATATCAAGACAATCTGTATTTAAATATATTTTTGAAGCATCGAATTATTATTTGACTAGCTGTTGTTAGTGGCGAAAGCGTGAAAGTCGAAAATTCTTCCAAGGGATCATATTACATAGTTAACCTTATATAAGCATATAGGTAACTAATAAAGTGTTTGAAAATTGAATCGTAGACTAATAACTAATTCTTTTATAGTTAGACCTCTTTATAGTTAAGCAAGCGATGTACTGTTCAAGGTTAAGATCTACCCGTATGCTAAATTTCATCTAAATCCATTCAGCTATTCGAGCGTGAAGATGTAAAAAATATAAATACACACACACACAAACTTTCACCTTTGTAATATTAGCTGTGTGATTTACTCATCTCGAAAGAGTTACCGCGGTCCTAAAGAGCAAATGGCACGCAGGAATACGGGGAGATTTTGGTCAGTAAAAGTTGGTTTTCTCTCATGAGGGCAAATTAAGTAAAAAATTTGATGATTTTCCAATCCAAAAAAGCAAGTAAGTAACAGTCATTCAAAGATGTGACGAAATATTTAGAAAGACTAAATCGAGAAGTTCAATGTTTCCGCGATCAATCTCCATTCACAACTATCACTTCTGCTAATCCCATTTAATTGTTTGGACTATAAATACAGTTTTACAAGGCGAGATACTATTTCAAACTGTGTACCTACTATTTTCTATCTACGTGAGCGCTTTAGTAAACATAGATCAATCAGGCAGAGCAATCACGTTCAGTTCAGACTAAGCTCTGCGATACGGCGCAGGAATTTTAATATTATGCGACTTCAGCCGTGCTAGTTCAAGTTCTGTAATGAAATTACTGTAACAAATGGAAGTCGGTATACACTGAATGATGCTCTACATTGTAATTTAACCTTCTCTATTTATATGGGAGGACTAGCTTCTGCCAGCGGCTTTGCCCGTGTGTAAGAAGGTTTCCCCATACAAACTTAAGACACTCGTTACATCGCCTTAGGAGCTGCATAGCATGGCATAGTTGGTCTTATAATGGCTTTGTAATGTAGTCATTCAAAGATGTGACACAAAATAATTGTGATCTTCACTGAAAAGTTTCCGCGAGCAATCTCCATTCACAACTATATCTTCTACTAATCCCATATAATTGTTTGGACTATTAAAATGCTGTTTTATGGAGGCAGGTATACACTGAATGATGCTCTACGTTGTAATTTCATCTTCTCTATTTATATGGGAAGATACAAATAGGCTGCGCGGTAGTTCAAAAGTGACTACGGCTCTATAGGAACAGAATAGCACATGAAAGAACACGAGTGAATTTTATTCAGTAAACATTTGACACTCCCGCATGTTTTTCCGACGCCCAATATCGGAGAAATGTAATTTGCAAATACCCGAATTCACAGGTCATTAGCAGCTTCGAGTTGTGTTCTGACGCAGCACAATGTTTGTCCGGAACTCCTAATAAGAATACACCAGAGAGACCCAATTATATTAGGTACTTGAATTGCGAACTGAACCCTAAGGAACGAAGTGAGAAAATTGTTCAGATGGGGATTTTATGGAGGAAGTAGTAAGTGCTAACTGCCAAAAACTCGTTGGTTATTAAATGAGAAATGCCGACTATCGAAGGTCAGCGTTGCCAATGCCATTTATGCCATTTTTTTTTGAGATGGGCTCTGAGTGGAACGAGAGAAAGATTCAGGTTGGTACTGACTAAAACCCACCTTCAATTACTCTTTGCGTTTTAGGGCCGCTGTAACTCTTTCAAACAAGCCCGTACTTATTTTTGTACAACAGTAAATGTGGTGAATTTAATAATTTATGAAAAAAACTATTAACATCCGATTTTGGTTCTTTGTAAAGAAATCCTTACTTACATTGTGTTGTGTTGCTGTAATTTGAATTCTGTAGAAATCATTGTTCATTTCAGTAGTATTCAAAATTATTCTCTTATCTACATTCACCCGCTTCATCACTTAACAACCACCTGACAAAACATTGTAAGTCTATAAGAGAAAACCACAAATAAGAAGAAGTCCACATAAATTCACATTAGTATTACGAAGGCGAAAATAACATTGATTGCATCAATGCTTACCAACTGGTGTAATCGCCTATATCCATACTAGTAAAAATTAAAAAGCAATAACTTAATACTGTCTTAGCTTGTCTCACTTAGCGTAAAATTCTTTAACAGCCGCTCCAATAAAGCATACTTTACGGCATACTATCCGAATGATCTCATGCTTGCGACAGATTTAGATATCAGCTGTTCTCTTGATGAATTCATTGACTTTACGGGCCCGACCACAATTTTATTGATAAACAAACCGATCCGTTTGAAAGTGTCCGTGAGAAAATAGAAGCTCCGTGATTAAGTGGTATAAATATAGAGAGATTAGAGTAAACATTGGGTGACTAATAAAAGCTTGAAATAATTTACTAATAGGTAATTTTTAGTACGCATAATTTGGCGTAGGACTCGGTATTGCTCTAGGTTTGATCAAATAATCGAGCTGGAAAAATCATCATCATGATTTCAGACGAAAGATGACCATTGCTGGACACAGACCTCTCCAAGTGTCACTACAATGACCGGCCTTGTGGGCTGTGCGTCTTGCATCTATCCGATTCTCGAAAACCTCACCAGGTCATCGGACCACTTCTTGTAGTCTTGTGGGCATTATCATTGGCAATACACGCTAGTTATACACTTTCACCTTGAGATACTGTGGTATGTCACAACTTGAAAATTGGTATGGTCAAGATTGAAGCTGAATTTTTTATTTAACGCACTCTTGAAAACTCAATTTTAAGATTTTCCATGCTTCTTATCTCTAGAAAGATGCATAACCCGGAAAAATCCTGCTGTCAAATATTTTAACAAGTCTTGGTCATTAATCAAAAGGCATTCCGGAAGGCTCCGTAGACAACCCCGCCAGGCCTGTAAGTAAACAGATTACAGCAACTCAGACGACACGTCTTATTTGGGAAACATTACAACATTGAGTCATCGTTGTAACTTCAGCTGCAATAAATAAAACTAACATTGCATGCATCATTCAAAGCCATGCTTAACCACGGAAATATGAAAAAATCATACATAAGCAATGTAAGCACGGCAGACTGACTCAATGATCGAATGCATCGGAATATGATGTCATGCTGCTCAAAATTAGAAACAGTTCGGATTTGTTCGTGAGCTACTGGCCCATATTGTCACGAACGCGACATTATTCCGACGGTTTATGACACAACACCGAACATATTAGTGACATACGCCATACAACACTCGCAGAATAAATATTACCTACTGGCAGATTTCTTTTCTGTACCAAGCTTTATTTTTACTCTGTGACACCTTAAGTTTAGGGAGGGAACGATTTATTTTAAGTGTGTGTTGGTTTTTCTATTTCCTTTTTGTTATAAATGTGACTGTGTTGGGTAGGAAATGAAAAAAAAATACCGTTTAGCTCGCTAGCGCAATATTGTTGGCATCAATTCTCAATAGTGACTGCTCGTCTATAAACCTGGATATTTTATTTGGCAAGGGTTTTAGGTTTGGAAAATTTACTTCAAATTGGTTACAGATGATGCATCGACAGACATCGATAATAATAGTTTCGTGAACCTAACCTATATTGTGGGTTAGCTTCGTGAATGTACCAAAACTATATCTTATTTAGAGTGCTTTTCCACCAGAGATGTGCTATGCAGCTATTATGCGAGGATTTAATAGCTAAGCTGTGTGGAAAAGCAGCCTAAAGTTTGAGAGCAAGGGGAAGCACTAACTTGTGCAGCGGGGTGATTTGAAAGACTCACCCTAACCCTGAAACGCAAAGCGCAGCTGAGGTACCTACACGGATTAGATTTTTTCAGTCTTCTTTTTTCGAATCGATGGTAAACTCGTTAAACAGTTTGGAGCCTAGTAGGTGGGTACGTTAACTGCAGAAGTGGCACGAATTAAGTCCTGTGTGCAGTTGAATGGGCACTTAGGGCACCGCACTCAATTGAATATATCCGACGGATCTATAAAACCCCATTTCGCCAAGTTATATTTGCAGCGGCCTGTATTACTGCAATTCACGTCCAGGCGTCAGATGTTTCTGGGGTTTCGAGAAGGCGGATGGTGGTAGGTGATCTTCCCAAAGCTTGATTTTTTCAGTTAAAGTTTGATCCTCTCTCTCGGTCTAGAGCGAAAAAAGTTATTTGATGATTTCCCATGGACACACAGCGTCGGTATATATAATGCATTAGCTTTTGCCCTCGGCTTCACCCGCGTACATAAAATATCAGGATCACTCAGGAATGAAGCAGCTTTCTATCGGTGAAAAAATTTTAGCAAACGGCCCAGTACTTTCAGAGATTACCTCCTACAAACAAAAAAAAAACAAAATTTACCTCTTATACAATAATAGTGTAGATAATCTAGCTAAAGTTTTAAATAGTTACGAACTTGTTATAAAAGAATTACCAGTAGTATGTTCTTGGGAAGTAAGACTTTCTTGTTATGTTTAGGTTTGAAGGTTCTGGATACGGAAGTTTTTCAGCTTGGTCTCCTTTCGATTGAAATTACATCAATACTCGTATTATAAAGGCGAAAATTTTTAGTTATGTAAACACACATAGCTACTTATTGATATTTTAAAGCATGTTTTTTTTTTTTAATTTTGTGGATACAATTTAAATGCTCACTAAAATGTTTTAGACCCTTAGACTAAGTACCAAGTAAAATAACATAACTTCAAATAAAAAAACTCTACCGCGGTGTCTAAAGAAAAAAGTTTTAAGTTTCAAAATAAATTGTACATTTATTTTTAAACTTAAAACGGAATAATTGCTCTTCACAATAATTGTACGTGTTGTATTTATATTCTTTTTGCTTACCAAAATGGATAAATGCTCACCAAATCCTGTTTTCCTGAAATAATAACATTAAAACCGAAAATTATCCAACCTGAATTTTACATATATTATTGTCAAACTAAAATTACAATGGTTATCCTCTATTTATTCCCCCCGCAACCCGTACTGCCGCCCTGCAACACGTGACGAACATTAGTATGTACGTACGTACATTCTTCTTCTTCCTGCCCTCGTCCCGTTTTATTTGTGGTCGGCGCAACACGTTTTTTTCTTCCATTCTGCCCTGTCACTCGTCACGCTATCACTAACTCCTTTTTCTTTCATATCACTTCTCACACAATCCATCCATCTTTTCTTTGGCCTCCCTCTAGTACGTATGTACATTAGTTGTTATTAATTGCTGAAGCGATCGCCACGATTAAGTCATTTCGGGACTTTGGGCATCCCGACTCTGACAGGTTAGGTTAGTAGGGAATTGCGGGGTCTAGTTTGCGAGCACAGTGAGCGAACAGAGATACCGGCATCCCCTTCGTGGTATTTTTTTTTTAACCCACTCATCGTGCGTCGACCGGTTTTCTGGCAACATTGGAGTTTATTTACTATTTTGAAGTTATAATACAAATAAATAATAACTCTTCTTGCAGTCGGGTAAAAAGATATTATAGTTCAGAGTAACCTGTATTAAAACGGCAATTTCATAGGTAAAACCTGTAAAATTGTAAAAGGAATAATATATACAGAATTTTATTCCTTTTACTATTTTTAGGTACATATGATGATATTGATTAAGTAATCTGGAAATAATATATTATTATTTTCCTTAAAGTGATTCATTTTAGTTACCTTAATCATTTATTTGGCTAAATATTTATTTGGCTATGATATCATATTTTAATAAAATTCATTAAAAGATAGGTTAACAAGTTACATGTGTTAGGGATACGCAATATTATATTTAATATTAAAAAAAAAAGAATGTACAACCTACGATCGACCGGTAGCTTTTTTGCCTCAGCAAAACCGACTAAACTGAAAGTCGTGAAATAAAATATTGGTATTTTGTTTTTTTTTTTTAGTAAAATTAGGACTTTTCTGGGAGGCGTTTCTACACAAGCCTTTCCTTATTGTCTTTTTTAATGTTTTAAGCTAGAATTATATTAGACCGACGTACACATGGAAACTCGCCTGATTGGTACGTAGAACGACGTCGCGTGGCGTGGGTCTAGTGTAGCTCTACATCCTCATCATCATCAGCCTTTTTAATTCCCACTGCTGGGACTCAGGCCTCCTCTCTAGGAGAGGGAATGGGCCGTAATCCACCACGCGGGCCCAGTGCATGTCACATGTCTTCGAATTTTTGGTTCTAGGACATGCCGGTTTCCTCACGATGTTTTCCTTCACCGTTTTGAGAGCAGTGGTGATGAAATAAATTACAGAAAGTAATGCGCCTGGCCGGTTTCGAACCCACGACCTACAAATCGTAAGTCGGGGCCATTACCACTCGGCCACCACTACTCAACAAGTCTAGCTTTACAAGACTAGTTTTTATATAAAATGTATGGAGACCGACGCACCCAGATTGGTGTACGTGGCAGACGTGTGCGCAGTGTAGTTCCACCTTTAATGTTATGTTTTATGCGTGAGTTTTTTTTAACGTTTATTAAACGGGTTCCAAGCTGCCGGCAGTCAAGACTCCAGAGTGAAACTAATCAAATCAAAAACATTTATTTTAAATAGACCAATTTAGCAGGCACTTTTTAATAGTCAAATGTCGGTCAGTCCAAGAAAAGTGAAGCTTAATTGCACGTTCCAAAGCGTAGATCTCTATGGAGAAGAACGTGCAAGAAACTCCATGGACACTCTTTTTAAATCATATTATGACTTACATCATACAAACCTGCTATCATCATTAATATCATTATATTATTACATAGATACAAACTTTTGCCTTTATAATATTGTTTGTTACTCTTCACTTCACACTCAAACGGCTAAACGGAATTGAATGAAATTTGACATATGGGTAGACCATGTTAATCCCGAGAGTACAGTTGCCATTACGGTTCTTGAGCGGTTGTGCAGAAGTCAAATATTCGGTCTCTTTAGTGGTGCGAAGTGAGACGCGGGGGCGGGGAGTGTCAGTGATTGGCTCGCCGCGCCATCGCGTCATAGACGCCACTCCTAATTCGTTCCCTGCGCTGCTGCATGTATCTAACAACAAAGACGATTGGCACGCCAATATATGAAATGCGCAAAGCGATCCCCCCTCTGACGCCGAGCGCTCAAGATCCGTTTTCTTATTCATATCTTTTTACTATCACGCGGGCAAATACGCTGGCATCAACTAGTTTTATCTAAAAATATAAACAAGCCGCTGATACCAGACTCACATAACATTTAAAGATAAAAAGGGGAGTTGAATGTTTCTATTGACTATTATGTTATATGTCTATTATTATCTCTATAGGTCAACGTTTTTATAATAAGCTTCTGTTATTATGATAAACTTCTTCGTAAAACTGTTAATAATGCTTAATTGTTTTGTTATCTCGACAGTTTTAATTATTATAGATTATTCTAATTTATTATAGGATAAATGTAGTAAACAAATTGATTATTTAATAATGAGCTGTTCATCAATTTAATTATACATATATTTTACTTCTAATTGCAATCGCTCGCTTGATTTTAGTAATTTCCCCATTATAAATTATATCCTGTATCTATGTTATTTAAATCAGAATAACAGTCTTCACTTATAATTATTATTTTAGAGAGGTAAAGGTTTTTTTAATGATGTTTTATTTATGTATTTTTATTTGTGCGATTGCTAAAATTTTTTCACCTAAGTATAGAAAGCTGCTTTATTCCTGAGTGACAAAGGCTATATTTTATGTACGAGGGCAAAGTTGCGGGCATAAGCTAGTATAAAGAGGTAAAGTTTGTTTTTAGAGTTCCGTACCTCAAAAGGAAAAAAACGGAACCCTTATAGGATCACTTTGTTGTGCGTCCGTCTGTCTGTTTGTGTGTCTGTCTGTCAAGATCCTTTATCTCGAGGACGCGTAGAGGTATCGAGTTGAAATTAAAACCATATACGTCCCTTCAAGCTGTGAAAACATCAAACTTCTAACTTAACGAATAAAAAAGATACGGCCGTTTATGTCGCCAAAAAAAACATATATTTGGATACTCCCAAAGATCGAAATTCATAGGGTACTTCTCGTTACCCAGAATCCTGAAATTTGGCACAAAGTAAGGTCTTATAGCACAAGTTTAGGAATAAATCTGAAAACAGTAAATTTGTTGATAAATAAGGCACAAAAAAAAAATTAATTCGGAAAAATCTTCGAGGCTCCATTCGGGAATTGTAGTTTGCACGGAACCCTCAGTGCGCGAGTCCGACTCGCACTTGCCCAGTTTTTTTGTTTGTATGAGGTAATCTCTGGAAGTACTGGTCCGAAGGCTAAAATTTTTTCATCGATAGAAAACTGCTTTATTTCTGAGTGACATAGGCAATATTATATGAACGCGGGCGAAGTCGCGGGCAAAAGTTAGTAATAGATATTAGTGTGGTGCACTTGTGGACCAACATGATGTTCTATACTTGAAGTAAGGAAAGTATTTAAACTCATGCTTTTTTATAAATACTGAAAAACAAGGTTAAAAAAATTGTCAATGTCAAAAAACCCGACTGCAAAAAAAGTTGTTTTTAACCTGATGCAGTTGATGAAGATAAATCTATGATGAAACTAAAATAAACTTCACCAAGTGCATCCGAGTATTTAAACTAGTGTAGAAATAGTTTTCCGCCCACTATTTTTAACAGAATACACGTTTCCATTTACAAAACCACGTTGAAAGTTTGTACTATCCTCACTTAGTTAATTTTTTTGGTTGACAACTCCCAAGCTGCACCAATTTTACTAAAAGCTTTAGCAAATGTTACCACGTACGAGACAAAAACTCATAATTTTCGTCTCTTTTCAAATCACATTATGCATCCGTATTAAACACTCGTTTTTAGTAATGGGATTAACATGTTGTTAGAAGTCTAGATGTAATATATGTAACGTAATATATGTTTAAAAAACTGGCCAAGTGCGAGCCAGATTCGTGCACGAATGGTTCCGTAACCGTCCTTAGCAAAAAACGGCAAAAAAGTCATGTTTGTTGTATAGGAACACCACATAAAGTTTTTTTTTTATTGTATATAATAGATAGGTTCGCGCTTGACCGCTATCTCCCCTGATGGAAAGCGACGATGCGGTCGACGATGTAACGCGCTTACCTAGAAAAAACCTATTCACTCTTGACTTAAAGATTCCCGGGTTGTAGGTAAACAGGAAAAAGACTCGAGCAAGGAATTTGACTTCTTAGCTGTACGCTTATTTTAGTCTGTTTCTCTTAATTGTTGTTATAGCGGCAACAGAAATACTTACATAATCTGTGAAAATTTAAACTGTCTAGCTATCACGGTTCAGATACAGTCTGATGACAAACAGACAGACAGCGGAGTCTTAGCAATGGGGACCGGTTTTTACTCTTTAGGTACTGAACCCTAAAAAACTTTTTGTGTGTTAACACTGAAACCGGTGTACCTCGCGTATTAAAACATGTCTGTTTTTTTTGGAGGGACTCTGTCACATCCATTACGTTTATTATGCTTGTTTTTCGAGATGAGAAATGACCAAATAACTCTTTCTGCTGTGACTAATATGTGTTCCTTCAGTTTTTCTCTACCTTCTAGGACCACGGTTACCTTTTCGAACAATGCCGTAGCCCTTAAGGCCAGGGTCTACTCATTTTGAACTTTTGTAAACCTCTGGAAATTTTCAAATATAAAAGAGAATACCATGAATTTTTTTAAATTAAAATTGAATAGATGACCAACAGCCGGGCAAAAATCAAAACATCATTTAAATTAGTTGGTTCAATAAATAAAAATCTCAAATCTGACTCTAACTTACGATTTCAAACTATGTCTAAGAGATACGTCACGGAAATATTTGAAGTTACAAAAAATACTAAAGCTTGTTTTTAGGGTTTCATACCTCAAAAGGAAAAAAAGGAACCATTGTAGGGTCACTTTGTTGTCCGTCCGTCTGTCTGTCTGTCAAGACCCTTTATCTCAAAAACGCGTGGAGGTATCGAGTTGAAATTAAAACCATATACTCAGGTCTGTAGTAGAAAAAAACAAGCTTATAGGTTAACGAATAAAAAAGATACGGCCGTTTAGGTCGCAAAAAACGTATATTTTGATGCTCTCAAAGATCGAAATTCATAGGGTACTTCCCGTTGAGCCAGAATCCTGAAATTTGACACAAAGCAAGTTTTTATAGTACAGGTATAGCAAAAAATTCGGAAAATAAAATTCATAAAATTGTTGTTACAACGTCACAAAAAAAAATTGCAATTAGGAAAAATCTTCGAGACTCCATTCGGGAATTGTAGTTTGCACGGAACCCTCAGTGCGCGAGTCCGACTCGCACTTGCCCAGTTTTTTTAAAAGGGCTTCGCAAAAACAAAAATCTTGAAAGTTATTGTTTTTTTTTTATATTATAAAAATAAAACCGTTGTTACGGGGCTGCGAAATCACTGACATAGACCCAGGCGGAGTTCATACAAAACACTCAGTGACTACAACCGGCTCTTAATATGCTTAAGCCTGAGCATAATCAGTCTTGTAATGTTCCCAATACTGGGACTCATGCCTCGTCAAAGCAAGTTCAACGCGGGTTGACAGACATCACATGCATGCCTTCAAATTTTTGGTAGGTACTACTAAGACATCGCTTATTATGTTTTCCGTCACCGTTTTAAGAGCAATAACAAAGTTACACAAATTTAAGCGGTTTGCTAGCTTAAGTTTGAACCAAAAACCTACAAACTCATAAGTCGGAGCCGTTACCACTTGGTCCCACTGCTCTTATGTTACGTTTATCTCTCTTTAAAGCTACAAAATCAACTTTCAAAAAGTCCTTTACACTAAGCACTAGCTACAATGTCTTCTGTTTTGCAGATGTTATTGGGCAGCTGTCACCATTAACCCTATATCGTTTGCATCGGATTGGTCCAACGAGTGTTTTCGTGTTCTATTTGCCAGGGTCGTGTTTCCAACTGGGTGCTTCATCTTATTTAGCTATAGGTGACCTGGTGAAATAAACGCAAGAGTATTTATCAGATACAAATGGTGTAAGGGACAGCCCTCCACAAACTTTAAGGGCTTGCTCAGTAGACGAAACTGAAAAACCCACCATAATTTTTTTTTCCAGGAAACGAAAAAAAAATTCAGCCTCTCCATACAAACTGTTCAATCAAGTTAATAATTTTGTATGGTGAGGCGGATTTTTTTTTTCGTTTCCTGAAAAACATTTTATAGTAGGTTGTTCAGTTTCGTCTACTGAGCAAGCCCTTAAAGTTTGTGGAGAGCTGTCCCTTACACCTTGTATATTATTTAAGTGATTAAAAGGTTAATACTCAGGTGGTTCTAAAGCTTAAGGGGTGCAACTCGACAAGTACTTTTTGACTGTTTTTCATACAACCGCTCTCACGCGATTATGACGTTGTTACACATTTTTCATTAGATATTTTGGAAAAACAGTATATAATATAACATTCCACAACTATCACACAACGCCGTCAAGTCCCAAGCTAAGCAGAGCTTGTGTTATGGGTACTAGACAACTGATAAACATACTTATAAATTTCTAAATACATACATATTATAGATAAATTACACCCAGACACAGAACAAATGATTATGCTCATCACATAAACATTTTTCCAGGGTGGGAATCGAATCCACGACCTCCGGCACAGCAGTCAGGGTCACTAATCGCTAGCCCAACAGGCCAGTCTCACAGTATCTTGTGAATAATATTAGTTTATCGAAACCAATTTATCAATTTGTGTAAAACTAATCCAGTCCTCTGAAAATCTACTATTTTACATGAACTTTGACACTCCATATTTTACTTAAAAATTTAAAAAGTCATAAAATTATAACAATAGAAGCCTTGCAAATTTTATCAAGATTCTAAATGACGACATTTTTCTTCAAAAACTTTTATGAGTTTAAAAAATCACGTATTTCCTGGAACAAGTTTTGTAAAATATTCGAGTAAGCTAGCTAACAGCGTAAGTAAGCTAACAGAGTTTCCTGGCGTTTCTCTCTTTTTTCGCGTTGGCTATTCGTAAAACATCGCGTTGGATTGCGTTAGATGAAGTAACAAGCTTTTAAACCATGTTCGATGTTGACGATAGGCGAGTGAAAAAGCAGCCTCTTATACTTACCTTTCGTTGTAATAAAACAGTACTACATGGGTATTATCTTTTATTCTATATTGAATCGACAAAAATTTTATCTGTCGTGTGGTTGCTAGACTAAAAACAATTTTGTAATTTCCCCTGAGTGTCTTTTCAGGTGTTCTTGAAAGTATAACGGTACTATACAAGTATTACATTTGCAGATGAATGATGACAACATATGAGAACTTTATATATGATTACAGCTTCTAAAAAATCCTTTTACCAACATTGTAAAAACTTCTAAATAAGTTTTCTAACAAAAATACAGAGGCTACCTAAATTTTATCCCAAACAGATAGGGATATCTCTAGGGATAATAAGGAAATATTATTTTACTTTGTTCTTCATTCTAGGTCTCAGGGGCTCAATAATTTTGCTTAAAAGTTGAAATCTGTTACCTACATTAGTAAGTTTTCTGCGGTTTCTAATGAAAAATGTAAATGATGATAATTATTATTATTCACGAGGACGTCGACACTGTCAATTCTTGCTTCTACCTTTTTTGTTGCTTTTGATAGGCTCGCGCTGGATTACTATCAGACCTGATGGAAAGTGATAAGTTGTTTTTTTTTTTGTTTTTAGGAGGTAATCTCTGGAAGTACTGGTCCGATTGCTAAAATTCTTCCACCGATACGATAGAAAGCCGTTTTATTTCTGAGTGACAGGTTATTTTATGTATAAACTAGGTTGGTATAAACTAGTGCTTTACAGCGATACCACCTGATGGTAAGCAGTGATGCAATCGTTGATGATGAGGTGCACTAGTTTATTAAAAGAGCCTATTCAATCTTGAAGACACCCAAATTATAAACGGACGAGAAGACTGCAGCAGGCAAATTGTTCTAGTCTTTTGAAGTACGTAGAAGTATTTAGGCAGACATATTGGCGTCTAATGAAAGGTCGATGCCTAAAATATTGGTATCGTGATTCTGGATTTTATAGCAGTAATTTCACATAAAATATAGATTTGGCAGCAGACTGGGAACCTGGAAACCGACCGCAATATGACGGGAAAACGCTAGAAAATAAACTGTTGAGTTACTGTCAGTTGTGGTTTTATTTGAACTAGCTGACCCGGCGGCGGCGAACCGTACCGCCTAACAGTCAATTCATGTAGAATATCTTTCAATATAGTCAACCGATTGCAATGAAAGAAAGCCTAAGTAATATTTCAAGTTACACATAATTTTAATATACAAGGTGTAAGGGACAGCCCTCCACAAACTTTAAGGGCTTGCTCAGTAGACGAAACTGAACAACCTTCCACAAAATATTTTTTTCAGGAAACGGGTGGTTGTTCAGTTTCGTCTACTAAGCAAGCCCTTAAAGTTTGTGGAGGGCTCTCCCTTACACCTTGTTTAAAAATTATCTTCATCGATTTCGTACATTTTACGTGATGCGCGCACAACTTAGAACTTCTACAGATTTATTATAATTATGTATGTACACCGTTAAATTTTAATCGTTTTAATCCCGTAGAGGGTCTCAGCTGACGTTTTTTTAAAGAAATTCATTTCGTACATGCGTAAATTAGGTAATACGAGTTTTGAAAAAAAGGTACTTTATTTTTTAATTTTATCTTTACAAATCGATAGTGTTTCATGTACCGGATCGACCCTCCACGGGATTAAAACGATTAAAATTTAACGGTGTATATATATTGGTATACCATAACATAGTATATTTGTAGGTAGAATTTATTACAGGTCTAGCAATTTTGGCTTCAACGGTGAAAGCAGAAGGCAAAGTACTTAGTTGTTAATGGCTAGTGCCCGTGACTTCGTTCGCGTCAGAATCGTAAAACAGCACAATGACATTTGGTCACAATTTCAAAAAGTTTTTATTTGCACGATACCTTTAATCTTCTTCTAAGATAAAGTAGGTTACTCCTTAAACTATTAGCTGCTTACCAGTGAAAAGTTACAGTCCCGTTAAAATTTGTCCAGCCGTTTCGGATATAAATTAGAGCAAACACACAGGCAGAAAAAAGCTTTTTTTTAGATTTCAAATATACCTATTACTTTCATAATGCATTTAGTAGATAAAAAAATGTTATTTTGATATTATCAGTGATCGGAATAGGTAGGGCTATTTAGGTTCATTGACCGCAAACATTGATGTTAATATGAATATTCCACGGAATTCCGGCTGATACTACGGGATTTCATTGAATTTAATTCTTTTAGTCAATTTGTATTAAAAAAAAAATGTAATCCAATAAGCGCATGATATACGACGTTGTAAATTTTACGTCAATAGGACGCTATAAAACTTTTTGCCAAGCGCGCGATGTTGCCGCTTTATTAAGACACGTACAGATACCGGCACGGATCTTGAGTGCTCGGCTGATCTTTCATTAGTCCCGAAGGCAAGAGAGTTTTTTTTTACAATTTTACTACTTTAAAACTATATCCCGGAACTCAGGGAATATCCATATTATTCTAACCTATGGCAAGTAAATAAAACAGCCCTACCTATTCCGATCTCTGGATATTATAAACAGACACTTCAATTTTATTTATAAGTGTAGTATAGAATATACACCCTTAAATTTTGATCGTTTTAATCCCGTGGAGGGTTGAAAAAATTAAAAAATAAAGTTTTTTTTTTTCAAAACTCGTATTATTTTACACATGTACGAAATTAATTTCTTTAAGAATACGTCAGCTGAGTAAGTCTAATGACCCGTAGGTAGTTGTCGGCGTTGCGTACAAACTATCTACAGATCAATGCACTCGCTTAGTTGACGTTTTCTTAAAGAAATTAATTTCGTACATGCGTAAATTATAGTAGTAAAGATAGTGTTTCATGTACCGGATCGACCCTCCACGGAATTAAAACGATTAAAATTTAGCGGTGTATATACGAGTAGATAAAACACTTCGAGACCTAACTATAGATAAAACACATCGAGACTGTGTCTCGATCATTTGTAAAAAAAAAGGTTATTTTCTTAATATCTGTTCAGAAAACTTACCTATGACATTAACAGTTTAGAACTTGGATGCTTGAAAATAAATATTTATACTTACCTTAAGTTTTGTATCAAAACTTTGGCCTTTCAAATACTAGAAACGATAATGTCTTGGTAACCAGGGACCCTGGTTACCAGAATATTTTTTGCGGACACTTAAAACTTTTACACGTTAATTCAAGGTACGCACTTGGGAATTAAAAGCTTTCAAATTTTATAACATTATTTTAATTTCTGTAAACAGATGAAGTTACACAGAAGAGGTCTCAAACTCTCAAATCAAATCACCGTTTTACCTACTTTTGGTAGAAAATGGTTCAAGGACATTTAATTTTTTTAGGGCATCTATTGGTGACTCGCTTTTGCCCGCAGTTTTGCCCGGGTATACAGGCTATAAGCCGGGTATAAGCTTTCCATCGGTGAAAAAATTTTTGCAATCGGACCAGTTTCTACTTTCAGAGATTATTTATTTATTAAAGCTTTATGCACATATTACTGTACAAAAGTGGACTTAATGCCATTGGCATTATCTACCAGTCGACCTTACCCTCCCACAAACCAAACAAAAAAACAAACTTTACCTCTTTTTAATATATTATTTTAGATTTACTCGTACAATCAATTCTTGACGGTTACCTAGTTCTTCTCGTATGTGTGTGTGTATCTACTACTTATAGGAAATTGACAGTTGAAATGAAATTGTACATTTTCTCTACTATCAAACTAATTTTATAAAGGTGAAAGTTTTTGTATGTGTACGTATATATGTATGTTACTTCTTCACGCTCGAACAGCTGAACGGATGTGGATGAAATTTGGCAGACGGGTAGACCATTACTAGAAATAGCACATAGGATTTTATATGCCGAGAGTTAATTCCCTTGGAACATTTTTTTGCTTTCATGTGGTTGAGCCTGCCGCCAGCAATTATTATAAAGGTGATAATTTGTATCTGTCTATGTTTGTTACTCTTTCACGGTTGAATGAATTTGGATGATTTGATGATGAAGACACACGTTCGGGAATAGAACATATTATATTTTTTATCCAGGGAATATTTTTCATTGGGATACTTTTCTGTTTTCACGAGGGCGATTACACTAGCAGAAGCTAGTCTTGTAATAGTTACTTAACCTCTCGAATGCCGTAATTAGAGACACAATTAAAAAGCCATTGTGTCTCGCCTAGATCTGCGTTCCGGCAGTCAACGGGTTAAGGGACCTACAAATAGTTGGGCTCCCATTTGATGCAGCCTTGAGGCGCACACCGCACTACACGATTAACTTGTTTTTTTTTTATTTTTATTGTTTAACATGAGTAAGAACCCATGTTTATATTTTATAGTGCTTTTGTATACTTTCTGTTTATTTTTCTGAGTGCATCAAATAAATGCTATATCTATCTATCTAAATACTATACTACAACTACTACTATACTTAGGGAACTTTTAAACGATCCATTCAAAATAAGTTGTATGCAAATAAACATCGGTGAAGCAACTTGTAATTTTTTATTCCTAATCCACTAATCCCAGCGACAAGTGTTTCATACGGTACATTTAATGGTCCTTCGAGCCGGATTATATATGCAACACTAGACCTGGAATATGTTATCTAGTTTTCAACACAGTCTCGGTCGAAACGTTTCGTCTTTGCAACAGTCAGAGTGTAGAGATAAATCATAATCCTCCAGAGGTTTTGCACATTGAAAACAGATGTTTTCTGTTATTTCTGCTTTACTATTCGTTGTTCAAATACTTTTGTCTAAAGAAATATGTTTATTTGTATGTTTCTTTGAAGTAAACGATTTATAATTAGAATCGATTGCGCGTTGGTTTTGGTTGAGATATTCTGCGAATATAAGGATCACAATCACAAATGGTTTAACACTAAGTTTAACACAGGGAGTGTTAAACAATATTTCCCACTACTGGTGGAGACCCAGAGTGGGAAAAAATGTTTGATTAATTCTCACCCCATAAGTGTTATGATGGCCCAGTGATTAAGGCAAAATGGCTATTGTGATAATGATTTAGAATATTACTTATACCCCGTGCCTCGAAAAACATGTAAAACCGGTTCATTCGCAGATCTTTGATAGTCGTTCTATGTAGTTAGACGCCAGAAAGTTTGACCATCAGTTTATCCAAGGAGTATCGTCATCATCATCATCATTTCAGCCGAAGGGCGTCTACTGCTGAACATAAGCATCTCCCAGAGTCGCCACAACGAGAGGTTCCGTGCGTCTCGCATCTATCGCGATCCCGTGATTCTCATCAGGTCATCAGTCCACCTTGTGTGTACGCGGTCATCGGCTCCATCGACCATCCGTTCTACAAGCAATGTGCCCAGTAACTGGGTTGGGGCTCGAAGCTGACCCCAAACTGGTTCGGAAAAGGCTATGTGGATGATGATGAAAAATAAACTTGTACGCCTGTTAGGGACAGGTTGACCAATGTTCAGGTAATCATTGCAGGTCAGTGGCAAGGCGTGGTTGACATAAGTTGCTCCATAATCGCTTCTAGCTATAACTAGACTAGTTCTAGACAGGCGTACTAGCCTAAAATAGGATGAGGTGTAGGCGGCTAATAGTGCCGTTAGATTTAATCTATTTTATGTATAAAATTTACTTCATTGAGTGTCCAGCTCAGCTGCTGCAAAGCTTTGGTAAATAAACAGTGGAGTTTTTTGTTAATGAGTGGAGGTGCGATATCAGCTCCGCTCAAATAGTGTCACAACTCAAAAAAATATTTTATACTTAACCTTTCAGACACCGTCAATTTGAGACACAATAGTAAGACAATAGATGCGCGAACGTTTAATGAATTTGCTGATTATTTTCAGAATTCATCAAGTCATATTTGTATTTTAATTATTTGACCACAGCACGGGTGACCCATTTTTATTTATTTATATGTTGCGTCATATCCTTTAATTATTGGAATTTAAAGGCCTTTTTCTCAATTATTAATTTGATTTGAGGTGAGATATTTTGTAATGATTTTAGTAAGCATAGAAAAGTGTGGCAAAGTATTATCAGGGTTTACAATTAGAAATCCGAAAAGACGTTTGCTTATGGACTGATGCATCTGCCATGAAAATCTCAAAAAGCAATGGCAGTAACACCTTATTTCCTGCCTGAGATACCCCATTCACCATACGCACTTGTGGACTACGAGTAATAGGTAACTCGCCGTCCGTTAGGGATCAAGCCTGAGTTGACGGCTCGTTCATTGATGTACTTTTAGCGTCTATAACTGACAGGGTTGCGGAACCATTCGAAAGTTAGAGTTCAAAGTTACTGTGGTTCTGGTATGCAAAGAGCAACTGAAGGAACACAGAAGGGTTTTAACCACTAAAAGTTTGACAATCCTTCTCGGTCCACCCATATAGTGCTCCAGATATACACATCTCTACGTAGTTAGGTTATAAATAACTGGCAGACTGGCCTGTTGGTCTAGTGGTTAGCGACCCTGACTGCTATGCTGAAGGTCATGGGTTCAATTCCCACCCAGGATTAATGTTTGTGTGATGACCATAATCATTTGTTCTGTATCCGAGTGTAATTTATCTATATTATGTATGTATTTAGATATATAACTATGTTTATCAGTTGTCTAGTACTCATAACATGAGCTCTGCTTAGCTTGAGACTAGACGGCGTTGTGTGATAGTTGTGGAAAAAAAAATTACCTAGGTAATCGTAGTTAGTGTAATTTTATATAGGTAAACTACCAAAATATATTCATCATCATCATCATTCCAGCCAAAAGATGTCCACTGCTGGTCATAGGTCTCACCTAAGTGTCGCCACAATTAACGGTCTTGCGCGTCTCGCGTCCGTCGGATTCCGATGACCCTGACCTGGTCATCGGTCCACCTTGTAGGAGGCCTTCTAAAGCAGCGTCTTCTGGTACGCAGTCGCCACTCCAAAACTTTTCGGCCCCAACGGCCATCAGTTCGGCGAGCAATATGCCCTGCCCATTGCCACTTAAGTTTGGTGATTCTTCGTGCTATGTCGGCAACCTTGGTTCTCCTGTGGATATCTTCATTTCTGATTCTATTACACAAGGAATGTTGATAAATAAAAGTAGAGTAGATATTTTTATGTCATTGTAGTTTAGTTCATATTAATTCGCATGTCATTCGTCTCTTCCCAAATCTGTATCTAACAATCACTAATTGTGCCACCCACGCTGCTACTGTTATGCAATCGCTCAATTTGCTGATACAATTTATCAGCTGGCTAAAACATGTGTCAAATATGACATAAATGGTTTGGTATAAATTACGAGATCATTATGCTGAAAATTAATACCTGGATCAAGTGTCAACTAGCACATTATAAAATGTGTATTTAATTTAGTAAAGTAACTTTGGAATTATTTAGAATTTCATGCCTTAAAAGGAAAAAACGGAACCCTTATTTGACACTTTGTTGTCCACCCGTCCGTCCGTTTGTCTGTCTGTCACGATCCTTTATCTCGGGAATGCGGGGAGGTATCGAATTGAAATTAAAACCATATGTTTAGGTCTGCAGTCCCTTGAAGCTGTGAAAAAATCAAACTTGTAACGAGAAATAAAGATACTTCGGTTTATGTGGCACCAAACGTACATTTTGACACTGTCGAGGAAATCAAAATTCATACAATCACAACCACCTACAATCCCGAAATTTGGCATAAATTAAGGTATTATAGCACAAGTATAGGAATAAATTTGAAAACGGTTAATATGTTGTTACGTTACAATTTCTATTTTTGCGATTCGGAAAAATCTTTCGAGATTCCATTTCGGAATTGAATTATTTACTTAGGTAAGTTTGTACGGAACCCTCAGGGCGCGAGTCCGACTCGCACTTGCCCAGTTTTTTTAATAATTAATTTAAAAGCTGTCGTGACCATAGCATCAAAAAAATCTCATTACTTAAAAGCATCTTTGGATTTCATAAATTATCGGAGTATTTTTAATACCTTTTAGTATTTTATGTTTAAAAAGGAAACAAGTTCAGTCTGGCACTCAATTCTGTTCGCTTCATAACTTGATGCTAACACTAACAGCTGAATTGGCTTCATCGATCACTCTGAGAATATGAATTCTTGAGAGTTTTACGAGGTCTATCGGGACGCTAGTGAAGAAATCGTTCGCTGAAGATACGGTTAATATAAAGTTATTGTTTACTAATAGAAAATTGATATTTAATCAATCTCTTTAGCCTTATTAAATACTAGCTTCTGCCAGCGGCTTCGCCCGCGTGAATGTTGGTTTCTCCTGATAAGTAATAAATGATATAATTACAAAATCTCTAATATTTACAAGATATAACAACTGAATCTATAATTTTATTTGACATAACGATCAGTTAGTATAATAAACGGTTGATATAATTTTATTATAACTAATTTTTATAAACATAACATTCATCTATATACTTATATAAAAGAAAGTCGTGTTAGTTACACCACTTATAACTCAAGAACGGCTGAACCGATTTGGCTGAAAATTGGTGGCGAGGTAGCTAAGAACCAGGAGAAGGACATAAGACCTACTTTTTTTTTTTAGGGTAGAGTAGATTAGGGTAGGGTAGGGTAGAGTAGGGTATAGTAGGGTATAGTAGGGTAGAGTAGGGTAGAGTAGAGTAGAGTAGGGTAGGGTAGAGTAGGATAGAGTAGGGTAGAGTAGAGTAGGGTAGAGTAGGGTAGAGTAGAGTAGAGTAGGGTAGGCTAGAGTAGGGTAGAGTAGGGTAGAGTAGGGTAGAGTAGGGTAGAGTAGGGTAGAGTAGGATAGAGTACGGTAGAGTAGAGTAGAGTAGGGTAGGGTAGAGTAGGGTAGAGTAGGGTAGAGTTGGGTATAGTAGGCTGAAGTAGGGAAGAGCGGGAGCGAAGCCGCGGGCAAAAGCTAGTTGAATATAAAATCGTTAGATATACAACTCAGAAGATATAACACTTATTTAGTTTAATATAATAATAACCGGCTATCTCAGATTTCTTGATTAATCAGTGAGGGGTATGTCGCTTATAGATAATAATATAGAAGACTAAATTTTGCCCGCAGCTTTGCCCGCGTTCTTAAAATATAGCCTATGTCACTCAGGAATAAAGCAGCTTTCTGTCAGTGAAAAATTTTAGCAATTGGATCAGTACTTTCAGAGATTACCTCCTATAAACAAAAAAACATAAAAACAAAAAAACAAACTTGACCTCTTTATTATAATAGTATAGTTGTAGATTAAATATGTTGAAGCTAGCCTCCGATCGACCCAGATGCATCAATATTTGCTTTGCTGTATAAACTGTAGAAGAGACTATGACTTCTTTGTTTGTTGCGGTGATCCTTCTCAGGGTCAGTCAGCTAGTAGACACCAACCTCATACAGTTTAAATTGACGAAAAATTAAATGTAAGGGTCTAAACAGACGGACTGCATTTCGACTGCAATCCAACTGCAAATTGCAGTTTAAGTGCAGTTTGAATGCAGTTGACACGACTGCAAACCAAACGTGCGGTCCGATTGCAGTCGTGTGAACTGCACACCGACTGCAACTGAACTGCACCGTACACGGGGGGGTGGAGCGTGCGGGCGGGTGGGTATGATGCAGTTCAGATGCAGTCGGTGTGCAGTTCACACGACTGCAATCGGACCGCACGTTTGGTTTGCAGTCGTGTCAACTGTATTTAAAATTTGCAGTTGGATTGCAGTCGAAATGCAGTCCGTCTCTGTTTAGACCCTAAAAGGACCAACCCTCAGTCATCGACGGCGCGTACTGTTCCACGCGCGCCTCAAAGAGATATCAGCAAAACTGTAGGGACCCGGCAGGGTCGAGGCTCGCTAGGGTCATGGGGAATTTCTGAAAAGAAAACCCGTGGTCTTAGAACGCCAAAGCAAGGGATCTTTCCCACCTATAGTGGGAAACCTATAGTGTTTCACCTATAGTGTTTCACCTATAGTGTTTCACCTATAGTGTTTCACCTATAGTGTTTCACCTATAGTGTTTCACCTATAGTGGGAAATGTCTCTTGGCCTTGGCGTTCTCGTCCCCACCTATGTTTATACAAAGGTGGGTTTTGGTCAATAAAAGCCTAACACGCTCTACCCTAGAGCGGGCGAAGTTATTGGAAAATTTCTTCCACCTCACCAAAAAATGCCCCTTATCTTTGGAGAACAAAGGTTTCTTTACCTACAGAAAAGACACTAACTTTCATCAACAATGGCTTGCGATTTGGCCAATGTCCAGCTCTAACTTTTGGCGGCTGAAATGTTCTATAAACGATTGAATTATCACATAAAATCTCAAAGTGCTCTTTCTCCAATGTCCATTCACGTCCACTACATAACTTTAACACCGAGAACCTGGCTACCCTCTCTTGTAATTGAAAGCTCTTGATCGTTTTCCATGCCGTTACGTTTTACGATGGTGCAGTAAGAAATGCATTGGTGTAGGTAAGTGATTTTGTTCATGTACCGTACATCAAAAGCAGTATTTACTAGTATTTTATTGGTATGAAATATAACAGACGAAAAAAGTAAAGTGGACCTTAATGTTGTCTTATTTTAAATAAAATTATTTTAAATTTTTTATCGTATTTTAGGATAAAGTACTAGTGCATAGCGTCCCTCCCCAGATTCACATGAATGTTACAAATGTCTGAAATTATTGGCTGTTCTCTGTTTCAACATGCAAGTTTTATACACTTACACAATTCTTATGAATAACTATCTATTGGTGAAAACCACACAAAAATCTGTTTAGTACTTTTTGACTTCGTCGCGAACAGACCGACAGATAGACGTGGTGACGGACTTTGGATACTTAGGCAAGGTACATTGCTCGCATAGTGCCGAAAGATTGTGAAGTGGTGACTGCGTACCTGAAGACACAGTGTTGTAATGTCGCCCAAAACGTGAACCAATGACCTAGTAAGACGCACAGGGCAGGTCGTTGTGGCGACATTTGGAGGAGGCCTATGTCCAACATCGGCTGCTTCAGCATCGTCTGAAATGATGATGAAGATGATTTTGCAGCGACTGCCAATTTCACTTTCACAACCAAAACAAATTATAAATTGAAGGAAATTTTCTACATTACTCGTAAATAACTTTCCAAGGATAACAAACGTAATAGATATCTCATGAAACCCATTTCACCACAATTTAATTTATGTGAATTAGGGTTCAGCTCTTACCCAAAGTTTGACCTAAATCATTTTGCGAAGGCTTTTAGGTCGGTCAGTATTCAAGGAAACACCTGGCACTAGACTGGATTTTAGATTTTGTTTGTAATTTTACGTTCGCCGTCATGTCTGTTTTGTGGACAAATCCGCTTACTGAGCTGTATTCTGAGGGAACTACGAATTTAATTTCAAGTCTGTGTTTTAAAGAGGAATATTTGACACTTAACTGAGAGATAATAGTTATTTGTTATACGAGAGTGCAAAGTTGCTTTTTAACCGTGTGCTCAATTTTGATGACCGAGCAAGCGAAGGATTCTAAAATTAGAATCTTGAGCGTTAGCGAGAGAATCAAAAGAGCACGAGGTGAAAAATCTTTGCAGTCGAGTGCAACACGTAACTTTTCAGTAGGTACTCCAAGAAGGTTCTGAGTCTGAGTTTTTAACAAATTAAAAAAAAGTTGTATGACAAATTTGGTACCGTGGAGGTAGAAGTAAATAGGTTTGATGATGTTTTGAATTCATAAACTTAGGTTGAGTTGCACCATTTAACTATAACGATAACAAAGCCGTGAATAGTTGTCAAATCGTCGAATTGACCAATAGCCGGCCGTTTCACAGCTGGTTATGGTTTGGTTATCGTTATAGTTAAATGGTGCAACTCACCCTTAGTGCTCGCGATGTTCTAAATTCAATTTACTTTATCTCTCTAGACAATAAAAACGGATTTTGCTCTCAGATATTGAACAGTAAAAGTACTCTTTCCGACATTGGGGGATGAAAATAATATTAGTAATTAAAAACTTAAGGAAAACACAGCGATGGATGGGTTTCTACAAGGTGGGCCGATAACCTGGTGAAGGTTGCTGCGGGTCGCACAGGATCGTTAATTGTGGCGACACTTGGGGGACGCCTATGTCTATCAGTGGACGTTTATCGACTAAAATGATGCTAATGATGAAATCAAAAACTGTGTTAAAATGCACAGTAAACAATAGACTTTTAAAATAAACTATGAAAAAAAAATACTTTGGTATTAGGTGTAGGTACTTAGTTTAAAAAAAAAATCAAATCCAAAAATATACAAAACAAAACAGAACATCAGTATACCTATTTGAATGAAAGACTTTTCAAAACTCATTGTTCCTTATGCTGCATTTTCTTACACTTGCGGAAAAAAATACCTACACACCTGTAAGGTGTATCCTTGCGGTAATTGAATTCCTGTGACACGGAAGTGCAGAAGTCTATCGCTTCCTCAGCTAATCATTACTCATGTGACAATATACGGCCAGAACTAATAAATAAACATCTCTACCATAATCATATTTAACAATGCTGATTATTATTTAGCGCCCCGACATTCAATAGATTGCTGTAATGACATTGTCAGTTGCTCAGCTTCGATCATCCATAATATTTACACAAATATATCAACAATACTATTGTGAGCCTAATTAGAACATTTTAGTGTAACATGTTCTCATATCGGCTTTAGTTCCGACTCGACTTGTGGACGATATACACGTGTTTAGGAAATAATGCAAGAAAACGTGATTTATGATTTTTTTTTCAAATGTTAGTGCTTTCTACTTTTTGTGGCCTGAACTGTACGTGAACAGTGTGTATTCAACTGTTTTGTTTTGTGTGTTTTTAAGATTTGATAAGGTAAGAGAACAGTGAAAAATTTAAAACTTTTTTTAATAGAAATAGTGTATGGGAATTTGTTTTAAAATAATAGTGCATAAAATAACAGAGCATAATAGGTAGGTACCTATTTCTCCAAAAAAAAAACTTAGGTAAGTGCCTAATTTATTATTTAAAGAATTTCAATAAAAAATACAAATGAAAAGCGTTAGCGGGAGCGTGACAGTTGACAATACAAAATTGGAGAAGAATATTCAAATAATATAAATTCTCCAAGTAATATGGGACAAGGGCAGAAAGATGATGTGATGATGAGTCTAAAGAAGACAATAAAACAATTCATGTTTATCATAAATTCCTTCATCTTTGTTTTCAATTGATAAACACCGTTGTCCTAATAGTTTACAAAACTTGCCATATAGATTTTTGTCTTTCAATTTTAATCAATCAATTAGACAATGAAATTATTGAATGCCAAAAAACAGTTAAAATAAAACAGGGAATGATTGATTACAATAGAAAAAAATAGCTGACTCATCAAACATTGTTCTGCTATATATCTAAATTATCAAAGACAAAATGGGAGGTGGGGAAGGAGGGTAAAAACATAATCTACAACCTATTCTTAGACCTACCAAAATACATAAAAAAATCATAAACATCGGACTGAAGGAGTTTGATAACAAACACAGTGACACGAGATTTTTATATATCCACACTAATATTATAAAGAGGTAAAGTTTGTTTTTATGTCTTTTTTTGTATTTTTTTTTTTTTGTTTTTAGAAGTACTGGTTCGATTGCAAAAAAAAAATTTTTTCGTTAGAAAGCTGCTGTATTCGTGAGTGACATACGCTATATTTAATAGATGCGGGCGAAGCCGCAGGCAAAATCTAGTTAGATATAAACAACAAAATATATAATTAGTACGTTCAACCATTAACTTCATCGTTATTGTTAGGTACGAGTAGATTTAGGATATGTAGGTACTGTATAGTCTTTCTTTCATCATTGTCCTTTTTAGAGGGTTTTAGAACTGGCACCTTATAAATAAGAGAGAATAAAAAAAAATCAAGCGAAAAAAATGGCAGATGAGATTAGGACTGATTATCAAGGCCATAGGCGCGAGTGATTTTTATATGTTAATGTAAAATAGTACTTAATTTGATAGGAATAAATTTTAAAATTTAACGGACCTAAGACAATATTTTATTATCTCCTGTATTAACAGAACTTCCTACATCCAAATAAACCGTGAGTGAATTTTAATCGAAAAAAAAGATGATAAAATCCGATCAGACTTGTCAAACATAACGACCCCTTGATCGTAGAACGATCTCTCTAAATGTATTCAAATAAATTCATTATTCAAGCATGCCCAAAAGCAATTCAGCGATCGATATTGCAAATTGAATGCATCTAATGAAATTCTAATCTTTTGTCATCTTCATCGTATCGTATATCAAGAGTAATGTGTTTGGAATTCGTTGCTGCATTTTGTATATTGCCAGTGAGAATATATTGGTTAATCGTCATCATCAGATCCTCATCATCAGATCCTCATCATCATCATTTCAGGCGAAAGACGTCCACTGTTGGACATAGGCCTCCCAAAAGGTCGTCACAATGAACGGTCCTGTGCTTCTAGCATCCATCAGATTCTCGCAACCCTCGGATTCCCGCAACCCTTATCAAGTCAGGCCTTCCTTCACTGCGTCTTCCTGTACGCGGTCGCTACTCTAGAACCTGTTGGCCTCAACGGCCATTTGTTCTGCAAGCAAAGAGCCCTGTCCACTGCCACTTAAGTTTAGCGATACTTCAGGTTATGTCAGTAACCTTGATTCTCATGCGGATATCTTCATTCCTGATTCGATCACGCAAGGAAACTTTAAGCCTTCTGATAATTCATACTTCTAATATTATTATCGGTTGAACACGTTCATTATTTGCAAAGCTGCCAAGTTTCTGTAATTTTGCATTCTACAGAGTGATTCGAAGTAGTAGTATTAGTAAATTGATTCATTCATCATTTTTCATTTTTACATGCATTTTTAAATATTCCATTAAAAAAAAACCGGCCAAGTACGAGTCGGACTCGCCCATGACGGGTTCCGTAGCAGCAAGTAACATAATATAAAAGTTCTTGTAATGTGTTGTAACTTTGATCGATGTTTTAATAATAGTGTATTATTTTTTGATTTATGACGCATTAAAAAAAACTGCTTATTATTTATTTATTTAATAAATAATAAATAAATAATAAATATTTACTAGATTTCGTTCAAACCAATTTTCGTTGGCAGTTTTTATAGTAATGTACATCATATATTTTTTTTAGTTTTATCATTCTCTTATTTTAGAAGTTAGAGAGGGGGGACACATTTTACCACTTTGGAAGTGTCTCTCGCGCAAACTATTCAGTTTAGAAAAAAATAATATTAGAAACCTCAGTATCATTTTTGAAGACCTATCCATAGATACCCCACAAGTATGAGTTTGATGAAAAAAAAAATTTTGAGTTTCAGTTCTGAGTATGGGGACCCTCAAAATTTATTGCTTTTTTTCTACTTTTGTGTGAAAATCTTAATGCGGTTCATAGAATACATCTACTTACAAAGTTTCAACAGTATAGCTCTTATAGTTTCGGAAAAAAGTGGCTGTGACATACGGACGGACAGGCAGACAGACAGACAGACAGACAGACATGACGAATCTATAAGGGTTCCGTTTTTTGCCATTTGCCTACGGAACCCTAAAAATGGTATCCTGTCGGTATCGGGAACAAAGTCCAAGCTATGATAAGGGCTTCAGAGAAAGGAATCTCCCATAGATATAAGAAAGGCTCCTAATAAATGAGCCATGTCCAAAAGTACCACTTCCTGAATCAAGAACTTGATTGAGCTGCCTAATAAAGGCGCCTTTAAATTAGCCGTAAAACGCCGCACGATGGCAGCGCGGTTGTATCGCTGCCGCCGCGCTGCTTCGTTATTCCATGTAAATAATAAAGTAGCGTGCAGCGTGATTGCAGCGCGGATGTAGCGCAGCAGTTGCGCGTTTTTCATATCGATGATGTTAGGTCGAGCCTCCAGCATATCAAGTCATTGGCTGAGTCGACTTTCAGTACAATGATCGCTGAGTCTACTGATTCATTCATAATTATTAGTATCACACTAATTTAGAGTCAGTATAAACACGTCATCGGTTAGAACGCCTCTTTTATATAGTCGTAAGCACCACTATAATAATTGATCATGAGATCTTAGGTTCAATGCCCAGATCGGGCAGTGCCCGTGTAAAACCTGGTAAATACCTATACAGATGTGCCATAAAATAAAAATGGCATTATTCCGAAATGTATAGATATTAAACATTTTATGATGCTTGATGCTCCGCGCCCTTCTAAATATTACCGCCAAGCCCATTTTACCACCAGACCAAAGTACGGCAGCGGCACCGGTAGACATCCCACCTATACGCATAAAACGTTTTGAGAACATGTTAATTGAGCGTACAGCTAAAGAGTGGAATTCCCTGCCGGAATCTGTGTTTCCTGATAGCTGTAACCTAGGGAAGCACAGACTGCGCCAGGAAATTTCACTTCTTGGCAGCTATTTTTGTAGCGCTCTTATCCTGATCTGCAGTTGCGGTTTGGCTGCATTTTGCACTAATAATTGTAAGGACCTATTTTGAAACACCGTGTTTTTTTTTGGGTGGGAAGTCATCAAATTGCACTCTTGAAACAAAAGTGGCACTTTACCAAAATGGTGATTTTTCAGCAGTCACAAAGTTTTTTCAAAGTTCACAGTATACCTACTTATTTACTCGATAAGACGTTGCGAAACAATTACTGAGGAACATCAACTACTGGAACAAAGACTGACAATCAGAATACAAATGGGTTTTGTTAGTCAGATTAAAAAGTTAAAGGTTTACCATACAATTGCAATTAAAATACAGGTTCAGTAAGCACCACTTTAGTTATAAAATAGTAATAATATTCCACAACTATCACACATCGCTGTCTGGTCCCAAGCTAAGCAGAGCTTGTGTTATGGGTACTAGACAACTAATAAACATACTTATATATTTGTAAATACACACATATTATAGATAATTACACCCAGACACAGAACAAATGATCGTGCTCATCCCACAAACATTTGTACTGGGTGGGAATCGAACCCACGACCTCTGGCATAGCAGTCAGGGTCACTAACCACTAGACCAACAGGCCTGTCTAAATATAAAGGTGCGAAATAGCTTCTTCCGCACTGAGTTGAGTGAGAGTAGAGATGTGCCGTTGCCGGCAATATGGGAATATTGCTGGCAATATTGCCACCAATATTCATACTTCGGGCAATATTCCCACCAATATTCATACTTCGGGCAATATTCCCACCAATATTCATACTTCGGGCAATATTCCCACCAATATTCATACTTCGGGCAATATTCCCAGCAATATTCATACTTCGGGCAATATTCCCGACAATATTCCCACTTCACAGTAATATTACCGGCAACGGCACATCACTAAGCGAGAGGGAGTATCAGACTTTTACTAACTCAAATCCAGGCGTGTTTCTTGAGTTGCTCTTTGAGTAACAGGGCCGTGGTGAATTAAGTGGTGGACAATCCTGAAGTCCAATTTTGGAATAACCTTAGAACAGTATCTAGCTATATGAAGCTAAATAGTTTGTCTTCAGCAAATAGGTTTTTTAAAAACACTTTTGCACGTACATTTTTTCGTCAGTTTAAACTATATGAGGCCGGAGTATCCTAGCTGACTACCTTGAGAAGAAACACTGAAACAAACTCAGTGATCTCTTTTAAAGTCCATATATCAAACATGTAATAGTCAAATCATATGAGAACCATGTATATTAGTGCCTGAGATGGTCTACAGAAGTACATGCTTACCTAACTTGTTTATTTATATAGAAACTCCAATCAACACATATCAACAGTCCCCCATAGAATCGGACACTAAATTAATCACATATTAACGTACACTTGCGAGCAGACTCAAGTACACATCATACATTAATACGTACTCCAATTGGATTGACGTGATTCGATTGTCTGCACAGGCTACACTAGATTGACAAGCAAATCTAATTAAGGCCATAACAGACTGTTATAATATAACCAAGATGTACATGTACTTAATCGTGCACGTAAGTGTAGAGAGAAAATGGAGGAACCGTGTAGAAATGTAAAGCTACTTTTATTATAACGTCATAAGGATGTCGACTTGGGTATTCCAGTAACTATTTGAAGTAACGAAGGAAGTTTGTGAAGGGGAATTTCATTTTGTTATTTTCGACAGCGCTGTCGAGTTTTATATGTATACTGGCAGACTTGGCAAACGTTGTTTTATCATATAAATTATTATCAATAAAATCTAGAAATCGAAGAAACTAAAATACTTTAGTTACTAACATCGTGTTTAGAAATTGAGAAATAATAAGAGATCCCCGTTCCAATTTCGTAGGAGGGATAGAAAATATTTTTTGACTTTTTTTTTTCTTGTTTTTAGGTAAAAATTGTTTTTTTTTTGTTTGTAGGAGGTAATCTCTGGAAGTAGCGAGTTATTCATACTGATTATTTTTCCAGCGGCTTCGCGATATTAATACCACAATAATATCGATTTATCGAAGTTAATGTTTGTGGGGCACCACGATATCGTGTTATTGTCATTATTGTACTACCCTAACCTACCCTCACGTCTCGATCGTACCTGTAAACGTAGTCAGGGACGTAACTTTTTTATTGTTTTCTGGGGTATCCTTAGGCGCCTGGACTTTTGGAGAAAAGACCAGGGAGCGTGGGATTCTTGCCTCTTTGCTTTTTGAGAACACATTTATTGTGCATATATAGCTAAGGAGTAGGATTCCCTGCCAGAGTCTGTGTTTCCTGATGACTACTACCCGGGAATCTTTAAGTCTGGAGTGAATGGGTTACGTCTAGGTAAGCGCATTCCATCGTCGATCGCATCTTCGCTTTCCATCAGGTGAGATAGCGATAGCGATCTCATGTTGATAGGTAACAATTTAAAAAAAAACTGGGCAAATGCGAGTCGGACTTGCGCACTGAGGGCTCCGTGCAAACTACAATTCCCGAATGGAGTCTCGAAGATTTTTTCGAATTGCAATTTTTTTTTTTTGGAATTTACTTACAGATTTTTTTCTAAACTTGTGCTATAAACCCTTGCTTTGTGCCTAATTTCAGGATTCTGGGTACGGGTTAATAATACACGGAAAGTACCCTATGAATTTCGATCTTTGAGAGTATCAAAATATATATTTTTTGCGACATAAACGGCCGTATCTTTTTTAATCGTTAATTTAGAAGTTTGATTTTTTCACTGCTTGAAGAGACCGCAGACCTCAGTATATATTTTTAATTTCAACTCGATACCTCTAAGCGTTCTCGAGATAAAGGGTCTTGACAGACAGACAGACGGACGGACAACAAAGTGATTCGGGTGATCCGGGTCCGAGTTCCGTTTTTTTTCTTTTGAGGTACGGAACCCTAAAAATGAATGTGGGTCCCGTGACCTATTAAATGACGACCCTGGAACCCCACTGTACAATGCCTGTTAGTGCACATCCATGAGGAATTTGTGAGGGGTCTTCCCTGAGCCTCGCTGTGCATGGCAGTACGTGATCACTGTACCACCATCTTTCCTGACAGAGAAGTAACTTACATGCAAAATCCAGATGCTGCGAATTCTAACTCATGATTCTTGATAGCTGTCGCCGTTCCTAAAATGGTGTAAGGGACAGCCCTCCACAAACTTTAAGGGCTTGCTCAGTAGACGAAACTGAACAACCAACCATAAAATTTTTTTTCAGGAAACGAAAAAAAAATTCAGCCTCTCCATACAATCTGTCCAATCAAGTTAATAATTTTGTATGGTGAAGCGGATTTCTTTTTTCGTTTCCTGAAAAAAAATTTTATGGTAGTTTGTTCAGTTTCATCTACTGAGCAAGCCCTTAAAGTTTGTGGAGGGCTGGCCGTTACACCTTGTATAATATGACCTGAATGTCTAAATCAGTTTTTATTGTTTAAAAATCCTTAACGGGCAGTGTCATAAATTATTTTACGTATACAGTAAAATCTACACCCACGCATATTGACGGAAATGTTATTGATGGCGGATCTATAAAACGATGTTTACTTTAATCGGCATTTTTGACATGTCGTTAGTCATATGTTTTAAAATAATGAAGGATGATGAACTGCGTACATTTGCGTATTCTACTATGCCGGCAGATACATCCAGGGTAATTCGTAAAACTTATAACATCAGGACTATGTTACTAACATCATAAACGACTTTTGTTATATAGGGTGACTGGCAATTAGTGTACGATACTTAAACACGTGATTGTGCTCATGATAACAAACAATTTTTATTATGGGAGCAAAGCCGAAATCACGAAAAAAATATCAGCTGTTCAGTACATTAGGCATAGGTACAACATAATGCAACATAAATGTACTGAACAGCTGATTTTTTTTCGCGATTTCAGGTTTGTTCCCATAGTAAAAGTTGTTGGTTATCATGAGCACAATCACGTGTTTAAGTATCGTACACTAATTACCAGTCACCCTTTAAGACTTTTAAAAAGTTATCATATGCAAAACTAAAAATATTTAAATCGAATGTTCTAAATATTAAGAAGTCTATGCGAAGCGATAGTATAATAGCGGAAGGGAGCGGGATCGGGCGGTGAGAGTGCTTAATAGGCTTGCTTCGCGTCATTAACGTCAACCTATCTGAATGATAAACCTACCTAGGTAGGTATAGCAAAATACAGAATTGAAATGTGTTGCATCGAACAACGAAATCGTGAACGTTGTTTTTTTGTTATGGTATGTTTTTAGTAAATTAATTACTATGTTTTTTGTAAAAAGACATAGAACAAAAGTTGTTGTTTATGATGTAATGCAAGATTGTTCGTGTTTTACAAATTACCCTGTATTATACACCTACATTACCTACCCTATTTATAAGCCGCCACATACAGACGCATAAATTAAGTTTTTAATACGGTGCACGGTGTAAACTGTAGATAATAGTGCATTGTACAGATAAGTATGTTGTACAGCTTTATTGTGTACTGGATTTTATCTTCCACTAGCTGCTGCCAGCTGCTTTGCCCGCATTTATGTAGGAAATTGTCCCAAGGGTAGTTTGTGAGTGTGTATGTTTTTTATTTCTTCATACTCGAACGGATTTGAATGTTTGGCTCACTATCTTAGGAGCATGTTACCTTAGGACAATTTTCTACTTTCACGGGAAAGAAACAGCACGCAATAGCTAGTTTACTAATAAAGCTTTTTTTTTTTCGATGGGAAAAATCATCCAATGACAACCCCTGCTCTTGGGCGGAGCGGGAGATAGTGTCAGACTCTTACTGACTAAAAAACCCATCCCGTTCCTTCAAGCCTTCTTATAACGCTTTAAGCTTTTAAAAGAGTGCTCAAGGTATAGTATACGTTTTTTTTTCATAGAGATCTACGCTTTGGAATGAAATCTTTTTAAACCCAAAGGTTAACTGATAGATCATAGATCCTACCTATCTGGTTACACAAACTGAGTTTTAGTATATGCGAAACACGTATCTAGTAATTTTATGTAAAAAATCTATGTACAAAATTTCATAACTGTATCATGAAAAATCACAAAGTTATAAGCTTGTTATGTCAGCAAAAATACATAGTCACCGGGTCATCTAGGCGACTGAGGGGTTGTTTTGCACTTGCACCAAGCTGTTTGTTGGCGCCTAATGCCCGCTAAACCTGCTGTACCCTGTACTTACTGTCGGTGGTGTCCAACTTGTGACCATTTTAAATATTTTTGAGTATAAATATAACATGGTGTAAAAACTATTAGAATCCATTCAGTTACTAATTCTGAACAAATTATATTCAGGTTTCGCATAAACTAAAAATTTAATAGTGTTGTGTGCTATTTCAAATTGTTTACAATAGGGAGGGCGCTGACTCCTGATTATACAGGCTCGCCTAGTTCGGAAGTCAGAGGCTTCATAAATTGTTACCAAACTCTACCACTACTGTGTAATTTTTATATCATTGTGTGTACCTGTGTGCCATATAAACGTATTTTCTTTCTTTTCTTTCTTTTCTTGCTTTTCTTTTAAGCTATTGCATAGCTTCTATCGCGGGCCTTGAGCGTGGAGACCGAATCCAGAAATTCCGTAACGAAAATAACCTAACACTACACCTAACTCATTTGTTTTTTGAGCGTGGTGACCGATAAGAAAACAAATGAGTGAAAAATCAATCAAAATTCAATTCAATGTGTGAAAGTGTAACTTCAATTAATATAAAAGAAAAAAAAAAACAAAGGAAAAAAAATACTGCATAAATAAAATAAATAAATAATTATAATTGCATAAGTTGATAAAAATGCTATGCAATAGCTTTACCGCGGCAGTCCCCGAGTGCCACACGTCTTTTTTTTCTTTCTTTTCTTTTCCTTCTTTCTTTTCTTTCTTTCTTTTCCTTCTTTCTTTTCTTTCTTTTCTTTCTTTTATTTCTTTGTATGTACACTTGAAATAATGCGTAAAACACAAAAGCAGAGCAAAAACAATAACAAAATGAAGAAGCAAGTAACTTTATTTTTTGACAGGCCGACTCTTTCGAAAGTACCAATGTTTAAGTTGAAATAAATGCGCTTGAGAAAACCCATACAAATAAATGACGCTACATTACCTTGTATGTTGTTAAACCTAGAGCTTTAAATGTAATTAAGCAAGCCTATTATGTATTAGCGTCGACCCTTTACTCCTATGTCCAAACTTTATGATCCGATGTGCAAAACGCAGTTAGCTAGTTAAATCTGAAAACATACGTAGAATTAAATTAAAAGCGAGCACGCACACTTTATTTTTTTTATTTTTGATAGGTTCGCGCTTGACCGCTATTTCACACTTCTAGAAAGTAAATTATCTTTGATCATTATGCGCTGGTTATTTACTAGTAGTCAATGTTATAAGCAGAGATCGGAATTAAGTTGAGTTATACATGTACTTGCATCGAAATGTTGATATTAATGTGGATCTTCCCGGGATTTCTAATGAAAAATTCCGTGTAGCCAACAATATTACAAATAAATAGTAATAAAAACCCCAGAGATAGATAAGATAAATAAAAGAAACATAAATAACATACAATTTTTTTTAGTATTTTTCATTGAATTAATGATAGAAGAAATTTTTTCTGTTATATTTCAGATAGTGTCATAAAAAAAATCTGCTCTTTAAAATTAACCTCGGGATTTTAGGGATATCCACTTTATTCTTTGACTGTATGAAATTAGTGTAAGTACAAGTTTAACTCAAAAAAATTCTCTGGTTAAAAGTTACCAGGTAACTTGTAAAACAGGCTTTTTTCAAATACTAACCTAGTTTAGGCACTCGCAAGTCGACGGCGCGGCGTACCTCAGAGAGAGTAGAGCCTGAAGTCTGCTCGGGCTACGGGAACGTTCAAAAGAGTTTACCGTGTCCCAAGGACAACTGAAGGACACAAGTGGATTTTAGTCAGTAAAAGTCTGACACGCCCTTTCGTTCCATTCTAGAGTGGGAGAAGTCAGTAGCACCCATCTCAAAACAATACGTAGTTTAGGCTTCAGTTTCTTACAATTACTCGTGAACGGGTGGCGTCAGTTGAGATTGGTCATCTCTAAGCTGCAATTTAATTGGTTCATTCCAATTTATATTTTTTTTCCGTCCTCTTTTTTTCTTTTATTTATTGACATTTCACTCACATAATAGAAACGACAAAAAATATAGCCAAGATTTAACTCATAACATGATTAAAAAGAGTGGCAATGGAGTTTCCTGCACGTTCTTCTCCATAGAGATCTACGCTTTAGAACGTGCAACCACTTGCAACATAACTTCACTTTTATTTGACTGTCCGACATTTTGAGAATTCAAAAGTGCCCGTTATTGGTCTATTTGATAAAAAGTTTTTGATTTCTGAACAATGGTGGAATATATTTTAGCAACATTATAAAACAATCATAAATATATGTAGTGGAATAAAAGTATGGCAAAGTTGGTAAGCACACAAACCCACGGGCGGCAGCTACTTTGAAATAAAATAAAGACATTGTGTCCAATTTAGATAGGCAAATTGATACGTATACCAAACAGGTATGAATGTCAGTAGGTAAGTAATCCAGTGTGGGTGTCAAATGTTTAGGAACTTGCAAAGTAGAGGCAGTTGTCGTTTTGTTATTTGACGCGATATTTGTTTCTTACTAGGCTTGAAAACATGCTTGACACTTGTCCATATTAAGCATATGTATGTGTTCACCGCGAGCGTTGGAACTCGCAGAGCGATCTCCAGCAACCGTAGGCGCGGGCTTGCGGACGATGAGCAATGGGATGCTCGCCGTTCAGCTGTTCGGCAAGGACCGGCAAAATCATCAAACGACTCCTGACGCTCTGGATAGAACTAGAGGAAATGTGAGACTTTTGAAACCTACGTTCCTTCTCTTTTGTATAATTTTGAAGCCCTGCCCCCTAGCCAAGTTATAACCGTTTCGCTTGGGCCGATCGCTTCGAGTTGGCCGCGCCGCCAATTCTTTTGTTCGGACCACGTGACTGAGCACTGAGATGACGTCATTCCCGTATATTTGAAGCTTTCTACAAGCGTTAACGATTGCAGATTAGCAACTTGGCTAGGGGGCTGGTAGAAGTAGATCGTGTCTTAGAATAGATATTATACTAAACACTACTACTACTACGACTCCACCACCACCCCTCTACTTCTACTACTTTTATTTAAGTTTATTTATAAGTTGTGTTACTTTTTTGGTGTACATATATTAAAGTTTATTCTTTTCTAGAGAGATAGATACCTATATAACAGAACAACTTTACCGAGTCAGCTAATACTAACTAACTCGGCACAGTTGTTTTGCACTACAAATTAAAAAGAGAAAAACAATTAAAGTTGGGGAAAGGAGGGTAAGAAGTAGACTACGACCTATTCTCAATACTACATAAAAAAAAAAACATAAATATCGGTCAAACAGTTGCGCAGGACCGCGATAGCAAAACTGTGACACGAGATTTTTATATGTTAGATGTAGGTACCAGTTTTATTTTTGTAAGGACAGCCAGTATAAGATAACAAAAACGACGCAAACATAATGATTCATATTCCTACTAGAGCAGTCTTTGCCCTGTGGTAACGGCACCGACCGATGAGTCGTACTTACGCGGGTTCAAACTCAAGCAGATACTTTACTTTACTTTATGTAAGTAGTTTATTTTGTCATTACTGCTCTCAAAACGATGAAGGAAAACGTTTTGAATTCGATATGCCCTTGAACTAAAACTTTGAAGTGATGTGACATTCGCCAACTCACACTAAGCTCGCGAGGTGGATTACAACTTTCCCTCTCCAAGAGAGGAGGCCAAGTCTAAACCTAAGTCTAATAAGGGAACATTAAAAGTTTGATTTTGCTTTTTGAATTCACTTACTGGCAAACCCGGTCTTATGCCACCGCTTATAGGCACGCAATAGACGGGTTCCCGCACTAGTGCAAAAAAGTGCGCGTGTTCTCCCCGTCATAATGTTAAATTACATTTATCGACCCTCACGAGTCGCCTCAACCCCCGTTTATTCATTTCTTCGTAAGTCTATTGAAAAAAGTCTTTTGAGACAGGTGCTTTGTCACTGCAGCCCTCATCTCCATAACACGGAATCCATGAAGTAACCATCACTCTTACGGCTCGTGCGAATATCGGCTTGGTCGCCATGACAAACTTCCTGGGCCCTAAGTCTGCTATTTTTATAAATTCGTCATTCCAACACGATCCCATTGTCATTTTGCTAAAAGTTTGTAATCTGCTAATTCATAATGATCGATCATTGACCGGTCAATGGTCTTGTAATAGAATTGTGATAGAATGATAATTTCGAGCATATTAAAACCAATAACTGCACAATAACGTTCTAATGGACTCGTTCTAACACTGATCAAATAAACTGTCAAAGTTTTAGCAGATTACCGCAAACGTCAAATATTCATTTGTCAATATGTACGAGATTACCATTCTATGTCACTTCTTTCAATGGAGTGTCAGTGGTTGACCATCGGAAAGTCAAAATGACGCCATTATATTAGTAGATTACCAAACTTGTCAAAATCGACAATTATGACATCAATGATAGACCATTCTGACACTATTGTAATAGCTGACTTGAGGCCCTGCACTTGTATCAAAATGTACCTACTATTATGCTAAACATACAAAATACTGATCCGTGACGTAATTTCAAGCGGTGTGTCACTATCCTAGCCAAGCTACTGATGTGTTACCATCTCTCTCAGCCCGTATGTTTCTGCCCTAACCCATTTAATCTCCCAAACGCGTCAGTTCCATTTATTATCACACGTAAGCATTCCCACCATCAATCACTGTTCTAAACTGTTCCATCAAGGAGTACTTAGATATTGTGTTTGAACAACCTTATTTCATATTTTTTTAAGAGCTCCGTAATTGATGAATCAGCATGAAGTACCGTTTGTAATTCGTTATGCAGCGTTTTGATGTCGGTAGTCGGTACGTATGTATACTTTGATATTGGAAAATAGGTTAGATTTAGAGGAGTATTTATGCAGATTTTGGAGTAAATACGGTTTATTAAAAAAATGAGTACGGTTAGTACTCAATTTTATAATACTATGCCAATACCTAAATTAGTACCTACGAACGTACCTATGGCGTTGGAAGGCCTCCTAAAAGGTGGACCGATGACCGATGACTGGTAAAGGTTGCGGGAATCTGATGGATGTGGGACGCACAGGATCGTTCATTGTGGCGACACTTGGGGGAGGCCTATGTCTAACAGTGGACGTCTATCGGCTGAAATGATTATGAAATTAGCACCTATATATGTAACGTATTTTTTAAATAACTGATATATGTGTATTATTATTTATTTATTTATAGATGGCAGATATTGAAGTTTATTTGGAAATTACCATCTTAAATTAAATATGCACTGTAGTGAGCAGTCAGGTACCAATCTGAAGACATCTCAAAAAAATAAAATAAAAATAATAATGTCGGCTATCAGTAAAGCGATGTGACATAAAAACTCTTATTAAAAGAGACTTTCAAAGGGTAAAACAGTGGCATACCTACAAGCAGGAGTAAATATAATGTAATTACCCTCACGGCAATTCTAGTCGGCGTTAGTCACGGGCACAGGTGGCGTTTACGAGCTAATTTTGTGTTAATCTCAAAAATATTATTACCCTAGTTTTGGGGTAACAGATGTCGGGGTACTGCTTTGTTTATACTCAAGCTTTTAGGGTTAAAGTCTCAGATACTTTAAGAGACATAATGTCCATTTGCCCACGTCTATTATACCCGTTATGGAGAAGAAATTTAGGAAGAACTTGGGGGAACCCTTTGCCCAACAGTGGGACAGTAATGGCTAGTTGAAAAAAAAAAATTCCCAAACATGTGATGGCTAGTTGAAAATAATTTTATTCCCAGCGTTGCACGTCGCAGTGCTAGAATAAAAGAAATTGGGCAAGTGCGAGTCGGTCACACAGGTCGCAGTCTCGCGCACTGAGGGTTCCGTACAAACTTACATATGTAAATTGTTCAATTTCTGAATGGAGCCTCGAAGATTTTTCTGCTCGCAAAAATATATTTTTTTTGTGACGTAACAAGAAATTAACTGTTTTCAGATTTATTCCTATACTTGTGCTATAAGACCTGTACATAAAGCAATATGCCAAAAATGATTCTGGGTCAATGGGAAGTACCTTATGAATTTTAATTTCTTTGAGAGTGTGGAATTTTCCTTTTTTTTTATAATGGATAGGCTCGCGTTTTACCACAATCTCACCCGATGGTAAGCGATGATGTGGCCGACGATGGAACACGCTTGCCTAGAAGCAATCTATTCACTCTTGACTTTTTGCGATATAAATTGGCCGTATCTTTTTTTATCGTTAACTCAGAAGCCTGATTTTCTGCGCAGCTTCAAGGGGCCGCAGACTTGAGAATACGGTATTCATTTCAACTCGATATCTCCAGGCGTTCCCGAGATAAAGAAACAGACAGACAGACAGATGGACAAGAAACTGATCCTACAAGGGTTCCGTTTTTTCTAGGTACGAAACTTTAAAAATGGCTCCGGCTTTTATTAATTCTATCTCGTAAATATAGTAATTGTTACATAATTATTATGTTCCCTAGTCCCCATGGCGACTATATATGACTATAACGAGCATGAAATACAAGCTTATAAGAACCGACAATATGACACCCCATCAGTAAAGGCGACGCCATAATCATATCTAAGGGAATATTATAAAGAGGTAAATCTGTTTGTTTAAAGATGGTATTCTTTGAATCTCTTGATCCGATTACACAACACTATTATTGAGTTCTATACTCGTAAGTAATTTTTTTTTCCGGCAAAATATATCACGGAATGTCACGAAAACGAATCCCCAGGAAAAAGTTAGTATCTTATAACCAGAGGTCGGAATCATGTAGGTAGAGTTATTCAAGTAGTAAGTTAATCGGTGTAATCGATTTCATACAGCGAAAGAATAAAGTAATAATAATAATAATAATAATAATAATAATGTTTATTGAATTGTTTGATTTACATAAATATTTCTACAATAAGGGCTTAAACTAGAGCTAAAGTTGCAAAATTGCGTTCTACCTGAACTAGGTATATATAAACCTGTATCTCAGGTAACTTATTTAAGTGCTTACATGTTAATAATATATAAACTAAAATTCATTAAACAAAAAGTAAATAACATATGAACAAAATTATTTAGTCTAAAACTGACGAATACTTCGCTTAATCGTCAAAACTGCATCACTGCAAGACATTATTGTGACACCCAACATTCCATTATATTTTTTTTTTTGCGAAGTAGCAGTTACTCGTATAAAAACTAGGTCGATTAGCACAATCAGTAAAATTATAAATAAATAGGTACAATATTGTTCATAAGTAAATTATTATGCTAAGGAGTTATAAAACTCGTATAAGTTATGTAACAGAAAATATGACGCCGCTATTTACGTGTCCTCATTATAATTAATCGAATTTATGAGTCTTGTCTCAGCAATTTTCTTAGCCGGGCAGTCTTGATCCCCTGTCTTGTGATTACTCGGCTTATTAAAACGCATGCATGTTGCACACTGTGCCTGATCAGCTGTTTTATCGCACAGCATCCACTGGTGGCCTTGTTCACCACAAAGTGCACATGTATAGACTGCTTCGCGACAAGTCTTCGCAGCATGCCCGTACTGTTGACATTTAAAGCACCTGGTCACAAGTGTGAAGTCCCTCACTGCGCAGGATGTCCAATTAATGAACACTCGGCTTTGGTTTATAAGCGCCTTTCTTATGCTAGCAGTTACTTCTAGAACATAATTGCATGTTGGTCCCTCTTTTTTGCCCGACTTGTGACTTAATTTTATAGAGGCCAAAAAAGAGTCACGCGGTAAATTAGGTAGCTTGTCAGCTAAGTTCTGCTCATAAATGCAATCGTACACTTCCCGGGCACTTAACTCGGTCGGTACACCTATTACTACAATTCTAGGTCTCCTCTTATAGGGCTCTTCCACTTTCAGACCGGATCCACTTAGTTGAGATGATTTCCTAAGTTTCTCTATGTCATCCTTGGTCTCCGTGCTAATGATAACACCTCCGTTCTTTGTCTTGCGCAATCCTCTAACGTGTAATTTCATTTCCTCAGGGCGTATTATTTTTTGGACAAGAGATTTAGTGTCGTCACTCGATTTATTCTTATCCGTTGGATAAATTGCAAGAGAGCTTAGGTTGTTGGGACGTAAATAATTATTTTTATTGGTTTTTACCATGTCAGCGAACGAAACTTTTTCTGGTATCGTTGGTTTGGTCCAGTTTTCTCGTATGCTTGTTTGTATGGTGTGCTGGAAATTTTCAAGGCAGTTGGTTAGGTCAGATTTTTCTCTTATCGCTCGCTTAAAGTGGATATGCCTTAAATTCCGAGATTAATTTTAAAGAGCAGATTATATTGTTTGACGCTATCCAAATTATAGCAGAAAAAAAATCCTGCATTAATGACACTATCCCTCTCATCAACGTAAATTAAAAATTAAACAAAAATCTCCGACCGACCAAATCAAACAAATACCTAATTAAAATAAAAATAAATAAATATAATGATAAAAAGAATTTCTACATATATCATTACTTTAGTATTAATATAATAGTATAGATTTAGCGCAGTTCCCTGAAATCTCTTTAAAAACTGCATGCTCGTTTCAGTCACCTTTTAAAAAAACTACATATTTCAAAATCGCTATATCTGTTCGGAAGTTACGATGCCACACAGACAAACAAACAGATACACAGGCAGAGAGCCACGTCAAACTTATAACAACCCCCTCTCGTTGCTCGGGGTTACAAACCAAATGGTACTGCAACTTGTGTGGTATTTTTCAATATAAAATACTCTCTACATTATTCTGACAGGTATACCTCATAATCCAGGTATGGATGCCCATAGTAATAACTCATAAGACTCGATACGAATACTTATTATGCGTAATGAGGTATTACTAGGCGTACCTGCTAAAGCCGTAGGTATTTATGAGTACAATATTATGCGAGTAAGTGCCTGTATGCGGTGCCTTTTGTATGTGTAATCGTACTAAAAGAAGGTGCCAGATAACCGTGGAATAAAGTACACTGTCTGTTCCTAATATCTCTGCGTAGATACCTTTTTTTCCGATGGGAAAAATCATCCAATGACGCGGGCGGAGCGGGAGATAGTGTCAGACTCTTACTGACTAAAAAACCCATCCCGTTCCTTCAAGCCTTCATACCGGGGCTCAAGCGCCCTTTCGGATAACCCTGGCCCCAGTAGGCTTCGACCCGGCTGGGCCCCTGCTGTTGCTGACAACTCCTTGAGGCGCGCGGGAACAGTGCGCGCCGTCGACGACTTGGGCTTGGTCCGGACAGTTACCGGACGGCCGGACAGCGAGCTACCCATTGCTCACTGTCCGCAAGCCCGCGCCTACAGTGGCCGGAAATCGGGATCAGTATCCCGGCGGCGGCGGCGATAACGCCGTTGCCTGATTCGTTCGGCCTCCACCTTTGCGAGCATTATTGCTTCGCAGAAGTCGGCGACCGCCTGCTACTCCTCCTCTCTGCGTAGATACCTGAAAAACCAACAATAAACTATAGATCATGTAAAGGATCACGATACATGTCGATTCAAGAGAGCTTTATGTCTTTATTTCTGTTTTTGAAATTAAGAATGTCAAAAAATGTTGGAGGGGTCAATGACCGTTATTCCACGGTTATCTGGCATCTACCTCAGCTTTTCCCAACGGCTTCGTTCAAGTTAAAGTCGAACAGTACCCCAAGGGAATATTATTCAGGGATAAAAGTATCCCATCTCAAGACATGGTCTACCCGTCTCTTCAGCCATTGTAAAGCGGTAACAGACATACAGACAACGTTACCTATTTTCACATTTATAATTATTATAATGTTCATGTTATTAATAGAAACTCAGGATTTTTATAGGTGCAGACGTACTATGGATTTGCACAAGTTTTTATTTAGTTTCACCTGTGTTTGTCTGTAATCAAATCTTGCAAATTAAATTTGATCCACTTCTCGGTAATCGATTGAGCTGAAATTTTGCATGCACGCGTAAATCAGATGACAATGCAAAATTATTATGACATGGAAGGTGGCCATAGGAACTTAGATAACCCTATCGTGTTTGAACTTTTTGGAATGATCTTGATGAGTATTAATTATGTAAGTAGGCATATACGGTGCTACGGGCTTGCGGACAGTAAGCAATGCTCGCTATCCGACCGTCCGGTAACTGTCTGGACCAAACCCAAGTCGTCGACGGCGCGCACTGTTTCCGCGCGCCTCAAGGAGTTGTCAGCAACAGTAGGGGCCCAGCCGGGTCGAAGCCTACTGGGGCCAGGGTTATCCGAAAGGGAACTCGAGCCCCGATATGAAGGCTTGAAGGAACGGGGTGGGTTTTTTAGTCAGTAAGAGTCTGACACTATCTCCCGCTCCGCCCAAGAGCGGGGGTTGTCACTGGATGATTTTCCCCACAAAAAAAGGCATATACCGTGCTACAAACGCATGTTATGAAAAACTAATTTTCATTGAAAACTTGTTATAATATGAATATATATATTTATATGTACACACAATTAAAGTCAGAAAGAGAACCAATGGGAAATACAATTTAAAACTTTATAAATATAAAACAACTACCAGTTGTCAGCGGCTTCGCGGAAGTATAAAATTGTCTCAAAGAAACATACTTACTCCCTGGAATATACTCATCCACCGGAATATAAAATCCTGTGTAATGTTACAGGATATGGTTTACACGTGTGCCATATTTCAACCTAGTTGGTTTAAGTGTTGTGCTCTGTAGCAACGCCACCGTATATTTTATTATTATGATAAACCCATTTTTATGTACGGCTGACGTACATAGCGTACATGCATTGTTTGTGAATGTACGCCTTTTAATTTAAAAGAAAAAAGCAAATTAATGTGGCGTTGCTGCGGAGAATTCTCACTAGCAACGCCACCTATAATCAACATTTGTAGACACAATTTCAGCTATTTCTCTGAAGTTTTGTAATGTACGAACGCTGTGTATTATGTACACGTGATAAGTATGAAAAAATATGTTAATTCTAAACTTTAATTCTAAACTCACTTATTGTCCCTTATAGTGCAATAAACTAATGTATTTTAGCAATTACTACAGTTTAACAGGAAAATTCAAACAAAACAGTTATCATTAATAGAAGTTATTTATTATATATCCGTGTTCATTTATTTCTTAACACAATTGGGTACTGATTTTCTAATTATGGAATTAATGGGTTTTTTTTTATGGGTTAAAACAAATTCGAAATATAGCCAATGTACGAAAGCTATGCAGTATAAATGAATATATAAATATTAGACAACATCATATTCATTGATCTGACCCCAATTACTTAGCTTAAGTACTCGTACTTGTGTTATGGAAATCAGAACCGACGAAGGTACCACAAACACCCAGACCCGAGGCAATTTAGAAAAGTTCCTTTTCCAAATTGACCCTACCGGGGATCAAACCCTGAACCTATTGCACTTTAGCCCAGATGCCTGTACCACTACGCCATCGAGGTCGTCGTTATGCATACTTGTGTAAGTTATTAGTATTCTAATACATTACAGTTTGTACTTAAATTAAAAATTCTTACATCAACGAGTGATTTAATGCTAAGAAAGAATATGTAGGCGTTATAAAATTTAAGTTACTTGACATTGTATGTGTGAATCATAGGAAAACTACCTCTTTACCTTAAGTTCAATATTATTAATTGATATGTTATTTATTTAATTAATGGTTTTATTCTATATTTAAACGATGTTAATTTTTAAGCGTATTGTAGCAAAACTAATAAATTATTTAAAAAAATGACGGTAGTTGTGAAAAAATGTTTCATTCGCGGGTCTCAAACCATAGGGGCGTATATGCAAAAATGTGATAGACGTTAGTGATGTAACGAATATTCGCATTCGCGAATATTCACACATTTTTTGATATTCGTATTCGCATTCACGAATATTCGCACATTTTTTGATATTTGCATTCGCATTCTCAAAAAACATGCGAATATTTGGCGAATATTTCTAACCAACGTAAAGGAAATAATATTTTGATTTAATGGATCTAGAAAGACAACACAACTTATATGATTTTATATTTACTTTAATATTTTTCCATCACACAACTTTATTTCACATTTGCAGAATCACAAATTGTGAAACAACATGTTCACCTCAAATCATAACAAATCTTTTCGAATGAATGCATGACGAGTATTTCGGATATTCGTATCCATTAGAAGGACGTTCGTAGTGTTCGTAGTGTTCTTTGACGTGAATAAAGCCAGTGGCCTCGACGGGATACCAGCAGTTGTTCTTAAAACTTTTGCACTTGAATTGTCTCTAATTTTGACCCGCCTATTTCGCCTCTCTGAGACTGAGGGAGTTTTAGGGAGTATTTTGACGAAATTTTACAGTATAGTCGTCATGCTATATAGGCGTATCAACCAAAAACTAGTGTTATAAAGGCAATGCCCTAAAATTAAGAATCCTATATTAATTGCAGTATAAATATATAGCTACATGCAAAAAAACAACGAGCTGGCTCAATCACAGGAAAAGTTATTAAGTTTTTATCTCTCCTGAAAACTAGGGGTTTTGTGGATACGCCCCTATGGTTTGAGACCCGCGAATTATAATTTACTTCGCTTTGAGTTGCTTCTTCTGCTTGTTCAAAGTCGTGAGTTTTTTTTATTTAAAGAGTTTTATAATTAATTAAAGAGTAAAATGACTATGAAACGCAAAAAAATTGTGTCGGTGTGTCTTGAGGAACAAAAGGACGCGTTTTTAAAATACAAAGAATTATTTCATAGTCATAACAACTTTCCGTCTAGTGAGTCCAGTGTTTATAAAGATTTGAGCAAGGATTTGTCATATCGTATGACGCCAAAAGCTTTATATCTTTCTGTTAAAAGACATTTTATGAATTTTTTTGGTGATTCAAAACATGAAGAAAGTAGCATCAGCAGTAGTATCGATTCGAATATTCTAAAGGAAGATTCAAGTTCCAGTGACGGAAGCATTAAAAATGTTGATTCGGAATCTTTTGAAGTTGATTTAGATTTGTGGCATGAGGTGAAGCCTGAATTGCATATCGGGAAGAGGAATGATCCAAAGAAACCTGCAATCAAATATCAAAGTAGAAGATACATGCCTAAATCTAAATGGACGAGTATCTTTCAAGAGTGGATTTGGCAAAATACTACTAATAAATGCATTTGGATTTTCAAAAACAATTCTGTTACCGACGATTATCAAGTAACGTGCAGAGGTACATGTAAAGTATGTAATGGCAAAATACATATCATTACAAGAAAGAATGACAAGAATATTTTACTCAAATGTTCGTTTGATGGAGTTGATAAGGATATGTTTCACAGTTGTCAAGTTAAAAACAAACTAACAGCCCATAAAAAAAAACAATTAATTCCACAATTAGAAAATCAGTACCCGATTGTGTTAAGAAATAAATTAGCAAATATGTCAATGCAGAATAAGACACGGGATCCACCTTTTAATCCAAATTTAAAATCTCTTCAAAATATAAAATACCGAAACGAGAGTAAGAAACGCTTTCATAAAATCGTTATATTATCCCTGTGGACGATGTCCTTTACACACCCGTATAAAGACGTAATAAGAGCTGTATCAATACATCCTTTTTTTGTTCATTATTGGACCGACTTGCAATTGCAGTTATATAAACAGTATTCTTTACACTCACAGGTTATCTTAAGTATAGACGCGACTGGATCGATTTTCAAAAAAATTTCTCCTCCTGCTGATCCCTTGAATACATACGAAAGTAAACATTTGTTTTTTTATGTCATTATTTTAAAGTTGAAAAACAGTTCTGTCCCTCTTGCGCAAATGATTTCGGCCACCCAGACTATGGATTCTATATACCAATGGCTAAGAAAATGGATTGGTACAATGATGCGGCCAACACAAGTTATATGCGATGACTCAGCGGCTTTAATAGGGGCTGCTGTGAACGCGTTCACAAAATTTACAACAACACGGCAATATTTAAACCATTGTTACGAAGTTCTGGAATTGCAAGCACGTTGCAATCTTACGTGTTTAGTAAGACTGGATACCTCTCATTTTGTAAAAATTTTATATGGTCTACAATGTTTTAAATTCGTAGATACACGTGTTAAGCATTTCTATGTGAGATATTTATTGAGTTTGAAATCGTGTACAAGTTATGCAACAGCTAAGACAATCATCAAAAATTTAATTATTGTAGCTCTACATAAATACGACAGAAAATTAACGGACGGCAGCATAAGCCAATGCGATGCAGCCATAGAGGAATTAAAAAACTTGAGAGATAAAAATGAGATACCTCTGGACGTTGATATAACAGACGGTAATCCTCAAGAAGACAGTATAGTTGAAGAGGACAATTTGGCTATAGAAGGCAGTATTATAACTTGGTTTAATGACATTGTTAACTCCGAGGTAGTATGTAGTGATTTAAGTGAAAACACAGGATTTGATAATATGTATTACCTACCAAGATTTATAGATGGCTTCCGCAAGCTGTTATTTCGATTACCACTATGGTCAAACATTATGTGTCAGTATCTTCAGTGCTCTTCGGAGAATGCTCCAAGTAGTAGTAATGTAGAAAGCTACTTTAAAAATATAAAAAAGTTACTTATACGTAGTCGTAGTGGCACAATGAGAGTAGATGATTTTATAATGCAACATACAGAATACTTATCAGGGGAAGTAAAGTTAGCCCTCTCCAGTTGTTTGGATAATGTAAAAACTGACAATAATGATAAAACTGATTCGGGAATCATTTCTAACAAGACTCAAAACATAGATGATTTTACTAAAGAATCAGTTTTTACAAAAAATCCTAAACTTGAAGAAAACTGGCGGAATAAAACAGAGATTCAAAAACACATACCCTTGATTGACAAAGTCAAACCTAAAGTAAAAGCAAATAAAATAGAGACTTTGCCAAATGGAAATATTTGTTCTTCTGGTATTGACAAAGTTGTTGTTAATAACACTTGTGCGTTCGATGCTGTACTCACAGCTTTGGTAGTCATTTGTACAGACTACGTTAATGTTTCAGCATTTATTAGTTCATTGAATAAGCCTTTTTCTAATCTGGTTAGTACATTGCGACATAAAGATGTTTCAGTTAGTCCATTAAAAATGAGAACCGAAATTCTTAAAAATTATTACGGATTGTCAGTTCAAGGAAATCTAGAAGTGATCGATTGCGGTTGTAATGTAACTTTTGTGATTGAGAAAATTCTATATGATGAAATTTTCAGTGCAATGGTGTCAAAAATTTGTTCAGTTTGCGAAAAAACTGAAACTAGAAAATGTTGCATTCTACCATTAAATTTACTTTCATTATCTGACTATGGTGTAAGTTCATTGAACAATTCAGCAATATCTATAATTGAAGATGTAACAATAACCGACTGTAAAGAAAGGATGTGTAATGGAAAAGTATGTACAAATTATCTAATTTCGGACAATTTTATATTTTTTGAATTAGACTTAAATATATCTCTGGACGATGTTCCTTCAGAAATGTTACTTAATAACAAAATTTTTAAACTTGGAGCAGTAATAGGATATACTTCAAATGAAAATGGAGGATTGGGTCATTATAAAACATATTCTTATCGTCGTAATTCAGAATGGGAGTGTTATGACGACATGATAAATAAAGTGATGCGGGTTAAAAAAAATACAAACATTAATTCCCATTTATATATATATTTTCAGGATGTATTTAACTCGGACTTTTTTTGAATTTAATTAATATAATAACATATAGTAGATATACACTTAAGAGTAATAAAATTGCTTATCACTTTTTTTTCTTAAATCTTAAGCAAAATTAAGGTATACGAGGCTAGCTTTACAAAAACAAAAAAAACGGGCAAGTGTGAGTCGGACTCGCGCACTGAGGGTTCCGTACCAACATACTTACGAAAACAGTTTAGTTCTCGAATCGAATCTTGAAGATTTTCAAAAAAAAAAAAATCTTGACACGTAACTACAAATTTTTAAACAGTGACTTTCTGTAGCCTACTCCTCGGTAACGGCCAGGTTAATAGGTTTGAAAAAAATATATGTTTATTATAGATTCATGAACAATAATATCAACATTTGATTTTATCGTGCAATTAATACTTTAGTCAAAAAAAAAAATTAGCAATTTCGGAACTTTTCGCAACTTTTCCCTACTCCTTCGAAACGGCTTGGACCTTTAGAAACATTTTTACACATAAAAATTGGTGGTTATATTCTTCAAAGTGAACATTGCATATGTAAATCAATGAATATCTCGCAGAGAAAATGGATTTAAAGCGCTTTCCGGGCGCTGCTGGCCTCAAATAAATGCACAGATTTGCGTACTGCCGCCTAGGCGAGTGCGAGAGTTGCGTTCACATAATTTCGGTCAGATGGACTATACGCCTTAAAGCAAAAAGCTCGGCTCTCCCCGACTCCAAGAGCTTAAATTTGTCATTGATGAGTGGGACGGTCTGTGAAAAGTCGATTTACAGCTGTAATTAAGGCTAAGGCTGGAATACACTTTATTAATATAGTGTTATACTAAAAATTTTAAGATTGAATCTCATTATTTCTTAAGTGTTTGGTAATTTTACACGAATGTTGGATATTGTGCTCTAAAACTTTTCAAGGGTACTTTTTTACTCTGTTTTTCATATCATTAGAAAGATAATGAAATATTCTTTAAATTTTTTGTATGTATTTTTTTGTTCATTTTCATTCATTCATGATAATGGCTGCCTTAACATAACAAGTGATGATGTGCGAATTTTTGCACTCGATTGTATAAATACACTGTAAATCTAGTGTTATGTATTTTTTTTACAGATTTTTCTTTTTTGAAAGATATTTTCTGTTTAAATTTTTTAATTTATTATAAAGGTATTTTTTTTGTAACCATTGTTATACTCGTAATAATAAACTTCTATTAATTAAATCTGTTTTGTTCAAATTTTCCTATCAATCTGTAGCTAGCTAGAATACATTAGTTTAATGCACCATAAGGGACAATAAGTGAGTTTAGAATTAAAGTTTAGAATTAACATATTTTTTCATACTTATCACGTGTACATAATACACAGCGTTCGTACATTACAAAACTATAGAGAAATAGCTGAAATTGTATCTACAAATGTTGATTACAGGTGGCGTTGCTAGTGAGAATTCTCCGCAGCAACGCCACATTAATTTACTTTTTTCTTTTAAATTAAAAGGCGTACATTCACAAACAATGCATGTACGCTATGTACGTCAGCCGTACATAAAAATGGGTTTATCATAATAATAAAATATACGGTGGCGTTGCTGCAGAGCACAACACTGGTTTAACCGTTCGGGCATGAAGAAGTAACAAACATACACACATTAAAAAAAAATCAATTGCGAGTCGGACTCGTGCACCGTTTTTGGCGACATAAACGGTTATATCTTTGTTTTTCGTTAAGTTAGAAGTTTGATTTTCACAGCTTTAAGAAACCATAGACTTGTGTAGATACTTATATGGTTTTAATTTCAATTCGATACCTTCACAAGTTGCCGACAGACAGACAGATAGTCCGACAGATATACAGACGGCCTATAAAGTGATCCTATAAGGCTTCTGTTTTTTCCTTTTGAGGTACAGAACACGAAAAACACTGAAATCCTTAATTGAATGTTGAGACAAACAAACAAAATTCTTTCTCCACAAAAAGAAGCTATCCAGCTTTTCAATTTGTATAAAATAACATGTAATATAGACGTTTTCCTCGGCTCCACACTCTCCACCTGGTGCAAAGTTACGAAGTTAACTAAATCCCTTTTGAGAAATAGCCGTCGATCTTTGCTGGAGTGTTGGGGCTTAGCTAAAGCCCACTGCCAATAACGCTTTTTCTAAATCACTTGGATGAATGTTCTACATTTTATCTCGAGCTTCAAGATGTTCCGTAATATTTGTTTTTTGTTCTGTAATGAAGAGAGTGATCTTTGATAAAAAGTTGGTCAAAAATATGTAGAAAAATTATAAAAAATTGTTATGTACCGTACCATTTGTTCAGTTATTTAACAATTACTTACACCTAATAAGCGTATAGCAATCCAAGACTAAAATACCGCACAGTAAATTTCAATGCTGACATTGTAAATCTTTCGGTACAGGCTATAAGCATGCTTGTCTCATTCTGTACTGTGTCTGTCTGTTACGGTAGTGCAGTGTTTGTCCCGAATAAAAGTGTTTCTATTCCATTTCATTTCACTCCATTCCACTCCATTCCGTTCCATTCCATTCCATTCCGTCCCATTTCGTGCCATTCCGTGCCATTCCATTCTATACCATTCCGTTCCATTCCATTCTATTCCATTCCGTTCCATTCCATTCCATCCCATTCTATTTTTAATGGTGAACATAATATTTATCATGAAAATATGATCAAATATCCCCCTCCTGTATAAAAACTCTCTGCTGATCATAAACTGCCGTAGCTGGCCCAGATATCACTATATCTACTGCAAAGCCAGGTCGCCAGGTGGGCCGGTGTAGGAATAACTTAGTCAGACGAGGGTAGGTACTGCATAATGAGCCACAGACCGATTGTGGAGCTACGTCCCAAACGATAACTGAACTCTTGGTCGTGTTCATTCACTGTGTAACTAAAACTCAACACCTGCTACTTGAAGATGTTTTTTTGACGTGCAAAACCACCAAATAACTAACCAACTGAATTGAAAAGAAAAAAGACTACTTAAATTATTTTCTTTTGATTTAATACAGCAATATTTTATGTACGACAGCAGTGCGACATAATTTTAACGTTATCTGCCTCAATACCCTGAACATATTAAGTTAATATTTACAACGGGAACCGCCTCGAATCATAAATATTCGAATGATGGAAATCGTACTGGAATTGGCTCATTACTTTTGAAGATTAATGTACCGAGCGTGAAACGGACGTAATATTACAGATTTTCAGCAAACGCAGTAATAAACATCAATATATTTTATAGTCATACATTATAACTGACCTGAGGCTCTACCACGAATTCTAAACGCAATCAATTTGACGACGTCAAAGAGATGGAGCTATACAGGGTTTTTTTTTTGGTGGGTAAAAATTATCCAAACTACATCCCCCGCCCTTGGGCGGAGCAGGAGATAGTATCAGACTCTTACTTATTAAAAAATTCCACCCCGTTCCTTCTTGCCTTTCATACCAGGGCCGTGCTTCCCCTTCTGGTTACCCTCAGCAACAGCAGGGACCCAGCCGGGTCGAAGCCTACTGGGGCCAGGGTTATCCGAAAGGGCGCTCGAGCCCCGGTATGAAGGCTAGAAGGAACGGGGTGGGTCTTTTAGTCAGTAAGAGTCTGACACTATCTCCCGCTCCGCCCAAGAGCGGGGGATGTCAATGCATGATTTTTTCCCACCATAAAAAAAAAAAAAAAGGGACTTAAAAACACCTTCATAAAGGATACAGAATTATAAGTGTTTTATGTTGAATTGGTAACAGAATCAAATATGTAACACTTATTTATGTGTTTTCAATGTGTTAACCCAAAACACTTACAAAAGTGTAACCCTAACATATATGTAACAGATATAAAAGTGTTAACAGTGTTAATAAGTGTAACAGGTAAACGCAGCGTTGCTAAAGTTACAATTTACTAAAGCTATACTAAAACTGATTATTTCAGTTACACATATTAACACTTATTAACACATTTAAACAGGTTACAGTTTGATTCGGTAGCACTCCCTAACACATATAAAAGGTTACAGTTTGATTCGGTAACATTATTGTATCTGTTACATTTAAAAGTGTTTTTAGTACCCATAACACAAGCTCTGCTTAGCTTGGGACTAGACGGCGTTGTGTGATAGTTGTGGAATATCATATATTATATTATAGAACAAGTGTTGTTTTTGGTAATTTATGTACTTTGTAAAAAAGTATTAGAACAAAAGTTGTTGTTTATGATGTTAGCAATGTAACAGTCCTAGAAGGTTGTTAGTGTTTGACAAATAACCCTGTAAAAGGTATATAGCTCCATCCCTCTTTCTCGCTAGCACACGTCATGGCAAGGAACCTGCCCCCCTAGCCAAGTTACAAACGTTTCGCTTGCGCCGAACGCTTCGAGTTGACCTTGCCGCCAATTCTTTTGTTCTGACCACGTGACTTAGCGGACGACGTCATTCCCGTAAATTTGAAGCTTTCTACAAGCACTAACTATTGCAGATTAGCAACTTGGCTAGGGGTACTGATATAGACTATGCAACTGTCTTTGTCACGATGGTAAATTAATGATTGCCACTGCAAATCTGTCTGGTTTTTAGGTTTGATTCCAAGATGGGGCAAAGTGTTTTCAAGTTTTAAATAAGTAATAGGCAGGATCATCAATTTTTAATAAATGACAGTTGGTTTTCCCACAAATGCCTATGCTTTAGATAATTCAAGCCCCTTCTCCACATTTATTCGTGTTCCTGCAACATATACGGCAACATACTCAATTGCATTTTTTTTTTCATTTTCAGGTGCAGAATATCAAAGGATAAATATGGAATTCTGGAGAATTATAACATTGGCGTTCGTCACAACAATCTTCGCTGAAGCAAAACTGTACCATTATCAAAAACGAGAAACAACTAAAAATCTTTGCGACACCGTAGGAAACACCCTTCCCGTACAATGTTACTGTGCTGCAAGTCATTCCATAGATAAGGAGAGAACCGCCAGTTGCCATCTGCTAAAGAAAGACCTCCCTAAAGATGATAAAATATGGGAAAGTTTCGAATTGTTAAAAGATGTCAACAAACTTACCATCTCTAATACCAGAGGCATCGCAATCCCATACATCCCAACAAATGCTCTTAAGTTTATGGATAAACTAATGAAGATCGAAATAAAGTATGGCAATATTGAAAAAGTGGAAGCTTACGCCTTTGCCAATTTGAGTATTGTTGAAGAAATAACACTAAGCGATAACCAAATCAAAGTATTGGGAAAACATGCCTTCGCACACCATAGAGACTTATCGATCATTGGTTTGGACTCCAACCAAATAACTGAGATCAACAGAGATGTGTTTGTTGAACTGTATTCATTAGAAAGACTGTTTTTGACAAACAATAAAATTACAACGATACACGATAAAGCATTCGTGCATTTAATCAATTTAAGAGAACTAGAAATGGATAGAAATGGTCTTTTTAGTTTGAACAGCGAGACTTTTTCGGGATTGAGAAACTTGCAAAAACTAGACCTTAGTACCAACAGCCTTGAAGTGATAGGCGATAACACATTTTTACCGCTTGTAAATTTAAAAACCTTGAATCTGGAAGAGAATAAAATACAGATGCTGGATGAGAAAGCTTTCAACGGTTTAGGTCAACTGAGTGTATTGAATTTGGCTCACAACAAGCTGGTGAATATTGAAAATGTAAGAACTTTTGAGGGGCTCGAATCTCTAATAATGTTGAGTTTGAAAAGCAACCAGCTTACTGAACTGAAACCACAAGTCATGTCACCAATACTGAAGAATTTCTACGGCAATACTAGTAACTTAGATGTTGAAGGTGAGATTATAAACCATAAGCTTATAATTTTGAAAATCTAGTATCTAGTAAACCGGTCCAACAATTAATTCAGTTTCGTGATGTCATAGAATATGGAATACAATATACTTAAATAAATAAAATATAGAATATCGTTATTGACTAGTATACATATAAAATATACACGTGTATATAAGTATACACCTGTATTTATACACGGATGTCAAATATATAATCTAAATAATTTACTATATATTTTTTTTTTGCCTGAAAGGCAACTAACCGCTTTTCTGGAGGTCTTAAATCTGTCATTTGTCAACGTTATTATAGGGTGGTATAGCGAAATTTAAATCATGATAGTTTTAGCATAGGTATAATATCCAATTCATATTGATGATATTATGGTATAGATAAACTTTACAGACATGTATTGTAATACCTATTACATATTGTTTTTTTTATTAATTTTCAGATAACAACTTACCCTGCGATTGCCGTCTGGATTGGTTCATGTCATTGATGAACAAGACACAAAACAATTATTTAAAGCGCGCCATAGAAAACTTGAAATGTAATCCCGACACCAACCTGAGGGAACTGTGGGCGAAAACCGAAGAAACCGAGAAAAATACCGCTCAAGTATTCGTAGAAGAAGAAGAGTCCCAAGTACAAATTAATGATTACGAATATTACGACGATACACAACTCAACGGAAAACTCTTCTATATAGATATTAGAGATTTGGCAAACTGTACTAATACTAGCTACGTACCAAGTCGTCTACCATTCTCAATAAATGTTGCAACAACTACCAAACAAACAACCAAAGCAAACTCTAGTCCAGTTGCTGTAACAAAGTCTACACATACTACAGAATATGATATGCTGCGGTCAACACAAACAACACCGATAGTTATAGTAGATGAAACTACAAAACGCAAAGAGGACAAAATAGAAGTTCCTGTAAGTAAGAATAAAGAAACATTTACGACTGTCCGTCTTGCTACTGTATCTGCTAAACCGATCGAACATAATTTGGATCATGATATGGCATCTGATGAAGCTAGACCTGACAAAATTAAGGAACATTCTCATAGGAGCATTCATGAAGAATCAAAAGCTACTCCTCAAGCGAACCACAACAGCGCATGCAGTAATGTAATCAGTGTAACTTTAGTATCCATGACATTATGTTTCAGACTGTATTTTTATTAATTAATCACTAATATATTGTTAGATATAGTCTAAATGTTACACTCTCTCACAGTCATTAAAATAAATAATTTTAAGTTTACAATTGTTTCATTACCCGCCTTATGTTTGGCTTGTAGTGTGTAAGCCTGATTCTGCTATGGAAGATTCGATTATTGTTCTGCAATTAGATAGACTAAATATAAAAATAAATATACAAGAAGTACTTTGAAAGTAGCACCAGTTATTCTATCTCCTTAGCCCAAAACCTACTGTTTCTGAACCTATGGTGTTCGGCTGACATATGTATGTGATATTTGAAAAGTTAAGTGAGTCTGAAAGTTGCGTGGGAATTGGTAGGCACGATATTGCGAACACATCGAGAGGATTTTTTTAATGAATTTGTATGCCCAAATTACAATGTTACAATGTAAAAATAAATGTGAAAAGTAAAGAAATTACTCTTGAGATAAGGTATAAACATTTGTTTGAAAGAAAGAAGACAAAGTCTATGACGACCAACGACACCAAATAAATGAGCATCAAATAATGATAGGTAATCATAAGCTTTTTTAAAAAAAAATCTTTGACACGTCAATGCTTTTGTCGATTTAAACTAGACGAGGACAATGTTTCCTAGCTGACTAAGTTGAGAAGAAATACTTAAGCAAATTTTGAGGTCGAAGTCTCTTATAAAGTCCATAATAATAAATATGCAATGGTCAAATTATATGAAAAAAAAATTATATGGGTAAAATCTACAAGTCCGTGATAAGACCGGTCATTCTGTATGGATCAGAATGTTGGGCTGTGAAAAAGACGAATGAAAAAAGATTGCATGTAGCGGAGATGAGAATGTTGAGATGGATGTGTGGTGTTACGAGATTGGATAAAGTGAGAAATGAGTATATTAGGAGGTCTTTAAGTCAAGAGTGAATAGGTTACTTCTAGGCAAGCGTGCTCCATCGTCGACCACATCATCGCTTAATATCAGGTGAGATGGTGGTCAAACGCAAGCCTATCAATACTAAAAAAAAGAATTGCATTGCACAACCTAATTCCGCCTAGCCAGTTCCAAAATCGGACCACCAGGCGTACGGTGATGCACCACCATGGTAGACATTCCACCTATAGGTACACACAAAACGTTTTGGGAACACATTAATTGTGCGTAGGTACAGCTGAGAAGTGGAATCCCTTGCCGGAATCTGTATTTCCTGATGGCTACAACCCGGGAGTCTTTAAGTCAAGAGGGAATAGGCTACTTCTGGGTAAGCGCGCTCCATCGTGGACCTCATGTCTTGTGGACGGTGAGCAATGAGTAGCTCGCCGTCCGACCGTCCGATAACCATCCGGACAAGAGATGTGACGTTGCCGGTTAATTTTTCCTGCATTAATGACGAGGAGTAGGAAGTGTACTTTTTAGTTGACGTAAAAAGATCTTTTTCAATGAAAAATTATATGTTATATGTATATGTTTCTTTTATTTTTCACAACTATCTCTGAGGTTTTTATTTTTATTTGCTACTTTTTTGTTGTTCACACGGTTTTATTGTTGGTCACACGGGATTTTTGATTAGAAATCCCGGGAAGATCCACATTCGATGCAAGTAGGTACATGAATAACTTTACCTAATTCCGACTTCTGCTTATAACATAGGTTACTAGTGAATAACCAGAGTAGAGATATGCCGTAGCTGGCAATATTGCCGTGAAGTGGGAATATTGGGGGCAATATTGCCCGAAGTATGAATATTGGTAGCAATATTTCCATGTTGCTGGCAACGGCACATCTCTAGTCCGAACCCAGCCTAAGAGATCGACGGCTCGTATTGTTCCACCCGCGCCTCAAGGAGTTGTCAACAAACAGTAGGGGACCAGCGGGGTCAAAACCTACTGTTAACTGGGGCTAAGGATCTGTTTCTGAAAAGAAGGTTCGGCACGGTACGAAAGGCAACGAAGGGACAGGAGTGGGTTTTTAGTCAGTAAAAGTCTGACATTATCTCTCGCTCCGCCCAAAAGACGGATGTCATTGGATGATTTTCCCAACTAAAAAAAAATCGTCGACTGCATCGTCGCTTTCCATCATTCAGGTGAGACAGCGGTCAAGCGCGAACCTATACACAATAAAAAAATAAAAATAAACCAATACCCCTATTACGGATGAAACGCATGTTGCCAAAAGAGTTATGAGTTTACGTGTGGATGGATGGAGAGGGAGAGGGAGGCCAAAGAAAAGATGGATGGATTGTGTGAGAAGTGATATGAAAGAAAAGGCAGTTAGTGATAGCGTAACGAGTGACAGGACAGAATAGAAGAAAAAAACGTGTTGCGCCGACCCCAAATAAAACGCGACAAGGGCAGGAAGGTGATGTTGATGTATACCACTCTAATGGCGGTAAATAGGCTCCTGGACACAAAGTATCTAGATATTATTTGTAATTACTTTTCTGTCTATCCCTTTCAATTATAGGTGTAACGCACTATGTTTAAAAACTAAATACCTACGAATGATTAAACATTCCTATCTAGGTACATGTGACAACATACAGAAGATAACCTGGTGGTAGTTTCCAGGGTCAAAATAATTACATTTTATTTAGTCCGTATTTTAGATTATAAAAAAATATTGGACACGTATTTTTTCTTTTTTCGATTAAACAAAAATAACAAAGATATAGCCCACTTACTTGTGACGTCACCCCGTGCGAAAAATTGCAGCACGGCGTGACGTTACACATAACTTTAATGGGCTATATCTTTGTCATTTTTGGTTTAATTTACAAATAAAAAATACGTGTCCTTTATTTTTGAATAGGTAATATAAAAGACGGACTAATTAAATTTTTTACGGCAACTAGCCTATTATTTGAATACGTCCTAACACAAAGCGGCCTGTGTCCACCTGTCTGTTGGAACATAATGGGCTTATGTTATAGCATAGCATAGTCGGCCTTATAATGTTCCCACTGCTGGGACTCAGGCCTCCTCTATAGGTGAGGGAATGGACAGTTAGTAGGTAATCCACCATGCGGGCTCAGTGCGGGTTGGTGGATGTCACATGTCTTCGAATTTTTTGTTTTAGGACATGCCGGTTTCCTCACGATGTTTTCCTTCACCGTTTTGAGCACAGAACAGAAGAATGTAGAATGATTCCTGTGTTCTGTGGTTTTGAGAGTAGGTAGTGGTGATGAAAATAAATTACACAAAGTACTTAAATGCGCTTGGCTGGGTTTGAACCCGCGACCTACAACTCGTAAGTTGGGGCCGTTACCACTTATGTTGTGTTTATGATTTATACAAAAAAAAAAAACGATTTTATAGTTACTGACTACAGAGGAAATATTATTCAGGAGAAAGTATCCACTGCCATCTATTATGATAACATGGTACTACATTAATACCATACGCCACAATTTCTTATTTAGTTTACGTTCTTGTTAAAAGATGGCGCTATGCGTAGTCTTCAAAAGAACGTTTATATTAGTGTGGCGAAATAAACACAGATGGCGACGATCATAGTCATGAAAATATTTTTAATTAGGTAGTTGGCTTACATTTTTGTTTAAAAATTATAAATAGGGATAAAGCGAGGTGGACCTGCTCTCTGGGGATTTTTACCATGGTAAGAACTGCATACCTAGTTTCATTTCAAAAGTTAAATTCTAATTCGCAAAACTCAGTGGTTTGTAATTGTGTAGGTAACTTTTATGCTGATCTATGTATTAGGAAACAATACCTTGTAGGTAAAATGCTGTTTCAATTGTATTTTTTTCTATGTAGGTATTGAGGTGCATGAACCTCCAAGAAATTAAATGTTTCGGACTGTGACAATAAAGTTCTTTCATATGATACCCCACTTGACATGGCTACCTACTGTATTCCACTTTCAACTCTCTGATTTTAACTCATTAGAGTAGGTACATAATTACACATTTTGATGGCAAGCTACCAGTTGCGGACTGAGAAGCCGTGTCAGCTTTTTACTGATTGAGACCAAACTATGTTCCTTCAGCTGTGCGCGATCAAGGACTACGGAATTCTTTTTCAAAAATTCCACTGTGGCCCTATCGGGCATTGACCCAGCTGGGGCTGGGCTAGGGCCAACTGTAAGGCTGGGGCCCTAAAGTTGACATCTCTTTGAGGCGCGCGTGGAACACTACAATTGCCGTCACGGATCTTGAGCGGTTGCGCTGAAGTCAAATATTCGGTCTCTTTAGTGGTGCGAAGTGAGACGCGGGGGCGGGGAGTGTCAGTGATTGGCTCGCCGCGTCATCGCTTCTTAGATGTCACTCCTGATTCGTTCCCTGCGATGCTGCATGTATCTAACAACGAAGACGATTGGCTCGCTAATGTATGAAATGCGCAAAGCGATCCCCACTCTGACGCCGAGCGCTCAAGATCCGTTTTGGCAATTGTACGCGACGTCGACGACTCGGAGTCGGTCCTTATCGAAGAGCGAGCTTCCCATTGCTCGTCGTCTGCAAACCTGCGTTTACGGTGACTGGCAATCGCTCTGCGACTTCTGATGCCCGGGGATAGTACCATATAAAGAATTCCTCATCATTCTTAGGTTATAATATCTGTATTATAAAGTATATTAAATCTTGAAAATGACTTTTTGTAGGTGGGAAAAACATCCGCGCATCATCTTCGCGTGCTTGGGCGGAGCAGGAGATAGTGTCAGACTTTTGCTGCTGAGCCTCTACGGTTTGCTGAAACCATGAAAAGGCCGGATTACACTTCTGTGAGATAACTAAAAGGAGTGCGGTCGCCTCCTTCTGCGAAGCAGTAATGCTAGCAAAGGAGGAGGCCGACCGTATAAGGCGACGGCGCTCACGGCCCATCTACCGCCGGGATTCCGATCCCGATTTCCGGCCACCGCGGCACCGTAGGCGCGGGCTTGCAGACGGCGAGCAATGGGTAGCTCGCTGTCCAACTGTTCGGTAACCGTCCAGACCGAGCTAAAGTCGACGACGGCGCGTACTGTTCCCGCGCGCCTCAAGGAGTTGTCAGCAACCGTAGGAGCCCTAGTTGGGTCGAAGCCTACTGGGGCCAAGTGTCTGCTTCTGAAAGGTAGTCCCGGTACCGGTATCAAAGGCAACGAAGGAACAGGGTGGGTTTTTTAGTCCGTAAAAGCCTGACACTATCTGCTGTTCCGCCCAAAGGCGGGGGATGTCACTGGGTGATATTTACCCATCGAAGAAAAAACCCCAATATTTTATTGCTTTAACTCTCAGATACATTAAACTTCAAATACATTAGGGTCCCCAACAAACCGCGCGACGGTGTCAAATTGTCCAAAAACACGTCCCCGTATCACGAAAATACATCGCAAGTTGTAGGTTGCGGGTTCAAACCCAGCTAGGCGCATTAATTTGTGTAATTTATTTAATCATCACTGCTTTCAAAACGGTGAAGGAAAACGTCATGTGGATTCCGGCATAACCTAGAACCAAAAATTCCAACATGTGACATTCACCGCATTCACCACCTCGCAATGAGACACCGTAGGCGCGGGTTTGACTGTCCGGACCGAGCCCAAGAGTCGTCGACGGTGCGCACTGTTCCCGCGCGCCTCAAGTTGTCTGCAACAGCAGGGGCCCAGCTGGGTCGAAGCCTACTGGGGCCAGAAATAGCTTAGCCCCGGTATGAAAGGCAAGAAGGAACGGGGTGGGTATTTTAGTCAGTAAGAGTCTGATATTATCTCCCGCTCTGCCCAAGGGCGGGGGATGTCATTTGGATGATTTTACCCACTAAAAAAAAAAAACTCGCAATGGGACATAGTAGATTACGGCTCATTCCCCTTCCTAGAGAGGAGGCCTGAGTCTCAGCAGAGGAAACCAACTATAGGTATCAACTTATAATAACACCTACATAATTATAAAAATAGGTTACGTACATATTAATAATAGAGACTTGTCAGCGACAAACATACAGCATAATGTGCATAACAGTTCTTTGCCGACTTAAACCTTTGACATCTTGCGATAAAAAGTGTATCACATACAGTGTGTTTCATTTATTTTTTGCTAATTATTTTAGAATTCAAATTTTTTCGCTTCCTACTCGATATTATGTCATAAAATCTTCAGTTAAGAGGGCCGTTCCCGACTCGTTTATCGTCAACCTGAATATGGTTTAAAAGCTGGTCAGTTCATCCAACGCAATTCACCAATAACACCTGAACGGTCTGCTGGCACTCGGTAATTCCGTCATTCACTCGAATATTTCACAAAACCTCTTCCAGAAATTACGTGATGGTTAAAAAACTGTGAAGCTAGAACTACATTAGACCGACGCACACGTGTAACACGCCTGATTTGTACTTAGAACGACGCCGCTTGGCGTGGATCGAGTGTAGCTCTACAAGTCTAGTTTCCATATAAAATGTATGGAGACCGACGCGCCCAGATCGCCGTGTGTGGCACACGTGTGCGCAGTATCAAGATCAAAAATCAAAAATCAAAATCAAAGCATTTATTTCAAATAGACCATTTGCAGGCACTTTTGAATAGTCAAATGTCGGTCAGTCCAAGAAAAGTGAAGCTAAATTGCACGTTCCAAAGCGTAGGTCTCTATGGAGAAGAACGTGCAAGGAACTCCAAAGACACTCTTTTAAATCATATTATGTGTTACATGTAATGCTTGGTTACATAATTATTACTTGTTGCTTCTATCATGTGAGCACAATGTCGATAGTGAAATAAAAATGTAAAATAATTAAAAGATAGAAACTGAATTAAGCCACTGAAAATCAGCGCTGGGTGTTTGACGCCCAGCAATTGCTGAGTTGGTGACCCTTTCGGTTCAGGCACAGTCACTGCAACTGTATTGTATATCTGTACTCTTTTTTTATTATTTTTTATGTTGTTGTATATTGTGTTGCTTCCGCCGAATAAATGCTATTCTATTCTATTCTATTCTTTTCCCATTTAGAACCAGATTATTAGCAGTGAACCAGTTTTGAACCTGCAATAGAGCGTTATTTGTGTAGTTTAGTGTAGTTCTAGCACAAAGCTAAGCGTCTACTGCATCGAAATCGGAGCGTACGAAGTGTACGAGGCGTATCGGTATTACAAAATGCCACTAGGATGCGTCTACTGCGTTCGGATTTTGCATCGGCAATGTCGGTATTTTCAAAGCAACCAAGTTCTCCTGTGCACTTCTATTCATATTATGGAGGATTGTGAGAATATTGTTATCATTAGTTGTTTATTACGTCATAATTACGTAAGAGTGGTTGTACGAAAAACAGTGAAAATGAATGTCGGCTTGCAAGTCCTTTTATCCCTAGAGCATAATATAATTTGAATTATGAATGTTAAAAAAAAAAACAATAGATATATTAAGTGAATTTAAATGTACGTGCATATATTGTTGGTTTCAAATCTCAAAACATGTTGAGTGATAGATAAAATTAACTTATAACTTATATTTTTCTAATATCTAATTGTTTCAGTAAGTATATTGTGTTTTTATTATTTCACATAAGGTGTAAAAAGCAGAGTATCCAACACGGGAAAAAAGCCTGTCTTTGTCTAGGGGTAGTAATAAAAGCTCCGACAAAAAAAGAAGAATTGTCCTTACTCAAAATATTAAATCTACTGCCTTAAATACTAACTTTCCGACTACTTTTGTCCGAATGAGATACTGAAATCTTCGAAAAATAAACATGACTGTTTATTGCTATAATACTTTTCTACCAGCATAAATTATGTTCTACTGAAAACTTTGCTTTGTAATTTTAATCTTTACTTGTCTACTATTAATTCAAAAATTACCTTTCATATTTCATAGACTGTGGTGCTATTTTAACTGTAACATTATACTGAATATATTATTCTGAGTGGTTATACAGAAACTTATAAAAAATATAAAAATGTACTTATAACAATAACTTTTACTTGCATCATATATCATGAATTTTACTTATCACGGGTATGCTTCGAATATCGGTACCTATTTTAGGCGTTAAAAAGTTAGAACAGTTGTATTCATACGTATTCGGTACGTATCGAAATCCCGAATTTTAAAATACCGATGGACGAAATCCCGAAAATTGAAACGCCGAATGGTCGTTCGGTCAAAAGTTTAAAATCCCGAAAGTTCATTTGCCCAAAAGTTTAAAATCCCGAAGTTCAAAATACCGACTCATCCGTGTCGGGGTGCCCTAAGGTTCTTATTTGTTTTATTTTGAGAAGTAGCGGTCACAATTCTAACCTAACCTAACCTATTTCAGCCACAATCTCTCGTAAAAATGTGTTTACTATTGTCTAATAGTCTAGTCGCAGATGGATTGTATTTTGATTGCACTTTGAACTGGGTGAAATAGGTTAGAACTGAGACCAATCGCGTCTACGTCCAAGTTGTTTCGTCCATTCGGAATTTCGTCCTTTCGGGCATTTGAACATCGGTATTTTGTGTTTTGATATAACGACTATCGGCATTTAAACCTTTCGGTATTTTTAATTTCGGTGTTTTGGACGTCGGTATTACAGCCATACGTATTATGAACTTTCGGGATTTTGATACGTACCCGTATTCATGCTTTAATCTAAAACCACGTAGACTTCGGTTTCCTAGAATATTTTACTATTATACTGTATTATTAGTATATTCGACAAATTTCCTAGTTTTTTATAATGTCAGCGAGAACAAAGATAAAAATAAAACAAAACTCAGTTTATTATGAAAATGTAGTTTTAATAGGTAGTAGAAAATGTTAAAACAGAAACAGCTGAACTCGACCCGAACCCGATCGCGCGGGCCGAACATTTGAAGTATCTTCATCATTATTGAGAGTTAAAAAATAAATTTGAAAACCAACAATAGAAATTAAAACAGTTCATGCAAGTTGTAAAAATATGATTATTTTGACAAAACCTCTGTTGTCGGTAACTTAGTAATAGCGTCGGAGGTTCAGTATTCTATTCGGAAGGTTAGTTTTGTTATTCGAAGATCCATTTTTTTTTAGGAGAAAATGTAATTTGAACATGCTCTTATTTGTTGTTAAATTGGATATTTTTTTTCGTTTATGTTTTGGGTTTTTTGTCGGTAATTCATTATAACGTTGGTTAATTAGAATAATATTCGGCCACAGATCGCTGGAGATTAAATTGTTTTTCGGAACCATTATTATTTCCCTTTGTCTAGGGCGGCTTGAATTCCTCACTGCACTCGGGTTTACATTTATATTATACTTTAAATGGATCATGGAATTTTACAATAAGTCAACCTGTATAACAACAAAAGTGCTTATTGTACTTTATGTGAGGTTTTTACCCGACCATAAACAATACTTCGAGACTATAAATGTTATGCTTGCTTATCACGTTCGTTTAGTATAGAACTGTGTGCAGGCGCATTACAACGATGAAGTGCACTATTTTCGCAGCATTTTTATTGAGTAAGTACTTAGGTTCTTTTTAATATATGACATTATAGAAACGTTGTTATCCCTTTAAGAGCCGGTTGTGGTAACTATTTTGTATGAATTCCGCCCGGGTTTATGTCGATTTTTGTAATAGCGGTTTTATTTTTATAATAATAATAACTATTCTAGAGTTTTGTTGTTGCGAGGTCCTTTTAAAAAACATGCTTCATTTTTTAAATAATGAAAGAGGTAAAGTTTGTTTTTATGTTTTTTTGTTTGTAGGAGGTAATCTCTGGAAGTACTGGTCCGATTGCTAAAATTTTTTCACCGATAGAAAGCTACTTTATTCCTGAGTAACATAGGCTATATTTTATCTACGCGGACGAAGTCGCGGCCAAAAGCTAGTTTCAAAAATTTTTGTGACGTAATCTCGTAGATATACGTTTGAAATCGTGAGTTAGGGTTAGATTCGCGATTTTTTTTTATAGAGCCAACTAAATTATATCATGTTTTGATTTTTGCCAGGCGGTTTGTCATATAGTCAGTTTTAATAAAATAGTTTTTCATGGTGTTCTCTTTAATATTTGTGAATTTTCTGAGGTTTAAAAAAGTTCAAAATGAGTAGAACCTGGCCTTAAGCACTTGCGTCGGATTGGTCCGACAAGTTTTCGAGTCCTATTCGCCAGGGTGTGTTTATGACTGGGTACTCCTAGTTTCACTATTCAATCCCCATGACAGGAGAGCTGACGAAATGGAGTACTAGGTCGTGGATGTGCAACCCTGGTGGAATAAGCGTAAGATTGTTTGTAGGATATATGTAATGTAGTTATATGTATATTCAGTTAATAGAAGTATTTTACTCCTTACAGTTTCCAGTTTGTTAATTATATTGGTTTCTAGTGGCTTATTTTGTCGTCCTGCAGAGCAAAGGCATATCTCTAATCTACCTATCTTTAAATTTCCACTCAAAATCATTTTGTTTCACATAGGCCTACATTCTACTTGATCATTAGAAGCTAGTGTACCTACAGTTCCAATTGATCATTTCATAGTCACTTGTTTCCACTTCACTTTATTTAAAACAAAAAACAATTACTTAATAAGACTTTTTTATAATCTATTGTTCACCACTGCTCTCAAAACGATGAGTAAAATGTCGTGAGGAAACCGGCATGTTCTTCGAAGACACATGACATCCACCAACCCTGCACTGAGGCCGCGTGGGAGATTATGCCCATTCACTCGCATAGAGAGGAGCCCTGAGTCCCATTAACTGTCCGGACCGAGCCCAAGTCGTTGACGGCGCGCGCTGTTCCTGCGTGCCTCAAGGAGTTGTCAGCAATAGCAGGGGCCCAGATGGGTCGAAACTTACTGGGGCTAGGTTTCCGAAAGGGAGGCTCGGCCCCGGTATGAAAGGCAAGGAGGAACGGGGTATTTCGGGTTTTTTTTAGTCAGTAAGAGTCTGACACCAGCTTCTGCTCCGCACAAGGGCGGGCGATGTCATTTGGGTGATTTAAAAAATAATCTAAATAGTATTTATTTCTTTTAAGGTATTGTTTTACCAACAATTTACTCTCGCCACGTGCAGTTCTACAGAAAGGACTACACATACATTGAAGACTTCGATGCCTTTTACAAAGTTCACTGGGATGTCAGCGGGTCATCGTGGAGTTCCGCATTTTTAACCTGTGATGATGAAGGATCGACGCTGTTCTACCCAAAAGCCCAGGGGGAGTGGATGCTTGTGAAGAATTTGACGAATAAAATGACTGAAGTTCCTAATGTGACGGATATCTTCGTCGGTTTGCATGATGAGTTTGATTTGGGAGAGTTTATGACCGTTGATGGTAATAATTCACTTATTCTTTAAATAATACTTCTTAACTTTTGCCAGCGGTTTCACCTGCGTGAAAGTAGAATATTAAGTAAGAAATTATACTCCTGAGATAAAGATTACGATTTTAAGCGTGAAAGAATAACAAACATGCACGTACCTTCATACAAACTTTCATTTTTACTATGTAGAAAGTAGGCAGTCATTTTTTTTTGCCGTCGAAAACTGTATAGGCTTTTTTCAGCTAAAAATCATGAAATAACACCCCCTTCTGCTCTAAGCGGAGTGAAAGGGAGTATCAGATTTTTAATGATTGATTGATTGATAATACATAAGATTATAGGTAACAAAAAAGGAAACGAAAATAGATCTTATTTTAAAATGTAAACTTACTGACATATTACAACAACATACAACTAACTACGTCTACTTATTTTTGTTATGTTATGTTGACTATAGTTATCGGCACGAATATTGAGCGCTGGCTTCAAGTTGCGCAGAAGTCAAATATTCGGTCTCTTTAATGGTGCGACGTGAGACGCGGGGGCGGGGAATGTCAGTGATTGGCTCGCCGTGCCATCGTGTCATAGACGTCACTCGTGATTCATTCCCTGCGCTTGCTGCATGTGTCTAACAACGACGGCGATTGGCTCGCCAATGTATGGAATGCGCAAAGCGATCCCCACTCTGACGCCGAGCGCTCAATATTCGTGCTGATAACTATACTTGTTTTTGTTTGGGTTTGCAAACTTACATTTTTTTAAAATTTATATTCCCTAGTTCCCCTATTTATTAAAGTATATATTTTTATTAAATTTTATTTCACAATAGGACAGGCAGACAGATCGACAGAGTTATTTTGCATTAATAATATTAGTATGGATTTTCATGAATGTAAAATATTTTTTTATGCATATATATACATTTTTAATCTAAATGTTTTAATAAATAAAAAAAAAACTGCTGACTAAAACCCACCTGTATTCTTTTGAATAATGTTGCGGCCCTAAGACTTTTTTTCTGTTCCTCAGGACACTCAACCCCATATCCACTGCCAGCTGAAGGCAATCTGCTGCCGCATCATGATAACTGCATAACTATGAACATAGACACTGGACTGTTCAACGTGGACAGTTGTTTGAGAACACCTGATGTACCGCTACCATTTGTGTGCAAGAAAGTTGACGATGAGTCCTGTCCGACTGTAGATCGTGGTAAGTGGGGTTTTTTGACTTTATCTTAGTAGCAAATTATATAATTAAAATGCCCTCTGCATTGTACCTACTTATATCGTTTTTTCGTGTCATATCATTACTCAGCTTACGGCGCGGCGAGCGGGGCGTCATCGCCATGAGCGGGGCGGCATCGCCATGAGCGGGGCGTCTCTTGGCGTGCTTCAAACATTATCATACCTATGATCTTACCGCTCACCGCACCGCGCTTCCGCTTACAGTTGTTATCATACTATTTATTAGTTAGTAATTTTAGCATATTATGTATACTATATGTTGTATCATTATCATACAACTTAATGATACTTCATTCTATTAAAACATTTATTATTTATTATGTACAGTGCTGTCTTTTTTAACCCAAAGGTGGACTAGTAGAGAATCTCTTGTTGCATTAAGTATGCCTATGTACCACTACGTACTGAACATGAAGTTTAAATTATATATACACCGCTAAATTTTAATCGTTTTAATCCCGTGGAGGGTCGATCCGGTACATGATACACTATCGATTTGTAAAGTAAAATTTAAAAATAAAGTACCCTTTTTTCAAAACTCCTATTAATTTACGCATGTACGAAATTAATTTCTTCAAGAAAACGTCAGCTGAGCGAGTTCAATGACCTGTAGGTAGTTTGTACACAACGCCGACTATTAACTACAGGTCATTGAACTCGTTCAGCTGACGTTTTGAAAAAAAGGTAGGTACTTTATTTTTTAATTTTATCTTTACAAATCGATAGTGTTTCATGTACCGAATCGACCGTCCACGGGATTAAAACGATTAAAATTTAACGGTGTAGTTATTTGCTCAAACATAGCATCTATACATATAAATCTGTAGAAGTTTTTAGTTGTACGCGCATCACGCAACATGTACGAAATCGAATAACTTTTATACATTAATTCATTAAACCCCAAGCAAACCCCGGCGTTTTCGTTCTCTCATTGTCTTTCTCTTGTGTATTTAATTACGGTATTCGATATGTTGAAATTATGTGAAACTTGATATTATTACTTAAGCTTTGTTTCACCGCAATCGGTTGACTATACCGAAAGGTATACTACATTCATTGACTGTTAAGCGGTATGAAGTTCGCCGGGTCAGGAAGCATACAATAATCGAAGCGAATATTAATTTGATTGGTCTGGAATTCCAGGTTACAAATACGTGAAAACATCAAAAAGATGTTACAAAGTGAATAAAAAGCCTCAGGTTTGGCAGGAAGCTATGAAGACCTGCTTCATGGAGGGAGGAGTGCTCGCAGTCATCGAAAATACGGCACAGGCAGCTGAGATCAGAAATATGGTGGAAAATGGAGAAATGTATTTCGTAGGAGTGAGAAAGCTTTTCTCTAGTGCAGAGTATTACACAGTAAAAGGTAATATTATATATTCTACTAGCTGTGCCCGCGACTTCGTTCGCGTGGACTACAGGATTTCGAAATTATTTTTTCTAAAATAAAATTAGCCTATATTACTCCTTATTACATCAGCTACCTGCCAAAAAAAGTCCCGTCAAAATCGGTCCAGCCATTTCAGAGATTAGCCCGGACAAACAGACAGACAAAAATTGTAAAAAATGTTATTTTGGTGTATGTACCGTATATATAATCATATGCATGTAGTAAAAAGCAGTTATTTCAATATTATAAATAGACACTCCAATTTTATTTATATGTATATAGATTCAGCTAATTTTATGAAGGTGTGTCGATATCGAGTCTATGTTTCCTGATAGCTACAATTTAAGGGTCTCTAAGTAAAGAGTGAATAGGTTACTCCTAAGCAAGCGTGCTCCATCGCCGGCCACATCATCGCTTACCATCAGGTGAGATAGGGATCAAACGCGAGCCCAATAATAAAAAAATGCTTGCTGCTTGGATGTTTGGTAATTTACATTGCAACATCTGTAAGGTTTCCGATACGCGGTCTTCACTTCAGTACGTTTAGTCCCCATCGACTAGGTGTTCTGCGTGCAATGTGCTCTGCCCATTGCCACTTAAGTTTGGCTTCGAGCTATGTCGGTAACCTTGATGCTCCTGCGGTTATCTTAATTTCTGATGTGGTCACACAAGGACACTCCGTGCATAGGCCTTTCCATTGTCCTTTGGGTGACTTTAAGTCTTTCGCATACCGGAAGACTCAGCATTGTACGGCCTCCCATAAGGTAGATCGATGAGCTAGTGAGGGTTGTGGGTCGATGCGGATGCGAGACGCACAGGACCGGTCATTGTGGCGACGCTTGGGGAAGACCTATGTCCAGCAGTGGACGTCTTTTGGCTGAAATTAAAAAAAAAAATGAATTCTTTGAAGACTTGCTGTTCTGCTAGCAGTTTCACTATCATGAAATAATAAACATAAATAAACTCACAGTTCAATTTATACTGGATGACGCTGGTATTTCCTAATTGATTAACCTGAGAAGAAACAATCAAATTTCAAATAAGCTCAGAGGTTAAAATCTCTTTTAAAGACCATTCAGCAAACATGTATAGCAACATCTATGACGTAACGTAATAACTAATCCTGCATCGCGCAATTAAAGTTTTCCGCGCGATTAGAACATATAGAACAGCCCGAAAAAAATATCTGCCGGGCAGTTGCCCACCAGACATAACACCCGTCCGGTCGGAGGATCCTCCCTTTTCAACGGAGGTTTGCAGGACTTTACTCTCTGTTCCGCATATCTCTTTTTTATGGTGGTAAAAAAACATCCAATGACAACCCCCGCTCTTGGGCGGAGCGGGAGATAGTGTCAGACTCTTACTGACTAAAAGACCCACCCCGTTCCTTCTAGCCTTCATACCGGGGCTCAAGCTCCCTTTCGGATAACCCTGGCCCAGTAGGCTTCGACCCGGCTGAGTCTCCGCATACCTCTAATCATGTAATGATCTGCAATCATTAGGAGAAGCATGCAGATTAGTGTCTAAAAAATGGTTAGGATTCTAAAATAGTTTTAAATTTTATTTACAGGACAAAAATTTATTGACATGTACCGCAACACGTACAACGGTGAAAATTTTGACTGCGGGTCTGTTTGGAGTCGGGACAACACTCTTTATACGGAGACAAAGAGTTGTGACAACCGGCTTCCGTTCATTTGTGAAATGGAAGTTGCTGCTTAAACGGAGGAATTTATATGTGAACGGAAAGAAGATATAATGCATGACCGTGAATACAGAGAAGCAAGACAGTGTAGAATTAGTAAATAAATTGTATCTTTTTTATATTTTTTTAATTTATTTATCCTTTTAGTGAAGGCTACAACTACTATAGTCTGTCTAAAAAACCAGACGACTTGGGAAATCTTATCAAATATGTAATCAAATTCTTGAAATATGATAAATATAGTCAACACTGGTTGAACAATCAAGGTTGCAAAGAGATGATCATTGTTTACTAATAGAATGTTTTGTATGTAATTGATTGTATTTAATATATACAGGGTCATTTGTGATACACTAACAACCTTGCAAGATTATATTAATAACATCATAAACAACAACTTTTGTTCTGTGATTTTTTAAAAAACATAACCCATTTACCAAAAACAAACCTTCAAGATCTCTTTGTTCTATCTAACATATTTCAACTCTGTATTTTGCTGTATCTACTGTCGGCTCCCGCGCACTGTTCTCGTAATAATAGTAAGCAGGCTTCCGAAACATTCTAATTACACCTAGCAAGCATTCGCACCATTTCCGCGTACTTGACATTAAAATATTGATACACCATCATGTTAAGATAATTACGTCCGCACTACCGAATTTCGCTACAGGAACACGTATGACGGTATGACGCGACGCAAGCGCATCGACCGACCGACTAGTGAGGGTCGCCCGTGAATAGGTCAAATTCATGTTCAACTACCCTCCGATATTGTACTTTCGCTTGCTTTGCATAGACTACATAATATTTAGAACGTTCAATTTCAATATTTTTATTTTTTTATGAAAATCTGATGAACTAAAAGATGACAAAAGTTGTTGTATATGATGTTCTTAAAACAGTCCTAAGAGGTTGCTAGTGTTTTTTACCAATAACCCTATAGAACAGATTTTTAATTCGTTTAAAAATTTCCTACTCGTTTGACTTTTTAGACAGACTAGTGTCCGTGATAAGGTATACTCAGTAGAGCTGTGTTGTGTGTGTACTCTCTAACACACCATAGTAGGTACGGCCGCAGGAGTCCATCTTTTACTTTCCTTTGCACGTTCTACTCTGCCGGAAAACCTATGAGTTGAGACCCTACATTGTTGACGCAGACAAAATAGACCATATTAATAAAATAAATTCAATTCTCATAGCCAAACCAGAATATTATTCGGAGAACGTTTGCTTATATTTTTACGATATTCACTCAAATCCCTAATATGATTCGATGGTTTTCAATTTCCCGCCTGTGATGTAGGCTTGCGTGATACCCACTATATAATATAGTGTGTAGTATGACCGTATCATAAATATTGGAACGACCGAAACATGCTTTACTTGCCCCGAGGGAAATTGGGATCATCGCTGTGGGTTACCAATTAAGTCTTATATAATGTATTGAGAGTCTTTTCACACTAGTGTACTATAACTTAACGTTGTGCTTGCGTTCTGTACTGAAAATAATAATTCTACACTATTACATAAAGAGATAAAGTTTTTTTTTGTAGGAGGTAATCTCTGTAAGCTGCTTTATTTTTGATTGACGTGGGCTATATTTTATGTATGCGGGCAAAACCGCGGGTAAAAGCTAGTTTTATCCTACATAGTAAGCTATAATAAAAACCTTGCTTTTAAAAACACGGAAAATAAGTATTGGAACGCATTTAGACACATTTTGGAATATATTTAGGAGGGGCACGTGGCGGGCTTGCAGTCAGCGAGCAATGGGTAGCTCGCTGTCCGACCATCCGGTAACTGTTCGGACTGAGCCCAAGTCGACGACGGTGCGCACTGTTTCCACGCGCCTCAAGGAGTCGTCAGCAACAGCAAGGGCCCGGTTGGGTCGAAGCCTACTGGGGCCAAGGTTAGCTCCGAATGGTAGGTCAGCCCCGGTATGAAAGGCAAGAGGGAACGGAGTGGGTTTTTTAGTCAGTAAGAGTCTGACAATATCTTCCGGTCCGCCTCAGGGCGGGGGATGACATTTGGATGATTTTTACGGATATCTATGATTTTTACCCACCAAAAAAAGGGTACGCGGCAATGCACGGATTAATGTGAAAAAAAAGCACCCAAAGATCTGCATCTTTTTTTTGTGGACTTCTCAAGAAGGTCCTTATGAAGAGGAAATTGGAAAACTTGAATGGAAACCGACGTAAAAAACGCATATTTTAATTCTAGCTGTCAATATTAGGCTTATAAACCAGGAATATAACGGAAGTGGTTATATCGGAACCGAAAACAGAATTGGAACTGACACCGAAACCGCAATTGGCACCGAAATCGGAACCAAAAATAGAATTGGAACATACGTCGAAATCGGAACCAGAATTGGAATTGGAATCGTACGCATTGGCAAATACAATACAAAAAAGAATCTTCCCCACGTGACAAGTATAAACTTGTTTGTTACTCCAATAAAGTTGCCATTCCTTAGCAGAACCGAAATCAGAATCGAAGATGCAAAATCGGACGTTCCGAAATTTTGGAATCGAAATTGAACCTCCTGAACATCTCTATAAGTCTGTCTAATAAGTCAACCGACGTGTATAATTATTAGGGTAAAATGAAATCTGATGTAGACAACGCTGGTTCAATAATCAAGGTTGATTAAGAGATATTGATCATTGTTTACTACTAGAAGAACCTTATAAAAAGTAGTGAATATTACTTATATTTTAAATAATTAAATATTATACAAAATGCCCAAGTCAGTTGACTTTTTAGACAGACTTATTATATGACTTAATCTTTTGATAATATGATGTATGTCGGGTCAGCTAGAATTTAAATAAAATTAAGGCAGATTTGCCAACCCTACTAAAGTTAATTTTTCACAAGTCATTACGAACATTTTAAAATAAAAAGCCGCAGTTAGGACATGCATGAGAATATTTTTCTCTCCGAATAAAAAAGGAAAAAATAAATAAATTGCTTTTATGACGTCATTAACTTTCATTTATTGTCGCTTACTTTAAAAGCGTTTTATGGGCTCTTGCGACTCATAATGCACGTGCCATAAGAAATATTTTTAATGAAATAATCTTTAAAAGCATTTTTGTATGATTTTTATATAGAATAGAATCGTTTATTTCTGACTACATCTATGGTCTATAGTAATATAATAAAGAGGTTAAGTTTGTTTTTTATTTTTTTGTTTGTAGGAGGTAATCTCTGGAAGTACTGGTCCGATTGCTAAAATTTTTTCACCGATAGAAAGCTGCTTTATTCGTAAGTGACATAGGTTATATTATAAGTACCCGGGCAAAAGCTAAACAAAAACTAAAATGTCACTTTGACTTTCAAACGATTTATGATGATGCTGTACAGTGAGGTTCCTTTGCCGTAATGTTGGCCAAACGGAAAAACAGTGTTGCTATATTTTTAGCAATGAAATTACTTAATATTAGGGATATACTGATATTTCGTTACTTTAAATAATTGCCTAATCATTTTTTTTTTTGGAAACTGAAGTAACTATTTTTGAATAAAGCATACAACGTTAGGATCCATTTCGATTGTCCTGCAATTCTTTCAGATACCAAAAATACCACGCCGCAATATCGTACCTCTCCATCCAACAACTTCCTTTTGGACTTGCTTTTTTTTAATAAAATCCCATTCCCCTTATTTATTCTCCATAGAGTGGTGCGACTACCGTTAAAATCGATTTAGTATCACATTTTGTGCAAAAATTTTGATATAGTTGGCAACTCTTTTCATTTTTCCCTTCTTTTTTCTGTCGACAGACAGGGAAGCCAACATTACGGCAAAGGAACCTCTTATGTGAAACGAAAAATACTTTATATTTATTTAAAGGTACTTTATTGTACACCATGAACACCAGAATTATGTTTTACACAAAGGAAACCTTACTCTAAAAAATGTCCCATTAGCGTCTTCGGTGCTTATTTTCAGGTAAACTAGAATGGACAGAGATTGGCTGGATACAAAATAGGGTTGCTCTTGATAATATGAAAGTTAACAGAAACTAAATACTTGATACTAAAACAGGTACATAAAAAGTTAAGTACATACATACAAAATATATAGGCAAGAAAATAAAGTGATAACTAAATTGAAAATAAAAAAAAAACTTCGTTTGATACATGTGGAAATTTCTAACTACAGCCCTGGCTACTGGCTGGACAAAACCCTCGCCAAGGCTCGGGTGAATGCCGCTTCGGTCGCAAGGACAAGCTTTTTCTATTTGTTTTAAAAATTACTATATCCTTACAAGGCAAATATACAACTTTGTTTTAGTAGCGAAGCCTAAATACAAGGTGTAAGGGACAGCCCCCCACAAACTTTAAGGGCTTGCTCAGTAGTCGAAATAAAAAAAAACCTTCCACAAAAATTTTTTTCAGAAAAAGAAAAAAAAAATCCGCCTCACCATAGAAAATTATAAACTTGATTGGACAGTTTGTATGGAGAGGCCGAATTTTTTTTTCATTTCCTGAAAAAAATTTTTGTGGAAGGTTGTTTAGTTTCGTCTACTGAGCAAGCCCTTAAAGTTTTTGGAGGGCTGTCCCTTACACCTTGTATAGTTTGTTCAGAATCTTATTATAGTTGTTCCTAAAAATATTTAAAAAAAGTCACAAGTTGGACACAACTGATATCAAGTACAACACAGGTCGCGGCAGGTCGTAGCGCGCATGAGGTGCCAGCGCAAAGCTACAATTGCCGCCACGGATCTTGAGCGCTGGCTTCAAGTTGCGCAGAAGCCAAATATTCGGTCTCTTTAGTGGTGCGAAGTGAGACGCGGGGGCGGGGAGTGTCAGTGATTGGCTCGCCGCACCATCGCGTCATAAACGTCACTCATGATTCGCCCCCAGCGCTGCTGCATGTATGTTACAACGACGACGATTGGCTCGCCAATGCATGGAATGCGCAAAGCGATCCCCACTCTGACGCCGAGCGCTCAAGATCCGTTTTGGCAATGGTAAGTGCGGGAACAAAACAACCTCTCAACCGCCCGAATGGCCCGGTAACCATGTATTTATGCAGACAACCAGGTAACACAACAAGCTTATAGCTTTCTGATTTTTCATGATAGGTTATGAAAGTACGTAGACTCTTTATAGTCTGTCTTCTTGTAAAAGGTTTTAAAATAGTTGTCTGGTGAACATATATAAAAATCAAGCATGAGAATTTACGTGAAGTTATGTCATTATTTTGGGAGCCTTAAAGCGTCTGTAAAGCAATACGGCCCACGGAATGTGTCTGGGAGTATTGGCGACTTGATTTTAATGATATTGACTAAAATATACGTAAAAATCAGCTTGGAAAATTTACCGTGAAGTAAGTAGTGTTTTTATGTACCTTGATTACTTGTTACCTGAAAATTGGCCGTCTAAGCAAGCTAGCAGATAGGCATGCGTTCTTAGTACATACTAACAGTACTCAATCGTCCACATTTCCTTCGTGAGAAAATACGTGACGTCTGGCGGCCCTGAGATCTTACTCTATTATATACTCGTAAAAATACTAGACATGTGTCGGGTTTCACATATACTATACCTAACTAATGTTGTAGATAGATTTTTCAGTATTAGTAACAAAGAAAGGTACATGATTTGGCTAGAAGACCATTCTAACACTTATGTATCTAGATATTGCGCTGTTATTGGTAAATACATACTAGACGCTCATTATATATTCAACGAAGTACGACACAAAAGGTTCTCGTTATTGCTACTTTCCATTTATATATTTTCCTTGGTTATATATTTATATTTTTATGCGGCACTTACCATAGTGGTACCTATATTGTGTCGATACTGGAATGTCTTGAAATATTATTTTATCACTTACTTTGATATGGTGAATTTAAATGTTATGTAATATGGGTTTCGAACATTTTGCAACTCTTATACAGAAAAATGGTTTTGAAGCACATTCTGAGTAAATATTTTTTTTTTTATCTACTAAAAAAATTGTTGTGGAATTATTTTCTACACCAATAGCAGAATCGTCTAAAAACTTCTGTCCTTACTTTATATAAATATATATATGTAGTATATATTATATTAAAATAATATATGTATGTGTATTTTATCTATAATTATGTATAATTTTTACTCTTGTTTTAATACCAAAATTTTCTTTTTGTGCGCCTACCATATTGTCTCTTCACCACCCTAGGTTGACTGGTAGAGAATGCCTAAGGCATTAAGTCCGCCTATGTACTTTGTGTTGCATGAAGATTAAATAAATAAATAAATAAAATTGTGTCTTCTTCTTCTTCTTTTTCCTGCCCTTGTCCCATCTTATTTGGGGTAGGCGCAATACGTTTTCTTCTTCCATTCTACCCTGTCACTCGTCAAGCTATCACTAACTTCTTTTTCTTTCATATCGCTCTTCACGCAATTCATCCATCTTTTCTTTGGCCTCGCTCTCCCTCTCCAGCCATCCAAATGTATACTCATAACTCTTTTGGTAAAATGCATTTCATCCATCCTCTTTACATGACCATACCAAGACAAACGATTCCCCTTCAGCTTGTTAGTCACTGGCGCCACTTTCAAACTTCCTTTAATATACTCATCTCCCACTTTATCCAATCTCGTCACACCACACATCCATCTCAACATTCTCATCTCCGCTATATGCAATCTTTTTTCATCCGTCTTTTTCACAGCCCAACATTTTGATCCATACAGTATGACAGGTCTTCTCTTCAATCTATTAAAATTGTGGATTAATAAAAAAATAATTACAAAAAGAAAACAAATTCAATAGATAAAAAAAAAAAACACTAAAACGATAAAAATAACTTTAATTTCAGAAGTCGGTGTTTCTGGTATTTTTAGCATAATCAGCCTTTTTAATGTTCCCACTGCTGGGACCTGCACTGGATACTACTGGGCTTCTCTAGTAGAGATAATGTTTGCTTGCTATTTAACACTGACTAGACTTCCCCTTACCGACTTTCTGGAGCCATTGAGCAAAAATGAGATCTTAGAGAGCCTTTGTGACGTCTCAATTTACTAGATTACTTCAAAAGTGTTTTTTTTTTGAGTGAGTGATCATCCAGTTACTTCTCCCATTCTAAAATAGAATAAAGTACGAAGGCATTTCAGACTTTTACTAACTAAACTCACCTGTATCCTTCAGTTGCCTTTTGCGTCCCCGGACTATGGTATCTCTTCCAGATATTCCTTGTAACCTTAGCGAGCATCGGCCCTACTGGGGTCTAATGATTTTGCTGACATCTCTTTGAGGCGCTTGAGGAACATCACGCGCCGTCGATGACTTGGGCTCGGTCTATACCGGACGGCTGAACGACGGCCTACCTGTGCTCGTCGTCTGCGGTAGCAGGGAATCACCCAGCGACTCCGGACGCCTAGGGCGTCACTTATTGGTGACTGGGGCGTGAGGATGTTCCTCATGATTGTGGCCATCTCCTTTGCAGAAGGAGGCAATCGCGTCCTATTAACTCTTGCTCCGGACCATGGCCGGAATTAGAGCCTGGCGCGAGAGTTTACCACCGCCGATCGCCTCCATAAAAACTGCAAATGCATCACGATGATGTACAATTGAGAACAAAACCCTAAACACGTAGTCCTATACCAAGTACAGTCAGCAACAACACAGCTATACAATTTGCAAGTCGGAACAGTGGGGGGTAGCTTTGAATATTTTGCGATTGGCGATTTGACTTTAAAATACGATGCAACCGCTTATCAAGAGCAGCTCTGTTCGTTGTTTACTCGAGTGGTTACTAACAGCCTATTTGTTCCGGTCGATCCTGTATACGATATTCAGCATCTTATTAGAATAGAAAATAAGTCCGGCTTTTGAAATGTAATGTGGAAGCAGCATTATAAATATTGTATTTGCTGGACTATATAAATTATCGTGAACCGTTTTGTTTGTGGTCAGCAAGTCGTTTTTAACTAGCTGATCTGGAAAACGTGGTTTTGCCATAATTATGAATTAACTAATTATTATTTAAAAAAAAAAGACGTGTGGCACTCGGGGACTGCCGCGGTAAAGCTATTGCATAGCATTTTTATCAACTTATGCAATTATAATTATTTATTTATTTTATTTATGCAGTATTTTTTTTCCTTTGTTTTTTTTTTCTTTGATATTAATTGAAGTTACAATTTCACACATTGAATTGAATTTTGATTGATTGTTCACTCATTTGTTTTCTTATCGGTCACCACACTCAAAAAACCAATGAATGGGGGGTGTTAGGTTATTTTCGTTACGGAATTTCGGGATTCGGTCTCCACGCTCAAGGCCCGCGATAGAAGCTATGCAATAGCTTAAAAATATGGCGGGTGGGGTTAGAAGAAGGGTAAAAAATAATCTACGACCCATTTTCAGAACTACTAAGATACATCAAAACTTTCATAAAAATTGATCACAACTACACTACGCTACGAAGATTCATCTTTGCAGCATGGAGGACTCCCATCTACCAGCAAAAATGCTCAATATAGTGGTGGTGCTGCCACGAACACGAGTGAGTAGGGAGACGAATCTTTTACTGATTATAACTGCTCTTGTTTTTCTTAAAAAACATGCTAAAAAATGTCTATCAGAGAAAACTTTCTTTATATTGGTTCCTTTCAGTATTATTTTTGTCTCCTGTGGGATTATTTAAAAGAGTTTCCGCAGTTGTGGAACGAAAAGTGCAACCGAAAGAATACGGGTTCTCATTCTCGTACGGGCCATATGCTGTTAACCCGGGTATGGTCTTTACCGGACATCGAGCGACCCGTTGCTCACCGTACGCAATGGATTTCTTTTTTTACTTTTAAGAACATAATTGGTTAAAAAAAATCATTTAAATACTCAGACGTTTTTAATTTCAATCAATTATCGGATCTGAAGCCAAGTAACTATCTTTGAACTTGAACTTAATGTAATTTGTAACTGAACCAAGTTAATATTAATCAAATTGTGAAACCCTTCGCTTTAATCTTCCAATGCGACTTCTGAAATGATTAAGTAAAGAAACTTCAAGATTTTATTACTTCAAAAAGCTATTTTTACATAATGCAATCATTCTTGTAATACTTTAACAAGACCTAGGGCTGTATCAAACATCTCAACTGCGTTAACAACATCCCATGGTTTGTATGTTTCGGTAGATTTTAAAGTTTTTCACCAGTTTACATAATATACAATATTGTATTTACAATGTTTTGTCCAGTATCACGTGGCTACAAACGCCGCTCGGAGCGTATTATGTCGTTAAAATCAGAATCAATCAAATAGTTTTTTTTTGGCAATTTCGATTGATATTTGATCTATGCGTTTGACTGTCCGTTTGACAGTAATTTTTTTGCTTATCATATTGTGACGTAATCAAAATTACCTTTCTTTTTTAAAGTGGAAAATGATCTTATGACTTCTCCCATTCAGTGGAGCAGGTGTCAGACTTTACTGACTAAATCCACACCTATGTTTCTTCAGTTGCGCTTAGCATTGGAGGACTATGGGGAACCTTTTCAGAATTCGACCCATGGTCCTAGTAGACTTCGGTCCTGCTGAGCTCCTACGGTTAAGCTATAAAATGAAAACCGTCCTAAAAATTCGTCAACACTCCTATTACGAGAGATAAAAGTTTTACAGCACAACCCATAACATAAACAACAAATTCAGCGTTAAAATATTCTTCAAGCTATACATAACAACTGCTACAGATACATAGAATGATTAGCTGCTAAAATTATATAAATACACTTTCACCACGGACCTTAACCCACCGCGTCCAGTCAGTAAAAAAGAAAATTATCAACATTTCTATTAAAAGAATGAAAAGTTTAACAACATCAACAACAAATTCAGCGTTAAAATATTCTCCAACAACATCTATATTATGTATAGAGGATGATTAGCTGCCAAAATTATATAAACACACTTTCCCTACGGACCTTAACCCTGCTGTACCTACCTACCAACCAACACCGTAGTATTTGCAACGCAAAGTAGCCACGGCGGCCAGACGTGCTCTGAATACTTTGCGGATTAAGAATTTGACTTTAAAATTAAGGAGATAAAGCCAGGGCTCCTTACCTCTTAAGCTAGCCATTGATTTTCAATAAGCAAAATCCTAGGAATGTTATTTTTGTAAATGGACAAACTGCCTTCTCTGTCTTGAGATTTAGAAGCGCCGTAGGCGTGTTTTTGTTTTATGATGTTAAGTACCTTTTACAGAGTCTTCGAACAATCCGCTTAGAGAGAGAAAGGAAATAAATGAGAAGATCACACTGATACAAATATTATGTAGGCAAAAGTTTCAGTGCATGTGTGTGTTTGTTATGTTTTCAACCGGCTAGACGTAGTTAGATGAAATTCTGCACACGGGTAAATCATGTCCAGTCAGCTCATAGGATCGCCTTACAGCATCTTAGGCCCTGGATCGTAAAAAAGTAACATCTGAGGATTTTAGTCAAAAATGTCTTTCTTATTTGATGTTAACTCAAACTAAAAAAAACTGTGTGAGTCGGACTCGCGCACTGAGGGTTCCGAATTCCCGTATGGAGTCTTGAAGATTTTTCCGAATTGCAAAAAAAATTTGTTTTTGTGACGTAGGTAACAACCAATTTACTGTTTTCAGATTTTTTCATATACCTGTGCTATAAGACCTTGCTTTGTGCCAAATTACAGGATTCTGGGTCAACAGGAAGTACCCTATGAATTTCGATCTTTGAGAGTATCAAAATATACGTTTTTTTGCGACATAAACGGCCGTATCTTTTTATTCGTTAACTTAGAAGTTTGATTTTTTCACAGCTTGAAGCGACCACAGACTTGAGTATATGGTTTTAATTTCAACTCGATACCTCTATGCGTTCTCGAGATAAAGGGTCTTGACAGACAGACAGACAGACAAACAGACAGACAGACATACGAACGGACAACAAAGTGATCCTATAAGGTTTCCGTTTTTTTCCTTTTGAGGTACGGAACCTTGACTGCTTGTGATTTCATTATAAACCTGTACATACATATACTTCCGACCGAATTTCAATCTCAACAATGATTAGCCAAGTACGCAGGAGATATTATTAAAGTGCTTAGAGTGTGCTTAAACAAAGGTGTGTTCTCTGTTCCTTTACTGTCATAGTCCGATGGGACGGGAATCCGACACGACTGGAAAGAGATCAGGCGTAGGATCAAAGGCTTCACGTGCTTTCCGAGGCGTTGAGTTGGCGAGGGTTGTCATACATGCTGCATGGTTCTCATGTAATTTGACCATTACATATTTAATGTATAGACTTTAAAAGAGACTTTGACCCCAGAGTTTGTTTCGGTGTTTCTTCTCAGGGTAGTCAGATAGGAAACATCGGCCTCATCTAGCATAAACTGATGAAAAAAAAATTACGTGTAAAAGTGTTTTTTTTAAACCTATTTACAAAATAAATATCATTTATAATTTCTACCACCAACTAGCCCCTAGAAATAATGCATCGGATTGATTCTCCGGGCCGGTAGCATGCCCGACACATGCCACCATACCGTTCTTCACAATATATTTCCGGTAGTTGTTCATCATCATAACTTCGTCCATAATTGCAAAGACAAAACTTTCGATTTCTCCAAAGAGATCATTAAAGCGCAACCAGAATACGGACGCTAATAGATCTATATCTGGCCCATGTAAAGCCCAGTAAAAATAATTATTACTATTATTAGCAGTCGTGCATATGTTTCATACCTATAATGGCAACATACTAGTACCGATACCGGTATCCATTACCAATCAATGCCTCAAGAGCGAAAGAACAAAGGGTGGGATCAATTTAACGTAATTACATCACTTTTCACGGCTCCGCCCATTAACCTAACCTTTTTTAATCGAGTTTTTTCCGGTTTACTCCGGATATTGCTGGACGAATAACGGACCACTTACTCGAATCTATTGAATGAGCCCCCTGGACACTAACTACTACTTTTCGAGTTTCTAACCCCTTTAACGGGTTTTAATAGATTGAGTCAACGATATATGGAGGCAATTTATTTAGACTTTTTCTTCTGTGGTGCTGGTTAGTGCTTATAGTGAGTGCTTCTCGATTGCTTTTTAACAATTAATTGTATCGCTTGGCCGCGTTCGCTGGTTCAAAGATTTCTGGGCTGTTTTTTACGATGGCAATATATTTTGTGTTTGCGAAAACGTTTTTAGTTTTAGTAGCGGTGGTTAGATGAATGTATGCCTAATTCTTGAAAGAGGAAATCTTTTCTTTATTAAAAAACTCCTGGTTAAAGTTTAAGTCAAACTCGCACACAAAACGTTCCTTTTAAATTTTTCGGAAAAAAGTGGCTGTGACATACGGACGGACAGACAGACAGACAGACATGAAGAATCCATAAGGATTCCGTATTTTGCCATTTGGCTACGGAACCCTAAATACACAGATAAAATGATGTTTCTTGTATGAGAATCCCGTTTAATTTTTAACTCTATTTTAATTTTATTACTTCTTGTTGTAGCGACAATAGTAATACACATTCTGTGAAACAACTCTATACTTGTTCATTAGACGGGTTCCTTCTATTTGGCAGAATCTTGATACTCCGATTTTTATTTGGCATAACTCACATGGCATAATCTTATTTAATCGAATATTTTTAAGGCTTAAAATTATTTAGCATAACTTTTGTTTGGCAGAATATTTACGTGTCCGAATTTACAATGGCATACTTTTATCTTGGCAGAATTTTGTTTCGCATAATTACCTTTGCCATAATTAATATTATGCATAATTTTGTTTAGCATAACAATTATTTAAAGATACGATTATTTGGTATGGGTGCATATTTGAACAATACGTTGTGCTGCAAAATTTTGTGACAGAAACGAATCGCTGCGAAACCGACTTTACGCAGTCTTGTCTGCCCTACCCCTAGAGTGTAATTTAAACCCGCGTAGGCGCGGAGGGGTAGGGCGGCCCGCGAGCTGAGGAGCAGGTGGTTTGAAGGCCCGCCACCGCGGCTGAGGCTGGCCGGCGAAGCCGGCCAGCAAGCCGAAGCTGATCACGAGCTTTTGCCCGTGGCTTCGCCCGCGCACGTAAAACATAGCCTGTGTCACTAGGAATAAAGCAGCTTTCTATCGGTGAAAAAAATTTTAGCAATCGGACCTGTCTTTCAGAAATTACCTTCTACAAACAAAAAAACATAAAAACAAACTTAACGTCTTTATAATATTAGTGTAGAGAGTCCGCTGATAAACGAACGGACCAAGGAGGCTTAGTAATATGGTCCCGTTGATACCCTTCGTGTACGGACCCATAAAGATAGAAATAACTTTATTCCGATCCCGATTTCCAGCCAACGTAGGCGCGGGCTTGCGGACAGTGAGCAATGGGTAGCTCGCTGTCCGGCCGTCCGGTAACTGTCCGAACCAAGTCCAAGTCGTCGACGGCGCGCGCTGTTCCCGCGCGCCTCAAGGAGTTGTCAGCAACAGCAGGGGCCCAGCCGAGTCGAAGCCTACTGGGGCCAGGGTTATCCGAAAGGGCGCTCGAGCCCCGGTATGAAGGCTTGAAGGAACGAGATGGATTTTTTAGTCAGTAAGAGTCTGACACTATCTCCCGCTCCGCCCAAGAGCGGGGGTTGTCATTGGATGATTTTTCCCATCGATAAAAAAAGGGGTAAAAAAGGGGTTTTTTTTCTAGCCCTTACTGTCCCATTATTAGCCCTTAATGTCCCATTATTAGGCAAAGGCCTCCCCCACGTCCTTCCAGACATTCTTCTCCTCAAATCAGTCCTGGCGGTACACATCCAGATCATTCTACCACCTCTGTTTCGACCGGCGTCGATGGTGCTTTTCTTTAGCAGGAACTAATGCGTGGCGACGCTTGCTCAATGGTCTCTGTGCATTTGGCTGACGTGACCCGCCCAGTCCCATTTGAGCCTGACAACCTTTTTCCGGGCTGATAAAAATCGGTAACGTTAACAAATTATAACCGGTCCTCTAATTATGATCTCCCAGAATCGCGCCATATTTGTATCGTCTAAAAGCTTAGGCATGTCCCTTCAATGTCCCTAGGGCATATAAAATCATTATTTATCTCAGAATTCCAAAATTATCCAGCAGATAAGGAGCCTGAATTTAAAATTAATTGGTACTCATTAAAATTTGGTGTTCCTTAAAGCGTTGCCTTCCGTATTTTCCCAAGAGATCTTCAGGTCAAGGTTCCCTGAGCATTATAAAACCGATCATTAAGTGGTAATTAGCTCGCCGTCCGAACATCCGGATAAAACCCGGACCGAGCCCAAGTCGTCGACAGCGTGTACTATTTAATGCGCGCTTTAACCTTACGAATATCGTCAATTAGAGACACAATAGTAAGACAATGTCATTAATCCATGCAGTCGCATTCATGATGTCGCATTCATGAATTAAGGAGATGTCAGCAGCCGGTTCGAAGTGCACTGGGGCCATGAGTGATGCAAAATAGATTCCCGGAGCCCTTCAACTTTGGCAAAGAATTTAAGGAATAGGAGTGGGTTTTAAGTCAGTAAAAGTCTGACACACCCTCGCGCTCCGCTCAAGAGCGGGCATTAGACTAGAGAAAATAAAAGTGGTAATTCTACTTTTATATAGATTTTAAATTGTGTAACATTCCACATTTCCTATTAAGATAAAATAACTGATCCGAAACCAATTATTTCTTCGGAACGAAGTTAATGAATCAAATAATTTACAATACTGAGCATAATGCTCCAATAAGCTTCAATTAATAATCAATAAGTCTTTGTATTATTTTGTACCTAAAGGACTTTTCTTGTTCTTTTTGAAGGCAGAAAATCATGTCTTCTCTCGCTCTACAGTGGAACGAAAGGCAGTGTCAGACTTTTACTGACTAAAAGCTACTTGTGACTTTCAGTTGCTCCTTACATTTTTGGACCACGGTCACTTTTTCAAACGTTCCCGTGGCCCTAACCACAATATGTATATATATAGGTACAGAAGACAATCTCATGTATGTACTTCACTTGTTATACCTACGTTCGGTGGACGCGCACTAATTTGACAGGCCTGTTGGTCTAGTGGTTAGTGACCCTGAATGCTATGCCGGAGGTCGTGGGTTCGATTCCCACCCAGGACAAATGTTTGTGTGATGAGCACGATCATTTGTTCTGTGTCTGGGTGTAATTTATCTATAATATGTATGTATTTAGAAATATATAAGTATGTTTATCAGTTGCCTAGTACCCATAACACAAGCCCTGCTTAGCTTGGGACTAGATGGTGTTGTGTGATAGTTGTGGAATATTCTATTATATATTATTATATATTATAATGAGCTTTTGAGCCGGAACTGTTCGACGAGCGGGCCGAGGCGCTCCGAGATATCTTGTCCGTGAGCGGTGTCTATATGTGCGTTGCTCGAGCGCGCTTTGTATGTAGATTGACTTCTGTACCTATCTATTTTGTGCCCTAACAGGCACCAGCCCTGCTGGCCCCTTCAGCTTTGCTGATATCTCCTTGAGGCGCGTGTGGAATACTATGCGCGTTGGGCCCTGGTTTAATAGTCTGGGGCTAGAGGGAATGGGAAGCGACCGCCTTCTTTTCCTGCAAAGCAGTAATGCAAAAGTGATGGACTGTTGGAGATAAAACCTTCTTGCAAGCTTCTTAAATTAAATGAAAAAATATGACACTTCTATTTGTCACTCGTTTTCTTGTAAAATATATTGTTCACACCGAAAATAATTAAAACTAAAGTCCGTTTTTTAATTAAAGACTACGATTTGACAATTCGAATGTTGCATGTTTTTTCCATTTCATAAATAGTGAGGTACCGCAACCGATACTTACCAAAGAACCGAAAAATATTCGTAAAGATCGTAAAAATTAATCATGGTCAGGTTTTGTATTTCCTGAAGGTAATTTGATAGATGAAAATACTCCTAAAATAAATTATAACTTTTTTTATGGTGGGAAAAATCATCCAATGACAGCCCCCGCTCTTGGGCGGAGCGGGAGATAGTGTCAGACTCTTACTGACTAAAAGCCTACCCCGTTCCTTCTAGCCTTCATACCGGGGCTCGAGTTTCCTTTCGGATAACCCTGGCCCCAGTAGGCTTCGACCCAGCCGGGCCCCTGCTGTTGCTGACAACTCCTTGAGGTGCGCGGGAACAGTGCGTGCCGTCGACGACTTGGGCTTGGTCCGGACAGTTACCGAACGGCCGGACAGCCAGCTACTCATTGCTCGTCCGCAAGCCCGCGCATACGGTGACCGGAAACCGGGATCGGAATCCTGGCGGCGGCTGGGGCGCTGTGAGCGCCGTTGCCTGATACGGTCGACCTCCTCCTTTACTAGCATTACTGCCTCGCAGAAGGACGCGACCGCCTGCCACTCTTCCTCTCTCTGGACCATGGCCTGTACCAAGGCCCGGCACTAGAGATCGCCGCGCCGATAACCCCTACGAGGGCACGGCGATGCTATACCCGAGCGGGGCACACCTCTACTGTGTGCTCCACCGTGTCCTCCGGGCGTTCCGCACAGTGGCGACACCCGGGCGTCACTTCCGCACGAATCCGGTGCAGGAATCTCCTGAACTTACCATGTCCGGTGAGAACCTGCGTTATGCGGAAGGTAAGGACGCCGTGAGGTCTTTCCAGCTACGCCTCAAAAAGGGGATTACCGCCATAATTGTGGCCTGCCCAGCACTGGGTTGCGATAGTCGCTGGCGCTATTTCACCATGAGATACCGCCGGAGTGCTGTCTGCCATGCCGCGACCTGTTGCGGCAGCGGTCTTTGGCCCCGGCGTTGCATCTGATTATCATACTGCCACGCAACACGCTGCATGTTGCGTGTCAACGCACCTAGGTACTCGCGTATTTGCGGGAGTGCAGATCTGCATCATCATGCGGGTTTTTTACGCACTCGCAAGCTGCGGGTGACCGCAGCTCGCGCGTTTCTACTAATTCCTCGCCATTGCAGCGGGAGCCGCAAACAAGCGCGAACACCGCGACCGTAAAACGCGTCGTAAAATGTGCATTATTTTTTTACATATAATATATCTTTAGTATTCTACAGAACACAGACATGAGTGAAAACCGCTTCGTAAATTCTATAGCATATGTAAAAGGCCGAATGTTAAAACATATGGTAATATTTTTAATTATTTTAGTTTTAAATAAATAAACACTACATTATCTTTGTTTATTTTTTTTATAAAGGTTCTATTGTTAAAAAAACCGGTATGAAAAATCGAGTTCGGGGACATCACTTTTACTAAAAATCTGGCAACATATTTCTAGAATTTGGCATTTGCACTTGTCAAATCATCGTCTTTAATTAAAAAACGATCTTTAATTTGCATTGAGCATCCAGTCATTGATTTTCATCAGAATACCCATAATTCTCGCACATGGACGCAATCATAGAAAAATGGATCTCTTTGTTTGTTCCAGCTGATCTGCAAAACAACTGGATTTTGAGAACAACTCATAGATAACCGAATTCATAAAGAGTAACTTAGGCTACTTTTAAATAAAAAAGAGTATTTGCGCAAAAAATCAAAACTTCTTGAAATTATGGCCAAATGACATTGTGCTGTTTACGAGTTTCAAGTCACGCCAAGACGCTCCGAAATATCGTGTCCGTGAGCGGTGTCTATGTGTGCGTTACTCGAGTGCGCTTTGTATGTAGATTGACTTCTGTACCTATATATTTTGTGGTCACGGGCACCAGCTTGTACAGAAATAAAAGCAAAAGTAGATCCTTGAAAATATTTACTTTTTAAGCATTTTTAAAATCCATTATGAAGTTATAGGGTTTTTTTTTTTTTTTTTTTTTCGATGGGAAAAATCATCTTATGACAACCCCCGCTCTTGGGCGGAGCGGGAGATAGTGTCAGACTCTTACTGACTAAAAAACCCATCCCGTTCCTTCAAGCCTTCGATACCGGGGCTCGAGCGCCCTTTCGGATTACCCTGGCCCCGGTAGGCTTCGACCCGGCTGGGCCCCTGCTGTTGCTGACAACTCCTTGAGGCGCGCGGGAACAGCGCGCGCCGTCGACGACTTGGGCTTGGTCCGGACGGTTACCGGACGGCCGGACAGCGAGCTACCCATTGCTCACTGTCCGCAAGCCCGCGCCTACGGTGGCTGGAAATCGGGATCGGAATCCCGGCGGCGGCGGCGAGAGCGCCGTTGCCTGATGCGGTCGGCCTCCTCCTTAGCGAGCATTACTGCTTCGCAGAAGTCGGCGACCGCCTGCCACTCCTCCTCGCTCCGGACCATGGCCTCGACCAAGGCCCGGCGCGAGAGGTCTCCGCCGCCGATCACCCCCACGAGGGCACGGCGATGCTCCGCCCAAGCAGGGCACACCGCGATTGTGTGCTCCATCGTGTTCTCCGGGCGTTCCGCACAGTGGCGACACCCGGGCGTTACTTCCGCTTTAATTCGGAACAGGAACCTCCCGAACTTGCCATTTCCGGAGAGGACCTGTGTCATGCGGAAGGTAAGGACGCCGTGAGGTCTTTCCAGCCACGCCTCAAAGAGGGGACTTATCGCCATAATTGTGGCGTGCCCATGACGGGGTTGCGATAGTCGCTGACGCCATTCCACCATGAGGTCCCGCCGGAGCTCTGTCCGCCATGCCGTGACCTGTCGCGGCAGAGGACTTTCACCCCGGCGTTGCATCTCCACGCGCATGTCGTGCATGTGTGCAAGGACTGTTGCCTCCAGATCCCACGGTGGTAGGCCAGCCAGAAGGCTCGCCGCTTCGCGGGAAATCGTGCGGTATCCCCGCACCATCCGAATTGCCATGGCCCTCTGGCAGGCGTTCAGAATGGCCGCCGGTCGCTTTTGCAGCGACAGCGCCCACACCGGCGCCCCGTAGAGGGCCATGGACCGAACGATCCCCGCGTAGAGCCTCCGGCAGGAGGCGTCTGGACCCCCAAGGTTGGGCAGGAGCCGCCCGAGAGCGGCCCCAGTCCGGTTGAGTTTGGGAGCCAGACGTCGGAAATGCTCCTCGAAATTCCATCGGCTGTCGAGGATGAGTCCCAGATACCTCATCGATGTCCCGACGCCGATGCGAACTCCTCCTACCGTTAGTTGGGAACCCGGCGGTGGCGCGTTCCGACGGCCGCGACCGTGAAAACACATGGCCTCGGATTTGCGCAGCGCCACCTCGAGTCCCAACTCCTGGATCCTACCAACGACTATCGCAACCCCGCGTGTCGCTAAAGCGGCCGCCGCCCGGTACGACTCTCCCTGCGCTAGAACCAGCGTGTCGTCTGCGTAGCAGACCACGCTGACCCCGTCAGGGAGGTCGCCCCGCAGCACGTAATCGTACCCGATGTTCCACAAGGGTGGCCCTAGTACCGACCCCTGCGGAACACCGCACGACATCTCCCGACGTTTCCAGTCTCCCTGGTGACCGGGGTAGACAATATACCTGTCCGACAGGTAGGCCTCGACTACTCGACAGAGGTATTCGGGCACCCGGTGGTACCGGAGTGCCCTCCGGATCGTACTCCAGGGCAGGGAATTAAAAGCGTTGGCAATGTCCAAGGACACTGCCACGACACGCCTACCCTGGGACACCGCATCCCCCGTCGTGAGGGCTCGCACGCGCATGATGGCGTCCACCGTCGAGCGCATCCTGCGAAAGCCGAACTGTCCGTCCGAAAGGTCCGGCCCCACCCGTGAAAGGCGCGCGACGAGGCGGCTCGCAATCACTCTTTCAAAGAGCTTGCCCACCTCGTCGAGCAGCACAATGGGCCGGTACGCGGACGGAGAGTCCGCAGGGCGCCCTGGCTTCGCGATGAGGACCAGTTTCCCCGTCTTCCAGCGAAGTGGGAACTGGCCCCTCTCCAAGCATGCGCTGAAGAGCCCTCTCAGTCGAGGCCCGAGAGCCTCCATGGCCAGGACCCAGGCTTTCCCAGGCAAGCCATCGGGTCCTGGGGCGGCGTTCTTGGCACTCAGCCTTTGCACCGCCACTCTCATCTCTGCCTCGGTCACCTCTGGAGCATTATCGTCGTCGTCGCTATTGCGGTCCGCGTCAGACACCGCTGGCGGAGGCGGAGCCATGGGCGGGGGGGAGTGTTCCCCTCGCGCAGGGAACAGAGCGCTCACCACACCCTCCACGAGTTGGGGCCGGAGACTCTGAGTCAGCGGCGGAGCCCAGGGGCGCAGTTTCTCCCGTATCAATTTGTACGGGCGCCCCCACGGGTCCGCGTTCAGAGACCCCAGCCACACGTCGCGGGCCTCGAGTTTGGCCCGCTTAATCTCCGCTCGGAGGGTGTGTTTTGCCTCTCTGTAACCTTCGTACAGCTCCGCCTCTCTGGCCTCCGCATCCGGCGCGCGGATGCGGCGCCTGCAGTATCTGGCGTACCGGCGTCGCGCGTGATTGCACGTGTTGCGCAGTGCAGCGATTTCCGGCGACCACCAGTACACCTGGCGCTTAGCTCGTCCTGGACGGACTCGGGGCATTGCCGCATCGCAAATTTGCGACATGGCCTCCCGGAACCACTCCGCCTCGACGTCGATGTCGACAGGCCTGTCCGGTGCTTGCACCCAGGCCTGTACCGTCGCGGCTTCCAGGAGGAGCTCCCGGTCCATCTGCTTAAGCGCCCAACGCGGACCGCAAGGGCTCTGTCGGACCGGCGCGGCCGAGGTTTCGGCGGAGACGTCCAACCGGATATACCGGTGGTCGGAGTACGTCTCCACCTCCTCCATAACGCGCCAGTCGACGACACGCGGCGACAGAACGGGGCTGGCGAACGAAAGGTCCACCACTGATTCACCCCGCCTCCGCACCAACGTGGGGACAGAACCCCGGTTCAGGACGACCAGGCCCAGCTCCAAGGCCCAGTCCTCGACCAACCGACCCCGTGTGTTCGTGCGCCGGGAACCCCAAGCCGTATTCCAGGCGTTGAAGTCCCCACAAACGACCACGGGGAGGGTACCAAACCCAGCGACGACGGCACTTAGCTCCATAAGGGAGACATGGAGTTCGTCGGGAGTTCTGGTCGGGGACAGGTAGACGCCTACCACTGCAATGTCCCCGACCCGTGCTGCCACGCAACCCCGTCCTCTCGCAACAGCCTCGAGGGGCGGGGTACCGGCGGCGGCCGACGAAATTAGCGTCACCGAGCCGTCTAGGTCCTGAACCCAGCGGGGATGGACGTAGTACGGCTCGGAGACGATGGCGACATTAATCGACCACTGCGCCATGCTCTGGAGCAACAGATCCTGAGCGGGGGCGCAGTGGTTGATGTTCGCCTGGAGGAGACGTAATGGTGTCCTTATTGACATTCCATTACAGTCTCCTCCCGAGCCCCCTGTGAGGGCACCGCCGCGGCGGGAGCGGCGGCGACAGCAGCGGCAGCCAATGCGGTGGCTGCGGCGGTGAGGGTGTCAGGGTGGATGGGCCTGACTTTGCCCTTGGCCTTGGCAGGGGGGTCGCAGGACCTGCCCCCAGCCCGGTGGTCGGCCGGCTTGCCGGCAGCCGCACATGCGTAGCAGTGCGGCTTTGCACGGCATTCAACGGCCTTGTGCCCGGGCTGTCCGCACTGGTGGCAGCGGTCACTGCGGTCCTCTGCGGCGCAATAGGCCCCCACGTGGTGCCCCACGTGACAGCGGTAGCACCGCAGAGGTCTGGGCTCCAGCAGCTTTACCTGGGCCGAAACCCAGCCCACCAACAGCCTTCGGCCCTCGGCCGTGATGGCCTTGGCCGCCGACACGGGGCAGCTTACCGTGACGGCTCGCATGCCCGTGCCGTCAGCGCGGATGGTGCCCGCCCGGACCTGATCGGTCGTGCACCCTCCCGCCCTGACGATGGCGGCCACCACCTCTTCCACCCTGACAGAGTCGTCCAGACCCATTATGCGCATGTCCATGCATTTGGTGGGTCTGGACACTCGGGCCTCCTGGACGTCCAGGGACGCCCTGATCCTTTCGGCCAGGGCGTCGGCGAGCTCTCCGCTGTCTGCCCCAGGGACCTCCAACATTCGGGCCCCGGTCGCGGTACGCCTCATTCGGAAGCCCCCAGAGGCTCCGAACTCGTCGAGGTGGCCCACCACCGCCTGTTTCGCCTTCGCCATGACTACATCGTAGTTCACGCCCTTCTTTTCCGCAGCTGGCTGTAGTGTGATCACTACAGCTGCGGAAGTCGGGGCGCGAAGACGAGCAGCCATGGCCCGCTTCTTGCGCTCCTGTCGCCGCCTGCGCTTTTTGGCCGCCCTTGCCGCCTTGCTCGCCTTCTTCTTGGCGCCGACGACCGTCCACTCGGCGCCAGCCGAGGGGTCTTCGGGTAGAGAAGGCGGCAGGCGCGACCTAGTCGCCGCCGCAGCGGGAGGACCCGCCGGTTTGGTGGCAGCCGCCACCCTGCTCTTTGAGGGAGGAGCAGACTTCCCCTGCCGCTGCTGCTGCTTGGCCGCCGGGACCGGCCTCGCAGGCTCCGACGCCGCGGCAACGCGCCCGGCTTGCCCCGAGGGGCCAGCCCTGGGTACTGCAGCCGTCGTAGCCGCGGCGACGGCGGCATAAGACGCCGTCCTCTTCTGGCCAGAGGCCGCGAGAGGGGGGCGCAGGACGATGCCCTCCAGGACGGAGAGCTGGCGCTGAATGTGCCCCTGGAACTGCTGCTGCTGCTGCTGCTGCTGCTCCCTGAAGGCAGCCAGCTCTTGCCGCAGCAGAGACACAACCTCCTCGCCTTCCGCCTGGGGCGAGGGCCGGGATCGGCCCCGCTTCTGTCTGCTCCCCTCCTCGGGACGAGAACCGTGGAGAGCGGCCACAGCCTCTTCGAGCCGGCCAAACCTCCCGCTGAGGGTGCGCTCGTAGGGCTCAAAAACGATCCCCAGCGCCTCCTCAATCGAGGTGTTGGCCAGCTCAATAGACCGCTTTTTGGCCACCCTCTCCCTCTTGTTGGCCACGCTCGTTATTGCGGCTGCCACCACCTCCCGAAACTTAGCCAGCGCCTCCACCATCCCTTCTGGCAAGTCCTGAGGGATCTTCGGCACTAAGGCGCTGGCCTGGCGTCCCTCGCTGGCAATCTCGGCGGGGAGCCCTCTTCCTATGCCCGTTTTTCGGGCTGCGCCCCGCACCGAGGACGAGATTTTCCGGGCAGGTCCCGTCTCGTCATCGGACACGGAGCGCATGAACGCCCTCCTCTTCTTGGACGCGGACTCCTCCACCTCCATCGAAAGGAGGGGCTCCCGCACCTCCAACTCCGACTCCTTCCCGTCTGAGTTGAGTAAAGACGCGGCATCTGAGTCCGACGCCGCGTCTTCACTCACCTCCCTGAGGCCAAACCTACGGCCGGCCTCCATTGGCATCGCGGACGTGCTGGGAACTGGTCCCAGGGACTCCGCGCTGCCGAAGTGTGAGCCACCCTGGCTCTGTGCGTCCACGGAGGACGGAACAGGGTCCGAAGACCCGAGGCGATGATTGCCCCCCCCAGAATACGAGGGGCAGCCCGAGCTCTGCTCGGGGAGGGATTCTCCAGCAAGCTGGTACCCTCCTGGGGTAGATATATTTTTATCATTCGCGCTCATGGTGTGCTGAACTCAGCTTTGCCTTTTTTGAATGGGGTGGGGTCCCCATTACACGTTCGCCGTCCTGGTCATGTCTGCTGAACAGACACGTACCGGAGGCGAACCCTATCTCCCCGACATCACTATCCAAAAGGCGCCAACAGCTGTTGTGCCAGCGCTTCTGGACAGCGCACCCTCCGGGCGGTCCGACTGGACTCCGCCGTATGTTCCTCTTGGTCTGGTCTCTCGCTTGAGGCCTTCCGGCATGAGTAGCTCTACCGGCATAGCCCTCAAGGTCACTGAGACACGCAAGCCCCACCACGACGACAACGTGGGAACACAGTTGGTGGGGTGAAGTTGCACCTTTTAACTATAACGATAACCAAACCATAACCAGCCGCGAAACGAGACGGTACGTTCGGAAGGTTCCTGCACCAGATTAATGCGGAAGAAAGGCCCGGGAGTCACTATTATTTAGATCAGCCAGAGGAGACGGTGGAGCATACGGTTTAGGTGTGTACCGCTTGGGCTTAGCACCGCTGAGTCCTCGTAGGAGCGATCGGCGGCAACGACCTCTCGCACCGGGCTTTTACCCCTAGCCAAGTTGCAAATCTGCAAAAGTTAACGCTAGTAGAAAGCTTCAAATTTACTGGAATGACGTCATCTCAACGCTCAGTCATGTGGTCAGAACAAAAGAATTGGCGGCAAAGTCAACTCGCAGCGTTCGGCGCAAGCGAAACGGTGGTAACTTGGCTAGGGGGGCTTGTTACAATAAGCCTTTGACTTTGCATAATCGACATTGTAATGTTCCCACTGCTGGAACCTAGGCCTCCTCGTTAGGAAAGGGAATTGGCCGTAGTCCACTACGCAGACCCAGTGCGTATTGGTAGATCACATGTCTTCCAATTTTTGGTCTAAGACATGCCGGTTTCTACATTATGTTTTCTTTCACCGTTTTGAGAGCAGTAGTAATGAAATAAATTACAGAAAGTAATGCCCCTAGCTTTTGAACCCGTGACCTACAACCCATAAGTCAGTTAAAGCTGAGAAAACACTACTCTTTGACTTCTTATCTCTTTTTGATGTCATTTTTGTTGTTCCTTTATTCCATTCTGTTCTTAATTTTTCATTCGTCACACTTTACCAACACACATTTTACACACCAAAATCTCGGTTAGCAATGACATAATAACTTAAAGCTCATGTAAAACGACAAGCTCTTACTCTCCGGATCAGAATCTAAATGAAACGAGGTGTCATCTAAATAAAACAGGAGTACAATCCAGTTGTCTGTACGTGTGAGCATGAATGAGACCAGCTCTCAAGATACGCACAGATTTCGTAATAGTACTCTTGTCCACTGTTACTTAAGTTTGGCGGTTAAACTAAGTGTACTTTTTTTTCGGTTGGTAAAAAAACTTTTTACAAAAAAAATAAAACCGACTTACTAAAAAAAACACTAAAACTATCAAAATAACTTTAATTTCGGAAGTCGGTGTTTCTGTAATAGTTTTGCCTCTTCGTTATTTAACACCGACTTCCGAAATTAAAGTTATTTTGATAGTTTTAGTGTTTTTTTTAGTAAGTCGGTTTTATTTTTTTTGTAAAAAGTTTTTTATTTCACACTTTTTAGTTGCAGCCAGAGTACCTTTTTCTCATAACAATTCCAATTAACTCAAACCCTGCTAGGATACATTGTTTTATTATGAAGTTCCCGTGTCTACCTTCCGGCTCCATCATCATCATCAGATCAATTCGATAGTACCTTATGGCCAAAATGTATCTCATGACAATTCTAATAAGCCCAAACACGGCTAGGATACATTGATTAATTACGGAGTTCCGGTGCCTATCTTCCGGCTCCATCATCATCATCAGATCAGTTCGATAGTACCTTATAGCCAAAGTGCATCTCATGACAATTGTAATAAGCCCAAACACGGCTGGGATACATTGATTAATTTCGGAGTTCCGGTACTTATCTTCCAGCTCCGTCATCATCATCAGGTCACATCGATGATACCATTTTCAACATACCTATTCAGAACTATTCATTTATTTGTAACTATGTTCATTGAGAGATTGGTGTGACTATGAACTTCCGTTGGCCATTTCTGGTCGTCTTCACCAGTTCCACTTCATCAAATGTCATGTTTTGACTATAAATGCTTAAGTCTTTGATAAAAATACCAAAAGAACTATATGGTTGCCTATAATATTTGAGGAGTTCCCTCGATTTCGCCAAGATTCCATCATCAGATCCCGACTTGGTGACTATGGGACCATTTGGGAAGTATACCCTTTCTAACAAAAAAAGAATTTTTCAAATCGGTTGGCAAGTGACGAAGTTATGCGCGAACATACATAAAAAAAAAAAAAAAATACAAACATCCGAATTGAGAACCTCCTCCTTTTTTAGAAGTCGGTTAAAAATCTGCAAGATGACATCCCCCGCCCTTTGGCGGAGCGGGTAATAGTGTCAGACTTTTACTGACTAAAAAAGCCACCTCGTTCCTTCGTTGCCTTTCATACCAGGGCCGAGCCTTCCTTTCAGAAGCAGACCCTTGGCCCCAGTTCGCTTCGATCCTGCTGGGCCCCTACGGTTGAAGTGTATTTTGTGATTTTAAAGGACTGGATCTGATCTGAATCTGTATGTCCAAATAAAGGAAAGCAAAAAATCGAAACTGAATAGAAATTTAGTAATCATTGTAATTACATCAGGTTAAGCTCTAAAACTTTGACGTGAGTATAGGTATTATATTCGTATGCTACTTATATTTATGAATTCTGAACATAATATACTTTTTTCGTCTGTTGAAATTGTTATTATATATTTATGAACTTTATTAACGGTAATTCTAATCTTTTTTACATGACATTGTCGTTTTTTACTATTCTTTTTATTGCAATGTTTTATTCAATTTTATTAATGGTAATTATAATTTTAACCTATTCAATATTATTTTTTTTTGTACTACTTGTATTCCTATTTTTTAAGCTTTAATGTTTGAATAAATAAAAAGAGAAAAGCATAATAACTCTCATCACAAAGGTTGTTTTATCAATACTCTAACACCACCTTCCTTCCCAGATCATATCCTATTCCTGTGGGTTCCTGTGCCCTCCGGCTTCCCTCGGAGTGACAGGTCACGTATACCGAGGGTCCTGAGCCCACAGTATCTGATCAGTCCCTTACACTGACTTAAAACTCTTTAGGCGCCTTGGGACAGGAGCTCGTGTGGTTTTTAATGTTTTAGCAAGGTAGGTAGGTATTTTTTGAAAAGATAATGTTTGTTTACGCTTATTTGAGATGGGCTGTTCTTAATTAGAATTTTGATTACCGTGTCAGAGATAATGTAAGTCAGTTTTGAGCATCGACGCCGAGTTGCTGGCCTGTCGGTTTTCTATCGTTTACATATCAGGGAGTGTGCGTTGTAATTGCAAAATTTAATTCCACTAAGTCCGTTCCATAATCGGACTATTAGACTTACGGCGCGGCGTTGCGCTATCAGTACATGGTGGACATCCCATCTATACGTACAAAGCGTTTTGGGAACGCATTCATTATGCATACAGCTAAGGAGTCGAATTCTCTGCCGGGGTCTGTGTTTCCTAATAGCTAAAACCTAAAAATCTTTAAGCCAAGAGTGAATAGGTTACTTCTAGGCAAGTATTCTCCATCGTCGGCCACATCATCGCTTACCATCAGGTGATATCGTGGTAGTTGACCCCAACATAATTAGGAAAACGACTATGTAGGCGAGGAAATACCTTATCAATCAACCTAATCTGAATGGTACTTAATTCTATTTCAAATATTATTTACTAGCTGACCAAGTAAACTTCGTACTGCCTAACTGTCAATAAATGTAGTATATCATTCGATATTTTCGTAGTCAACCGATTGCGATAAAACGAAGCCTAAGTAATATATCAAGTCACAATTCTAATGCATAAAAGTTATCTACATTGATTTCGTGATGACGTGACGTGACGTTATTATTATTGATATAATAACGTCACGTCACGTATATATACTATTTGATGATCTAATTTAAACTGTTAAAGGGATGGTGCTATATGGGTAGAATAATAATAATATTCCAAAACTATCACATGCCATCTAATTCAAAACTAAGCAGATATTTCTAAATAATAATATTAAGTATAAATTACAGCCAGACACTGAACAAATGATCGTGCTCATCACACAAACATTTGTCCTGGGTGAAAATTGAACCTACGACCTCTGGCATAGCAGTCTGGGCCACTAACCACTAGACCAATAGGCCAGACAGTAGCTCTATCTCTGTCGCTCGCACGCCTAATATTTTTACACATCATTGTAAGGCCCCTAAAATGGTTCATAAAAATGTCAAATGGAAAAATAAATATCATAAATCTAACTAACATTTTCTTAGAAACAAGTCGACTTCCGTAACTTTTCCCCACAATTTCGAAGTCATATAATTCCACCTTACGTATGATAATGCAGTAGTGGTCATACATCACTCGCGACCCTATTTAATAATCAGCGGGTATCCGGCGCATAAATCATGGGACGCCGTCAATGTAGCTAATTAATTCAGACCACGTTGGACCGCGATATCTCCGGCACTAGGGCACCTGGTTTACCTATTTTCACAACTTTGCGTTTTTCGTTAGAGTCGATCGGGGAAGACGAGCCAAGCAGAAAAAAAATTAGGTTACTTCCAAATTTTGTGCTCGCCTAACAATTAGCAAAATGATTTACGGTTATTAGTATATGGTGTAGCTCCGGGTAGACTTAAAAGTCTGAAGAGTTTTCTTCGATGTAGACAGGCCATTCGGGACCGACCATCCACGGCGGGATGTAAGTAGTGGGTGAACGCCACCCGCCACCGCCTGATTTCGTTCAACACCAAGAACATCTGCTACTCGGACGCGATTTGCAATGGCCTTTATGGAAAGCGATCAATAGACTACGCACGCAAGTAGGCCGTTGCATACAACCTGGCAGAGTGGGGGATTATAGACCCATCTGACTCCCAGTGCGAGTGCGGTGCTCCTGACCAGACGATGGCCCACCTATTGGAGTGCCTAAAGTGTCCCTACACCTGCACTTTGGAGGACCTAAAAAAACGCCACTAACGCCGCTATAAACGTAGCAACTCACTGGACTCAAAAACTTTGAGGGAAAAGAAAGCCATCGATTCGAGAAGAAGAAGTATAGGGGTATGAAGATCAGGGAGTACCAGATAGGTATCGTGTCTGTTTTAAGACAATTGAGAGGCGAGCCAAGAGGATCATTTACAATAATGCACTCGTCAAGTCGAAGCTTCAAAGTCTTGAGCATCGATGCCGATTTGCTAGCCTGTCGGTTTTCTACCGGATGCATATCGGGAAGTGTGCATCGCAATTGCATAGTCTAAAAGTAGAACTGCACTGCAACGTGTGACAAACACACCAATCTGACCGCGTCGATCTCCATAAATTTTACATGGAAACTAGACTTGTAGAGCTACACTTGATCAATGCCACGCGACGCCACGCGACGTCATTTTAGATACAAATCAGGCGTTCTAGTTTTGTAGTTTTAGCTTTGTTCCGCCAAACCTGTTTTATTATCGGACCACCAGACGTACGGTGATGTGCCACCGGAGCATGATGGACACCCCTTCTATTCCACAAAACGTTTTCGGGACACATTAATTAATAATTATGCGTATTATTATTAATTATTCGTACGGCTAAGGAGTGGAATTCCCTACCGGAGTCTGGGTTTCCTGGTAGCTGCAACCTAGAGACTCTTAGTCGAGAGTGAATGATAAATGATATTTATTTTGCAAATAGGTTTAAAAAACACTTTTATACGTCAAATTTTTTTTTCGTCAGTTTATGCTAGATGCGGCCGGTGTTTCCTAGCTGACTACCCTGAGAAGAAACACCGAAACAAACTCAGGGGTCAAAGTTGCTTTTAAGGTCCATACAGTAAATATGTAATGGTCAAATCACATGAGAACCATGCAGATTAGTCTGAGATGGTCTTTCGAACAAAAAACCATACAGATTTGTCCAGTCAGTGCAAGCATTTGTCAGGTTACTTCTAGGTAAATGCGCTTCGTCGGTTTCAATCAGGTGATATAGCGGTCTAGCATGAACCTATCAACAATTGCATCACTGCTTACCTTCAGGTGGGATCGCAGTCAAGCACTGGTTTATGTCATTTAAATAAAATATTTCCCTTGCAATAATAGTTGTTAGTAGTGTATATTTTACTTCTATTGACTAAGTGCCGATATTATTATTGTATACTGCTGATTGTTGTTCCTATAAAATACTACCACGAACCTGCGTATTTTTTTCTACTTCTCTGACTCATCCATCCAAAGGTTGTCTATAAAAATCGCTTTTAGCGATAAGACCGCCCATTGTGACACCCTATTAATTTCAAGTTCCTATTGTAATTTTATTATTGGTGTACAATAAAGAATATATCTATCTTTCTCTCTTAAATAGAACAATTTTCGCGAGCGAGCGTAGTCACTGACAGAAACAAGTATTAAAATAAATTAAGGGACGTATAAAATACAACCAGCCTACAGAGCTCAAAAATATTTTCATTCGTTTTAAAGCACGCCATTCAATATATCCGTAAAACTTAAAGACTCACACAATAAACCGTAGGCGCTTCATAAAGACGCGAGTGTCATGCGGCAGAATATTTCATACTGTTAAGGACAAGCTCTCTTAGTTACGTCCACAGAAAAGATAGAAGAGGTTAGAAAGGAAATACTTCCGATTTATACTACAACTAGCTTTTGCCCGCGGCTTTGCCCGCGTACATAAAAGACCTTCCCTCTTTCTCCCCCTTTTCTCACTTTTTTTATAAAAAAATTAGCCTATGTCCGTCTCCAGGGTCCCAACTATCTCTGCACCAAAATTCATCAGAATCTGTTTTGCCATTTAGGCGTGAAGACGTAACAAACAAACAAACAAATATACAAACAAACTCACTTTCGCTTTTATAATATTAGTAAGGATGAGTATCGCTGGTTCTCTACGAACGCGCATTAAGCAACTAACAGACCACGCACACTTATATAGCAAGTTTACTATTGGTCGTGGCAATTACGAGCATGATCATATTTTGCGTATGATCATATTTCTGGCCCCGCCCACAAGGTCATTCTAACCTCTTTCATCTTTTCTGTAGTGACGTCATTAAATAGAAATTAATTTGTTCGGTCTTAATAGAAGGCTATATTATTCTGTAGTTGATTAAAGTTTTAAGTAATTAACGGGTGATAAATTGCCTGATGAAATAACGTACACGCTAAATGAGATATTATCAATGTCATCTCAGCAATATTAACTAAGGCTGCGCGAAACTTTTTGAAAGAGTTTGAATCGCAAGGGGTTGCTCTTTTTTGCCCTTTATAGGACATAAGTAGGTTTTAGTCAGTAAAAGTATGATAGCCCTCTCGCTTCACCATAAAGCGGGAGTAATGATTAGACTATTTTCCATTTCCCATAAAAAAATAATGAGCTTAAAAAAAAAATTTCACAGTAGTGTATTGTTTTATCACTGAGTGACATAGGCATATTTTCTACTTTCATAAAAGTAAAGCTGTTGACAGAAGCTAGTGTTTAAAGTAAATTTATTCTTTACTTCAATTATTATACCTAGTTATTGTTTCAGAATATAAAGATTCTATCATTAAAATCATATCTTAGTCACCAGTCGATTCGCCCACGATTAAGCAGAAAATTATCGCTAAGGAACATATTCCCGGGATATAAATTACTGTATATGTTATTCAGGATATGATCTACCCGTGTGCCAAATTTCTTCCAAATCCATTCAGCCGTTCAAGCGTGGAGAAGTAACAAGTCAACCTACACATACTCAAACTTTCGTATTTTGTCTCAGTTGTCTAGTACCCATAACACAAGCTCTGCTTAGCTTGAGACTAGACGGCGTTGTGTGATAGTTGTGGAATATTATTATTATTATTCCATTTATTTCATATTTATACATATTAATTATATTTTTAAATATTTCTTATAATAAAGGATATTATATCATCATTTCCTTTATTTGTGTTTTTACATATTGTTTACATTTTTAAATATTTTTTTTAAAAACACATTTAAAAAAAAAACATTAAAAAATACAAAAAATAGTAGCCCACCGGCATCGGGAACAGGGTCCAAGCTGCCGATAGTTAGGGCTCCTGAGAGAGGAACCTCCGGACAATACGCGCCGTGTCCAGGAGTACTGCCTTCTGGATCAAGCCCTTGATCCAGTCGCCTAACGAGAGCCTCCTAAGGTGTTGGTCGAGGCTCTTAAGCCATTGGCTGACACGACTATCGGTACAATGATCGCTGAGTCCACATCCCACATGTCGACAACCTCGCGAGCCAAGTCGATATACTTAATTTGTTTATCTTTCTCGGCTTTCACGAGGTTCTCGTCATGCGGAACGGATATGTCAACAATCACTGCACGCCTCTCCCTTCGGTCCACCACCACTATATCAGGCTTATTAGCTACAATAGTCCTGTCAGTGATGATGGACCGATCCCAGTACAACGTGATATCGCCACTATCGAGAACTGGGTCGGGCACATACCTGTAGTATGGCACCTCCGATTCCACAAGAGAGTACTTCAGAGCAAGTTGCTGATGGATAATCCTGGCTACAAGGTTGGGTCTATGCAAATATTCCCCGTTAGCTAGACGAGAACAACCAGAGATAATGTGGCGGATTGATTCACCCGGTCGGTGACATGCCCGACAGATGTCAACCGTGCCGTCCTTCACAATAAATCTCCGGTAGTTATTCGTCATGAAGTTATCATGATTGTCCATAATTGCACAGACAAAACCAATATTATTATTATATCTTCTTTATGTTAGGTGATAAGCATACATAATCCGTTCATGTAATTAAGAGCCAAATTATTAATCTCTCTTATTAATGAGCTTGATTTTTGAATGCATTACTTCGCGAATAAGCGGCTGTATGCGGCTCAGTAGGTAGCTGATTAATTCCATTTTTCATTCCATTTTTAATTCAGTGTTCCGATGAACGGGATGTAGCTTCACCTCTTTACTTATTATTTCCATTAATCTGTCTGTCTGTCATCCTGTGTAAACCGCGACTCTTTTATTTGTTTATACTGTTTCTGTACTCACTCATTATGATATATGTATGTTTTTATGAGCAGTGGTGTCCGAGTGGTAACGGCCCCCGACTTACAAGATGTAGGTCACGAATTCAAACCTAACCAGGCACATTATATTGCGTAATTCATTTCGTCACTTCGGCTTTCAAAACGGTGAAGGCAAACATCGTGAAGAAACCGCATGTCCTAGAAGCAAAAATTTGAAGACGTGTGACATTCATTAACCCGCACTGGACCCGCTGGGGGATTACGGCCCATTCCCTCTTCTAGAGAAGAGGCCTGAGACCCAGCGATACGATTAAAAAGGCTGATTATGCTATACAATGTGTAAGGGACAGAAAAAAAAAATCGGCCTTGCCATACAAATGATAAACTTGATTGGACAATTTGTATTGGCGAGGCCGATTTTTTTTTCGTTTCCTGAAAAAAAAATTTGTGGAAAGTTGTACAGTTTCGTCTACTGAGCAAGCCCCTTAAACTTTGTGGAGGGCTGTCCTTTACACCTTTTATATTTTTATGTGAGTAAATCTGGGTAGTGATTTCTTAATCGCTTTTTTAGCAGGAGATCTATCTAACTAAGGTTACCGACATAGCCCATGGCAGTGGGTACGACACATTGCTCACATGACCATCTGGGTCATTGGGGCCGAAAGGTTCTGAAGTAGCAACCGCGTATCGGAATACCTTCTGATGTCTACCACAAAGTGGACCGATGATCTGGTGAGGTGGATGCGAGATGTATCAGACCGGTTGTTATACCGACACTTGGGAGAGGTCTATCTTGTTGTTGTTGTATGTTGTTGTTCAACAGTGAATGTCTTTTAGTGAAAATGACAATGATGATCAATATCTTTCTATCATGTTTCTATGCGGTATTCGAAAGGTTTAAATGTGATTCTTATCCTTCTTTGTGTTATTCTTATCTTACATCACTTAGCGCATCTCATTAAACAAATTAGCACAATATCGCCACGGTTTTCCCAATTAAAGTTACTAACCTCAAAACTTCCACGCAAAGGCTAAGTTGCAACCAAACATAGCGAGAAATATCCGCGTATGGTCTAAAGAACTTTTGTTTTGGTAACAAACCGGTGCTATAGGGACTAATTTTAAATGATTCCACACGAGGACTAAAGGGAGTTTGGGCACAATATCGTAAAATTCAATTCACTAACTTCCACCGCGCTCACCCAAGGGGAATCTACAAAACAAAACATTGGACAGTTAGTAGGTACCTACTGAAAATAGAAGGTTCAATTGAATAAGTTGTTTTTGGTAATGATTTATTGTATTTGTTTGTTTTGTTCTAGCGTTATTTATGGGGTCAATTTTTAAAGGTTTTTTTTTGGAATTGTTAATTAGGATTGTTTAGGCAACACGTCGTGACGTGGTCTTTGTTGTGATTGTGCTTAATCAAAATCCTGAGCATATAGAATAAAAATTTGATTGTAACTTTTTTGTATAGTCTAACGATCCGAAATTTATGTTTATATATCTATATATACAAAAATCAATGCCACTTTTCGTTGTAATTTTATAACTCAAGAACGGGCTCACCTATCCAACCCAAATGTTTAGGCTTTGTTCGGACTATTTAGTAGATGGTTTATGTGAAGTTTAGTAGGGTAGAGTAGGGTATAGTAGGGTAGAGCAGGGTAGAGTAGTGTAGAGTAGAGTAGTGTAGAGTAGGGTAGAGTAGAGTAGTGTAGAGTAGTGTAAAGTAGTGTAGAGTAGGGTAGAGTAGGATAGGGTAGGGTAGAGTAGGGTAGAGTAGGGTATAGTAGGGTAGAGTAGGGTAGAGTAGGGTAGAGTACGGTATAGTAGGGTAGAGTAGGGTAGAGTAGTGTAAAGTAGAGTAGTGTAGAGTAGGGTAGAGTAGGATAGGGTAGGGTAGAGTAAGGTAGAGTAGGGTATAGTAGGGTAGGGTATAGTAGGGTAGAGTAGGGTAGAGTAGGGTAGAGTAGGGTAGAGTAGGGTAGAGTAGGGTAAAGTAGGGTATAGTAGGGTGGAGTAGGGAAGAGCGGGAGCGAAGCCGCGCGGGCAAACGCTAGTAGAGTATAATAGTATCATATTATTGTTTCTAGGTAGCTGACATACCTACTTTTCATTATCATCATCATTTCAGCTGAAAGACGTCCACTGTACGTAGATTGACGTCTCCAAGTTTCGCTTTAACGACTAGTCCTGTGCGTCTCGCATCCAACGGATTCCCGCGACCCTCACCATGTTATCAATCCACCTTGTAGCGTGGTAGCCACTCTAGAACTTTTCGTCCCCATCAACCATCTATTCTGTAAGCAATATGCCCTGTACACTGCCACTTAACACCTATTTTACAAGCTTTTATTTAGTTTCACCTGTCCCGATATTTGTCTGTCATCAAATCTTGCAAATTAAATTTGACCCACTTCCCGGTTACCGATTGGGCTGAAATTTTGCAAGCATGTGTAAATCAGATGACAATGCAAAATCATTATGACGTGGAGCTGATCTGATGATGCAACTGGAAGGTGGCTATAGGAACTTGGTAGTTAAACGACACAACACCATCGAGTTTGGGCTCGTATGATTCGTCTTGACGAGCATTAATTATATACCGAGCTATAAAAGCTTGCTATGAAAAAATGATTTTCATTAAAATTTTGTTTTACAAGCTTTTATTTAGTTTCACCTGTCCCGATGTTTGTCTGTCATCAAATCTTGCAAATTAAGTTTAACCCTCTTCCCGGTTACCGATTGAGCTGGAATTTTGCATGCATGTGTAAATCAGATGACAATGCAAAATCATTATGACATGGAGCTGATCTGATGATGCAACTGGAAGGTGGCTATAGGAACTTGGTAGTTAAACGACACAATCCCATCGAGTTTGGGTTAGCATGATTCGTCTTGACGAGCATTAATTATATAGGTATACCGAGCTATAAAAAAAGAAGTTTGAAAATGGCGCCAGTGACTGAAACGTTGAAAAGTAATCGGTTGTCTTGGTATGGTCATGTGAAGAGGAGAGATGAAGCGCATACTACTAAAAGAGTTCTGAGTATACATGTAGATGGATGGAGAGGGAGAGGAAGGCCGAAAAAAAGATGGATGGATTGTGTGAGAAGTGATATGAAAGAAAAGGGAGTTAGTGATAGTTTGACGGGTGACAGGACAGAATGGAAAAAGAAAACGTGTTGCGCCGACGCCAAGTAATATGGGATAAGGGCAGGAAGAAGAAGACCGAGCTATAAAAAAAAAATATTTTTTCATTAAAATCTTGTTATCCATGAAATTTGAAATATATGCTCGATGTCAATATAAAGATATTTGCATTTTAAACGGTGCAGTAACACACACATTTTTTTTTTTATTAAAAATTCTTTTAACTGGCTTTTATTTATCTGCAGATGGTGCTGAATAAAATGATATAGCGCGAATTCGAGTATCGTAATAAAAAATGGCTGCAGTAAAGCATTAATACTTCGAACGCTTTATAAGCTTAACTTTATCAATAAAATAAGTCAGGTGCGTTTATAAAAATATGCGCCGTAAAGTGTATAACTTCGCCTTAACTGGCATCAACGAGAGAAAGGCCGATTCACACATCACACATTTTTGTTCGAGACCAGAATGTCATAATAAATATTTTATAAGTAAATATTGAATTCTTTCTTTGTGGATATGGCTTCCACAAATGTATTTATACCCGTAGGTATATTTTTTTTTAAAATGGAATCTTTCGTTTTTCCAACTGCAAGTTTTTAAATACAATTTAATTTTGTGGCATTACATACAGATGCTGTTGTAAACAGATTTTAAAGCATGTTCAATGAAGTCAGTAGGTGCGCTTTAAACTTTTTACTTTTTCCGACAAAATGTTTTAATTATAGGTGTCTGTAATTGAGTGTGCAGTTCGTTTGAAATGAGTATTAGGGCGGTCATAAATGTCTGACAGGATATGGCTGCAGCCTTATAGTCTAGAAAAGTTTAAAAGACAACACATATTAGAAGCGACAAGAAATATGTAACCAAGATCTATGTAACTCATAATATGTTTTAAAAACAGTGTCCATGGAGTTTCTGGCACGTTCTTCTCCATAGAGACCTACGCTTTGGAACATGCAATTTAGCTTCACTTTTTTTGGACTGACCGTCATTTGACTATTCAAAAGTGCCTGCAAATGGTCTATTTGAAATAAATGATTTTGACTTTGACTTTAAAAAGTCAATCGACTTGGATTTTTTTTAACGAATAAAAAAGTCTGTTATATATATTACAATAAACAATAAACAATGATCATCTCTTTGCAACCTTGTTGTTCAACCAGTGTTGACTATATTAGATTACAAGAATTTAATTATTTGATTAGATTGCACAAGTCACAGACCGTGCACAGTGCACAGACTCTATAAATATTTTTTTAAACGTATTCTTTCGTTATTCCAGCTGCCAGTTTTTAAATACAATTTCATTTTGTGGAATTACGTACAGACGCTGTTGTAAAAAGATTTTAAGCCATTTTTAATGAAGTCAGTAGGTGCGCTTTAAACTTTTTACTGTTTCCGACAATTTTTTTTTAATGTTTATAGGTTCGCGCTTGACCGCTATCTCCGCGTTTTTAATTTTAGGTATTGGGTGTGTGTGATTCGTTTGGAGTGTGTGTTAAGGCAGTCACAAAGATCTGGCAGGATATGGCTGCAGCTTCCCAGGGCTGCAGGGTTTGAAAGAGTTACCGTGGCCCTGGAACACAAAGGGCATCTGAAAGAACGCATTGCCCTTTGGGTGACTGTAAGGCTTCTGATGAGGCCATTTTAAGCGACCATGTTTCAGTGCCCATAAATCATCACTGGCAACTTGCACTGGTCACTGGTTACGCACTGGTGGATGTGTGTGGTGGCACTCATCAAACAAGAATTGTGGTGAAAATATACGTTTGTTTTGTTTTCACAGCAAAAACTGTAACTGTCATGCAATGAACTGTTTTTTTTTCGGTGGTTAAAAATCAATTAAATGACATCCCTCGCCCTTGGGCAGAGCGGGAGATAGTGTCAGATACTTACTGACTAAAAAACCCACCAACGAAGGAACGGCCTTCGTTGCCTTTCATGCCGGGGTCGAGCCTCTCTTTCGCAACTAGACCCTTAGCCCCAGGGTTGGGTCAGGTAGGCTTCGACCTAGCCGGGCCTCTACAGTTGATAACAACTCCTTAAGGCGCGCGGGAACAGTGCGTACCGTCGACGAGTCATGCAATGAACTAGCATATTTAACTGGCTTAAGTAGCCTTTTAGAAATAGATGAATTCTAATGATGATATTAAACGATTTTATGAAACATTATTGATAAGCTTGAATCCGATTTCATGCTAGATCATTCTTATTAATGTGAACCTTCATTAACAACAATGAAGGTCGTAATAATTAATACATATTGTAGTTGTGTGAATCAGTTGATTGATCTTTATGATTTTCATAGCACTACGTCCATTATAAAGCAATTAGACATAATAAATTAGGATTTATATTCAGAATTCTACATCTCATAAATATTTTGGATGAAGTAGTAAAGACAAATTATATTGTCTTACTGCTGGGCTAAGGGCTCTCAAGTCCTATAATTTTTTTTCCCGCGCCACCTCATACAAGCGGCACTGGCTACACGCACTGGTCATAGACTTTCGTCTTGAGACACTGCTGGATCTTTACTCCTATCAAAAAAAAAAAAAAACGTTAATCTTGCGAAAATATCATTTGGAATTGAACCCTATTCAATTGTTTTGTGAAGATTCTTAAGATTTATAAGTGATATAATTATTTAAATATAATCAGATAATAACAGTTTAAAAAAATAAATATGGCGGTATGACATGTTTTCTATATAAAAGCTGTCAAACCGCCATTTTTATTCCTGGTTTAAAAAAATACCTGGTTATTGAACAATTTGCCCTAAAAATAAATAGGATAACTTTGATTTCTATTTTTTACAATTTTAGAATTATTTTTTATTTGGCTCTCGTATCACAGCCATCTTATTAATTGTTTAACGTAACAAATAAATAAAATAAATCGGTCTCCCGGCCCTATGTAAATCGTCTCTTATCCAACGTCGGATAATTCGCTTCAAGCCGAAACACGTCAAGTGTGGGCCGATAGTAAAATTTACGCAACCTTTTACGGGTAAAAGAGGTTTTAATATTTTTACGCGCGCAAGTTATATAGGTTTTGTGAAGATTCTAACTTTTAATTTGTTACTGTTTTATTTATTTATGGATTGATTTTGGCGTGAAAGAATCGAATGGAATGAAAGAATCGAATTGATATAAAAATGGTTTAGTTTTATTCAGGTGAGCACCAATAACGTGGTGACCCAAAGCTAACGGTCGCGACTCACGAGTAGGTAGGTAAGTGTAGTGTAGGTCGCGAGTTCAACCCCAGCCAGGCACATTAAATTATAATATAGCCTTTTATTCAGATCCGAATTATTAGTGTATGAAAAACTAATAGGTAATGTAAATCTAGTCTTTTATTTGAATTATTCTTATTTTCTATAAATCTGTTTGCCAGTCGGCAGAGGCCTCCTCCAATCTATTAAGGCCCAAGGGCCCGAAAAGTGCCATAAAACAATGACTTTCTGAAGCCTACTCCTCAGTAACGGCCTGGTTAATTGGTTTGAAAATAATATGTTAATTATAGATTCATGAACAACATTATCAACATTTGATTTTTTCGTGCTATTAATACTTTTGTCTAACAAAAATATTTAGCAATTTCGCAACTTTTTCCTAATACACGGCTTGGATCTTTAGAAACATTTGTACACATAAAAATTGGTGGTTAAATATTCTTCAAAGCGAACATTGCATATGTAAATCAATCAATATCTCGCAGAGAAAATGGATTTAAAGCGCTTTCCGGGCGCTGTTGGCCGCAAATAAATGCACAGATTTGCGTACTACCGCCTAGGCGGGTTCGAGAGATGCGTCCACATAATTTTGGTCAGATGGTTCAAGGGACTATAAGCCTTAAACTCATGTCTTTCTTGAGCCACTGTTCTAAGTCACGCCTGCCACTTGTCTTATATCATCATGAAATCTTTTTTGTGGTCTGCCTCTTTACCTTTTACCTTCTCTAGGATACCATCGTGTCACAATTTTACTCCATTTGTCTTTTCCTCTTGTCATATTGCTCTTCGCCATTTAAGCCTTCTAATTATGCATGTCGTAAAATCTATGCAAACACGAGTTACTATAGTCTATTCGCGTTAAAAATTGTAACTCAGCAGTTCAAAGCAAGCAAAGTAAAGACGTAGGTCGGAGCAACACGTTTTTTTCTTCAATTCTGTCCTGTCACCCGTCACGCTATCACTAACTCCCCTTTCTTTCATATCGCTTCTCACACAATCCATTCATCTTAAAGATGTATTCATACTAGGGTAAAAATTAGACTATTACAAAAGCAAACAAACAACGCGTCCGTAACTACTGTCCGAATTGTGAAAATCAATTTCAATTTTACTACGATCTGATTGGTCAAGGAATATGACTTAGCTGTCATTATTTTCATAAAGCGAATTCGCTATAGAGGAAGCGCCGATGTCTGTCACACAGTTAATACTAGCACAGCCATCGTACTTTACTCTATATTTTCAAATAAAACATAATTTATTTAATACATTGTATTTTGATTTGGATAGATCTTTTCTATACCTACCTGCATTTCTGTTAATAAATTTATTACTATTATTTATTATTATCCATTTATTTACTTTATATATGTCGCAGGGAAATGACGATATCAGGGATTTCACGAAATCCCGGCAAATGTCGAATGTGTGTCTTGTTTATTACGTCTTCTTACTAAAAATATCTAGTGAAATGACGAAACACCAATTTAACGTCAGTGATATGTCGTTTCAATAAACTAAAAATGTAGTAACCGGCATCGGGAACAAGATCCAAGCTACCGGAGGAATCTCCTAACAATGCGGGCCGTGTCCAGGAGTCATGATTTCTGGATAAGGCCCTTGATCCAACTGCCTAACGAAAGCATCCTCAGATGTTGTTCAAAATTGATGATCCTCAGATTATTGTTTATTATTATTTTTATTATAGTATGGTTGTAAATGGCACAGCAAAACCCTTGTTCCTTGTACCAAAATGCCGTCTTGCATTCAAAGCATTGAACACAGCAACCCATAACCAAAGATTGGAAGGTATAAAACAAGCTTTATCAATGTCAGACAATTTTTAAAACTGCCAACATAGCGTTGAATCGAAAGTTCGAAAAATAAAAATTCAAATCGCAGTAAAATTCTTATTTATGTTCGGCTACAATTCAAACGTTACGACTTTCTTGAAGTCAGAGTTGCCAGTTCGATTTGCTTCCGGTATTAAGGAACTGGTTTATGGCTATGCCCAAGCATTCGGCCAATAGCAATGATCCTTTTCTGGTTCGTATAATAAATACCGGATCTGATTTATCTCTGAGTTTAAAAGCGCGTTTAGTCGAATTATTCCAATAAGTACTTTTGTTTTATTATTAGGAAACTGCTTTGTAAAATATTATTAAATAACTTTAGATAAGGGGTAGTTTTTTTTTTTTAATAAAATGTTACCCAAGAGCATCGCCAGCCGATGGACAGGGGCTATAAATGATAGGAAAAGTATGTAAAGTCAAGAGCTTATGAAGCAAGTGAAAACTTCAATCTACTTTTGACTGTATGTTAACTAAAATTTGTAAACATAGTAACCGATAGTAACATAGTAAAATGTATCTACCTATTAAGAAATAAAAGTATTTTTCAACAATTAATTAAAACTCTATGGGGTTTTTTTTTATTTAACGAGTTTTGGTCTATGACAAGTCAAAGACAAAGAGTGCGATACTTAATAGTAATAATTATTTATTTCACCATAAGCTTTCCATTATGTAATACATCAAATTAAGCAAAGGCTTACAATAATAAGGTCATTTTTAACGCCCATACTCCTTGGTGTATGTGCCAGTGGCTTAGGAATCAGTGATGACTCGAGACACGAGACGTACTTTTTTTAATATTTTATTGACCAAAAAAAACAATGTCCTTTTGTACATAGATTCTTTACATAAAAATAATGTTGTATAGTATAGTCTGCCTTATCATTACCATGAAGACCATATTAATTACTACATAACTGTAGTATTCTTTAAAATTTTCCACTCATTTTGCCGGCTTTTATATTCCTGTGTTGGCCTGTCTCTGAGTTTAGATATTCGTCTTATTCCCGAGGGAGTAATTAACTCGGGCTATAGATAACATTACTGCAGGCTGAGGATAGAACGGGGAAATGCCTTCGTTTTGTTCTGGAATGCTCTGCAGCAGTTTTATTGTAGGAAATGTAATTTAGTTTCCCTTGATGTTTCACGTATTTACAGCGTTTATTCAATGTATGTACGCTATATTTTTTATGGTATAAGGAATTAATAGTTAATTTATTTTTTTATTGAGTATCCGTTATGTGGACCGAGAATTTTTTTTTAAGCTATTGCGTAGCTTCTATCGCGGGCCTTGAGCGTGGAGACCGAATCCAGAAATTCCGTAACGAAAATAACCTAACACCCCCCACTCATTTGTTTTTTGAGCGTGGTGACCGATAAGAAAACAAATGAGTGAACAATCAATCAAAATTCAATTCAATGTGTGAAAGTACCTATAACTTCAATTAATATCAAAGAAAAAAAAAGACGTGTGGCACTCGGGGACTGCCGCGGTAAAGCTATTGCATAGAATCACTCATTTGTTTTCTTATCGGTCACCACGCTCAAAACAAATGAGTGGGGGGTGTTAGGTTATTTTCGTTACGGAATTTCTGGATTCGGTCTCCACGCTCAAGGCCCGCGATAGAAGCTATGCAATAGCTTAAAAAAGGAAAAAAAATACTGCATAAATAAAATAAATAAATAATTATAATTGCATAAGTTGATAAAAATGCTATGCAATAGCTTTACCGCGGCAGTCCCCGAGTGCCACACGTCTTTTTTTTATATTTGATAGGTTCGCGCTTGACTACTATCTTACCTGTCGATAATTATAATCAATGATTTGGTCGACGTTGGAGCACGCTTGTCTAGAAGTAACTTATTCATTTCTGACTTAATAGTATCTCCCTTTTTTCAGGTGGGTAAACATCCAATGATTTCTCCTGCTCTAGAGTGGAAGGGAGGGTGCAAGCCGCAACAATGTCCTTCAGTTGCTTTGCAATTGCTAGGTCTACGGGTTTCCTTTTCAGATTATTCTGCTTTCTTTCATATTATCTTTTGACATTTATATTCTTAAGGATCTTTAATAATCGCATCTCGAACAGAAATCAGGAAATTCCACATGGCCCTAGCAACATCGGCCTAGCTGAGCTCTACGGTTTGCTGACATAGGTTTGAGATGTGATTATCAAAGATTCTTAAGAATGTAATAATGTCGATAGATGTCCAGAAACCAAGGACTTTATGCCTGAAAAAATCTGGGATAGGCTGCAGAAGTGAAACATCAGGAAAAGCTTTTTTTCAATTTTAAAAAAGAAGCTTGTGCATATTCAGCCTTTTTTAATGTTCCCACTGCTGGGAACCGCTACTCAGGCTTCCTCTCTCTAGGAGAGGGAATGGGCCGTAATCCACGCGGGCCCAGTGCGGGTTGGTGAATGTCACAATATGCTCTCAAAATGGTGAAGGAAAACATCGTAAGGAAACCAGCAAGTTAGTCCTAAAACCAACATTTTAGAAGTACCTACTTGAAATTGTCTTCATTCGAATTCCGTGATGCAGATTTTCATAGGTGTCATCCAGTTTCATTGCGCAGACCGCCGCAATGCGAAAACAGTTCGAGCCAAACGGCATTTAAAAGTTTTAAATCTCTCGTTTCAATTACTGATATTATTCTAGACTGGTGTGGCTAAAATATGACTTGAAATGTGAATACCTTTTTTGGGATTTAAAATAAGGTAACATTGAATATATTCCAGAACATTCAACTTTATTACATACATACATAATCAGGCTTTTAATATTACCATTGCTTGGACTCGGGTCTCCTCTGTAGGAGAGGGAATAAGCCGTAATCTACCACGCGGGCCCAGAGCGGGCTGATGAATGTCACATGTCTTCGAATTTTTGGTTCTAGGACATGCTAGTTTCCTCACGATGTTTTCCGTCACCGTTTTGAGAGCAGTGGTGATGAAATAAATTACACAAGCTAATGCGCCTATGTGGGTTTGAACTCGCGATCTACAACTCGTAAGTCGGGACCGTTATCACTCGGCCACAACTGCTCTCAACTTTATTATTTCAAGCCATTTTTTGTGTGCGAAATAATTAAAAAAATTCTTCAGGTCTGGGTAGAGCGTGGGGGACTGTCAGACTTTTACTGACTAAACCTCAACCGTGTTCTTTACAGTGCAGCGGTGTATAAAATATCCTAAGGTTTGACTTATGCATAATAATCAGCCTAATACATTACTTCTAGTGGTACAGATATACGAGTATAGGCCATATCTTTGTGCAGATGGCGAAAAAGTACATTTATCGAAAGGTATCGTTCGACGTTTCCGAGGACACATGTGACACTCCGCTGCTAAACATACGCGTATAATTGTAGGTTAATAAAGTTTTTGATGTTTTCGTTTAGTGTTGTTTAAACCCTCGCGCGCCCTGGGGTATTATTATTACGTAATTGTGCGATTTTACGTGAATCACTAAAAAAACTTTTTCTGGATTTTTCTAGGAAAAACAAAAATATAGAACCCAAAATTTTCGGTCAAATAAATTTCGTACGAACATAAAAAACGAAAATTAAGCGTTTTTCAAGGTCGTTCAAGTTGTACAGACGTACCTATATACAATCGGCGCTCGAGAATTATTTTGTGTGTTTTGTCTTTGGGTCTATGTTGCCTGAAAATAAAACAGATCGCCTTCCAGTAAAGGCCAAGCCCGAGTCGACAGCGCGTTGGATTCCACTCGCGCCTCAAAATGTCAATACTAATGTCAATGCCTGCTAGGGCTACGGAAATTTTCGAAAAAAAATTTTTTTTTGTTAGTCTGTTCTATCCCACTCCTGGGCCTCAAGTCTGCTATAACAATAGTGTCAGAATGATCTATCATTGATTTCATAATTGTTGATTTTGACAAGTTTCGGTAATCTACTAATATAATGGCGTTATTATGACTTTCCGATGGTCAACCACTGACACTCCATTGAAAGAAATGGCATAGAATGGTAATCTCGTACATAATGACAAATAAATATCTGACGTATACGGTAATCTGCAAACATTTTGACAGTTCCTTTGATTAGTGACCTACCACTACGACGTCATTGTGCAGTCAGTGCTTTTAATAAGCTCGGTATTGTCATTTTACCATAATTCTATTACAAGACCATTGACCGATCAATGATCGATCATTATGAATTAGCAGATTACAAACTTTTAGCAAAATGACAATGGAATCATGTTTGAATGACGAATTTATAAAAATAGCAGACTTGGGCCCCTGGGCAAAGGCCTCCCTCCACTCCGTCCATCTTTCGCGTTTCTGGGCTTCCTCTTGTCAGTTCTGATGGAATCTGTCTAGTTAGTTGCGCCATCTCCGTCGTGGTCTGCCGCGACCCATTCTCACTGTTTCAGGGCACCAACTTTGTGCTACTTAGCCCACAGCTTGTCGGATATGCGGCAGACGTGTCTTGCCCAGTCCCATTTCAGTTTGGCAGTCTTTTGAGCCACATCATCTGTTTTTGTTTCAATAGAATTGCGACTTCAAAAAAAGCCCATGTGAGAGAGCGGGCCGTAAACCAACATAACAATCGGTTCTAGAACATCACAACACAAGATCAAAACAACCACACCTACAGAAAATATCGTGAGAATATTTTGAGCTTACAAAATCTATGGTTTGAGTTTTTCATTGCGCACAATTTTTGTTTGGTCCTTCGGGCATGACGGCTCAAAAGGCAAACGGTTTACAGATCCTAAAAATACCTTTACGGAATCTGTTTAATGACCCTGACAGTCGAAGCGTTATGGTGGATGAAATAAACAATGGCGTTTTCTCAGGTTTAGCACTTAGAATAAGACGTTGTCTTGTGGTCGTTTTTAAGGTTCCTTACCTCAAAAAGAAAAACGAAATCCTTATAGAATCACTTTGTTGTCCGTCAGTCTGTCTGTCTGTCAAGACTCTTTATCTATCAAAGGAGGAGGCCGAACGCATCAGGCAACGGCGTTCTCGCCGCCGCCGCCACCGCCGGGATTCTGATCCCGATTTCCGGCCACCGTAGGCGCGGGCTTGCGGACAGTGAGCAATGGGTAGCTCGTTGTCCGGCCGTCCAGTAACTGTCCGGACCAAGCCCAAGTCGTCGACGGCGCGCACTGTTCCCGCGCACCTCAAGGAGTTGTCAGCAACAGCAGGGACCCAGCCGGGTCGAAGCCTACTGGGGCCAGGGTTATCCGAAAGGGCGCTCGAGCCCCGGTATGAAGGCTAGGAGGAACGGGGTGGGTCTTTTAGTCAGTAAGAGTCTGACACTATCTCCCGCTCCGCCCAAGAGCGGGAGATGTCATTGGATGATTTTTCCCACCATAAAAAAAGACCCTTTATCTATCGAGGTACTTATAGAGTTGAAATTAAAACCATATATTCAAATCTGGTCAAGTTTAGGTGGCAAAAACGTATATTCGACACTGTCAAGGGAATCAAAATTCATAGGGTTACTTCCTGTTGTCTTAGAACCATGAAATTTAACATGAAGCAAGGTCTTAAAGCACAAGTATTGGAATAAGTCGAAAACTGATAAATTGTAGTTACGACACAAAAAAAAACTGTTCTTCGATTCGGAAAAATCTTCGAGGCTCGATTCGGGAATTGAGCTATTTACATAAGTTGGTTTGCAAATATTAAAATAACTGAATACTAGCGCGTTTAAATGTGATACTTCCTCTCTTTCTGTCACTCCTTCCGCTCTGGGTGGAGAATGGGAGAGGGTATTTGAAGATTATACAGAAAAAAAAACTGACATCGTCTATATTACCTTATTTTATTGAGAAAAAAATATATTTCTCTCTATCAATTGCAATAAACCCGAAGCGTCGAAATAGTGACGAAATAAATGATAGTCTAGCGTTTACTGCTTATAAACTTTATGTTGCTTCTTGGGATATTTATATGGAAAGGACTATAAAATGGATAGTGGATATTCGTTGGTTCTGTAGTAAGTCCAATGGTTTTCGGGGATCTATACTTTTTTATCTTGATGTAGTGTTTATGTCCCTGCGTAAATGATTACTGCGCGGAGCGAATGATTTGAGTGAAAGGTCTCGAACTCAGATATGTTTAGACAAGAAAAATGCTATTATTATTATTTATCATTTTTATGGTTCAGTTGAAAACCATCACACGTTTTTTTTTTCCATTCTGTCCTGTCACTCGTCACGCTATCACTAACTCTCTTTTCTTTCATATCACTTCTCACACAATCCATCCATCTTTTCTTTGGCCTCCCTTATGTAAATTCATAACTCTTTAAGCAACATGCGTTTCATCCCTCCTCTTTTCATGACCACACTAAGACAAACGATTTCCTTCCAACTTTTCAGTCACTAGCGCCACTTTCAAACTTCCCCTAATATACTCATTTCTCACTTTATCCATTCCCGTCACACCACACATCTATCTCAACATTCTTATCTCCGTTACATGCAATCTTTTTTCATCCATCTTTTTCACAGCCCAACATTCTGATTCATACAGTATGACAGGCTTTATCACGGACTTGTATATTTTACCCTCCAACTTGAGGGGCATCCGTGGGTCACAGGTTGTTCCCGTTCAGTTGAAAACCAGCGTCATGCTGAATTAGACCAATTTGACACAATCGTGAGACACGCAATGGTGTTGTTATTTATTATTTGTCTTTTTAAATTTAACTTTCTACACGACGGGAGATCTGATGTCATTTCCTACCTAATTCAACTATCAGATGAGATAATGGCACAAAGTACTTTTCCCCTCGTGCGTATAGGAGTATTATTATTACGTAATTGTGCGTTTTTACGCAAAATCACCAAAAAAAGAAAAAATCTTTTTCTGTTTTTTTTTTTTCCAAGAAAAACGAAAATATAGCGACTAAAATTTTCGGTCGAATTTTCGTAAAAACGTGTGTTTAGTTCAACGATTAAGCGTTTTTTAAGGTTATTAAGAACACTTGGAGGAGGCCTATGTCCAACAGTGGACGTCTATCAGCTGAAATGATGATGATGATGATGAAGGTTATTCAAGTAGTACAAACGTATATACAATCGGCGTGCGAGGGGTAATAGGTAGTGGACAAACGCGAGGGTTATCAGTAACCGGGCCTTGGTTGAGGCCATAGTCCGGAACGAGGAGGAGTGGCAGGCGGTCGCCGAATTCTGCGAAGCAGTAATGCTTGCAAAGGAGGAGGCCGACCGCATCAGGCAACGGCGCTCTCGCCGCCGCCGGGATTCCGATCTCGATTTCCAGCCACCGTAGGCGCGGGCTTGCGGACAGTGAGCAATGTCTGGTAACTGTCCGGACCAAGCCCAAGTCGTCGACGGCGCGCACTGTTCTTGCGCGCCTCTAGGAGTTATCAGCAACAGCAGGGGCCCCATCGGGTCGAACCCTACTGACTGGTATGAAGGCTTGAAGGAACGGGGTGGGTTTTTTAGTCAGTAAGAGTCTGACACTATCTCCCGCACCGCACAAGAGCGGGGGTTGTCATTGGATGATTTCACCCACCAAAAAAAGGGCTATCAGTAAAGATGTACAATATTCGGGCAGAAGTTCGCGTGAATTAAACTGGTGGAATTTACATGTATCTGAAACATTCTTTAGTTTCATTGCTTCAAAGTGTAGAATATATCAAACAGCGAGCGTTCGGATTCATTGAATTCTTGTTTCATCTCAAAGAAGCTTCAGAGATTTGACTTCCCTTTAAATATCAGGAAAGGAGACGGCTCATTTCATATGCACACCAAAAGAAATATCAAAATAGACGTTTGAATTCACTCCTCTAATGATTAACCCTTTATGGGAAAACAGCTTATAAAATAAAATCGGGTTTTCCTTATATCTTCAGCAAAGGAACGTGGCTTGACGTCTTTTTCCTTTTTTTTTTGTAAAAAACATCAAAGGTTGGTTTTGTAAAAGAAAATACTTAAGAAACTTAAATCTGATTACGATTTCAGATTTAAATTCCTAAAGACTTTGGTCTTTTAATGTTATTACTTTGTGTTTTAAACGATTTTAGTTTATAGGACGGAATCAAGGAACTTGATTTATTCAGGGATTTGGAAATTGGAATGGTAAAAAACTTTAATGATACAAATTTGACGACACAGTTGGATTTGGTGCTGTGCTGCGTATCGCTGGTTCGTTTTCCGCGTGGAACAAATATTTGTAAGTCTATGGCGGTTATCACACTGCCAGGCAGCGTAGCGCGTGAAAACGCACATACGCACGTACTTGCGGGAGTACAGATCTGCATCATCGTGCGGGGTTTTTACGCACTCACGCGCGTAGGTGCGTTTTGTAAATTCACGCAGGCACGCACTCATTGCATACAAAATCACGCACGGTAATACGAGACTCAGTGTGGCATAACATGCGTGCCGCTTCGCACCCACGCGCGTGAGTGCGTGTTTTTCCGCATGTAGGTGCGTGATCTGCATGAACGCGCGTGGATGCAGTTTCAGTGTGTTGGACTGTGCGTGTTTTCTACACAAACGGAGATACTTATAAGCAACGTTAAGACTCGCATTCACGCACTACGCTGCGAGGTGCGTGGCAGTGTAATAACCACATAAAGAAAGTTGATCCGAGTATTTGTATCTTATGTACAAAAAAGTAAAAATAGAAAAAAAAGTATCGGGAATGGATGATTTGTTTATGGTTCCAAATTCAAATTTTAGATTTTTTTGTTGTTGCTAGATTGTCACAACTGTTTTCCATTTTGGCGCGGAGTTTGAGTTGCATCTGTTATTTATATTAAATACAGTGCTGTTTTTAGTTATATCATATCTAGTGTGTACCTATTGCGAATTTCATAATGGACAAAAACATCGAACAAAGAGTTTGTCCTAAATTTTGCATCGCCAATGAAATTTCGTGTTCGGAGTCACTGAAAATGTTACAGAAGGCTTACGGTGAATCGACTTTATCAAAAACACTTGCTTATGAGTGGTACAAAGCATTCAAAAGCGGTCGAGATTTGCCTCGCTATGGTAGGCCATCAACCTCTGCAAATGAAGTTAACATCGCAAAAGTGAAGGAAATAGTGACTGAAAATTCTCAATAAAATTTTTTTGTGTATTATTGATCTTTTCCCGGTACTTTCTTGACAGAGTAGTATATGTTTATGAACTCACCCACGATACAGAAGTAATAAAATTCTTAATGTGGGGCTACGAAATTTATCGCGAAACTGCTACGTCTGGCTACGCCAAAGCTACAATCGGCTACGAAAGTGTAGCAAGTTTCAATAATGTACGACAAGGCTTTATTTGCATTTTGCGAGGTAGACCGAGACGTAACACATTGGATCAATTCAGGATGGATGAAATGCCGACAGACAAATTATAAAATTTTTCGTCATGGGTGTCGTTTTCATGGTTTTCGAGGGTGTTGAAACCGATAGTACTGTCAAAATGTAAATCCAAGATGGCGGCTGCAAGAAATTATCAACTATTTCGTCATGGGTGTCGTTTTCATGGTTTTCGAGGGTGTTGAAACCGATAGTACTGTCAAAATGTAAATCCAAGATAGCGGCTGCAAGAAATTATCAACTTTTTCGTCATGGGTGTCGTTTTCATGGTTTTCGAGGGTGTTGAAATCGATGGTACTGTCAAAATATAAATCCAAGATGGCGGCTGCAAGAAATTATCGAATTTTTCGTCATGGGTGTCGTTTTCATGATTTTCGAGGGCGTGGAAACTGATAGTACTGTCAAAATGTAAATCCAAGATGGCAGCTGCAAAAAATTATCAACTTTTTCGTCATGGGTGTCGTTTTCACGGTTTTCGAGGGTGTTGAAACCGATAGTACTGTCAAAATGTAAATCCAAGATGGCGGCTGCAAGAAATTGTTAACTTTTCCGTCATGGGTGTCGTTTTCATGGTTTTCGAGGGTGTTGAAACCGATAGTACTGTCAAAATGTAAATCCAAGATAGCGGCTGCAAGAAATTATCAACTTTTTCGTCATGGGTGTCGTTTTCATGGTTTTCGAGGGTGTTGAAACCGATAGTACTGTCAAAATATAAATCCAAGATGGCGGCTGCAAAAAAAAAAAAAATTCGTCATGGATGTCGTTTTCATGGTTTTCGAGGGTGTTGAAACCGATAGTACTGTCAAAATATAAATCCAAGATGGCGGCTCCAAGAAATTATCAAATTTTCCGTCATGGGTGTCGTTATCATGGTTTTTGAGGGTGTTGAAACCGATAGTACTGTCAAAATATAAATCCAAGATGGCGGCTGCAAAAAAATATTAAATTTTTCGTCATGGGTGTCGTTTTCATGGTTTTCAAGGGTGTTGAAACCGATAGTACTGTCAAAATATAAATCCAAGATGGCGGCTGCAAAAAAATATTAAATTTTTCGTCATGGGTGTCGTTTTCATGGTTTTCAAGGGTGTTGAAACCGATAGTATTGTCAAAATGTAAATCCAAGATGGCGGCTGCAAGAAATTATTAACTTTTTCGTCATGGGTGTCGTTTTCGTGGTTTTCGAGGGTGTTGAAACCGATTGTACTGTCAATATGTAAATCTAAGATGGCGGCTGCAATAAATTATCAACTTTTTCGATATGGGTGTCTTTTTCATGGTTTTCGAGGTTGTTGAAGCCGATAGTGCTGTCAAAATGTAAATCTAAGATGGCGGCTGTCAGAAATTATCAACTTTTTCGTCATGAGTGTCGTTTTCATGGTTTCGAAGATGTTGAAATAGTGCTGTCAAAATGTACATAAATTAGGATAGTATTTTTTAGTTATCTTGTATTGGCTAGACGGAAAAAATTCTCACGAAAAGTTGTAACGATACTTTTTGCTATAGTAAGCTATTGTAAGCCGTGCGGCGTGCGCATGTTTCTCTGTCTGTCTCTCTCTCTCTCTCTCTTATAGAAAGCAAGCCAGAACGGAACTTCGTTTCATCCGGGTGTCCCTTGACACCTCAGTAGTTTTTTTTTATATAATTATATATAACATTGCCTTACGCTAGGAATATCATATGTGCGTTTACAAAAATGTAAACTTACTTGAGACTTGTGTAAAGTCTCCAGAACAACTAACTTTAGGCTATACAAATATTTATTCCATGCGGGAATTGAACCAGTGACATTTATTTATTTGTTTATCGGCTCGTTGAGATGGTTCAAGCTCTGATCATCTACTAGGCGGGCTTATGTGGGTATCGTGCAATGAATAAAAATGGTTAGAAACTGAATCAGTTTACTTCTCAATAAAATTCGGTACAGTGCACTCTAATATTAGGTAGGTACAAACAACAAAACGTAGGACAGTTTCAATGCGTCTTGACGCTGCGACGGCCTGGCTGAGAGTGTCTGCTGTTCCCAGGGATTCTCCCTTCTCAAGCTCGTAGCAAAACGGAAACGCCTGACTCTGTCAAAGCGCGCCACCTATAGTTCTTCTAGTTGCTAGATGGCGTGACTTGTTTTATTGTCAACAAATCAACTGCCGGATACGACATATTTATCCTCACATTGGAAAGCCTTGCAGCCATAACACCAATGGAGCACAATATCAGTTCAGAATCTGCTACTTTTTAACATCATGTGCGCGGTGGAGTGGTCAAAGACATTAAATATTTGAGAGTAGTCATCAAAGGGCGGCGCGTCTGTAGGTCACGTACGCTCACTTATGCAGCATCAAGCTAGCGGTCCTATATCGAACACATTTTTTGACATGACATAAGGCATGCCAAAAAAATATACACACATACATAGACTCAAAAATCATAACCCTCCTTCTGACACAGTCGCGTAAAACAGTATATTTTCTGTACATAATATAAAACGTATTTTATTCTTATTCATATACTGTCGACTGATACAAGTGAGTTCACGTGACCTTAGCCCTTTTTTTCGTATACTTTTGTTAAATGATTCACAAATAACAAGGTTTGTGAAGTGCTAAATACCTGAACCCACTCGGCACTTTTTTAATTGGAGAGGGTCAAATAATTATTCATGGACACGCTTGCACCCTGTTGGGCTTGAGAGCTTTCGTAAAGAATATTTTTAAATGTAAATTTTTTTTCATGGAACCTTTTTTATGTATTTGCTTGCGTAGTAGGTACCTCACAAAAAACTGGTAAGGGAAACTGATTTTTTTAAAGGTAGTATTACTTTTGGTAAGTCAAGCTTTCATATCGACGCTTTTTTTTTATGTTGGGAAGAAATCATCCAATGACAACCCCCGCTCTTGGGCGGAGCGGGAGATAGTGTCAGACTCTTACTGACTAAAAGACCCACCCCGTTCCTTCTAGCCTTCATACCGGGGCTCGAGCGCCCTTTTGGATAATCCTGGCCCCAGTAGGCTTCGACCCGGCTGGGTCCCTGCTGTTGCTGACAGCTCCTTGAGGCGCGCGGGAACAGTGCGCGCCGTCGACGACTTGGGCTTGGTCCGGACAGTTACCGGACGGCCGACAGCGAGCTACTCGTTGCTCACTGTCCGCAAGCCCGCGCCTACGGTGGCCGGAAATCGGGATCAGTTTCCCGGCGCCGGCGGCGGCAGCGATAACGCCGTTGCCCGATGCGTTCGGCCTCCTCCTTTGCGAGCATTACTGCTTCGCAGAAGTCGGCGAACGCCTGCCACGCCTCAAAGAGGGGACTTACCGATATCGACGCTTGAAATACAAAATTTACTAAGCGACTGTCGCTTAGTGCTTTTTAATTTTGTCGCTGAGTTAACTTTACAGGAAAGTGGTAACCATTCGAATACCGTATTATTGACACAATAGAAAGACAGTGAGAGTGAAGCCGGCGTTCGCTTGGGGTTTAATGATTTAAAATCAAAATTAAAAAAAAAAAAATAACGATATAGTCGGATTTAGACATTATTAACATCATGGCATGATGAAGAACAACAAATTTTTAATGATTTTTTTTTTATTTATGGCCAGCTTTTAAAGCGCAGTATACCTGTTTAATTAATACTCGTCAAGACGAATCATACGAGCCCAAACTCGATGGGGTTGTGTCGTTTAACTACCGAGTTCCTATGGCCACCTTCCGATTCCATCATCAGATCAGCTCCATGTTGTAATAATTTTGCATTGTCATCTGATTCATACACGCATGCAAAATTGCAGCTCAATTGGTAACCGGGAAGTGGGTCAAATTTAATTTGCAAGATTTAATTACAGACAAACATCAGGACAGGTGAAACTAAAAAAAAGCTTCTAAAAAGAACAAATGGACAAAAGACGTAATCGAGTGGTGTTCAAGACAACACAAAAGGATGATAAGCAGACAGCGTCGGAGATGGGAAGATGACATGATGATGATAAATGTTGAGTAGCAAGACAATATTCGCGAAATTGGTGTCAATATGAGTAATTTAATGTATTAAACAATGTGTAACATAGACACCCCAAATGATTTTTAATTAAATTGAACTAATTCTGAGAAAAAAAAAGGTTTTATGCGCAATTTTAGTTTGTTTAAAATTTGTATCTACTTTGTAATAATAACTATATTACCCTGTGTATGAGAAAATTTAAATTGGACAACCATCATTTGTGTTTTTTACCTACTTGGGCAGGTTTGCGCACGTTATGATTTACCCTATTAATAAATAGACAGGGCAACATTTTTAACAAAGTTTTTTAAAAAATGTGACCTTTAATATAAAGTGGTTCAATTAATTCTGCTCATTATTCTGATCAAACTTTGTTAAACTGTTTTATGCATTTAACGTTACACGTTGTATAAGAAATATGTATTTTGTAAGATTGTTAAATAATGGCTTTATTAATATAAGATCATGGTGGTATCTACATTCGACTTCCTTTTTGTAACAATTTTAACTTTAAATCACTCTCCTGTAAAGTTTACTCAATATCGCATAGTAATTTTTGCTTTTCAAGCGACGATATTGTTATTTTTTTTAGTGGAAAATTATGTAATGACTTGTCGTCGCTCTAGGGCGGAGCGGAGAATTCCACGAATTTTCTTTCTTGTGGATAATATTTCTCCATCTTGTCCTATCTTTGGCGATGTGGATGGCATCGCAGACTGTGGTTTTACTGTGGAACGGACTTTGATCTGACCGTATCGGACTCGTGTCTATTCTAATTCCTAGTGGACGGCGAGCAATGTGTAGTTCACCGTACGATATCGGCCAGGTCTGAGTCGATGCCACGTTGTATTCTACTCGCGCTTCAAATAGATTTCAACATGATTCGAAAGATTCACTTAGCCCCTGGAAAACTAGGGTAACGGAAGAAACATAGGCGAGTTTAAGTCAGTAAATATCTTACACTCCCTCTATCTCCACCCAGAGCGAGAGAAGTTATTTGATAATCGCAGCATTAAAAAATAGCGGGATTTTGCTTGTTTCATTGAAATATTTATTTTTAGGGTTCCGTAACTCAAAAGGAAAAAACGGAACCCTTTTAGGATCACTTTGTTGTCCGTCGCAAAAAAACGTATATTTTAATACTCTCAAAGATCGAAATTCATAGGGTACTTCCCGTTGACCCAGATTCCTGAAATTAGGCACAAAGCACAGGTGTAGGAAAAAATCCGAAATCAGTAAATTCGTTGTCACCTTGGTCACAAAAAAAATTGCAATTGCGAAAAATCTTCGACACTCCATTCGAGAATTGTAGTTTGCACGGAACCCTCAGTGCGCGAGTCCGACTCGCACTTGCCCAGTTTTTTTTGTAATGTCATTTACATTTTAGAATTTTATTACACGATCACACAACAGTGGCTGAACAGATTTAGATGAAATTTTGTCACTTTCATCCAAAGTTAGTTTAGATTGTTTTTTGTTGTGTTATTTGGTTTTTGTCCAACAGTGGACATCTTTCGATAAAAATGATGATGACAGTTTTTGAAGAAATATTTCCAAAGTTCAGTTATCATTAGAATGTTATCAAAACATGGTTTCTGCTAAATGTTTAGTAATGTATAGACAAAAGCAGAACTGTGGATATTAATTTACTATGTGGTGTCTATTGTAAATATTTGAAATGTAAACAAGTTCTATTTATTTGGACCAATGTTTGCTTTAGACACGCAGATGTAAATGTATTTTGATTTTGTGGTGATTTTAAATAATTATTATTTGTGAAGTTTGTTTTCTAGGATTTGCGTCAAACCTCATTTTTGATTGAAAATGAGGATTAGTGACAAAACTGTATGAACTAACTACGATTACTAATTTTCTGTAATCGTATATTACTACGATTTTTTTTTTACATCTAGCATTTAACGCCGTCTGGTCCCAAGCTAAGAAGAGCTTGTGTTATGGGTACCAGACAACTTATAAACATACTTATATATTTCTAAATACATACATATTATAGGTAATTACACCCAGACACAAAACAAATTAATGATCATGCTCATCATAGCATAGCAGTCAGAGCCACTAACCACTAGACCAACAGCCCAGTCGATATACTGTAAAATAAAATAAAAAAGACGTGTGGCACTCGGGGACTGCCGCGGTAAAGCTATTGTCACTCATTTGTTTTCTTATCGGTCACCACGCTCAAAACAAATGTGGGTGTGAGTGAGTGGGGGTTGTTAGGTTATTTTCGTTACGGAATTTCTGGATTCGGTCTCCACGCTCAAAGCCCGCGATAGAAGCTATGCAATAGCTTAAAAAGGCTTAAAGTCACTCAAAAGGCAAGGGAAAGAGCTATGCTTGTAGTTTCCTTGCGTGATCATATCAGAAATGAAGATATCCGCAGGAGAACCAAGATTACAGACAGCCCAAAGAATCGGCAAGTGACAGTGCGCAGGACACATTGTTCGCAGAACAGATGGTCAATGGAGAAGAAAGGTTCTGGAATGGCGACCACGTACCAGTAGGCGCAGCGTTGGAGGCCTCCCGCAAGGTGGACAGATGACCTGGTGAGTGTCGTGGGAATCGGATTTATGCGAGACGCACAGTACCGGTCATTATGGCGACACTTGGGGGAGGCCTATGTCCAACAGTGGACGTCTTTCGGCTGAAATGATGATGATGATGAATGTAAAATATGCCCCAGTAGGCTTCGAGATTCATTTTCATTTCTTTCCCCAGTAGGCTTCGAACCCGCTGCGCCCCTACGATATGCCTTGCAGGTTGTAGATTTAAAACCGGGCAAGAAATTTCGAATTCATGTAAGATCCCAGGGCCGCCAGACGTCACGTATTTTGTGACGAACGAAATGTGGACGATTGAGTACTGTTAGTATGTACTAAGAACGCATGCCTACCTGCTAGCTTGCTTAGACGGCCAATTTTCAGGTATCAGCTTATCAAGGTACATAAAATCATTAGATACTTACTTCACGTAAATTCTCCAAGCTGATTTTTACGTATATTTTAGAAAATATCTTTAAAATCATCGCCAATACTCCCAGACACATTCCGTGGGCCGTATTGCTTTACAGTCGCTTTAAAGTTCCCAAAATAATGACATAGCTTCACGTAAATTGTCATGCTTGATTTTTATATATGTTCACCAGACAACTTGACTTCTGTAATACAGGTTTTTACTTAGCTCAGAAGTCAGGGCTTCAATATATTGTGTGAAATAATTGTTTGTGTCAATAAACTATTTCATTTGATTTGATTTGATTTGAACTATTTTAAAACCTTTTACAAAAAGACAGACCCATCCAAGGGGCCAATCATCCCCTAGAGTCAATTTTAATTTCTCTGTGAGTAAGAGCGCGAGGGCATTATCCACGCGCATGAGACTGAATGACACATATATTATGATATATTAATTTCTCTCTCTCTCTTTCCCTCTCTTACAGTTTACTCATATCAAATAAAAATAGTTGTCTAGTGAACATATACCTATATAAAAATCAAGCATAAGAATTTACGTAAAGTTATGTCATTATTTTGGGAGCTTTAAAGCGTTTTTAAAGCAAGTAAAGTAAAATTTTAATGCTACAACATTGAATTATATATCAATGGCTTAAAATACATTTTCTAAATGGGATGTTTAAGGGTGTACTTTATTTTACATGATGAAAGAAAATATGTTTATTTCACACCCACAATGTAGAAAGTAATCAATTTTAATTATTTCTAAAGTTATTTGTGATCTCTTTTTCGCTGTTTTTGTTTTGTTTCTTTTTCTTTATTTTTGATTTTTTGTAAATTTTTGATTTTCTAATTTGTAAATATCACAGTAATAATTTAAAAGCGAAAGTTTGTAAATGTGAATGTTTGCTCCTTCACACTGAAACTCCTAAAGGGATTTAGATGGAATTCGGTACCCGGATAGACCATATCCTTGAATAGCACATAGAATACTTTTATCCCGTGAGTTTGTCGCTTGTTAAATTTTCTATTTTAAAGCGGGTGAAGTCGCTGGCAGTAGCTAGTATTATAATGATTGCATGTGTTGATTTTGTTTATTAGAGTAGAGAGTAATTGAAATCCTATCTAATATTATAAATGTGAAAGTGTGGATGTTTGTTACTTAATCACGCAAAAACGGCTGAACGGATTTGTATGAAATTTGGCATGCATATAGCCTTTGATACGGAAAAGAACATAGGCTACCTTTTATCCCGATTCCTTAAGTACCTAATGCTACGCGGACGAAGCCGCGGGCAAAAGCTAGTGAATAAATAAATAATAAACTTTAATGTACGCTACATAGGCGCAATTCAGCAAAATACCACAAAACCACTAAGTAATTGCCTGACACTGATTTTCAAAGAGAAAAATAAAAACTGTACCTCTAAAAACCGCATCTACAACAAAAATAACATCAATTTCCAACATAATACGAAAATTGAAAATAAACTTCAAACTTCACCATAAAGCGTAGTTACATTCTAAAATAAAGCCTAAACTCGGTAAAAGTTTGCAATCCACGATTCTTCGAAGTGGGGCATCCATTGAGAAGTTTTCCGAATTGTAGCACTAACGCAGAGGCCTATACTACCGGATGGAGTATTTTTGAAAGCTGGGTTGAGAACTAAAGTAGTCACGTGGCTACTTTATTTCTTTCAATCTTTAAGTCCTTCAAAACCTCTATTTATTGGTTTAAAACCGTGACCTCGGAGTTTCTTACACTAGTCCATAGACATCTAGACTTCATCCTTTGATAATTGTAAATATGTAATTGTAATTGTAAATGTGTTATTAATGTATAGGTAAATGTAAAATTGAAAAAAAAAAAACATAATAATAATCTAGTAGAATTTAAAATATTTGCACGCCATGAAAAATATAAATGCATGTCGTGAGCCACTTTTTATTTAAGATCTTGCACGCATGTATTATTTTAATTCTGTCTGCATACACATGTTTCAGAAAATAAAATTTCTTATTCTTATCCTTTTTAGGGTTCCGAACCCTTATAGGATCACTATGTTGTCCACCGTTTTGTCTGTCTGTCAATGCCTTTTATGTTGCAAAAAAACGTATATTTCGACACTCTCAAGGGAATCACAATTTATTTTGAAATACAGGTTTATACCTAATTCAGGTAGAATGCAATTTTGCACCTTTAGCCCTAGTTAAAGCCCTTTTATAAATATTTATGTAAATCAAGTAATTCAATAAACACTATTATTATTATTGGCAATTGGCAATAGAAATTAGGCATAAAGCAAGGTCTTATAACACAGGCATAAGAATAAATCTGAAAACAGTGAATTTGATTTTACGTCACAAATAAAATAGTACATTGTTACACTAGGGGTGAAAGTAACTCATTTCATCCCCAGAAGGAGTTGGCGGCCGAGCGGAGCGAGGTCGCTAATTCGAGGGGTTAAATGGGTTACTTTCACCCCGAGGTAAACACTTTGCTTTTCATTACGAATACGAGAAAACTAAAACTAAAATAAAAAGTTTGTAAAACCTGAGTCGTCGTACCTGTGATTTTAAGTAGGTATCTTTCTTCTGATTTAGGCGGTAAAAGCTATTCCACTACTGCTTTAGCCTCTTCTCTTATGAAATTAGGCGTTAAATCTCTATTTTAATCTGATAAACATAACGTGTAAATACAAATCTCTGTTGTACGGAAATGTAAACAAAACTCGAAAAAACCAACGACTGATTGCCACTTTCCCGCCATTTTGTTTTTTTTCTCTGTGGCCGGCCAACTATTCAGACTTATTAATGAAAAATTAGAAATTAATTGTAATCTTTTAAAAATAAAGTGTTTTAAAGAAATAGTTGAACAAATAAATCACTTAAAATATAACATTATTTAATTAATACTTGTCTTTAAGTTATTTCAATTTTATATCGGGCTGTGATTAACTGGCTGTATGGAAAATTGGAACATGGTTCAATAGAAATGTGAAGATAGAACTAGTTTTTTTTTAATTATTTGACAACTGTCAGTTGTAATGTAAAACTCCCTAGGGATGAAAAGTATCACTTTCAGCCCGCTCCTCAAACAACTTCAGACCTACTTTCAGAGTATGAGTAATGAAATAGTACATTGTTACACTAGGGGTGAAAGTAACTCATTTCGTCCCGAGAAGGAGTTGGCGGGCGAGCGAAGCGAGGTCGCTAATTCGAGGGGTTAAATGGGTTACTTTCACCCCGAGGTAAACACTGTGCTTTTCATTACGAATACGAGGAAACTAAAAATAAAATAAAAAGTTTGTAAAACCTGAGTCGTCGTACCTATGATTTTAAGTAGGTATCTTTCTTCTGATTTAGGCGATAAAAGGTATTCCACTACTGCTTTAGCCTCTTCTCTTATGAAATTAGGCGTTAAATCACTATTTTAATCTGATAAACATAACGTGTTAATACAAATCTCTGTTGTACGGAAATGTAAACAAAACTCGAAAAAACCAACGACTGATTGCCACTTTCCCGCCATTTTGTTTTTTTTTTCTGCGGCCGGCCAGCTATTCAGCCTCATTATTGAAAAATTAGAAATTAATTGTAATCTTTTAAAAATAAAGTATTTTAAAGAAATAGTTGAACAAATAAATCATTTAAAATATAACATTATTTAATTAATACTTGTCTTTAAGTTATTTCAATTTTATATCGCGCTGTGATTGACTGGCTGTATGGAAAATTGGAACATGGTTCAATAGAAATGTGAAGATAGAATTAGTTTTTTTTTTAATAATTTGACAGCTGTCAGTTGTAAAGTAAAACTCCCTAGGGATGAAAAGTATCACTTTCAGCCCGCTCCTCAGGCAACTTCAGACCTACTTTCAGAGTATGAGTAATGAAAAATATTTTTTTGCGATTTTGAAAAATCTTCAATACTCCATTTGGGAATTGAACCCTATTTACATAGGTAAGTTTGTAGAGAACCCTCAGTGCACGAGTTGGACTCGAATTTGCCCGGTTTTTTTTTTTAAAGTGGGTCCACTTATGTACCACTGCTGTACATGAAGTTTATACAAATAAATAAATAAAATAATATGAAATAGCTACAATACGAGTAAGCATTCACATCGTTTATTGCAAATATTTTTAAAATAATACTGTAGGCTGCATCTGAAATTACATATCATTATATTAATTACTGTTAAACAAAAACCTGATTATTTCGTATACCACAAAACTCATTTTGTTTTAATGGCAGGGCGAAAATGGAGTAATTATTTTGGTAATGTTAAGTTTACATTCAATTTGCGTTATTTTGATGCTTATCTACCCAGGAGAGAATTTTATTTATTATGTACAATTTGCAATACTATCAGCGTAATTGCCGCACCGAAATACGTATAAACAGGTAGGTGCTGACCGGTTCATATATCGATTAAAAAAACAAACTGATGGTAAATCATCCTATGATTTCTCTCGCTCTAGCACATTCACTGCGTTATGAGGTCGAACAAGTCACATGCGTAACTCCTATCAAAATCGCTTTCTTTCACTCAGTGCAGAGGACAGTTATGTTAATATTTTTATGGGTATAACAGAGACAAAAGAGAGTCAGAGAGTTTACATTGTGTGTATCTGTGTGCCAAATACATTTTTTTCTTTAGACAAATACACACAAATTTTGATCGTTTTAATCCCGTGGAGGGTCGATCCAGTAGATGAAACACTATCGATTTGTAAAGATAAAATTAAAAAATAAAGTACCTTTTTTTCAAAAATTGTATTAATTTACGCATCTACGAAATTAATTTCTTTAAGAAAACGTCAGCTGAGCGAGTCCAATGAACTGTAGGTGGTTTGTACGCAACGCCGACTACTATCTACAGGGCATTGGACTCGCTCAGTTGACGTTGACGGACGACAAAGAAGTTCAACTTTGGCTCTAAAAGACCTTATAAATACTGGCTGAAAGACCATGAAACGTGCTAGGGTGGAGTTAGAGGACGTGTCATATTTTTACTGACTATAACTTACCCGTGTCTGTGTCTGGACCACGGTATTTCTTTAGAAAATTTCCCTGGCCCTAGAGGGCATTAGCCCTATTGAGACCCTAAGGTAGGGCTGACATCTCTTTGAGGTGCACCTAGAACACATTGCATCGTCGACTGTGGGGTTTTAGTCAGCTTTAGTCAGATATAATACTTCACTCTCCCCAGACATGGAATATCCATGAGGATTTCTCAACATCAAAAATGGTAAGTGTATTGCACTGCTTATTGGAGTATTTTACGGCTGAGCAACATCACGACACACATATATTCGCCGCATACAACTGCTTTAGTCGGTCGGATGGCAACTGATAGATCTGTCAAATACATCATATATCATTGACGCTTGAGACAATCAACACATCGTATAATATATTTTTTAAGCTATTGCATAGCTTCTATCGCGGGCCTTGAGCGTGGAGACTGAATCCAAAAATTCCGTAACGAAAATAACCTAACACCCCCCACTCATTTGTTTTTTGAGCGTGGTGACCGATAAGAAAACTAATGAGTGAACAATCAATCAAAATTCAATTCATTGGGTGAAAGTGTAATTTCAATTAATATCAAAGAAAAAAAAACAAAGGAAAAAAAAAACTGAATGAATAAAATAAATAAATAATTATAATTGCATAATTTGATAAAAATGCTATGCAATAGCTTTACCGCGGCAGTCCCCGAGTGCCACACGTCTTTTTAACTTTTTTTTTCTAGTTTTACATCAATTACTTATCTTTAAGTCTCAAATATTTCTTCGTGTTTTTAAACTACTCATAAAAAAGATTTATCAAACTTATAATACTCTGCATCCATTCTAATGAATTAAAAATCATATTAATCAAACACGGTAGGCCCAGAAGGAGATGACGTGACGATTTGGACTCCTACCTCAAAGATTGGCCAGAAGTAGCTAAGGACCGAAAAGAGTGCCTTTGCCGTACATTGGGACACAACGGGCTCATAATGAAAATAATAGATAAAAGGGCTGGCTTTTACCTCGGACAGAGGATAAGCATTGCAATACAGCGTGGCAATGCCGCCAGTCTTTTGGGCACATTACCAGTCGACAGCGATGTGGAAGAGTTTTTTGACGCCATATTTTAGTTTGATTTTAATTGTAATTAGCGTAGGGGTTTATTATTATTATTTTTTTAATTTACTGTAATTATAGTTTTTAGTTGTGTATGTAATAAGTTAAATTGATTTAAAGTTTATAGATAAAAACAAAAATATATGTGTATGTTTGTTATTCCTTCACTGTCAAACATTTGGACGAATTTAGATTAAAGCTAGCACATCGGTAGTCCATATCTTGGTATGGCACGTAGAATAACTTTTATCCCGATAGTATGTTCCATTGGGACTATTTTCTACTTTTAATTTAATTTTAATTTAATAAAATAAAAATATGTTTGTGGCTTTCGTGCTATTTGAACGGAAAACCGAATGTTATTTATTTAATAAGGTAAAACCGAAGTTGGTCAGGCAAGGGTGCGCGTTTTTATACATGAGCGTGAACATTGGTCACTGCAGCACTCGGCTCCATTACACCCTCGCCTACGACTCGGGCGAATTTCACCTCAGTCGCAACGACAAACTTTCTCCACTTGTATCAATATGTGACGTATTGTAAACAACATCCGTCACCGCAGACATTCAAAACGACTCCAATATTTATTGACAACACATTGATTCCAGTTCACAATAATTTAACGTACAATTAGCTACTGTACTTATGTATTTGAGCTACTATTCATTTAATTGATTTATAATTACAGTCCTTCAACTGAAAAGGATTAGGTGATATTAATTTGTATTTGTATGAAGTATTATAATTTATTACTCGAGTTTTAGGTTTCAGTGGTAGTCATTGGACATGCAAAACTGATATTCAAATTTAATTTAGTATAAAAAAGCTTTTACTGATACTGAGCTGTCAGATAGGAATGATTAAAGGATGAATTTTATTCCATTTTCAGGGGTCATTTTTTTTATTTATTTTTTTCGATGGGAAAAATCATCTTATGACAACCTCCACTCTTGGGCGGAGCGGAAGATAGTGTCAGACTCTTACTGACTAAAAAACCCATCCCGTTCCTTCAAGCCTTCAAACCGGGGCTTGAGCGCCCTTTCGGATAACCCTGGCCCCAGTAGGCTTCGACCCGGCTGGGCCCCTGCTGTTGCTGACAACTCCTTGAGGCGCGCGGGAACAGCGCGCGCCGTCGACGACTTGGGCTTGGTCCGGACGGTTACCGGACGGCCGGACAGCGAGCTACCCATTGCTCACTGTCCGCAAGCCCGCGCCTACGGTGGCTGGAAATCGGGATCGGAATCCCGGCGGCGGCGGCGAGAGCGCCGTTGCCTGATGCGGTCGGCCTCCTCCTTAGCGAGCATTACTGCTTCGCAGTAGTCGGCGACCGCGTGCGACTCCTCCTCGCTCAGGACCATGGCCTCGACCAAGGCCCGGCGCGAGAGGTCTCCGCCGCCGATCACTTCAGGGGTCATTTCAAACTTATCAATATGCTCAACTTTTTTCTTTACGGACAACGGCGGCCGCACGCGTGTGGGAACGGCCCTCACGCCTTTTTTATGGTGGGGAAAATCATCCAATGACAAACCCCGCTCTTGGAAGGAGCGGGAGATAGTGTCAGACTCTTACTGACTAAAAACCCACCCCGTTCCTTCTGGCCTTCATACCGGGGCTCGAGCTGTATTTCGAAACTAACCCTGGCCCCGGTAGGCTTCGACCCATCTGGGCCCCTGCTGTTGCTGACAACTCCTTGAGGCGCGCGAAAACAGTACGCGCCGTCGACGACTTGGGCTCGGTCCGGACAGTTACCGGACGGTCGGACAGCGAGCTACCCATTTCTCACTGTCCGCAAGCCCGCGTCTACGGTGGCCGGAAATCGGGATCGGAATCCCGGCGGCGGCGGCGAGAGCGCCGTTGCCTGATACGGTGGGCCTCCTCTTTTGCTAGCATTACTGCTTCGCAGAAGTCGGCGACCGCCTGCCACTCCTCCTCGCTCCAGACCAAGGCCTGAACCAAGGCCCGGCACGAGAGGTCTCCGCCACCGATCGCCCCCACGAGGGCACGGCGATTCACCGCCCAAGCAGGGCACATCTCGACTGTGTGCTCCACCGTGTCCTCCGGGGCCCTTATGTCTCATCCGCCGGGATATCGCACCCGATTTCCAGTCACCGAAGGCGCGGGCTTGCGGATGCCGAGCAGTGGGTAGCTTGCTGTCCGGCTGTCTAGTAACCGTACGGACCGAGCCCAAGACGTCAACAGCGCGTAGAATTCCAACAGCGCCTCAAGGAGATGTCAGCAAATCGTAGGGGCCCGACCCTGCTGCCTATTGGGGCTACTGCTACTGGGTTTATATCAAAGTGAACCCCGGGACCCCGAAACGAAGACAAAGAAAGAACGGGAATGGGTTTTAATTAGTAAAAGTCTCAAACGCTCTCCCAATCCACCAAAGACCGTCATTGTATAATTTCCTACCTAAAAATACTATCATGCGAGCGAAGCCTGTGGCAACATCTAGTACACAACAAGCATTAACAACAATTTATACATATTGCTCATATTGTAATTTTAATGACGTATTATGGACACACTAATTCTAACTAATCGCATGTTGTCATAATTTATTATTGTTGCTTTAATTATTCCAAATTAATTACATTGACAGTATTAATTTGGAGCGACTACGTGAATACTATTAATTTTAAATGATTATGCCAATATAATTATCATATTATTAGTTTAACCTTTTAATAACACATTATCAAATCCAGTACCCCTAGCCAAGTTGCTAATCTGCAATCGTTAACGCTAGCAGAAAGCTTCAAATGTACAGGAATGAAGTCATCTCAACGCTCAGTCACGTGGTCAGAACAAAAGAATTGGCGGCGCAGCCAACTCGAAGCGTTCGGCGCAAGCGAAACGGTTGCAACTTAGCTAGGGGGCAGGTTTAAAGTTCTGTGTGTCGCAAAACAGCAGGAGCCTAGCTGGGTCGAAGCCTACTGAAGCCAGTGTTAGCTCCGAAAGGTAGCTCGGCCCCGGTATGAAAGGCAAGAAGGAACGGGGTGGGTTTTTTAGTTAGTAAGAGTCTGACACTATCTCCAAGGGTGCCCAAGGGTGGGGGATGACATTTGGATGGTTATTACCCACCAAAAAAAAAAAATCGTATGGCACTCGGGGACTGCCGCGGTAAAGCTATTGCATAGCATTTTTATCAACTTATGCAATTATAATTATTTATTTATTTTATTTATGCAGTATTTTTTTTTCCTTTGTTTTTTTTTTTCTATGATATTAATTGAAGTTACACTTTCACACATTGAATTGAATTTTGATTGATTGTTCACTCATTTGTTTTCTTATCGGTCACCACGCTCAAAAAACAAATGAGTGGGGGGTGTTAGGTTATTTTCGTTACGGAATTTCTGGATTCGGTCTCCACGCTCAAGGCCCGCGATAGAAGCTATGCAATAGCTTAAAAGTTCTGTGTTACAAGAGTCAACGCAATACTGGAACACAGGTAGGTTTTAGTCAGCAAAAATCTGACATGACATCTCACTCCATCTTAGAGCACGGGAAGTTAGTCAATGATTTTCCACCACAAAAATGAATGTCCGACTGGTAAGCTGTACTACGGTGTGTGGATCTTCTAAACGGAAATTTTCAACTTAAATTAATCACACAATTTACCGTTCAAAAATTATTAAGCTATTGCATAGCTTCTATCGCGGGCCTTGAGCGTGGAGACCGAATCCAGATATTCCGTAACGAAAATAACCTAACACCCCCCACTCATTTGTTTTTTGAGCGTGGTGACCGATAAGAAAACAAATGAGTGAACAATCAATCAAAATTCAATTCAATGTGTGAAAGTGAAACTTCAATTAATATCAAAGAAAAAAAAACAAAGGAAAAAAATACTGCATAAATAAATAATTATAATTGCATAAGTTGATAAAAATGCTATGCAATAGCTTTACCGCGGCAGTCCCCGAGTGCCACACGACTTTTATTATTTATTGACTAGCTTTTGCCCGCGGTGTCGCCCGTGTTCATAAAATATAGCCTATGTCACTCAGTAATAAAGCAGCTTTCTATCGGTGACAAAATTTTACCAATCAGACCAGTACTTCCAGAGATTATCTCCTACAAACAAAAACATAAAAACAAAAAAAACAAACTTTACCTCTTTATAATATTAGTATAGATTTAAATTTCATGTACAGAAGTGGCACATAAGTGGACTTATAGCAACAAGGCATTGAATAAATCTACACTAATATTATAAAGAGGTAAAGTTTGATTTTTTTTTGTTTCTAGGAGGTAATCTCTGAAAGTACTGAAATTTTTTTCTCCGATAAAAAGCCTATGTGGCTGAATTTTCTGTACGTGGACGAAGCCACGGCCAAAAGCTAATCTACACTAATATAATAAAGAGGTAAAGTTTGTTTTTTTATTTGTAGGAGGTAATCTCTGGAAGTACTGGTCCGATTGCTAAAATTTTTTTTCATCGATAGAAAGCTGCTTTATTCCTGAGTAACATAGGCTATATTTTGAGCACGCGGGCGAAGTCGCAGGCATAATCTAATTATAGATATAACAAATAGAATGAAGTGCCCCTAAATTAATTGGCTTATAATGGGTTACTATGTCCGTAAGCTTTATAGTGATTTTATCACAGAACAATGGTCTGCTTAACTATCTTAGAATGTATTTCCGTCAAACTATTCAACAGATAATAATTTACTATACAGGCATTTAGTTGTTAATGGGTGGTAAAGATAGGGCCTTTGTGTATAAAGCTTTCCGTTACCTATTTTCCCTCCCTTTGTATGTTTATACATTGTAACTTAGCACATCTTAATGTGATCTGTTTCATGTTATATAAACCTTGTGAGATTACCAAGATACTTCAGCTACACACAAAGTATTACAATGTAAAGTAACACCTGTAATAAGTTTGGTCTCATCCTAGCTTCGTATCTTTGTCAAAGAGTACGTAGTGCACAGAAGGTTAGCTTCACACAATAGGCAAAAACCAGTTCACGCACATATGTATACGTTTACGCACGATACGGCTGCTTTTTTTTTTTTTTTTTTTTTTTTTCGATGGGAAAAATCATCTTATGACAACCCCCGCTCTTGGGCGGAGCGGGAGATAGTGTCAGACTCTTACTGACTAAAAAACCCATCCCGTTCCTTCAAGCCTTCGATACCGGGGCTCGAGCGCCCTTTCGGATTACCCTGGCCCCGGTAGGCTTCGACCCGGCTGGGCCCCTGCTGTTGCTGACAACTCCTTGAGGCGCGCGGGAACAGCGCGCGCCGTCGACGACTTGGGCTTGGTCCGGACGGTTACCGGACGGCCGGACAGCGAGCTACCCATTGCTCACTGTCCGCAAGCCCGCGCCTACGGTGGCTGGAAATCGGGATCGGAATCCCGGCGGCGGCGGCGAGAGCGCCGTTGCCTGATGCGGTCGGCCTCCTCCTTAGCGAGCATTACTGCTTCGCAGAAGTCGGCGACCGCCTGCCACTCCTCCTCGCTCCGGACCATGGCCTCGACCAAGGCCCGGCGCGAGAGGTCTCCGCCGCCGATCACCCCCACGAGGGCACGGCGATGCTCCGCCCAAGCAGGGCACACCGCGATTGTGTGCTCCACCGTGTCCTCCGGGCGTTCCGCACAGTGGCGACACCCGGGCGTCACTTCCGCTTTGATTCGGAACAGGAACCTCCCGAACTTGCCATTTCCGGAGAGGACCTGTGTCATGCGGAAGGTAAGGACGCCGTGAGGTCTTTCCAGCCACGCCTCAAAGAGGGGACTTATCGCCATAATTGTGGCGTGCCCAACGATACGGCTGCTCAAACAAATGACAATCGCGAGTCTGTTGGACTCGTTGTACATGAAACCGGCGAGTGTATGCGTGCGTTTCAGCTGGTTGTATACAGCCAATCTTCTGAGCTTACCTATCTATGTAGTACAGTAGCTTCGTTCCTCACCACTCACTTAAAACTCCTAAGGATCGCGCCAACGCGTTGAAGTGACAATGTTAGCGAATTATCGGAGAATTTTTAAAGTAGGTTTTTCAAGATAAGTGGTTGTCGGTTATTGGATTGTTTGGTTATGACGAGACGCAGACGAATGAAAGAGACGGAGATTTGTCTGGTATTAAAGGTAATACCTATTATAATTTTGAGAATACGTTAAGAGAAAATTACAGTTCCGAACGAGGTCAAGATTTGTTTTATTTTTAGTTTACTTATGGACTCATTACTTATTAAGTCAAGGAAATGGTATTTGCTAAAATCATTCTTCACTGTTGTTGAACTTAGTCAAGACGAACTAGAATTGCCTCAAAATCGATCTAACTGTGAAACACACACGCAAATAGCTTTATAATATTAGTATAACTAATAGTAGTAAATTCTATCAAGTCATCTATCATGTGTCCATACAAGTGAAAAGTATCTAGTAGTTTTACTTTATCAAAATTTCTAGTAGGTACACAAAAGTAATCAATTACCTACGTCATACGCAGCTAGACAGCGCCTTTGGCCGTTCGTCTTTAAAAATGCATTAAAAAAAAACAGTCTCTAGAAATCGCAATTTTTTGAAATATTATAAGAATAATATAATTATTCAATAAACACATTTCTGTAGAATTCTTTTTTTTTTAAAGTGAACGCATCTGAATATCTAAGGTGGTCCTGTTTACTAGATATAGTATTTTTTTTATTTTAAAAGCGCTTTTTAAATAAAAATATTTATACTTTTAACATTAGTATCCCAAAAAAGTCCTTCACACATGCGCACCCTACATGGTGCTCTAATCTTTTCTCAGGAGTGTCGAATGAAAACTTTTCAATCGGATTTAACTCCGTTTCTTATCTAATCGCAAAGTTTTGTCAAAATTTCAAGCGGCTCGAAGTTCATCGAGAGTTCGGAGATGCTTTGCCGACCGACAAGATATTGTTTTTTGTTATTTTTAACTTTTATTTGTGTTGCGAAGACTTTTGTGTACTTATTTTGAGATTATTTCCGGGTTTCCTTGCATGACTGGAAGGCCGTTATAAAATATTGATTCTTAAGGAGTGTTTTTATTAATTAAATACTAGCTCTTACCCGCGGCTTCGCCTGCACACATAAAATATAGCCTATGTCACTCAGCACCAAAGCAGCTTTTAAGGGTTTAAAACATTTTGCAATCGGACCAGTACTTACTAAAGATTAACTCCTTCCTACAAACAAAAAACTTAAAAACAAAAAATCAAACGTTACCTTTTTATAACATTACTTTCATCATCATCATCATATCAGCCGAAAGACGTCCACTGCTGGACATAGGCCTCCCCCAAGCGTCGCCACAACGATCGGTCCTATTCGTCACGCATCCATCGAATTCCTTTAGATTTAGATTATTTTTTACACGCTTTTGCCAGGTTTTGGCCGAGTGGAAGTAGAAAATTATCCCTCCCAGGATAAAAAGTATCCTACATTTTATTCCAGGATATAGTTTATCCGTGTGTCAAATGTCGTCCCAACACTTTCTACCGTTTGAATGTGAAGGAACAAACGCACACACACGCTTAAGACACATATATACACGCCTTTCTAATATTAGTGTGATATATTGTACATTTTATCGGTATCATTATTTGTGAATTTTTCAATTTAAAATTAGTTTCTTTTAATCTATTTAAAAAATACTTAAATTAGTTAACAATAATTAAACAATAAAATAAACTTAAATAATTAAAAATAATATATACACCAAAATGTCTGGCTAAATATGACGTCATAAAACTCCTCCGCATCGCTGTCGACTGGAAGTGTGCCCAAAAGGCTGGCGGCATTGCCACGTTGTATGGCAATGCTTATTCTCTGACCGAGGTAGAAGCCAGCCCTTGTGTCACGCGAAGCGTCAACTAAGCGATCTGATAATTCTTTAAAAAAGTATATGAAAAATTAAAAATAGTACACTGTTACAACCCCTCGAATTAGCGACCTCGCTGCGCTCGCTCGCCAACTCCTTCTCGGGACGAAATGAGTTACTTTCACCCCGAGGTAAACACTGTGCTTTTCATTACTAATACGAAGAAACTAAAAATAAAATAAAAAGTTTATAAAAACCTGAGTCGTCGTACCTATGATTTTAAGTAGGTATCTTTCTTCTGATTTAGGCGGTAAAAGGTATATATTCCAATACTGCTTTAGCCTCTTCTTTTATGAAATTAGGCGTTAAATCACTATTTTAATCTGATAAACATAACGTGTTAATACAAATCTCTGTTGTACGGAAATGTAAACAAAACTCGAAAAAACCAACGACTGATTGCGACTTTCCCGCCATTTTGTTTTTTTTTTCTGCGGCCGGCCAGCTATTCAGCCCCATTAATGAAAAATTAGAAATTAATTGTATTTTAAAGTAATAGTTGAACAAACAAATCACTTAAAATATAACATTATTTAATTAATACTTGTCTTTAAGTTATTTCAATTTTATATCGCGCTGGTGATTGACTGGCTGTATGGAAAATTGGAACATGGTTCAATAGAAATGTGAAGATAGAACTATTTTTTTTTTTAATAATTTGACAGCTATCAGTTGTAAAGTAAAACTCCCTAGGGATGAAAAGTATCACTTTCAGCCCGCTCCTCAGGCAACTTCAGACCTACTTTCAGAGTATGAGTAATGAAAAAAAAAATTGACATAAAGCAAGTTCTTATGACACAAGTATAGAAATAAATATGAAAACGGAAAAAAAAATTCAATTCATAATTATGTACTTTTTAAAGTCTATCTATATTCTATCTGTTTAGGTAGTTAACTAAATATAAACTATCTAAAAAACTATCTAAATATAAACTATCTGAGAAAAATATCTAAAATTAATTAGGTATTTACCTCAACCGATGTTAGGTAATAAACTAAATTTAAATAATCTTTGTATGTCTTTTATATGATTTATTTTATATAAAAAGACATATCAAGATAGTCTACCTTTAGTTACCTACCTAAACCGATGGAGCATAGGTCATTACGGATACCCTGTGCCATTTTGCTTATCATACACTCTTCCATACAGTATTTACATGTGTCCCTACAGAAATATGAGCCTCTTTTCACTGCTCTTCTCTGCTTCACTCTACCTAGCTCAGTGTAAACGCACCCTAAGTAGGTAAGCGCGTTTCAATCGGCCGCCGAGTTCAGTGCTTGACCATATTCCGTTTGTGTGCAAAGCGGCTTGGCAATTTCCGCTCAGTAGAGCAGTCAAAGGACAAATGTCAGGTACAGTCATTGATATACAATACAGTACAAGTATGTGGTAGATAGAATAATCTGAATGTATCCTTAGTTTAATAGACTTTTTTTTAGGTAGGAAATTATCTTATGACTTCTGACGCTCTAGAGTAGAGGGGAGGCGTGTCAGACTTTTTCTAAAAAAATAAGCAAATGTGTTCTTTTTAATACATATTTAAAATACTTTATTGTAAATGTGCCCTAAACTGTAAATAAACATTTTATTATGTACTAGATTTTGCCTGTGGCTTCGCCCGCGTAAATAAAATATAACTTATGTAACTCAGGATTAAAGCAGCTTTCTATTGATGAAAAAATTTTAACAATCGGATCAGTACTTCCAGAGATTACAAACAAAAAAGAACAAACTTTACCTCTTTATAATATTAGTATCATCATCATCATTTCAGCCAATATACGTCCACTGTTGGGTATAGGCCTCCCCCAAGTGTCGCCACAACGAACGTTCCTGCGCGTCTCGCATCCATGGGTTTCCCGCAACCATCACCAGGTCATCGGTCCACCTTGTAGGATGCCTTCCAATGCTGCGTCTTACAGTACGCGGTCGCCACTCCAGAACCTTTCGGCCCCAACGGCCATCTGTTCTGCGAGCAATGTGCCCTGCCCATTGCCACTTCAGTTTGGCAATTCTTCGGGCTATGTTGGCAACCTTAGTTCTCCTGCGGATATTAGTACCTATAGATTATTATTATTATATTACCAACTAAAACTAGTCCCTTGAACCATCTGACCGAAATTATGTGAACACAACGCGGCAGTACGCAAATCTGTGCATTTATTTGCGGCCACAAGCGCCCGAAAAGTGCCATAAAACAGTGATTTTCTGAGGCCTACTCCTCCGTAACGGCTAGGTCAATTGGTTTGAAAAAAAATATATGTTTATTATAGATTCATGAACAATAATATCAACATTTGATTTTTTCGTGCAATTAATACTTTTTTTTTTTTTTTAGCAATTTCGCAACTTTTCGCAACTTTTCCCTACTCCTTCGAAACGGCTTGGACCTTTAGAAACATTTTTACACATAAAAAATGGTGGTTAAATATTCTTCAAAGTGAACATTGCATATGTAAATCAATCAATATCTCGCAGAGAAAATGGATTTAAAGCGCTTTCCGGGCGCTGCTGGCCGCAAATAAATGCACAGATTTGCGTACTGCCGCGTTGTGTTCACATAATTTCGGTCAGATGGTTCAAGGGACTATACGCCTTAACCCAACTCGGTTCATAAACTAAAAAGTAATGCCTTAATAACAAAATCGAAAAACTTTACAAGTTATGGTACCACTATAGAGCGCTGGCGTGATGTCATATTACGAAATGGTGTTAACGATAAACAGACATATGCGATTGCAGCAGTCTCATTAGATTTGCTATCATTTATTGAAGTGTTCTTGCGTGTAAGAATACTTCAATAAATGACACAAAACATTTTGGGAACACATTCATTGTGCGTACAGCTAAGGAGTGAAATTCCTTGCCGGAGTATGTGTTTCCTGATTGCTACAACCCGGGAATTTTTAAGTCAAGAGTGAATAGATTTCTTCTAAGTAAGCGCGTTCCATCGTCAACCGCAACGTCGCTTTCCATCAGGTGAGATAGCGGTCAAGCGCGAACATATCAACAATAAAAAAAATCTGTCTTCGAAGTTTTTCGTCAGATCTTCACCAAATTTAAATGTTTGGCAGACGAACTCTTCGCAACAAAAACAGGGTCATCAAAATTGATTCCGAGCACCGGTATTAAGGCTTGAAGGAACGGGGTGGGTTTTTTAGTCAGTAAGAGTCTGACACTATCTCCCGCTCCGCCCAAGAGCGGGGGTTGTCATAGGATCATTTTCCCCACCGAAAAAAAAAGAATAAAAAAAAAATTTGGCGAAGGAGGCACAAAAAAAAACCTTCAGACGAATTTACAAATTACAACTTCCTCCTGTTTTGCATTCTAGGACCACGGGTTTTTTTTAGGTGGGAAAATATAATGACATCTCCCGCTCTTGGGTGGAGCGAGAGGGCATGTCAGACTTTTAATGACTAAAAATCCACTCCAGTTCCTTCTTTGCTATTGTTCCAGGGCCCCGGGGATCTCTTTCACATCACCCATGGCCCCAGTATACTTTGTACCCTGGCCCCTGCGGTTGCTGACAACTCCTTGAGGCGCGCGTGGGACAGTACGTGCCGTCGACGACTTGAGCTCGTTCCGGACAGTTGCCGGACGGTCGGACAGCGATAGGACCACGGGTTACCTTTCAAGTCATCTCATGGCCTAATAGGGCGCGCCGTCGATGACTCAGACTTGTTCGTCATAGGACGATAGTTTAATAAACTTATAATGAACCCTAAAAATCAATAAAAAAGAAAAACAAGCTCGTCATGTGATGATCTAGTGGTCATGCGTGATCAAAATAGCGCCTATCAATATATAAAAGTTTTCAATCATTTTACTCCATTTATCTATTGTTAGTTGATAAAATAATTTTACAAAAAAATTGTTAAGGTTGGTTCAAAAGCCTTAGATATTCAAGTTTTATCCAGACACTTTTATACTTTATCGAAAAGACCTTGAGTTCTTTGTGCGTTTATAGATGAAAAACTAATCTCTCTTGACAACAATGAAAACTAATTTAGTTCGGAAACTTGTCTAGTTATTTTGTCTAGCTTTTCTTTTCTAAACTTTTATGGATTAGTGGAGTGGTGTATTTTTTTTTGTTTTTCTCAATACTAATTCGCTGTTAACCTTTGATGTTTGAAAATGGGTTTCTTTTTTAATTATTTTGCAAATATGGGTACAAAAAACGGTGACATAAAAATATAATAAGCATCAGCCATATTTAACCAGAAGGTATGCAAAAGTACAAACTACACTGGAGATTCTGAGTAGGTATTAGAAAAAAAAAAAAAATTGAAATTAAATGAAAAAAAAAGAAATATTATTTTCAATAGGATAATTGCTGTGTCGGTCTGTTGGTCTGTTACAGACAAGGTTTTAAATATATACATATTTTAAAATAAATATTTAAAAAAGATTTTTTTTTTATATGACCGTCTATCTCCCCTCTCTCCTAATTTGCTGAAAAACAGTGGAAGCATAAATTCTACAGGTGGATCAAACTCTTCATAATAAATCAGTTTCCTGTTAGAAAAATAATAGTCCAATAAGGATATTTTTAAACGAGATTGTTAAAAGAGGCAATGTAACATATTTTACATTATTTGGATTATGTTGTTTTTTTATATTGAAGCAGTGGTGGCCCAGTGGTTAAAGCACGTTACTCTATGCAGTTCATCACCATTGCTTTCAAAACGGTGAGGGAAAAAGTCGTGAGGCATGTTCTAGAATAAAAATTCGAAGACACGTGGCATCCAGTAGGTACATCCACCAACCCCCACTGAGCCTGCGTGGTGGAGCTCCATTCTTCTTTTTATATCCGTAAATATCATAAAGAGAAGGCCATAGTCCCGGTAGCAGGGACATTGTAAGGCTGATTATGCTTAGCTAACTTTTATCCCTTAATTTTAACAATAAAATATAAATCAAATCAATCTAATTCCCCGCTTGACTTTGCGTTTCTTAATAGCAATAACTGAGTCTTTAAGTAAAGAGTGAATAGATTCCGTAGGGGCCCAGCTTTGTAGGGGCTCAGAAGGGTCAAAGCCTACTGGGGCCATGGGTGATTCGAAAAAGGTCTCCGGGGCCCTGGAGCAATGGCAGAGAAGGAACAGGACTGGGTTTTTAGTCAGTAAAAGTCTGACACTATCTCCCGCTCCGCACAAGAGCGAGGAATGTCATTAGATGATTTTCAAGGCAAGAGTTTTGCATCGTCGATCACTCATCGCTTCAGGTGAATTAATCGTAGTAGTCAAACGCGAGCCTTTGAATAACAAAACAAAAGATTATAAAACGCAAAAACAAAAACACAACAGCCTCTACCAACAATAACCCTTCACCGCTAACCAGGTCGCTGTTGTAAAAATAAATCTATTAACCCTATAATAAAACAAACAAAAACGCAGCGTATTTATGGGGCATGTAACAACAATGTAACAAAAGGTAACATTAGCGGTGCTCGTGAAAAGACGCCACCATGTGTAACGCCTGTCGATACACCCTGTATAGGAATATAGTAAAATTTACAACATAAATATTCGTCAATTCACTGACGTTGGCGTCTGCCTTTGTTAGAGGTTTACAGTAGGAACTTTGATTCCGTACAAGTGACGAGTGAAAGAGTTTTTTGCAAGCAAGTGCAGCGTGTGTTTATGCAATTAAAATTGACGCGGTTCAAAACTCTTTACTTTAAGGTCGAAAATTATCAAATAACTTTTCTGGGTGGTGTACGATTTTAACACAACGAGCCATTGATTCGGGCTTGGTCTTTATCAGACGACCAGATGGTGATCTACCCATTGCTCGCTGTCTGCAAGCCCGTGCTTACGATGGCAGAATCGCCCTGCGGCACCCTGTGTCCGGGGCGTCTTCTGCGGTAGTCCGTAGAAATCTCAGGGCCCCGGGCCGAGGCATGAAAATGACCTCTCCCTCACGGTTTCAGCCAGGAGGGTGTAAGGAAGAGGTCATTCTCACAAAGCAGTGATGAGTCATTACTGCTATTGCAAAAGGAGGTGACAGTGTCCCATTTCCTCACACCTTGAACAAGATCAGACGCGACACGTCGGCACCACCGATCGTCTCCACGAGGATACGGTGATGCTCCATACAAGCGGGGCAGATGTCTAAAGAATGCTCGGGCATTTCCGGGTGAAAGGTAAACAGGTATCTTCCGAAATATCCATGCCCGCTGAGGACCTGTGTAATGACATATGGCTCCCAAAGGTGGTCTCTAATAATGGGCATCTTCAGAAGGCTTAAAGTCACCCAAAAGGCAATGGAAAGGACTACGCACGAAGTTTCCTTGCATGATCGAATAAGGAGAACCAAGGTTACCGACATAGCCCGAAGAATCACCAAACTTAAGAGGCAATGGGCAGGGCACATTGCTCGCAGAAGAGATGGCCGTTGGGGCCAAAAGGTTCTAGAGTAGCGACCGCGTACGGGAAGACGCATCGTCGGAAAGCTTCCTTCAAGGTGGACCGATGACCTGGTAAGGGTTGTGGGAATCCAATGGATGCGAGACCCACTGGACACATGGGGAAGCCTTTGACCGACAGTGTACGTCTTTTGGCGGAAATGATAATGATGATATCCATATCCAGATTCAAAATTAGACCTCCATAACATCCCTGCAAACGCTACCGCTTATCGCTTGCTCCACTCAATATGCCAAACCTCCCGCCTCCCCCACCCCGCGACATTTCCCCGACAATGCCCTCCCTGCTTGAGGAAATATTTTATCTTTCTTCATAAAGGAAGCCAACAATGGTAGAGTGATGTATTTAGGAAATAAATGTCAAGCCATCACTCAGAGTTCGGTCTAAAGTACATTTTGGACTGTTCTTAGTGGCAATACGAAATATTAACATCGCCTTAAATCATAAATAAAGTACTGACTTCTAACCTGAATGTTGCGGAGGCGTTAGTTGTTTCGTATTGTTTGTTTTAAATGTTTGATAAATGATATTTATTTTGCAAAAAAAACACTTTTTACGTCAATTTGCTTTTTTTTGTCAGTTTAAACTAGATGAAGCCGGTGTTTTCTAGCTGACTACCCTGAGAAGAAACACCGAAACAAACTCAGAATCAAAGTCTCTTTTAAAGTCTATACAGTAATTATGTAATAGTCAAAATTACATGAGAACCTTGCAGATTTGTCTGAGATGGTCTTTTAAAGAAAGAAACTTACAGATTTGAGTGGACTTATACAGTCAGTGCAAGCATTTGTTAGTGTTCGCAAAGCTCAACTCAGAACTACTAAGGAGCTCAACGACTTGACGAACAATAACGAAGAACATTTGGGTAGGCCGCAGAAATACTGACAGAAAGCTAAGAGTTGATTTCGATCGAGTGGTGAAGTGGGTATGTAGTAATAGCCCAGTGCTTATGGTCTCGACTTACGAGTCGTCCAGTCATGTTTGTCGCAAATGGACTCTTTTTCATTCTATCTTTTTTCTTTTTCTTTAATCGTATGTTCAAAACCAGCCAAGCGCATTACTTTGTGGACTTTATTTCAGCACCACTGCTCTCAAAACGGTGAAGGAAACCATCGCAAAAATTTGAAGACATATGATATTCACCAAATATCTGGGCCCGCGAACTGGGCCCGTGTGGTGAATTACGACCCATTCCCACTTCTAGAGGAGAGGTCTAAAACCCAGCAGTGGGCATATTATAAGGCTGATAATAATATCAACTAAGTACAAATCGATTTGCAAAAAATTTATTGAACCACTGAAGTTCATTCGGAAAAATTCCATCAAAAGTTTTGCTTATGTTATTGCTTAATTATTAGGGTTGTCAGGACAAAACATTTAATTTAACCTTTTACGTTAAACCTCTGTTGTTTAAAAACTCTTTCATTACGCACGTTAAAACTCTTATTTGATGAGTTTCCGTTCCACCATTCTTGTTTAACTTCGAAAAAAGTTCACAAAGGCAAGCCTAAGTTTTATTTGTGTTCAAAAATGAAAAAAAGAAATTGAATAGTAAAAATTAAATTTAAATCTTTTAATATAGGAAACCTTGAAAATTTTTTGTACATTGTATCTGAATTTTTATAATGTTTAAATCTTTTATAAGCTTGTTTGTAATAATTAAGGAGTACTTTAATATTTAATACAGTCTTTTAAAGATTGCTCTCATATACTGATTACATAGTTTTACGTCGCTTTTTCTCTCTAATAAACACTTATTTTTTTTTGCTGATTTTAGTAGATATTGTGTCGTGAAATTTGTGTGGTTTTACGTACAATAACGTGTTGCATCTCTGTTGGGTTATACGCCGAGCAGTGGAAACAGTCTTTTGAAAACCGTAGTGGATAGACCCCCCTAGCCAAGTTCCGACGTTTTCATTTCGATTCTCTTGTGTGGAACGCCTCGAGTTGGCCACACCTCCAATTCCTTTGTTCTGACCACGTGACTGAGCGTTAAGATGATGTCAGAACAAAGGAATCGGAGGCGTAGCCAACTCAAGGCGTTCGACGCAAGAGAACCCAAACGGCTGGTAACTTGGCTTAGGGGGGCTGATGACCCAATATGGAAACACGGGACGAGGACGTAAGTGTTGTCCTAAACCGTGTCTAGAAATAGTGATGGTGTGAGTTGTTTGTGAATATTCGATAATTAGGTAATATCATTATTTATTATATTTACTTAATTTTATTATTATTATCGATTAATATGGCAAGTTTTTCAAAAATTCTAGTTTTGCAAATTCAAAAAAATAAATAAATATAATATTGAATTTTTAAAAACTTGACAATGGAATATAGAATAAAATAGAATATCGTTTATAAATAAAACGATATTCTATTTTATTCTAATAAAAGTTAGTTAAAGTACTTAATAATAGTTTAATTCTAACTTATTTAATTTATTTTGACGTTAATTTAAAATTGACTGACTTGTTTTAATAAAATGTACTGATGTAATGTGTAATGTGTAATTTGTAAATGTACATATTTTTTTGAGTGAGAATTTTTTTTATTTTTGTACGTGATTTATATTTGTATGGAATTTGTATTTTATATAAGAATAATTTCCTGAAATAAATGATTATTATTATTATTAAAATACATAAAAACAATTCAAACGCACACAATTGCATTTTTACCTGAACTAGGTAGAACTGAAGGGAAGCCTTTGCCATGCAGTGGGACACAACGGCCTAATAACAATAATGGGTTGGACCTGTATTTCAGGCTAGAAAGTTCTTAGAAACTTAATAAATTAAGAGTCAATAAACTCGCTATATTAAATAACCTAAATTTAATTAACTAAAAGCAAAACGGAGGTCTTCCGTTTCTTCATAAGAGATGCTGAGTAAATATTCTACTATAATCTTTTTACAGCTATAATGATTTAATTTATACAAATACTAGCTTTTGCCCGCGGCTTCGCCCGCGTACATAAAAGACCTTCCCTCTTTCTCTCTCTTTTCTCACTTTTTTTTTATAAATAAATTAGCCTATATCCGTCTCCAGGGTCCCAACTATCTCTGTAACAAAATTCATCAAAATCGGTTTTGCCATTTAGGCGTGAAGACGTAACAAACAAATACACAAACAAACTCACTTTCGCTTTTATAATATTAGTAAGGATTTTCTTTATCCTACTTTATGAGTGCCAATTGTACGTACCTACGTCTGTACAACTTGAATGACCTCGAAAAACGCTTAGGGTGAGTTGCACCATTTAACTATAACGTTATCAAAGCCGTTAACAGTTGTCAAATCGTCGAATTGACCAATAGGCGGCCGTTTCACGGCTGGTTATAGTTTGGTTATCGTTATAGTTAAATGGTGCAACTTACCCTTAATTGTTGTTTTGTATTTGGCTGAAAATTTTGGTTTCTTTAACTTTGTTATCCCTAGAAAATTATTTTTTTTTTTGGTGATTTACGTAAAAACGCGCCATTACGTGTTAATAATATCCCGGGACACCCGAAGAAATTAACCCTATCTAGGTGAGATCGGTTTTTCAACTTCTCAGACATTGTCAAAGTATGAAACAATAGAACTGTCTAATTGTGTTCTAATGATAAACAAGTAAGCTTCAGTAAACTATGATATCAAAAAATCCAGGGTTGTGGGATTGTTTAAAAGAGTTACCGTGGCCCTGAATCGCAGACGGTAGCTGGAGGAACACAGGTGGGTTTTAGAGACTTTTTCGGTGGGAAAATCATCCAACGACATCCCCCGCTCTTGGGTGGGGCGAGGGTGTGTCAGACTGAAAACCCACTCCTGTTCCTTCGTTATCTTTCATATCAGCAGGGTCGAAGCATACTGGCGCCAAGGCTTTGTTTCTGAACGGCAAACTCGGCTCTGATATGAAAGGCAACGAAGGAACAGGAGTGGGTTTTAAAACAGTAAAAGTCTGACACACCCCCCTGCTCCACTCAAGAGCGGGGGAAGTCATTGGATGATTTTTCCACCTAAAGAAACCTACAAGAAATAAAAACAAAAGAATACCATACGCTTTCAACCGAATGAAGTAACGTAGAAACCTGTATAATCATGCAATCCCTGTCTTAGGCATGAATTGCGAAGGAACGAAATATGAAGGGCACGTTATAGCGGACCCAACGCTTCCCGTATTCATTCGACCTAGCGGAAAGGATTACGTATTCGCCTTAACCCTATTGAAATAAATGGATATTTGCGCCGTCATATGAAACCATAGGCATGGAGAATGGATTGAGCGCCCTTATCGGTTTAGTTATGCGACATTCTATCAACGGCAGTCATTGCCAAGGTGCTGAAATGTTTGTACGTACGTTGATGCCATTTTTAGCTTTATCACTATTGTAATCACTGAAACAATGTCTAGTGAATAAATGCCAAAAAGTTTGAAAGAAAGATAGAGATTGTGCAGCCCGTTATCACTTTTTTCTTGAACTAGCGACCCGTCTCAGCTTTATATGGGTGCAAATTATATTATAAACACGAGCTTTTTTTTTTTTTTTTTTTTGAAATAATATAATATAATATAATATATTCCACACAACTATCACACAACGCCGTCTAGTCCCAAGCTAAGCAGAGCTTGTGTTATGGGTACTAGACAACTGATAAACATACATATATATTTCTAAATACATACATATTATAGATAAATTACACCCAGACACAGAACAAATGATCATGCTCATCACACAAACATTTGTCCTGGGTGGGAATCGAACCCACGACCTCCGGCATAGCAGTCAGGGTCACTAACCACTTGACCAATAGCTCCTCAATTATTACACTTTGTGTTAACGTAAACTGCATCAATTGTCGTTGCGTGGTTTAAACTTTAAGAATTACTGCCCCCTTTACAAAAAAAAAAAAACAAAATTCCAACATTCCCCGATTTTCGTAATAGGTAATTATACCAATTTTATATGTCTGTCTATTATCTATTAATAATTACAAATTAAAAATGAATTCTCTCTCTCTGTTTCTGTGTAATCGTCCTACTCGCGATCTTAGTTGAGGGTCATGATTATTAATTATTTAAAAATTTACATAAATATGTTGACATAATGCCCCTTATTTACCTTTGGACCCGCTACCGCCCCCCACTAAAAGCTCCAGCGCTCACTAGGAGGCGATATCACCTCGTTGGGAATCTATGGTTTGGAAGGAGTCAGCGGATAAACAGACAGACGCGGAAAGCAACTTTGTTTTATAATGTGTAAAGATAAAAAGATTTCGAAAGGGCTACAATAGAGATTTACCAAACCACTCGCCCTTCGTCTCTATGGCCAAGTCTGTTGACTATTGACCACGCGGTCATTTTATTCCTTTCTACAAAGTGAAAATTGAACAACACTCAGTTCATTCTCCACGACTATGTATGAAACTAACCAAACGGCTACAGTAGCTAACAAAGGTTACGTACTTATGTGCATCTTCAGCATCGTTTCTATTTTCAGAGGGCTGAATGTTAGAACGTGGTTAGGGGGCTTAAAATACCCTGTGATGGGGTTTAGACGGTAATTGCGCAGTTAAGTGTTTTTTTACTACCTTATTAAGTGTATTGTAGTAGCTGCGACAATGGCTCGCGAGAAAGCTTCAGATTGATCAAAGCACCCTACGTGTTACTGCGGAATAGATTTTAATTTTATCTTCGTAGTTAACCCAAAAGCCAAATCCTCTTCGTCGAAAAGGATCTTCTTTTTAATGACCTTGAACAAGTTAATTTCCATTTATACCATTTGTCAAAAGTGCTTTTTATTCAAAAAACGGTATTGAAATGTTATGTGATCAATCCTAGATATTTTCAATTTTTGATAATTTAAAGACGCGGGCCCACCGCGGCACACGGAGAGGCTACGCGCGTGTATTAAGCTTCGCTTTGTAAGAATGGGTGTGGCTGTGTCCACTGCAACCCACAGCGAGGCTACGCATGAATTGATGTCATTGATACACGCGTGGCTTGCTCGAATAGGCGGTTACATTGCTCAAAGCTGTCGACGTGGGTCAATGTTTCCACTGGAATACACGAATATAACCCACGAAAATTTGTTTTCAATTTTTCGTATATATCGTATCTATACGAAAAATGGCATAAGGGCATAGAATCGCTTCTCCGCCCGTCCCACCTCCCACAGTGAAGCCCATGTCCGTGAATTGGAGTTGCACGTGCGTAGCCTCTCCTTGCGCCGTGCCGTACTGTACATAGTCGTGGGTCTTTGTAAACCTACTCCAGTGGAAACACCCATGTCAAACAAATTAATACACGCAGCTAAAATGCGCCGAGTGCCCGTGCACAGAATGCGCCGTGGTGGGACACACAAACAAATTCAAGAGTCTAGATGTCATAATGCGTAGTAGGTACGTGGCATACGTGGGCTCAGGCTTTATAAATGCTGATATAATGCCAATAGGTTCGTGTTTGGTCTTACGTTGCTCATAAATGTCGCCGTATGATTTTACATATTACGCTCTTCATACTTAAGTATGTAGTCCTGTAATTTCAGTAAAGAAAAACGTAATATACCGTAAACAAAATGTAGCTTTTTTTTCAACAGTAGAATAAAATTACAGCCTGTATATTTAAGTGCCAAAATATGCTACGAATTCCGTAAAAGAAATAGGTTGACAAAATTAAGACGAAGAAGTAGTGCTTGAATTATAAAAGGCATCTCCACCATTTTGAAGTGCGACCAAAGCTTTAAAATGTGTCGCGAATTCGAGCCACAACAATCACCCTTTTGAAGGCGAACACAAAAGCCAGCCGTGGTTCCGTATCTAAATTGGACAATTAGAGACCTTTTGTCATTTAATTGTTTATCTGTCCAAAACAAGGCTACGCTTAACTGCAAATTATAAATAACTGGCAGCTTAATGAAGTAAATGAGTTTCACGGCGATAAAAAATGTGGGTGGCCATTGTATGGGGTTTGTTTTTGTGTTTTGTGAGGGAATATGTGTTTGGCATATGTTTAAATATAGGAGACCCATGGCTGCCGACATAACCTGGAGAATTGCCAAACTTAAGTGACAGTGGGCAGGGCATACTGCTCGTAGAACAGATGGTCTATGGGGTCAAAAAGTTCTGGAGTGGTGACTGCTCACCGGTAGACACAGCGTTGGAAGGCCTTCTGCATGGTGGACCGATGATAAGAGTCGCGGGAATACGATGGTTGCAAGACGCACAGGACCGTTCGTTGTGACGACACTTGGGGGAGGCCAGCAGTGGATGCCTTTCGGCTGAAATGATGAAGATAGGTTTAAATGCTCAGCTGGATTGTAGCCGGTAAATGTCCACTAAGTTAAGAATATACCTAGAACATGTAACTGATATAATACATACCCTTATATAATTTAATTTGTAAATTAAGCAATGAATTTTATTTATATGCAATGCAGAGCTAGTGATTTTTTTTTACGCAAAATGGTCATCTTAAGTTTGGGTCAATATATTATGCGCATAACACACTATATTGGTAGTCCTTCGGTATCGGTACTATTTACGCACGCACACACTAACACGCTAGTGGTGCAATTGAGATAAAAATTTACCAAAATAGGTAATTATGGTTCCGTACCTAAGTTGACAAAAACGAAACCCTTGTAGGATCACTTTGTTGACCGTCTGTCCGTCGCCTGTTTGGTCTGGGGCAATGTTTGAAAGAGTCAACGTGGCTGACGTCAATTAGAGTATGCGTGGGTTTTAGTAAAACTGACACACCTTCTCACTCCTGATAAAAGTGAGAAAAGGCATTTAGTGATTTCTCACCTCAGTAAAAAATGTTATCTGGTAGCAATCGCTGTCAGCGATGAGACCGCCTAAATTACCTTACCAGATTACAAGTTAATGAGCATTTGACCTTCTAAGACGCCACAATATTATATCTACACTTTGATCTTAGCCAAAAGGCCGAGAAGCGATAGATTTAATACCTAGTTGTATCTCTTCTCTTGTCTGTTTATTAAACATACTACAATTAGAAACTTGAGCCTGTATAATAAGCCTAGAAACCGCAGAAACCTACAAAATAATTCCTTTGTAACGCACATAATGCCAGCATCTGTAGCTCCCGGCTACACTTTATGAATAAGATGTTGAGGTTAAGTCTCCGTAAATAAACACAGAACCCGTGTACCGTTTACGTTTATAAGCATGTAGGTCAAACTGTCTTTAGATCTTGGAGCTGTTCTGCATGACATACAGTGTAAAATACGTTAGGGGGTAAAATGGTCTTTGGTGAGGAAATATGGCACCCTTTAAAGGTCTCTGCTAGACCAGGTTCGACAAAGGTCGGCTGTTCATTTACCTTATCTTGTATGGACTAAAGATCCCGTCTAAGATGCCAGAAAAAGCCGAATAGGTACTTATTCAAGGACGTTTATTTATTTATTATTTTTGATATGCTCGCGTTTGACCACCATCTCACCTGATGGTAAGCGATGTTGTGGTCGACGACGGAGAGCACTTGCCTAGAAGTAAAATGTTCACTCTTAACTTGAAGATCCCTAAGTTGTAGCTATCAGTCCGGCAGAGAATTTCACTCCTTGGCGTATTAGAAAAGATGGAAAAAAAAAAGTGAGACGGTATTTCAAGCCGGAACAGTTGTTCAAACTTTATTAAGCGTAAGTTTGATCGTGTATTTAGTACTGCTCTAATTTTTCTGTCAAATGCCAGCTTGTTGCGCTAGAGTCGATTAAGAAACGTACCAACAAGATCATCACCAATGATGTACTTGTCAAATCAAAACTCCAAAGTCTCAAGCATCGGTGCCGAATTGCTAGCCTTTTACATTTTGGAGTGTGCATTAGTGGTCAAAAGCGGGCCCATTTATTATGCAAAAAAAAGATCAGAGAGTTCGGATACATTTTATTTATTTTTATTTATTAAATTAGGTTCACCGACGATTATATACACTGAATACAGCAACATAACACATATATAAAATTAAACTTCAGCCCAACAATCACTTACAGGTAAACACCGCATGCATGAAACAATAAATTAAAGAATTAAGCTACCACAAAAAATACATCCAAAAAAAAAATCATATACATCACACTGAAAATATGGGTCCAACACACCCCATTTAGACAATTTCCAACTCTGTTAGGCATTTCATATATCTTTAATAATATAGTCAGGTTAAGTTGTTAATGTTTAAAAAGATTAATCTCAAGAAGTACCGACTGATCCAATTACAAACATTTTATACATATAGAGGAAGTTAATTATACTTTAAGATAGGCCATGTGGGCAAAGTAGAGCGTACAAGTTTGTACTAACTTATAATGTCTTGAATCAACTGGGATGAATCTTCTCAGTTACAAGAAAAATAACTATTTTTTTATATCCTAAAATAAAATCAGTTAACACTTAGGCAAAGTGTATCTTAGGTATAAACTGCCAAACCGTATGATCATTTTCTGCCTAAGCTATTTCTCAACAAAGTTACGGTTGGCTTTCAGCCTGACCGAATGCAGCTACCTGTGTTTTACATGGCGCGATTGACCCTACAAACCCAGTTACTAGGCAATACGATAGTCCTTTGGAAAGACTGTGGATCAGATCAGATGTTTCTGGCGTCTGACAACCTATAAAATCGTCAAAGATCACAGTACAAAAAAGAACAACAACAAAGAAAAGCAAACAACAAACAAACAACAACAACAAACAACACAAAACAACAACAAAAACACACACAAAACAACAATAAAGAATATAATAAATAATAATGACAACCAGGACTAAAAGCTTCACGTGCTTTCCGAGGCAATGTAATGTAAGAGGTAATGTCCTAGATAAACTTAAAACAAGCTTTTAATGAAAATCATTTTTTCATAACAAGCTTTTATAGCTCGGTATACCCATATAATGAATACTCGTTAAGACGAATCATACGAGCCCATACTCGATGGGGTTGTGTCGTTTAACAACCAAGTTCCTATAGCCACCTTCCGGTTCCATCATCAGATCAGCTCTTTGTCATAATAATTTTGCATTGTCATCTGATTTACACATGTATGCAAAATTTCAGCTCAATCGGTAACCGGGAAGTGGATTAAATTTAACTTGCAAAATTTGATGACAGACAAACATCAGGACAGGTGAAACTAAATAAAAGCTTGTAAAAATTGATATAAATGGAAAATTTCACTGTGGTACTTGCCCTGTGTCATTCAAGATAGGTTGTAGCCTTAATTACTGGGCCATTACGATACTTGTCCATCACTTGCAAAGCCATCAGGGGCCCAAGTTTGCTATTTATATATATTCGTCAATCCAACACGATCCCATTGTCATTTTGTTAAAAGTTCGTAATCCGATAATTCTTAATGATCGATCACTGATCGATCAGTGGTCTCATAATAGAGTTGTGGTAGAATGAAAAAAAACAAAATAAATAAATCAAATTAAAAGCAATGACTGCACATTGACGTTCTAACGGATCAAAGGAATCGTCAAAATTTTAGCAGCCTACCGCATACATCCGACATTCATTTGTCATGTACGAGATTACCATTCTACGCCATTTTCTTCAATGGAGTGTCAGTATAATGGAAAGTCATAATAACGCCATTATATTAGTAGATTACCAAACTTGTCAAAATCAACAATTATGAAGTCAATGATAGACCATTCTGACATTATGATAATAGCAGAGTTGAGGCCCAGGCCTCATACGCAGTAATCTGCTAAAATTTTGACAGTTCCATTGATCAATGTCCTACCATTAAAACGTCGTTGTTCAGACATTGCTTATAGTTTGTTACGAGACAGCTCGATATTGTCATTCTACCACAATTCTATTACGAGGTCAATGATCGGCCACTATGAAATTAGCAGACTACGAACGTTTAAAAAAATGACAATGGAGTCATGTTAGAATGATGAATTTATAAAAATAACAGATTTGGACCCCTGATATGTACTTCAATGATCACTAGCCGTACTTACGATTAACCAATACGGTTTTTTAGAACAGTATCTTTTTTCTGAATCCAACTGTCCATGACGATTGTCCATGTATTCGCATGACAACCGAGCGAAGGCTTAACGTGCCCCCTGAAGCACGGAAGGGTACCGGTGTGTAAACTTATAGGTCAACCGTTTGCTGGCATTTAAAATTCGAAAGAGCAGCTAAAAATAACAGTCTGTGCTTTTTTTCGAGCCGTTGCCAAATTAGTGGATAGATCAATGACTTTTCAAGCGGGGTGACGTAATTTGATAGAGTTTTTAACTAAGTAACGTGTTCTTTTTTTTTGTTCATGGGAAAAACATCCAATGACATCTCACGCCCTAGCCGGAGCGAAAGGGCGTGTCAGACTTCTTATGACTAAAACCCGCTCCTAGTTCCTTCATTGCCATTTAATCCAGGGCCGGGTTTTCCTTGCAGAAGCGAACTCATGGCCCCAGTAGGCTTCGACCCTGCTGGGCCCCTACGGTTTGTAGATAATCTGATGGAGTTTGGAGTAACGTGTTATGTATTTTTTTGATGATAAAACACGCTTGCTTAGTGGTATAACCTATTTAACTTTTAACTTAAAGACACGTGGGTTGTAGCTATACGCTTGCTTAGAAGTAACCTATTCACTCTTTACTTAAAGGCTAGAATGTAGCTATCAGGAAACACAGACTATGATCGGAAATTCCTCTTCTTAGCTGTTCGTTAATGTGTTCCCAAAACATTTTGTGCGTATGCGTGATATGTCCACCATGTGCCGGTGGCACCCATAATGTCAGGATCTCCGCCAAAGCTTCCGATATTGACTCGCACCCATCGCAATGAAAAAGATGCCCAGGTCAGACACAACACCCTTCTGACTGTCCTGTTGGTCTAGTAGTTAGTGGCCCGGATCGCTATGCCGGAGGTCGTGTGTTCGATTCCCACCCTGGACAAAAGATGTGTGATTAGCATGATCATTTGTTCTAAGTCTGGTTGTAATTTATCTATAATATGTATGTATTTAGAAATATATAAGTATGTTTATCAGTTATCTAGGACTCAAAACACAAACTCTGCTTAGCTCGGGAATAGATAGCGTTCTGTGATAGTTATGGAATATTTTATTATATTATTATCTGGTCTGATGATCTTTCAACGAAAGTTTGCGGAGATTTATGCATACCTCTAAACTAAGACCTTACATTTTATTACCAATAAGAAACCCGAGCCCCACCAATATACCTTTATCATTATTTTAATGCGTTCAATAATGGTACTCGTACAAAATACGTTCGCACTAAAAGGTAGGTTATTGAAACTTTCAAAGTGTCCCAAAGGTCATCTCAGAATTCAGGCTTAGCGAGCGGACCAAAATATCACCTGTCGTCCTTAAACGTCGCTTGCAAAAAAGAGTGTCATGCAAAAAAACTTATGAACTTTTTACCAGTTAAAACTGTTTTTTGGCTTTAATGAAATAGATTTTCTTTTATTTGAGATTTATTTGAGTGTGGGGTGTGTTTCTTTTTGTTTATCTTGGCTTAAATGCTATTTATGTTAGACTAGCTGATCCAATCTAGTGAATTTTGTACCGCCTAACAATCAATAAATGTGATATATATTTTGTTTTAGTCAAGCGATTGCGATGAAACAAAGCCTTTAAATCAAATCACATACAATTTTAATGTGTAAAAGTTATCTACATCGACTTCGAACAGTTGCCACAAAGGATCTTGAGCGCTCGGCGTCAAAGTGGGGATCGCTTTGCGCATTTCATACATTGGCGAGCCAATCCTCGTCGTCGGAAGGTACGTGCTGCAATCGAAATGAACGAATCACGAGTGGCGTCTATGACGCGATGCGCGGCGAGTCAATCACTGATGCTCTCCGCCCCCGCGTCTTACGTGGCATCACCTAAAGAGACCCGATTTTTTACTTCTGCGCAACTTGAAGTCAGCGCTCAAGATCCTTTGTGGCAACTGTACATTTTACGTGATGCGCGAACAACTAAAAACATTTACAGATTTATTATTTATGTTTGATTAGCTTTTACCGGCGGCTTCGCCCGCTTCAAAGTAGAAAATTGTACCATGGATTGTGATAAAAGTACAGATTTTCATCCAAATCTGTTCAGCTGAGTATCACCGAGTAACAAACAGACACATACATACAATGTTTTGCCTTTATAATATTATAGTGAAGCAGAATTGACCGTTGGCTTCGTATTCGTTTCTTTTCAGTTTATTCTTTAGATATATTATAATCGTCTTCTTTTTCGTCTTCTTTGCCTTATGCCTCTTCATTGCTCTTCGTTCGGGGTCGGCTCTCGTCGTCTATAGGCGCCAGAATAGTCTATACTAGGTTATTTGTGCATCCAGCTGAGCTCGTTCCGGGTCTAAGGACATGGTTGTCCACCACGTAGCTAGAGGGTGCCCTCTGCCTTTTCTACTTTCCGGGATCGCTAAGGCCTTCTTTACTGGGAATCGAACCAATGACCCTCAATGCAGGAACCAACCGCTCAATTACTGCGCCCGCTGTGTCATCAATTAGCTCATCGTCCGGCCGTCCGGTAATCTTCCGGACAGATTCCGAGTAACGTGTAGTGTTCCACGCGCGTCTCAAAGCGATGTCAGCAAAACCGTAGGGGCCCAGCAGAACCGATAGCTACAAGGGCCATAGGAGGACTTCTGAAAAGGTAACTCGTGGTCCTAGAATGCGAAGAGCTACTGAAGGCTTCCGCTCTGCCCTACAGCGGAAAAAGACATTAAATTATTTCCCACCTCAAAATATCATATACATATTAAAATAACGTGCCTTGTCGGGCGGGGACCTGCGTCATGTGGAAGGTGAGGACGACGTGTTACCGGTCCAGCCAACATCAGTCGACCTTGAGATGGTGCAGAAACATAACAAAGCAGATGCAACTTAATAGGAGACAAAAACAATAAATACAATAATACTTGGAAATCAACAAAAATCTTCACCCGCTCTAGATGAACAGAAAGGGTATAGAATAGAATAAACTTTATTGAACAGTAACAAAACTTTTACCAACCCGCACTGGGCCCACGTGGTGGATTACGGCCCATTCCCTCGCATAAAGAGAGGAGGCCTGAGTCCCAGCAGTGGAAACATTAAAAGGCTGATTATGCTATTATGCTAACAATTTTTTTAAAATAACTTACACAACACGCACATCACAAAGTCCGCAAATCATTCCCACGCTTTCCGATACCTACGGCGTTTTTAATCTCAGATAATAGAAAGTCTCTTCAACCTTAACACCCGAAGATTTATTGTGACGTCTTTGATGTTGGAGTATAAAAAACTCAACATCAAACTGAATACGGATGGTACGAGCCTTCTTGCTGGCCTACCACCGTGGGATCTGGAGGCAACAGTCCTTGCACATATGCACGATATGCGCGTGGAGATGCGACGCCGGGGTGAAAGTCTGCTGCCGCGACAGGTCACGGCATGGCGGACAGAGCTCCGGCGGGATCTCATGGTGAAATGGCGTCAGCGACTATCGCAACCCAGTGCTGGGCACGCCACAATTATGGCGTTAAGTCCTCTCTTTAAGGCGTGGCTGGAAAGACCTCACAGCGTCTTTACCTTCCGCATGACGCAGATCCTCACCGCAAATGGCAAGTTTGGGAGGTTCCTGTACCGGATTCGTGCAGAAGTGACGCCCGGGTGTCGCCCCTGTGCGAAACGCCCGGAGGACACGGTGGAGCACACAGTCTAGGTGTGCCCTGCTTGGGCGGAGCATCGCCGTGCCCTCGTGGGGGCGATCGGCGGCGGAGATCTCTCGCGCCGGGCCTTGGTTCAGGCCATGGTCCGGAGCGAGGAGTTGCAGGTGGTTGCCGACTTCTGCGAAAAAGTAATGCTCGCAAAGGAGAAAGGAGTAATGCTCGCAAAGGAGGACACCGACCACATCAGGCAACGGCGCTCTCGCCACCGCCGGAATTCCGATCCCGATTTCTGGTCACCGTAAGCGCGGGCTTGTGGACAGCGCGCAATGGGTAGCTTGCTGTCCAACCGTCCGGTAACTGTCCGGACTGAGCCCAAGTCGTCGACGGCGTGCACTGTTCCCGCACGCCTCAAGGAGTTGTCAGCAACAGCAGGTGCCCAGCTGGGTCGAAGCCTACCGGGGCCAGGGTTAGTTTTGAAAGACAACTCGAGCCCCGGTATGAAGGCTTGAAGGAACGGGGTGGATTTTTAGTCAGTAAAAGTCTGACACTATCTCATTGTCATTAATGATTTCCACACCAAACTGAAAAATATTACGACTAGCTTTTATTTTATTACAGAGAATCCACTTCGGAGAATTTGTGCGATGTATCCAGACAGATTATTTTTTACGCGCTGGTTTAATATTAATTACTGCCAGTATACACATCATCATCATCATCATCAGCCTTTTTAATGTTCCCACTGCTGGGCCTCAGGCCTCCTCTCTAGGAGAGGGAATGGGCCGGGTTGGTGAGTGTCACATGTCATCGAATTTTTGGTTCTAGGACATGCCGCTTTCCTCACGATGTTTTCTTTCACCGTTTTGAGAGCAGTGGTAATGAAATAAATTACACAAAGGTAGAGTTCATATGTCAAATAAATATAAATATTTACATTCTTTTTTATTTTCTTTTCTTACATGATCAAAGTCCGCAAATCATTTCCACGCTTTCCGATACCTACGGCGTTTTTAATCTCAGATAATAGAAAGTCTCTTCAACCTTAACACCCGAAGATTTATTGTGACGTCTTTGATGTTGGAGTATAAAAAACTCAACATCAAACTGAAAAATATTACGATCAGCTTTTATTTTGTTATAGAGGATCCACTTCAGACAATTTTTGTGATGGCTCCAGATAGATTTAGTTTTAATACGCGCTGGTTTTATCATCATCATTATCACTACTGGGGCCAGGGTTATCCGAAAGGGAAGCTCGGTCCCGGTACGAAAGGCAAGAAGGAACAGGAGTGGGTTTTTAGTTAGTAAGGGTCTGACACTATCTCCCGCTTCGCCCAAGAGCGGGGGATGTCATTAGATGAATTTCCCACCGGAAAAAAATATCATCATCATTATATCAGCCGAAAGACGTCCACTGTTGGACATAGGCCTCCCCCAAGCGTCGCCACAATCGCCGGTCCTGTGCGTCACGCATCCATCGGATTCCCGCGACCCTGACCAGGTCATCGGTCCACCTGGTTTAATACGAGTAGATAATAATTACTGGCAATATACACCACTAATTTTTAATTATTGCAAATACTTAAAGGGTTAATATATAAGTAAAGTCTCAATAAATAATATAATATTCCTAAACAGCAATTTTATTAGCTTTTGTTTATATCCCAAAATGTCACTCAATTTATGGAAATATTGTACAGGTTATTGATATGAATTAATAAAAGACGATCAAAATGGACAAACGCTGCGCGAAATATTTTATAGTAGCAATTGTTATGAATGATTGATTTATTATGAATTTATCAATTATGACTTTTCGTGGACAATTTTGGGATTTCGTTTTTTTTTTTTGAAAATTATGATCAGTAACGGGTACGGATAGAGCCCCATTTTTGTGTACTAATTAAAAAATAGGGGTGTAGAAATAGTAATAAAGTACAATATTTCTGCCATACACGTGGAACGTGGAGATAGGCAGTACCGTAATTAGAGTGATGGTAGCGGTGTCCAAAGGGCGCATTCTCTGCAGACGTGCCAAGTATATTGTGATGGCGGAAATATAACAAAAAGCTTCTAAGCTCTATTAGTTTGTATGAAGCACTTTATGTTACTCTAGCTTTCGTCCGCGGTTTCTTATAAAACTATAGCCTATGTCACTTAGAAATAAAGCAGCTTTCTATTGGTAAAAACATTTTAGCGATCGGACTAGTACTTTCAGAGATTATACATCAAACAAAAAATAAGTTTATTTCTCCATAATGTTAGTGTATATTATTAAAAAAATATTTCGTAGTATTGGGGCCTGACTTCCGTCCTGACGTTTCTGACGTTACAAAATAATCTTCTTTTCTTCCTAACAAATATAAACACATATACTTTATAAAACATAAACCTTGATAAGTATCATTTCAGTTTTCAAGTTAATGAGAGTTATCCAGTCCTTTCGTTTTGTATTGTACTTTTTTCTAGGGGCGCAGTTATAGAAGTTCGCACCGGACGTATGAAAGGCTAGTTACGTCACTGGATATGAGCATTTCTATAACCGCCTACACATTGCATTTTTGTTTTTTTTTTTAATAAAATTTTCCACTATCGGCATGCCCTTATGATTTTTCCTGTTTTGTCGATGCACTTTGAAAAGTTATTATGACAGCAAGACACATGATAAATATTATTAAGCTAGGTTGTTTATAAAAAAAATCATATTTGTCGTGCGGTTTATATTTTACGTTACTATTTTTAAACAAAGACTTGTTACTATCATGTTTAGTTATGGCTACATCTTCTTTTGTGAGGTCTTAGTTTTTTTTATTATTCTTACGCTCACACTTGACCACTATCTCGTCTAATTGAAAGCTATGATGTGGTCGACGATGGATCTCGCTTACTTAGAAATAACCTATTTTTGACTGAAAAATTCCACAATTGTAGCTATCAGGAAACAGATTGTGTCAGGGAAATCCACTCCTTAACAGCACGCACAATGAACGTGCTCTCAAAATGTTTGGTGCGTATGGGTATCCCACCTGGTGGTGGTCCGTCTATATCCCGGTGGTGCAACGGCGTAAGTCTGGTGGTCCGATAATGAAACAGGCTAGGCTGAATTAAGCGAAAAAAAAAAAACAAGAAATGAAAATTTGGGAGGAATTAAGCTCAAGTTCCTTAGGTTAATTAATGTGTTCACAAAACATTATGTGCGTATGGGTAAGACGTTTCCCGTGCACTGGTGGCGCATCGCCATGCGTAGACTTCATGAGGAGGAAACTGAAGTGTTTTTTTTTATTATTATTGATAGGCTCGCGTTTGACCACCATCTTAGCTGATGGTAAGCGATGATATGGTCGACAATGGAACATGCTTACCTAGAAACCCAGAAACCCAGAAGTAACCTATTCACTCTTGACTTGAAATATCAAAAACACGACCACAAAAACGACCCCACAAAAATACAAAAAAGACAATATTAAACTAATTTCTATCTTAACAACTTACAAACACCAGTAAATCTTAAACTAACGGAACTTCAGACAACTGCTCACATAGCCACAAAACGCTGGAATAATAAAGTCTGCTGGAGGCCCGTGGAAGGTTACATGACAACGTTAAATATGATAATGAGAAAAGTAAGCAACACGAATGCTCGAAGTTGAACCATAAATTATTAATATCCGTCGAGTTCGCTGCATTTGAACTGATGCAAAAATTTGTTGCTGGCAACATTATTGTTTTGGAGCTGTTCGAAATTGAAATATTGAATTGTGTTCCTATTAGCATTCGTTACCATATTGAATGAGTGATTTTAAATTATGGCATTTTGTTTGAAAAGTTAATCCTCGTGGACATTGAAATGTCTGTTATTTTATATTATTTAATTCAATGAATCTTTGTTATGATAATAAAATGGGGATTAAAATATTCAAATCTAATTTATTCAAAATATTGACATTAGCAGGGCCTTGACATTGTAAATAAACTTTCTAATAACTTAAAAAAAAACAGTTTGTTATAGAAATAATCAGTACCCCTAGCTAAAGTGATAATCTACAATCGTTACCGCTAGTAGAAAACTTCAAATGTACGGGAATGATGTAATCTCAACGCTAAGTCACGTGGTCAGAACAAAAAAATTGGGGGCGTATCCAACTTGAGGCGTTCTACGCAAGAGAATCGGTTGTAACTTGGCTAAGGGATAGGACCGTCCTTACTCGTGGGTGTGTCACAACATGTGGCGCAGAAGCCAAGTGTCAAAGTCGACTGACTGACAACCGACGATGACGAGACGTCGAGTTAGGTACTTCGGCACTGAATATGCCTAAGTTGCCATGATAACGATAATAACACTATGATGTTAACGTTTTTAACTCATTTTGAGTCTAATGCATGCCTTGGCAGCCTTTAATTAACCTTTTATCTTTTATCTATCTATCTATCTATCTTTTGAATACTAGAGACACAATAGAAAGACAATGAGATAGCCAACGCTGGGACGTCTACTTAGGGTTTGTTGAATAAGGCTACACTATAAAATGTATAAAATACTAAATCTTTAGCATGTATAATGGTGAATGCTTTGTTAGTTATCCTTAAATAAATAATTATTTAGCAGTATTTTTGGCATTCAACGAGGTGCAAAGAAATTAAAAAAAAAACAACCGTTTAAAATTACTCCTCTATGGAGTTTTATATAAATCAACTCTTTTCAAATTAAAAGAATGAACTACATTCATACATATGTACATTAATTCCGAAATTCTTTGAAAATTATAAACAAAACAAAATTGACTTAAGTACCAAAGAGCATACAAGCTGGCACAAAATGTCTTGCAGCCATCTCCCCGCTAGCTAATTTATTTACGTTGGCAACACCTGGACTACGTAAAGACGCTCTTAATTTTCCATTATTCTCACCTACTTAGTTTAACCCGTCTTTTTGTCTGTGGTATTTAGTATGATATTATATTTTCTTGAGTAAAATAAGGAATGGGCCTTTAACCGTAATACGATTGTTCCATATTCATTCTTTAGTCTTTATTGTACACACAATTTATACATAAAGTAAAAGTAGGATTATAATTAATGTACATGGGCAAGCTTAACCCAGAACTAGGTTTTCTAAAAGCAAACCACATAACGGAGAATGAAATTTTGCATTTGAGGAACTTTAAATGAGAAAGAAAAAACCAAATAAGAATAAATTAAACACATAAATTAAAATAACTTAAAACTAACAACATACATGTCTTTTTCTTTGAATTGAATTTAAATTTTTTAATTGTCTTTATTTTATACACCGTTAAATTTTGATCGTTTTAATCCCGTGGAGGGTCAATCCGGTACATGAAACACTATCGATTTGTAAAGATAAAATTAAAAATAAAGTACCTTTTTTTAAAACTCGTATTAATTCGGTACGCAACTTCCACTACTAACTACAGGTCATTGGACTCGCTCAGATGACATTTTGATAGAAATATTAATTTCGTACATGCGTAAATTAATACGAGTTTTAAATAAAAGGTAATTTATTTTTTAATTTTATCTTTACAAATCGATAGTGTTCCATGTACCGGATCGACCCTCCACGGGATTAATACAATCAAAATTTAGCGGTGTATATGACGTTAATACACTCGTGACTAAATACATGAGCTAGCTATAACTCAACCAACTACCTGTAACAGGAGATCACAATTGTCTCTTTTAAAAAAGTTACTTCGTCAGGTTATCCTGGAAAGAGCGTACTGCACCCACTAACTAGACTAAGTAAATATGTGATGTAACCCTACAATATACCTACATTGTGGGTCTCATCTGGTTCTTTTATTATTATTTTTTACTTTACTTTACTTTATTCTTTATTGTACACACAATTTTAACATACAATAAAAATAGACCAGCTGATGTACATACATACGCGAGCTTAACCCACAACTGGGTTTTCTTCCAGCAAACCATGTAAATTAAAATTTAATTTTGCATTTGAGAAACTTTAAATGTACAACTAAAAATTAAACTCATAAATTGAATACAACTTAAAACTAAAAATATACTAAACAGATATTATTATGTGTACAGCAAACTAGACATAAACATAATATATAAACAAAAATGTTCCTTGATTTTTTTTTTTTTTTTGATAAATTCGCGAAAAAAATAATATTAGTTAGTATTGGTAAAGTAGATGGAAAAAGGCCTCGCGGTTCCGGGCGGATCCGCACCGCTCTTGACTCCACAGTATACAAGGCCCTTCACACCGCCAGAGACCGGAATAAATGGAAAAACACCATAAAAAGTGATGAAGCAGGGAGGTCACGACCCTCAGCATTGAGGAATACGACGCAAGGAGGAGGATTCGCGATTGGCCAATAGCTCTTCTGATGGTAACCGATGATATCACGAACGTTGGGACACGATTGCAGAAGTAACCTGCTTACTCTTGTCTTTAATTAAATACCCCCAATTTCGTAGACAGACTGCTAATAATATGTGCTTATTGTTAGCAGTACAGTACAGTATTAAGATCATCATCATCATCAGCCTTTTTAATGTTCCCACTGCTGGGACTCAGGCCTCCACTCTAGGAGAGGGAATGGGCCGTAATCCACCACGCGGGCCCAGTGCGGGTAGGTGAATGTCACATGTCTTCGAATTTTTGGTCCTAGGACATGCCGGTTTCCTCACGATGTTTTCCTTCACCGTTTTGAGAGCAGTGGTGATGAAATAAATTACACAAAGTAATGCGCCTGGCTGGGTTCGAACCCGCGACCTACAACTCGTAAGTCGGGGCCATTACCACTCGGCCACCACTGCTCTCAGTATTAAGATAAGATAAGATATTTATTTGCTAAAACATGTGTACACATACAAGAATAATACAAAAAATCGTGCATGCAGGATGACAAAAAAAAAACGAAACGGTCCAGACATGTTTGCCACGTTCAATGGCGTGCAAATATTGAGTAGGGTTAATAATTTCAAATTAACATTATCATAATTATTTGAACATGCGTGTGATAATTATGTGGTCACAAAATAATTATATGAATAGTGAAAAAATCGATAACATTAACAGAACTTAAATTATGGCAAATATTTATAAAACTTTAATCAATGAATAGCAAAATTTCAATCAAATAATAATGTCAAAGTATGAATTTACATTATGTCAAATTTATATAAAACATTAGTCAATTAATAGCAAAATTACAATTAAATACATTATGTCAAAATCGGATTTAAATTATGTCAAATTTATATAAAAAACATTAGTCAATTATGAGCAAAAATTACAATAAATATTGTACTCACAATATATGTGCTCCCAAAAAGTTTTGTTATTTCCTAAACAAGAGATTTTAGATAACTTTTCCGCAGCACATCTACCACAAAAATGGAATTAATTTATTGTTAATTATTTTCATGGAAGTAGGTCAATCAATAGGTAATTATAATATAACTAGCTGACTTGGCAACCGTTATTTCGCCACTTAAATGATCAAAGAAAGCAGCGGGGGGTGGGGTGGGAGGGTAAAAAATAGTAAACGACCTATTTTGAGACCTACCAAATACATACAAAAAATTTCATAAAAATCGATCAAGCCATATCCGTGGAGTTCAGTAATAAATACTGTAACATCGCGAGGCGTGCGTCGCGAATGTTTCGTTACGTATGCCTCAACCTGAGGCGTGTGTGCTTACATTGAGCACACACGTCCACACAGTCCGAGGCATGCGAGACAAACCATTCGCAACACATGCCTCGCGTAGGTGGCTTAAGATTTTTATTTAATAGACATTTAACAATATATTTTGGCTACTAGGTGGATTTCGTGTACGTGGGTTTTAAAGGTGGGGAAAATAAATCATTGCATTTTTGTACCAACGGCTTAAATTACTTCTTTTGGACATACGATTACGATTCCATCGTAGACGTCGTTTTAAGTGATGTATTTTACGTCTTTCTTCTCTATCATACACTGACCTTCCAATCAGCATCTGTTAATTTTGATTTATATCTACATTAAATAGATTAATTGAAATTATGTTAATATTATTGTTTTATTATTTTATGTAGTGTCTATTGGCTACAGTAGCCTGAAAATAAAGAATTATTATTATTAAAGTCTAGCACACATTCCTACTTGATACATGAATAGATTCCCACCCTTTTTTCCATCGTCATTTTAGCTGACGGAAGTCCATTGCTGGACAAAGGCCTCAACAACAACCGATCCTTTGCGTCTTGCATCCATCGGATTGTCTCGACCCTCACCAGGTCATCGGTTTACCTTATAAGAGGCCTTCCAACACTGCGTCTTCCTGTGCGCCGTGCAACTCTAGAACCTGTCGGTTTCATCGAAAATCTGCTCTGCTAGCAGTACACTTTGCCCAATTTTACTTTAATTATGCTATTCTTCGTTTTTTTTTTCTTAATTATAATTTACACATGTTGTTTTTTTTTTGTTTCAGGACAAGCCCGCTGCAATATCTCCAACTACTGCAACTTTTGAAAACTGCAACAGCAACTTTTTTTATCAGTAGTCCGTTTTTTAGCAGCACCGACCTTCATACAAGCTCCGAAATAATGAAGTTCGACAGTTCCTTAAAAAAACCTTGGATCCCCCAACGAAATCAATCAAAAAAGAACAGCGGAGGAGTAAAAAAAATAACATTATTTCACCTTTGCCTTATTATTGTGTGCCTTCATTATATTCAAAGGCGCCATTTTCGCCAAATTCTCTCGCAACAAGAAGTACCAAGACATCATATTCTAAAGAAAGGTCGATTCATTAATTATAGAAATATGATTTCAATGAACGTTCAAATCAATTTAACTTATCGATATTTTCAATAGAATTGCGAACGTAAATGTCACTGTCAAGTTCAATTAAAAGTTTTCCATCTGGAAGATGATTTTAAAAATAAGTGTAATTATTTCGCTGATTGGGAACTTGACTTGAGCTCCATATAAATATTTATATAGTCTGTCTAAAAAGTCAAACGACTTGAGAGTTTTGTATAATATTTAATTTTTTAAAAAAACTTATATTCGATACTTTTTTGAAGAACCTTATGTTCTTCTATTAGTAAACAATTATCAAGATCTCTTGATCAACCTTGATTTATTGAACCAGTATTCACTACATCAGATTTCATTTTACCCTAATAATTACCCAAGTCTTTTGACTTTTAAGACAGACTTTAACTAGGAAAATTCGTACAGTTTCAAATACAAATTATTATCTACATTATCTGCAATAATATTATAAAGAGGTAAAGTTTTTTTTTGTCTGTAGTAGATAATCTCTGAAAGCACTGGTTCCATTGCAAAAAATTTTTCACAGACTGAAAGCTGCTTTATTCCAAAAAAAAAAAAAATCTAAAAAATTAAAAAAAAAAACTAAATTCAAGTTTTTTCCATCACATAGGCCTACATGGGCACTAATAAAACGTCAGAAGCTAGTGCATATATTATGCATGTATATTATAAATATATTCCTGAGTGACACAGGCTATATTTTATGTATGCGGGCGAAGCCGCGGGCAAAATCTAGTTAACTATAAAATTTTGTAAAACGTAAATTAAGCAGGAATGTTAACAAAATACTAAATTAAATTCATAAAATTAAATGTGTGGAAAACCTGATGAACCGTGAGAGCAATCCAGTGGAAATGAACTAGTTAATATGTTTGCTTTGAACCAGCGTAATGATTTGTTTTTTTTTTATGTAGGGATATCGTCACATATCATTTTTTTTTTTTTGTGGTGGTAAAAATCATCCAATAACCCTGGCCCCAGTAGGTTTCGACCCGACTGGGTCCCTGCTGTTGCTGACAACTCCTTGAGGCGTGTGGGAACAGTGCGCGCCGTCGACGACTTGGGCTTGGTCCGGACAGTTACCGGACGGCCGGACAGCGAGCCACCCATTGCTCACTGTCCACACATCATACATAACTTTTCCAGCTTTAGGTGGAGTGAAAAGCGTGATAATGCTTTTTACTGACTAAAATCCATCTGTGCTCAAAAGCTACCGTTTGCGTTCCAGAGCTGTTCTTTTTTAGGTGGGAAATTATCCAAAGACTTCTCTCGCTCTAGGGCGAAGCGAGAGAGAAAATTAGACTAAAAAAAAATTCAACCATTTTTTTTCACGTAAGCCTACAAGGTCACTTATAAAACATCAGAAGCTAGTGCACGGTTCCAAATAGGTCGTTTACTTTTATTTCCTTCTTTGTCTCGCATTCCAAGACCCCGGGATTCCTTTCAAAAGCAAACTTATAGCCTTAGTAGGCTTCGACCCTGCTGAGCCTCTGCGGTTTTGTGTGGCAGGGCTGCGGTAACTTTTTCGAACAATTGCTCAACTCAATATCTGCCTGAAGCAGGTCCTCACTGGCCATGGCTAGCCTGGCTAGCCTAGCTGGCCGGGAGGTAATTGTTTGGGATTTAGACAAAAGAAATGCTTGGGTGTCATCATTGTGTAGATCGCCTGGAGGACACAGTGGAGAGTACTGTGGCATTCTGCTTCACTTGGGCAGAGCTCCAACGTATCCTCATAGAGGCGATCGTTAGCGGCGAACTCTCGCGTTCTCTTTCAGGTTATGGTCTGGAGCGAGAGAGAATGGGAAGCATACGACTCCTTTTGCGAAGCAGTAACGCGCGCAAAAGAGACGATCTTTCTAACAGTCTGCAGCCCAAGTATAATGCTCAATGAGTTATCAGCAACCTGGGGGCCACGCAGGATCGAAGCCTACTGGGGCAATGGGTGATGCGAAAGAGACCCCCGGGGCCCTGGAACAATGGAAAAGAAGGAACAGGAGTGGGTTTTTAGCCAATGAAAGTCTGACACACCCTCCCTCCTCGCCCAAGGGCGGGAGATGTCATTTAGAAGATTTTCCCACCTAAAAAAAAAACAAAAAGAAAAACCTAATGCTCGTTTCTTGCTTTCTATATGAAAAGTAGATTCTGTTTTGCAGTGAAACAACTACAGCAGCCACCCTAGCCAAGTTACAACCGTTTCGCTTCCGCCGAACGCTCCGAGTTGGCCGCGCCACCAATTCTTTTGTTCTGACCACGTGACTGAGCGTTGAGATGCCGTCATTCCCGTACATTTGAAGCTTTCTACAAGCGGTAACGATTGCAGGTTAGTAACTTGGCTAGGGGTACAGGCCTAGCCATGTTACAACTGATTCGTTGTGATTCTCTTGCGTCAAACGCCTCAATTCAGCAACGCCTTCGATTCCTTTGTTCTGATCACGTGACTGAGCGTTGAGATGACGTCTGACTCGAGCCGTTTGACGCAAGAGAATCAAGTTGGTGATAATTAGCTTACCAACACTACAGACAATGAGATAAAAGAGCTGGTAGAATATAATTTCTCATAGGAAAAAAACAACTGTGATATTGATGTGTTGTGTGCATGAGCTTTGTGTGATGAGCACGATCATTTGTTCTGTGTCTTGTCCATAATATGTATGTGTTTAGAAATATACGTATATAAGTATGTTTATTAGTTGTCTAGTACCCATAACACAAGCTCTGCTTAGCTTGGGAATAGACGGCGTTGTGTGATAGTTGTGGAATATTATTATTTTAGGGTAAGAAATCCTCTAATAAATTAATAATTCCGCCAACTCTGGGTGGAGCGAGAAGGTGTCTCAGACTTCTACTGATAATAACACACTCGTGTTATTACAGTTGCCCGTTTGCGGTTCAGTTCTCAGCAACTGTTGACAGTAATCACATTAGTGGTACGAATATTTCCCTCATTCGCAGCCATGCGTGTCGGTAAATAGCAACCAACTTAATAAGCTGATGAGCAGTTGTGCATAGTCAGTGTAATAAGTATGTGTACATCAAAGCATCATAAATATGCATAGGTATACAATTCAGTCAGTCGTTAGTAGTAATACAACCTGGGTAACCTCGTAATGATACTCTGTATAAACCTACTCATAGAATAGAATAAACTTTATTGTACATCAAAAAAAAGTAACACAACTTATAAGTTGTGTTGTTCTGTGTTGTTGTTGTTGTTGTATACATCAACTTAAAATGGGTACACTCTGAGGCCATGGGTGATGTGAAAGAGATCCTGGGGCCCTAGAACAATGGCAAAGAAGGAATAGGAGTAGGTTTTTAGTCAATAAAAGTCTAACACGCCCTTGCGCTCCGCCCATGGAAGCTAGACATTCGATTGGCTAGTCATTTAGATGATTTTCCCAACAAAACAAAAATCTATGGTTATAATGGTAGTCTTATAGCTGAGTGCAATATCTACCTGACAACCTTGGGATGGATTAAAAGAACTTAAAATAATACAGGGGTAGTCTGCGGTGTACTGCTAATAAATTAATCAAAAGTCAAAAGTGTCACTAATGAACGTGAAAACCAGGGTTTGATATTAAAGTCGGACAAGTCAGTGGAAAAACTTGTGACCCTTTTTAAGTCGGAATTCATCCGACTTCTTTCTAAAGTGGTGCGTGGGGGAATATGTGGCTTTTACTATAGACTATGTGAGAACATTGTAGACTCCACAAATTAGATTCTTAGATTAATTACTTTCTATTACGACTCACTTTTTTATTATGATTGTTTTTATTGAGCTTTTGGGTACAATATTGACTTGTTTACACTGTTCTTTCATAATGTCTATTAATACTGTAATATTGTAACATCAACCACTTTCTTAAGAAGTTTTTTTTTGTTGATAGGTTCGCGCTTGACCGGTATCTCATCTGATGGAAAGCGACGATGCGGTCGACGATGGAACGCGTTTACCTAGAAGAAACCTATTTACTCTCGACTTAAAGATTCCCGGGTTGTAGCTATCAGGAAACACAGACTCCGGCAAATAATTCCACTACCTAGCCGCACGCACAATGAATGTGTTCCCAAAACGTTTTGTGCGTGTAGGTGGGATATCCACCATATACCGGTGGCGCATAGCCGTACGTCTGGTAGTCCGATGATGGAACGGGCTAGGCGGAATTAGGTTATGCAATTCCGACGCACACTCCCCGAAATAAGCCAAAAATAGCCCGAAATAGTAACCATGGAGTTTCTTGCCGGTTCTTCTCCACAGGAAACGACCAATTTGGAACCGTGCACTAGCTTCTGACGTTTTATAAGTGGCAATGTAGGCCTAATATATAAAATATAAATATTTGAAATAATTTTTTTTTTTGGATTTTACTTACAAAAATCTACCTCTATGTTCCTTTTTTATCGTGTGTTCCAAGACCATGAGGTTCAATCTTGTGACTCTAGGATGCCCTTCAAGTTAAAGGGGTCAATCTATAAGTCTTTGGAGGTTATGTGGAACAGAGAGTAAAGTTCCACATACCTTCGTTGAAAAGAAAGAATCCTCCGACCAGACGGCTATTAGGTATGTCTGGTGGGCAACGACCCGATAGTTGATTTCGGGCTGTCGTATATATTCATTTTCAAATCGCGCGGAGAACTTTGATGGCGCGATGCAGGATTAGTTCTTATGTGACGCCATAGATGTCGCTACAAGTCCTATGATACGGTATGGATCAGAAAGTTAGGTTGTGAAAAAGGCGGATGAAAAAAAAATTGCATATAGCGGAGATGATAATTTTGAGATATTACGGGAAGAGTTTGAAAGTGGCGCCGTGGTTGAGCGATTAACTGCAGCGCTGCGTGTTGCGGATTCGAATCCCGTACGAAACAAATATTTGTATGACCTACGGACAGTTGACAGTTACAGGTTTAGGTGTCTTGAGTTTGTGACTTTACATGCTTGTGAAAGCACCAACAATACAGGAGTAATTCCTAGTGTAGGGCAAAACTTTATAAAAAAAGTGTTATTTAACATTATTTTTAGTATTTGCGAAACCTGAGTATAGTTTGTTCAGAATCAGTAACTGAATCGATTCCAATAATTTTTACACCATGTTATATTTTTTCTCAAAAATATCTTAAAAGGGTCACAAGTTGGTCACCATTGACACTAAGCGTTCCCGCACACGGGCCTCAAAAAAACGCTGCCACAAAAAAAAGCTAGAAGCGGCCGCAAAAAACAGCTGAAGCCTGCGACACCTTGTGCCCGGAGAAGCTTGAAGCCGCTTCAAACGTTTTTTGGTAGCGGCACTGCCGCACATGAGCCACAAAAAAGGTCGCCACAAAAAGAAGCTTAACCTTTCAATCGTGAGAATTACAGGCACAATAGAAAGACAATGGGTGCGCGAACGCTGGTGTTCGCTTGGGGTTTAATTAATTAAAGCGGCGTTTTTTTGTGGCCCGTGTGCGGGGACAGTATGAACAAAACAGGTTACAGGTTATAGCGGGAATTAGGTTCCAGCGCACAACTGGGTGCGGTAAAACAACCGCTTAGTTGCTCGGGTGGCTCGGTGACCATGTATTTATGTCGCCAACCAAGTACCATAACTGTCTTATAACTTTGTGATTTTTCGTAATACAGTTTTGAACATAGATTCTTTTCATATATAAATACTAGACAGGTACTTCACGTTTCGTATGGTACTAAAAATAAGTTTGTGTTACAACGGAATATTAACACTGACAACTTTTGAACACCCTTGATTACGTTCACAATCCAATACTAACCAGTCACTGTCTAAGTACAACAGCGATGTTCCATTTATTTCCAAAAGTAGCAAAGTTCTACCACGCAGTTCTTGAACGCCTCCAATAAAAACTGTTCGTAAACACAAAAACACACTTTAAATTTTACAATTTGCATAAATATAAAGCTAAGCTTTTCCGTTATGAATTAGGGTTGGCTATAACCGGTGCCTTATTTAAAGTTGTACCGCAACTGTCTCTGTATCCACGTTTCGCTTGTCAAGTTGCGGTTTCTATTAAAAAAGCAAAAATTACATTGTTCGCTGCAGGCGCTCCTAGGGCTGTCAAGCTTACACACAAGGAAAAAGCTTTCATTTCAAACTTTTGCGGTGGCACCCCCGTCCTTTGTGTTGACGACGCGAAATTTTATACCTCATTCAAAGCGTACGGTATTTTTACCGTTCGCATATTCTCCTTTTACTGTATATGAATAAGTGCCAACCTTATTTTGGAGTGTGTTAGTGGCTGACAACTTGGTATAGCGTATAGCTCGCTCCGTAATATTACTGGGAAGCCAAAGGATGTACTTTGTTTGGACGTTTTTGAAATTTCTTGAGCAAAATGCGGACACATTTTATAAAGTACATAGCAGATTTGTCAATTAGTGTTTTCATCTTTTGAGACTTATAATGTTGTATTTTCTTTCAATTATCAAAACGGTGAGGGAAAACATCGTGAGGAAACCGGCATGTCCTAGAACCAAAAATTCGAAGACATGTTACATCCACCAACCCGCACTGGGCCCGCGTGGTGGATTACGGCCCATTCCCTCTCCCAGAGAGGAGGTCTGAGTCCCAACAGTGGGAACATTATAAGGCCGACTATGCTATGCTATTTTCTTTGAGTAAAAGATGCCTTGTAATCAATATCTTCAAATTTTAAATCCACATCTACACTAATATTATAAAGAAGTAAAGTTTGTTTTAATGTTTTATTTTTTTTGTTTGTAGGAGGTAATCTCTGAAAGCACTGGTCTGATTGCAAAATTTTTTTCACCAGAAAGTTGCTTTATGCCTAAGTGACATAGATTATATTTCATGTACGCGGGCGAAGCCGCGGGCAAAAGCTAGTATTTAATAGAATGAAAATATACTGTAGAGGTTATTGTATGTACACACAGTTTTTTGTTACTGAAAAGGACAGATAAAATAAAACAGTATTTTTTTTACTTTCAGCGATGACGCAATTAGGGCCATAGGTTGCAGCAGTTTCAAGCTTCACCGGACACAAGAGTTGTCGTGCGCTTCAGCTGTTTTTTGTGGCAGCTTCTAGCGTTTTTTTGTGGCGGCGTTTTTTTGAAGCCCGTGTGCAGGGACATTAAGGCTCTCTAGAGTAAGAAAAGTCTTTAGGTGATTTTCCATCTCAAAATAAAAGAAGCGGTGAAGAAATCTGACAAAAAAAAAACACAAAACATCTTTTTACCATAGTAAGCTGTGTAAGTAATTAAAAGCTTCCTAAATGATTTGTAAATGTAATAAGATGACTTCAAAAACACTTCCCCGTCGGTACAAAATCAAATGAATTTTCCTTATTAACTATAATAATGAGAAAACCATTAAGATAATGATGTTTTGACAATCCATCCAAATTCATATTTCGTAAAGGACCCACTACATTATTGTTTTCTAAAACAAAGGAAATTGCCGACCGCGCGACTTTGATCATTGGCTGGATGAAACCCTTTGTCGATATTTCACTAATAAAGTTTACCGAAATATGAATTTTGCGAGCCCTGGTACAGGCCGTGGTATGCAGCGAGGTGGTAGGCGGGCTACGAAGCAGTAATGCTAGCGAACCTACGCGTTTTTTTTCTGTGTGGAAAATCACCCAATAACAACCGCCGCTTTTGAGCGGAGCGGGAGGTAGTGTCAGACTCTTACTGACTAAAAAACCCACCCCGTTCCTTCAAGCCTTCATACCGGGCCTCGCCACCGCCGCGCGCGCGTGTCGCGTGCCGGGGCTTTCGGATAACAAACGACCCTCACTTTTTTTTATATTGATGATAGATTCGCGCTTGACCGCCATCTCACCTGATGAAAAGCGACGATGCGGTCGACGATGGAACGCGCTTACCCAGAAGAAACCTATTCACTCTCGACTTAAACATTCCCGAATTGTAGCTATCAGGAAACACAGACTCCGGCAAGGAATTCCACTCCTTAGCTGCACGCACTATGAATGTGTTCCCAAAACGTTTTGTGCGTGTGGGTCACTCACAAAACGTTCACTCCTCAGTCGCCGGGATCCTGACCCTAAATTCTAGCCACCGTAAGCGTGGGCTTGTGGACGGCGAGTTATAGGTAGCTCGCCGTCCGACTGTCCACGTGCGCCTCAAGGATATATCAGCAAAAGCATAGGGGCCCAGGAGGTTCGAAGCCTACTGGGCCTATGGGTTCGTTTCTGAAAGGAAAGCCTGGAACGCAAGACAAAGAAGCTACATACAAGGAACCGACTCCGAAATTAGTCAGTAAAAGTCTGACACGCCCTCCTGCCCCGCTCTAAAGCGGGAGAAAATGTTGCATGATATCCCACCTAAAAAACTCAAAATATGAATTTTGTAACCAAATATTAATATTAAATGCTTCAAGGGTTGGGCTGGCTAATTAGCTGATGTAGTTTATGCAGAGGTTGGGTTTGGAAGCTGTACCTACGCTAAATTTGCAAGCTCGAGAACTGGCGTACAAACTTGGTAAATCTGAAGAGTGTGTGCTATGTAAGACTGGAAGTGTCCTTTTTTAAAGAAAGAAAGAAAAGAAAACTATTTTATTTGGCATACACACTCGTAGATACACACAATGTAGTAACAACATGCAGACATTAATGATCATATAAAAAAAGATACAACTGACAATGTGTGTCTCACGGCGGCGCCAAATAGGCCCAGTTCAGCAAAAATGCCAGACAACTACGTGGTAGTTGCCTGACGCTGGTTTTCAACTGAACCTTATTTCGAGTGTACGGTTGAAAATTGGTTTATATTTACTCAGTTATTACGTGTTAGGTGTAGGATAAATAATTTATATATTATATAGGGTGACAGGTAATTAGTGTACGATACTTAAACACGTGATTGTGCTCATGATAACCAACAACTTTTACTATGGGAACAAACCTGAAATAGCGAAAAAAAATTAGCTGTTCAGTACATTTATGTTTGCCTAATGTACTGAACAGCTGATATTTTTTTCGCGATATTAGTATCGTACACTAATTACCAGTCACCCTATATATGTTTATGCGTGGTAAATAATAAATAAATAGGTGTTCAGTGTACAAAATATATCAAATTAAAAAAAAGACAAAATAAATAAAAAATAATAATAAGTCTATCCATGTCTGTCGCATGTCTAACGAGCTGTGGGCGCGTAAAACGCTGGATTGGTGCCCGGACACAGCAATGCGGGGCCGAGGCAGACCACGAAGGAGATGGCGGGATGACCTGGATGGCTTCCTTAAGAACTGGAATGAGAAAGTGAAGAACCGTGATCGTTGGAAGGAGTGGAGGGAGGCCTTTGCCCAGCAGTGGGACAGTGTGGGCTAAGTAAAAAAAAAAAAAAAATAAGTCTATCCAATCGTGCATAATTCCATGCGCAAACAAAAACCGGTTTTGAAGCGAAACGAAGTGACTTCATCCGAACACACCCTAAATATCTACCCCACTTTCCTTTACTTATAATTATACAATATTAGTTTTAGTATATGCAAAACCCGAAACACCTGTCTAGTATTTTTTATGTAAAGAATCTATGTACGAAATTTCATAACTGTACCTATCATGAAAAATTAAAAAGTTATAAATTTGTTATGTCAGCAAAAATACATAGTCACCGGGTCATCCAGGCGACTGAGGGGTTGTTTTGCACTTGCACCCAGCTGTTTCCTAGCTCCTAATACCCGCTATGACCTTACGTGACCTATGTTGTATCTACTTAGTATCGGTGGTGTCCAACTTGTAACCTTTTTAAATATTTTTGGGAAAAAATATAATATGGTGTAAAAACTATTGGAATCCATTCAGTTACCTACTGATTCTGAAAAAAATATGTTCAGGTTTTGCATAAACTTAAATTAATGTTGTAATGTCGTGGCCAGATCGCGACGCGCAGACGCGAGTAAGTATTTACGGCTCACAAGCCAACCTAGTTATCAATTTGTTATAAATGCCTGCAGGAAAATGCACGAAGATTTCCCACACAATTCATTTTGAAGAAATGAAAAGGCTTTTGGCTGATGATGTCAGATATAACGTTTACAAGCTAACAAAATATAAGCGAGATCTTATCAAAGATTGTTTTGATGTCACGTCTAGTCATGATTTATAACGTGTAATGTATTTTTAGAGCCCGCAGCGTTTTTTAATTGTATCCAATTAACTTTATTTCAGCCCTTGGCTCAGGAACCCAATTACAACACGTCGTGAGAAAAAAAAAATTGAGACGGAAAATAAAAAACAATAAAGATTTTGCACGGTACGCCGACGACAATTTATAAGATCTAAATGTAATGACATCTTTTATCTTAATTACTTTGCCTTTGACCTCTTTTCGAATTGCCAAAGACTTATTGTTTTTTTTTTCTTTTTTCTTTCTCACAGATTTCCAACGGATTCGACATTATGTAGTATTAGGGCAGCCTGTTGCCACCTGAAATTGCGTTACCTTTTTTACAGTTATTAGAGCTTATAAAAGGTATTCTGCCTTATGATTATTTTAGATACGGGATTGTGTTCTTTTCTTTTATTAGAGAAATATTATAGCAAGTTCATGTTATGTAAATACAGAAAATACGAACAGGAGTTTCATATCCGAATCTACGACTTACATGGTTTTCCCCTAAAGGCAAGCGCGAATGTCGAGGAAAGTTAAGAAAAAAGAAAATTAACTTTTTTACGCAATGGGAATGAAATAAAAGTCGGCAGTAGGTGAATCAACAGTATTATTTTGTTCGAATTTGAAAGGTTAACTCTGAAATTGAATTACTTATGTAATGTTATGCGAAGAAGGATATGCGTTTTGGTATTAGATTTGGTTTTAAGAAATATGGTTTGATACAGATATATTTTGATGTATGAAATTTGTAGAATTATGGAATTTAATATCTTGAATTTAATATCTAGGAGCACACGGGCAGTTGAGCGGATAAATGCAATTTAAACATTTTACTAAAAAAGTTATTTATGTACCTAGTTCAGCGCCAGGACTTCGACGGTACATACTGTATCATTTTATTTTATTCATAACAAAATAAAATTGTCAATGAATCTTCTATACAATATTACACTATTTTTTTTACTGTGCTTTTGGGTATAAAGTGGACCGATCTGCGTTGTTCTCTCATATCTATTGATATTGTAATGTAGAAATATTGTAAAAAAAAACTTTTTTTTTAAAGAGTAACCATGGAGTTGCTTGCCGGTTTTTCTTTATAGTAAAGATGAGTTTGAGTTTATTTTAAATATTAAAAGCAATGTAGTTTTATTTCAAATAACAAAACTGATACAGCAAAGACTTACAAAAGTCTGCGGCAACACAAAATCGTATTTTAAGCTGATTAATACAGATTACTATGAAACCCGCTTACTGAAAGAAAAAAGAGAAAGAAAATGAATTTATTGGGCAGAAAACACAGCACACAAACACTAGAAAGAAACAAACACAGTAAAGAAGCAAAAAAATAAATAAAATAGTGTGCCTCACAGCTGTACTAAAAATAGGTCCATTTCAGCATAAATGCCAGACGACTAGTGTTTAACGCTGGTTTTCACCTGACCTAGTTCTAAATCAGATTTGTACTGTAAAATATAACGATGATTTATTTATTTATTTATCAGTTGCTTGCTATACCTACAGTATGCATCAAAGCGTATAGCAAGCCAATCAAGTATGAACTAATAAATTGTATACAAACATTTATCATTTCTTTACTGCTATATATAAATATGTCAAATTTCGGTTCCTGAGCAATCAGGGCGTTCAGCAGACAGAGCGCCTGGGCTGTAGGGGCATATCGAGCCGTTAGTGTACGTGACGAAGGGGCAACGAATAGGCGGCGTATGGCACAGGTGCGCGACGCCCGCAGTCGATCTGGAGCGAAAAGTGAGCAGCGAGCCACCGTGGTCGCGTCGTCGATTTTATTGTTCATGATATGGTAGTAGTGCACCAATAGCGCGCATTTACGTCGCAGTTCTAGCGTGTTGATGCCCACCATTCCCACGACAAACATAGACGGATATTAATAGGGATAGTACCCAATGTACCCATATAACTTTTTATATAGGTAGTGAGCAAATTTGCATTGAACCCGTTCTATCATCAGCTTATTTGACTGGCCTGTTGGTCTAGTAGTTCCTGGTCCTGACTGCTATGCCGCAGGTCGTGGGTTCGATTCCCACCCAGGACAAATGTTTATGTGATGAGCATGATCATTTGTTCTGCGTCTGGGTGTAATTTATATATAATATGTATCTATTTAGAAATATTTAAGTATGTTTATCAGTTGTCTAGTACCCACAACACAAGCTCTGCTTAGCTTGGGACTAGACGGCGTTGTGTGATAGTTGTGGAATATATTTCTATTTTCTCTATCTATATTATTCTTTTTTTTTAATATTTATAATGTAATTGATCTCAATTTAATCTTTTTTATAATTTATCCCACTGACATTTCGATGTAATTTTTAATTTAATTTATTTTAATTTATTCCAATACAATTTTTAATTATTTTTGTCTTAATTTTATTATTGTATAAGTGCTGTGCACGCCTATAAGTGACAAATCCATCATTATATGTATTTGTAATGTTCTTTTATTTGTAACTTTAATCGGTGAATGAGTCGTTGGTGTGTCAATTTTTAAAATAAATAAATAAAATAAATAAATAAATATATATATTATATTTTCATTCAGTCATCATCGATCATCGTCATCATTTCGGCCGAAAGACGTCCACTGCTGGACATACGTAAGCCTCCCCAAGTGTCGCTATAACAATCAGTCCTGTGCATTTCTCGTCCATTGGATTCTCGTGACCCTCACTAGGATATTGATCCGCCTTGTGGGAGTCCAACGTTGCGTTTTCTGGTACATGGTCGCTACTCCAGAATCTCGTTTGCTCGTTCCGCGAGCTACGTGCTTTGCCTATTGCCACTTTTTAAAGATTCTTCAGACTATGTCGGTAATTTTCATTTCTGATGTGATCACGCAGGGAAACTCCAAGCACAGCCCTTCCCATTACCCTTTGGGTAACCTTAAGCCACGTTTCAGAGCCATGTCATCACTGGCAACACGCACTGGTCATAGATTTTCGTCAAACACTGAGGTATATTGGACGAGAAGATACCACGCAGATACTTTTTTTTTAGGTGGGAAATTCATCCAATGACCTCCCCCGCTCGTTGGCGGAGTGTCAGACTTTTACTGACTAGAAATCCACTCCTATTCCTTCGTTGCCTTTCGTACCGGGGCCGAATCTTCCTTTCAGAAACTAATCCTTGGCCCCAGTAGGCTTCGACCCTGCTGGGCCCCTACATTTTGCTGACAACTCCTTGACGCGCCCCGTCGACGTTTTGGACTCGGTCTAGATTGTTACCGGACAGTCGGACGGCGAGCTACCCATTGCTCGCCGTCCGCAAGCCTGCACGGTGGCCGCAACTCGGAATCCCGGGGGCGGCTAGGGCGTGAGCGCCGTTGCCTCACGGGTGCGGCCTCCTCGTTTGCTAGCATTACTGCTTCGCAGAAGGAGGTGACCTCGCAGATACTTAAATAATAGAATATATAAATATAACGTTTTGGTCTCATAACGTGTCATGCTTCTGTGTCTTTAAAATACGTAACACTACAACACACAAACACAAAGAAAACCATGAATTATTACTCAGAATGTACCCTATTTAAGTTATATTTAGGTTTGGCTATGAATTGATTATAATAAAACAATAACGGGCGGCCAGTTCGTATTATGTTCTCGTTTGGGGCAGCCCTGACCCCACGGTAAGTGAGTTATGACATATTATTAAAGCGTAGAAAGAATTGGTGATGTGGATGATTTAAATGAAAATGTTGGTGGGATGGTGGGTAGTTCTACTTTTTTTGGGCACAGATTTAGAACTCTAAGTAAACTTTATAACTAGCTTCTGCCAGCGACTTTGCCCGCGTGAATGTAGATTTTTCCATACAAACTTTAGACCCCCGTTCCACCCCGTTAAAAAAAAGAAAGGATTTTCCAAAATTCAGCCCGAATTTTGGAAAATCCTTTCTTAGTGCTTTTTTTTTCGATGGGAAAAATCATCTTATGACAACCCCCGCTCTTGGGCGGAGCGGGAGATAGTGTCAGACTCTTACTGACTAAAAAACCCATCCCGTTCCTTCAAGCCTTCATACCGGGGCTCGAGCGCCCTTTCGGATTACCCTGGCTCCAGTAGGCTTCGACCCGGCTGGGCCCCTGCTGTTGCTGACAACTCCTTGAGGCGCGCGGGAACAGCGCGCGCCGTCGACGACTTGGGCTTGGTCCGGACGGTTACCGGACGGCCGGACAGCGAGCTACCCATTGCTCACTGTCCGCAAGCCCGCGCCTACGGTGGCTGGAAATCGGGATCAAATGCTTTCTTAATGCTCGCCTACGTCATAAAAGGAAGCCTTGTGCAAAATTTCACGCTCCTAGTCCCAATAGTTTTGGCTATGCGTTGATATGTCATTTATTTATTTATTTATACTTCATGCACATAAAAGTACAGAGGCGGACTTAATGCCTTAGGCATTTTCTTCCAGTCAACCTTTGGGTGGTGCAGAGAAAAACAGTGGTAGGTGCAATAAAAGAAAGAGATAAGGTGATTCCAAGAATTGATATACTAATAAACCATAAATATTACAATACACTTACAATTATATAATATATACTTAATCAAATTAATAAACTACATACATATATACCCTAATATAGTCAAACAATTGGTTCAAATCGACAATTGGAAAACTTTAACGCTGTGATGATACTACTGCCAACCTCTTGCGAATTATCTCGCGAACTTTAGTTTTGAATGCTAATCGGTTTGTTGCCATCCTGATTTCCTGGGGGAGCGCATTCCACAAAGAAATCGCTTGAACAAAGAAAGAATGGTGAGTGGTGATGGTGAGTGGTGGTGGTGATGGTGGTGGTCATTGAGTCAGTTTATCTTTTTATACGAGTATAAACAAAGAAATGGCGGCACGTATGGTGCAGTGGTTGAGCGATTGGCTTCTACGTTGCGTGTCGCAAGTTCGATTCCCACGCGGAACAAATTTTTGTAAGGCCTAAGTATTGATAAATATTCTGTCTCTGGATGTCTTGTGTATGTGAGGTCACGTGTTTGTAAACCCGCCCATAATTCAGGAGTAATTCTTAATGTGAGGAAACGTTTTTGAAATAAAGGAAAGAATATTGATGTTTAATGTCATTACACATCAAAGCATTAGTTTTTTGGTTGAAATTTCGAGGTAAAACATAATTTTTTCTTGGTTGGCCCAGCTCTGAGTAGAGTGAAAGAGAGGGTCAGACGCTTACTGACTAAAACGCACCTCTGTTCCTTCAGTTCCTACGTTTCTATGAGATAAGATTCATGTATTTTTTTTTAATTTGGAGGCAAAAGTTAGACCTTTTTTATTACAGTCCCGCAAGAGAATTTGATGGCAAAAGATGAACATTAACATTGTATTAGGATCTATTCAGTTGAGTTTAAGTTACATTTTAAATCATAAAACAACTAACATCTGCCAGCGGCTTCACTTGCGCGAAAGTAGAAAAATTATACCGGTAAAAGAATTTTAAAAATTGGTCGAGTAATTTTTTGAATTTATTCTTTACAAATAAAAATCTTTCTTTTTTATAACATTAGTATTGAAGTATAGATAGATAGTATACCAATAATATCACATCTGCCATAATTTTTAGTAATTTTTCTCGTTCAGTTAAATAATGATTTTAAAGAAAATTTTTAAAAAGGCAACAATTTGCTGAGTCATTAAACCTCAAGCGAACGCCGTTCGCACGGCGTTCACTCTCTCATTGTTTTTCTATCGTGTCTCTAATAACGGCATTCGAAAGGTTAATAACTGTCCAACTTTGAACAACCAACGCCAATTATTTCTGACAAAAACACACGAACATCACAGAAGCTTGCCAACACAGTGGACGAAACAAAACACAACGCGACTGCGCCTAAAAAAAGTCCAAGCCGAGCTCCGAGGTTTTTTTACACCCCACACCGTAGGCCAGTGGTCAACGGAGCATTGAAACGGTGCCGGGATAATTGCGACACTGTCCTTTAGACCCCAGACTGTTCCAATTATCCCCGACACTAACACAGAAACCGTGAGTCTAAAGGATTTCACAGAATTTTTGAAACACGAGTATTTTTGACGTTAGGAATTTTATGTTCACATATTTTTGGTAAAGCCTTCCTCTTTTGAAGTAACGATGCCTGTTAGGTTATGTTGAAAATTATGTAATATTTAGGTAAAGCTCACAGAGCTTCGAGACACTTCTGTGGCCACTGATAACGACGTCTCCAAAAATTCTTATCTTACCTTAGTGAGAAATTTCTAAGGTTGCTTTCGCTCAATCTTTTTTACCGCTCATGGACTATTCGTATGTTTGTTTTCTACGCTAGTAGAGATACTATGCTATGGAGGTACATATAAACAAACTTTAGTGATTATGGAATCTATGCATCCGCTTTATATTTGGCCTCCGCGATCATGTACCGAAGTTTTGGACCTCATTAAAATGGCTATCAATTTAGCAAGTTATCCATATTCTATCCCTTCTATATACCATCCAACACTATTCAAATTCTTCTCAATCCCTTTCTGAAAGCTTTGAGTACTTTGTCACGTTCTGAAACTGCAGGGCATCTCTGAAACTCTTTCCCATATACCTTTCACGGCTGAATCTGGATGTCTTGAAGAGGAAAATTAAAAAGCACCATATAAAAATATATTCGTATAGTTATCGGCACGGATCTTTCGAAATATTCGGTCTCTTTAGTGGTGCGACGGTGGATCGTGTCATAGAGGTCACTCCTGATTCGTTCCTTGTGTTTGCTGCATGTATCTAACAAAGACGACGATTAGCTCGCTAATGTATGGAATGCGCAAAGCGATCCTCAGTCTGACGCCGAGTGCTCAAGATCCGTGCCGATAACTATATCTTTTAGTAATTATTACTTATTTTTACACTGGATCCTACCCTCAACTATAAATCACTCATTGAGTCAAGCTCGTTAATGTAATGTTTTTTTGCGTACAATAAATCATTAGGAAAGAAAAATGATAATGGGATAAAATCATCATCAGACGCGGATGCACCCAGTACACCTTCCAGTTGGAAATGTACCTCTTATTTTTTATTAATTTAAACTTCATGTACAGTAGTGGTACTTAGGCTAGGCGCATTATTTTGTGTAAGTTATTTCATCACCACTGCTCTCAAAACGGTGAAGGAAAACATCGTGAGGAAACCGGCTTGTCCTAGAACCAAAAAATTCGAAGACATGTGACATTCACCAACCTGTACTGAGTCCGCGTGGTGGATTACGGCCCATTCCCTCTCCTAGAGAGGAGGCCTGAGTCCCAGCAGTGGGAACATTATAAGGTTGATTATGCTATTATGCTAACCTTTGGGTTAAAAAAGACGTGTGGCACTCGGGGACTGCCGCGGTAAAGCTATTGCATAGCATTTTTATCAACTTATGCAATTATAATTATTTATTTATTTTATTTATGCAGTATTTTTGTTCCTTTGTTTTTTTTTCTTTGATATTAATTGAAGTTACACTTTCACACATTGAATTGAATTTTGATTGATTGTTCACTCATTTGTTTTCTTATCGGTCACCACGCTCAAGAAACAAATGAGTGGGGGGTGTTAGGTTATTTTCGTTACGGAATTTGTGGATTCGGTCTCCATGCTCAAGGCCCGCGATAGAAGCTATGCAATAGCTTAAAAAAAGTATTGACATATCATCAAGATCCTGTAAACATTAAGTTTAAACGATCTGCCCAGGTTTAGTTGTCCATATCATCATGAAGTGATCAATTTTTAAGATCTGGCCATGACACATATACGTCTATCTACGATAATCAATTTATCTTATTTAGATTTCTTTATTGTAAAAATAAATTACGTGTCATCGGGGTCGTTAATGTAAAGGTTAAATAAGCGATTACCTTATACTTTAAAGTTTTTCAAACGAAAATAAATTAATTGACTTCGACATTTGTAAATATTGCTGCAGGCTACAATTTTATATTAAACAGAAATTGGAAAGTAATCTGGTAATAGAGTAAAACATTTTTTTGCAAATATTTAATAGGTAGGTATTTAAATAGAATGTAATAAATTTTATTTTAAAAAAATCAGAAAGGAGTAGATAAATAAGTTTGAAGTATTTATCTATTTGTTTTGTAACTAATAAAATACTAGGTAATACAAGAAAAACAAAAACACTTAACGAATTTATACCGTGTGTAATTTACACGTACGTCAAAAAAATCCTCCGAATCGATGTTTATTGAAGCTCAAAAGACTAGTGACATTGCTACGTTGTAAGACTAATAAGAATAAGTAAGAATCATTAAACATTATGATGTCATTGAAAAGGGTACAGTCATACGAGGTCCTGTATACCAGTGGCGCCACGTTATAACCTCTGTTACTATTAATGTGCAGTTGACTGTACCCACTTAAGTTGTTATAAAGTTAATTGTAATTTTTGAGGATAACAAAGTAAAAATACAATTTTTGTCTCTTGTCCACATAACTCTTTGAAAGTACAAAACGGTTTTACAGACAATGAAATTTGAAAAGATGGCAAACATTTTGAACACATAAAAGAAAGGACGAATTTAAAAGAGGTTTTTAAATGTAAAAATTACGATCATAATGGAAGGAAATATCTTTTTGATTTAACTTGTTCAAAGATTACATTATATAATATATTGGTTGTTATTATAAGAAAAGATTTTCATCAAACTATAGGGAAAATTATTACGAAAATGAAAAACTGAAATGAATATAATATGGAAAGTAAGATTGTTCGTTAAAATGATTAATGTTAAAGAAGATAGTAATCGGATTACAAATAATCTTTATAAACATAATCAACTTCTTGATGTTCCTACTACAAGGACAGAGGCCTCTTAACTATGATAGGGAATGGACTGTAATTCATCCTGCAGGTCTAATGTGATTTTTTTTTATGGTGGGAAAAAATCATCCAATGACAACTCCCGTTCTTGGGCGGAGCGGGAAATAGTGTCAGACTCTTACTGACTAAAAGACCTACCCCGTTCCTTCTAGCCTTCATACCGGGGCTCGAGCTCCCTTTCGGATAACCCTGGCCCCAGTAGGCTTCAACCCGGCTGGGTCCCTGCTGTTGCTGACAACTCCTTTGGGCACGCGGGAACAGTGCGTGCCGTCGACGACTTGGGCTTGATCCGGACAGATACCGGACGGCCGAGGTCTAATGTGAGTTGATATTCCACAACTATCATACAATACTTTCTAGTCCCAAGCTTAGCAGAGCTTGTGTTATGAGAATAGACAACTGATAAAGATATTTATATATTTCTAAATACATACATAATTATTACAGATAAATTACACCCAGACACAGAAAAAATAATCATGTTTATTACACAAGCAGTTGTCCTGGGTGGGAATCTAACCCACGACCTCCGGCATAGCAGACCAACAGGCCAGGCAGTGATGGATACCACTTGTCTTCGAATTATTTGCTTTAGGACATGCTGGTTTCTTCACGATAATTTCCTTCACCGTTTTGAGAGCAGTTGTAATGGAACTAAATTGCCCAAAGTAAAGCGCCCGCCTCGATTTGAACCACCGGTACCACTGGGACAAGAATACTCAATTTTTCTTGCTATTGGGTTTTCCATTAGACATGACACACACATCCACTTTTGTCGGTGGTGCGGCGAGCGGGGCGTCATCAGTAAGTGGAGCGTTTTCGCTATGAGCGGAGACTCATACCATGCTTCAAACATGTTCATACTTTTGATCTTACCGCTCGCCGCCTCGCGCTTAGCTACCGCTCACTGCAGCCAGTCAGTGGTGACGCACGCAAAGCTGCACATAAAGCTGTTGGCCCTGCGCTTGATCTCTCCACGGCAGTGTCGGATAGCCTTCCCGTCGAACTATGTGATTAAGGGCCAAGCGCCCGAAAAGTGCCATAAAGCAGTGATTTTCTGAGGCCTACTCCTCCGTAACGGCTAAGTCAATTGGTTTGAAAAAAATATATGTTTATTATAGATTCATGAACAATAATATCAACATTTGATTTTTTCGTGCAATTAATACTTTTGTCAAAAAAATATATTTAGCAATTTCGCAACTTTTCGCAACTTTTCTCTACTCCTTCGAAACGGCTTGGACCTTTAGAAACATTTTTACACATAAAAATTGGTGGTTAAATATTCTTCAAAGTGAACATTGCATATGTAAATCAATCAATATCTCGCAGAGAAAATGGATTTAAAGCGCTTTCCGGGCGCTGCTGGCCGCAAATAAATGCACAGATTTGCGTACTGCCGCCTAGGCGAGTGCGAGAGTTGCGTTCACATAATTTCGGCCAGATGGTTCAAGGAACTATACGCCTTAAAGAAAGACCGAGTACACTTAATGTTTGCGCATACATTTGTGCACCATAATATCTTCTGCTTACTTGAATATACTGCTTCTCTTTTCAACTCTGCTTGCTTGACTGGCCTGTTGGTCTAGTGGTTAGTGGCCCTGACTGCTATGCCGGAGGTGGTGGGTTCGATTCCCACCCAGGACAAATGTTTGTGTGATGAGCACGATCATTTTGTTCTGTGTCTGGGTGTAATTTATCTATAACATGTATGTATTTAGAAATATATAAGTATGTTTATCAGTTGTCTAGTACTCATAACACAAGCTCTGTTTAGCTTGAGACTAGACAGCGTTGGGTGATAATTGTGGAATATTATTATGTTATTATTATCACTGCAGTTAATCTTCAACGAGTGACCACCATGGCTAAAATTATTTCATGAGGGTTTTTAGAAATATACGCAACAGGACGTAAAGTCCCGCGAACCTTCATTGAAAAGGGAGGATCCTCCGACCAGACGGGTACTAGGTCTGGTCCGGGCGACTGCCCGATACTTGATTTCAGGCTGTTGTATATGTTCTAATCGCGTGAAGAACTCTGACACCGCGACAGATAGTTTCGAAGTTTTAGTTCCTATGTGTCGACATAGAGGTCTTACCGTAGCATAGCATAATCAGTTTGGTAATATTCCTACTGCTGTGACTTAGGCCTCCTTCCTAGAGGAGGTGACATGGATGTTGCTTCAGATTATTCTTTTACTGATACTAAGTTACACTTTATGTTTTAAGCGATTGATTACTCAGCGTATCCCGGGTTCGATTCTCATACGGGAGATATATTATGTACAAGACTGTGGCAGATACCACCATTTTTCTAGTAGCCCCCACTTTTTCTAACCCACTGTAATTAAAAACCAAAAAATATTTTTTACTTATCGTAATAAACGTAATTACTAAACGCTTTCAGTCTTTTTTATGAGGTGGGAAATCATCTGGGGCCAGGGTTATCCGAAAGGGCGCTCGAGCCCCGATATGAAGGCTTGAAGGAACGGGATGGGTTTGTTAGTCAGTAAGAGTCTGACACTATCTCCCGCTCCGCCCAAGAGCAGGGGTTGTTATCGGATGATTTTTTCCCGTTCTAGGGTGGAGCGAGAGGGCATGTCAGACTTTTACTGACTAAAACAGTATCCAGTTTTACTTCAATCAGATGTGCGCTGCCCGCCCACGTCAGACTTTTTATAGGACAGATAATCGGGCCGATTTTTTATATTTGTAACATTGTTCTGTTTTCTGACCGTCTTTTTGTAGGACGTGTGCGTTGCACTATTGCTATCAGTGTGTTCTATTTTTCTCCCACAAAAAATCGGTCGCCGATTATCGGACGTAGGCGGGCAGCCGTTGACGCGACTGAACTGAAACTTCGTTACAATGACTATACCCTATCCGCGTTAAGAATGGAAAAAAGAAACCTTTTTTAGTGTATGTGCGATAGATTTTAACTTCTATTTCGAAGGCATAAGGGTGGCATTAATAGCAAAAAAGTGGTTACAACACGAACTATTTACTGCAACCACCATTTGTCACGCCACTAACGTAATAAAAGTCAAAATCGGTTAAACGGACAGTAATAAAAGCCTATTCTTAAGGGCCAAGCGCCCGAAAAGTGCCATAAAACAGTGATTTTCTGAGGCCTACTCCTCCGTAACGGCTAGGTCAATTGGTTTGAAAAAAATATATGTTTATTATAGATTCATGAACAATAATATCAACATTTGATTTTTTCGTGCAATTAATACTTTTGTCAAAAAAAAAAATTTAGCAATTTCGCAACTTTTCGCAACTTTTCCCTACTCCTTCGAAACGGCTTGGACCTTTAGAAACATTTTTACTCATAAAAATTGGTGGTTAAATATTCTTCAAAGTGAACATTGCATATGTCTTTTGGGGGATGAGCTGCTCGCGTCCGTAGGATTTACTTGATTTCTGACCACCCTACACGTGTCCCCTGGGTAGTGCTAAACGAGCAGTAAACGCGGTGGTAGGCCATAGCATCGGCTGCCGGCTTTAAAGTTACCACCCACCAGACAAAGCCATGCCGCCAAGCGATCCGTCGTGTTCCGGCGTGATGTCTGGTGAAGCCGTACGGTGGAATTTGGGTCTGAGCAGTTGTGTTGCGATGTATACCGGTTATGATGCACCAGCTGTTGTTGCGTCGGAGGTTTGATCGTGGAGGGTAGCGGGATCCGAAGCACGGTGCTCCGCTGGCCGACCGTAGGTAGTTGGGGGCCCAAGTAGTGTGCCAGCCACACACGAAAGGCTGCCCCGCCAACTGCGAAAAATCCCGGGGTGGCCCCATCGTGCCGGTTGGCGACCGGGTGAGAGGACCCGATGGCGATCCCTGGGGGGGTTCGGGCGTCCCCGCAGTCTCCAGATCAACCCTCCACTGGCGCGGCAACTCTGGTTGTGTTGTCGAGGTTAACATCGCATCACCTCGCTCAACTGCCATCTTCCACCATTCCTATTCACTCCAAATTTTATTACAATGAAAGGTAAAAAGAGAAGCAAGTGTCAACAGCGGATGCACGTCCTCTCATTCAAAGTGCACCTCTCAAACATTAGAGGACTGCACTCCAATCTCGATGCGGTCCACCACCATCTAGAGACTGACAAGCCACACTTGCTTTTCTTGACGGAGACGCAGATTAGATGTCCGGCTGATGCGGCGTACCTCAACTACCCGGGATACTCATTGGAGCATCATTTCCTGCAGCGTGCTGGGGTCTGTGTGTACGTCCGTAATGACATCTGCTGTCAGCGTCTCCGTCACCTTGAGGACACAACTCTTTCCACGCTATGGCTGTTGGTGGACACTGGCATGGACAAAATTGTCTATGCCTGTGTCTATCGATCGCACAGCGGTGATCAGGAGACAACTCGAATGTTTGACCACCTCAGTGAGGCCGCCGATAAGGCTCTGCATCGGCACCCTGATGCGCAGCTCGTCGCTCTGGGGGACTTTAATGCCTGTCACCAAGACTGGCTTTTCCCGTACCAGAAGACCGACCATGCTGGGAGAGAAGCGCGAAACTTTGCGGTATCGATGGGCCTGTCCCAGCTGGTGAAGCAAGCGACTAGAGTGCCTGATGTAGCTGGTCATACTGCCAACTGTCTGGACCTTCTGCTGACCACCGACCCAGACAGATGTATCGTAACAGTTTCTTCACCACTTGGAACTTCAGATCACTGTCTGGTGAAGTCTGTATCGTCCTTCTCCCCACTTGACTGCGACTCGAGTGGTGAACGGCGAATGTGGCGATACAAGTCAGCAGATTGGGATGAGATGCGTCACTTTTTTGCGTCTTATCCTTGGCAGCGGGTCTGCTTCTCTTCTAAAGATCCGTCGAGGTGTGCGGATGCAGTGTCCGATGTGGTGCGTCAAGCTATGGAGTATTTCATTCCTTATAGTGACGTACCCATCGGAAGCTCAGCTCACCCATGGTTCAACGCTGATTGCGTTCAAGCTGAAGAGCGTAAGCATTCGGCGTTTCTAGCCTGGGTTGACGCTCGTGACCGCAAATCTCCGGATCTGAGCTCAGCAAAGAGAGCCTTTAACCATGCTGCCAAGTTCTACAAAAAGGCACTAAAGAAGGCTCGCTTTGACCGCATTGCCCATATTGGCAAAAAGCTTTCTGCACAGCCATCCGGTAGCAGAGCTTTCTGGTCCCTTGCCAAATCGGTCGAAGCGAACTTCTGTCGGCCCACATTGCCTCCGCTGGTTAAACCTGACGGAACACTGGCTCATACGGCGAGAGAGAAAGCAGGTCTCTTTGCATCTCTCTTCGCCCATAATTCTCGTCTTGATACTGGCAGTGCTACTCCACCGACTCTACCTCACTGCGACACTTCGATGCCCGAGGTTCGCATAAGGAACAAAGAAGTTCTGAGAGCACTGTGTCGTCTAGACGTGAATAAAGCTAGTGGACCCGATGGTATACCAGCGATTGTTCTCAAGACTTGTGCGCCCGAGTTGTCTCCTGTATTGACACGCTTGTATCGCCTCTCGTTTAGGACTGGAATAGTGCCCAAGTCCTGGAAGCTTGCCAACGTGCAACCCGTGCCCAAAAAGGGCAGTCGTGCCGATCTTACCAACTATCGGCCGATTTCAGTAACCTCCATACTCTGCAAGATTATGGAGCGTGTATTGAACTCGCGCCTCATGGCATACCTAGAAGGTAACGATCTCCTCAGTGACCGACAGTATGGGTTTCGCCGCAATCGATCTACTGGGGACCTACTAGTGTATGCCACCCACTTGTGGGGTGAGGCCCTCGAGAAGAATGGGGAAGCAATTGCTGTCTCCTTAGACGTCTCGAAGGCCTTCGACAGGGTATGGCATGCTAGCCTCTTGAGTAAGCTTCCAGCATACGGCATTTCTCCTGGTCTGATTAACTGGGTAAAAGACTTCCTGAGAGAACGGTCTCTTCGAGTTGTTGTCGATGGATGCTCATCAGAGCCCATGACGACTAATGCCGGAGTTCCTCAGGGGTCAGTGCTCTCTGCAACTCTTTTCCTGCTGCATATTAATGATCTGCTGATGCCCGGTATCTATGGGTATGCAGATGATAGCACAGTTGTAGAGAGATACCTGCCAGGTGCTCGGGCTAGTAAAGAGCAAATCCGGTCCGAACGAGAGGCTATGGTAGAGCGTACGAATATCTCGCTTCAGGCAGTCTCCAAGTGGGGCGAAACCAATCTGGTGGGATTCAACGCCGCCAAAACACAGGCGTGTCTGTTCACCGCCAAAAGGAGCCCGTTCACCTCGGCTCCTACTTTTCAGAATGTATCATTAGATTGTACCGACCGCCTTCAGCTCTTGGGTGTCGAAATTTCCTCCGACCTCAATTTTGGGCGGTTCATTGAGTCCAAAGCCAAAGTAGCTGCTAGGAAACTAGGCGTTCTCGCAAAAGTCCGGCGGTACTTCACACCGAGACAGCTTTTAATGTTATACAAAGCACAGGTCCGATCGTGTGTGGAGTACTGCAGCCACATATGGGCTGGTGCTGCAAAGTGCCACCTGGCAGCTTTGGACTCGGTGGAAAGGCGTGCGAAGAGGCTGATTGGTGATCCAGATTTGGTTAAGTCCAATCTTCAAAGCCTTGATCACAGGCGTAGGGTAGCCAGCCTTTCGGTGTTTTACAGATTGCATTTTGGAGAGTGTGCGCAGGAATTGCATGACTTGATTCCGCCATCTCATTTCTACCATCGGACAAACCGACGCACGGCGAGTATCCACCCTTACGTTGTTGAAACATCTACGGTCCGGACTAAGCGTTTCGTCTCGTCATTTATACCGCGAACTTCGAAGGACTGGAACAGTTTGCCTGCTGCGGTCTTTCCGTCTGATTATAATTTGGGTGTCTTCAAGGCTAGAGTGAATAGGCTCTTAATAAACTAGTGCGCCTCACCATCAACGATTGCATCACTGCTTACCATCAGGCGGGATCGCAGTCAAGTACTAGTTTATAACTGATAAAAAAAAAAAAAAAAAAAAAAAAAAAAAAAATATGTAAATCAATCAATATCTCGCAGAGAAAATAGATTTAAAGCGCTTTCCGGACGCTGCTGGCCGCAAATAAATGCACAGATTTGCGTACTGCCGCCTAGGCGAGTGCGAAAGTTGCGTTCACATAATTTCGGCCAGATGGTTCAAGGGACTATACGCCTTAACTTGAATAGGGTATAAAGGTATAAATGAAAATTATTCAAACAAGATGTGTCGTTTATTGACTGCTCTTCGGCTTCAAATACACTTTAATCAAACTGGGGCGATCCAATAAATGATGAAGCTAGTTTAACAGTCCTACCATACGAGAACCGTTCTCCAAAACCATTACATTCTGATTGAAGGGTCTCAAGATCTAACAATAATGACTCGCAGAATAAATTATTGGCTACAACTTAATCGTAATTTCAAAAGCAATCTGTTATACAAATCGTATATTACAAGAGAAGGGTAAGATTTGGACAGATCTCAGGAGCCTTCGGGGAAATCAAGCGAGGGAAGCTGCGGCCGCCGGTTCATTGGGCACCCGCCTAATGCGATCCATTGTTAGGTATTACAGCGGTGTTTCGCGTAATAGCGTAATTTAAGTTGGTATGTACAGACGAGCAGAAAACGCTTGTAACATTACTGCTAGAATTCTGACAGAATGGTACAGTGTAACCTGCGAAAAACAAATGTTCTTAAACTGAGTTTTCGAGTTATCGACGGTGCGTAGTGTTTTACGCGTGCTTCAAGATGTCAGCAAAACTGTGGCCCCAGCAGGGTCGAAGCCTAATCCACGTGCGCCTCAAGGAGTTGTCAGCAACTGTAGAGGCCCAGCAGGGTCGAAGCTTAATCCACGCGCGCCTCAAGGAGTTGTCAGCAACTGTAGGGGCCCAGCAGGGTCGAAGCCTACTGGAGCCATGGGTGATGCGAAAGAGATCCCCGGGGCGACGCAATGGCAAAGCAGAACAGGAGTGGGTTTTTAGTCAGTAAAAATCTGACACTATCTCCCGCTCCGCCCAAGAGCGGGGGATGTCATTAGACGATTTTCCCACCTAAAAAAAAGGGAAAGCCTAATAGGGCCATTGGTTTGCTTCTGGAACAAAACAAGGTAAAGATGGAACATAAGAGTGGATTTAAGTCAGTAAAAGTCTGAAACGCCTTCTCGCTCCGCCCTAGAGCAGAAAAAGTCATTAGGTAATTTTCTACCTAAAAACATTAAATTCAGTAATCAATCTAACTAAAATTCAAGTTAGTTATCATGCCAATCAGGCAATCTTACTAAAACTTTTTTGTGAAACTAGAAAGCTTAAAGGCGTACTTACTGGAGAGAGATAGAACAATTTGTGAGCAAAAAATACTGAGTTTAAATAAAATCCTAATAGTTAAGAGTTTGAAGACTTAGAAAGTTTTGGAAATAATCACTATTTAAAGAAACTTAAAATTTAAAATTGGCCAATCAAAAATTTCAAAAAGGTTACGTCTAAAGTTCTATAATCGTTTTGCCCTTTTGATTATAAAAATGAAACATTTTAAGCTTTTTAATTTAAAAGCTGTATACACTGTACCTCGTCTGTACATAACATGAGACTATCCAAAATTATCTAATGTGTAATGACAGTGTCCAATCTGATGAGGGTCGAGCCGGGCCAATCTAAAAGGAATTCCAGTTAATATGCCCGTTATTCCGAAACACCGTACCCTTGTACTGAATAAACCACCACCTATTTGGTATGCAAAGAGTGTAACTTAGTCCTCGCATTCCATTGCTGGATTAACCCCACGCTGCATACTTTCAATTCATACTTTGCCATCAATGGACATTGCACCCATATATGCAAAGTACAGTCGCAGTGCAAAGTGGTAGTAATAAGCGATTAAAATCTACAGCCAGTCTAATGTTGTGCACGCATGAATGGTTACAGCTATTCGCAATATTTGTTTTAGAAACTTTTATACAAGTTTGTGTTTCTATTTAATTGAACGTATGAGTTGCTGTTAAATTATGTGCGTTAAAATATTAATTTTATAAATTTTACTCAACTTTGAAACACTGGTCAAGCCTTTATCCATACGAGGGGTCATAAACAGAAAAATGTTGTTAGTTGGCTAATATTTTTACATGTATTTTAAAGTCACATAAAATTGTAAATACGATTAGATTATAATCTATCTCGAGATTATAATCTGTCGAAAGATTGTAGAAGTAGTACAATTTGAATGTTCCTATAAGTTAGTGTTAGTCACCAAACATAGCCTCTATGGACACAGAATGGTCTACTGTAAGAACGACCAATCAGGAACAGCCTTCGGACTGTTGAAAATTGAAGACACGAAAGATTCTGATTTAACAGTTTCACTTTGATAGTTTGTAATCTACCGAAAAATAATGCGTTCAATTGTAAGCAGCATCTTACGGTTTACATTCTTACAACTATTTACAATTTCTCAAGATAGATTATAATCTGATGGTATTTACAATTTTACGGTGACATATACATGTAAAAGAAAAAAAAGACGTGTGGCACTCGGGGACTGCCGCGATAAAGCTATTGCATAGCATTTTTTATCAACTTATGCAATAGACCTCGCCAACAGCTGCTTAACCCCACCCATCCAAAACCAGACCTCGCCAACAGCTGCTTAACCCCACCCATCCAAAACCAGACCTCGCCAATAGCTGCTTAACCCCACCCATCTAAAACTAGACCTTGCCAACAGCTGCTTAACCCCACCCATCCAAAACTAGACCTCGCTAACAGCTGCTTAACCCCACCCATCCAAAATGAGACCTTGCCAACAGCTGCTTATCCCCACCCATCCAATACCAGACCTCGCTAACAGCTGCTTAACCTCTTCCATCCAAAACCAGACCTCGCCAACAGCTGCTTAACCTCTTCCATCAAAAACCAGACCTCGCTAACAGTTCCTTAACCCCACCCATCCAAAACGCCGACAGCTGCTTAACCCCACCCATCCAAACACAGACCTCACCAACAGCTGCTTAACCCCACCCATCTAAAACCAGACCTCGCCAACAGCTGCTTAACCCCACCCATCCAAAACCAGACCTCACCAACAGCTGCTTAACCCCATCCATCTAAAACCAGACCTCGCCAACAGCTGCTTAACCTCTTCCATCCAAAACTAGACCTCACCAACAGCTGCTTAACCTTTTCCATCAAAAACCAGACCTCGCTAACAGCTGCTTAACCCCACCCATCCAAAACGCCGACAGCTGCTTTCACTCATTTGTTTTCTTATCGGTCACCACGCTCAAAAAACAAATGAATGGGGGATGTTAGGTTATTTTCGTTACGGAATTTCTGGATTCGGTCTCCACGCTCAAGGCCCGCGATAGAAGCTATGCAATAGCTTAAAAAAGTATACTCAACATTTAACTAGAAACTCATTCCTCTATATAAAGGGTAACGATTAAACCTCAACGTCAAACACACGTCAAACACAGAACGATTCCCGTTGCAGAATGCAAAAATCATTCTCTTTTTTAATTATAACGAAGTTGTACGTCATCAAGTTAATAAGGGACGTTGTTAACAAACACACGAACAAAGGTGTTATTAGACAAAAGCACGGCAGCTCCCCACAAAAGGATGTCACCGGCATCCTACTCGAGCTACAAAAACCACTTGTACATACAAATTAACCTCTAAAACAACCACTCAAAGATCATTTTTCTTTAACTCATCTTCATGGGTTACGACTAGCATTTGGAAAAACAATAAAAATCTCTAGCGGATCACTTCTCCTCAAATATCCAATTTATTTATGTGTTTTATGAGTGTCGAAATGTGAATTGAAGAGTCTTGAATTCGATTCCTCGAGGCAACTGGCCAGTTTATTATAATAAAACATGCTGCGAATGTTTTTACTATAACTTTTTATGAAACATAAAAATGGAATATCTATAATAGTGCGCTATTTGGTATAAACTACTTCGCTTCGGTTTCGGTTATGATTCGGATTGTATCGGCCACGCTTCGTCCATAACGACCCGAAGAGTGCTCCAATTAGGATCCGTTTTGTGGTGATGTTTTGATTTTTATATAATTGGGATTTCAGTTAGAAAATTCACAGATTTTGCTGGAAATTGGTGCATTCACTAGTAAATAAAATCATATTTGCTTTCTTTTATGCAGTGTGAATTTAATACGTGTTGGCTGATAGCAAATGTATGGGTTTTGGCATAGCTGATCTTTTAGACACTGGTGGCAAAAGTAGAGGTCGGTCAATTTAAATATTTTTATTTATTATAAAATAATGTGTCTTCAAGACCATCACTATTATGATTTTTCTAATCCGAATTAATCAATATTTTGAAGTCATAAAATATCATCCAGTCAATTAATCAAGAATTAGCTGTGGCAACTGAAACAAAAGTATCTAAAAACCCATATTCAAATTAAAAACTTGAGTGAATTTTAAACCATAGTACTACTGCTGTAAAATTGGGTCACTTTGACTCTGAAGTATAACCTTGGCTTGAGCTTGTTAACCAATAGAAATACAGTAAACACTCTGGGTTACTAAACAGCCTCCTGTGTTATTGGTGGCTAATAAGGTTGGGTCTAAATTTACCCCAGGACTAAAGTTATCGGACTAAAGTAATACTTTATTTCATAAAGCAATATACTAGATCAGATTTGAATTAAACACACAAGATACAATCTTGCTACGAAACCGTAGCTGCGTAGCTACGTAGCGCTACGGCGTAGCGCCATCTACGTCTCTTATTCCCATTGCCATAATTGATACCAAACATTGCCCCAAAATTATCAACCAGTATCTAATATCTAATATCACTAACACGATCTATGTGATGTGTGAACGTAGGTGTGTCTGAAAGTTAAACAATGTGACACAGGGGACAAAGCAAGTGGAGTGGTGGGCCCTCCAGTTTCGAGACCGCCCTTTGTTCTATGACCCTGCCAGTGATGTTTCTTTTGTAAGTGGATTATGTTACAAGCGGTCGGAGGGTTGAGTGGCGTATTTATTTTGCATTACGGTGTATTTATTCTGTAATGATATGTCGATGAATTGGGTGTAACAGTATTTTGTTCGGGTGAGTGTCCGATTTTAATGGGTGGTCCCAATAATGATGTTTTCCTTTTGCAGGTTTATTAATGATCATTTGTTTCATAAACGATATCTATCACGATTGCTTGTTAGTATTTATTTTATTGTTTGTTTTTAGGGAATGAAATTGAGATTTTAAATCGTTCTTAAAAATAAACAGATTTTAAGCTATTGCATAGCTTCTATCGCGGGCCTTGAGCGTGGAGACCGAATCCAGAAATTCCGTAACGAAAATAACCTAACACCCCCCACTCATTTGTTTTTTGAGCGTGGTAACCGATAAGAAAACAAATGAGTGAACAATCAATCAAAATTCAATTCAATGTGTGAAAATGTAACCTTAATTTCAAAGAAAAAAAAACAAAGGAAAAAAAATACTGCATAAATAAAATAAATAAATAATTATAATTGCATAAGTTGATAAAAATGCTATGCAATAGCTTTACCGCGGCAGTCCCCGAGTGCCACACGTCTTTTTTTTTAATTGGCGAGTTCTTTTTCGAATTGAAAATATTTTTTTGTTATGTAGTCTTTATCCATCACTAGTCATAAACTATTATTTTTAACCTTTCCTAATGAAGATGGTATGATTATTATAGGCAACGTTAGCATCCCCAAAGCCTTCACCTATTAAGCATCGGTCTTACTGGGCTCCATTCATTTTTGCACGCGCGTAGGATATAACTAGCCGTCGACTCGGGAATTTTCTTTAATGGATAACCGGACAGCAAGCTACCCATTCCTACTGTCTTACTTCATACTACCCACGCCTACGGTATCTGGAAATCACCTTACGACTTCTGACACCCGAGACGTTTTCTGTAGGACACTACCTAAGCATAACCAGCTTTTTAATGTTTCCACTGCAAGGACTCAAGTCTCCTTCTAGGAGAAGGAATGGGCCGTAATCCACCACGCGGGCCCAATGCGGGTTGGTGAATGTCACAATATGTCTTCGAATTTTTGGTTCTAGGATACTACCTAATCTACACTAATTTATTAAAGAGGAAGTTCTGGTCCGATTGCTAAAATTTCACCGATAGAAAGCTACTTTATTCATGAGTGACATAGGATATATTTTATTTACGCAGACGAAGTCACGGGCAAAAGCTAGTCTGTAATATTTTTGTAAATCAAAAACCGCTGAAGCCTATAAATTATACCTCTTTTGCTCCCCGTCAGACAGGAAGCAGTGTCTCTTTAAAACAACCACACAAGATCGCTTTTGTGTATAGCTGACATGCCCCACAGACATCGCGCGAACATTCTTTAATTCTACCCTCATACCTCGTAACTCAATCAAGTGGAAACCTCTATTGCCTGGGTTTAATTAAACATTTTCATCCATTGTTTGAAATTTGGGGTTGAGTTATTTAAAGTAATATTGTTATATACAAAGTACAATTGTTTGATTGTTTTTTTTTTTTTCGTAGAAGGTAATCTCAGGAAGTACTTTTACATCTGTGAGTGGCCTGTTGGTCTAGTCGTCAGTGGCTCTGACTGCTATACCGGAGGTCTTGGGTTCAATTCCGGTGGCGTGGCAACTAGAAACGCACAAGACCGATTGTAGTTGCCACGCTTGGGGGAGGTCTATGTCCAGCCTGCAGTAGACGATTTTTGGCTTTTTATAATTATGTTGTATTAAAATCTACAAAACGTTTTTGCGGTAATAATCTAGACGGTTCAATATTAGATTAACACTAATATTGGAACGGTTTTTTTTATGGTGGGAAAATCATCAATGATAACCCCCGCTTTTAGGCGGAGCGGGAGATAGTGTCAGACTCTTACTGACTAAAAACCCACCCCGTTCCTTCAAGCCTTCATACCGGGGCTCGAGCTATCTTTCAAAACTAACCCTGGCCCCAGTAGGCTTCGACCCAGCTGGACCCCTGCTGTTGCTGACAACTCCTTGAGTCACGCGGGAACAGTGCGCGCCGTCAACGACTTGGGCTTGGTCCGAACAGTTACCGGACGGTCGGACAACGAGCTGCCCAAAGCTCGCCATCCGCAAGCCCGCGCCTACGGTGGCCGGAAATCTGGATCGGAATCCCGGCGGAATATTGGAACGGCTCAGTAAAGTTTTATCTTGTTTTTTTTTTTTGTAAGTTTGATCGTTCTATCCATCTGGACTTACATTTCTGCGATTTTTGTATTCCTACAACAGAAATATTACTTGATGGCAAGATTTTTTGGTTGCTAGTTAGTGAACCTTCCATAACTTTTTTGTGAGGTAGAAAATTTTCAATCAACACCTCCCACTCTGGTTAGCAAGAGAAAATGTGATACTTTTATTGACTAACATAAAAACCCATTTGTGTTCGATTGTGGCCGCGGTAATTCAATGTGAGACAGTGATCGCAAAATTTTCATCAATCGCCGACAGTTATTATTGTTACTTAAATCAAGAGTGGTATCAAATAATTAAAACGCATTGTTGTGCTATGCTTCTAGAATGGAAGAACGTATCCAGGCCTAGCAAGTTCTAGAAAAGTCCGCCACAAAGTACCGACCACTATTATTATTATTATTATTGACCAAGGTTAGCAGGTGGTTGATAAAGGAATTGGTAACTTTCATTTTTTTTAAATGGAGTCGAAATTCGCGTGAAAGAAGCACAGAAGCAAGGCGGATTAATATGTATGTCAAGCAAAACAAGTTCTACGTTGGATATCATTTTTATTATCAAAAATGTCACTTGGATACATAATATAAAGTTCACGCAAAAATGAGATTTCGTACAAAAATACGAAGAAATGGACGGAATTCCTTATTAATCAGATCACAAAATAATTAAGTAAAAAAGTCTAAACAACTAAACATACACATTGATTTATAAAATATAGAGAACATAGTTTATCAAAAAGGAGGTACAAAAATGTAGGTAGGTTATTTTTAAACGTTGCACGACGTTATATTATGCCAATATTTTACAAGACTTTAATATGAATATCTTTTTATTAAAATATTGCAGAGGCATGAGTGCTTAAATTAATTGGAGGAGAAATACTTTAGGTATGCTTAGGTTAACTCTCAGAAATGATCTTAAAATTCATCGATTCGTAAACTGAATAAGTTTCATATTAGCAGTGGACTGGATACATAGCTAATTAAATATAATCCCTATTACATGTTTGTTATAAAAACCATTTATTGCCTCGCATACAACATTGTGAGGAAACCGGCATGTCCTAAAAACAAAAGTTCGAAGACATGTGACTTGATCCACCAACCCGCACTGGGCCCGCGTGGTGGATTATGGCCCATTCCCTCCCCTAGAGAGGAGGCCTGGGTCCCAACAGTGGGAACATTATAAGTCCGACTATGCCAAGCTATGCTAATGCTCCGCGATGCGACTATATTGTTCTGGAATGGCCTTGAAACGTCTGCATCTAAAATTTTCCTAGCTCTGCGTATAAATACAAGTCCCTGACCGGAAGTATCGAAAACAAACTGATTGTTTTCGACTGCCAGTCATAGACCAAATAACCTAAGTATGTGAAGTGATTTCATAGTCTGCCGCGACCCCGTCATCAGTCCCGTCAGATTTCGGGGCACTAATTTTGGGTTTTACCGGTCTACCGCTTAGTCGGCAAGCGGTAGACATGGTCCAGCCTAGTCCTACTTAAACTGGGTAGCCTTCTGAGCCACGTCATTGGAGTAGACGAGTATTTCTACGAAGGACTACAATAAGTGCACTAAGACGATTATCACACTGCCACGCAGCACGCAGCGTAGCGCGTGAATGCGTGTTTTAACGTGCTTGTAAGTATCTCCGTTTGTATAGAAAACACGCACAGTCCAACACACCGAAAATGCATCCACGCGTGCTCATGCAGATCACGCGCCTACAAGCAGAGAAACATGCGCTCACGCATGTGGGTGCGGGACGAGACGCAAGGTATGGCACACTGAGTCTCGTAGTGCCGTGCGTGATGATGTATGAAAGGATTCAGAGCCTGCGTGAACCTACAAAACTCAATTACGCGCGTGATGCATAAAAAACCTGCATGATGATGCAGATCTGCACTCCCGCAAGTACGCGCGTAGGTGACATGCAGCGTGATGCGTGGCAGTGTGATATTCGCATAATACAGCTTGTATTCGTGATGTTCTATCATATTAGCACCTCAGTGCTGATTAACTAATTGTTAAAGGCAAACCTCTGTGCGACATTTCTATGCTAATGCATCGCGATATACAAACAGACAGATGACTCTACTACTGTAATTGTGTTAAGGGGATGTACGTTTTGGGCTGGCATTTGTTTTTTTTTTTAAGGAGGTATTTGTGTAGTTAGAGATTTGGCTAGTGAGTTGTATGTGGTTCGTTGGGTAGGGACAAAATACTATGCATATTTTCGAATAAAATATGTAACTTTTTACAATCTATTATTTAGATTCACCTGTCCCGATATTTGTCTGTCATCAAATCTTGCAAATTAAATTTGACCCACTTCTCGGTTACCGATTGGGCTGAAATTTTGCATGCATGTGTAACTCAGATGACAATGCAAAATCATTATGACGTAGAGCTGATCTGATGATGCAACTGGAAGGTGGCTATAGGAACTTGGTAGTTAAACGACACAACCCTATCGAGTTTGGACTCTCATGATTCGTCTTGACGAGCATTAATTATATAGGTAGGTATACCGAGCTATAAAAACTTGCTATGAAAAAATGATTTTCATTAAAATCTTGTTACTGTTTATACATAAATTATTTCTAACCATTCGTTTCATTGTTATACGAATAAATACGTAAACACACTAATATTATACGAGTAAAAGTGAAAGTTTCTGAATGTTGTGTGTGTACTTATCTTACTTTATCACGCACAAATGGCTTAACAGATTTAGATGAAATTTAGCACCCGGGTTTTCCATGCCCTGTAATACCACACATATAATTTCAAAAAGTTATATCAGCACTTTCTCTGGTCCTCGAACGCAAAAGGCAACTGAAGGACACGGATGAGTTTGAGTCAGTAAAAGTCAAATAGATGTTTCGGGAGGGACCTCGTCCTCTCAATCCACCCTAAAGCGAAAGAAATTATTTAAAAAAAATACTACTACTACTTTTTATAATAATTTCAGAAACTGAATTTATTTATATCTGGTCCCGAAATAAAAATCATCATCGTCATCGTCATTTCAGTTAAAAAACGTCCTCTGTTGGACATAGGCCTTTTTTATGGTGGGGAAAATCATCCAATGACAATTCCCGCTCGTGAGCGGAGCGGGAGATAGTGTCAGACTTTTACTGACTAAAAACCCACCCCGTTCTTTCAAGCCTTCACACCGGGGCTCGAATTACCTTTCGGATAACCCTGGCTAGGCTTCGACCCGGATGGGCCCCTGCTGTTGCTGACAACTCCTTGAGGCGCGCGGGAACAGTGCGCACCGTCGACGACTTGGGCTTACCGGACGGTCGGACAGTGAGCACTTTACATTTGCTCACTGTCCGCAAGCCCGCGCCTATGGTGGCTGGAAATCGGGATCGGAATCCCGGCGGCGGCGAGAGCGCCGTTGCCTGATGCGGTCGGCCTCCTCCTTAGCGAGCATTACTGCTTCGCAGAAGTCGGTGTCCGCCTGCCACTCCTCCTCGCTCCGGACCATGGTGTCAACCAAGGCCCAGCGCGAGAGGTCTCCGCCGCCGATCGCCCCCACGAGGGCACGGCGGCAGCGGCCTCACCCAAGCTTCGCCACAACGACTGGTCCTGGGCGTCTCGCATCCATCAGATTCTCACAACCCTCACCAGGTCATCGGTCCACCTTGTGGGAGGCCTTCCAAAAATAAAAATAATAATTATAGTAAAATTCAACAGGGCCAAGGCTTTAACGAATTTCGTGTTTTGTTTTTTTGACACATGACATGTTATTCTCACGAAGCTAGTATTATGTAATTATACACCTAACTACTTATTTAATAACAGTTGATTGTTATGAAATCCATAACGATCAGTTTAATTAAATGTGAAATATAGCTGTTATATTGCCATTGAAAAAAAAATGAATTGTATAAAACGAATTTAAAAAAAAATCCTTGCTCCACACTTTTTTTTTCGGTGGCAAAAAATCTTCCATATAACATCCCCCGCCCTTGGACGGTGTGGGAGATAGTGTCAGACTCTTACTAACTAAAAAACCCACCCTGTTACATCGTTGCCGAGCTGTTACTGAGGCCGAGCCTTTCTTTCGGAACTAGACCCTTGGCCCCAGTAGGCTTCGACCCTGCTAGGCCTCTACAGTTGCTGACAACTCCTTGACGCACTCAGGCAACAGTGCGCGCCGTCGACGACTTGGACTTGGTCCAGACGGTTACCGGATGGTTGGACAGCGAGCTACCCATTGTGCGCCTACGGTGGCCGGAAAGCATTACTGCTTCGCAGAAGGAGGCGACCGCCTGCCACTCCTCCTCATTCCGGACCATGGCCTGTACCAAGGCCCGGCACGAGAGATCGCCGCCGCCGATCGCCCCCACAAGGACACGGCGGTGCTCTGCCCAAGAGAAGCACACCTAAATCGTATGCTCCACCGTGTCCTCCGGGCGGTCACTTCAGCACGAATCCGCTGCAGGTACCTCCCGAACTTACCATATTCGGTGAGAACCTGTGTCATGCGGAAGGTGAGGACGCCATGAGGTCTTTCCAGCCATGCCTCAAAGAGGGACTTACTGCCATAATTGTGGTGTGCCCTGTCTCGAAATTCAGTCCTGTATCGTGGGTGCACAAACGTGTACACATATTCACATACACTATTCAGCCAGACCCGGAACAACTATCTATAGGCCATACAACTATTTGTTCCATGCGGGAATCGAAGTCGTGATACGCTGCACAGTAGCCTCTGTAGTACTAGCTTACATCATGTCGCATGTCAGAATCAAAACATTCAATCTCGTATTAAAAAGAGGTAAAATTCTGGTATGATTGCAAAATTCTTTCATTGATTTGTGAGGCTCTTTCACACTCAAACGGCAGAACGTATATAGGTCGTGGTCTTAACTTTCAAATTGATCACTAAAAACTGGCCATTAAACGTCAAAGTTTGATGATACTTCAATGCTTGTTTGGCGTACTTTGTTTAGACCTTTTAGTATCATAGAATGTCAATGATATGACCAAACGAGGTTTGTTAAATCATCATATGTTAACGTTTAAACAATGTGGCCTGTTTTAGTTGGGTATATCATGATGTGATCGATTCTAAGATCTGACCACGAAACATAGATGAAACTTAGCACACAGACAGACTTGTGACTTATCTTGGAATAGTACAAAGAATTATTCATCTCAACAATATGTTGCTTAAACCTGGGGATATTTAAATAAATAGTGAATAGTTTACTTCCAAATTAATTGTGACACCCTATTAATTTTAAGTTCCTGATATAATTTTTATTTTTGATGTACAATAAATAATATATGTATCTATCTTCCAGGCAAGCATGCACATCATCGCTTTACGTCAGGTGGCATAATGCGAACCTATCAATAGAAAAAAATATGTTTCCCCATGAAATAAATTCCTACTTTTACGCAAGCAAAGCTGCTTGCAGACTGAAGCTACTTGATGCATAAAGAAAGCTGTATAAATCAAATCAAAAACTGTTGCTTTGCTGTTAAATATGTAGTTTTTTTTGTCAGTTTGCACGACCCTGAGTGAAGTGGTAAAGAAATCGTGACGGCATCGTGAAAAGCTTATGTAATGCAAGATAGGATCGTATCTCTTAGAAGTATAGGGGTACAGGGCTTATCAGAACAATTTGTTTAGATGACGTCACATTAACAATGAGATAAGGTTACGATCATTGAGCTATGCGAAAGGGGCCTACAAGTTGCTGCGTTTCTTTTTTAATCTTTATTAAGGAGCTTTGTCACACAATATTGACAGTGTAGCTCCATCATAGCCAAATGTATTTTAATTTATTTTTAATGATTGTAATAAATTTTATATAGAACTCTTGTCTCTATAAAAGTTGCTGCATTTCGATGTGATAAGGTGTGTCCAGCAATGCTTACCTATACGTCCTTTTTTAAATTTTTTATTCTGCTATAAGTGAAGCGGGGAGAGGTGTGTCATCATAACTCTTTCTTACATTCTTGTAGACCTAGCTGACATCGGTCCTACTGGGTCCGTTCAGGTTTCCGACATTTCTTTGAGATGCGGTTGGATCAGAATGCGTTTTGCGTCGACTCTGGCTTAGTCCTAATAGGACGGCCAGACGTCGTGATTTCCTTTGCACGTCGTCCGCAAGCCCATACCTACAGTGGCTGGGAATCGTCTTGTGACTCTCGACACCCGAGGTGCGTGAGGATGTCCTCTGCCTTACGGTTTCAGCTATCCCCATCATTCTCATTATTACTTCGTAGTAGAAGGTAACTACTGCCCATTCCATTTCGCTCCAAACAATAGCCTGAACAAGGACCAGACGCAAAAGGTCACCGCCACCGATGACCGCTTCGCCCAAGTGCAACAGACTTTCACCGTATGCTCCACCATGATGTCGTCCATGCAATCCGCACATTGGTCAAACCCACGCGTTTCTTCCCACCGAATCCGAAATAGGTCCACCCGAAACGTCTATTTTGTCGACCGATAGACCAGCGTCGAATGAAAATGAGGAAGCTGTAGCCAATCGTCAAAGAGTGGACAGGAGTCATGATGGTGGTGTGCCCAGCGTCAAGAAGCGACAGTCGCTGACTCCATACCAGCAGATCCCGCTGAAGCTCTGTCAGCATTGTCGTGATTTGTCACAGCAATAGAATTTTAATCTAGCGTTGCACTTCTATACCTATAAGTCCAGAAGGTTCATTTTTGTTCTTGAAATTATTTAAATTCGAGTTGAACTGTCACCTCGGCGACACTTTACGCCAAAATCTTGTCAAAATTAAGGGATCTTAAAGAGATTTTTGACAGTTTGGTTGACACTGAAATTAGAATGCGAACGTTTCTTAAAAGAACAGAAACTGATACTTCAGTACTGAAATGGACTTTATTTAAATTGAAAGATGAAAAGTATATATTCTTATTACCTTAGGAGGAAGCTTCACCCACACCAATCGAAGTAGTTCTCATGAAGTTTATTTAATAATTTGTAGAGTTTTTTCGTTCAATTTTAATATGTGTAATGACTACTATGTAACCGTTACAGATAAAAAAAATAAGCCTTTTATTTAATTCCCTTAGTTATAATACATTTCAATCTGAGCTGTCGCTGGTGCAAGCTGGATGAGGGAAGATCAAGATAGAGAGAAATGGTCTGGTCTAGAGGAGGCCTATACCCGCACAGGGGTTCCCTTTAATTTGGTGTTGTACATAATTATAATGAAGTAAATTACATGAAATATTTTTATTTAATTAAAATTGTATAGTTCGTGTTTCAATAAATAAATAATTAATTAATAAAATACTTATAATCAACTAAAATAATCAATTATAATGTATTAATCAACTATAATGTATTAATCAACTATAAAGTATCAATAATCAACTATAATGTATTGTTAAACATAAACCGCTTTATAATTACCCACTGCAGGAATGCAGGCTTCTTCTCTTAAGAGGGTATTCACTATGCAAGCCCAATCCGGGTTTGTCTAGAATATGCCGGTTTCCTCACGATCTTTTTCTCCAATATTTAAAGAATAATTGTGATAGAATAAATTGGGTAGTAATAAAAGCTCCGACAAAAAAAGAAGAATTGTCCTTACTCAAAATATTAAATCTACTGCCTAAAATACTAACTTTCCGACTACTTTTGTCCGAATAAAAATGACGAAACGACCGAATGAGATACTGAAATCTTCGAAAAATAAACATGACTGTCTATTGCTATAATACTTTTCTACCAGTATAAATTACGTTCTACTGAAAACTTTGCTTTGTAATTTTTATCTTTACTTGCCTACTATTAATCCATAAATTACCTTTCATATTTCATAGATTGTGGTGCTATTTTAACTGTCACATTATACTGAAAATATTATTCCGAGTGGCTATACAGAAACTTATAAAAAATATAAAAATGTACATGTAACAATAACTTTTAATTGCATATTAGATCATGAATTTTACTTACCACGGGTATGCTTCGATATCGGTACCTATTTCAGGCGTTAAAAAGTTAAAACAGTCGTATTCATGGGTACGTATAAAAATCCCGAATTTTAAATTACTGATTTTGATTTTAAACGCCAAATGGTCGTATGGTCGAAAGTTTAAAATCCCGAAAGTTCATTTGTTCGATTGTTTAAAATCCCGAAGTTCAAAATCCCGACTCATGCGTGTCGGGGTGCCCTAAGGTCCCGATTTCTTTTATTTTGAGAAGTAGCGCTTTTGGTCACAATTCTAACCTAACCTAACCTATTTCAGCCACAATCTCTCGTAAAAATGTGTTTACCATTGTCTAATAGTCTAGTCACAGGTAGATTGTATTTTGATTGCACTTTGAACTGGGTGAAATAGATTAGGTAACGTTAGAACTGTGACCAACCGCTACGTTCAAGTTGTTTCGTTTATTCGGGATTTCGTCCTTTCGGGCATTTGAACATCGGTATTTTGTGTTTCGATATAACGACTATCGGCATTTAAACCTTTCGGTATTTTGAATTTCGGTGTTTTGCACGTCGGTATTTCAGCCATAGGTATAATGAACTTTCGGGATTTTGATACGTACCCCTATTCATGCCTTAATCGAAAACCAAGTAGACTTTGGTTTCCTAGAATATTATACTGTATTATTAATCGACAAATTTCCTAACTTTTATAATGTCAGCAAGAACAAAGATAAAAATAAAACAAAACTCAGTTTATTATGAAAATGTAGTTACGTAGTAGATCCGAACTCCATCGTGCGGGCCGAACAGATGAGGTATTTTCATCATTATTGAGAGCTAAAAAATAAATTTGATAACCAACAATAGAAATTAAAACAGTTCATGCAAGTTGTAAATATATGATTATTTTGACCAAACCTCTGTTGTCAGTAACTTAGTAATTTTGTCGGAGGTTCAGTATTCTATTCGGAAGTTTAGTTTTTTTATTCGAAGATCCATTTTTTTTTTAGGAGAAAATGTAATTTGAACATGCTCTTATTTGTTGTTAAATTGGATATTTTTTTTCGTTTATGTTTTGGGTTTTTTGTCGGTAATTCATTATAACGCTAGTTAATTAGAATAATAGTCGGCCACAGATCGCTGGAGATTAAATTGTTTTTCGGAACCATTATTATTTCCCGAATAAATTACACAAAAATGTGCCTACCTGGATTTTTTATGACCTAGAAAATCGTAAGTCAAACCGTTACTTCTACCCAACTATTACTGAATGTAAATAAATCTACACTAATATGATAAAGAGGTAGAGTTTGTTTTTTTTTTTAATGATTTTTTGTTTGTAGGAGAAATCTCTGAAAGTACTGGTCCGATTGCTAAATTTTTTTTCACCGGTATAACGCTGCATTATTTCTAAGTGATATGTACGCGGGTGAAACCGCGGGTAAAAGCTAGTAAATAATATTTATCTGTCAATTTGATTGATTATAGTGGCGGAAAATAATTTTTTTCACAGAACTGTGCATAGAATTAAAAAATTATGTATGGTTCAAATAGTCTCTGATAGAATCTGAAATCTACTCAAATTATTTAAAATAAGAACACATTTAGAAAACATATCGTAGTTTGGACATGGTTTTACCATTAGTGGCAGTTCTGCATTTAGAAACTATCTGTATTAATTGGTGTTTAAAATTGCAGCAGTCAATGATCGTAGTGAAAAAGAGAGTCTGATTTCAAAAACCTTTTATTATTTTTTAAATTTATTAATGAGTGTTTTTTTTTGTCATTAGTCATTTATTTAAATTACAGAGAATACTTATAAAAAGAAATAAGTAAGTTAGAAAACCAAAAAAAGTCCTAATCTTATAAAGAAGAAAAGATTTATATTTTGGTTTGTAATGAATACTTTGAAAAACTTCTGAACCGATTTTGTTTATATTTATTAGGTCTGAGGATAGATCGTAGGCTACTTTTATATACCTAGATGACAAGTCTGCTATCACGAGAGCAAAGCCTCAGGGGACCTTTTTTATATATGGAGGGAAAAAATCATCCAATGACAACCTCCGCTCTTGGGCAGAGCGGGAGATAGTGTCAGACTCTTACTGACTAAAAGGCCCACCCCGTTCCTTCTAGCCTTCATACCGCGGGGCTCGAACTAAGCGTCAGGGGTCCTAGTCTGCTATTTTTATAAATTCGTCATTCCAACACGATCTCATTGTCATTTTGTTAAAAGTTGGGTGTCTTCAAGGCTAGAGTGAATAGACTCTTAATAAACTAGTGCGCCTCACCATCAGAGATTGCATCACTGCTTACCATCAGGTGGGATTGCAGTCAAGCAATAGTTTATATCAGTTTAAAAAAAAAGTTCGTAATCTGTTTATTCATAATGGCCGATCATTGCTCGGTCAATGGTCTCGCTATAGAATTGTGGTACAAGCTGTCTTATAACGAATTAAAAGCAATAACCGCATAATGACGTTCTAATGGTAGGTCACTGATCAAAGAAACTGTCAAAATTTTAACAGATGCCACTTACACGTCAGACATTCATTTGTTATTATGAACGAGATTACGATTCTAAGCCATTTCTTTCAATGGAGTATCAGTAGTTGATCATTGGAAAGTCATAATGACGCCATTATATTAGTAGACTAGCTTTTGCTCGCAGCTTCACCCGCGTACATAAAATATAGCCTATTTCACTCGGAATAAAGCAGCTTTCTATCAGTGAAAAAATTTTAGCAAACGGACCAGCCCCCCTAGCCAAGTTACAACCGTTTCGCTTGCGCCGAACGCTTCGAGTTGGCCACGCCACCAATTGTTTTGTTCTGAGCACGTGACTGAGCGTTGAAATGACGTCATTCCTTTACATTTGAAGCTTTCTACAAGCGTTAACGATTGCTGATTAGCAACTTGGCTAGGGGGGCAGTACTTCCAGAGATTACCTCTTACAAATAAAAAAAACAAACTTTACCTCTTTATTATATTGGTGTAAATTACAAACTTGTCAAGATCAACCATTATGAAATCAATGATAGACCAATCTGACACTATTGTAATAGCAGACTTGAGGCTCTGAGAGAAGCTGGTCTAATTATAAAAGCTTCAATTTATTATTATTATCAATCCCTAAAGGCGCAAAATTTACTTTAACTCCTTTTTCTTTATTAACATTTCAGTCTAAAAAATAATTTAAAATAGCCTTCTTATTTTTATACTACAAAAACGAAGAGTACGTTGAAACCGAGTGTACTTTTAAACGTTGTACTGGCGCGCACAAAACGCTTCCTCCACTTTACATTTTCTCACATAATTATTTTTTACTTCACAAGACTACATCTGCTAAATTAAAATAAACTTACCTTCATATTACGGTATGCTTGATTTTTTTTTTGTAAATGTGTTTTAATTTTTTTGACCATACTGTGCACCCTTAAAATCGGACATGGATGTTAGTTGTATACTGGAAGTGACACTGTATTTTTTCATCAAACAATTGCACTATGTTTTCCTAAGATATTTACTATTTAATTTTCTAATTCTTAATTCTTTATTGTACACACAAAAAAAACTTAACCTTAATACATTCATAATTGATAGTTCATGTACAAAGGCGAGCTTAACTCAACAATGAGTTTTCTCCCAGCAAACCTTTGAGTGACAGAGAGAGAGATCACATTCGAGGGTAGGATCCAGTGTACAACATAAACCTACATAAATACGACTAAAATATATATATATATATATATATACATAAACATATATTATATATATACTAATATTATGTCAATTGAGAAAGGAAGTGCTCTTTAATTTTCCTCTTAAAGACATCCAGAGAAGGGCTGTCGCGAAGGGAGTGTGGGAGAGAGTTCCAGAGACGCACTGCAGTTACAGTAAAGGAGCCATCATAGCGGCTGGAAGTGTGGCGAGGAGTACGAAGGAGAAGAGAATTGATAGTGCGGCAGGGTTTACCCCTTGGTACAAGGTATTCGAAGCGTTCACGAAGGTATTGAGGAGCATTGGGATTGTGCAGGATAGTAAAGAGAAGGGATAAAATGTGAATATCTCGCCGACGCCGAATTGGCAGCCACCTTAACCTGGTCCGAAACTCCGACACATGGTCGTATTTGCGGAGACCAAAAATAAAGCGAATGCACAAATTCTGCAATCGCTCGAGTTTATTTAGAAGTACCTCCGTAGCATCTAGAAAACAGACATCCGCATAGTCTATAAGCGGTAGAAGAAGAGATTGAGCAAGCGCAACTTTTGTATGAAATGGCAAGAATTTTTGGAGACGTTTAAGAGACTGAAAAGAATAAAATACCCTCTTACTCACATCGGCAATATGAACCTCCCATGAGAGATTAGTGTCAATATGGACGCCAAGATTTTTAGCACTTTTGGAGTATAATATTGGTTCAGAATCATACACTACTGGTGGGAGCGACTGGTAATCTAATAGGTTGAGCATGTTTCTAGTTTGGAGATCAACAAAATATCTACTGCAACTCTAGGTGAAGCGAGAGGTGTCATAGTTTTGATGACTAAACTCCACCCGTGTTTATTTATTTATTTAAGGATCACCAACGAGTGTTACAAAATAAAAATAAAAACTTAGAAATAGAAATTGGTACACGTGTTGCTTCAATTGCTCTTTACGTTCAAGGGTAGTGATAATTTCATTTTTGTTTCAGGTCCAATCACCAAATTTTTTTTTTCGTTTTGAGTAGAGCGAGAGGGGTTTTCAGAATTTTACTGACTAAAACCCACTTCTACTACGACACAACTATTACGAATAATCCAGAACCTTAGTAATTCTTTCAAAGAATTTTGCATTCCAAGAAACCTTTGATAAAGTAAGTTTGTACCAAGAATCGTGACGCTTGGGCATCGAATACAAGGAGGAGGTTCCATTGTTCCATCATTGGACCACCAGACGTACGGCACTAGATCACCGGTATATGTGGTGGATCCTATTTGTGCGCACAAAATCGTTTTGAGATTGAATTCATTATGCGTACACGTAATGGTGCGCCCAGATCTGGGAAACGCGCCGCTCGCGAGCCGTTCGCGAGCCGTTTTTGAACTGCGCTCGTGCATTTCATGTTCGTACGAAATGCGCATGGCACAGGGGCTTCATACGAACAAGCCGTGCGCGAAATGCACTCGCGTAGTTTTTAAACAGCTCGCTAGCAAAGCATTAGCTAGGTCTGGACACATCATAAGGAGTAGAATTCCCTATCGGATTCAGTTTCCTTATATTTACAACCTAGAGGTCTTTTAAGGCTAGAGTGATTGGGATGATTCTCGGTAAGCGTGCTTCATCATCGATCACATTATCGCTTACCATAATGTAAGATAATGGTCAAACACGAGCCTATCAATAATAAAGGGTAGCTGTCAAAAATGTCCTCAGCGCCAAGACAAGCAAGCGCTGCAAAACTTAGCTATGGTTCCTAAGCTACAAGCACTAAGATATCTACTAAGCATACTTAATGGAGTTTGATGTTTGCGCTCTATAATCTGCTTTTACTTGAGAAGGGTAAACAGTAACTCACAGGCGGCACATCAAGGAGTATGGTACAATGCAACTTGGATCAAACTCAATCTATTTGCGGTGTAGTATGTTAATTAAAGGATCTAAACTAATATTATTAAGATTTAGCGTCTGTCAGTGGCTTCGCCCTCGTGAAAATCGGTTTTTTCATACCAAATTTTGAATCCCCGTTTGTAAAATTCGTTCTCGCTTGCCTCCGTTACAATAAAACTATCTATGTGCCAAATTTCAGCGCTATCTTTTAAGTAGTTTGAGTTGTGTGTTTATGGTTCAGTCAGTAACGGTTACTTTTTATAAATAAGTATTTTTTTTTTTGAAAATAATCTAAAAAAGTCTAAAAAAAATCTTTAGGTTACTGAAAAATTGATACTATTTTAGTGTACAATAAAGTTTATTCTATTCTACAATCTCTAGAAGGAATCAAAAAATACAAAAAAATAAATAATAATTGATAGAAAACTTAAAATCAAAACGCCATTAGCCTCCTTTTTTTTCCGTGTGTGTGTGAGTGTCTGAATCTAAACTAATATTAGGAAGCATTCATTAGTTAGATTAGTAACCATTTGTAAAAAAAAGGCCCAACAAAAAGTAAGGTAATGGAATTTCCAGAACTTTTTCATGTGTGTCATCATGTTTGTTTCTTTTGGCAATTATCTTGAGTTCTTTATTTAATTATAGTAAACAGCTTTAGCTGTATTCTAGCCGTTTCCAATCTTTAATTTACTTCTTTCTAAAAATAGACATACTTGTATTCTAAATACGTTCAAATGGTGCTTGGTTAGTTTGCAATAAACGTTTTGACTTTGACACGTGACAAGCCACTTCCAGCCTCCACACACTATAGCCCACAGTTAATTCTCTGTGTACAGAGTGTCGGAAATTAAATTAGAATAAACAAAATTAAACAGTTGGCCCCATTCGCTTCGACTTTCAAAATTACCGTATTTAGGGGATTAAATGCCGCCCCCAATGCTAATAATACAGGATTTTAGGCCCAAAAAGTATATTGTGCGTTTTCGTACGCCATGGGTAATTTTACTAATTATTTCATTAGCATAAAATTAATTCTTGGGCTGAGTTCCTCGTATGCTTTGAAAGGGTCTTAATCTGGTTGTGTGACATCGTTGTGTTCCTAAATCAAAATTGTTTTTTTTTTTGTTTCGGTAAAATGACGCTAGAAAAGACTGATATAAATTTTTGTTTTTTTTTTAAGCGTACGAAAGCTAATCTACGTAAATGCCTCTGAGGCGGTTATTTATGTTCTTTTTTAAGTACATAAGTAAACAAAAGCGGCCAGCTATTACCCGTTATGGCCCTGCAAACCCCTAATGGGACACCGAAGCATCGTAACCCTTTTTAGATACTTGAACATTTTCAAACTTTAATTAAAAATGCCAATTTATAAGTTACAACCACAGGACTTGGTTCGAAACTTACTAAACAATCCAAAAATATTCAGAACAAGTACGCATCTTTTGTTCTTGTAAGAATACAATATTTTGTACCTCTAACAACAAAAAAAAAATGTAAAAAGAATATTTCTCTCAATAACATAGACGGATGCTGACAAAGAAAATCTTTTGACTCAAAATTCACGTCGAATATTGCTAAACAAAGCGAAAAATTATTTTCCCAAATGTCATAATCTTTACGAGTGTATTGCTTTGGCTTTATACATTGCATTGTTTGTTCATGAGGGTGAAGTTTGCGTTGTTAGAGACTCGGCAATGTTTAACAAGTGGCGCGATTGGAACAAGTAAGCTTTGCGCATGTATATAACGTAGTGCAACAGATAATTTTCCGGAGAGCGTCAAATTCAGTGTAGTTTGTGCCGTCGTGGGGGACCTACGCACCTCGGTTCGGCTTCATGTGAAGTTTCCTTCGCCTAACGGTGTTACGAAATTTGAAAATCGAACGCTTTTGTTTTTAAGTGGCAGTTTTGTTTATGGACGAATGTTTCTGGGTTGTTTTTGAGGTGAGTCGATTTTTTATGGATTATTTTTTTTTATAGTATTACGTTTAATTTGAAAGAGTTTCGAGCAGGTTCAGTTAATGGTGATTTTTATCAGTGTATTTTTTGAAAACCGATTAGATGTGTAATGATTTAGAAATTTATTTAAATCAGTAATATTTATAATTACGCATTGATGAAATATAACTTAAATAATTACGTAAGACATGTTGTAGATTAAAGAACTAAAACGTACTATGAATCATATTTCAAATTATATAGTTCGAAAAAAACGTACTTTATTTATGACATTGAAGGCCTAAAAAAGTCCTTAAAAATTTAGAACCAAATTTTGCAGCAAAACCATAACAAATTAAACCTTAAACTTTCGATGTAACCTGAAAACGGAATCAGTAATCCACAGCATTAGCCCCAAGACACATTAAGAGCCCTAGATTTATTATAAAGGTAATTCCACGGGATCGTTTTGGTCCTCGCTTGATCTTGGCTTAGAGGGGGTAAAGGGGACCGGAGATCTCTCGGTTTCCTCCACGTTATTGTGAAAATTCTGTTGAAATTAATTTTGCATTATTTTTTTATAATATTGCTGTATATGCTGAGATAGGAGTCTTTTTGGCCTCGCACAGAGGTTTTTACAAGCTTTTATTTAGTTTCACCTGTCCCGATGTTTGTCTGTAATCAAATCTTGCAAATTAAATTTGACCCACTTCCCGGTTACCGATTGAGCTGAAATTTTGCATGCATGTGTAGATCAGATGACAATGCAAAATTATTATGACAAAGAGCTGATCTGATGATGGAACCGGAATGGAACTCGGTAGTTAAACGACACAACCCCATCGAGTTTGAGCTCATATGATTGGTCTTGACGTTTATTAATTATACAGGTATACTGCGCTATAAAAGCTTGCTATGAAAAAATGATTTTTATAAAAAAACTTGTTTTATGTTGTAATTTTATTTTCTACTTATCCGTCTAACTAGCCTATTATACCCCACCGCTGGGCAAAGATCTCTCACACGTTTGTCTTCTGCCATTTCAAGCCAGTCCCTTTGATAAGAGTCAATTTCATCTCTCTACCTTCATCTTGGTCTGCAGCGATGTCGCCTTGTGTTTAATGGGACCCAATTTTATTTTAGTCAATTATGTTCTGTGCGAGTCATTAGTATATTTCTTCTTTCCGTCTATTTTTTTCTTTTACTGAATACTTTACGCATAGAGGCGGACTTGCCATGGATGCCTATCAGTAAATCTTTGGGTGATACGGAGACAAATAGTAGTAGGTCCAATATGGATCATTATGGGTTTGCGGACAGTCGGGCTTGCGGACAGTGAGCGATTGTTAGCTCGCTGTCGGTAGGCTTGGTTCGTCCAGTAACTGCCCGAACCAAGCCTAAGTCGTCGACGGCGCGCACTGTTTCAGTTGAAGTTGAGTTGTCAGCAACAGCAGGTGTCCAGCCGGGTCGGCCTACTGGGGCCAGGGTTCTCCGAAAGGGAGCTCGAGCCCCGATATGAAGGCCTAAAGGAACGGGGTGGGTTTTTTAGTCAGTCAGAGTCTGACACTATCTCCCGCTTCGCTCAAGAGCGGAGGTTGTCATTGGATGATTTTCCCCACCAAAAAAAAATATGGATCATTAAACGTGATTGATATTTATTTAAAAATTAATAAATAACGTTTGAAGGCCTCCCACAAAGTGGATCGATGACCTGATGAGAGTCGCGGGAATACTGTGGATGCAAGACGCACAGGCCCGTTCGTTGTGGCGACACTTCGGGGAGGCCTATGTCCAACAGTGGACGTCCTTCGGCTGAAATAATGATGATGATGAATAAATAACTACCATAAAATTAACCATCAAATAATTTAATTTCTTATTATTATTCTTGATTTAAAAAAGTTGAACTAAGTCATGTATTCTCTTTGAGTAATTCTTAGAAACAAAGAAGATGGATGGTTTCAACGGATGATATAACTAAGTAAACAGCTTTATGGAGGTTAGTTAATTATGCATTTGCTCCGTATAGAGTACAGTATTCAGCATCATCCTCTTAGACTGGAAGCCGCCTACATTATGGCATATAATAATTATGCTTTATGGTAGATTGATTGATTTATAATTACGCGCATAGACTGTATTGTCTGTATAAGTATATGATTAGAAACAAGTTTATTAATAGGGACTAGCTAGCTTTTTCTGTCTTTCTATGCAAAAAAAAATTATAGGAAGAAAGAGGAAGATTCCATTCTAGATAGAGCGAAAGGGAATGTCTTAATTTTAAGACTAAAACCCATCTGTGTCCTTTCAAGGACCAAGGTAGCTCTTTCGAAAACCCGGCAGCCCTGGCCCTGTCAATATTGGAAAGTGAACACTGAGTAAGCAGCTGTTAGAAATGACTAGCTGTGCAATGAAGATATATTTGTACAGGACAGAATCCTGAATCAATGGTGATCAATGAAAGATATACTTAGTTGTATAAGTTTAAAATAAACCATACAACTTTAACACTGTTGCCATGCTCTGCTAGACCATTTGCAAAGAACGTAGTTTTTTTTTATGGTGGGAAAAAATCATCCAATGACAACCCCCGCTCTTGGGCGGAGCCGGACATAGTGTCAGACTATTAGTGACTAAAAGACCCACCCCGTCCCTTCTAGCCTTCATACCGGGGCTCGAGCTGTCTTTCGAAACTAACCCTGGCCCCAGATAAAGAAGGTAGTGGAAACGTTCGACTGGCCTTTTTGTACAGGTGAAAATAAAGCGAGATAATGTTTATAAAATTTTAAACAAATGTGGTATTTTATCAACGACAAGCGGACACGACAGACTGTTATTCTGTCTTAGCTATGAACTGTCATACGCTTGACCTGTCCAACGCGCGAAGATTATATTGCCATCGTGCTTTTCTGAAATCTTTCCTAATTTTCTTTGCAACTTTCTTAACATTTTTTCTTTCATAAAACTTTTTCCTGACTATTTGTTATAATACAAAAAAAAAATATTATAAGCACTAATGAAATTGGTCCAGCCGTTCACGCATGATGACACAACCAGGAGAAATAGGGATTCAGTTTTATAGAATTATGTAAATATTGACTACCATTTACAAAGTTTGGGAATATACCCATCCTAATTATGTTGGAATTTTCCTCAAATTTGACTCGGAAGTCAGAAACGTTTATTTCAAATAGGTCAATTACAGGCACTTTTGAATCATCAAAATGTCGGTCAGCCAAAAAAAAACTCCACTTTGATACACCACATTGACATAATTATAATACCAATCTTATAATATTTCTATTGTTGAGAATCAGGTCTTCTTTCTAAGAGTTTAAATAGACTGTAATCCACTATGTAGGTCCAGTACAAATTGGTGGATGTCACATAATAATTATGTCTTCGAATTTTTGGTTCTAGATTTTCTCAAGATGTGTTTTTTTTTACCGTTTTTAGAGCAGTTGATGAAAAAAATTAATATATTAGTATTCGTAAGTCGAGCCGTTACCACTGGGTTACTACTGCTTTTTGCAGACAGCTGTTGCCTGTTTTTAATGCCATTAGTCAAAGGTTTATCAATTTACTTAATTTGTTGCTAAGTCACAAATTATCTTTGTTATCAAAATGTATATTAAATAAAGTGACATATTTTTATTTGTAATTATGGGTATATAAAAATAATAATTTAGGAGACACAGTTGGTATTGTTAGAAGGTTTCTTTCTCAGGAGCCCTGACCGCCGGTAGCTTGGACCCTGTTTCCAAAACATGTGGGACACTATTTTTTATATTTTTACATGTTTATATTTTTAAGGTAGAAATATATTAAAAAAAATATTGAATAAGTTATAATGAAAAATAAATAAAATAATAATTTATTCACACACATTCACATTCATAGCGAAATATGGAATGTTATGTTGATACAATCCTTGCTGTGATTAGGCTATGTGATAGAGCATGCTGTAAACCGTGTGCCAGGGTTTACTGTTATCAAGTACTTTGTAAAACGAAGTTAACTATTAGGTAGTTTGTTCACGGACAATGAAAGGTATCTAGAATACTCGACGTTAGGGCCACGTTGGGTTAAGTATGATATCATAACTATTGACGGCAAATGAATGCGAGACTTGGCAGCATTATTTAACATAAAACGTTTTAGATTATATTTGTTTTTCTTCAACTTGATTTCTCCTTAAATTACGAAATTGACAGCTAGCTTGTTATTTATTGGCATAAATCAAAAATTTGTCGATTTTCCGTTTTGATAAAATCTGAGTCGAGTAGAGAACTTCCTAACAAACTTGTTCCTAATTGTTGTTGAATTCTTAGTGTTGCAAGAACCTCTACGTCTATATGAAAAAAAATTGAAATGTGTGCTTGTAATACTGAAACTACACATTTTTATTAAAAGTTTATAAACATCCGACAAAAAGAAAATTTATTTATTAAACTATTGCATAGCTTCTATCGCGGGCCTTGAGCGTGGAGACCGAATCCAGAAATTCCGTAACGAAAATAACCTAACACCCCCCACTCATTTGTTTTTTGAGCGTGGTTACCGATAAGAAAACAAATGAGTGAACAATCAATCAAAATTCAATTCAATGTGTGAAAGTGTAACTTCAATTAATATCAAAGAAAAAAAAAACAAAGAAAAAAAAATACTGCATAAATAAAATAAATAAATAAATAATTATAATTGCATAAGTTGATAAAAATGCTATGCAATAGCTTTACCGCGGCAGTCCCCGAGTGCCACACGTCTTTTTTTTTTTTTGTCGTTTTGCCGGTGTATCCAATCTGTCGTTCCGAATAATCATTATTTTCTTGTAGATAGTTCATGTTATAAAAAGAAATAAGTTTAAACAACATTTATTTTAGAAAAAAGATTCTGTACAAAAAAACATTCTTAAAATTGGGACCAAAGGGCGCTGTGCTGTTCAACGAGACTGATGCGGACGAAGACACGCACCAGCTTGTGTAAAATAAACATCATTATGCAGCATTAATTTTAGTATATGTAAAACTCGTGTCTAGTATTTTATGTAAAGAATCTATGTACAAAACTTCATAACTGTGTCATGAAAAATCACAAAATTATAAGCTTGTTATGTTACCTGGTTCTTCGCATAAATACATGGTCGGTGGCTATGCGTCTAAGGGGTTGTATTGCTCCCGCACCCAGCTGTGAACTAGCACCTAATGCCCGCCATGACCTGCCCTGACCTGTGTGTTTAGTATTGGTAGAGTCAAATTTGTGACCATTTAAAAAAAAGTGGGAAAAAATATAACATGGTGTAAAAATTATTAAAATCGATTCAGTTACTGGTTTTGAACAAATTTTACTCCGGATTTCCCTATACTAAAAATAATGTTGTATAAGTAGCGATTTATGCATGACGAAATCTTTCAATGGCTTCAATGAGCGACTGTAATGAGAGTGTGGGCGGATCAGTTTATCAATTTAATGTAGTTCTATTACCACCTACGTTGGTCTCATAATCAAGATGAGGTGACAATCTCGAGGATTAGTCGTCCGGGTCAAACTTCAAACAATGCTTATTTATGTTGGATTGACTTGAAAATATAATATATAATACAATATATATAATATTCCACAATTATCACACAACGCCGTCAAGTCCCAAGCTAAGCAGAGCTTGTGTTATGGGTACTAGACAACTAATAAACATACTTATATATTTCTAAATACATACATATTATAGATAAATTACATCCAGACAGAGAACAAATGATTATGCTCATCACACAAACATTTGTCCTGGGTGGAAATCGAACCCACAACCTCCGGCATAGCAATCAGGGTCACTAACCACTAGACCAACAGGCTAGTCCAATTGTCACCGTATAATAGGGTAGTGTCCAGGGTCAAAATAATTACATTTTATTTAGTCCGTATTTTAGATTATAAAAAAATATTGGACACGTATTTTTTCTTTTTTCGATTAAACAAAAATAACAAAGATATAGCCCTTTAAAATTACGTGGGACGTCACCCCGTGCGAAAAAATGTTGCACGGCGCGGCGGCGTGACGTTACACGTAACTTTAATGGGCTATATCTTTGTCATTTTTGGTTTAATTTACAAATAAAAAAATACGTATCCCTTATTTTTCAATAATCTAAAATACGGATTAATTATATTTTTTGCGGCCACTAGCCTATTATAAACACCGTCACTTTGTAATATATCTTGTGAGGGTTTAAACTCTCGATTTATTGTGAATATATCGTCTCAAAAATGTATAATTGTATATTAAATTGCATCTTCTGATAATTTGCAATATTTCTAAGTTTTATTGTTGAGAAGGTTAGAAGATAAATCCCATAAACGGTGTTTGCAATTATATGTTATCAATCAATAACAAAATTGAAATATATGTTATAATATAAAATTTAAACAAGAAAAAGCAAAAACAAAATTAAAAAAAAACAATATATTATATTAGTATTGTTTTATTTTGTGATGGATTTTGGATATTCTATTAAACTACTCCCCTTTCCTTTTGATTTTGCTTCTGCAGTTTAAATAAAATGATTGCAATGCATTTTTAGAAAAGCGTAGCTTTAAGTAAAATAATTTTCAATCTCGAATAAATGTTTTTAGAGAAAACATAACCTAACCTTACTTAATTTTACCGCATTACAATATAATTGCCTCATTGATCTCGTGGTTGCTAGGGCGACTGTTGAGAGTCGGATCCTTCAAACAAATCAAATATAAGCCAAATATCGTTGAAGTTTTATAGTCGTTCGATCAAAGTCCTATCCAAAAGCGGTATTCACGATCTATCGACTTATTTCCAGTTAAATTGATAAGTATTCTACCAGGATAATATAATACAGATATTTTTTTTAAATCGATGAATTTCAAACGACTATAAAATCGATGTCGTTCAAACTCGATTGATGGATGTGAATACGGATATGGTCTAAACTACTAATTCGCTACGACATAGTTACGGTTTTCATTAAGTGAATCGGGCTACAGGTCGGGTAAAAAGTGCTACTAGGTTTCTCCATTAAAAATTTCTCAGTAGGTAGCCCGGAGTTTGGTAGTTCATGATGTGACACCCTCATGCCTCGAAAAGCACGTAAAGCCTCCGGATCGTGTCGGCTTACCGTTCCATCTGACAATGGGAGTAAAGAAAGAAAGAGTACCTACTGTGTTTGAGCACACATTTATGTGCTATAATACTTTTTGTGAAGGTACTTGGCTAATCTCCAACAACATTGAACACCATGGCCGAAATTCGATAGAGACAATTATTTTCTTCATAATATATATCAGAATCAGAATCATTTATTCGTAAACTTATGTGATAATTATTTACAAGATGTTAAAAATGAGGTAGTGCGCTATGTATTATTATAGAACTAAATCCCCCAACCATGTTTGTCTGTATGAACGCGATAAAGTCTCAAAATTTACGAAACGAATTTGAAGTAATCATGATTTTTTTACCAATAGACACAGTGATTCATGAGGTTTGAATATATAGTACACTAACGACGCGCCCCGGCTCTGCATGGTTGCAATGCTGATACCACCGCAACCGCTATGTTCTTGCATTTGAAATGTTTCATATCTAAATGAAAATATTCATTTGAATTACATAGTGTAAAACCATATTAATCTATATTAAACGCACATTATATATTAACCTTTCAATCATGAGAATTACAGACACAATAGAAAGACAATAGGTGCGCGAACGCCGGCGTTCGCTTGGGGTTTAATGAATTATATATAAATTAATAGGTATATACAAACTTAAAATAATAATAATTACATACAAACGGGTAAGAATTTAAGGTACTTAATTGCAAAGATTAATGTTGTATTGTTTAATATCGCTTGGTAAATAAGCCATTATTTCTCGTAAAAAATGGTTATTGTGGGTTATCCTTAAGAGATAGGAGTATATCATTAAAGATTTTTTTGTAGATATTTTTAAAGTGTACAATATTGTAGTACATTATTTTGATCTATCTCGTAGGGTTCAGCCATATAAACCTTATTACATAACAGTATAAACTTTTCTCTTGAATTACTCTATCTATTAAAAAAACTGCATCATAATTCGTTGCGTAGTTTTAAAGATTTAAGCAAACATAGGGACAGACAGCGGGAAGCGACTTTGTTTTATACTATTTAGTGATGAGGTAGAGATGATGCATAATTATTGTAGAGGAAAGAGAATTTCAAGGAATTAAATGATAGTGTAAAGCTTGGGCGAGTGTTACATTTACATTAGTTTAGACAGCAAATTAATATTTATACTCGTAGAAACAATATGATCAACCAAAACACGTGAATGACTATGGCAGTTACTAAACATTGCAAATTCGATCTTGTCTTTACCAGGAATACATAGCACCATAGGATTCTCGAACCAATATTTAAAAAATCACGGTTATCGACATAGCCCGAAGAATCGCCCAGCTTTAGTGGCAGCGGGTAGGACACATTGCTCGTAGAACAGATAGTCAATGAGGCCGAAAGGTTCAGGAATGGCGTACGCGCACCAGAAGATACAGCATTGGCAGGCCTCCCACGAGGAGAACCGGTGTCCTGGTGAGGGTCGTGGGAATTCGCCGGATATGAGAAGTACAGGGCCGGTCGGTCTATGTCCAGTATTTGGCGCCATTCGGCTAAAATAATGATGATGATGATAGGATTCTCAATCAGAGGCTTTTAAGCCCCTGTGGTTATTTTTAAAACACTGACAACCCCTCAGGACTATGTAACTAACATCATAAACAATAACTGTTGTTCTATGACTTTTAAAAATGTAAGTATCATGTTTTAGTTCATCAGATTCTAAAATATTTAAATTGAACATTCTAAATATTACAAAGTTTAGGCGAAGCAAGTGATAGTACAATAGCGGAGGGGAGCGGAGCTCGGCAGGCGGGTTGCTTGATGTGCTTGCGTCACATCATACAGACGTAGGTAAAATACAGAGTTGAAGTGCGTTAGATAGAACAACGAAATCTTGAAATTTTGTTTTTGGTTAATTAATTATGTTTCGTAGAAAGTCATTGAACAAAAGTTGTTGTTTATAGTCCTGATAGGTTGCCAGTGTTTAACAATAACCCTATAGATAAGTTTCAAAAACGATATTCCAATTTGTAGTCAAACGGAAAGCTGTATCTTCTGTGCTTCCAGTACAGAAGGGAACTGAATCTAAACAAATATTTGAACGACCTAGATCCAACGTAAATCTCCAATATAGATGCTAGTGTTTAAGCATCCAAAACATGAAACAGTACCTACTTCATAATGTGATGCAAGCAATTTCAGAATTTAAACGTTCCTAAACACGATGTTTAGGGTTCTATTTTGCTAAGCTAAAATTTTTAGGAGCATAAACGATTGGTATGGGGAAGCTCAGAATATTTCGGCATTTGAAATGGAATGTGAACTACTAATTAGGATATACATACATACTTTGAAATTACATTATTATTACAAAGATGGTCTGAAAAGTTTCCGATCTAACAAAGTTAAAAGATATTTTTCTTTTTAATTAAAAATTCTGCACACGTCTCCCGCGATGCTCCCATTTCTCTAACTCGTTCAAATATTAGTTGGCATTTTTCTCTGCAAAATAATTATTTACAAAGTTTGCCTCCGGTCCAAGTTGAAGGGTAAAATTTACAAGTCCGTAATAAGACTTGTCAACTGTATGGATCAAAATATTGGGATGTGAAAAAGAATTAAAAAAGATAGCATGTAGCGGAGATGAGAATGTTGAGATGGATGTGTGTGGTGTAACGAGAATGGATAAAGTGAGGAATGAGTATATTAGAAGAAGTTTGAAAGTGGCGCCAGTGACTAAAAAGTTGAAAGGGTAATCGGTTGTCTTGGTATGATCATGTGAAGAGGAGGGATGAAGCGCATATTACTAAAAGAGTTCTGAGTATACATGTAGATGGATGGAGAGGGAGAGGAACGCCGAAGAAAAGATGGATGGATTGTGTGAGGAGTGACTCCAAGTAATATGGGATAAGGGCAGGAAAAAGAAGAACACAAAGTTTGCCTCCGCATTTGACGGAAATCTCCATCCTCCGAGCGCAATTATTAGATGAGGGAACAAAAAGAAGTTTCTTGGGGCTAGATCTGATGAGTAAGGTGGATGATCAAGCAATTCAAACCGTAATTTGTAGATTTTCGCTGTGGCGCGTTGTCTCGGTGAAAAAGTATTCTTTTTTTCTGCATCTCACATCGACTCATTAAAATTACTGTCAAAAAACAATTACGCGTCCGAAATTGCTGAAACTTTGATGAGTAACAGTTAAAAGCTACACAACTGTAATCACTAGCTTTTATTGACGAGTGCTGCTATCTTCCCATTGAGGTCGACAACTTTTGACCCACGTATAAAAGCGAGATTTTGTGAGTATTTGTGTATGTGTATTTTTCACTTTATCACGCTTCGAACGGCTGAACAGATTTTGATGAAACTTGACACATGGCGGGACTATGTCTTTGAATAGTAAGTACATAGGATACTTTTTATCCCGGGTGTATGTACACTTGGTACAATTTACTACTGCTGCCAATGCCAGTACTTTTTGGCCTTTCCGGCAAATAAAATGTGTTTCTTTCTTTCAATGTTGCTAACATAGATATTTATTAGATATATTTCACTACCTAGTTACTTTTCCTACGGTAAATGATATAACAAAGGACTCTGTCACTTATAGTTATTAATTACTAACATATTGTTTTATGACCATGCTTACAATTTCCATGTGTGGCACCATTCCAATGGAGCAATATGATGTCTGAATAAATAATTTAATATACGAGATACAAAACGATGCCTATTGTGCAGTAATTAACTAATTTTATTTGAGCCGCTTTTTTAGTTTCTTGGATCTCATTCACCTCTTTTTTCATACGCGATAACGTTGACATACATATAGTGTTATTTGTCTATAGCACGACTAATCGCTAAGTTAATATTTCATAATAAAGGCGACTCTAAAAACGTATGGATTCTTTGTATTGTAAAGACCACTATCTATACATATTAATAATTATTTATTCAATATTTATATAACATAAAGCACAAAGGCGGACTTAATGCCTTAAGCATTCTATAACAGGAAACCTAGGGTGGTGAAGATACAATATGGTGGGTGTGTAAAAAGAAAATGTTATTTAGAAAACAATAATAAAAAGTACACTTAAAGCGCATATCCAACTTACGTGCTAAAAAATCGCTTTAAGCGATAAGACCGCCCATTGTGACACCCTATTAATTTTAAGTTCCTGATGTAATTTTTATTTTTGTTGAAAAAATATATCTATTTAACTATCTACGTGTTTGACGCAAATAAACTCTTTTTTTTTTTTCTTTAGCTTAAACCGCCTATTATATTTAATAACCTATTTCTCATATCACACTCACCCAATACTCTCAATCATACGACAATTAACTTCAATAGACACCATTTACTAGCGTACTTCATAAAAGGGACCGAAAAGTATCGCACACACCTCGTAGGACCCTCATTTATTCACTTGACTGAATCCGAGTGCTATCTTGACCCTAACTTAATGAAGATGGACTAGACTAAGGATAGCGGAGCATTGGTTCATAGAGTGAACCAACCAACCAACCGAAAAAAAAAAACAAAAAGTAAACTTTACGTCTTTAAAATATTAAATGTAGATAATATAAAATGGAATAATACCTGTTTCGGTCACAAATCATATTTTAATTAACATTCAACTTGACACTAGATAATACTAAAAAAAAGAAAAGAGAAAAAAATTTTTCATCAAAATCAAATTTTGTAACCTACCATGGAATGTCTTCCATAAAGGAAATGAGAACATAGTCAATTTTAAGATATTTTCGATCTCATCCTGCCGATCCAAGTTTGTACGCTATGTCAAAGATTTATGACTCCTCGTTAAACGATAGAGGACAGCTTGGTAGTACCCAGGTATCAAAATTTAGGCGCGTTTTCACAATTAGAGTTCTCTCGGACCGAGTGCGCTCGGACGTTACTCGTACTATGTAAACACGTAATCCGAGCACACTCAGATGTTGGCATGCGATCGAAGTGGACTCGTGTTTAGCTCTATTTTTACGAGTTGTCTTTGATCATTTTATAAAAACAAAATGGCATCAAGTAAGAAAGTTAGGGTCGTGCCCTAAATTTTGAAACCTGGGTACGAGTATAAGATATTTTCAATCACATTCTGCCGATCCAAGTTTCTACGCTGAGTCAAAGGTTTACAACTCTTGGTTGAACGGTAGAAGACAGCTTGGAAGTACCCAGGTATCAAAATTTCGGGCACGAGCCCATAACTTTCCTAAATACAGTTGTGGATTCTTGGTGTTAATAAGTTGAAGTGGTTCTCAACATAGTTGTTTAGTTTGATTTTAGGTAATATTACTAAGTTATTTGTATTCATCCTGCCAGATGATTCAAATAGCTTTTGTTTGTGTTAGGCTGTGAACTTGGTTTTGATTGAGTACTCAATATTTTTAATTGTAAAAGAATAACTTATCGGCTGTCATAAAATTCACCCGCGTACATAGAATAAAGCCAATGTCACTCAGGAATAAAGCAGCTTTCTATTGGTGAAATTTTTTTTGCAATCGGACCAGTACTTTCAGAGATTACCTCCTACAAACAAAAACAAAAAAAAAAAACAAACTTTACCTCTTTATAATATTATTAGTGTTGAAGAATTGTGTCTTATTTAAGACAGAAACAATTTTATAAAAAATATAAATCAGAATTTTGGTCCTTCGAGCCGGACTGTTCGATTTTTGGCTTTGGATCATAATTTTGATGCAGCATTTTGTAAGCCAACCTCAGTGCGTAGCCACTTCATGGTACAAGTGGATAATAAACAATGAGAAATATTTACATTATACCGCATTTTCGCTTTATTTCAGCAATATCGGTTAGTTGTACACATGAATGAGTTTGCTAAACAAAGCTGTTGTGAAATTTGCGTCCCTTTCATTTTCCAGGATTTTTTTCCGTCCATTTTTTGGTTTTTCATTTAATATTATAATTTCTCGCTCTGGTTACAGCAAGAGAAAAAATCTCAAACTTTTACCAATTAATTCATTAAACCCCAAGCGAACGCCGGCGTTCGCGCACCTATTGTCTTTCTATTGTGTCTGTAATTTCCATGATTGAAAAGTTAAAACCTAACCGTGTTTTTCAGTTGCCTTTTGCGTTGCTGGACCTTAGTAACAATTTCAGACAATCCTGTAGTGTGCAGTTCGCCTAACCTTGTATTTATTACTGCATTCAATAAATTATGACAATATTACACGAATCGTCGAATTGAACAGTTCTCTTTTATTTTGCCTACATAATAATATAATACATGGCGACCCTTAGCCAGATGTTAAAATTTTACTACATACTTAGAAATCAAAATTAGCTAAATAAATTATGAAGATATACAATAACGAAGATTAGAAGTTTATGAAGACGAACAATAACAAAACAGAAAGTGAAGAAGATTTTTAAGAGTTGAATTGAACAGTTCTCTTTTATCACTCTAATGCAATTTCACCGATATAAATGATATTTGAAATCTCTTCCATTGCTTGAATAGCTAACAATAATAAAGAAAGACAGTTAACTACTTTGTATTTGATTGATTAGTCAATTTACAGTTTATACAAAAAAAAAATATTAATCCAGTCACTTTTTAGGTCCCTAGGTACAAAAAAAAATCCATTAAAATTTGTTACCAATCCATCAGTCGACAACAGCGTCCGCTTTTGTACAAAACCTATTCACAAAATATATTATGTACCTCGTTCATAATGAACGGCTCTTAAAATATCAAAGGCTATGTATGTACACGTTATATATGTTATCCTATAGGCACGTTTGTGCTAAATAGTTAAAATATCAAAGGACATTGCTCTGCGTCCATACATTGTTCGCCCTGGAGCCAAGAGCATCGGGAAATAAGGAATTATACTCTTTATTATAAGAAAACTCCTGGAAGATCTTATTTTTACAGCGGACAAGCTGCAGAATAGATATACCTATTTAAAAAAAAAGTATTAGATTTTGAGGTTATAATCGAACCATAACACTGAATATTAGGTATGAATTTCATAGCTCTGAGTGACTTTTATGTGGTGATGTGGATGGATGGGGAGGAAGAGGAAGGTCAAAGAAAAGGGTTTACTAATGATAAGCATAAAATATATTGTCATAATTTACATTGGTGTAACGAAATTCAGCATAATGATCGTTACGCATAATATTATTAGGCATAAATGTTTTGCCATAAATACTGCTAGCATAATAATAATGAAGCATAATTATATAAAGCATAATGTTATAAACGCATAATGATATAAACACATAATGTTCTTTGGAATAAAACTAATAAACCCTAATAAATAACTCCAAACGAACAAAAAAAACCTAACTTAACCTAACCCAGTAACTGATAATATGTCGCCACAAAAACATCGCGATCAATTTAAAATTATTGGCTACATTCACCCAAATATGACTTTTTATATTTATGGCTCATGATTATTAGACGAATAAATATTATGCCTTTAAAATTTATGCAACTTAAACTTAAGCCAAAACATATTAGACTAAATGATAGTTATGCTAACCTTTTCATTATGCCTAAGTATTATTATGCTAATAAAAGTTATGCAAAAACGTTATGCCAAACTATATGTATATTATGCCTTAAAATTTTACGCCAACAGTGGTATTACCAAATAAAAGATAGATGGATCGTGTGAGAAGTGATATGAAAGAAAAGGGAGTTAGTGATAGCGTGACGAGTGACAGGACAGAATGAAAAAACAAAACGTGTTGCGCCGACCCCAAGTAATATGGGATAAGAGCAGGAAAATGATGAGCTCCAAGTGATTTTTAAGAAACTGAAAAATTATCTTAGTAATTTTTATTTTTTTGATGTTTAATCAAAAACAATTAATGGGCAGCGAAAATCAGTATCATAATAAACAAAGAAGTATTTCAAATAAAACAAAAATACGAAAAGCAATAATAATCACGCTTTGAATATATTTTGAACTAAATAAATCTGTCAAAATATTTTGTTTATTACACATTGTTCTCGAATTCCTTTCCAGATTTTAATTCAGAAGACATTAGGGTATACACCCCTACAGTCCGGAAATTTAATTTCCTTTATGGTGGCTAACATACATACCTATATGTATACCTATACGTTTATAATATTCTTAGTAGACACCCAGTGAAATATTTTCAATGAAAACGTAAATAATTTGACCATTCATTGTGTGTACAGCTAAGAAGTGGAATTGGCTGAAAACAACTAGCCATATCGTTGACCGCAACGTTTAACCAGATGGCTGAATGTTGTGTAGTCATTTAGTTTATTAGGATAAACATGAGTTTATAAATTACATAAAACTACTTTTTAGTAATAGTGTCCAAGAAGTAATAGTGAAATATAATTAAATCAACAAATAGCGGAAGAAATTTGAATGACTTGGCTGAGTCTTGATCAGTCATTTCGAAAGGGCTAACTTTCAATACGCCAAGCTGTTAAACGTTGAGTGATTTTGGTTGAAACAACTATCGGCCTAGGCATCCAATTGGATGCTGGCGTTTAACGAACGCCCTAAGCGTCCAATTGGATGGCAAATTTAACCAGACGGCTGCGATATATATAATTTTTATACTTTCAAATTGTGTGTAACTTGATATATTACTTAAGCTTGGTTTCATCGAAATCGGTTGACTATATTCAAAAAAAAAAAAAAAAATGTATTAGGTTAAGTTTTCTATGGGTCTATGCCACCCGAAATAAAGTTATTATTATTATTATTATTATATCAAAAAAAATTATGATGACACCAATAACAATACCAAAAAAAAACCTTGTATAAATGCATTGGTTTACTCGAAAAGTGTGTTTCAATCACAAATTACATATCTACGAGTACTGTCCCTAATCATTCAGCCAGCGATGGTATGTGCAATATTCATTGACTGTTAAGAGGTACCTACGACGCTTGCCGGGTCGGCTAGTCTCACTTAAAAGTAGCAATTTTCCAGATAACATCTATGATCGTAGTTTTTGCTTACAGCATTGTATTCTTAACATCATCACTATATTCCTGTCCACGTCCTATATTACTTGGAATCAGTGCAATACATTTTTTTCTCCCGTTCTGTCCTGTCACATGTTACACTATCACTAACACCCTTTTGCTGCGTTCCTAACATAGTTCAAAATATAAACCTTTACGCTACGCTATATTTTATCTGTACATCAAACTTATGTATTGTAGGCAAGTAACGCTCACAAAGCTTTGTGCTTATAAAAAGCTTGCAAAAACATAAGGGTCAGGTTTTTTTAAAGTTAAAATTTGCGCAAAAAGTTGTCACTGATATTCAATATCTCCGTGACTAGAAGGTTCCAACGTTTCATCTTGTATAAAAATAATGATAAAGACTAAAAGAACGCCTTAGTTCCAGTTTTTTAAGGTATTCGATAACTGGCTTCTGCCAATGTCACTCAGTGATAAAGTAGTTTTCCTAGTGAAGTAATTTTTGAAATAAGTCAGAAAGATTTAATCTTTTTTTTAAGCTATTGCATAGCTTCTATCGCGGGCCTTGAGCGTGGTGACCGAATCCAGAAATTCCGTAACGAAAATAACCTAACACCTCCCACTCATTTGTTTTTTGAGCGTGTTGACCGATAAGAAAACAAATGAGTGAACAATCAATCAAAATTCAATTCAATGTGTGAAAGTGTAACTTCAATTAATATCAAAGAAAAAAAAAACAAAGGAAAAGAAATACTGCATAAATAAAATAAATAAATAATTACAATTGCATAAGTTGATAAAAATGCTATGCAATAGCTTTACTGCGGCAGTCCCCGAGTGCCACACGTCTTTTATTCTTCTTATTCTTTATTGTACACACACAATTTATACATAGAGTTAAAAAAAAGTACAGATGATGTAAGAACATAGTCGAGCTTAATCCACAACTGGGTTTTAAGTTATTTAAAAAAAAATACCTTTTTTTCTCTTTAGATATAACTTAGTCTATAAATGTCACCGAAAAATTGCAGACTCCGTTTGATTGTAATATATTTTCCCTAGCTTATAATTTCTCGATGTGTTGTATAAAAATCGTTTTGTATACGATAAGTCACATCCGAATTCATTAGTTTCCAACATAACCGTGTTTCAGTGAAAAAAATCGTTTACAATTTTTTGCGATAGTTTATAATCTTCGGCGTTTGCAATTTTCCGGTGCAAATATACATAAAACATAAAATAATGTTTTCACCTATATATCTATTATACACTTTGAAACCATTTCACCGCTGTGCCACAAACTGCTTTCATTAGAGAGGCAGACAGGCGAAAATCATCATCATCATTTCGGCATTTCGCAATTTCGCCGAAAGACATTCACTGTTAGACATAGGCCTCTTTCAAGCGTCGCCACAACGACCGATCCTTTGCGTCCCGCATCCACCGCATTTCAGCGACTCTCACTAGTGGTGCTATTCTTTAAGAAAACAGCCTTGAGCGCAGCGCTGGCCGTAGCGACGAGTTCTCGACTCGCACAGTACATTGAATTAACAATCCAATGTATAGGTACATTGAGTTGTTAATAAAATGTACCTAATTGGATTTCGTCGCTGCGGTCAGCGCTGCGCTCAAGGCTGTTTTCTTAGGGAATAGCACGACAGGTCGTCGGTCCAACTTGTGGGAGGCCTTTCAATGCCTTCCGGTGTGCGGTTGCCACTCTAGAATCTTTCGGCCCAATCAACCATCCGATCCTTCAAGCTATGTCGTCGACATTGGCTCTCCTGCAGTTACCTTTATTCCTGTTGCGATTATGCAAGGAAACTGAAGGAGCTCGCAGGCGAAAAACAATGGATCAAGAAAAAAATGGAAATATGCTTTTGCAATAATCAAACAAACCGTTTTTCTTTTTTAGGGTTCCGTAGTCAACTAGGAACCCTTATAGTTTCGCCATGTCTGTCTGTCCGTCTGTCTGTCTGTCTGTCTGTCCGTCCTCGCTTAATCTCTGTGACCGTTAGCACTAGAAAGCTGAAATTTGGTACCAATATGTATTACAATCACGCCGACAAAGTGGTAAAATAAAAATTGGAAAAAAATGTTTTATTAAGGTAGCCCCCCTATGTGTAAAGTGGGAAGTGATTTTTTTTTAAATTTCAACCCTAACGTGTGATATATCGTTGGATAGGTATTTAAAAATGAATAGGGGTTTACTAAAATCATTTTTTGATAAAGTCAATAATTTCGGAAATAATCGCTCCAAAAGTAAAAAACAATGTGTCCCCCCCCCCCCTCTAACTTTTGAACCATAAGATTAGAAAATATGAAAAAAATCTCAAAAGTAGAACTTTATAAGGACTTTCTAGGAAAATTATTTTGAACTTGATGGAAAGAACAGTTTTTGTACAAAAAAGACAAAAGGGTTCTACAAAATAATTTCTGGACTAAGTTTGTAGTATAATCGTATATGCAAGCATTTTTTTAAACTCATCGGGAAACTACGGAACCCTACACTGAGCGTGGCCCGACACGCTCTTGGCCGGTTTTTTAAACTAAGACCGAGGCGATAAGGCCGCTAATTGTGTGTTTTTTATTATATGGTTTCCTTTTTGTTAATTTATAATCTTGATGTGCAATAAAGTATATATATGTAATGAAATGACCTCCTTGGAAATGACATTTCATTAATTTAATTTTTAAGCTGTGAATACGGGGTGACGTATCATTCAATGACAGATGATGTTTAGATTATTTTGTGCATTTTATTGTTATAAAAACTTGTAGAGAGATAATTAAAGGGATATAATTGAGGAGGCGATATTAGTGAACTTTAAATGTCGTTTCTTTGTTTTCAGGTGAGATAAAAGTGTAATTTTAGTTAAACGATAATTGTTATACTGTAAAAGCATGTTGAATAAAACAAATCTTTGTTTTCAGAGAAACAATTTGTGGTTTATTTCGAAAATCCTCAATAAAATACCTTATAAAACGACATTTTTGTTAACTAAAAGAAGATGGACCGGCTGCAATTTGAGTTTACGATGATAGCTTCAAATGATGGCAAATCAAATGTATTAGCCTTAACCTCAATATCTACAGAAGAAGGAAAATATTATGATTTACCTGATGAGCTGAAGCCGGTGATTCATCATACATATATTGTCAAAATGAATACTTTCTCAAAAAAAAAAATAGTATAAAGAAAAGGCATCAAAGTAGAAAAATATGGATAAAATTGGATGAAGATCTTAAGAAAACATTTAGAGATGAGGAAGGTAATATGCAATTTTTAGATCAATATTTAGAAGAAATGAGCACAAAACAACCAATAGACATAAACGACAATTTGCAACATATCTTGGAAAAATTAATAGAAACTACTACAAAGAAAGAAAATCAACATAACCTAAAACATATTTCAGAGAAATTTATTATTGAAAAATTCACAAGCAAGAACCCTAATGCAATGCAATGGATTGAGAATTTTGAAAAGGAGTGTGAGCGCTTTAATATATCAAAAGATGAAACAAAAATAGATATATTGAGATTATTTTTAGAAAAATCTTGTTTGGATTGGTATAGCTCGATGGCCATAAAACTAACAATAAAGGCTGAATGGAATGAATGGAAAGACAAATTTTTAGAAACTTTTAAAAACCGAGGATGGGACATAGTTACATATGCTCTCGCATTTAGATATAAAGAAGGACTACTAATTGATTACGCTATTAGAAAAGAAAGGCTTATGCTAGACATAAACAAATCGATAGACTCCAAAACAATGATAGATCTTATTGTAACAGGTTTACCTGGGTTTATCTTAAATAGGTTAAACAGAGATGAACTCAATGACACTACTGATTTGTTCAATGAGATAAGAAAATATGAAGGTATGATGTACAAGAAAAACTCAAGTACAGTAAAGAGTTGTACATTCCTTTATAAAAATAAAACTAATGAGAAGAAGCCATGTAACACTTGTGAATCTTTGGACAAAGGAATTAGATATCATCCGGAAGAGTCATGTTGGTTCAAGAAAAATAAAAATGAATCTGAAAAAGTTTTTAAACCCAGAAATGTAAATAACAACTCCATTATTGAAGTAGATATAAATACTGAGGAAAAAAAACGAGTAAGTACACCATTAATCAAAATCAAGCTCTTATTAGAAAATAAACTAGAAGTGAGCGGCATTTATGATCCAGGCTCACAGATCTCTTTAATAAATTCAAGACTGATTAAAATAAAAGAAAAAAAGGACAATGAGAATATAGCATATATGAAAACGGTTAATGGTGTGAAAAAAACAGATGGCTTGATAACAATAAAAATAAAAATATTTGATTTAGAAGAAGAGGTGGATGTATACATAGTAGAAAATGAATATTTTGATGATTTTATAATCGGATTGGATATGATAAAGAAATTCAAACTAACCCAAAACGAGGACTTGCGGATAGAACAAAAGATAAGAACAAATAAAATAGATGAAATGTCTAAAGATAACAGAAATGAAGAAAAGAATATAAAAACATTAGCAATAAATTTTAACGAACACATAGAATCAGAAGATAACAAGGAGGAACTATTAAAAATAGTTAATTTAATACAAATAAAAGATATAGTTGAAGACCAAGAAAAAAATGAAACAATAAAAGAAAAGAAACAAAATCTACTACATAAAAATAAAATCTATTATAAAAAAATAAAGAAACTTGAAAAGATTATACTCTCAGAAGAATTTAGTAAAAAAATTATAAAAAAGGTGCATGAAGATTTATGCCATATTGGAATCAGACAATTACAGAAAAAAATAAGTCCACTATATACAGCTAAAAACCTAACAAAAAATATCATAAATATTTGTAAAACATGCGAAATATGCAAAAAAAATAAATCAAGATGTCAAGGAAAATTTGGGTTAATGTCACAACTGGGACCAGCAACAAAACCATTTGAGATAATGTCAATGGATACTATAGGTGGCTTTGGAGGATCTAGGTCAACAAAAAAATACTTACACCTTTTAGTAGACCACTACACAAGATATGCGTTTATTGTGACTTCAAAAACACAGAACGCAAGTGACTTTATAAAACCAACAAAGAAAGTACTCGAGACAGATGAGATTGGAATAATTCTGACAGACCAATATCCAGGCATCAATTCAAAAGAATTTAAACAGTATTTGCAGGAGAATAACATCAAACTAATATTTACAGCTGTGAATACGCCATTTTCGAACGGCTTGAATGAAAGATTAAACCAAACAATAGTAAATAAAATAAGATGTAAAATAAATGAGAAAAATAATAAGAGAACATGGACAACAGTAGCAAGAGAATGTGTACAGAAATATAATGAAACAGACCATTCTGTTACAGGTTTTGCACCAAAATATTTACTGGATGGTACAAATGTCAGTATTTTACCAAATGAAATTAAAACAATAGAAAAGGAAGACAAGTGGATTGCTGATAGAAGATTAGCATTAGAGAATACAATAAAATCTCACAAGTACAACAAGAAAATATTTGATAGAAATAGGAAAATACAAGAGTTCGAGATAGGAGACAGTGTATATGTAGAAAATGGAAATAGACTGAACAGGAAAAAATTAGACGAATTAAAAATAGGCCCTTTCAAGATAATAGAGAAAATATCGAACTCCATTTATAAGATTGACACTGGCAACAGAAAAACAGAATCAACTTTATTCCACATAACAAAATTACAACCTGTTACGGCAGAAGATGAAGTAGAAGAAAACGAATAGGTATAAAGATAACTTGCAGGTGCATTGTTTGTATTATATTATTTAGAATTTTCGTTCCTATGGGGGGGAGATGTAATGAAATGACCTCCTTGGAAATGACATTTCATTAATTTAATTTTTAAGCTGTGAATACGGGGTGACGTATCATTCAATGACAGATGATGTTTAGATTATTTTGTGCATTTTATTGTTATAAAAACTTGTAGAGAGATAATTAAAGGGATATAATTGAGGAGGCGATATTAGTGAACTTTAAATGTCGTTTCTTTGTTTTCAGGTGAGATAAAAGTGTAATTTTAGTTAAACGATAATTGTTATACTGTAAAAGCATGTTGAATAAAACAAATCTTTGTTTTCAGAGAAACAATTTGTGGTTTATTTCGAAAATCCTCAATAAAATACCTTATATATAAATAAATAAATAATAAATAAACTAGTTTGTACTAAACATTCCACACTCCAGACTACTTTGAACTAAAACTCTATAAAACCTATTTTAATTTATACGGTTTGATATAAACTGGTTTTAGCTGGGACCAGAGGTGACCTTCTCCTTCGTTAAGCATCTTTGTACACCCGTTATCTCTTGGAATTTCAAACAAATTTAAATTTAGTCTGAGGTTCAAGTCATTGAAGGGGTAAATAATAACCTGGGGCCACATAAAATCTGCTTGATTAAATTTAACTATCGCAGTTGACTGCGTTCTTCGTGGTCTGCCACACAGTAATTAAGTTATACTGTAGCTTCAATAAAACAGTAACTAAAACTATTCGATACTAAAAAATATCCATCGTGCACTAGTTTGTAAAATATATGTAGTTTCCGAACTACGTTAAAATTTTATTTTAACTTTAAAATGTTTTTGTTTTTGCTAGTTTTGTCGTGGTATTTTTTGTTTTTGTATAGTAAAATTTACAATACAAATATTTGTCAGCTTCTATAACGTCTATTATTCCGTATTTATCGCATAGATTATACTTCACACGCCGTAGATTTTTAGAGCCCACTTTTTTAGATTTTTTACCATTTTCATTTTTCTAATTTTGTCCCATGTTACGTGAGGTCGGCGAAACCCGTGTTTTTTCTTCCATTTGGCCTTAAATCTCTTAATGATAAGTCTTCTAAAGTCACACTATAACTGAGTTTCTTTTCTTTCATATCACCTCTTTTCGTTGGCCTCTCCATTTTTCCGAACATTTATAAATCTATTAATAACATGTGTTTCATTCCTCCTCTTTTTAGTCCGTGTTTGGTTTGGGTGTAAGGATTTTATTGAAAAAATTGGTAAGTTGGTAGGTACTTACCAGTGCTTTAGGTTAAGAAAAACTAATTTAGTAGTCTCCATTTAAAAACTTATTTTATAAGTACCGAGGTACAGACTAAAAAAAACGATTGATTAAAACATAAGACACTTAATCTTGGTAGTACATTCTTATTGGATAATTAGCGTTTATCTCAACTCAGTAGTAATTCCTTTGGTATAATTAACGTTTACATCACGAGCCTTTGATAAAGTAACTACATTATAGGTTCATAAATTCTATTTCTAGTAGTTCGGACATTTAGAACCGTCCCTTTCAACACCCCGACGACCCCATTTTTCCTTGAACTACCGCAGACCTAAGTAAGTGGTCTCATATAAATAATTCTGTACAATTTCCCTCACAACCGACCCTTAGTCCAAATCATTAAGTCTAAAGGGTCTCAAATCTTAAAGACGCATTTTAGAACCACTGATTTGAATACGCCTTGTTATTCATTAGAGTCTTTGGTTTGGACAAGAGTTTCCGCAGGACACAGTTACCAGTAAAAGCAAGTGAATTTGAAGGCTGCTTATAATTTGTTGATGCCACAGAAATGGAATAAACATCGTTTCGTAAACAAGTCTTAATGTTACTGGTTCATTCACAATAATAATACTGTCTATTATTTTGAATTTAATGTTGTATGAAATTAATTTAGGAGTCATGGCTTATTGACAAACAAGCTATGATTTCTTAATTAGGTTTGATTCTTTTTCATCTTTAGCGACATCTATGGCGCCACATAAGAACTACAAAAATACGAAATTCTGCATCGCGCTATCAAAGTTCTCTGCGCGATTTGAATAATATACAATAGCCCGAAATCAACTATCGGGCAGGTAGTACCCGTTTGGTTGGAGAATCCTCCTTTTTCAATGGAGGTATGTAGGACTTAGACTCTCTGTTCCGTTTACCTCCAAACATCCAGTGGAGTCAATCTTTACTAATATTATAAAAGCGAAAGTGAGTTTGTTTGTTTGTTTGTTACGTCTTCACGTCTAAATGGCAAAACCGATTTTGATGAATTTTGGTACAGAGATATTTGGGATCCTGGAGACGGACATAGGCTAATTGTTTTTATAAAAAAAGTGAGAAAAGGGCCAGAAAGAGGGAAGGTCTTTTATGTACGCGGGCAAAGCCGCGGGCAAAAGCTAGTAAATCAATAAGTAAGTATATTGTGGCACCAAGGGAACATCTTGGTCAGGTATAGACAGGTTATACTTAAACCATAAAAGTTTTTTTTTTTTTAATAAAAGTGCTTTGCAATCCTTCGCATTTCTATTCGTAGGGGCGTAGCTCATGTGGCGTCCCTATAGGCCACTTGCAAACTGGCAATATAGTTATACTTTTTAAGGTTTATGGTTTTAAAAGCATAGATGTTCATATTTTGTTGGATGATTGTTTTAGGTTGTCAAATAAAAAAAAAAAAAAGTGAATGAAATATTTTATAAACAATATAAAAAATATAGCTTCTAACCATATAACTACACTATATAGATATAACTACTAACGACAGACCTATTGGTCTTTGACAGGCCTGTTGGTCTAGTGGTTAGTGACCCTGACTACTATGCCGGAGGTTGTGGGTTCGATTCCCACCCAGGACAAATGTTTGTGTGATGAGCACGATCATTTGTTCTGTGTCTGGGTGTAATTTATCTATGATTTGTATGTATTTAGAAATATATAAGTATGTTTATCAGTTGTCTAGTACCCATAACACAAGCTCTGCTTAGCTTGGGACTAGACGGTGCTGTGTGATAGTTGTGGAATATTATATTATATTATATATTATATTATTATTATTATATTATTAACTTATTAATTGAAGTATCTACATAGAAGCCTTTTGATTGCGTTCCCGCCTTGATAATATATTATAATTGTAAGGTTTTCAGCCTTCGTGTTTTTCAGTTACGAAATCAATATGTGTACTGTATTCGTTTTATATTTGGAAAGTCGCAACAGATTTTTTTTCAGAACTCTTTTGGCACTTGTTGAGTAAAAACTTCCAAATATACGTCTTTAAGTTTCTCATATACACTAACCTCTACTATTTATCATAACAGGTACCTTTTCGTTACAACTCTGTTATTATTATAGCTCCTACTCGCTAACTACGTGACATCAAAATTAAGGTTTAAATAAAAGCTCTGTTGGATTGTCAACACTTATTTCAATGACAGTTGAATCCAAAAATAATGCATTTTTAAAGCAGATATTAAAGTGTTCACTGCTGTTAGTGAAAATGGGTAATCGACTGTTAGAATCGACTATACCGATAAACAACACTATTTTAGTTTATTGAAAACCTGAATATATTTTGTTCAGAATCGAATAGATTCCAATAGTTTTTACACCATGTTATATTTTTACCGGACTACGGCATAGCCAAAGGAGGGTTATGAATTTGACAGGCTATGTATGTGAGTGTGTTCATCTGTTCCCTCATAGCTCCTAATCTACTTATCGGAACTCGACATATGAGGTATCGTTAAAACCGTTTTAATTGTCCGCTGAACATAAGCTACGTGACGTATCACAAAACTCAACATGGCACCCTCTAACGGACAAAAAGTAATGAGTTAAAAAAAACCATAAGGTGACACCGTGTTTGATATCATTTGAAAGGATTTCACTGGTACTTTTCAAAAAATATCATCGAAAATCAATTTGGCGCCTACTAGCGGACAAAAAGTTTTGTGTGAAAAATAAGATAAATACGTCGTGTTTGGTAATCATTTGAATAGGAATATTTGGCAAAGTAAGTGTATTTTGAAGCAATAATTTCAACAAAGTGGAATGACTGATTTTCGTGAATACAATTACTTTAACTTACTAATCTATACATCTATACATATAAATAAAATTGGAGTGTCTGTTTGTAATATTGAAATAACTGCTTTTTACTACATGCATATGAATATATATACGGTACATACACCAAAATAACATTTTTTACAATTTTTGTGTGTCTGTCTGTCTGTTTGTCCGGGCTAATCTCTGAAATGGCTGGACCGATTTTGACAGAACTTTTATTGGCAGGTAGCTGATATAATAAGGCTACTTTTATTTTAGAAAAAATAAATTCAAAATCCTGTAGTCCACGAGAAGGAAGTCGCGGGCACAGCTAGTTCTTACATACAATAAAAAGTATATAAATCAGGAATGAAAATATCCGCAGGAGAACCAAGATTACCGATATATTTCGAAGAATCGCCAAACTAAAGTGGCAGGGTACATTGCTCGCAGAATGAATGGTCGTTAAGGTCTCTCGTTCTGGAGTGGCGACTGCATACTCGAAGACGCGGCGTCGGAAGGCCTCTCACAACCTGTCCTGTCGCGGTAATCCAATGGATTGGAGACGTACAGGAACAGTTCGTTGTGGTGACACTTAGGAGTGGCCTACGTCCAGGAATGGACGTCTTTCGACAAAAATGATAATGATGATGATGATGATGTAATAAAGTAAATTTAAATTTTTGAGTTCAGCGCCATCTTGTGGGAACACGGCCACACATGGGCTGCCGGCTGCAGCTTTTACTTTAAGTCCGCCTATGCACTGTATATCTTTTTCATCATCATCATTCATTGGATTCCCGCGACCTTCGCCAGGTCATCGGTCCACCTAGTGGTCTTTAAGTTAAGAGTGAATAGGTTACTTCTAGGCAAGCGTGCTCCATCGCCGGCCACATCATCGCTTACCATCAGGTGAGATAGTGTTCAAACGCGAGGCTATATTGATGACAAAAAAACTTGACTTTGACTGGCCTGTTGGTTTAGTGGTTAGTGGTCCTGACTGCTATGCCGGAGGTCGTGGGTTCGATTCCCACCCAGGACAAATGTTTGTGTGATGAGCACGATCATTTGTTCTGTGTCTGAGTGTAATTTATCTATAATAAGTGTGTATTTAGAAATATTTAAGTATGTTTATCAGTTGTCTAGTACTCATAACACAAGCTCTGCTTAGCTTGGGACTAGACGGCGTTGTGTGATAGTTGTGGAATATTAAAAAAAAAAAAAAAAACCAAGCTGTTTGTTTGAATACTGAATAAGTAATAAAAAACACCTTGTGGGAGGCCTTCCGACACTGCGTCTTCCGGTACCCGGTGGCCACTCTAGAACATATTGGCCCTAACAACCATTCTGTTCTAAGAGCAATATGCCAATCAAAGTTTGGCGATTCTTCAGGCTATGTTTGTAACTGGGGCCAGGGTTATTCGAAAAGGAACTCGAGCCCCGGTATGAAGGCTAGAAGGAACAGGGTTGCTTTTAGTGTCAGACACACTATGTCCCGCTCCGTTCAAGAGCAGGGGTTGTCATTGGATGATTTAACCCACCATAAAAAAGGGCTATGTTTGTAACCTTAGTTCTCCTACGGATTTTTCATTCGTTATGCGATCACGCAAGGAAATTCCGCGCAAAGCCCTTTTTATTGCTCTTTGGGTGACTGTAAGCACTAAGCTTTTCCTGTTATTTGTTAAAATTTAAATGAATACGGGAACATTTCACGGATACATAACAAAGGATATTCTTACTCCTTAAAACATAACCCTTACGACTTAGCAGGACGTAAATCTGGAGTATCCTAAGCATGAAATTAGTTGTATCCTTAGTCATTAATCTTGTACGCAATTGTGTCTAATTCCTGGAGCTTCCGTTAATGTAATAAATCAACTAACTAAGTAGGACTGGTGTTGTGGCTCGCCTTCGTTTTCGGTTTCGTCATTTCGTTAACACTGCTTTATATTTAGATTTTCATGTAAATTTCTGTTTATGAATAAGTATTATCATGGTCTTGGTGATCAGCTAGTCTGTTTTCATCTCTGGGTGTTTTGAAAAGGAACTAAATTAATGTTAATGCCGGATTTTTTTGAGTGAAATACAGTGTCTGTTATTAGTTGCAAATTGATTGCTAGTGGATATTGTTATGTAATATTAGTGTAGTTACCATCTGCTTATCATCAGGTGGGATCGCAATCAAGCACTAGTTTATATCAGATAAAAAAAAGTTTTGTATCTTAAAAAAGAAAGAAAAAAATGTATCTGGGCAATATGTGGAATCATTGAAACAGGCGCGATTTTGATAAAATGGAAGTGAGAATTTTATTGTACTGTTAGTCAAAACTACAATGAAATAAACAGACCTCAACAAAGCTTGCCGAGGTGACATTTGCGGCCAAATACTACAAATACTACAATGAAATAAACAAACCTCAGCAAAGCTTGCCGAAGTGACATTTGCGGCCAAATACTACAAATACTACAATGAAATAAACAAACCTCAGCAAAGCTTGCCGAGGTGACATTTGCGGCCAAATACTACATTGAAATAAACAAACCTCAGCAAAGCTTGCCGAGGTGACATTTGCGGCCAAATACTACAATGAAATAAACAAACCTCAGCAAAGCTTGCCGAAGTGACATTTGCGGCCAAATACTACAATGAAATAAACAGACCTCAGCAAAGCTTGCCGAGAAGGTGACATTTGCTGCCAAATACTACAAAAATATTAGAATGTGTAGGTACATCTCTATTCTAATGGTAAACAAATTAACTATTCATATAAAGGTATGGCTTATAGGATTTTGTATCCAACCAAAAACATAACATAAAAAAGACGCTAAATTATGTACGTTTGTTCGTATTTATGTACGTTCGTTTCTTGCATGCTGTTTTTAAGTTTGGAAATCATCAAGTAACTCCTATTAGACTTTTACTGACGAACACCTACCTATATTCTTACAGTTGCCCTTTGCATTTCAGGGCCGCGGAAACTCTATCGAACAATCTCGCAGAATTTGTACGTTACGATGACCTTTTACAAAGTTGCGATATAATGGTTATTTAATTTTGTTATGCAATTAGTATCAATTTGACCTTTTTTGTTTTAAGCTTTAAGTAAGCTAGATATCTTAACCTTTATTTTATTTAAAGTTTAAAAACAGAAAAGTTCATGCTTGTTGTCAACACAAATTAATAATTTTATAAGTTTAGGATACATTTTTTTAATTTTTTTTTCTGCGAGTCCGACTCGCACTTGATCAATTTTTTACCAGTATTCTTACTGTTTCAAGCTCACTCACACGCAAACTCACCTATGCTACTTCAATTACTTTTGGCATTACAAGGCTTTTACGACTCTTTCGTACTACCCCACAGCTCTTCACTTCTTCAGGCAAATTTTGTAGTTATTAACTGAATTGGAAAAAATCCTTACAATTATAGTTTGCATTACCTTGAAGCTTAATGGGTGTTAATTAAAAATGAACTACGCCACAAATAAATAAATTAAACTTTAATCAAACCTGAAAGCATTGGAAACACCGAATAAAATAAACAGGTAATAAAAATAATCATTCCATTCCAGAGGCAATTCACACACTATTACCTTTTCACAAAAACACCCTTTGGCATATTCCCATTCGACGTAACTCGAATAATTCGAATAATTTCAATGGGCACATCACTATAGCGTCCACAAATGGTGGACTACAAAGGATTTGTCGAAACAATTGTTTAAACTTTGTATTATGTTTTCGGCGTAAACATGACGCGTGGTGCGTAAAGGCCCTAATCCTTTAATAATAGTGATGTATGTATGGCACTAAATTAAATGGGCTTTTCAACTATTGTACCTAGTTTTCTAAAGATATATTAGTTTCTGCTAGGGGCCAGAACCTTCACCCGAGGAAATTATTACAAGAAACATTCAAACGGGCAAAACATTATCTTAAATTGTAATAGAGGACATTGTCTACTTGTGTGGTGAATGTCTTTTATATCCATTCAAAAATTAATGCGTCATCATCATCATCATTTCAACTGAAAGACGTCCACTAAAAATTGGACATAAAAAGAAAGAAAGAAAAATAATTTATTCGGTATAGCACAAGGCCCAAACACAATAATATACAAAAACACGAATAATAATATTATATATATACAAAAAAATAAAATACAAAATAAAAAATATAGTTGTTGTGTGCCTCATGGCGGCACCAAAATAAGTCCAGTTCAGCATGAATGCCAGGCAACTAGTGCCTGTCATTTATTTATACCATCTATTTCATTCTACTAGTTTATGACTGACAGTAGAAAATTTTCACAAGAGAACATATTCTAGTGGTACAATGTATCCTGAATCGCTATTCCAATTCTACCCGTGATCCAAAGTTCATCCAAAGTATAAAGAAGCTATAACAAAAATACATACCAACTTTCGTGATCCAAAGTTCATCCAAAGTATAAAGAAGCTATAACAAAAATACATACCAACTTTCGCTTTTATAATAGTGTGATATGAACAGGCTTTCCAACTAAAATGTAGTTTTACAAAGATACATTAAGTATTGCGAGTGGCACTAACGATAATGTATTGATGCAGCTTAAGATGAACTATCACTCTTCAAAATGCCGCCATTCTCTTGCTAATGGCTACATTCAGTGCTCGGATCATTTAACTAAAATCTTTTCACGAAATATATGTGTACATCCAAAATACTTAACTTTCATTTTATTATATTCTGAGAGCAGAAACTGTTTTTAAGCTTTACTAGATTTAACAAGATTATAGGTTATGAAAAGTAAAACTAATTGGGCTTAAGTACTGAAAACCACGCTTAAGCTGATTAGCTGAAAACTTTGATCAGAAAAACTTTATCGAATTACATTATAATTAATTTTATAAGTACTTTATTGGTTAATTTTGATTACTAACTTTTTAGAAAGGTAATTTGAAATTGATAATTAATATTAAAACAAATATTTGGTGATTTAAAATTCATATAAAAATTTTCAGATATTTTTTTTTTATTTGGTAATTTAAAATTCATAATTAACATTTTGGAATATTAATAAAAATAACATTTAAAATTATCGTACGATATTTGTAATAGTGACATATATGACAACACAATAAAATTATACTCACTAAAACCATTAACATAACTCTAACTTAAAGAAGAGCTAAAACTTGCCATTTTAATAAAAACTTGACGGTTTACCTTGTCTCTAAGTTAAAAATTTATGATAGTTTTAAAGAGTATAGTCGTAAATATATACATGCTGTTACCTCAAATATTTTTTATTTTTGAAAAAAAAAAATGTAAAAAAAACTTTCGAAAATTTTAATAACGGCCTATTTTGGATATATTTATTCAATGGACGTGAATGTACGTTACCATTGAATAAAATATAGAATTGGTGTAAATCATTTGTGTTTATAAGACAATGGGATCAGCTGCCAACTTCCCACGCACATTTAAATAATATTTAAGGGTAGACACGCTATATTTCTTGAAGATTGGGCACAAATAGTACTATGAGTACTGAGTCTGTGTTTCGTGATAGCTACGGCCTATTAAGTAGGGGTATTTAAATCAAGATTAAATAGATTTATTCTAGGTAAGCATGCTCCGCAATCGACCACATCATCACTTATCATTTGGTGCGATAGTGGCTAAGTGCGAGCCTATCAATAACAAAAACATAACACCAAATATATGTCAGTAATATTACTCACTGAGATGTGCAGCGACACAAACACTGATTGAACTGACAAAGAACCAAAATATTTAAATTCTTGGAAGTTATAATGATGTAATTGAATATTTATTATGAAATTTAATACGACAGAACAAAATCAAATTAGGAAGAATCCCCAAATGTTGCCATTTTTCTAACCAGACAAATGATTTGAATTTCAAATCCGGATACGGAAAAGTAATTTTATCCAAATTCCGGGTCACACATCACTGCACACACAAAACAGAGAATATTACATAACACAAACAATGAGAATTTTACAAAGGACAGCGTAAACAGTGTACATGAAAACTTGATCCTGTACTAAGGCCACATAAAAGCTAGGGGAGTAAACAGCACATTCATTTTCTATCCTGTCACTTACTAAGCTCGTGACGTCACCGAGGTAGCGGTTGCTGGTCCTAATCTAACCTGACCTCACGCTGTATAACTAGCAGTAAAAGTAGTTATAGCCCATTGAGGTTACTTCAAGGGCCTTTTATTGAAGTTCATAAAGTGATTGCAGTGGCTAAGCGAGTTAGTAAGTAGATTAGATAGTTTTAACTACCTCTCCGAACGTCTGCATGCTTGGTAGTTAGTGGTTAAAGTTGTGCTTTTAATTTATTAAAAAGGTGACTATCGACTGAAGTTGAAGAAGTAAAGTGGCCAAAGTAATTTCCTTTTTAGAAATTACTTTGGTGGTAAAGTACGGGGTGCTTATCGATATTGAAACTGAACTGTAAATGTCAAATTGAAAATGAACTGTGAATTTGCCTTCACTTTAAAAATCTTTGAATGTGCATCAAAACATAGGACTTTTTAAAATTATAAAAGACTTTCATAACAAAAATACGCATAGTAAACATGATATATTACCCAAATGGCGTTTGGTTAAGATAAGCAATTCATTACTCATAAACAGCATACGTTTTTATAACAAACTACCAAAGTTGTTTACATAACTTAGCGAGAGAAAGTTCAATACCTACTACAAAAAAACCGCATTACAAGGTTAAAGACTACGTTGAAGACACGCTTGCAATGACTGCTTCTGCACATGTTACTTCTCTGATAGCTCTTTAACTGCATTAATTATAGTATGAAAACACTGTAGAATCCATATCCTCTCATTACCAATAAATATTGTAATATGAAAATATTTTACTAACTATTATGCTCTGAGTTTCCTTGCGTGATGGAATCAAGTTTTTTTTATTTTTTTTATTTAGATAAACTAGTGCTTGACTGCGATCCCTGAATGAATGAAATCCGTAAGAAAACTAACATTACTGACATAGCTCAAAGAATCGCCATATTTACTTTACCGGTTACAATGGGTCTTTCGAAGTTGCTACCGTCTTTCCTTGGAATGTGACCGAAGTATCGCAGAATCTTACGAAGACATTCAGCAGACAGCCGTGAGGAGAATTTTGCTGTGCCCTACAGGGTCCATAATAATTGTGACTTAACTTTAAGAAATTAATGTAACATCTCTAATGACATTATGGTATGCAAATAAAGATATGAATATGAATATGGATTCTTGCCAAATGGATACGTTGGTTTGGAACGTTGTCCATGGATACGGAACATTTTTCTCCAGCACCACGTCTCAAATACAACATTATTTTAAGTTTATACGAAATCTGAATATAGTATGTGCAGAATCAGTAACTAAATCGAATCCAATAGTTTTTACACCTGTTATAATATTTTTTCCCAAAAATATTTAAAAGTGTCACAAGTTGGATGCCACCATATTTGGGAAATAGATGACACCATACTGCTGGGTGCAAAATAACCCCTCAATCGCCTCGATGGCCTGGTGACTATGAATTTTTGCTGACATAACAAGCTTATAACTTTGTGATTTTTCATGATACAGTTATGAAATTTTGTACATAGACTCTGTAAATAAAAATACTGGACACGTGTTTCGTGCACGTGTTTACATCCAAAAAATACTTATTTTGTACAAATAAACATTTCTACCCTTATAAGATTAGTCTATGATCTACCACAGGCTATAAAAGTGTACACTCTTGACTCAAGAACCCGTATCATATCACTCGGTCACAAAACCAAGTAAAAGATTAACTGAAATGATTTATGAGGCAAATGTAAGTGGAAGCCTGACAGGACACTCTTGGGACATATTAAACGTTAATGACGTCCTTCAAAACAATTTAATGCGTAGTTTCTGCTCACTGCTGATGGGGATGGAGAGGTACGTTGTGCTCTGTTTACCTTGGCAGGTAACTTGCAAATAAATTGCCTTTTTCGGTTGTTAAATTTGAACAGGTACAGGTTAGCATGGGTAGGCAGTATCTAAGCTGTAATATATAAAAAATATAATAGGCAATGCAATCTTTCAAGTCGAAATTCTATGACCAGTGTGTGTTGCCAGTGATATATGGTTCAAAAACGCGGTCGCTCACAATGGGCCTCATCAGAAGACTTAAAGTTACTCAAAGAGCTATGGAGAGGGCTATGCTCGGGGTTTTCTTGCGTGATCGAATAAAAAATGAAGATATTCGCAGGAGAACTAAGGTTGCCGACATCGCATGAAGAATTTCCAAACTACTTAAGTTTAGTTTGTAAGGCAAGGCACATTGCTCGTAGAACAGGTGGCCATTGGGGCCGAAAGTTTCCGGAGTAGCGACCGCGTACTCGAAGACGCAGAGTTGGAAAGCCTCCAACAAGGTTAACCGATGACCTGGTGAAGATTGCGTGAAACCGGGGGAGTCATATATCTAACAGTGGATGTATATCGGCTGAAATGATGATGATTACTAGCAATGTGTGTCAATAATTTTGACATCACAAACAATTCAAAGCAACAGGTTAAAAAAATATCAGATAAAAGGTTTGTTAGAAACAAAAGGTTTACTAAATAAACTATGTACGTGCTTTCAGAAAAGTTGCATAGAAAATTGGATTTGATACAGCAAAAATGTGTAGCCTATGACGATACCGGCACTTTTTGAATACACGTTGTATATAGTACAAATGGACATCACTGGGAACTTTGTTTTATACCTTTGTTTTATACGTATTCTGGATTTTGTAGGCTGTTATGTATTTTTGTTTATAATCCTTACTGTTCTAGATGGATCAATCAGGAGTGTCAGACTTTTACTGACAAAAACCAACCCGTGTTTTCTGGCCTTTCCATTTTAGAGCTACGGTAAGCTTTTGAAAGACCTACAACTCTGGTATCGGCTCTAGTAGGTCCCGATAATTAACTGACATCTCTTTGAGTAGTTATTACCTAACGAAGATTCTTTTGATCAAATGAATTTTAGGCTATCCGAATATTTATGTCAGTGGTCAAGACCAGAGAAACTTAAAAGCCTGTTATATTGGCTTTTATTTTGTTTTTCAGAATCAGAATCGGAATCAGATCCATTTTTGATATACGTTAAAAGTAGATAATAATGATTTGTTACGTATGAAGAAATTACTTTGACAAATTGGGAATGTTTTGCAAGTTACGTCATATGCAGGTAATCAAATAAATTTAACCAATAAGTGTTGTGCCTTATAAAATACTTCTTCTTCTTTAAGCTTCTTCCAGCGTTTTGCTTGTTTTTAGAAAATTATGAAGGAAACATACTCCCAGGTTAAAAAATGATATCATATGTGCTATTCCAGGACGTGATCTACCCGTGTACCTAATTTCGTCCGAATTCGTTCAGCCGTTTAAGCGTGAAGAAATATCAAACATACACAAAAACTTTCTTAATAAACTATTGTAATATTTGAATAATAGTACCTACTTACCCACCACCACTCCAGCACTTATAAAAACTATCTGCTATTAATAAGTTTCAGTTTAGTCTGTTCCCATTTTTTTAGGGTTCCGGACCTTAGTCAAACGTTTAGAGCTATCAAGCTAAAAATAATATCAAGCACTCAAGTCTGCTATCCCTTGGGGCAGAGAAAAACTCAACTCAAAAAAAAAAATGATTAAAAAAGAAAAAAAAAAAGAAAAGAAAGATTATCGCATTTTTGACATTTGCTAGAAAATTAAAACCTATAGGGTACTTTGAATCCTGTTCACCTAGAATCCATGATATTTAGCCAAGAAACTAGGTTTCATGGCACAACTAAAGGAAAAAGTCTGAAAACTGTGTAGTCACGTCACAAAATAATTACATTTTGTCATAGGGAAAAATCTTCGAGACTCTATTCTGGAATCAAACTACTTAGGTACTGTAAGTTCGAACGAAATCCTCAGTGCGCTAGTCCGACTTGCACTTCACCAGGTTTTTTTTTTTCATGGAAATAAACGAGGTTTCTTGTTTACTTGGACGAATACTAACGAGATGAGAATCGATACAATTGAAACATTATTGTGGTTCAAAATATTTTCACCAAAACAAAACATCGTCAAATAAACGGCCAACAATAAATCAACATCAAAACACAATTAGCGAAGCACAACTTCGCTAAATTATGGACATTAGCTATCAGAATGCTGAGCAATGCCCGAAAGCGGGGCATGCCAAAGGGTCTACCTACCACGACGTAATATGCAAAGTAGACCCACAGTGGACATTAAATATTTACCATATACTGTGAGAGGACGTCTTAAGAATTTACACACGCCACACAAGAGGAGCTTAAGTTTTTGCTGAAAACACAAGGCTATATAGTTACTTTGTGTTGTAAGAAGCTACTATCTCGATCTCTCGGTTGTAAAAGGAGTTGAAGTAGAGGGGGAGGTAAAGAGGACGCGATCATTTGGAGAGTGCGGATTGGCTGTTGTTGAAACATTTGTAGCTGGGTAATTTAATTGCTTTTTTTATTACGCGCTATACCGTTACAGTTTCTTACTCGTATATTCTATTGGCTATTGTATTATGGAGCTGAGGGCTGCAATGACAAATTTGCACATGTATCAAGCGACTTTTTTCAATACATATACAAAGAAATGAATAAACGAGGATTGATCGGCGACTCGTGGGGGTCGATATGCGCCCAGCCTGGTACGATAAATGTAATAAAATTGTGGCGGCGGAGAGCACGCGCTCTTTTCTGCACTAGTGCGGAAAACCAGTCTAATTCGTGGTTACAAGCGGTAAGCTAAGAGCGAGTTTTTGAGTAAATATATTGAAAAACATATTGATGGTGTATCGTACATTGATCAATACTACAAAGCTTACTTCAAATAAATAGTCATTATATGTATAATTATAGGTTCAATAGGAATTGTTCAGTGTTTCCTACGCTATATTAATTTACGATTAAATCATTTGATAACAGACATTTGTACGACACTATTATACTCGCCGAGTAATTTAAATCCAATTAGTAGCCGATATTGAATAATTCAATATTGTGCTAGTGTATACATGGTGGTTTTTAATTTATTAGTAATGTTTCAAGGGTGTAAGTACTCATAAATATGAATTTTTTATACCATGGAACCAACCCTGGAAATACAAAAGAAGTCAGCTGTTTCTTATTTATTTTGTCGAGTTATGCAAATATATACGTACATACCTATTATGCTTGTTCTGTTTATTTTGTTCATTTTTATGTGGTTTTGTTGTTCTTTTTTCGTTACTGTTATGTTGTGTCCGTTCTGTTCATAACTCAGCTCTCACTTTCTTACAAAGTCAAAGTCAAGTCAAAAACATTTATTTCAAATAGACCATATGCAGGCACTTTTGAATAGTCAAATGTCGGTCAGTCCAAGATAGGTGATGCTAAATTGCACGTTTCAAAGCGTAGGTCTCTATGGAGAAGAACGTGCAAGAAACTTCATGGACACTCTTTTTAAAACATTTTATGAGTTACATAGATCTTGGTTACATATTTCTTGTCGCTTCTAATATGTGAAAATAATGTAGATACGTAATAATAATACATTATTATTTTTTTAAAACTTTACTTTCCTAGTAAGTACGTTCCTCGTACATCCACTATTTTTTTTTTTGGTGTGAGTTGTTGGATGTTGTATCATTAAATGTGTTCTCAGTTCTGGGTCCAGTAATAGGGAGTCTCAAAATTTTGCTAAAACTATTTTGTGTACCTTGAGTTTTCTTTTGTGGTCTAGAGAGAACTATTTCGGATAATCCAACCGGATGCTCAAGGCGTTCGAGTGGACGGCGCGGTGCGCGGCGTGAGGATGGTCTGCACCTTACGCTGTCCGCCACCTCCTTAGCTTGCATTAACGTTTCGCGGAAGGAAGTGACTACTTTTCATGTCTGAATAGGACCGGATGCGAGGTCACTGCCTATGATCGCCCTCACGAGCACATGGTAGTGCCTCGCCACGGAGCAGACCTTCGTATGATTCATCGTATCCTACAGGCGATCCACACAATAGTGACACTCAGGCGTTTCTTTCCCCAAACACGAAAACTGATACCTCCCGGAATAATCGTGACTGGTGAGGACCTGCTTTAGGCAGAAAGTGAAGACGCCATAGCGTATCTATATAAAATCGTTAAAAATTTTACTTATTCACCCCTGACAGGTCGCCATTGAATAAAAAGTCACCCTGTATACTGTAGTCGGTTTCTATAATGGTAGATTAAAACTTGAACATACGGGAACAAACACGCAGGCAGTAAAAGTAATCCTCATAATAACAACGCATCTATTGACATTGAAACTTTTACCTAACGTATTTTTTTCAGCCAGTAATTTCATTTAAAAGCCACGCATTTGGTCAATCCAAAATTCGAACAAAAAATATGTGCCACAGATCAAACCGTATGCTTTGATACCTTTGCTTACCCTGGAGGATGAACAAAGAAAAAATCTTGTCTCTCTCACAGGCTGCCAGTTATTAAATTATGTATAGTATTTGAATGTATACTTTACCGAATAGAATTTTAATCAATGTCCCCAAAACAGTTTAATAATGTAGCAAAATTTATAACCAGACTGTGAACGCGTGTCTTTTAATCTTGAAACAATGTTGTGTTTGTTGAAAAAAAAAGGTTATTCGGCCTGTCAAAACTTTATTATTTATTTATCCATTGCGCATACCTAATTAACCTAAAAAATACGGGCCGGGGCCAGCTGTGTGTAAAGTCACGTTTACCGTCAGCAGCTGTCAAGAATCGAGTTTATAATAAACGTAGAATGGCTAAGGGTCGCCATCCCTTATTTTAATTAAGTTCTCAAGTAATGTAATATAATTAAACTCGTAAACAAACAAGTATAGTTAACGAACAATATATGAGTAGTATGAGTAGTTTCGTTATGAATATAAGGAGTCGTCATTACTGTGATCCCTTCAGTGGAATCCTCATCTAATTTCAGCTCGCAAACGCTGACGGGATCGCAATTTTTCACGTAAAACTTTTTTTTCTCTTTACATTTCATCAATCTGTCTGAATAAATAAATGTTTAGGCGGACAGGGCGATACGGTTTATCAAGCTTTATTGCGAATTTAACAAAAAATAATCGTCTTTCCAATGTAGCTTTATATTCTGTGACGGTCGCCTAATGTTTTCGGCTTGTGTAAAGTCACAAAGTAAATATTTCGCACAAAATTAATATTTTACTCATTCCAGAGCGTCCAAACACAAATAAATGAGATTACTTTTTAGTACCGAGACCAAACTAGTGGGCGATGTTGATATCAAGCTTTTTATTGCTGTCTAGATTAATATTTATGTTAATAAGTTTCTAATTACACTAAAGTTGTGTAATAAAAGTTTTAGGAATACGTATTTCAGAAAAACAAATTCATTGTGTTTGTGGTACAAGTAAATAAATCAACGTGAGCCATAAATGTATATGTTTATAGGTTTTTATTTATTGTATATATTATATTTATGTATGGTATGCTGTACACATATTTGTTTAATTTATTTATTTTTAGTTTCAAGTTAGATTTAATTTATTGTGCACTAGCTTCTGCCCGCGGCTTCGCTTGCGTACATAAAATATAGCCTATGTCACTCAGGAATAAAGTAGCTTTCTATCGGTGAAAAAATTTTGGCAATCGGACCAGTACTTTCAGAGATTACCTCCTACAAACAAAAAAACATAAAAACAAACTTTACCTCTTTATTATACATTTACACTTTATTATATTTTTTTACTTTATTACTTTATTAGATTTAATTTATTATTGAAGTTATGCTCAAGTGCAATTTTTTTAAATTTATTTGTATGGTTTGCTGTAAGAAAACCCAGTTGTGAGTTAAGCTCGCCTTTCTATATCAACTCCTATTGTCCTATTTTATTGTCTAATACAACTGTGTGTTCGCGCGCCTCAAGGAGTTGTCAGCAACAGCAGGGACCCAGCTGGGTCGAAGCCTACTGGGGCCAGGGTTAGTTTCGAAAGACAGCTCGAGTCCCGGTATGAAGGCTAGAAGGAACGGGGTGGGTCTTTTAGTCAGTAAGAGTCTGACCCTATCTCCCGCTCTGCCCAAGAGCGGGGGTTGTCATTGGATGATTTTTTCCCACCATAAAAAAAAATAATAATTGTGTGTACAATCTATATGTATAAAAGAAAGTCGTGTTAGTTACACCACTTATAACTCAAGAACGGCTGAACCGATTTGGCTGAAAATTGGTGGGGAGGTAGCTTAAAACCAGGAGACGGACATAAGACCTAAATTTTTTTTTTTTTTTCAGGTTAGAGTAGAGTAGAGTAGGGTAGGGTAGAGTAGGGTATAGTAGGGTACAGTAGGGTAGAGTAGAGTAGAGTAGGGTAGGGTAGAGTAGGGTAGGGTAGAGTAGGGTAGAGTAGAGTAGAGTAGGGTAGAGTAGGGTAGAGTAGAGTAGAGTAGAGTAGGGTAGGGTAGAGTAGGGTAGAGTAGGGTAGAGTAGGATAGAGTAGGGTAGAGTAGAGTAGAGTAGGGTAGGGTAGAGTAGGGTAGAGTAGGGTAGGGTAGAGTAGGGTATAGTAGGGTATAGTAGGCTGAAGTAGGGAAGAGCGGGAGCGAAGCCGCGCGGGCAAAAGCTAATAAAGAATAAGAATAACTGTGAATTCATTTTTATTTAGCCAAAAATAAATAAATAAATTTGCTATTAATTCATTAAACCCCAAGAAAGCCGGTATTTGCGTTGTCATTGTAATACTATTGTGTCTCTAATTGACACGATTGAAAGGGAGGTGAGTCGGTCCGTGGATGGATCCACGCATCGACACACGGAGCGTGGGTGGCATTGTGGACAGACCTCCGGCATAATTTCATGGTAGTATGAAGATAACAAATTTTAATGTCGCAACCCAGCGTTGGACATGCCACAATCGCGGCGGTAAGCTATTTTTGAAGAAAGGCTCCGCGGTATCATACTTTCCACAAAAAGCCTGCTTTATACGAAAAGTATTTGAAGCGAAAAATAATGGGAAGCGGTCACCTCCTTCAACGAAGCAATAATTGTTGAATCCGCACGTGTGCCTCAAAGAGATTTTGGTCGAACTAGGCCTACAAGGGCCGAACCTCGCTAGGGCTGTGATGATGTTCGAAAGAGTTACTGTAACCTTGGAACGCAAGCCACTAAAAGAACACAAGTAAATTACATATACAGGGTTATTTGTGAATAGCTCGCTGTCCGGCCGTCCGGTAACTGTCCGGACCAAGCCCAAGTCGTCGACGGTGCGCACTGTTCCGGCGCGCCTCAAGGAGTTGTCAGCAACAGTAGGGACCCAGCCGGGTCGAAGCCTACTGGGGCCAGGGTTAGTTTCGAAAGACAGCTCGAGCCCCGGTGTGAAGGCTAGAAGGAACGGGGTGGGTCTTTTAGTCAGTAAGAGTCTGACACTATCTCCCGCTCCGCCCAAGAGCGAGGGTTGTCATTGGATGATTTTTCCCACCATAAAAAAAGGGAAGGTTGTAAAACACTGGCAACCTCTCAGGACTATGGTACTAACATCATAAGCAACAACTTTTGTTCTGACTTAAAAAAAAATATCATATTTTAGTTCATCTGATTTTGATATAAAAATAAAAATATTTAAATTAAACGTTCTAAATATAACGAAGTCTGTGCGAAACAAGCGATAGTACAATAGCGGAGAGGACAGGAGATCGGGCGGCGGGGTTCTAGATACGTATAGCAAAACACAGAATTGAAATGTGTTAGATAGAACAACGAAATCTTGAAGGTTTGTTTTTGGTAAATGAATTATTTTTTGTGAATATTCATACAACAAAGGTTGCTGTTTATGATGTCAGTAATACAGGCCTGCAGGGTTGTTAGTGTTATACAAATAACCCTGTACATAGTAAAAGTATGATACTCTCTCTCACTCCACCCAGAGTGGGAGAAGTTATGTGGAAATTATTTTCATAATTTCCACATGAATTTTTAATATTGGTGTACAAAAAAAAGTATATCTATCTATATATCTAACAAAAAGGATTTTCAAATTCAAATGTTTTTTATTTGACATAGGCCTACATGGGCACTTATAAAACGTCAGAAGCTAGTGCACGGTTCTAATAGGCTAGTTGCCGTAAAAATTGTTATAAGTCCGTTTTTAGATTATTCAAAAAATAAGGGACACTTATTTTTTTATTTGTAAATTAAACCAAAAATGACAAAGATATAGCCCGTTAAAGTTAAGTGTTACGTCACGCCGTGCTGCATTTTTTCGCACGGGGTGACGTCACACGTAGATTTTATTGGGCTATATCTTTATTATTTTTGGTTTAATCGAAAAAAGAAAAAATACGTGTCCAATATTTTTTTATAATCTAAAATACGAACTAAATAAAATGTAATTATTTTTACCCTAGAAACTACCCCCAGCAAGAAACTTCATAGTGACTCACTGTGTCATGGGGCAGACAAGTCTTTATCGTCAATCTATAAAGTCCCACTGCTGAGCAAAAATCTACTTCATGTTTTCAGTCATATTTTGAATTCATTTTTATTTCTTTAATAAATAATGATTTATTTTAAACCTAAGCCGGAGTTTTGTGGCCAATTAATGTCAATTTTCCTAACAAAGCAAATTAGATCAATAGACCGAGCAAAGTTATTAATTGAACTAGCAACTACTTGTTGGTTGTTAAACAAATTAAACACTTTTGTACCGTAAATCAATCAAATCAATCAAATTATGACTTGTTGTATTTGTTCTGTGATTTAACTTTCTTCTTTTTGGTGGTAAATCATTAAATATTATATTATATACTAGTTGTGCCCGCGACTTCGTTCGCTTGGACTACAGGATTTTGAATTTATTTATTTTTTAAATAAAAGTAGCGTATGTTACTCCTTATTACATCAGCTACCTGCCAATAAAAGTCCCGTCAAAATCGGTCCAGCCATTTCAGAGATTAGCCGGGACAAACAGACAGACAAAAATTGTAAAAAAAAATATTTTGGTGAATGTACCGTATATACACCGTTAAATTTTAATCGTTTTAATCCCGTGGAGGGTCGATCAAGTACATGAAACACTATCGATTTATATAGATAAAATTAAAAAATAAAGTACCTTTTTTCAAAACTCGTATTAATTTACGCATGTACGAAATTAATTTCTCTAAGAAAACGTCAGCTGAGCGAGTTTAATGACCTGTGGGTAGTTTGTACGCAACGCCGACTACTATATCTCTTTTTACAGTTACGAGTTACGAGATAAGTATATAAGTATCGGTCACTAATAACCAGTCACCCTATATATGGTGACTGGTAATTAGTGACCGATACTTCAACACGTGATTGTACTCATGATTACAAACAACTTTCCCAAAGAAATTTTTTATACTCATTCGTCACAATAACAAAATGTGGCTAACAGTTGATCGGCAGCAGGCGAGCGCGCGCGAATTTCAAACAGCTGTTTTATTAGTATGATAAAACGAAAAAATAAAGAAAGAAAAAAACTTTTTACAACTAACTTAGACAACATATTGCAAACATTTTCCATGATAAAAAAATCATCATCATCATTCATCATCATTTCAGCCGATACACGTCCACTGTTGGACATAGGCCTCCCCCAAGCGTCGCCATATCGAACGTTCCTATGCGTCCCGCATCCATCGGTTTCCCGCTACCTTCACCAGGTCATCGGTCCACCTTGTAGGAGGCCTTCCAACGCGTCTTCCGGTACGCGGTCGCCACTCCTAAACCTTTCGGCCCCAACGGCCATTTGTTCTGCGAGCAATGTGCCCTGCCCATTGCCACTTAAGTTTGGCAATTCTTTGTGCTATGTCGGCAACCTTAGTTTTCCTGCGGAAAAAAAGATAGGTATAATAAAAAAAGTTTCATAGGGAAAGTTGTTTGTAATCATGAGTACAATCAAGTGCCTAAGTATCGGTCACTAATTACCAGTCACCCCATATGGACATCTGTTAATAGTAGAAGCATTGCAGATGCTCTGCCATTCCAGTGTCAGTTGAAATGTCTCCCTTTCACCTACCAGAAAGCAAAAGAGAGAACAAGCAACCAAAGCGGTTACGATCCAGTGGTAATCCAGTTACCACTGGATCATCTAAGGTAGTCTCCCAGTAATTGAAGGACACAAGAGGTTTTTAGTCAGTAAAAGTCTGACACGCCACCTCAGAAAAAAGAATAGTTTTTAGATTGAGAATATTTTATTACTATTAGAACTTTGAGAATAATATTATTCCTAAAAATAGGTCAGTCAATACGGCGGTATCATTATTTACTCTTTGTCTAATATAATATTAATATTTGTACAGGTATGAAGAGATTGATTCAATTATTTGTGCGTGCAGCCTTGTGTATAGAGGCTCGTCATTGTCTTTCCCTATCTATAACATAAATGAATCGCTAAATGTGTTGCTAAGCGCAAATCTCGAGAACAGCTGAACTGATTTCGCTAATTATTATTTTGTTGTGTTTGTTATTGTGAGGAGAAGGTTTTTATGAAAATGAAAATTAGGGTAGTGTAGGGTAGAGTAGGGTAGAGTAAGGTAGAGTAGGGTAGAGTAGGGTAGAGTAGGGTAGAGTAGGGTAGAGTAGGGTACGGTAGGGTAGAGTAGGGTAGAGTAGGGTACAATAGGGTATAGTAGGGTTGAATAGGGTAGAGTAAGGTATAGTGGAGTGGAGTAGGGTAAAGCTAGTATTATAATTATAGATAGGAACTGTAGATGTACAACATTAGTTTTAGTATATGCGAAACCCGAAACACATGTCTAGTATTTTTTTTCAAGAATCTGGGTACAAAATTTCATAAATGCATTATCAAAAATTACAAAGCTATAAGCTTGTTATATGACCTAGTTGTCCGTTCAAATACATGGTCACCGCACCATCCGAGTGACTGTCGGGTTATTTCTTGGTCCGCACCTGGCTGTGCGCTGTCTCTTAATGCCAGCTATGACTTGCCGTGACCTGTGTTGTACTTAGGGTCAGCGGTATCCAACTTGTACCCTTTTTAAATATTTTTGGGAAAAAATATAACATGATGTAAAAATGATTGAAATCGAACTGATTCTGAACGAAGTATATTCAGGTTTCGCGTATAGGTACTAAAAATGTATAGTTACAAGTATATTATTATATAGAAGACAATTTTCGTATCAACCTACAAACGCGCATTCGCTAGGGGATTAAGTTTTTAAACAACAAATGTTTCTTGAATATTTTCTTCCAAAATTTATTTTCCTGAAATTGACCACGATCCTCGAGCACTCGAGCTTAGTTTATTTGATAATTTATTAAGAAGATACTCGTACCTAAATGTTTCCCAAGAGTTTCTATTTACTTGTATTTTTAAACAATTTTAAACATGTATTGATCTTGACTGGCCTGTTGGTCTAGTGGTTAGTGGCCCTGACTGCAACGCTGAAGTTCACCCAGGACCAATGTTTGTAAGATGAGCATGATCATTTGTTCTATGTCTGGGTGTAATTTATCTATACATGTATGTATTTAGAAATGTATAAGAATGTTTTTCACTTGTCTAGTACTCCTAACACAAGCTCTGCTAAGCTTAGGACTAGATGGCGTTGTGAAATAGTCGTGGAATATTGAGGAATATTAAATGTTTTCCAAGAGTTTCTATTTACTTGTATTCTTAAACAATTTTCAACTAGTTTTTATAGAATTGAATAAACCAGTCGTCGATGGCCCACCAGAGGCTTAACGTGGACTAATTTAAATGTGGGCAAAATCAGATGTCGTAACCCAATGTTCGACCATTCACGACACCAGTCACTTAAGATCAAGTGAAATAGTGGTCAAACGCGAGCCAGCGCGAGCTATAAATTATAAAACAATACCTTTGTTATTAAAGAGCCCTCGCACACGCGAGGTCCATGAGCACCTCAAAGAAATTTCAGCAAAATCGTAGGGGCCCAGCAGGGGTAAAAAAAAGACTACTAGGGCCATAGGAAAATTTCTGAAAAGGTCCTGGTCCTAGAACATTTTTTTTTATAGATATTAACTAGTCAAGCACTGAAAAATCTTTCTATCTGTAAGACTGGAATCCTTTGTAAATTTTAGAGAGCTTCAAATATTTCAAGTGCCTTAAACACTGACAACAATGACAGCTGACAGATCTCGTACTAATATCTTTGCAAATCTAATTTTAATCTGAGATTAGTACAAAATTGTTCTAGAATTCGAGCCCAGAATTTGAATTGGGACAAACAAGAAGTGTTCGAAATTTAATTGTACAAGTACCTACTTTAAGGCTGGTACGATTAAATAAAAATAATGTCCAGAATTTTGCTTGTTACCTTAATATTAAACAGAAGTAACGTTTTTTTTTTTGTTTGTTAAAGCTGAAAATATTTTATTTTTTGTTTGATAAAATTTCTTCACCAATAGAAAGCTACTTTATTCCTGAGTGACATATATTCTGTACGCGGCTGTACGTGGGCGAACACGAGGGCAAAAGTTAGTTAAATAAATTTTACAAAACCAGTGTGAATATTGAATGTAAATGAATTATGTTAATTCGTGATCCTGAGAAGAATGACCAAGCAGAATTATTTTGTTTTCACAATTAATGTACAGTTTGAATATAAATGTCGAGTTGGCTCACGATTATCATAAGTATTTTGTGTTCATAGTACCCATACAACTGTTGACCTCTCACCTCGGGTCCTGGTTCAGGACATGGTTTGGGGAGAGGAGGAATTTGCGGATGGCTGCAAATTCCTCCTCGCTCCGCGTATGGCCTCGTCCAGTCGCCGAAACCCCAACCCCGACTACAGCAACCACCGTAAGCGTTAGCTTGCGGACGTCGACCAATGGGATGCTTACCGTCCGGCCGTCCAGTAACCGTCTGGACCAAGCCCGCCATCAACGACGCGTATTGTTCCACACGCCTACAAAATATGTTCGCAAAACCGTAGGGGCCCAGCAGGGCCGATGCCTAATACTAGGGCCATGGAAAGCTTTGAAAAGGTTACTCGTGGTCCTAGAACACAAAAGGCAACTGAATGAACATAAGTGCATCAGTAAAAGTCTGACACGCCCTCACGCTCTACTCTAGAGCGAGAAAAGTCGACAAGTATATGATTTCCCAACTAAAAAAAATACTCTTTAATATATATATTTTTTTAAATCTATCTAATAATTATTATATTTAATATATATATTTTTTTATATCTCAACATTTACCCTAAAATGTTCGCGAATATTTTGGACAGCTTCAGCTACCCGGATCACACTATCGGAAAAGCAAATCAGAAAAAGGGCCTTGTCGAAATAATGAAAAAAAAAAAACTATTTGCAACGTGCGAGAAGTAGGGCAACGTTTTGACGGGACGATTTTATTAAAAACTAGCGAACTGCCCGGGCTTTGCATGTGTGTAAATCGTACATACAAACCTTTGTCGTTCATCGCTCTTTCTGTTAGGCCCGTATTACAGAACGTCACTCAAAACTCAAGCATTACTTAAAACTAGTTTCAACCAATCAAATGGTTTGAATCTAGTTTTTTTTTAAATAATGCTTGAGTTTTGAGTGACGTTCTTTAATACGGGCCTGAGACTCGTTTAAAAATAAAAGGCTCGTTTTGACATTTTTGAGGATTCCCTAGAATGTTATTTGGAACGAAATTGAAAGAAACCATAAAACAATAATTAGGGGTCCGGTGTATTTTAGCTATTTTAGTAGTAGTAGCCACACTAGGTGCACTGGATCAGCCGTTGGGTAGTCAAAATAAGCCATTTAATTTTGGATAACTATAGTGAAGTAGACAGGTATTACTGTAGAACATAGTTGATGGGGCTTAAAGGCGAAAGGTAAGTGGCGTCTATATACCGGAAGACATTTTTACTGTGGGAAAATCATCAATGACAACCCCCGCTCTTGGGCGGAGCGGGAGATAGTGTCAGACTCTTAATGACTAAAAACCCACCTTGTTCCTTCAAGCCTTACCGGGGCTCGAGCTATCTTTCAAAACTAACCCTGGCCCCGCCCACAAGGTGGATCGACGACCTTATGAGGGACTTGGGAATCCGATGTATGCGAGACGCACAAGACTAGTCATTGTGGTGACACTTATGCCTTGATCACACGTACCGAGTAAACGGGCGAAACAGTGCTTCCGGCCGAGTACTCGGTACGTGTAAACACACCGCCGAGTGCTCGGCCGAGCAACGTTTTACTGTTTCGCCCTTTTACTCGGTACGTGTGATCAAGGCATTACGAGAGGCTTATGTCCAGCAGAAAACGTCTTTCGGCTGAAATGATGATGATGATTAGTGAAGACTGCACCAAATCCGGACTGAGGGTGTTTTTAATATCGTGCGGTTTTGATCATGCATCAAAACCGTACGATATTACGGACACGGAGGGATTGCCACGCACGCTTAACCCCCGCAAATATCCATACAAGTATTTATTGTAATGTGTGGATTACGCATGCAGGACGCGTTTTTTTTTTGCATTTTGAAATTATCTGCATGCGGGGCAATACTGCATATAAAAAATAGTGCACAGGATTCTTTTTATTCCTGGAGTATGTTTCTTTGAAAAAGAAGTATCAAAGAAACAGAAAGAAGTACCTGTATATTTAATATTATACTTTTCAGATTGAAATAGTGATATGAAATTCAGGTAAATTTACTAATATTAAGGCGTATAGTCCCTTGAACCATCTGACCGAAATTATGTGAACGCAACTCTCGCACTCGCCTAGGCGGCAGTACGCAAATCTGTGCATTTATTTGCGGCCAGCAGCGCCCGTAAAGCGCTTTAAATCCATTTTCTCTGCGAGATATTGATTGATTTACATATGCAATGTTCACTTTGAAGAATATTTAACCACCAATTTTTATGTGTAAAAATGTTTCTAAAGGTCCAAGCCGTTTCGAAGGAGTAGGGAAAAGTTGCGAAAAGTTGCGAAATTGCTAAATTTTTTTTTTGACAAAAGTATTAATTGCACGAAAAAATCAAATGTTGATATTATTGTTCATGAATCTATAATAAACATATATTTTTTTCAAACCAATTGACCTAGCCGTTACGGAGGAGTAGGCCTCAGAAAATCACTGTTTTATGGCATTTTTCGGGCGCTTGGCCCTTAAGATTCTGTATGATTGTAAAGCACCTTCAGTATATAAAGGCGATTTTATTTTATTTTTGTTTAGTTATGTGTCCCTGTTATAATTTTCTACAATCACGGAAGCGAAGCCACTGGCATAAGCTAGTGAATAATAAATTGCACTAGATATGATTGGTCGCAGATCGATCTAACGTAAATCAAAATTCTGTTCACGAGGGGAATCGACTCCTTGCTATCTTGAATGAGAATTTCAAGAAAGAATTGGCTTATCTAAATGAATTGTTTCAATTTTTCACTGATATCCTTTTCATTTTGTCACATTTTTCACTGATTAGTTTACACCTTTTTTTAGGGGTGGAAATCATCCAATGACTTCTTTCGCTCTGGGCGGAGTGGAAGGGCGTGTCAGAGTTTTACTGGCTAAAATGACACCTGACCAAATGTCCTTCAGTTACCCTTTGCGCTCTAGAACGACGGGTATCCTTTTCAGAAATTCGCCGCGGTCCTAGCACGGCACACTAGCGGGCTTCCTCCCTGATGGGCCCCTACGGTTTGTTGACATCTTTTTGAGGAACTCGTGGATCACTGCGTACTGAACAGTGGTGGCCGAGTGGTAATGGCTCGGACTTACGAGTTGTAGGTCGCGGGTTCAAACACTGTCAGGCGCATTACTTTGTGTAATTTATTTCATTACCACTGCTCTCAAAACGATGAAGGAAAACATCGTGAGGAAACTGGCATGTCCTAGAACCAAAAATTCGAAGACATGTTACATCCACCAACCCGCACTGGGCCCGCGTGGTGGATTGCGGCCCATTCCCTCTCCCAGAGAGGAGGCCTGAGTCTCAGTAGTGGGAACATTAAAAAGGCTGATGATGATGATGATGATGATGTGGATCACTGCGCTGTTGACGACTGAGCTCGGTCCGGTCAATTACCGAATAGCCGGACGGCAAACAACCCCTTGCTCGACATCCACAAGCCCGCGTTACCGTGGCTGGTAGTTGACGTCGTAATCTCGGCGGCTGAGGCGTGTGGATATTCGTTCCCTCACGTGTATGTCCTCCTCCTTCGCTAGCATTACTGCTTCGCAGAATGAAGCGACCACCTGCCACTCCTCCTCGCTCCGGATCATAACCCGCACATGGGCCCGGCGCGAGAGGTCGCTGCTGTCGATTGCCTCCACGAGGACATGGCTGAGTTAGTTAACAGCTGGTTTTCGCTGTCTTTAAATCTTCTGGTGATTTCTCAATAGTCACATAAATTTTATTTTACCATAAAAATCTTCCTGTCCTTTTTTCGTTGGATCACAGTGCAAGAAGCAGTGTTAACATTTTGAAAAAAAAAATCAAGTATCATAATTGACACTTGAGAGTTATTTTGTAATTACATAATGATTCAAAAAAAAAGGCAGATATCACTTTTGTGAGAGCAGTGGTGGCCGAGGTCCAAACCCAACCATAATCACTTTGTGTAATTTATTTCATCACCACTGCTCTCGAAACGGTGAAGGAAAACATCGTGAGGAAACTGGCATGTCCTATAACCGAAAATTCGGAGACATGTGTCATCCACCAACCCGCACTGGACCCGCGTGGTGGATTAATTCCCTCTCCTAGAGAGGAGGGCTGAGTCCCAACAGTGGGAATATTATAAGGCTGACTATGCTATTATGCTATCACTTTTGTAAGTCAAAAAAAACACTGTTCAGCGACACGTATTTTTTCCATTCTGTCCTGTCATCGTCACGCTATCACTGGTTCTCTTTTCTTTTATCACTCCTTACACAATCCATCCATCTTTTCAGTCACGTAACGTTTATTTGAAGAATATTGGCAAAACAGTTTTCTATACAAAAGCTGGCAATTCACAATTTTTATTCCTTAGATAAAAGTTATGTGACTATTGAAAGCCTTAGTTATTGCTTTTATGATAATAATAGTTTATTTATTTAATCACACATTCTATTGATCTGTTACAAGAAAATTATTATTAGTATGATCTTAAAATACTATGTTAATAACAAAATATGTCTGTACTAACTAAAAGTGGTATCAATTGGCCCAAGTCTAAGTCCCTTTTAGTTACGTACTTTACAGTACTCGCAGCGTCGCTGTCGGCGCTACCAACGGGTGTACTGTCGAGTGAAATAATTTTAAACTTTATCTTCATCCTAAAAAGAGGCTCGTAAGGTTCAAAAAAAGCACCTGTGGTACCATGAGGCTGCTTACAGTACTTTGAGCAGTCTAGTGGCGACTTGCGTCTTGTCAGCGTGCCTGCCAACGGCCGACCGCAGGTGCCAACGGCTGATAGCAGCCGGCTGCACTAGGCTCTTTCCGTCACTACCAGCCGCTGGCGCTGTTGGCCGCTGCTATTCCAGTGTGAATTAGCCCTTAGTTTTTAGTTTAGATACCACACCAGAGAACTGCCATGCAGTCTGCTTGGTAATAGTGAGACTGTAATTTTAGGCCACGTGGTGACAAAGACATCCGTGTGCAAGACAGCAAACATGCTAGAAGCACTGCAGAAGCGTCACAGACCCAGTAACATCCTGTAAGCATCGTTATATCCTAAAAATCTGCCCTAAAAATCCTTACTTTCAGATAAGAAAACATAACAAACTGAACAACTCCCAACAAAATTTCTACCTTAAAAAATAAACCTATCTCACAGAAGACCCTTTAAGGCAAAGATTATCCCTCTAAACCTAGTTATCCTTGAGATAAGCCCAGAAATCCTGAGAGTTAGTAAATAAACAGCGTGATAACTTATATAGGGGGATAAGGTGCTAATAATGCTGGGAGAGGGCTCATCGTGACGTCATCTGACTTATCTCGGGAGATGGCACGGGGGGATAGCGAATACACGTTGCAGAAACGATGCCTCGGGGATAAAGGGTGGACGGGAAGCGGATTGTGACTCGAATGAGTTGATAGTTTTATTGAGGGATGTCCATACATTTCCCGGTAGTGCGGGTTTAATACGTAAGCGCTTCAAGTAAAATTATTCAGCTGTAATCTGTTAGACTGGACTTCATAATGACATGTCTTCAGGACATTTTCACTTTAAGTCTACACTAATATTATATAAATAATAGGTATATAATTATTTTTTTGTTTCTAGGAGTTAAATCTTTGAAAGTACTGGTCCAATTGCTATAATTTTTTAACCGATAAAAAGCTGCTTTATTCCCGAGTGACATAGACTATAATTTATGTACGCGGCGAAGCCGCGAGAAAAAGCTGGTTTATAATAAATCTAATAACTATCAAGATTTTGTCAACTAATCTTCCAGCGTTTTTATTATAAATTATATACCAACAGACCTGGTGAATATTGTTCTGCCATATAAATCATTAAAGAAAAAAGTGAGGGTTGAGAAGACCCTTAAAAAATATCGCACGACATATTCTCAGAGTACACAAAAATTTCATGAAAATCGGTCAAGCCATTTTGGAGGAGTTTGATAACAAACACCGAGACACAAGATTACACATTTTTAAATTCATTCATTTACATTATAAATATGAACCTACATGTAGTTAAAATGGAAAGTCACGCAGAAATAACCTCAAAAAAAATCAAAATTCTAATGTTTTTATTTCACATAAGCCTACTTGGGCACTTATAAAACGTCAGAAGCTAGTGCACAGTTCCAAATTGGTCGTTTCATAAGGAGAAGAACCGGCAAGAAACTCCATGGTTACAAATCTTAATCACCAAACTTGGTAATCAATTAGATATACCCTTGTCTTCTCGTGGCTTTTTAAATATACAAAGTGACTATTTGTATGCAAATTATGAATTTCATTGCAATATGTGCTCTGCAGTAGAAGCAAAGTTGTGTTTTATTGGGTTGCAAAAACTATGGAACATTTTGCAGTCCAAAACTGTGTCTGACTCATGAACTTCTTGTCACATTTTGTGGTAGAATCTGAAGTTTCTCTAACTCCATGTTAGTATTTTTAACACCTCTACGGTCCGGACTAAGCGTTCTGCCTCGTCGTTTAAACTGGACCAATAATCCTGCTGCTGTCTTCCCGTCTGATTTCATTTTCAAGGCTAGAGTGAATAAGCACTCAATAAACTATTGCGCCTCACCATCGATCACTATCACTGCTTACCATCCGGCGGGATTACAGTCAAGCACTAGTTAATATTTTATATTTAAAAAACTCTACTTTTGCAGCAAGCAAGCTACAACTTTTTAAACAAGCTCAAAACCTCAAAAAAAACTATATATAGCGTGACTGGTAATTAGTGACCGATACTTTTACACGTGATTGTTCTCATGATTTCAAACAACTATCCTAAATAAACTTATTTTATACTCATTAGTTTTATCAAAATAATAAAACAGCTGTTTTTGCGCGCGCTCGGGAAAAGGCAATGTACTTACTAGTAGTAGAACGCCTCACGATTTGTTGGTGAGGTACAAGAGGCAACGGCGATCCGCGGCTAACAGCTAAACCGTCGAAGGCGCATGCGTGCGAATTTCAAACAGTTGTTTTGTTATTGTGATAAAATTTATGATAATAAATGAAATGCTTCTTTGGGAAAGTTGTTTATAATTATAAGCATAAATTAAATAAATTGATTATCATTGAAATTAAATAATTGATTGTCGTTGAAATTAAATAAATTGTTTATCATTGAAATTAAATAAATTGATTGTCATTGAAATTAATAGATTAAAATTGATTAGTCATTATCATTAGATGATGTATTATATGATATTGTATTATCTAGCATTTCTTCTATGGAATAAAACGTTTTCTGAGTGAGCCAGTATTTAAGTTTGGCCTTAAAGCTAGATCTCGTCGTAGCGGAGGTAACCTACGACGGTAGTTTGTTGAATATTTTAGGGCCTATAACGTGCGTCAGCTTACCAGACTTTGAGAGTCGATGTGGCACTCCCGCTAGCTTATTGGCTTGTCGAGTGTAGTAATTATGTCTGTCTCCTAACTTTTTGTACAAGTGCATGTTATCCCACGTGAACATAGCAGCCTGAAATATTACAATTCCTGGCAAGGTTAGTATTCCAAGCGACACAAAGAAAGGTCGTGCAGATGTTTCTTGAGATATGGGGGCAATTGTTCGGACTGCTCTTTTTTGCATAATGACGTGAAATAAGTATCGGTCACTAATTATTACCAGTCACCGTATATTATTATATTAAAAATTAATTGCTGTACCCTTTACGATTCATCTCATCAAGGCGAATGTACAACGCTTGACGCTTGTTTACAAAGATAGCTTCGGCAAAAAGTAAATAACTTACAGATTTCATCGAATAAAATAATAATAATAAAAAATATAATATAATAATAAAAAAATGTTGGTGCATTTAGTTGGTTTTTGCATTAAGAGTACACTATATACATAGCTCCATCTTTGTTACAGTTCAATAATTATTTAGAGATCGTGGTAGGGCCTCTTTGCCCAACGTTTGACCCAACATTTTGATGAATCTCCCTCGTGTACGTCCTCAACTTGCACCGCCGTTCGTCATGACAGTTCTCAGTGCAGACCGTTTCATTATTCACTTTGTCGACGTTCCGTTAAGCGCATTACTCGTTTGCGACACTCCCGTTTGGCTTGCACCACTAAGAAGGTTAGGGAGAAGGGTTAATTGGACTTATTGATGCCACTGAATAAATATGTTGTTCGAAACAAATTTTAAAAGCGTTTATAGGAACGTGATAAGTGTAGTCGTCTAATAACTGTGTGGATGACACAATACAGATTTTCGCAGAACTGATGGTCGATGGGGCCGAAGGTTCTGGAGTGGTTTCCACGGAATGAAAGATGCTGCGTTGGAAGGACTCCCACGAGGTGGGCACCGATCTGACGAGATGCAGAGGACTGGTCGTTGTGGCTATACTTGCCTTTTTAAACTGTAGAGCCTTTGACTACAGAGCTCGCCGTCCAACCGTCCAACAATCATCTGGACCGATCCCAAGTCATTGACACTGCAGTGTTTCACGCGCTCCTCAAAGACATTTCAGCAAACCGTAGGGGCCCAGCAGGGACGATACCCGCTGAGGTCGCGGGCATTTTCTGAAAAAAACTTAGAAATGTACAAGTAAATAGAAAAAGTCACATTAGTACTTGCCTGGTTTCGAACTTGTAAGCTCATACATGAGAAGGTGCCTTAAACACTGGACCATCACGAACTTTTTTACTGTATTGTATTCCATTCAGTACTGGCGAACAATTGATCAAAACAATACATGAATTTACAATTCGATACATGCAGAACAGTGTAACCCCGATAGGTACTCTCTGTGAAATCGTCAGTAACACCAAAGCGTTGGTGGCGTTTCTTGCAAAGTTGGTATGGATTGAATTACCAACTTATTGTTACTCAAAATACGCGCTTCGATGTATAGTCACTGGCATAGTATTGTATAGCATGTTCAGCCTTTTAATATTTCCACTGCTGGGACTCTGGCCTCCTTTTTTTAGAAGGCGGAATGGGCCGTAATCCACCTCGTGGGCCCAGTGTGAGTCGGTGAATGTGGTGAATGTCAAATGTCTTCGATTTTTTGGTTCTAGGACATGCCGGATTCTTCACGGTTTTGAGAGCAGTGGTGATGAAATGAATTACACAAAGTAATGCGCCTGGCTCGTAAGTCGGGGCCGTTACCACTTGGAATGGCCTGAAATATGAAATAATATAATCTAGTACACAAATTAAAAAAGTTAAATTATTCTAGTTTTACGTTATATGCGAGGGAAACGAGATTTCGTTTGGCGGAATTTTTTGGAGAGAAGTTCAGCAGCTGTTTTAATTGTTCGCAATTTGCTTTCTAGTGGATGTTTTGATATAAAATTTGTGTATGTATCTCAAACGTCTAGACAATTATACAACATATGGAATCATTTGAACATGCACGATCTCGGTAAAATGGGGATGAGAATTTGATTGTAGTATTGACTAGCAGAGCTTGCTGAGAAGGCTGACTCGATTTTGCCACCAATACTATAAAAACATAATAATGGTATCGTCATTCTAATGAAAAACAATGTGACTATACCATACGAAACGATAGCTTAAAGGATTTAGCATCCAAGCCAAAAAAAAATAATAATAAAAAATAATAATATTAATCAATCAAGGGCTTGATTTAGAGAGCGGTATTCTTGGACACGGCTCGTATAGTCAGGAGGTTCCTTTCTCTGGAGCCCTGACCGCCGGTAGCTTGGACCCTGTTCCCGATATCGGTGAGGCACTATTTTTTATATTTTTAAATGTCTTTTTTAATTTTTTTTTTTTAAGAAATATTTAAAAATGTATTTAATATGTTAAAATGTAAAATAAACAGATAATAAATACTAAGATAATAATAATAATAATAAGTATACAACATTAGTTTTAGTATATGCAAAACCCGAATCACCTGTCTAGTATTTTTATGTAAAGAATCTATGTACAAAATTTCATAACCTTATCATGAAAAATCACCAAATTATAAGCTTAGGGGTTGTTTTGCTCTTGCACCCAGCCGTTTGCTGGCACCTAATACCCGCTATGACCTGCCGTGACCTGTTTTGTACTTAGTGTCAGTGGTGTCCAACTTGTATAATTTTTTTTTTTTATGTTGACCTTGTTTAAATATTTGTAGAAAAAATATAACGTGGTATCAAAATTGTTGGAATCGATTCAGTTACTGATTCTGAAAAAAGTTTATTCAGGTTTCGAATGTACTAAAAATCTATGATTAAAAATACTGTTGTCATGAAGAGACTTCTGCATTTTCCTGCATTTAGTAAAACACGTTCCGTGTCACGCTACGAACTTATTGCGTCCTGACGTCAGATGTCATTGAGAAAAATGGCCACAGCTGGGCAAGATATTGCGGAAGTAAGTGACACAAGCTCCTGCATGCAGATGAGGGTAGTTTGTTTAATGTATTTTTAACGGACTTGAGAAGAATAAGAAGTTGCTTATCATAATTCGGACATTCGGAGTTTTTCTTGTAAAAAGAATACAGGATGCATTTTGGAGAGTATGCGCGGGAATTACATGACTTGATTCCGCCATCTTTTTTCTACCATCAGACAACCTAACGTACGGCGAGTGGCCATTCTTACATTGTTAACTCCTCCACGGTCCGGACTAAACGTTTCGCCTCGTGGTTCATACCATGCACATCGAAGGTCTGGAACAATTTGCCTGCTGTGGTCTTCCCGTCCGATTATAAGTTTGGTGTCTTCAAAGCTAGAGTGACTAGGCTTGTAATAAACTAGTGTGCTTCACTTTCAACAATTGCATCACTGCTTACCATCAGTAGCCCGATTCACGTAATGAAAACCGTAACGATATCGTAGCGATTTAGTCGTTTAGACCATTTCCGTATTCACATCCATTAATCGAGTTTGAACGACACCGATTTTAAAAACGTTTGAAATTCGTCGATTTAAAAAAAAGTATGTATTACATTATCCTGGTAGAATACTTATTAATGTAACTGGAAATAAGTCGATAGATCGTGAATACCACTTGTGGATAGGACTTCGATCGAACGACTATAAAACTTCAACGATATTTGGCTTGTTTGATTTTACGTGAATCAGGCTACTGGTGGGTTTACAGTCAAGTTTATTTAATTACAGTCAAGCATACTAGTTTAAACTATTATAAAAAAAATTTTGATGAAAATAAAGTAGTGCGTTTAATTGACTTTTCCTTTGAGGCTCAATATTTCTTTTATCAGACATTATCACCCATTTTACGTAACCTATGTAAAAATCATGGGGTATACACCAAGTTTTAAATAAAAATTTCTAAACAATACAACAAGCCTTATTATAAATATAGTAGCCCATTTTATGTAAAGGATTTTTTTACTTTTCGATTTAATAACAACAGAAAATTACTAGTCTAATAACAATATTCTTTTGATCTTTAAACTTAATCAACGTTACGTTAATTGCCATCCCCACTACAGTATTTTAACAAAGTGAATCTAGCTATATCGGCAATTTAAATACAATACGTTGTTGCTACGGACCTATTCAAGCAATGGAATAGATCACAGAATACGGAATCGGCACATCGGCAACGTCTTTCTGATTTCTTATTTTTCTGACTGTTTAAATTATCAAATTAATTCTACAGTGGAGCGAGATGGCGTGTCAGATTTTTACTATCAAAAATCCTTCAGTTCGTAAGGGCCCAACAGGGTCGAAGCCTACTGGAGCCAAGGGTCTGCTCCTGAAAGGAAAGTTCGGCCCTGGTATGAAAAGCAACGAAGGAACGTGGTGGATTTTTAGTCAGTAAAAGTTTGACACTATTTCCCGCTCCGGCCAAGTGTGAAGGATGTTATCTGGATGATTTTTACCCACTGAAAAAACAAAAAAAAAAACAGGTAGGTAGAATTTTCCGAAATTCACCACTAATGCCTTGATCACACGTACCGAGTAATAGGGCGAGACAGTAAAGTGTTGCTTGGCCGAGACAGTCATGTAAGCAAATTTTAGAGATAAGCGCTCAGCCAAGCACTCGGCGCTGTGTTTACACGTACCGAGTACTCGGCCGAGAGCACTGTCTCGCCCGATTACTCGGTACGTGTGATCAAGGCATAAGGGGATGAAACGGGGGTCCAAATTTTATATCTCGTGCTCTGCCCGGGCGGGGATGTCATTTGGATAATTTTTACCCACCAAAAAAATAAACTATCCTTCGCTTGCATTTTGCGACCAAAAATTACTGCCGGCCGGAATTAAATGGACACAATACTCGTACTCACCCAGGTGGCAGTACGAGTATCTGTGCATTTAATTACGGCTAGCTGCACCCGGATAGCGCCACGCTGACCTTTATCCATTTTTTTTTTTTACAAAATATTGATTGATTTACATTGCAATGCAGTATATACACTTTGAAAAATATTTAATCACCATTTTTTCTGTGTAAATATGTTTCTAAAGATCCAAGTCGTTTCGAATTAGTAGAGAAAAGTTACGATATTACTAAACATTTTTTTTTGACAAAAAGTATTAATCACACGGAAAAATCAATAGTCGATAAAGTTGTTCATGAATCTGTAATAAACATATATTTTTTTTAAACCTGTAAAACTGGCTGTTATCGAGTAGTAGGCTTCAGAAAGTAACTGTTTTAAGGCACAGCTCGGGCGCTTGGGCGTTAACGAGCATCGGCCCTACTAGCCCCTACGGTTTTGCTGACATCTCTTTGACACGCGCATGGAACACTACGCACCATCAACGACTCCAGCTGGCATAGCACAAGCATATCAACCTTAAAATATTTACTGTTGTGACACAGGTCTCCTCCCTAGGAGGGGAAATATGTCGTAATCCATCACGGTGGCCCGGGGCGGGTTGGTGGATGTCAAATGTCTTTGAATTTTTTTTTGTTTTTGTCCCAAACGTCGAAGGAAAACAAACTGGCATGTTAGTTTGTTTTCCTTCGACGTTTGGGATAAAAAAAATACAACTTCTGCCAAATTCTAAAACTTTGTGTCAGTTATTTTTCTCTGGCAGCAAATAAATGGCTATTAGAATAATCTATATTTTTGTATCCACTGCGATGCAAGATCGGAGGTAAAATTGTTGGCACCAAATAGATTTTGCCAATATTTGCCATAGTCGAAAAAAGGCTTGGTGAATTTATTGGAACTAAAAGTGCATTGAGAATGCTACTGCTGTCATGGATCGTCTGCAAGTGTATTTGCCAGTTTCAATTTGTGCTAAGTTTCGAAAGCGTAAATGAAGGACTCGTGGCAAGATATATAATAACAGTTGCAGATATCATTCTTGACGGAAGAGTGATATGAAAGAAAAGGGAGTTAGTGATGTTATGATGGGTGACAGAACAGAGTGGAAGAAAAAAAAACTTGCGCCAATCACAAATAATACGGGACAAGGGTAAAAAAAAATCAAAATTTTCATAATTCAAAATATTTTCATTTCATATAAACCTACATAGGCACTTATAAAACGTCAGAAGCTAGTGCTTAGTTCCAAATGGTCGTTTCCTAACGGCAGAAAGATGATGATCATGTCGTTCTTGTAGAAAAAGCCACGGTTTTATGTATGTACCACAAGTAAAGCGCTATACTCGAGAACTATAATTTGAGACATGAACAAGTAAAATTAGGTGGATTGTCAGGTAATTATTTGACTAATTGTAAGTTAAATAAAGTGGAAGGTCCAATTTTATAAAATACCATATTCTCTACTCAATAATGCTCTCCGAGAGGTCGCCTCCGCCGATCACCCCTACGAGGATACGGCGGGGCTCCGACTAAGTGGGTACACCTTCACCGTATGCTTAATATTAGGCGCCTTGATATTGATTTTCATTTGCCATTTATTATTAACTAGTTTTTACCCGCGGCTTTACCCGCATACATAAAATAATTAGCCCATGTGATTCATAAACAAAACAGCTTTTTATCGGCGTAAACATTTTCGTAATTCGACCAGGACTTTCAGAGATTACCTCCTACAAACAAAAAACAAACTTTACCTCTTTAATAGTAGTTTATGTGACTAGGGGATAAAGGAGTGTCTTTAAGTCGCGGGCGGCATGTTGAATTCCGAACGAAACGAAGGTTGCTGATTTTAATCCCGAACGACAGTGAGGGATTTATAAAATTAACTCCCGAGCATTGCGAGGGAGTTAATAAAGAAACCTGAGTGAAGTGAGGAATTTAAGCCACCCAAGACAAAGACAGCTTTATCCCCGTGTTGCATACTCTACTTTTTACACCATCTGTGAGATAATTAAAAGACAATTTGGTCGACCAAATCATATATTAGAGAAATATAAGTATTATATTTACAAGTTCATCAAACAAACAAAATTCACTCCTCCAAGATTCTATAGTTTCAATTTTCTATAATGCTCCTGTGTCGTCAGTACACATTTTATTCTATTTTCTTTTTTTTGTTAGTGGCCAGTTTGAATCATAGTGATTACATACTCTTTGCTTTGAATTTCGAGTCAACTTGTTCGATGCGCCTACATTTTAATTCACATTGTTGACGATTCTTGATGCTCTAAATTCAAATTTCATTATTCCCTATGGATAGAATGACATGCTTTAAGTGAGGTTTGTATGACGTATAAAACGACATTATCGAGCAGGTGGTGTAAAAAATAATATTAGTGTAGATTGACATATTTTACGGATTCCTTCAAAATTGTTTTTACTGTCTAGGCTTATTTTTATTTGAATATTGAGACTTGGCTGGTTTGACTCACAAACATTTGTACGCCCTCTGGCATAACATAATGCTCTCTTTATTACCTTGATAGAGTCTGTCTAAAAAGTCAAACGACTTAGGTAGGTAATTATTAGGGTAAAATGAAATCTGATGTAGTCAACACTGGTTCAATGATCAAGGTTGATTAAGATTGCGGGCTTGCGGACATTGAGCAATGAGTAGCTCGCTGTCCGGCCGTCCGGTAACTGTCCGGACCAAGCCCAAGTCGTCGACGGCGCGCACTGTTCCTCCGCCTCAAGGAGTTGTCAGCAACAGCAGGGACCTAGCCGGGTCAAAGCCTACTGGGGCCAGGGTTATCAGAAAGGGCGCTCGAGCCCCGGTATGAAGGCTAGAAGGGACGGGGTGGGTCTTTTAGTCAGTAAGAGTCTGACACTATCTCCCGCTCCGCCCAAGAGCGGGGGTTGTCATTGAATGATTTTTTCCCACCATAAAAAAGAAAAGAAAGAAAGAAGACATCTTGATTATTGTTTACTAATAGAAGAATCTCATAAAAAGTAATCACATAGGTATGTCGTCATATAAGTATGTTTTAAATGATTAAATATTAGGTTTTGCCCGCGACTTCATCCGTGTACATAAAATATAGAAATAAGGCAGTTATCTACCGGTGAAAAAATTTTGGCAATCGGACCAGCCCCCCTAGCCAAGTTACAACCGTTTCGCTTGCGTCGAACGCTTTGAGTTGGCCGCGTCGCCGAATCTTTTGTTCTGACCACGGGACTGAGCGTTGAGATGACGTCATTCCCGTACATTTGAAGCTTTTTACTAGCGTTAACTATTGCTGATTAGCAACTTGGCTAGGGGTACAGTACTTCCAGTGATTACCTCCTACAAAAAAAAAATACAAAAAAAAACTTTACCTCTTTATTATATTAGTGAAGATTATATAAAATTCCCAAGTCGTTTGACTTTTTAGACAAATATGTATATAATGTTTAGTAAATGAATAAATGACTTATGACTTATGCTCCACCGTGTCCTCACGGTGGTCTACACAATAGTGACACCTGGGTGTTTCTTCCGCATTATTCAAGCGCCAAAATTTTACTTAAATGCACTTAGGTAGTGTGTTATTTAAGAAATTAGTTATATTTACTATAGGCAAAAAATATGAAAAACAACGAATTATACTGGCAGCACTTGTTTATTGGTATTTCTATCTAGATATATCAAAATATATTTTTTTTTATCCTAAAAATAATGCTTGATTAGTTAAGAGAGAAGAAGAAGAAGAGTGGAATTCTCTACCGATGTCTCTATTTCCTGATAGCTATAACTTAGGGGTTTTTAAGTCAAAAGTGAACAGGTTACACACATGCTCTATCGTCAACCACATCATCGTTTACTATCAGGTGAGATAGTAATCGATCGCGAACCTATCAATCTATACATCTATACATATAAATAAAATTGGAGTGTCCGTTTGTAATATTGAAATTACTGCTTTTTACTACTTGCATATGAATATATATACGGTACATACACCAGAATAGCATTTTTTACAATTTTTGTCTGTCTGTCTGTCTGTTTGTCCGGGCTAATCTCTGAAATGGCTGGACCGATTTTGACGGGACTTTTTTTGGCAGGTAGCTGATGTAATAAGAAGTAATATAGGCTACTTTTGTTTAAGAAAAAATAAATTCAAAATCCTGTAGTTCACGCGAACGAAGTCGCGGGCACAGCTAGTTACAAATATATTAATAAATTACCTACTAAGTCAAAATTGAATAGGTTACTTCTAGGCAAGCGTGCTCCATCGTCGGCCACATCATCACTTACCATCAGGTGAAATAGTGGCCAATCGCGAACTATTTATAAAAAAAAAAACATTTGAAATCGATTCAGTAACCGATTCTGAACATAATGCTTTCAGGATAAGTATTTATTTTCTATGTCGTATATTACAAAGCTCTGGTTAATCCACTAGGGAACTGCCCTGAAAACTCGCAAAGAAACGTGAAGTACAAGTGACATGCAATGCTAATACAAGCTAATAGAACTCGATAGACTGTCTGTCTGGGTTCAAGTAGAGTTTCATTGTATTTACTGTGAATAGGCAAATTCTAAGTCCCAACAGAATAGAGGTCGCCAATAAAGGTACTGATTAATTTATGTGCCCTTCACAAACTCAATTGATTGTGTTTGAACATAGCAACTATGTATTTAGTACCTGCCCTTTAGCCTTAAACCCATTCAAGTAGGTACTAAGTAAGTACTTCAAGATTTATTATTCTATTTAAAAAGTTTAATCTATCATCCTTAAACAGCATTGACATTTCAATCACTAAATTGACGGAAGACTTAACAGAAAACCCCCTCCCATCCAATATTATTTTCCTTTATAGCAAAAATAAAAACCAAAACAATCCATTACTTCAAAATAAACGGAATGATGGATCGAACTCTTTGTAACATCAAAGTTCAGATAGTTGCCCTCGGACCAAGTAATGGCCTCAGAGGAAATTTCATTCCAATTTTTGCGAACATTCCCTATTCCTACACAATTTAATAAGCAATGAGGGCAGAGTTTGGGAATGACGTCACAACCTCACAATACATGGTCTTAACTAACAAGGTTTGGGCTGAAAGCAAAGACTAGCGCGGCACCCCCCAGCGAAATAACTTATCGATAACTCGCTCCGTGCGCGACCGTAATATCGATACATTGTCGATGAAGCAGGTTCGCGTACTTAGCATTAATTTGTAAATATCGGCGACGGCTGAAATTAGCTTCTTGCTCTCAATTTCAGGTATCGATTTCGAAATTTGAGGAACAAATAATTGATTTATACGTAGAATTTGTTACTGAAAGTTGTTTTTGTGTTTTAAACAATGAATCTTTTGAAATTGTAAAGAATATTCTTTGAACAAAGCTACGTAATTTTATTTTGGAAAATGAAGCTAGTTAGGCAGAACGGCGTGATTGTTTGAAAGCGTCATCACGGTGACGCAGGACCGCAAAGGGCAACAGAAGAAACGCGGGTAAAACTATGACAGTTTTTCTCAGTTCACCTAGAGTGGGAGATATTTATTTATTTATAATTTATTGCACACAAACATTATAAAGAATCGTATAAAAAAAAACATACAATTGGCGGCCTTATCGCACTAGGCGATTTCTTCCAGGCAACCTAGTTTTATATGGTATAGTACGTTATTTAATGATAGCCCACCCTAGAAAAAGAAAAAAAAGAAACTAGTTAGAATATCCAGAGATAGTGAACATTCAATCGATAGTTACATCATCGATAAACCCATCTCTACACCGCACATCGGAGACAATTTCGAATAGATTGGCAAATCGGTCACGTTCACGATATAATAGCTTTTAATGCATGACAAGGAGTAATGAAGCGCTGAGGCAATCTCTGGCTCGTACAGCATCTTCTATTGATCATTATCCCCTTTACAAGATGGATTTACTTCAGCGAAGTATGCTAATGCTCTGATAAATAATCGCTTGCTTAGAATTGGAAAACGCTTAAGTACTGTGAGCCTCTAAGACGGTTTCGATAAATCGACTTCGATTAATCGCACGGAAAATCGAATAAACAAACTGGAGTGATAATTATGTTGGTTAGGGAATCTGTAATTAATGTACTGTCTGACTTAAGTTAGGCTGACTGGGCTTTGCTTACAGTTTCGGCTTTATTATTTTTTAATCTTGAATAAGACTCCAGACGGTTTATCAGATTATCCGAGGATTTACCAAAAGGCTTTTGATTAAATTCTTTCAAAATATTGTATTTGAAATGAAAAACGAAGCTACAAACAAAAAGAAATTAGTAAATTGATTAACAATATTATTAATATTGTTATGTTATATTATTTCAATGTTAACGGTTTTGTTTGTTCTTTTTTTCCTTCAACTCCTCTATACAGAATCTACTGCTAGATGGAATTTCTATAGAAATAAGCATCACCTTTATACCTATTTTTCTGTTTTGTATTACCTATATGTTTGTATATAAATTGTTAAATAAACAAATAAAATAAATAAAAACATTATTTTGTTAGTAAAGCGCATTTACTAACACAGAGAATAGCTTACAGCTAACAACGATGTTTATTGAACAAACATGACACAAAGCCTAATACAAATTTATTTTCTGATTTATTCTGTCCCAGTCTCGGTGATATTGAATAAGTTGCTTGACATAAATTCTTGTTGAACGTTTCGGCAAAAAAATATACATAAAAAATACGATGCGCGACCCCTGACAAAGTTCCCACAGCACTCACCTATATGAAATATATGAAGAAAGTTTTTGATATCGAGCAAAAATTTATAGCGAGCGCCTTAAAACTCTCAGAAGTGATAAATTGAGAAAATACTGCTTTTTATATACAAACTAGCTTCTGCCAGCGGCTTCGCCTGCGTGAAATTTCGGTTTTTCCATACAAACTTTGGACCACCGTTTCATCCCCCCAGGCGGTGAGTTTCGGAAAATCCGGTTCTTAGCGGAGAACTACACCCCATAAGGAACCTACCAGTTTTTTGGTTTTTTTCTTCGGTGGGTAAAATCATCTAGATGACATCTCCCGCCCTTGGGCGGAGCGGGAAATAGTGTCAAACTTTTACTGACTAAAAAACCCCACCCCGTTCTTTCGTTGCCTTTCATACCGAGGTCGAGCTTCTTTTTCAGATATAGACCCTTTGGCCCCAGTAGGCTTCAGCCCTGCTGGACCTCTATGGTCCTAGAGGCACCCGGGAACAGTGCGTGTCATCAACGACTTGGGCTCGGTCCGGACGTTTACCGGACGGTCGGTCTGCGAGCTACCCATTGCTCTCTTTGAGGCGTGGCTGGAAAGACCTCACGGCGTCCTTACCTTCCGCATGACACAGGTCCTCACCGGAAATGGCAAGTTCGGGAGGTTCCTGTTCCGAATTAAAGCGGAAGTGACGCCCGGGTGTCGCCATTGTGCGGAACGCCCGGAGGACACGGTGGAGCACACAGTCGCGGTGTGCCCTGCTTGGGCGGAGCATCGTCGTGCCCTTGTGGGGGTGATCGGCGGCGGAGACCTCTCGCGCCGGGCCTTGGTTGAGGCCATGGTCCGGAGCGAGGAGGAGTGGCAGGCGGTCGCCGACTTCTGCGAAGCAGTAATGCTCGCTAAGGAGGAGGCCGACCGCATCAGGCAACGGCGCTCTCGCCGCTGCCGGGACTCCGATCCCGATTTCCAGCCACCGTAGGCGCGTGCTTGCGGACAGTGAGCAATGGGTAGCTCGCTGTCCGGCCGTCCGGTAACTGTCCGGACCAAGCCCAAGTCGTCGACGGCGCGCACTGTTCCCGCGTGCCTCAAGGAATTGTCAGCAATAGCAGGGGCCCAGCCGGGTCGAAGCCTACTGGGGCCAGGGTTATCCGAAAGGGCGCTCGAGCCCCGGTATGAAGGCTTGAAGGAACGGGATGGGTTTTTTAGTCAGTAAGAGTCTGACACTATCTCCCGCGGGGTTGTAATTAAATGATTTTTGCCATCGGAAAAAAAAAAGCTACCCATTGCTCGCCGTCCCTAAACCCAAAGTTTGTAGGTGTTATAGTTTCTGAGATTTCGTGATTAATTAGTGAGTGGTATTTCGCTTTTATATTATATATAGATATCTAAGTGAGGGCATCTAGCTTGGGTTCCCGTAACGAGGGTCTGTCTCTATACCTTTGTGATATTAAATTATGTTTCAAGTATGTAGATCTTTGTTAATTATGAGGAAAATACCGTCCCTCTTCCCTCCTCGTGTTGTATTCCTCATTACTGAAGGTAATAAAGTTTCCATTGGATCAGCCTTTTACTGATGGTGTTTCGGCATTTGTGTCAGTCAGACTCCAAAAGTCATATCATTAACGTCCGATTAGTTGTCAAGTGAAAGAATCGCCAAACTTAAGTGGCAATGGACAGGGCACATTGCACGCAGAACAGATGGTCGATGGGGACTAAAGGTTCTGGAGTGGCGACCACGTACCGAAAGACGCAGTGTTAGAAGGCCTCCAGCAAGGTGGACCGATGACCTGGTCAGGGTCGCGGAAATCCGATGGATGCGTGACGCACAGGACCGCTCCTATGTCCAACAGTGGACGTCTTTCGGCTGATACGATGATGATGATGATGAGGTGTCAAGTGAACCTGAAGCCCTACCACGAGCTCCTAATGCGATCCATTTGACGACCTAAACTAAACTGTTAAAAGGATGGAGCTATAATAGGGTATATAGCTCCATCTCTCTTTCTCGCTCGCTCGCCGGATATTTTAACATGTCATGGTAAGGCCCCAGTACCCCTAGCCAAGTTGCTAATCTGCAATAGTTAACGCTAGTAGAAAGCTTCAAATGTACGGGAATGACGTCAGTTGTAACTTGGCTAGGGGGGCTGATCTGCTTATCTCTTTGGACTGCGGTCTCTTAAACACCATAAATATTGTTTTCATTAATAACGCGATGATATTGTGAAAATTAATTAATTCTTAATAATTCAAGTAGTCTATTTCTCTTAGAAAATGATATTTGTCTCAAGTAGTTTATTTTTTTAGGAAACATAACAATACTCGGAATTTTTTTTACCTCTTTTTCTTTATTTATTTTATTTTCTTTCAGAGATTTTGTTTGAAAATTTTTAAGAATTAAAGGCAATTTAATAGATTTTTTATTTTTCAATTTTATAAAAAAATAAACGGTAACAATGATTTTATATTCTTCTAAGCTATACACCAAAAAGACTTAACCCAGTCTAGTCTATATAAATATATATTTTTATTTATAAATAAATAAAAATAAAAACTATTTGACTGACATATAAGCGCACAGTCGAAACTACTGCTAGGAACATAATGATTTGCACAAGGCTTATTTTATGTCGTAGATGAGCACTGAGGAGTTTTTTTTTGGAAATTCAACATTTGAGAGGGTGAAAGAGGGGGCTTTTGTTAGTATGCGAAATTTCATTCCGTGTACTACACTTGAAAGTTAGCACAAATAAGTAAGCAATTAATAAATGTTGTCATTATTTGTTCTCAGAATCACTCCCAATAGAGCAATTCAGAAGCTTTTGAATATTTTGGTTTCTTGGTAAAATACGGTATACGGGATGTTAAAGTTTTAATGAAAGCTTTCTTGCGAACGAAGTCGTTGGCAAAATGCTAGTATCACATAAAATAATATTGGTCCAGTTAAAATATAATATACACATAAACAACAATTTTTTGTTCTATGAGTGTTTATAAAACCTAATTTGAAAACATAATGAGTTTTTACAAACATTTACAAAAAAACAAACCTTCAAAATTTTGCTGTTTTATTTAACATATTTCAAATCTATAGTATGCTATACCTACCTACGTCTGTATGATGAGATACAAGCGCATCAAGCACCCCCGCCGCCCGATCCTCACTCCCTTCCGCTATGTGCTATCGCTTGCTTTGCATAGATTTCGTGATATTTAAACATTTAAATATTTTTATTTTTGTATGTAAACCTGATGACCTTAAATATGATACATTTTTAAAAGTCATAGAACAAAAGTTGTTTTTTTATGGTGTTAGTACCATGATCCTGAGAGGTGGCTAGTGTTTAACAAATAACCCTGTAGAGAACATTCTAATCCTTACTTCCTTACTAATATTATAAAAGCGAAAGTGAGTTTTTTTGTTTATTTGTTTGTTTGTTTGTTACGTCTTCACGCCTAAATGGCAAAACCGATTTTGATAAATTTTGGTACAAAGATAGTTGGGACCCTGGAGAAGGACATAGGCTAATTTTTTTTATAAAAAAAGTGAGAAAAGGGGGAGAAAGAAGGAAGGTCTTTTATGTACGCGGGCGAAGCCGCGGGCAAAAGCTAGTCAATAATAAAAGGGGCTTAGGCAAAAACGGTTGCAAACGCTTGAAAACGGCTTCAATTGACTATCTGAAATTATTCTTCAGTAAATATGTCAAATAACTTCTCCCGCTCTGGGTAGAGCGAGGAGTATCAGACTTACTGACTAAAACCCATCTACTAGTATGATGCTTCACTTACCCTGTGTGTTCCAGGTTCACGGCCGAAGATTTTTAAAAGAGTCATTTTCAAAAATCTTCGGCCCTGTCAATTACGGTAACAGGATGGGCCTGGTCCTTAATGGACGGCAAGCTACCCACTGCTCACCGCCCGCAAGCCCGCGCCTTTGGTAGCTACAAAGCGTTGAAAACATTGGCTCGTCGGTCTAGTGGTCGTAACCTCTTCTGATCAAACAGCGGCCTTGCTTATGCAATATGATATTGAAGACTGGTTTCGGTATCTAAAATTGCGGAATAGCAGCCAAAATTTTGTATTATAAGAAGCCCCTTCTTAAGAGCGCCCTTCCCAACCAGTCTATCGTCAACGTGAACATGGTTTTAAAGCTTATTATTTCATCCAACGCAATCGAATACAATCTACACTAATATTATAAAGAGGGATTTTACTACTGTGCCATTTAAAAAATTCTTTTATCGTTGGAAAGCTACATTTACCCTGAGTAACATAGGCTATATTTATTGCCCGTGCGAAGCCGGGTCGGGCCGCTAGTGTTTGATAAAAAGGTAACGCGAAAAAGAAAGATAACGTCTGAACGCTCTGTTGGCGTTCGATAATTTCGTCTTACACTTGAATATTTCACAAAATTTGTTGCAGGAAATACGTATTTATTTAAAAACCTTAGAAGTTTTACAATGAAACTTTCGTCATTTAGAATTTGAATTAAATGTTCGAGGTTTCTATAAATATACTTTCTTTGCTTTTGTAATTTATTTATACGTTATGAAGGGTCAAAGTTCACAAACAATAGCAATTTTCAGAGAAAGATATACTCTTTATTGTACACCAATAATAAAATTACAATAGGAACTTAAAATTAATAGGGTATCACAATAGACGGTCTTATTGCTAAGAACGATTTATTTTTTACAGACAACCTTTGGATAGATTTTGACAGAGAAGGAGAAAAAGATACTTAATAGTTACTCAAGGTTATTTACTGGATTAGTTTTACACCAATTTATGTTTGGCTTTCAATAGAGACCAATACCCCTAGCCAAATTGCTAATCTGCAATAGTTAACGCTAGTAGAAAGCTTCAAATGTACGGGAATGACGTCATCTTAACGCTCAGTCACGTGGTCAGAACAAAAGAATTGGCGGCAAGGTCAACTCGAAGCGTTCGATGCAAGCGAAACGGTTGTTACTTGGCTAGGGGGGCAGTTTTCAAAATATCTAGAGAAAGAAGTTTAATAACGTTACAATCGCGGTTAAATTAGCGTTAAAAGAGCGGTTGCATAAAAATGTATATCTCGGGTAGGACGCTCTTAAGATTAAAACAAGACTAAACATTAACTTGTGAAATATGTGTGGGATAAAAATACCTCAACCCTCCCTGCTTTTGCTCAGCTTTGAACCCTTTGGGAATAACGGGCGTATTTTTATGTAATCTTTATTATTACAAAGGATGATAACAAATCGAACACTTATGTATTTTTTCACATTATGGATATTGACATCAGATTTACATAGATTTACGCAAAAGAGTGTGGAGCTTTAGAATAACTTGTCGCTAGAATAATAACATATTCATTCATTCATTTATCATCCACGAAGGTGCTTTAAAACTTATAGTCCCTTGAACCATCTGACCGAAATTAAATGGTCACAACTCTCGTACCCGTCTGGGCGACAGTACGACTATCTGTGCATTTGTTTGCGGCCAGTTGCGCCCGGACAGAGCCCCGCTGACTTTTAAATCCATTTTCTTTGCGAAATATTGATTGATTTACATATGCTATGTTCACTTTGAAGAATATTTAACCACCAATTTTTATTTATTTATTTAATGTTCATGCAACACAAAGTACATAGGTGGACTTAATGCCTTAGGCATTCTCTACCAGTCAACCTAGGGTGATGAAGAGACAATATGGTAGGCGCACAAAAAGAAAATTTTGGTATTAAAACAAGAGTAAAAAGTATACATAACTATAGATAAAATACACATACATATATATTTAATATAATATATATACTACATATATATATTTATATAAAGTAAGGACAGAAGTTTTGAGACGATTCTGCTATTGGTGTAGAAAATGATTCCGCAACCTCCGCTTAAATGCATACCGACTTTCGGCCGTCCTGATATCGAGAGGAAGCGCATTCCACAGAAGGATGGACTGTATATAGAAGGAAGAATGAACAAAATCAGAAGTATGAGAGGGACAGAGCAGAAGGAGATTGTTTGAAGAACGCAGATTCCTTGCGTGTGAAGAACAAAGAAATTGAAAGTGAGTTATGAGATAGGATGGGGGAGTGGGAGAGTTGAGCAGAGAGAAAAGTGTAGTCAGTGCGCGCACATTTCTTCTCTGGCGAATTGGCATCCATTTAAGCTCAGATCTGTAAGTCGAAATATGGTCATATTTTCTAAGGTTAAATATGAACCGGATGCAGTTGTTGAGGAGCCTGTCTAGTTTATCCAGCAACACCGCGTTCAGGTCAAAGTAGCACACGGCAATTTTTATGTGTAAAAACGTTTCTAAAGATTCAAGCCGTTTCGAAGGAGTAGGAAAAAGTTCCGAATGTGAATTGTGTGTGTGTAATATTTTTTTTAGACAAAAGTATTAATCGCACGAAAAAATCAAATGTTGATAACGTTTTTCATGAATCTACAATTAACATTTTTTTTTCAAACATACTAACCTGGCCGTTACCAAGGAGTAGGCTACAGAAAGTCACTGTTTTAAGGCACTTTTCGGGCGTTTGGGCCTTAAGCATAAGCATAATCAGCCTTAAACTGTTCCCACTGCTGAAAGTCAGGCTTTGCTAGCTCTAGCTCGTCAATATATACAAGTATATATAGAACATAACAGAAAAGTTTGTTTATTTTCGAGCTTATTTTCGTTATTTACAAAATACTTCATGAAAAACTTCTTATTTATGTTCTTGGATAAATACCCTTTAAAAAAACACTCAATAGGTATTTTATAATCTATGCGGACGTTCGCTCGTTGTATAACCGAAATGGCGCGAAATTACGCACGAACGCCGGCGTTCGGTTGGGGTTTGAGTAGCTAGGAGAGGGAATGATCAACCAGGTGGGCCCAGTGCGGATTGGTGGATGACACATGTATTCGATTTTTTGGTTCTAGGACCACTTCTTAGCTGTACAGTGTACACACAATGAATGTGTTACCAAAACCGTTTTATGCTTATAGATGGGTGGTCCACAATGTACCGGTGGCCTCTGTACCGGTGGTCAGCTATCGCCGTTTGCCTGGTGATCCGATGATAGAACAGGCTTGGCGGAATTAGGCCATGCAATTCCGACGCACAGTCCCCGAAATACAAGCGGTAGAAAACCGACAGGCCATAGTTTATTCCAGACTGTAAGTTGACCTGTTTGTATTGACTCGCAGTCTAATTCGGTACTACTGAATATTGCCATTCCTGTGAACTGGTACCGTAGATACCAAACTAAGTGATTGCACAGCGTTGAAACCATTCTTCTAATGAAAATATATAGTGCTGTGTACGTTGGTAGTAAATTAAAAATTGTAAGTTTAGCAACTGTAAAATTAAAATTTATAATTTATTAAATTAAATTATTAAAGTAAAAGTAAAATTTAAAACAATCAATAAAATAGTAAATCGATTGTTAGGATCAGGAGGAAATGTAACAAGAATTAACTAAACTAGACAATCAGAATTAAAAAAAGAATGTTTGTTATCGACACGCTAAAAAAAGCATTAGTTTATAGTTTAGGTTTTGTCATTCCTTGCATCTACTGTAGACATTCACCAACTATTTAGGCAGTATAGACGCTAATTGCGTGAGATTCCGACGGTCATAGTCGCGAGCTTGCGGACGACGAGCAATGGGTAGTTTCCCGTCCGACCGTCCGGATCCAGCCCAAGTTGACGACGGCGCGAAGTGTTCTACGCGCTCCTCAAGGAGATGTCAGCAAACCGTAGAAGCCCAACAGGGCCGAAGCCTACTGGGGTCATGGGTTCGCTTCTGAAAGGAAAACCCGGCCCTGGAATGCAAGGCAACGAAGGAACTAGGAGTGAGTTTTAGTCTGTAAAAGTCTGACACGCCCTCCCGCACCGTCCAAGGGCGTGAGATGCCTTTGGATAATTTCCCACCTAAAAAGAAGACGCTAATGGCATGTCAAAACAAACAGCGTTTACCCGACGATTACACGACGTCTGCTCGAGCCCCGGTATGAAGTCTAGAAGGAACGGGGTGGGTCTTTTAGTCAGTAAGAGTCTGACACTATCTCCCGCTCCGCCCAAAGGCGGGGGATGTCAATGCATGATTTTTTCCCACCATAAAAAAAAAAAAACACGACTTCTACGCCCACACTAGACATACGCTCATTGCGATAACACTCAATTATGTAACTCTTACAAAACCATTGAACCTTTCACTCATCCAATTATGTAATCCATGTGATGTAATATCGATCGAAAAATCTTACGTGTCGACTTTTCTAAATAAAAACAGAGAGAGATCTAAGTAAGTGGTGTTATTTTAAGAACAACGAGATAAGGTTAACTTAAGATCATTTATAGAACAATGATTTCGACACCACGTTGACATTGGAGAGTGCTTAAAGAGATCTTGATCCTTTTGGAGTAGTCTCTCTATTCATTACTTATTTTAAGTATTTATTTATTTAAGGTACTGTCATATTAAATACATTTAACTTAACATTACAGGAAATTACTTTACTATTGGTATGTAACGTGACAATATAAACGTACCATCACGGTAATTTCTGCCTGATCACTTTAAAAAAATCGCTTGAATCCTGCAGCGCGGCGCCAAACCAAACCCATTGAAGTTTTCGTTTCGAGTGCAAGCAAAAATGAACTTAACGCAAATCTGGTCATGGGATCAGCCTCGAGTTGACTACGCCTCCGATTTCTTTGTCAAGACTGAGCGTTGAGATGAAGTCGGAGCAAAGGGATCGGAGACGTGGTCAACTCGAGGCTTTCGACATAAGAGAATAAAAAAAAAGCGGTTGTAACTTGGCTAAGGGGGCTGTAATGTATACAAATAAAAAGTACAGTTGCCATAACGGATCTTGAGCGGTTGCGCAGAAGTCAAATATTTGGCCTCTTTAGTGGTGCAAAATGAGACACGGGGGCGAGGACTTTCAGTGATTGGCTCACCGCGCCATCGTGTCATAGACGACGTCTATGCAGACTACGGATCTAGAGCGCTCGGCGTCAGAGTAGGGATCGCTTTGCGCATTCCATACATTGGAGAGCCAATCGTCGTCGTTGTTACATATGCAGCAGCGTAGGGAACGAATTACGAGTGACGTCTATGACACGATGGCGCGGCGAGCCAATCATTGACAGTCCCCGCCCTCGCGTCTCACTTTGCACCACTAAAGAGACCAAATATTTGACTTCTACGCAACTTGAAGCCAGCGCTCAAGATCCGTGCCGGTAATTGTATTTTATTCCTAACTCTCACAGGATCATTAGGTCTTCTAAATCACAGTTGCTTCACTTTTGTTTTAGGTGTTCTCTTCCTCTTTATTTTTGGTGAAAAATTATAAACTGTCTATTCCCACTCTGGGTGAAACGACTGTAATTTTTTTTTCTTACTAAAACCCACTTATGTTTCTCCAAAAGCCCTTAGCATTCCAGGGCTACGGTAACTCTTTCGAAGTAATGAATATTGTGGCGTGTAGAGATGCAAATAAAAGGCTTTATCTTCAATTTTAAATAGTAAAATTATTAGTATTCTTAGAAGCCATAAAACATATTTTTCTATATAAAATTATCTTGTGCTGGCAGTTTTGAGTATTTGATGTGGCCTACCCAAATGTCCTTTCTTTGGCATTGTTCGTCAAGTCGTTGAGCTCCTTTGTAGTCCTGAGTTGAGCTACACGCATACTGACAAATGCTTGCACTGACTGGACAGATCCACTTAGAACTGTATGGTTCTTTCTTGAAAAGACCATCTCAGGCTCAATCTGTCTGGTTCTCATATGATTTGACCATTACATGTGTTGCTGTATGGACTTTAAAAGAGACTTTGACCCCTGAGTTTGTTTCGGTGTTTCTTCTCAGGGTAGTCAGCTAGGAAACACCGGCCTCATCTAGCATTAATTGACGAAAAAAAAAATTTGACGTGTAAAAGTGTTTTTATAAAACCTACTTGCAAAATAAAGATCATTTATCATTTATCATTTGTGACATCTATCTATAAAAATCTATTCTAATTTCTTTCTAAACTTTTTCATTACCATAAACCTTAAAAGATCCATTACATTGCCAGTTTTAACCCCAACTATAATGTGACCTTCATAGATGTCACAATATCATTCAAGAACACTTACTTACAGACGTGAATAATATGGAAAACTCGCAAATAACAAAAAGGCGCCTTATTGCAGCAGAATACACCTCTAATAAACAAAAACATCTGCCTTACATCAGCGTACGTTCTAACATGCATAAGTTCGCTTCGTCGCTTCGGCAGAGTTCGGCGGAGCTCGGCGGAACTCGGCAAGGCTGGTGGAGACTAAAGGATTATGCCGGAGAGACGGCCAGTATCCGGCTATTAACTAATAACATTATACGCGGTCACTGCTTGTCAAGTGTGGCGAATGTGGGAGAATTTTCCCTATATGAGACGCCATTTTGGATCTACGGAGCTAATGTGGTTTAGTTGTTTTTGCGATTAATTTGATTTTTCTGCTGCTGGACGCCACTGTAATACAAAATCTTAAAACATAATACAAATGATTTTACTTTGTAGAAAAATATATTTTGATATTAGTGGATAAAGTTTGCCTTTACAGCTCTGCCGAAATACACGCCCGAGTCGAAGGTGAGGTCATTTTGGAGCCTAAAAATTACAATACCAATAGTCCATGTGTATCAACAACGTTTTTAAATACGCTTAATAAAAAAAAGGATAACTTCATAATAGCTAGGGGCTTATTTTTATGCGTCATCAGTGGGAAATCTCGCATGACCAGCTTAACTTACCTTTATTTGTGCTATAACACTCTTTTTTCTTGCCGAATTTCAGGATTCCAAGTCAACGAAACTTCCCTTTGGTTTCGATTTACAAAATTATACAATCTAGCCACCATGGACACATATTATATTATTTTCCTCCACCATGAACCAACCTCATTCGACAAAATGGACAGTATAAAGTTTAAAAAATAGCACATATACATATATTTTTGAATCAACGACGCATACAAAAAAAAACCTTTTTACAATCGATTTGTTTCAACTGGGGCAATGAAAACTTATCGATGCGAAAGTAGATACGTTTTTTCGTAATTACATAGGTCGGCAGGTCTAGCTAATTTACGACCGTTTCGTTTCGATTCTCTTGAGTCGAACGCCTCGAGTTGGCCACGCCTTGAGTTCCTTTGTTCTGACGTCATCGTCTTGGTCACATGGTCAGAATAAAGAAATCGGAGGCGTGGCCAACTCAAGGTGTTCGACGCAAGAGAATCGAAACCAAACGGTTGTAACTTAGCTAGGTGGGCTGGATACTAAGTAACTAACTTAATAAGTATGGGATGGTTAATGGTCGTAAAGATTTTAAATAAAATAAGGTCATATCGTCTGTTAGAAACTCATTCTTCTCTCACGGGACATGGCTTGTTCCGTATCGTGAGGAAACGCCAGTTCCTAGGAAAAAAAAATCGAAGGTCAGACATGTCATGTGACATTCACCAACCCGCACTGGGCCCGCGTGGTAGATTCCCTCTCTTAGATAGGAGGCCTGAGTCTCAGCAATGAGAACATCAAAAGGCTGATTATGCTATATGTTAACAAGCTTCAGCTGGCCAACGGCCGTAAGAATTTTAAATAGATTAAGGTCATATCGTCTGTTCGAAACTCATTCATCTCTCACGGGACATGACTTGTTCCGTATCATCATGTTTTAGCTTGCTGACTCAGAGCGTGACTTGCGAAACCCGAAAACATGCGACGTGAGCGAGTCACTCAGTTTTGAGCTTTCAAGTGAATAAGGGCTTCTTCACACGAACCACAACCAACGACCAAAACCACACCTCAACTACACCACGTGGCCGAGCGTATATTTCGTACTGAAAATTAATAGGACTATTCACACGTACCATATTTTGCAGTCGTTATCGACCGTGTGTGTGATACCGACCACATTGCAACCACAACGCAACCACCAGCGACACTGCGAACTAGTGGACGCAACCACATCGATATTTTGTCGGTACTAAAATGCAACTACCCGTGGAATTTCCTGCCGGAGTCTGTGTTTCCTGATAGCTACCACCTAGGGGTCTTTCAGTCAAGAGTGAATAGGTTACTTCTAGGCAAGCGTGCTCCATCGTCGGCCACATCATCACTTACCATCAGGGCCTCAAGTCTGTTATTACAATAGTGTCAGAATGGTCTATCACTGATTTCATAATTGTTGATTTTGACAAGTTTTGGTAATCTACTAATATAATGGCGTCATTATGACTTTTCAATGATCAACCACTGACACTCCATTAAAAGAAATAACATAGAATGGTAATCTCGTACATAATGACAAATGAATATCTGACTTATGCTATAATCTACTAAAATTGTAACAGTTGCTTTAATCAGTGACCTACCATTAGAACGTCATTGTGCAGTCATTGTTTTTAAAAAGCTCGATATTGTCATTCTACCACAACTCTGTTACGAGACCATTGGCCGATCAATGATCGATCATTATGAATTAGCAGATTACGAACTTTTAGCAAAATGACAATGGGATCGTGTTGGAATGACAAGTTTATAAAAATAGCAGACTCGGGCCCCAGGTGAGATAGTGGTCAAACGCGAGCCTATCAATAATAATTAAAAAAAAACTACAAAAAGCTGCAGCGACACTATTCACACGTAACCACTGCTTGACAATATTTTGTCGTTGCGACGTGATGTAGTTCTGGTACGGGTGAAGAAGCCCTAAGAGTTTAATGAGAATTAGGACAGAATAAACTAGTTCTATAGATTACTTTTTAGAACGTGTTAATATGGCGTTGTCATTGTAAGTGCCTGTGCCGCGGTTTTGGCTTATAAGAATGGAATAAAATTTATTGTACCAAGTATTACTACCTACTTTTACAGGAACTTAAATCTATGGGTTCAATGGTGGTCTTATTACTGACAGTTATATCTAATAAAGTAGGCGCCAAATAAACGTGGAATTACGGTTATTGACCCTCCTACATTAATTGACATTCTTAATTTCAAAAACGGAATTAAAGACATAAAGCTGTCTTGAATCGACATCCATCGTGATTCTTTACCTTTTCTGAAAAACAGTTCATTGATGGTTTTTCAGGTATATTGGAGATATTAGGATAAGATCTACTACACTACTACTTTATTTTAAGTTTATCTGGCTCCTTGTATAGACAACCTTCAAATGGACTGAAATAACTTAAAAAAACCGGGCAAGTGCGAGTCGGACTCCGATTCCGTACTAGTCTATGAAACAGTTCAATTTCCCAATCGAGTCTCAAAGATATTTACACATCGCAAAAAAAAGTTTTTTTTGTGACGTAACAACAAATTTTTCTGTTTTCAGTTTTTTTTCCTATATTTATGCTATGAGACTGCTTCATGCCAAATTTCAGGATTCTAGGACAACGGGAAGTATCCTATGAATTTTAATTGTCTTGAGAGTGTCGTAATACCTATACGTTTTTTGCAACATAAAATGCCGTATTTTTTTCGTTAACTTACAAGTTTGATTTTTTTCACAGCTTTAAGGGACCACAGATCTTAGTATATTATTTTTAATTTCAATTCGATATCTCTACGCGTTCCTGAGATAAAGGGTCTTGACAGACAGACGGACGGACAACAAAGTGAAACGGGAGCCTTATAGGTTTCGTGTTTCCTTTTGAGGTACGGAACCCTAAAAATGAATATAGCAAGCTATCCTGGGGCATTCACCTCAGGCACTACAGTAGTAAAACCCTTAGGTATTTAAAACAGGCTTGAGTTTCAGGATTAAGTAGAAATAACCAGCTATCTTGCAAAAGCCCTCGCGTCGCTCTACTTAGTCTGAGAGCAGAAAATAACGAGGCTCTATACTACGAATAAGGCTAAATATTATATTATTCTAGTATTTTGCCTGTGGTTAAACTAAATATAATATCCTTTTGGTCCATTCCTCTGAATATCTCGTTTCCACTGTAATCTGGATTGGCTCGAAACCTACATTTTGAACATTAAGTCCGACTTTAAAACACTTTTGTTCAAATGGGGTTTTACTTTAGACTATGTGAATGTGATTTTTATACAGTGTAACAGAAATATGTGACTATATTTTAACAACTTTATAAATGATATAATCTGGACGACGATAAAGCACGCTAACCTAAAAATTACCTACCCACTTAATACCTCCTGTTTTGGTTGGAAATCATTTTTAATGACATCTCCTACCCTTGAGTGGAGCGAGAAGGTGTGCCAGACTTGACTTTTACTGACTAGAACCCACTCCTAGTTCCTTCGTTGCCTTGTATTCCAGAACCGAGTTTTCTGTTCAGAAGCGAATCCATGTACCCAGTAGGCTTCGACTTTCCTAGGCCCCTACGATTTGCTGACATGTCCATAAAGCGCGTGTGGAATACTATGCGCCGTCGACGAACTGGGCTCGATCTGGACTGTTACATGACGGTCGGACGGCGAGCTAACCTTAATATCTATTGGTTGTAGTTATCAGGAAACAGACTCTGGCAAAGAGTTCCGTTCCTTAGCTGTACGCACAATAAATGTGTTCCCAAAACTCATTGTTTGTATTGGAGGGATGTCCACTATGTAGGTACCGGTAGTGTAACGCCGTTGATGGATTAGGCTTGACTTTTTTAGCTAGTCAAATGTATTTTATTGATGTAAATACCTAATTATTATTGTTTTAATTGATATACTACGACTACGATTTTGACTACGGTACAATTGATTTTGACTACGATTTTTGTATTTACATTTTATCTAGTTCATAGCTCTACGGATTCTTGGGTTACCCCTTTGATAAAGGCAATTACTTATTATAGCTAAACCTAAAAATTTGAGGCATCTCCTTTAATGCTATAGGATTTTAAAAGTAACCTACCTACCTAATTGTGTCTTAAAACTGGTTACTGAAAAAACGATAATTCAGTAATTAATGTTGCTCTATTATTTCACAAAAAAAATTCACAGATACGCGTCTCAAGCGGATGCATACGCGCTCGCATTGAGCCGAATCAATCCGAGATATCGTGTCCGTGATCGATGTCTCCGTGTGCGTTGCTCAAGCGCGCTTTGTATGTATATTGACTTTTGTACCCTATTTTGTGACACTAATATCTCAACAAATAGCAGAAAAGAAATAAATAGAGTACAAAGAAATCCTCCACTTAACTTGACCTTTCCTTTATCATCAATCAATTAATAACACTAGTTCCTGTATATTGAGGTATCGGGAGCGTATAGTGATATAGTTGTATCAGCCGATTCTATTTTTACCTGACTACCGGGAGAGTTATGGGTTGGGTATTGTGTGTGTGTAAGGGTGGACATCCTTTTCTTCTTTAGTACCTAACTTTGTTGTCACACTTATTTAGTTGCTTGGAGTTGTGTTGAGCGTGAATAGGTACTTCATTGAACTTCTCAAGGAGTTGTCAGCAACAGCAGCGGCCCAGCCGGGTCGAAGCCTAGGTATAAACATCTTTTTGAGGCATGGATGGAACACAACGCGCCGTCGACTCGGGCTTTATCCTTGCCGGATGACCAGATGACATACAAATTGCTAGCCGTCCGCAAACCCATGGTGATTGTGAATCAGCCTGCGACGCTCGACGCCTGGGGAGTCCTGAAAAAGACCATACCATAATTATTATTTTCATTTTTAGGATTCCGTACTTCAAAAAGAAAAAACGGAAAGCGTGTAGGTATCGAGTTAAAATTAAAACCATATACTCAGGTCTGCAGTCCCTTGAAGCTGTGAAAAAATCAAACTTCAGAATTTACGAAAAAAAAGATACGACCGCTAATGTTGCAAAAAGGGGCAAAATCTTCGTAGCTCCGATCTGTTCGGGAATTAAACTATTGCTGTCATAGGTAAGTTTGTACGAAACTCTCAAAGCATGAGGCCGACTCACACCAACTGTCCCCGCATACGGGCCTCAAAAAAACGCCGTCACAAAAAAACGCTAGAAGCGGCCGCAAAAAAAGGCCGCCTCAAAAAGAAGCTTCAAGCGGCGTTTTTTTGTGGCCCGTGTGCGGGGACAGTAACCTGGTTTTTTTTCCATGGATTCTATTTTATTAATCACTCAAGCAAAGTTTTTTTTCGTTCAAAAATCCTTTGCAGACAATTTTTTTCTGTGAACGCTCACGGTAAACATATCACGTAACACCTGAAAATAATCCTAATACGACATTTCCACCTACATTTTGTTAAAGTATATGTATTATTTACGTAGAAGGTAGGCTGATACGGGTAGCGCGGTTGCTCAAAGCGACGGCTTGACGTTTACCACGTACGGCAACCACCCGGGAGCGATTACGTGTCTCCCGACATAATCGTTTATTTTATAAACGCTTTATTCTTTATCTTTTGGGAATCAGCCTTTTCGGCCGTTCGGGTTAATATTAACGACAATTACTTGGCAGGAATTATGCTTAACTGTTACTGTTATTGTCCGGGGTAAGGTGGTGGTCGTGATATCGATGAAAATCGCTTTTAGCGCACGTGGAAGCAATTTCTTTACGGACACTGAAATTCTCTATCACATATTTTGTTTGGGAAAGTTTGCGAGTGTGTGTACACACACACTTGTAAACGCGAGCATGAAGAAGTTAACAAACATACACGTGTACCTATGTTTACTTCTCCACGCTCGAAAAGGAACTTGTACAAGTCCTAAAATTGGCCTTTACGCTGAATTGGACCTTTTTGACGCAAACGTGAGATATACAATTGCCGTCACGGATCTTGAGCGCTGGCTTCAAGTTGCGCAGAAGTCAAATATTCGGTCTCTTTGGTGGTGCGAAGTGAGACGAGGGGGGGGAGTGTCAGTGATTGGCTCGCCGCGCCATCGCATCATTAACTTCACTCCTGATTCGTTTCCTGCGTTGCTGCATGTACCTAACAACGAAGACGATTGGCTCGCCAATGTATGGAATGCGCAAAGCGATCCCCACTCTGACGCCGAGCGTTCAAGATCCGTTTCGGCAATTGTACAATGTTACTGGTTTGTTTTGTGTTTGTCTTAAGTTTTTGTTGTCTACAATGTATTGTGCGACAAAAAAAAAAAACTTTTCTTTCTTTCTTTCACATAGGATACTTTTCATCCCGGGAGCTTATCCCCTTGGGATAATTTTCTACTATCATGCGAGTAAGGTCGCTGGCAACTAGTACAGCATAAAACAAAATTGCTATTCCCGTCTGTATGTTTATCCGCGAACTCTTTCTATATGATTTTTACCATGCTAAAAAAAACTTAACAATCGGACCAGCACTTTCAGAGATTACCTCCTATAAACAAAAAACAAACTTTACCTCCTTATTTTTTATCTGATATAAACTATTGCTTGACTGCGATCCCACCGGTAAGCAGTGATGCAATCGTTGATAGTGAGGCGCACTAGTTTATCAAGAGCCTTTTCACTCAAGCCTTGAAGACACCCAAATTATAATCGGACGGGAAGACCGCAGCAGGCAAATTGGTCTAGTCCTTCCATGTACGCGGTATAAAAGACGAGGCGATACGCTTAGTCCGGACCGTAGAGGTTTCAAAAACGTAAGGGTAGATACGCGTCGTATATGTTGTCCGATTATATTATACTAGCTTTTGCCCGCGGCTTCGCCCGCGTCCATTAAATATAGCCTATGTTACTCAAGAATAAAGCAGTTTTCTGTCGGTGAAAAAATTTTAGCAACCGGACCAGTACTTTCAGAGAATACCTCCTACAAACAAAAAAACTACTGAGGTGTCAAGGGCCACCCGGATGGAACGAAGTTCCGTTCTGGCTTGCTTTCTATAAGAGAGAGAGAGAGACAGAGAAACATGCGCACGCCGCATGGCTTACAATAGCTTACTATAGCAAAAAGTATCGTTACAACTTTTCGTGAGAATTTTTTCCGTCTAGCCAATACAAGATAACTAAAAAATACTATCCTATTTTATGTACATTTTGACAGCACTATTTCAACATCTTCGAAACCATGAAAACGACACTCATGACGAAAAAGTTGATAATTTCTGACAGCCGCCATCTTAGATTTACATTTTGACAGCATAATCGGCTTCAACAACCTCGAAAACCATGAAAAAGACACCCATATCGAAAAAGTTGATAATTTATTGCAGCCGCCATCTTAGATTTACATTTTGACAGCACAATCGGTTTCAACACCCTCAAAAACCACGAAAACGACACCCATGACGAAAAAGATAATAATTTCTTGCAGCCGCCATCTTGGATTTACATTTTGACAATACTATCGGTTTCAACACCCTTGAAAACCATGAAAACGACACCCATGACGAAAAATTTAATAATTTTTTGCAGCCGCCATCTTGGATTTATATTTTGACAGTACTATCGGTTTCAACACCCTCGAAAACCATGAAAACGACATCCATGACGGAAAACTTGATAATTTCTTGCAGCCGCCATCTTGGATTTATATTTTGACAGTACTATCGGTTTCAACACCCTCGAAAACCATGAAAACGACACCCATGACGAACATTTTTTTTTTGCAGCCACCATCTTGGATTTATATTTTGACAGTACTATCGGTTTCAACACCCTCGAAAACCATGAAAACGACACCCATGACGGAAAAGTTAATAATTTCTTGCAGCCACCATCTTGAATTTACATTTTGACAGTACTATCGGTTTCAACACCCTTGAAAACCAAGAAAACGACACCCATGACAAAATATTTGATAATTTCTTGCAGCCACCATCTTGGATTTATACTTTGACAGTACTATCGGTTTCAACACCCTCGAAAACCATGAAAACGACACCCATGACGGAAAAGTTAATAATTTCTTGCAGCCGCCATCTTGGATTTATATTTTGACAGTACTATCGGTTTCAACACTCTCGAAAACCATGAAAACGACACCCATGACGGAAAAGTTAACAATTTCTTGCAGCCGCCATCTTGGATTTACATTTTGACAGTACTATCGGTTTCAACACCCTCGAAAACCATGAAAACGACACCCATGACGAAAAAGTTGATAATTTCTTGCAGCCGCCATCTTGGATTTACATTTTAACAGTACTATCGGTTTCCAAGCCCTCGAAAACCATAAAAACACACCCATGAGGACAAAGTTGATAATTTCTTGCAGCCGCCATCTTGGATTTACATTTTGACAATACTATCGGTTTCAACACCCTCGAAAACCATAAAAGCGACACCCATGACGAAAAAGTTGATAATTTCTTGCAGCCGCCATCTTGGATTTACATTTTGACAGTACCATCGGTTTCAACAGCCTCGAAAATCATGAAAACGACACCCATGACGAAAAATTTGATAATTTCTTGCAGCCGCCATCTTGGATTTATATTTTGACAGTACCATCAGTTTCAACACCCTCGAAAACCATGAAAGCGACACTCATGACGAAAAAGTTGATAATTTCTTGCAGCCGCCATCTTGGTTTTACATTTTGACAGTACTATCGGTTTCAACACCCTCGAAAACCATGAAAACGACACCCATGACGGAAAAGTTAATAATTTCTTGCAGCCACCATCTTGAATTTACATTTTGACAGTACTATCGGTTTCCAAGCCCTCGAAAACCATAAAAACGACACCCATGAGGAAAAAGTTGATAATTTCTTGCAGCCGCCATCTTGGATTTACATTTTGACAGTACTATCGGTTTCAACACCCTCGAAAACCATGAAAACGACACCCATGACGGAAAAGTTAATAATTTCTTGCAGCCGCCATTTTGGATTTATATTTTGACAGTACCATCGGTTTCAACACCCTCGAAAACCATGAAAACGACACCCATGACGAAAAATTTGATAATTTCTTGCAGCCGCCATCTTTGATTTATATTTTGACAGTACCATCGGTTTTAACACCCTCGAAAACCATGAAAACGACACCCATGACGAAAAAGTTGATAATTTATTGCAGCCGCCATCTTGGATTTATATTTTGACAGTAAAAGTGTCGGTACAATTTTTCGTTAGAATTTTTTCCGTCTAGCCCCCTTTCACAACGCGCGATAAGGAAATTCGTTCCAAAAAAAAACAAAAAAAAGCAAACTTTACCTCTATAGTGTATTAGTGTAAATTTACCTCTTTATTATAAAAGGAATATTAATTAAATTAGGTAATGTTCCTTTTCTTTAAAACACGATATATAAGTTATTTTCGTTAATATAGTGAGAATACAAAAACAACCACGAGTATGACGAAAATTTCTAAAACCACGGCGTTTAGATTAGCTTCCACCACTAATAGTGTTAATCAAGGAAGGATTTCACGGATAATATGTGTGCGAAGTCGCGGCCAAACTGTGAAGTATTAGGAGTTACATAACAACCCTAACCTCATTAATATTAAAGGATATAATCGTGTTAACTAACACCTACGTAGGGTTGAAAAGTTTTATTTGTGGGCCTAAACTCAATTTGTCCAAAAACATCCTGGTTAGGTTTTTTTAGGTGAGCAATTATCTAATGTCATCCCTTGCCCGTGAGCGGACGAGTCTTTTTTTTATTATTGATAGGCTCGCGTTTGACCACTATCTCACCTGATGGTAAGTGATGGTGTGGCCGACGATGGAGTCAGACTTTTATTAACTAAAACCCACTCCTGTTCCTTCTTTGCCCTCGTTCCAGGGTCCCGGGGTTCTCATTCGCACAACCCATGGTCCCAGTTCAGTTGGGTAAGTCTAACTTCGAGAAAGAGATCAATCGACGAATCCGACTCGTCTAGGCAGCGTCCGGGAAGCTGCGCGGTATCTTCTCGTCCAACATACCTCAGTGTCTCAAGACGAAAATCTATGACCAGTGCGTGTTGTCAGTGGTGAAATATGGCTCCGAAACGTGGTCGCTTACAATGGGCCTCATCAGAAGACCTAAAGTCACCCAAAGGGCAATGGAAAGGGCAATGCTCGGAGTTTCTTTGCGTGATCGAATCAAGAATGAGGATATCCGCAGAAGAACCAAGGTTACCGACATAGCACGAAGAATCGCCAAACTTAAGTGGCAATGGGCAGGGCACATTACTCTCAGAACAGATGGCCGCCTGGTAAGAGTTGCGGGAATCCGATGGATGCGAGACATACACGAGCGTTCATTGTGGTGACACTTGGGGGAGGCCTATGTCCAACGGTGGACGTCTTTCGGCTGAAATGATGATAATGTTGGCTTCGACCCCGCTGGGCCTCTACGGTTTGCTGAAATCTCCTTGAGGCGCGCGTGGACCACCACGCACCGTCGACGACTTCGGATCCTGGTCACTAACTAGCTACTTCTCAAAGAGATGTCAACGCCTACTATGCTGTGGGATGGTTTGAAAGAAATAACGCAACCCCTTTTCTGAAGTGGGAAAACATCCAATGTCTTCTCATTTAAAAAAAAAGTTATAATGACGAAAGGTTTATGTGACCTGGCTAGCGATAACTATGTAAAGACTATAGCCTCTACCTGAATAATGTTATAAAAAAGGCAAGGAGTGACTTGCGTACCTATTCAATAAATGGGTCTCCGACAACGATCGCTAGCAAGGGTTTATTATTACAATATGCACCCATAAGTGCCTTATTAAGCTGTTATTCCGTTGACATAAAACATAATTCTCTTTAACCAGGACAACATGAACTTTCATTTCTCCTCATCACAATAACAGCTAGAGAAAACAGGCAACCTATTTCTCACATTCTGAAATTAACATAGAATGAGCTGAGCATGTAGCGCAGTTGCTAATTTGCGAACGTGTTGATTAGATACTGCGCTCATTCCGTTCACTCGGCAGTGTGTCTGAACCTAGCTGTGTTAGGAACGAATCAAATTACCTAGAAATATAAAGCCAGGATCAAACACAGAGAACCTTATCACACATTGGAACAAAAACAGTTGGTTTTTGTTAGCATCAAAAAGGCTCGCTGTGTAGTAGGTACTATGTCTGAATTTGACTTTCATCATCTCCGGATTTAGTTCTGGATGTTAGTAGCTCGCAAAAATCGACTCTAGCTACTGAATAACTTTACAAACATGATAGAACCTAATTTTAAACATCACTTATAGTAGAAAGAGCAAAATTATAATCCCAAAGGAACATACTTCCGAGGTAAGGCTGCTCGCCCACGTCCGATAATCTGTAACCGATTTTTTGTAGGAGAAAAATAGAACACACATCAAGCAATAGTGCAACGCACACGTCCTATAAAAAGTCGGACAGAAAACAGAACATTGTTAGGCTGCCCGCTCACGTCCGATAATCGGTGACCGATTTTTTGTAGGAGAAAAATAGAATACACTGATAGCAATAGTGCAACGCACATGTCCTACAAAAAGGCGGTCAGAAAACGGAACAATGTTACAAATATACAAAATCGGCCCGATTATCTGTCCTACAAAAAGTCTGGCGGGCAGCGTAAAAATATATGCTATTTCTGGATATAGTTTACCCTTCTGGCAATTTCCAACTAAATCCATTCAGCCCTTTGAGCGTGAAAGTTTCACAAACACACATAAGTATGTACATAAGTAGTGTGATGACGTGATATACGCATACTGTATACTGAAGTTAGTAGAGTATACTGAATGAATAATATCTAATCTAATATTGATAACAGATAAAGTTGTTCGTTTGTATGGACATAAACATGTAAAGCCCTTCAAATACCGTCAATTAGAGACACAATAGAAAGACAATGACAGCGTGAACACCGGCGTTCGCTTGAGGTTTAATGGATTAACCTCGCATACAAATTTTGGTATCTTCTAGTTTATATTACAATTCTGGGGGAGGGGTTATGGTTATGGGTTGTCTATTGTATGGTTGCGGATTCTAAGAGACTTCTCCATCTCTCTCTATTCGTGGCACTGCGTGTAGATTTGATAAGGGAACACTTAGTAGATGAGATATTTTCATCTGTTGAGTGATCAATCGCATACATTTTGTTCGATTGAAAATCTAATATTTTTTATGATTTCCTTGAAGTAAATTGTTTATTTTCATAGATAGAAGCCGATTCTTAAAAATATGACCATCGATTTTTGTTATAACCCATATACCGATACTATCCACTGTTCTGTGGAAATTATGGTGTTCGAAAAATGCCCACGAGAAAGTATAAAATTACAAATATGTATTTATTAATATTTAAATTGGATGTGTTATTTTTTTAAGGTTTTTATTTTAATTTAAGATTTCACAAACTTTTCTTTTCTTATTTCTACACGCCAGTCTACATTTCTTTTGATCTCTCCTTTCAGGTCTGCTGGAAGTTTATTTTTGGAATAAGTAGTACCGTTTTCAATTTTTTTCTATGTATATGGATGTATGCAAAAATAAATAATATTCCAGAACATCGTCTACCAATATACCTAATTTCATCCAAATGCGTTTAGCCTTTCGAGCGCAGAGAAGTAATAAACATACACTCACTTTTCACCTTTATAATTTACATGTGATTTGTATCAGCTCGTGTATCATTCTAACGAAGTACCATCACCAACTCTCTCTTCTTTTAAAGAACAGTTGTGATTTCATACATAAATCAACTCGTTCACATGGCACTGCGAGTTTTAATTAAGAAATCGGAAGCTCGCGTCGAATTCAAACGTCATCTGATCTCAATCTTGTACTCGGTGTTCTCTTAACGTCACACAATCAGTAGTCGACCTTTTGAATCGGAACTTCTTGCTGAAGTTTCGTCGACAAAGCGTATTGGAATGTACTAAATTTCTCTAGAACTTCGTAGAGGTTCTGCACTTGCAGGACAAGACTCTCACTGTTTTAATAATGAGGATCCTTTGGATTAAATGTCACGGATCACGTGACAAGCTGCTGTTAGAGTTTAAATTTAAATCAGAATTTCTCTGAAGACAGGACTCTGTTTCATCTTGATCTTTAAAGAGTCACACTAATTTTATGAAGGAAAAAGTCTGCGATTCTGTTTGTATGATTATTACTTCTTCACACCTAAACATCTGAACAGATTTCGGCGAAATTTAGCACACGGGTATAATTTGTTCTGTAAATAGCACGTAGCGACAATTATTACGTCACATAGGCACTTAAAACTACAAAATCTTGCATCGTGGTTTTAGAGTTCTTCGTGCAATTAGACCATCAAAACAGCCCGAAATCAATTTTCGAACAGTTGCTCGGATCATATACTTTTTTTACGTGGGAAATCATCCGATGACATCTCTCGCCCTTGGCTGGAGCTGGAGAGCGTGTCAGACTTTTACTGACTAAAACCTACTCCTAGTTCCTTCGTCGCCTTATTCCATTCCAGGGCCGGGTTTTCCTTTTAGAAGCGAACCTATGGCTCGAGTAGGCGTCGACTCTCCTGGGCTTGCTGGTTTGCTGATATCTTCTTGAGGCGCGTGTGGAACATTACAACACCCGTCTGGTCGTAGGATCTTCTCTTTTCAATGGAGGTTTGCAAGACTTTACACTAGTATCCTGAGGTAAAGCTGATAATCCACTTTTTATCCTGGGAGTAAGTTCCCTTGGGACAATTTTCTACTTACACGCGGGCGAAGCCGCTGGCATCAGCTAAAGTAAACTATTCTCTATTGCAAGTTGATTTTAAATGGTTTATAAACAGCTGATTGTTTTGTAACAGCAATATTATAAATCATCAAGACCAAACATAAATATCCGTTCCGTGGTTAGCAAACCATCACGCGATACTTTTTCAAACAACAGATTTGTTGTTTTTCTGGTGCCTTTATTTTTTCAATGGCTGCGGCGGCAAACCACAAAAATCTGTGTGTACAACAAAAGGTTTTGTGCAGCCAAAAACAGAAAAAAAGTAATGGAAAATCTAACCTGTAGAATATGTGGATTTTTTATTTGCGGTGAAAAATCATCGAGGGATGGCGTATCACACTTTGACTGCCTAAAACCATACCTGTGTCCTTCAGTAGCCCTTGCATTCTCGACCCGCAGCTTTCTTTTTTAGAGCCCTAGCGGATATCGGCTCTGCTAGGCCCCTATGGTTTTGCTGACATGTCTTTGAGGTGCGCGTGGAACATTACGTGCCATTGACAACTTGGGCTTGGCCTACATGGCTACCGGACGGCCGAACGTCGAACTACCCGTCGCTCGTAATCCGCAAGCCCGCGCTTACGGTGGCCAGTAGTCGTCCTTCGACTCTCAATGCCGTGGGGGTCTCCTGTCACGCCAGTTGGGGCTTGAACGTACATTTTCTCACGAGTGCGGTAGTATTACTGCTTTCCAGAAGTATGCGACCGCATTCCATTCCCTCTCACTCCGAATCAAGGCCAGGACCAAGACCATTCGCTGCTGTCACTGCCGATCGCCTCCACGAAGACACAGTGGTACTTCACCCAAGAGGGGCAGACGTACACCATCTGCTCCACCATGTCCTCCTGATGTTCAACACAATAGTGACACCTGGGCGTTTCTTCCACCTGAATCCGGTGCAGGAACTTCCCAAACTTGCCGTGTCCGCTAAGAACCTGCGTCATGTGGAAGGTGAGGATGCCTTGACGCTTCTCCAGCCACTTCTCAACGATAGAAATTACAGCCATGTTTGTGGCGTGGCTGATAAAATATATGAAGTAGTAACCAAAGTAACATATCAAAATCAAGTTAAACGACCATAACAGAGTATTGTATAACGTGTCTAACCGAACAATAACCGCCGGCTACAAGATGTAACACCACGTAGAACAAAGGACTCTGTAATTCCTATGTTCAGATGTACTCAACGTACGTAAGTAGTTCGTGGAATTGAAAGCACTATAGCGTTCTCTTAGTTCTCTCTGATTTCACTGGTATATGATTTTAGTATTCGTAAGCAAGGAAATGTACCAACATTTGATTGGCATTGTTTTGGTAAAACAAACGTGTTTCCTGGTTTCTAAACTGCTATTGTTGTTTTGGTTTTTAAGATAAGGTTGAAATACATGATCACACCTTCCACAATCTTTCCCAGGTTTTGCCTGAAAGAGATAGCGGAAAGCGATTAGACCACTAATTGTATGTTTTGTTTTAGTTTAAAGTTTTCATTTTGGTGTACAATTTTTAATTAGTTCAAATACTTAAAATAGCTTATTAGAAAAGGTCTTGTTATTATTTAAGCAAAGTCTCAATAAATAATATTCATAAACAACAAAGTTTTGTGTTGGTTTATATCCCAAAACCTCACTTAATTTATGGAAATATTGTAGAGGATATTGATTATATTTATGGATGAATAAATGACGATCAAAATGGAAAAACATTGCGCGTAGTATTTTCTGGTAGTCGGAATTGTTATGAATTATGGATTCTATTATGAATTTACTTCTTAAATTTTTGTAGACAATTTTGGGATTTCTTTTTTTTTACTTTTAACTACAAAAATTATTCAGTAACGGGTACGGAAAGAGCTCCGTTTATTTTGTACTAATTAAAAAATACGGGTGTACGTACCAATATAATTTATTTTATTAAATGTAGGTTATGTATGTATTCATGAGGATGAGTTAATTGAACTGTTGCTATAATATTCTGAATCGTTTTTTCTAATCTTGTCCTTTCAACTTTGGCTAATCCTTCAATCAAATCGACAGTTATTGGTAGCTACTCATTTTTATTGACGTTATTCGACGGTTTTTTTCGCAATGTCATGGCGACTGAGTCGAAAAGAGAGGATGTTTTTCCAGAATCACTTTAATATTAGACCACAATATTTCAGGGAAATGGATGTGCGGTGTGACGAGAATGGATAAAGTGAGACATACGTATATAAGAGGAAGTTTGAAAGTGGCGCCAGTGACTTAAAAGTTAAATGGCAATCGTTTGTCTTGGTATGGTCATGTAAAGAGGAGGAATAAAAAGCATGTTACTAAAAAATTCTGGGTATACATGTAGATGGATGGTGAGGGAGAGGGATTCCAAAGGAAAGGTGGGTGGATTGTGTGAAGAGTGATATGAAAGGAAAGGAAGTTAGTGATAATGTGACGGGTGACAGGACAGAATGAAAGAAATAAACGTGTTGCGCCGACCCAAAGTAATATGAGATAAGGGCAGGAAGCAGACGAATATTAAAGGGAAAATTATTGTTAGATTTTGTCCTTTAATATTATGATTTTTAAAAACAAAATTATAGTCAATTTTGAGTTAAACAGTTATGAGTTTTTGAGCAAACAGTAAATTTGGCCGTATACGGGCCACACGTGACAGCCACAAATGTCACTACCTGAAGCTCGAAGCGGCTGCAAAGATAGCTGATGGGCGCGACAGCCACTTGTGGTCGGTGGGGTGGTGGTGGTCACGATATGCGCGTGGAGATGCAACGCCGGGGTGAAAGTCCGCTGCCGCGACAGGTCACGGCATGGTGGACAGAGCTCCGGCGGGATCTCATGGTGAAACGGCGTCAACGGCTATCGCAACCCAGTGCTGGGCACGCCACAATAATGGCGGTAAGTCCCCTCTTTGAGGCGTGGCTGGAAAGACCTCACGGCGTCCTTACCTTCCGCATGACGCAGGTACTCACCGGACATGGTTCGTTCGGGAGTTTCCTGCACTCGATTCATGCGGAAGTGACGCCCGGGTGTCACCACTGTGCGGAACGCCCGGAGGACACGGTGGAGCACACAGTCGAGGTGTGCCCTGCTTGGGCGGAGCATCGCCGTGCCCTCGTGGGGGCGATCGGCGGCGGAGACCTCTCGCGCCGGGCCTTGGTTGAGGCCATGTTCCGGAGCGAGGAGGAGTGGCAGGCGGTCGCCGACTTCTGCGAAGAAGTAATGCTCGCAAAGGAGGAGGCTGAACGCATCAGACAACGGCGTTATCGCCGCCGCCGTCGCCGGGATTCTGATCCCGATTTCCGGCCAACGTAGACGCGGGCTTACGGACAGTGAGCAATGGGTAGCTCACTGTCCGGCCGTCCGGTAACTGTCCGGACCAAGCCCAAGTCGTCGACGGCGCGCACTGTTCCCGCGCGCCTCAAGGAGTTGTCAGCAACAGCAGGGACCCAGCCGGGTCGAAGCCTACTGGGGCCAGGGTTATCCGAAAGGGCGCTCGAGCCCCGGTATGAAGGCTAGAAGGAACGGGGTGGGTCTTTTAGTCAGTAAGAGTCTGACACTATCTCCCGCTCCACCCAAGGGCGGGGGATGTCATTGCATTATTTTTCCCACCATAAAAAAAAAAGGGTGGTGGTGGTACCACAAGGGTCTACACCCTTGCGATCGGTAGCCGCTTTTTTAACCCATGCTAGCTATATCACAATAGACTGCAAGAAAGAATGAAAGAAAATAGAAACAAAGAATGAATAAAAAATATATTTAAAGGAAATGACGCAATCTTAAGACTAGCTTACAAATTCTATAAGGAAAATATGCGCCACGTCCACACAAAACAGCCGAACGTTCAGCATAATGGCTACATGCATAATGTGCCGGGACCACAGCGCTGGTTTTCATCATGAGTCGGTGACGATATCGATACAAAGACGTCGGAACGGTTTAATTCCGCTGTTGCTGAAATAGCGTGATGTGAACTGCGACAATTTGTAGCGTGTGGCAACCACTGGCGACATCGTATGCGGCGGGTCTATATAAAATGAAAGGAAATAAATCGTTGGCGACGTTTTGTGTTTGGTAGTCAAACATCAATAAGTTTTACCATCAGTATATATTTAAGATATATTATTGAGGATTTTCGAAATAAACCACAAATTGTTTCTCTGAAAACAAAGATTTGTTTTATTCAACATGCTTTTACAGTATAACAATTATCGTTTAACTAAAATTACACTTTTATCTCACCTGAAAACAAAGAAACGACATTTAAAGTTCACTAATATCGCCTCCTCAATTATATCCCTTTATTTATCTTTCTACAAGTTTTTATAACAATAAAATGCACAAAATAATCTAAACATCATCTGCCATTGAATCATACGTCACCCTGTATTCACAACTTAAAAATTAAATTAATGAAATGTCATTTCCAAGGAGGTCGTTTCATTACATATACAAGGACTATCGTGGTGACCTGTAATTGGGTTGTGATCGGAGGCTCGTGTGCGTTCAGAATTACTCTTGTAACTATTAAGGGAGAACTACACTGCTCACACGTGTGCCACACACGCCGATCTGGCCGCGTTGGTCCATTCGGTTTGGTTGGTCTATTGGTGCCACGCGACGTCGTTCTAGGTACAAATCAGCCTCCCTAGCCAAGTTACAACGTCGAATGTCTTCAGTAGGCCACGCTTTTGTTCTGCCGTCATCTCAACGCTCACTCACGTGGTCAGAACAAAAGAATCGGAGGCGTGGTTAACTTGAGGCGTTCGACACGAGAGAATAGAATAGAAGCAGTTGTAACTTAGCTAAGGGGCCAGGCGTGTTACACGTGTGCTTCGGTATAATCTAGTCCTAGGTTTATAGTTCTACTAGTAAAATAATATATTCAACAGCCAACTTAATATATTATACGTAGGTAGGTTCTTGTCGATATCATTATCTCAATTCAATCGAATATAGGCTATAGGCTGGTATAAGAACAGCTCTATTTCCGTCCCACAATTCCAAATACATCCCGTACAATTAAGGCTGTCACGCACAAGTTTCTAGATGAATAATCTAAAACTCAAACACGATAAGTTATAAAGGAAATTGGGACACCTTCATTAATATCTCTGAATGTTCGTATTGTTTAATATATTCATAGGTATTCTTACCGAGTAGAACTGCGGTGGCCAAGTGCTAACGGCCCCGGCTAAGGGCGTATTCAGATGACACGCGCCGATCACGCACAGCACCCGCACACGCGTTGTGCCCGCTTTATACCCGCACACGCGTTGTGCCCTCTTTATACCCGCACACGCGCTGCATCCGCCTCGCACACGCCTCGCGCCCACTTATACTACTAGTGACTGGACTACTTCGTTCACTAGGCATAGTGGCTTCCAGGAGGGTGCAGAGCGTGAGCAAGGCGAGCGCAGGGTTGGCGCGAAGCGGGCGCTTGGCGTGCGCGTGTTGACCTCGTTAAATGCAATTTGAGATCTATTGATGGATTCTAGGACTCAAATTCTTATTTAACAAATTTCAATGCGAGTTGGACGCGGGTGGCGTGCGCTGAGCGTGCGCGTGTCGTGTGAACGCGCCCTTACGAGTTGTTCGTCGCGGTTTCAAACCCAGCCAGGCGAGTTACTTTGTGTAATTTATTTTATCACCACTGCTCTCAAAATGATAAGGAAAACACCGTCAGGAAACCAGCATGTCCTAGAACCAAAACTTCGAAAACATGTGACATCCACCAACACGCACTGGGCTCGCGTGGTGGATTACATCCTATTCCCTTTCCTAGAGAGGAGGTCTGAGTCCCAACAGTGGGAACATTATAAGGCCGACTATGCTATTCTTACCGATAAACCTTTCTATTTCGAAACCGAAAGCGTGGTCACTCTCGGACAGTCTCGGATTACATACAACAGAAAGACATGTCCAAAGACATAACGCTTGCAATATGAAGCATTTTAGCGATTTATAAAAAAATTATTTTGATTATAAAATTAAAATAACAGTAAAACATTGCTTGTAAAATAATCAAGTTCAAGTTTTAATCAATAAAATATTTTTTACTGGCATTTTCGTGATTTTTTTTCTACCATTCTAAATTAGTTATATTATGTTTTAAAACCACTACCTATCTACAGTTAATCTTGAAGAATAATATGTATTTTTCTGATTCTGTATCTATCTCATAATTTTGCGCATTATTAAAACTTGCGATTATCTCTTGTAGTCCTGTTAAGTAAGTGGACTGGATTTTTGTGATAATGCGACGGAATTTCGGTCTGCTGATACCGAAAATTACTTATATAGCTTTTGATGTAATTTCGACGGAGTTACTGCGGACCTTGAACATAAAGGGCAAGGGCATTTGTGCCCTTGTTTTCTTATTAATCTTTTCTTTTTTTTTTATCCACCTGCTATGTTTTCTCATCACACACGTTTGGTTGACTGGTAGAGAGTGTCTTAGGTATTAAGTCCGCCTTTGTACTTTTGTGTTTCCATGAAGTTTTAAATAAATAAATAAATGAAGACAGGTGAGTTTTACGTAGTAAAAGTTTGACACTCTCTTCACACTCACTTCACCTAGAACGGGAGAAGATGATGAAAATTTTCTTTCGTGCTTGGTGAATATTCTAAGGTAGCCTACGTAATTAAAAATTTGTAACGCGGTATCGGATTGTATGATAACCAAAAATTTTACATTTGTGTAAAACTAATTTTATTATAAAGACCTCTGAAAATTTTTTCAATTTTTCTTGAAATTTGACCCGCCATAATGTAATCATATATTCAAAATATAAAAAAGTACATCTATAGAAGCCTTGCACATTTTTAATCAAGATTATGAATGACGACATTTTTCTGAAAAACATTTAAGGGTTTAAAAAAGAAACACGTATTTCGCTGAAACCAGTTTTGTAAAATATTTGAGTAAATCACGGAAATACCCTATAACGACATGTGAGTATGTATTTACACAACTAAACTCATTAAAATCATCATCATGACTAACTGGCGCTAGAGCTCCACCTCAAAAACAAAAGACTAAGACTGGAGTCTGATTCTGAAGAAACAATTAAAATTAATAAAAGCCTCTTACTTTAACCAGCTTAAACTAAGCTTGTTTGGTGCCTTGAAAAAGACTCGTTACCTTTATCTTTATTCTGGGCTAGATTTTATTCTTGCTCATTTTCTTTAATCTAGAAAAGGTTTTACTTAGGAAAAGTCTCTATAGGACATTTCGAATGTCATTGCTGAAGTTTTCGGCCTTTATTCTTGTAGCTTATTTATCTATATATAGGGTGACTGGCAATTAGTGTACGAAACTTAAACACGTCATTGTGCTCATGATAACAAACAAATTTTATTATGGGAGCAAAGCCGAAATCGCGAAAATATATCAGCTGTTCAGTACACTAGGCAAACATAAATGTACTGAACAGCTGATTTTTTTTCGCGATTTCAGGTTTGTTCCCATAGTAAAAGTTGTTTGTTATCATGAGCACAATCACGTGTTTAAGTATCGTATACTAATTACCAGTCACCCTATATATAGCTACCGAAGGTATAGGCTTGTAGGTGTTGAGCTATGGCTAACTCGTCGTTCGGTCGTCTGGTAAGAACCGAGACAGGATCAACACCGCGATGTGTTACACGCGCACCTCAAAGAGATGTCAGCAAAACGGACCTGCTAAAGCCGTCGCCTGCCAAGGCTGCAGATTGTTCGATAGAGTTAATATAGAACTACTCTCACTTGAACTCTGCTCACTTGTGCCACACGCCAATCTAGGCACGTCGGTCTGCATATCCATTTTATATGGAACTAGTCTTGCAGAGCTACACTTTATACACGCCACGCGACGTCGTTCTACGTACAAATCAAACGTGTGCGTCAGTCTAATGTAGTTCTAGCTTTACGGTAGCCCTCGCAAAAAGGGTAACTGAAGGAACAAAGTGTCTTCTAGTAAGTAAAGTCAGAGACCTTCTCCCACTTCTCGCTAAGTTCTTTGAAGATTTCTTACGTGAAAAAAGCCTTGTAACGCAAAAAACAACTGGTTTTAGTCTGTAAAAGTCGGATACTTTCTCCTATTCAACCAAGTGCAGGAAAAGTTCTCATTATAAAAAAAAAGCAGTGATAAAATCTACTAGATTATTCTCGGATGTTGTTACTGTCGTAAGACTGGGCAGGATGCTTCCACTAAATCAATCAATTTGCGGGTTTTAATTCAATTCTTCGTGCTTCCTGCGGGCTAGACACAACCTTACTGTTACTTGTTTTATTAATAAGTGAGTAAACTATTTTTTACACCACCTGCTCGATAATGTCGTTTATAAAACGTCACATAAACCTCACTTAAAGCAAGTCACTCTTTTCCTAGGGAGATAATGCAGTATGGCCGATCCCTAGGCAATAATGGGATTTGAATTTGGAACATCAAAAATCGTCAACATTGTGAATTGAAATCTACGTGCATTGGACAAGTTGACTCGAAATTCAAACTGGTCACCAATAAAAAAAAAAATTGAAAACGTGCTTACTGACAGGAGCGTTATAGAAAATTGAAACTATAGAATCTTGGAGTAGTGAATTTTGTTTGTTTGATGAACTTGTAAATATAATACTTATATTTCTCCAATATATGATTTGGTCGATCAAATTGTCTTTTAATTATCTCACGGATGGTGTAAAAAGTAGAGTATGCAACACGGGGATAAAGCTGTCTTTGTCTTGGGCGGCTTGAATTTCTTACTTCACTCAGGTTTATTTATTAACTCCCTCGCGATGCTCGGGAGTTAATTATATATATCCCTCACTAACGTTCGGGATTAAAATCAGCAACCTTCGTTTCGTTCGGAATTCAACATGCCGTCCTCGACTAAAAGACACTGCTTTATCCTCTAGTCACATAATCTACTATTATTTATTTTTGTCTGTAAGAGCTAGTTCGTAATCTGCTAATTCATAATGATCGATCATTGATCGGTCAATGATCTTGTAATAGAATTGTGGTAGAATGATAATTTCGAGCATATTAAAACCAATAACTGCACAATAACGTTCTAATGGTAAAACACTGATCAAATAAACTGTCAAAGTTTTAGCAGATTACCGCAAACTTCAAATATTAATTTGTCAATATGTACGAGATTACCATTCTATGTCACTTCTTTCAATGGAGTGTCAGTGGTTGACCATTGGAAAGTCATAATGACGCCATTATATTAGTAGATTACCAAACTTGTCAAAAGCGACAATTATGACATCAATGATAGACCATTCTGACACTATTGTACTAGCAGACTTGAGGCCCTGGACTATAAATAGAACATGTTACATAATACTCGCAGTTTCTTAAAATTATATCTACAGAAATGACTATTGGATCGATTACAGCTTTTTTTAAATAGGTATTATTTCAGAAAAAAAAATCCCATTTAAATAAATTTTGATACTTGATTGCGTCACTATCGTGTTTGGCTATGCGTGTGTACCAATACTGATGTGTTATCAATGTAATGCGTCAATGCCCATAATTGATTTGCCTATAATTAAAATAACTAATAAGTTTAAAAAAAAAACTTAGTGCATAAAAAACATCGTGTAAGCATATTTTTCTAGTATGCAAATTTAATTCATGAAAAAAATTATTTTGGAAATTAATATTAATAGATGAGTGGAATTAAAGATATACCAGTTTAAAGTTGGGGAGTTTATATTTATATTACGATAGTTACATAATGAATTATAAATAAACGCTTTTTTACGAACAAAAAAATATAACTATTGATTTTCGTTGTCGATTTAAATATAAAATGTTATTGAGATTTAAATATTTAATGATTACCTTTCTTTAATGTTCGGAACAAATATATAAACGTTTTTCTTACTTTTATTATGATTCGTAAGTGTAATTACAAAACATGTTAATACCAAAAAGATTGACGTTAAGTACTTTTATATTAAAAAACAAGCGGCAACACCATTTGTACTGAAAGTAATGAAAACACAATATCAATCAAATACACTCATAATATAATTCATTTTGTTTCCAAACTTACTCAGGTCTTGTACGTAATTGGGAAAAGCTTATGAAATTATTTAGGCTTCATTCATAGACTTTTCTAGACGCTTAATAATTCAATTAACTATTATTTCGCCATTGTTCTTTCAGCGCTTATAATTATGATTGTAAATTTAATTTCTAATTGGTGTGTTAAAGGGTGTACATTGTTCCAGTTTTACAAGAATACCTATAATTCCTAACAACTTTCCTATCTCTTTCAAACGAGTGTAATTCCCAGTCAGTCTCTGTTATGCCATGACGATTAATATTACTCAGGGCCAGACATTATCCGTTGCGGGGATGGACCATGCAAGAATACCTATAATTCCCAACAACTTTCCTTTCTCTTTCAAACGAGTGTAATTCCCAGTCAGTCTCTATTATGCCATGACGATTAATATTACTCAGAGCCAGACATTATCCGTTGCGGGGATGGACCATGCTTTTCTCATGGTCAACTATACGTAGTTCTTTCACGCGTAAACAACCCCAATAATCTTTTTGTGTACGCTCCAGATGGTTCCACAGCTAATGTTGTTATAAAGCAGCACTACAATAAATAAATTGTATTTGTATCGGTAAGTATCCTCCAACGGCTCTTCGCACTAAAAAATACATTGTTAAGACGTTCCGACATCCACGCGAACGAAGTCGCGGGCACAGCTAGTCGTATAATAATAATGTATAAGCATAAAACTGACCCAAGACCAAACCAAAAAGTTATGGATGTTTTGTATGAATATTTAGAAAGGAGTTAAAAAAAAAATCTCACAAGAGCAGTAAAAAGTAGCGTATCTAACATGAAAACAAAACTGCATATGCATTGTGTGACTTAGATTTCTCACTTCACTGAGATTTCTATATAAACTTTTTCACTGTGCTCGGGAGTTAATTGAATAATTCCCTCGCTAGTTTCGGGATTGAAACTTAGCCACCTTTGTTTTGTTTGAAATTCAACATGCCGCCAGCGACTAAAAGACTGCTGTGTCTCCTGGTCACATAATCTACTGTTATTTCGCAATGGCCCATATGAGCCCTTCTCTAACGTCAGAAATTAGTGCATGGTTCAAATAAGTCGTTTCATATGAAGAAGAACTGGCTAGAAACTTTAAGAATAATATTGGATAAGAACCAAAGCCATGCTGTGCGAATTCAACATACAATTGATATTCTATTGTGGTAGCCCACTACGTGACTAACCATCCACACGTGGATGTGGTACGGCAATAAGCAAAGCGAAGTGGATGCGTTTAGTTGTTTTATATAAATGGTGGTTAAAGTGGTGATGTCACGCGCACGTGGGACAAAGCCTACTTGTCGCATTGAATTGCTCTCGTAGGACGTATCTGTGCTAGTTTTTACGACTAAGGATAACTTTAACACCTGGTTAATATAGATGAAAATGTTTATACCATCAAAAAGGACAAGGTAACACCATAAAGATAAAAATGAATTATGTGAAAAAACTTAAACTGAGAAAGGATTTGACTCTACTGCAACCAGATTTATATATAAAAGAAAAACACGTGCTGTAGATCCCAAATCCACTCCATTTTGAAAATTGTACTCTTCTGTTGATATTTCAAATCGCACAAATGATTCTGTCAAAGAATAAACTTGACACCTGGATAGGGATAAACGACCATTTTCATGCTGACGTGAAATAACAAGCCAAGAGACGTGAAACGCAATGTGTCGTTTATATAAAACTGTAGAATCATTCAGCTACAATTTATTACCTTCCAAATCAAACACACTAATTCTAGCTCGCTCACACGAGCGGCACATTTCCTGAGTCATATCGATCGACCTCATTAGCAGCTTAAATTCGAAACTAATACAACTTTGTAGTATCACATAGGTACTAATAAGTCTAATAATATTACAAAATCTGAGCTCGAGAACGCTTTCCGTTGATATTAATTTGTGCAAGTTGGTAACATCACCTGCTATCCTTAACTCCTTCCTGGTAAGGCACTTCTAGCGTGCATTAGGAACTTCCTCTTAGCTTTATGTTCTATAATGCTAATGACTATGGTCATTATAATAATAACGATAAGGTGCTTATTAGCATATTCCATTAGGACAAACAATTGATTGAATTGTATTGCGGCCTGCGTGAAGGTGCGGTGCGGCGAAGAATGAAGCGAAGCGGTCGCATATAGTTGGTTTGATTTTCCGCGCGAATTAGTTAGTCTAGTAGTTAGTGTCATCCAAGACGATTTTTTGAGTGATCAGCCCAATCATATGCTCTGTGTAATTATATCTATAATATTAAGCATATTTATCAGTTGTCTAGTACTGACAACACAAGCTCTTTTTTTTTATCGTGGGAAAAAATCATGCATTGACATCCCCCGCTCTTGGGCGGAGCGGGAGATAGTGTCAGACTCTTACTGACTAAAAGACCCACCCCGTTCTTTCTAGCCTTCATACCGGGGCTCGAGCGCCCTTTCGGATAACCCTGACCCCAGTAGGTTCGACCCGGCTGGGTCCCTGCTGTTGCTGACAACTGCTTGAGGCGCGCGGGAACAGTGCGCGCCGTCGACGACTTGGGTTTGGTCCGGACAGTTACCGGACGGCCGGACAGTGAGCTACCCATTGCTCACTGTCCGCAAGCCCGCGCCTACGGTGGCCGGAAATCGGGATCAGAATCCCGGCTGCGGCGGCGGCGGCGATAACGCCATTGCCTGATGCGTTCGGGCTCCTCCTTTGCGAGCATTACTGCTTCGCAGAAGTCGGCGACCGCCTGCCACTCCTCCTCGCTCCGGACCATGGCCTCAACCAAGGCCCGGCGCGAGAGGTCTCCGCCGCCGATCGCCCCCACGAGGGCACGGCGATGCTCCGCCCAAGCAGGGCACACCTCGACTGTGTGCTCCACCGTGTCCTTCGGGCGTCACTTCCGCACGAATCCGGTGCAGGAAACTCCCGAACGAACCATGTCCGGTGAGGACCTGCGTCATGCGGAATGACAACACAAGCTCTGATAATTTTGGAATTAGATAGTGTTGTGTGAAAGTTGTGGAATATTAATGGCGGCTATAGGGACGATTTCGCGCGCACGTTGGACTACGGAGACGCCGCGTCGCGTAGAATTTGCGTGAACCGCATCGGATTGCTACTCGACAATCGCGTTGATTCACTTACGTAAGACACTGTATTTATATTCACTGAATATTTAGACGCTGTTTTATTATAAGAAATCTATTCCTTTATTATTTACTGTACCCCTAGCCAAGTTGCTAATCTGCAATAGTTAACGCTTGTAGAAAGCTTCAAATGTACGGGAATGGCGTCGTCTTATCGCTCAGTCACGTGGTCAGAACAAAAGAATTGGCGGCAAGGTCAACTTGAAGCGTTCGGTGCAAGCGAAACGGTTGTAACTTGGCTAGGGGGGCTGGTCGGATTATTTAGTAAAAGTCATTATTCCATAGAACGTCGGGTTTGTTCCTAGAACATTCATCATCATCATCATTTCAACCGAAAGAAGTCCTGTGTTTGACATAGGCCTCCCCAAGTGTCGCCACAACAATCGGTCGAGTGCGTCTCGCATCCATTGGAACGCATTTATATAATAACACTTTTGTATTACTGATTGGAGTCCCTGAAATCGTCCGCGTCAGACTCGTTAAACATGTTAATTTGAAATCTGTATTTACTACCCATGTTATACAAATAATAAATGATTATTGACTAGTAAAAATATTTTGATGCTTTATCTCAAAAATACTTAGCTATTTTACTAAACAGCGCCGTATAATTAGCAGCCTAAATTATATTAATTATAAGCTAGTTGATTGACATATTAAATGTATACAACTTCGAAAAGAACAGAACACCTAATGGACCTATACATTGGATTGTTAATTCATTGTACTGCGCTCTCGACTCGTCGCTGCGGCCAGCGCTGCGCTTAAGGCTGTTTTTTTAGAGAATAGCAGTGCTGGAACGCATAGGGCAACTAAAGTAACACGGATGAGTTTTAGTCAACAAAAGTGTGACACATGCCTCTCGATTTACCCAGAGCGGGAGAAGTTCCATATCTGACCAGGATTAAGAAATGCTTTTGAAATACATAGTCTTCCAATACACAATAGACTCTACTGAACTACTACCCTAATTTTTTTTATAGACTACACAATACTGAATTTTTTAATCTTGAAACGATGGACAAAAAAAGAAAATTTACCAAAAATACGCTTTTACTATTTCTAAGATAATAAATAATTTATGATTGATAAGTTGACTCGACACGCGATGTGTTAGGTCAATTATTAACCTCCTTTCGAATAATTCATACAAATATCCAGAAAACTTTTTTAATTTTTCCAGATAACTCTAATTTCTTCAGGAGTACAAACTTTAACAAAAAAAAATTACCAATTCGGTCCAATTGCTTTCAATTGATACCGGTAAGCGCGTGTCATTAAATATTGAATACATTTATTTCTATAGGACCTATTGTATAATACTTTTCATACAGTTTAGATACTGACTTCCCTTTATTTGGTTTTTAATAAAGAGTTTTTCTTCTATCAATTTCAAAGGCGATAAAGTTCATGGCAGCTGCGAGTGAAACAGCGTGCTCAAATAATTTTCCTTAATACTACTTCAATCTTTTTTCATCCCCACGATTCTGGAAAGAAGCCAAGATTTGCTAAAGGCACTGTTCGTGCGATTATTGACAAGCACAGAGTCCTTTCATCCATGATATTATGGTGAACGTTGCCGATTTTACGGAGAGCGACCCGACCGGCGACTTAAAATTTAAAGCTGTTAGTGAATATAGTATATAAAATTAGCTATACTACTTATAACTGGAGTGGTGACCACGTACCGGAAGACGCAGCGTTGGAATGCCTCTTACAAGGTGGACCGAAGACCAGGTGAAGGTTGCGGGAAACGGCCGACGCTTGGGGGACGCCTATGTCCAACAGTGGACGTATATCGGCTGAAATGATGATGATGATGATGATAATTATAACAGAATCTAAGAAGACCAGAATTGGTTCTTTTTTAATTATGGATAGGCTCGCGTTTGACCTCTATCTCACCTAATGATAAGCGATGATATGGCCGTCGATGAAGCACGCTTGCCTAAAAGTATCCTATTCACTACTTTACAGAAGTAATACTACTACCTATCTCACTTTTTGAAAACGGCCGGACCGATTTTCATGAAATTTTTTATCATAACTATTTGGTAGTTCTAACAATAAATCGTAGGTTGTTTTTTACTCTCCTACCCTCAACTCCATTTTTATTTTTTGATGATTTATATAGCAGAATAATGTTTGCCAAGCCAGTTAGTACTAATTTATATTTGCGACTGACCATGTGATATTTCTGTACCCTATGTCCATTCCATACATTGTCGATATGACTGATAATAATATAACTTGGCCTAAACTCCATTTATAGGCACTTAATGAAGTAAAAACTGCAACGTCATATAATAATCTTCCTCACCGAATTTCTGTCACGACGAGCAATCTCAAACAGAGATTAGCCAAGTACGTTGGAAATATTATCGTGTAGAAGTGTGTGGATCAAAACTAAAAGTAAGAGAGTTATAAGTATACCTACATGTCGATAGGTGGAGAGGAAGAGTGAGGCCAAAGAAAAGATGGATGGATTGTGTGAAGAGCGATATGAAAGAAAAGGAAGTTAGTGATAGCGTGTCGAGTGACAGGGTAGAATGGAAGAAAAAAACGTGTTGCGCCGACCCCAAATAAGATGGGACAAGGGCAGGAAGAAGAAGAAGTGTGTGGATCAGTGAGAGCTCAGAAGCCGTACCACGAGCTCATAACGCAATCCATTTGACAACCTAAACTGAACTGTTAAAGGAATGGAGCTATACAACATTAGTTTCAGTAAATGCGAAATCCGAAACACGTGTCTAGTATTTTTATGTAAAGAATCTATGTAGAAAATTTCATAACTGTATCATGAAAAATCACAAAGTTGTAAGCTTGATAAGGCAGCAAAAATACATAGTCACCGGGCCATCCATGTGACTGAGGAGTGGTTTTGCACTTGCACTAAGCTGTTTGCTGTCGTCTAATGCCACTATGCTATGAGTTGTACTTAAAAAATCTTATTTGAGAAGTTAATCAGATAGAATCTCAAATAGATCAAAGTTTTCGTTAAGTTATAAGTGTACTAGGAATTGGAAGCTTAATTAAAGTTTTCCGTTTCCAGGATAACCAAAATTTAATACGTCATATTCAGATTCTAACGGAAATTATGTTTTCATAGAATATATACTATTATCAAAACTCAAACTGTAATCACACCTACGAGTATATTACAAAATTGAATGTTCATATATATATATATTTAATTATAATAATAATTTATTTTTTCAAAAAGCTTAATACTATGACTACAGGCACAGTTAGGCAAGATTTCATGTAGCTTCTGTAACCGAGCTAGGCAATGCCTGTATTACGGTTATCAGTGCCATTTCCTTTAATTTTATACAATAATATGCCAACAAAGTGTATGTTCTGTACAATTTATGTACATAACAATTTTTAAATGATTTTCTTATAATTATTTACGAAGAAAAGTGAATAATGTAAATAATGTCCTCTTCTTTGTGTTTAGCGATATGTGCGTGTGTGATGCATAAGAGGGTTTGTTGATTGGAAAAATTATACGCACTATTTAGCTTATGTCCATAGAAAACCACGATTTCGTATGGAGACGCGAAGGCATCTGTTCAGCTTTCCGCGTCTGTTTGGTTTTCGAGGCAAACAAGTACCTTTAAAATGAGGACTAATGCGTTTTTATCACGCTTGTACTATAGATAGAGTTCAGCACTGCAAGCCTAGCCGAGTTACGACCGTTTCGCTTCAAATTTCTTTCAACGATCGCCTCGAGTCGACAACGCCTCCGATTTCTCTGTTCTGACCACGTGACTGAGCGTTAAATTAACGTCATTCTCATACATTTATAGTTTTCTACTAGCGTTAACGATAAAGCCAAAAGGTTAAAGCGCGCAGCGGAAAACGCAGTGTTGAAACGCCTCCCACAAGGTGAATCGACGACCTGGCGAGAGTCGCGGGAAAGCGGTAGATGCGAGACGCATAGGATCGGTCGTTGTGGCGACTCTTGGGGGAAGCCTATGTCTAAAGCCGTGTACGCACGTACGAATACGAACATAGCGAACAGAAACACTAAACATGAACATTTGGTTTGTACGTATGGACGGCATATTCGAAGACGAACCTGAACATAGTTCGAATCAAGTTCGCGAACAACAGTCGTGAACGCTAATTTCCAATTTTGAAGTAGCGAAAAGTTTTTTGGTGTTCGCATTGGTTCATGAAGAATACTGTCCATACGGAACATACAAATAGATCGCCGCAAACAAGTTGATAATGACACTGTGTTCGTCAGAACACAGTGTTTGATATTCGTTTATCATCATCATCATTATCATTTCAGCCGATACACGTCCACTGTTGGACATAGGCCTCCCCCAAGCGTCGCCACATCGAACGTTCCTGTGCGTCCCGCATCCATCGGTCGGTTGATGTTCGTTAGTGGTACACATGTGCGAACCAAGTTGTTGCGTATCATGCAACGCAACAAATTTGTTCGTACGTGCATACACGGCTTAACTTAATGTTACACAACTCTACAGAAAAAAAAATTGTCTTTGTCCTAAAGTTTATTTTGTGATTTTTCTATTCACTATGCTCTATTATAAAGAAAAAACACCAATATTCCTTGAAAAGTTTGCTTTTGTGGTGATTATGACAATAAATAATTTTCTTGAGTTAGTATATTGAAAAAAAGTATTCAATAGCCATCATGATGTTTTTTAAAAATACCGCGAAAAAATTAAGATACCGTAACTGTCCCACAGCATATACTGATGTTACTAAGTGATAAACAAGAATTAACTGTTTTTTAGAAGACTCAAAGAGGTTAAAATGACATCTAGAAAGTGTTAATATGAAGCTGATGCATTGAGTTATATATGTGGTACATTTATTTAAAGTAAGAGAGATAACATTTTATTTAAATACATGTGAAAACTTTGTGAAGCCTACGAAGCTTATTTTAAATGCCCTGTTCGTAATTTAGATAGGTATACCGTGGGCTCCACATGTTGCTTGCAGTAATTGCAAATGATGTTTAGAAGGTAGAGAAATGTTTAGTAAAAAAAAACATTTCTTTTAAATAAACAATTTTTTATTGTTATCTTTATTTAATTTAGGTTGGTATAGAGATGAAAAACAGAGTATGAAATTCGTAGTACCAAGAATTTGGCGATAGCCAAAACACCACGTCGGTGACTGTTATTTTTGCGTAGTTAATCCTGCTGAGAAATGCAAAACCCATTGAATATCCTGATCTTGCTTAGTCTTCGCTAAGAAGAGACATCGCTTGTGGTTGCTGAGATGGTGCGTGATAAATTGAAGCTGGAGGCGTTTTCTACGGCTGATATACGAAGGTGCCATAGAATGGGCAATCCTGCCGGCACTGGCAGGCCTAGGCCCATTCTAGTGAAGCTGCTAGATGTGGACATCCGGGACAAGATTTGGCATGCGAAAACCAAATTAAAGGGTTCCGGTGTGACCTTATCCGAATTCCTGACAAGGTCGCGGCATCAGATATTTATGGCTGCACGTGAAAAGTTTGGCGTCACCAACTGCTGGACAAAACAAGGCCAAATTCATATCTTGGGGCCTGATGGGAGCAAGCATCGTGTCGTCACCCATGCCGAGCTCAGTTCTATCGGCGAGCCTAAGCTGGACGCCGATAAAATGGAGACAGTAATTGCCAATAAGCCATCGGTTGTCGCTTTGAAGAAGAGGCGTGCTGCGGTTACCACTTCCAAAAAGTGATACATCTTCACGATCTGCACTGTTCGGGTATTTTATTTCGATAATCTTTGTTCTTCTGTCGTTATATTACACTCTTTGATTTATTTTTATTCCTACCCTTCTAATTTTAATTAATTTTGACATATTTTAGTTTATTTTGATGATTTTGTTTTTATATTTAATGCATCACTCTTTTTTGTCACTTGACAGTTACATGAAGTGTCAAGCAAAGTCAATAGGTAGTTGATTAGTTGCGTTCCATTTCTCGTTCGAAGAAAGTCGGTACTTTGGGCATGTTCTGTCTATGGTGCCACAGATTATACAGGCTGCATTGTTCGTTTATTCTTCGTTCGTTTTGTCTACTTTTCTAAATTATCTGTAGGTAAACATGTTTTTTTTAAATTGTTATTTGTTCGTATGTGCCGATTTATTTTGATCATCTGAGCGATGCACATTTTATTTTTATTTGTTTTCTTATTTCTTATATTGTTGTTAACACACAACTGGCGGGTGGATTATATCAACCTATTTATTTATTTTTTCATAGCTTAATATACAAATTTGTTTTTATTTATTTATTTGTTACACAATGTCAGATAGTGATAGTTTTTTAACAGCTTGCAGTGACAGTGACAGCTTTACTAGTATCCCGTCGCTGGCTGACACGCTTGAGTCTAAGTTCTCCGATGTTCCAAAGAATCTTAATGTAGTCCATATTAATGCTCAAAGTATTCCGGCCCATCACCATGACATGCTGGCAAACCTTGACTGTAAGAACATCCATGCAATCCTTGTCTCTGAATCATGGCTGAAGCCATGTCTCCCATCCACTTCCTATTCTTTGCCCGGATACCAACTGATTAGAAATGATCGCACAGGCTGCGGTGGTGGCGGTGTTGCCATATATCTCCGAGCTAACATTCCTTTCAAAGTTATTAATATGTCATCACAGCCACCACCGCCGAATGCTGGCGAGCATCTCTTCTTAGAGGTTAACCTTCACCATTCAAAGATTCTCCTTGGTGTCTACTACTGTCCCTCTTTACGTATAGACTATTTTTCTTCTTTTGAAAGTCTCCTGGTGAACCTTATTCCTTCTTACAGTCACACTATTATAATGGGGGATTTTAACACTTGCCTTCTCAAACGCGATACGCGGTCTTCTTGACAACATTTCATATTTTTAACCTCCATGTATTATTACGTTATATGAAAGTAAATCAAAAACTAGGGCACCCGTATTTTTCCATTTTTTGAAAGGATGTACTTTTCATTCATAATTTTAACTTTGAAATTCAGTGTATTCTAAAAAGACGTAAACGCCAAATGACGTCACACATACGGTGGAATGGCGATAAAACCTTTGCTTCGCCGTGACCCGTAGAAAAAAATTATAAAACTGGCAGATGTCAAATGCATTGTCGTCAGCTTGTCAAACTCGTTGGCGCCTAAACTTGTGTTTGTTTCCAAATTATTTAAGTTTTTAACAAGTTTTGTTATTTACAAGTGTTATTATCCTTATTATTAAATAACCATGAAAGTTTCGGAAGGATTTCTAGTTGCCGATAGCAGAAACTTGCCGAAAGTAGACTATTTAATGCTATTGCAATATATGCACGAAAATGAATGCTACAATATTGCAGAAACACGTAGTGCCAAGGCATTACTAGCATCACGTGAAGCATATGTTGATACAGCTATAGGATATGTTGAAGGGAAGCGAGAAGGAAACTCATGCACCGTTAAATGCAGGGTAACACCTGAACATAAAGTTAAATCCAAGTTGTATCAGGTTACAGCGGTAATCGATGAATCTGTTGAGAAGATTATCACAGTAGAATGCAACGACTGTGCAGCTTCTGCAGGAGGCTGCAAACACGCCATATGCTTTGCCATTTGGCTCATAAAACGGTCAGACGAGCCTTCAACTACTTCTACTCTGTGTTATTGGAGTAAACCAAAACTTGCTGGAGCTGTAGGTGACCAGAAGTTCATCTTGGCAAAAAACATTGGGAAAATGAAAAGAGCTCCAGATAATGTGGACATGAGTGTCAATCTCACTATGTTTTCCGAAGAATGCAAGAGACGTAACGTGACAACAGGAATGATTTTAAATTACTGTGGAAATCAACAGCCCCAGTTAAATGACTTTAGTGTGTTTAATTTAGTGCTGCAGTTTGTACACCAAGTTAATGATCATTGTTATGACAATTTTAAATCATTTTCTGCAACAACTCTAACTGTAGATGTAGTTGAAACTATCGCTGAAGCTACAAAAGCTCAAGCAGACTCTAAACTGTGGCATTCTATGCGCCAAGGGAGAGTCACAGGGTCCAGGATCTACGAAGCTGTTCATTGTAAAACAGAGAATGGTGCCTTAGTACAAAGCATTCTTGGAGGTTACAAAGTGCCAGAAACTAAAGCTATCAAAAGGGGCAAGGCATTAGAAAAAGAAGTACTCAAGGAGCTAGAAAAAGAATTTGGAGCAATCCAACACACAGGGTTGATTTTAATATCCCCTATCATTGGAGTTTCACCCGATGGGATTTGCAGGGATTTTGTAATTGAAATAAAATGCCCTGTAAGTGATAAGACAATGAAAAAAAGTTATGTGAGAGACGGTGAACTATTTGAAAAACATAAAGCTCAGATTATGATACAAATGCATGCTGCAAAAAAATTAAAAGGGCTGTTTTGTATTGCTGATCCTAGTTTTGAACAGACAAAACTCCTACATAAGTACTGGGTAGATTATGATGAGAAACATGTGACAGGTTTATTAGATGCAGCTGAAGAATTTTGGAAACAATTTATTTACAATACCGTTTTACAAAGTGCAAAATAAAAATCAATATGCTACATAATATTTATGTCTTTTATTTTCTTTTTTGAAAGTAAAACAATTTAATCAATCAAAATACAACTTACAAATAACTAAAATAATGTTAAACTAATTAGGCTATAATATAATATATATATATATAGGTATACATACACTTATTCTAATTAAAATACGACATCAAAAACTTTTATTCATTCTTAATAATAGAACTATGTAGATTTATCAACCCGCATGCCACAATAACTGCATCATCTGCATGTTGAATTAATTTATTATTTATTACCGAGTGTGGTTTCAACAATTTAAGCAGCCTTACTCTTCTTATTACCCTTTCGACATGGATACGCAGACTGGCAATGACCTTGCTTTTGATAGCATCCTGCTTTGTCAATTTTTGATCTTTTGCAACACTGGGTGGCCGAAGCAGATTATTCTGATTTCTACTTAGTAAAACATCAACATGTTTAAATCCTCGGTCAGCCAATACATTATACTTTGGTGGCAGCACATCCAGAAAACCACTGTTTTCTACAATATTGGCATCAGATGTACGACCCCCAAAACCAACAGATACAAAGTTGACAAAACCATTAGGCGTTGTAGCTATTAAGTATTTTAATGTATTAGCATTTTTATACTGTGACCATGTTAGAGACTGGGTAATAGGATTTTACGGTTTTTCAATTTCTATCTCAAAACAGTCAATAATGCAAAAAACATTTGAATATTCTTTGTTGGTCCTGAAGGAGGCTGGTAAGTTTCTTTTAACATCATATACTTGAGGAGAATAAATCAATTGTTTGAAGAACTTAGACAGAACACACAAAGTTCTGAAAAATATTCTCCATAACGTGGTTAATGATACCTCAAACAAATCTGAGATTTGGTAGAAGGGGGTATTATTTTTAATTTTATACAAAGTTACTATTATATCAAAAGATTTTACTTTTGAATTACTTTCTAAATAGTTAATTAACCAATAATAATTCTTTGGTAAGCCTATATAATTTTGTGGTTTTTTTTTAATAAGATCAAGCATAAAGCTTCTCCGGGTCTGTATTATAGTTTTAGTGTGGATTTCTGATGAGACTTCTGACATTTCAACAGAGGTAGAACTTCCTTGTGTTGAAGGCAACAACACTTCTTCCATCTCATCATCTTCTTCAAACGAAAATTTCTTTGTTTTCTTTTTGTAAATGGCACAATAAGTTGTTCTATCCAATGTTCTTGGTTTCACTTGTACTCCTTTGCTGGCTTTTGTAGTGAATGGATTTTCACAAAGTGAATGAAATGATGAGTAAGCTGTAGACGTGCTGGGTCCAGGTTCAATAATTTCTTGATGAACAGTTGAAATTGGTATTCTCACAAGAGAATGTGGTAACCGAGACTTCAATTTTGGTCGCACTTTCATTGTTGTCCAGTACCGGTAGTTCTCCACATCCTCCTCCAACTAAAATATAAATTTAAAAAAAATTATATCTGTCCCAAAAAAAACCTACATAATAAGTCTAAAAATCATTATGTTATCAAAATATATAATACATAACATATTATTGTACAAAATAGTACCTAGTGAAATATTACTGTAAAGTGAGAGCTTTGTTATTCTAAGTAATTTATAAGATGTGGTAACAGTTTTTAAGTACAATATTGCTCAATATATAAACAGGTTATGAAATAAAATTTAGAACAAGATAAATACCACATGCACAATGCATTGTTAGCAGTTGTATAAAAAAATCATTGTCATTTAGATACTTACATTGAGATGATCTTCGCATATATATATAACACGTTTAGGACATGATATACCCACAGCGTTGCACCACTCTTGTTTAGCTGAGCTAGGCACCGCAAAAAATGCTTTTTGAGTATCTCTAGAACTGTTTTTGCATGCTGGTACAAAACAATATTTTGGTTCCTTCATTGGCGTATATGTTTCATGGGGATCCATTTTATTGATGAAATAATATCAATCAACAGTTGATAACAATAACAGTAAGCTATGTGTCGAGTTTATAAGAAAATATTGTGCAAAACAATTCAATTGAAAATATCATTGGCTTGTAAACATTTTATTTTCTAAACTTCATAAGTGACATTGACACTTGGTGTTTTCATCTAAAACGTTGAAATGCTTAGGCGAAGGTAACTACTTCATTCCACCATATATGTGACGTCATCACATGTTTCGTGATTTTATTTTTTTTTCTCACAAATGAAGAAATAAAAAAATATGAAAAAAATATATTTGAACTCAGGATACGAAAATAAAGAAATGGTATTTTTGTTTTAAGGTCGTGTCAATTTTGAAATGTTGTCAAATTGTCTCTTCTTCCCCTAACTGCCACTCACCATTTTCCTAACTGTTCTCCTTCGTTACTTGATATCATACTTGTTTCTTCTACTCAACATGTCGCTAAGCATGGACAATGTACTGCTGACGCGTTCTCTTATCATGACCTTATCTTCCTTTCCTATAAAATCCGCCCACCTAAGGCGAAACCTAAGATCCTCCTCCAGCGAAGTTTTGTTAGTATGAACCATGAGAGTCTCCGTGAGGATGCGAGCAGTATTGACTGGTCGGATCTTATTGCCGCTGAGTCAATTGACGTAAAAGTCAATTTGCTCAATTCAAAACTTCTCCAACTGTACGATGTCCATGCACCTGTTCGACCTGTGAAGATGAAGCACCTGCCGGCTCCTTGGCTAACAGACGACTTAAAGGATATGTTGAAGAGGAAAGCAGCGGCGAAATCTAGGTACAGAAACAAACCAAATGTTAAAAATCTAGAAAAATATGTTGCAATCCGCAATCGCAGCAATTTGGTGTGTAGGGATGCTCAACGCCGCCACATTCATAAGTCCGTTGAAAACGGTGACCCAGCTAAAGTCTGGAAATTTCTCAGGTCTATGGGAGTCGGGAAGTCGCGCCAAGATTCTATTCCTAAGGATATAGATCTTGAATTACTTAATCAACACTTTTCCACTTCTTCTAATTTCAATAGTACTATCAAAGCAAAAACGTTAAATGATCTTTCATCTCTTCGTGCTCCCGAATACTCACCTTTTGTCTTTAATCAATTTTCGGATTGTGATGTTAAGAAGAGTATAGAATCTATCACGTCTAATGCTATTGGTACTGACAGTATCAGTCGCAAGATGATACTCCCTGTTCTTGACGAAATTCTTCCTGTCATCACCCATATCCTTAATTATTCCCTATCCTGCGGTATTTTTCCCTCTTCTTGGAAAGAAGCACAAATTACTCCTCTTCCGAAAAAGTGTAATCCTGTTTCCCCTTCTGAATTCCGTCCTATCTCCATACTACCATTTCTATCCAAAGTCCTAGAATGTCTTATCCATAGCCAACTTAGTACTTTCCTTTGCAAAAACCGTCTCCTTAATCCTTTCCAATCCGGGTTTCGTTCAGGACATAGCACTACTACAGCTCTCGTTAGTATTACTGATGACATTAGACTTGGTATGGAAAACGGAAATCTGACGGTCCTTGCCTTGTTAGACTTTAGCAATGCTTTTAATACCGTCGATTGTGATATCTTACTTGGCATATTAAGCTCTCTTAACATATCTCCAACGGCAATTGATTGGTTTCGTAGTTACCTGTGTGGCCGTCGGCAACGTATTTGCATTGAAGGTTCGTCTTCGTCGTGGTGCAATACCTCTGCTGGCGTACCGCAGGGGGGCGTTCTTTCTCCTCTTCTTTTCGCTATATTTATAAACTCAATTTCCAATGAACTTCTCTCATCCTACCACCTCTACGCTGACGATCTCCAAATATATTCGCAAGCTCCGCCACATGAACTATCCGAGGCAGTTAACATGGTCAACAAAGATCTAGCTCGTATATCTGAGTGGAGTGTGGCCCATGGTCTGAAGGTCAATCCCATAAAGACCCAAGTCATTGTTGTCGGCAGCTCTAGGTTGCGGTCAAAAATAGACTGGACGCGGCTTCCACCAATTGTTTTTGATGGCTCAACGATTTCGTACAGCGACTCAGTGAAGGACCTTGGCATTATTATTGATAAAGACTTTTCGTGGGGTCCTCAGGTTCAGGAAGTTAGCCGCAAGTTGTTTGCGTCTGCGGGGTCTTTACGAAGGCTGCGCAATTTTCTTCCAACTGCTACCAAAACTGCGCTCGCTCAATCCCTCCTTCTCCCAATCCTTGATTATGCCGATGTCAGTTATTTGGATCTAACTGAAGTGCAACTAAATAAGCTTGAGCGACTTCAAAACTTTTGTATTAGATTCATATTTGGATTGCGCAAATATGATCATATTTCTGAATTTCGTATTAAGCTCAAGTGGCTGCCAATCCGCCTTCGCCGGAATACTCATATTTTATCGTTGCTTTACAGTGTCCTGTTTATTCCTACAACCCCCTCTTATCTTAAAGAACGTTTTAAGTTCATTCATGACACACATTCTAGACACCTGAGATCATCGGAGAATTTGACCCTTTTAATGCCCTCGCATTCTACAAAATTTTGTGATAAGTCGTTTGCGATCCAGGCGGTGCGTTTGTGGAACGCGTTGCCATTAACTATTAGGCAAGCCCAGTCACTAGTTTCTTTTAAAAATCTAATTAAAAAGCATTTCCTTTCTCTCTAACATTATCTTGTTTCTATGTAATTTAATTTCTTCCACCAACCCTACTTTAATCTTTTATTCTTTCCTTTTTTTTATGAAATTGTGTAACATATAATATGTATGTATATATATATATATATAATTATATATTATGTTTTAAATAGAGTGATCAATTTGTTAGCAGTACACCACAGACTACCCCCTGTATTATTTTAAGTTCTTATCCATCCTAAGGTTGTCTGGAAGAGATCGCTCTCAGCGATAAGACCGCCTTTGTGCCCGTTAATTTAAGTTTTTGTTTAAACTGTATTACTTTTTGGTGTACAATAAAGTTTATTCTATTCTATTCTATTCTATTCTTCGGCTCCAATCTCTCATAACCCAAAACTTCCAGCACCTGAACCTCCTACAAAATTGTCTCATTCAAGCTTATCTCAGAGTTCAAATAAAAATATTGAAGACGAAGAATTTGTACTCTCATAGACTATTACCGAGAGCTAGTTGAAAACATGTTAGAAGATTTTAAAACAATGGGCTGCAGAATGGTTTTTAGGAGACATATGCTACGTGGTCATTTAAATACCTTCAAAAACAACATGGGGCGTATTCAAGAACAAGGAGAACGTTTTCATCTAGACATCATGGACGTCGAAAGCTGTTATCAGAGCCAATACAACGAAAATACGATTTGGGACTACATTTGGAGTTTAGTGAGACCAAATTCTTATAAACATGAAAGAAAATGTAACAGAGTTCACTTTTAAACCTTTTCTACTATTTTGTAATTTGATATGATATAAAAGCTGATAAGTAGTATACCTACAAAAATTAACTTGTTTCAATTTTTTTATAAAAAAAAATTTAAACTGTGAATTTTCTAAAATATTGATCAACCATTCTCCTGGATACAAAAGCAAACTTTTTCAGGCTATATATATTTTTTTGGTTAAATTATCGATAATACTATCGATATTTCATACTCTCTTATCAAAGACAAAATTGTGTTGTCTTGTTGTTATCAACTTGGCTATGCTCTCTGTTAAACCGAGTTCAGCGCAGTACAAATGTACGCGGATGGCTATCGACTCCAAGTCGACAAGTTGCAACCTGCATAGTTCCTGCATAGGTTTGATTTAGCCAAGAACTACATTAGATCGACGCACACGTAAACCAAGCCTGCATGGCGGCATGGATCTAAGGTAGCTACAAGTCTAGAATAGAATAGAATAAACTTTATTGTACACCAAAATAGTAACAATTTCACAGAAACTTAAACCTATGTGAACAATGGCGGTCTTATCGCTGAAAGCGATGTCTTCCAGACAACCTTGGGATGGAATATTATAACTTAAACTAAAAAAGGGGGTAGTCTGCGATGTACTTCAAGCAATATAAATCAAGGGAAAAAAAAAATAATACATAAGTACATGTACACATATATAAATATATACAATATATATATATATACATATATCATGTCTAGTTTTCATATAGAATGTATGGAGACCGACGCGCCCAGATCAGCGTAGGTACGTAAACCACGTGTGAGCATTGTTGTTCTAGCATTATTATCGTGTATCCATTATGCACGCAAGGATTGAAAGAGTTCAGACGTGCTTTAGTTGCAAAAGAGACAGAAAAATTTGCAATTGACCACACATTTCTTAACCACGATATTTTATGACGCTTACGCACTTTACTAAGTTCATCTTAGATTTCATTGACATCGGTGAACGAAACATCGTGAGAAAACCTGAATCTAAATTAAAACAATAGCGTAATAAGCATAATCAGCTTTATAATGTTCCCACTGCTGGGACACAGGACTTCTCTCTAAGGGAAGAAATGGGCCGTACACCAACACACGGGCCCAGTGCGAGTTGGTGGATATTAAATGTAGATACGATACGATACGATTTTTGCTTCAAGGTCATGTTTACCTCACGATGTTTTCCTTCCCCGTTTTTGTGAGCACTAGTGATGAAATAAATTACACAAAGTAAAAGCGTCAGTCTGGGTTTAGTAGAATAAATAGGTTAAAGTGTTTCGTTGTTTATTTTGCTTGTTTGTAAAGGTACTAAACCTATTAGGAAAATTATTTTACCGGTAGAAACCTGTACTGTTGCTAAGTGCCATATGCCTTTTTGTTCTGTTTCATTTATTACAAGTTTTAGTACTATAATATGTCTTAAAATTTAAGTTTCACCATACCACAGTGGTTCCAGCAAAACTACAGAGAACCGACCCATTTGCATACATGAGATCTAGAGCTAACTCTGTGATTGAAACAAATACGCCAAAAGCATAGGAATCTCGAGACATCGGTAACCGGACAGAAATAACAACCACAAGCAAAAACTACCACAAAACATATAATCACCCCAACCCGGCTGGTCACCGTGGGGCAAGAGACCAATACCCCCTAGGTTTGATACCCAAAATGAAATATATATATCATAAAAATACCAAAATTGAAAAAGTTGCTATAGAAAGTAAGAGAGAAAGTGTTTACATAACAACACTAAACACTCGGACATTAAGAACAGATGAATCCCTACAAGAACTGGAGTATGCCTTAGACTTTATAAACTGGGACATTATTGGCCTCAGCGAAGTAAGGCGAATGGGTGAAACAATTGAACAGCATGAAAACTATATCTTCTACCATATAGGAAGCACACCAGGCTTACATGGCGTTGGTTTTCTTATTAAAAGGTGCTACAGCGAATATATACAATCTTTCACTGGAATCTCAGAGCGAATAGCACAACTAAACATTAACTTGCCTGAGTATGATGCTGTGTCAATAATCCAAATATATGCGCCCACAGAGATAGCACCTAAGGAGATCAAGAACAACTTCTATGAGGACCTGGACAAAACTCTTGCAAGCGCACAAAAGAATGTTATCCTTATGGGGCGACTTCAACGGCCAGATTGGCGAAAGACTACCAAATGAAAGTGGCATACTAGGTAAATTCAGCACAGGAAAAAGAAATGATAACGGAAAAAGACTCGTGAACCTGGCACAGGCGCATAACCTCAAAGTCCTTAATACCTTTTATAAGAAAAACAAAACTAAAAAATGGACGTGGATATCTCCTGATGGAAATGTAAAGAATGAAATTGATTTTATACTCTCGAATAAACCTAAATTCTTTAAAGATGTAGACGTCATAAATAAGTTCAACTTCAACACAAACCACCGAATGGTAAGAGGAGCAATATACATTAAAGAAAAAAATAAAAGGAGAAAATACTTGAAGAAAGGAAAACTACCAAACGAAATTCCACTCCCTGTCCCAGAAAAAATGCTAACTTCGCTGAAAGATTACCTGACGACTAATAACTTAAATATAAAAATACAGGAAAAGTATAATTTACTTGAAAAAGCACTACAAGAAATATCTAGACAATTGTATACCTCAAAAAACAAGAAAGATAAGATTGGAGATGAAGCCAAACTGCTCATTGAATCCAGGAAAACTCTTTTGGAAAACAAAAAACAGAACAGAGCACAGATAACGCACATAAGTAAACAAATAAATGAAAAAATTAGGGCACATAGAAAACAAATAAGAAATAGGACTATTCAACACTACATTGAAAAATCAGGAGGCGTAAAAAAAGCTCTAAAGGAACTGAAAGAGAATACTTCCTGGATTCCGTCTATGAAAAGCAAGACATCTGGGAAGAAAAATACAAACCGAACTGAAATTATGGAAATAGCAACAACATTTTACAGCACATTATATGATGACATAGACAACACAAACACCCAAAAGCTACAGTTAGAAGATGAAGAAGCTATCCTCCCAATACTACAAAGCGAAATAAGGAAGGCAGTATTATCCCAAAAGAACTTCAAATCCCCTGGAGATGATGGAATAACGAACTAAATTCTAAAAGGATGCCTAGACTACATAATAGGCGATATTACAAATCTGTACAACGATATTCTAATAAAAGAAATAATACCAGAAAAATGGACGTCATCCACCATCATACTACTTCATAAGAAAGGTGATACGGCAGACATAAACAACTACAGACCGATCAGCCTGATATCCAACCTATACAAGGTATTTGCAAAAGTAATATTGAACAGAATTAGTGCAATACTGGATGAAAATCAGCCGAGAGAGCAGGCGGGATTCAGAAGCGACTTCTCAACAATGGATCATATTCATGTCATAAAGCAAATTATTCAAAAAAGCAATGAGTATGGTAAAATATATTACTTAGCATTTGTAGACTACAGCAAGGCTTTTGATTCGCTGAAACACTCACACATCTGGGACGCTCTAGTATCTCAAGGAGTACACCCGAAGTATATCAGGATAATTAAAAACATATACAATGAATCAACAGCAAAAATCCAGACTGAAAGAAAAGGACCAGCGTTTAACATTAAAAAGGGAGTACGTCAAGGGGACCCCCTCTCACCAAAACTGTTCTCAGCGGTACTGGAACATATATTCAGGAAAATGAATTGGGATGGCTTTGGAATAAACATAAACGGCGAAAACCTTAACCACCTAAGATTCGCAGATGACCTGATTCTGCTTAACGAAAATCAAGAAGGCTTAAAAACAATGCTAACACAATTAGATAGAGAAAGCAGAAGCGTGGGCTTGACTATGAATCTGGATAAAACAAAATTAATGACAAACCATATAAAAACACCAATTATAATAAATTCTAACCAAATAGAATATGTTGAGCAATATACATACTTAGGACAAATTATTGCACCGGAAAACCAGATGCAGAAAGAAATAAACATAAGAATAAGTAACGCTTGGAAAAGATTCTGGTCCCTAAAGGAAGTAATGAAGAACCCTCACATACCATTGAAAGATAAGATGACCGTATTCAACTCATGTATATTACCATGTTTAACCTATGGAGCACAAACCTGGGCTCTCACTAACAAACAGAGTGAAGCACTCAGGGTATGCCAAACCAAAATGGAAAGGAGCATTCTGAACATCAAGCTACGAGACAAAATCAGACTCACAAATATAAGAAACAAAACAAAAGTTACAGATGTCACATACACAGTGAGAAAACTGAAATGGAACTGGGTAGGCCATATGATCCGGAATAAAAAGAAGAAATGGACCAAAGATGTCACTGTATGGTACCCTAGAGACGGCAAAAGAAAGAAAGGACGTCAAAAAGCTAGATGGGAGGATGATATTAGGAAAGTAGCTGGAATAATATGGCAAAGAAAAGCAGAGAACAGGATAACGTGGAAATCCCTAGGGGAGGCCTATGCCAAAGGGCAAGCTGATAACAATGTTACCGATGTCGAAGATTGAAACTGTGACCATTTAATTTAATTTATTTTATAAAATTATAAACATAATAATAATATTTATATTTAAAATAATAATGTAATTCCAAATTAATTTAATGAATTATTGAAATAATTAAGCAATTATGATTTAAAAAATGTAGGTTATAGAAATATCATTGTTTTTATGATTGTGAAATGATTCGACAGAAAAACCTTGAAATTAAATGTATTTATGAATTATCAGAAATAAAGGCTATTTGTATTTGTATTTGTATTTGTAATACAAGGTCACATATAAAAAAATACCTTAAAATAATATCTACATTCTACTATAAATAAATATCATACATAATACATACAATATATAAATAAATATCACAATTGAAAGGAAAGATATAGCTATTTCCCTTCATCCTACAAAAATGTACCGCAAATTCATGAATGCTTATAAACTAATTACGTAAAACAAACGCAATAAGTAACAACATAAATCAAAAAGAAGATAAACGCAAACAAAGAAAATAGTGTTCAATATTACTGTCATATCAGTGATAAGACGATATTAATGTTTATATGAAAGAATACACGTGAATAACGATGTCTCCTTAGAAATGTATTTTATTTAGGAGGGCATTGACTTTGGCCTTTTCAAAGAATACCTGAGGTTAGAAACAGGAATATAATATAATATTCCACAACTATCACACAACGCCGTCTAGTCCCAAGCTAAGCAGAGCTTGTGTTATGAATACTAGACAACTGATAAACATACATAAATATTTCTAAATACATACATATCTATACATCTATACATATAAATAAAATTGGAGTGTCTATTTGTAATATTGAAATAACTGCTTTTTACCACGTGCATAAGAATATATATATACGGTACATACACCAAAATAACATTTTTTACAATTTTTATCTGTCTGTCTGTCTGTTTGTCCGGGCTAATCTCTGAAATGGCTGGACCGACGGGACTTTTTTTTGGCGGGTAGCTGATGTAATAAGGAGTAACATAGGCTACTTTTATTTTAGAAAAAATAAATTCGAAGTCCTGTAGCCCACGCGAACGAAGTCGCGGGCACAGCTAGTTATAGATAAATTACACCCAGACATAGAACAAATGATCAATATGGTTGTATCTTTCAATAGGCTGATTCACAGAAAAGATGAAAGAGGTTAGAATGGCCTTGTGGGCGAGGCAGGCGTGCCTAAAAATATGATCATGCTCATAATTGACACAACCAATAGCAAACTTGCGATCTAAGTGTGCGTGGTCTGTTTGTTGCGTAATGCGCGTTCGTATTGGTTTATTGCCTGTAGTGGAGTAAAGGGTGGGAGACAAGCGGCGACACTCGTTGTAGTACAAATCAGAAAGTATTTCCTATCTAACCTCTTTCATCTTTTCTTTGGGCTGATTAAAATACATATTAATTGTGATATATCTATTGTGGGATCAGCGCAGAGGGAGAGGGAGGCCAAAGAAAAGATGAATGGATTGTTTGAAGAGTGAAAGTTAGTGATAGCATGACGGGAGACAGTACAGAATAGAAGAAACACACCGACCCCAATTAAGACGGGACAAGGGCAGGAAGATGATGATTATGATAATATGTAGGTACTAATATGAAATAATTTTAAAAATATCTTTATGTACCACGAATTTATAAGATTGTATAACACTATTCCGACAGTCGAAATCCCGATGAACGCTATCCCGACAGATCACTATCCCGACAGATCACTATCCCGACCTGCAGTAGATCGACAGAACACTAAGTCGATGGAGTCTATCTCGACTGAACACTATCCCGACAGTCATTTGGTCGACAAAACACAAGATCGACTGAATGTCATCCCGACGTGCTACTGCACGACAGCACGCTAAGCCGAAATGCTTTATCTCGAACAATATCCACAGATAAACAACGGGACGTTAAGACACAATAGCAACAAGTGGAATAACCTAGAATTTAGAAAACAAAGGATGAAAATTAGCTAAAATGCGAATGAAAAGCTTCAAAGACTAGACAGAGAAGTCAAAGTGGCCATGCATATGGCCGCCATACAAAAAAAAATCAAAGAAGATAGGAAAATTTGTTTAACATTGTTATAAGTCATAGCAAAACAATTTTCGATAAATTTAGATTTGGTTTTCTTTGCACATTATTATCAATTAAGTTTTTTTTAAATCATGCTTTGTAGCGAGTGGACTGAATATTGAAACTCACTCTGTTTAATTATGATGGTTTATTAAAAACTTAAAAACACACATAGGTAGTGACAGTTTGATTTGACCCGTTACTTTCCGACTGCGTCGTGCATCGCCATGGTCGGGCCCTTTTATATGTGCCGATCCGCGAGGGGCGTGAAACGTCCATGTCCTTTTTTGTCGACCAATGGCGATGCGCGACGTGACCGAGCCGCGGAAACAGGTTCATTCCTGTCGGACTCGCGGCTCCGTCGCCCTACTAATACGCCGACAGGTTTATACAGGTTTTACAATATTATTGAGTACGAAATAGGTAGCGGCGGCGCCGCTATATTTTGATGCCGTCGTGCACACTTCTCCCGCCGTCGCCATCAGGCGACTCCGTGGGGAGCACGACGATGCGCTTCGTTGGTCTTCGCAGTACGAGTCCTCTGGTCATGACATCTACAACTCGTATCTCTCCATCTGCGCCTGGCAACACTTGCGTCACTCTTCCCTTAGGCCAGGTGTTGCGTGGGAAGTTAGGGTCGCAGATCACGACGACGTCTCCAACTTTGGGTGGGGTGCCGCTGCCGTAGGGCTCCCGCCGGTTTTGAAGGAGCGGCAGGTACTCACGTACCCATCTTCGCCAAAAGACGTCTGCTAGTGCCTGGGCGCGCCGCCATTGGTGCCGCGCTGTGACGTCCGCTGCGGTGAAATTACCCGGTGAGGGTACATGTGGGTTAGGGCCGATCAGAATATGGTTAGGCGTGAGGGCTTCGGGCTCATCTGGTGACACGTTGACATGCGTGAGTGGCCTGGAGTTCACCGTATTTTCCACTTCCACGAGTAGCGTGGCCAAGGTCTCGTCGGACGGGTGGACTTCCTTCAGTGTGACGTACAGTGCTTCTTTGACGACCCTTACCATTCTTTCCCACGCTCCTCCCATAAACGGCGACGCGGGAGGTATGTACTTCCAGCTTATGGACCGCGCATTGGACTCACTACCTAAAGCGCTTAAGGCGCTTTCACCTAGCTCCCTATCCGCCGCTTTGAAGCAGGTAGCGTTGTCGCTCCATATTTCTTTGGGACAACCTCTCCTACCTATAAATCGCCTAAGAGCGGCGATAGCCGAGTCTGCGCTGAGCGAGCTAGCTATTTCTATGTGTATGGCTCGACACGTTAAACAGGTAAATAAGGCTCCGTATCTTTTTTCTTTGTGCCTACCTACAGATACAGATATGGGGCCAAAATAATCTAGTCCAGTGAAAGTGAAAGGACGTACATGATGAGCTAAACGGGGGTACGGTAGGTTTCCCGTAGACGGTTTAGCCGGCTTTGCCCTTTTTATTTTACAATATAAACAGCCCTTTATAACATTTTTCACAGACGGACGTAGTTTTGTAATCCAAATACGCTGTCTTATCTCATTTACTGTTATCTCGGTCCCGCCATGGTGTAAACTTTCATGTATATACGCTATGTATAGCTTCGTATACCTATGCTTACCCTCGAGTATAATGGGGTTTTTTATTTCTTCATTGACGTCTTGTACCGCTGTGATTCTCCCGCGCAAACGTAGAACACCTGCGTTGTCTAGGTATGTACTTAATACCGATATCGGACTGTCGCCGGGCGCCGCTTTGTTATCCTTTATGGCGGCAATTTCTTTTGAGAAGCTTTCGGCTTGCGCGCCCTTGACCCATTGTTCTTCGGCTTGTTGTATATAAGTAGCAGGTATAGGTATGTAGTTTATAGTTTTATTCTTTGTCATATTTTGCGTAACTTTTTTAACAGTTTTATTTCTGTGTGTTCTTTTCCATGTTGGATCTTTTGATGCCTTTTTCTTAGTACACTTATATTCGACATTATGTTTACATGGTCTACACAGGTCAATGAACTGAAGTACTCTTGCAGTTGTCCTTATCAGTCGTGTCCATTTGGAAAAACGAGTAATATTTGGGAGATGATCGTTCAATTTTGTGTTGTTAATTACATGACATTTGACGCGTCCTTCGCCCGTGTCCATGGGGGCAATGACCTTTTTATTCTGTGGCCATTCATCTCTACCTTTTCTAAGGAACTCGGGGCCGCGAAACCATCTGTGTTCCGAATTAAAATGTTCTGGTGTGCTGCGTGTCGCGTCGTCTGCCACATTATCCTTCGAGGGTAACCACCTCCATTCATTTTTCTTGGTGAGTTCCTCAATTTCAGCTACACGATGCGCCACGAAAGTTTTAAATTTGCGTGGTTCAGCTTGAATCCAGGCTAGGGCGGTGGTAGAGTCGCTCCAGTATGTTAGGTCGTTTACCTCGTAGTCGTGTTCTTGTACGACCGTCCGGGCTAGGCGCGCTCCCAACAGCGCGGCTTGCAGCTCCAGCCTAGGTATTGAAACAGGTTTAAGTGGGGCTACCCTGCTCTTGGCTGCCGCCAGGGTCACTTGTACGCTGCCGTCTGACCTTTCTGTTCGCCAGTATACCGCTGCGGCGTATGCCTCCTCGCTTGCGTCTACGAAAGTATGTACTTCTCTGGCTGTGACGTCACCATAATCGTAGCAACGTGGGATCAGTAATGTTTCTATAGTACTCAGTGACTTCATCCACTCTTTCCATTTCGGTAGTAGTTCTTCGGGTAGCGGCTTGTCCCACTCCGTTTTGTACTTCCATGTGTCTTGAAGTATCCTTTTAGCCGGTATAGTGATAGGTGATATTATTCCTAGCGGGTCAAATATGGACATAATTATGCTGAGTGCCTCCCGTTTGGTGGGTGGGCGTGTGTTGTTTAATAATACAATAGGTGTTTTGTTTTTATTAATCCGAAATATAAAGCAATCTTTTTTAGTATCCCATCGTAGTCCTAGTGCTTTCTCGGTGTCGTCGCCGCCTAATACTTTGATGTCTTGTGACGCGAGGTCATTGTTTGTCAACACATTTTTATTGTTTGATATCCAACCGCATAAAACAAAGTTGGCTTTTTTATGAATGTAATCTACTTGTGCTGTTATTTTCTTGGCTTCCTCTTCGCTGGAAAAACTCTGAAGGTAATCATCCATATAATGATTATTTATTATTGCTGACGCGGCGGCTGGGTATTTATCAGCAAATTCTCTAGCGTTGCGATTCTTTATGTATAGCGCCGTACATGGGGATGACGTCGCGCCAAATATAACAGACGTCATGCGATATTCACCTGGCGGTCCACTTCGTTGATCGCCTCGCCATAAAAATCTCAACGCATCGCGATCTTCTTCCCTTATCTTTATCCTCATGAACATTTCTTTAATGTCGGCTGACACAGCTATTTTATTTTGACGGAAACGCATTAAAATACCGGGCAGCGATTGTAATAAGTCGGGTCCCGATAGGAGTAGGTCGTTTAGGCACAAACCCGCTGTCTTAGCTGCTGCATCGTGCACGAGTCGTGGCGGCTTGTGTGGCTTGGCTGGGTTGACCACTGGGAAATGAGGTAGGTACCAGGTTTTATTTGGCGTATATGTGTCGGGTGCCTTTTCTGCATAGCCTGAGTTAAATAAATTGTCGAGGCGTTGCAAATACTGGGTCTTGAGGTTTTCGTCCTTATCTAGGCGCCGTTCTAAATTTTCTAGCCGTTTTAGGGCACCTAGGTAATTGTTTGGTATTTTAGGTTCCTCTTGTTTCCACAATAGTCCGGTCTCGAAGCTGCCATCGGGTAATCGTCGACTCTTCTGTTCTAGGATGTCTAAGGCTCGCTGTTGCGGGTCGTCTCTAGGTATCCTAGATTCTATACCTAGTGATTCTAGTTTGAAAAAGTTTCTCATGGTTTCTTCTATTGGTTCCAGATTTTCTTGAATTTTAATGTGGCCGCAAAATGTAGCTATGACTTTATTTACAGAATACTGACACCCATGTAGTACCCAACCGAGTTTTGTGTACGATGCTACTGGTTGATCACGCGCACCTGTCCGTGTTTCTGTGGCTACTAATAAATGCCAGTTATCTTGGCCTATTAAGATCATTGGTCGCGCGTCTTCATAAACAAGAGTGCTACTTATGTCGTCTAAATGCATACAATTATTTATGTCCTGGGTTTGTACAGTTTGCGCCATAATTTCAAGCCTGGTCACGGTGCGCGCAGCCTCTATCTTCTGTGGGTCGCTATGGTGCTTACCTTGAATGTGGAGGCTCACTGTTCGGCTTTGCTCATGCTTGACTTCCGTGCCTATGCCTTGTATCCACATAGGACTCGCTGGCCCATCTGCACCTAAGATATCTGCTACTGACGCGTCTAACAAGGTGACTGTACTCCCGTCGTCTAACAAGGCATATGTATCGACACTCGTATGTGGTCCGCTCAATGTGACAGGTACTATCTTTAAATACGCGCGGCGATTCTGAGGCGAAATCGTTGATACATTTTCACGCGCCGACGTAACGGTTTCGTGTGTGATAACAGGTGTCGGCGCCGGCGTCGCTACGTTGTGTGACGCCTCAACTTTACGCTCTTTGTGCAACAGTTTGTGATGTTTCATGTTGCATTCCTTTACGTCACAAATAGGCGCTTTACACATAAACCTTCTATGTTTGTTTCGTAGGCATCTAAAGCACATGTTAGAGTTTTTTGCTATTTCCCATCGAGTATCTATGTCTAGCTGTTTATATTTACTGCAATCTGGTAATTTGTGGCCGTGTTGCTTGCATGCCGGGCATTGGTCATTCGATGTTTCCTTATTCACGTTGAACGTGCGCTCAACTCTGCGCCGTTGTCGTACACCACTGGAGTCGTCGTACCCACGTTCTGGCTGAGCATACGCGCCACACTTGTCTGCCTCTTCATTCATGAACATAGACAAGAGCTTTAATACGGGAATATCTTCAGTTTTTTTATTAGCCGCGTAATCATAAAATTTGTTTTTTAATATTGGCGTTAACTTCTCAACGATACAATGCGACATTTCAGGGCTATGTAAATATTGATTTCTTTTTAGTGCTTCTACCGTACCCACCGTGTTTGCAATACGGCTAGCAAAAATACAAATATCCCTGGGGTTATCATTTAATTTAGGTAATGATTTTACATTATCTAACTCGGCCATAATCAAGGCCTCGGGCCTACCGAAACGTCTTTCTAGTGCGTCTAGAATGACCTGAGGGTCAGATTGACTGAACAATAGACAACCTACAGCTTCCTTTGCGGCGCCTCTGAGGCTCATCCTAATCCTAGCGACATTTTCTACATAGGAAAAATACGTGTGTGAGTCACAATACGCGGCCTTATAAGCTATCCACTCACCGGGTTTTCCGTCGAAGATCGGTAACTGCTGGACGTACTTCGGGGGCTCTCTCGAACTGCGCGCGACCTGCGCTAGGGCCGCGGCGAGTGTCCCTACGTCTATCACTTTATCACTCACATTACCGTGTAACACTTCACTCGCGATATTGCCCTTTATTTTCGCACACACACTTTCTCCGTAGCCGTCGTCGTCGTCTCGCAGCGGTTGAGCGCCTGTCACGGCGCCGGTGTCCTTCGCTGCTTCTATGCCGTTCCTCCCGTTGCTGACGTCGTATGGCGGTGGCCGAGTCTCACCTCCGGGTGGCGGCGCCGGTCGCGCGAGCCACGTTCCAATCCTTACGGAGGCGAGGTCGTCTTCCAAGTCTTCGTCTTCACTCGACTCAGCTTCGGTTCTGATGCGCTGCAGCTGTATTTCTTGCAGCTCTCTCTCTGCTTGCGCTTGCTTGACTTTCATTTCAGCCAGCCGTTCTCTGGCCTCCAGCTCTGCGAGGCGCTTCTTTTTCGAAGATGTAGAACGGTGTGACCTGGTATCGCCGGGCTTGAGCGTACCATGTGTTCGCGTGGCGTCGGTGTTGGTAGTCGTCGTAGATCCGCTGCCTGTGTTTGTCACGCCGACCGTGCTCGATTCTGGTGCCGAGCTGCTGGCACCCGGTCCGGCGGTCACTGAAGGCTCTTGTTGGGTCTGTTCTCTTCTTGAGTCGCCACTACGGCTGCGTGTTAACACCATCTTCAACTTGCTGGATCTTAACGATTCGGCTTTCGAAGGACCAGAATGTGTAGCGAGTGGACTGAATATTGAAACTCACTCTGTTTAATTATGATGGTTTATTAAAAACTTAAAAACACACATAGGTAGTGACAGTTTGATTTGACCCGTTACTTTCCGACTGCGTCGTGCATCGCCATGGTCGGGCCCTTTTATATGTGCCGATCCGCGAGGGGCGTGAAACGTCCATGTCCTTTTTTGTCGACCAATGGCGATGCGCGACGTGACCGAGCCGCGGAAACAGGTTCATTCCTGTCGGACTCGCGGCTCCGTCGCCCTACTAATACGCCGACAGGTTTATACAGGTTTTACAATATTATTGAGTACGAAATAGGTAGCGGCGGCGCCGCTATATTTTGATGCCGTCGTGCACATGCTTATTCCTTATTATCTCTAAGTTTTATTATTTAACTCTCTGTGGAATGTAACAAAAGTGAAGCATATGGGTAACATTGCTAGTACCATGCAATCATATTTAGTGATTTTCTGTCTAATTTTTACACACACATTTTTACACAGACATTTTTTGATAATTACTGGCTTCTCTCATTCGTTGCTTCGAGACGCAATAAAAAAAATTGTAATTAATTGTGATATGTACTTTCCAACATGATATATTATTATATACATTTTTTTTTTGTCTACATGTGGAGGCTTGTAATTGGCGATTTGAAAATATCACACTTTTTGTATCAATTATTTTGTTAGTCTGTAAGCCTTCTTTAAAATGGAATAAATAAATAAGTAAACCATGCCAGATACCAATTTAACAAAATAATGCAAAGCAAACTCACAGAACGAAGATATACCAAAAATTAATTCTCAATACAAGATAGCGGTACCGACATCATACACAACTTTAGCAATTTCGTTCAAAATTCCATCTAAAATTTCCAAAGCGGTATGACATATTTTTGCTGAGTTTGTGCAAAGTTGCTCAAAAATACGTTATCCCATCTCCTACGATTATCCAAGTTCGCTTGTTAGTATTCAGTACGTGTTTCATTCGGAATCAACTTTTAAAGTATTCTTAGCGGAATCTAAAATCCCGGTCACACAAATCCGATTTTAACGGAACAAAAAAAAATAGTTGACAAAAACTTTCATCCGCGTTAAAAAATGCATTTTGAAACCCCGGAAGTACTACTTTTAATCCGCTTTCGAAACTTTAACCAAAAGCGACTTTATAGTTTTAAAATCCTGAAAGCCGAAGGCTAACAAAACATGTAGAGACATCGACTACCATCTATTATATAATATTATAACCAGTAGCTGTCTCTTTTAATTGGTTAGATACTGTAAATGGACTTTTTTGCTTTTTCGTGACATGCTATGTGTGAAACCAAATATTTTGGTTTATTTATGAGAGCCATTTATTAAAAGTTGACCTGGCCTTTCGTATGATACCTATATCTTTATTTGAAAAATAAAATTTTGAGTTTATCTGCGCACAGCTCCTGTACGTGTAATTACACGGTATTACAATATATCCTATTTGCCCGGACGACATTGTTGGTATACAATCGATATTCATACGAGTTGTGTTAATTACCTCCAATTTTGTTTGATCGGAATATGTTTTTAAAGTAAGCTACGTTTGAACAAAGTGAGTGTCATGATTTAGACTCATGGTGTGTTCTCTTGTAATATCGTCACCCTCCCGGCTAACTGTCGTAACTAGCAATTGATATTTTTCAGGGCGGCCGTTTTTCGTTTGGGCGTTACAATAATGTTCCTGTAGTTGCGTTAGCTGTAGCTTTATTAATGAATCAATAAGTGTTTTATATTGCTCTTGGCTTATTCTTTAAGTTAGTAGTGGCCCTAAAGTACTAAGTTACGAAGGTAGTAAGGGTATTTTTTCCCTTTTTTGCACTTAGGCAAAACAAAATACGTGATTATCTTCTAAACGGTTAACGACACAGATACGACGATTAGAGAGAACTTATTCGAAATAATGTTATGAACACGTTGGTAATATCAGTGCAGATACGTCAGTTTGTGAGATACGACAGTAAGTGGGGAGGGCGACGATATTCTAAGGCCCACTGTCCACGAACGCGTTGTTTCATAGACGCATATTCATCGTTATATGCTTAGTGTACACTTACAGCTTTCATACAAAATACATATGAAACTATTGACATAACATATGAAACTATCGACGAAACGGCAACAACACGACGGCACCAAAGAGTGTACGTCAAGCGTATAGTGACGAATACGCGCCTATAAAGCTACGTGGCCACGGACAGTCAGGGCTAATCATCCTAAATGCCTTCTATACTTAAGACTGTGTTTAGATACGTGTTTTATCCTTCATCTAGATTATTCTCAGCAAATTGAAGTCCTTTTTTTGTTTTACTGGTCCTTAGATTAAAATTTTCAAGCTACAAAACATAAAAGACCTGTAAATCTTAGTCGACTTCTATTATAATTCCCGCCCGTTTCCTAAAGCTTTCAAGATTTATGTGAAAAGATTTCTGATAGCATTTTTTTAAACATTTTCTAACAGTATGGAACTTTAACTACTATCAAATTAATTATAGACTATCATTTCTTATCGCAACCTATTAAACTAAAGCAGTTAAGTAAGCTTTCAGAACACTATTATTACCTTCATATTATCCTATCTCGGTAATATATAACAAAGAATGGCTCTTCCAATAATGTCTGAATAATTTTCTATGCTAAACTTTTATCGCCATCGAAGTGGAAACTTGTGAATTAGATGAGAAATGTTTTGAAATAAAACGTGATTTCAAGGATTATTTTCTTTGTTCCAGATATTTTTACAAGAATGGAGCGAATCACCAAATACTTGATCATCATTGCATCACTAATGACAGTCAAGTTCACAGTGACGGGAAGTATGAATGAAGATACTCAACCTAGAATGGAAAGACTTTATTATTCACCTGTCTTTATAAATGTTTGCGACATCGTCGACCGTCGGTCTAAAGTGCACTGTTATTGTGACAGTAACAAGCCAAAAATGGCGACCCGAGCAGACTGTTGGGTATTTAGTGGAGGAATAACTGAAGAAGATCTCATCTGGCCCAGTTTTTCATCGCAGTCTGAAATAGAACATTTAATGTTTAACGTTAGATCGGACGATGCACTAACTTTTATACCAGCGAAGGCTATAGTAAGACTGGACAAACTGAAACATATCTCTATACAATTTGGAACTATCAAAAAAATCCCACCATATGCATTCACGAACTCCTCAACAGTCAGACAAATAGTTCTGAAATCGAATAAGATCAGTACATTAGAGAAGCACTCGTTCTCGCAAATGATGATGCTATCGAACTTAAGCTTGGACGAAAATCAAATATCAGAATTAAAAAGAGATGTATTTTTTGGATTACCAAACCTTCACGGTTTACATTTATCGAATAACAATCTTAGTTTGATACATGAAGGTTGTTTTAAACACTTGAATAATTTAATAGAACTCAATTTGGACTATAATTACATATCAGTAGTGACTAGGGAAATGTTTGAGGGTTTGGAAAATCTTTCTCGATTAAATATGAGAAATAATAAACTGACGATGGTTGGAAACTTGGCTTTTAGTGAGTTATGGGACTTGAAAGAGCTGATGTTAGATAACAACGCAATAGAGTTCATATCAGAGAGAGCATTCGGCGGCCTCACGCAGCTGAGAAAATTGACGTTGTCCGGTAATAAGCTGGCGACACTCTACGAAGATATATTGGAGGATATAAGGAGCCTCGTAGAATTAGATCTGAGGTACAATATGTTGGAAGTGATATCGTACGAAACTGTTCGACCGGTGGTGGAGAATGACAAATCTGCTTCAACTGCAGTTTATTTGGAAGGTGAGTTAGAACTTTTGTTATTTATGGCCTTAATACCGACTATTAAACCGAATATACGAGCGGTTACGTCACATGACTTTCCATCCGTGAACACCCGGTGCGTATGGGGTTTTGAATATTTTATTCTCTGAATACCGTCTAATGCAAAATCCGATTACTTTGGTACCTTTCTTTTTTGTTTTTGTTCAAATCTTCTTGTGAATAAGAAAATATAGTAGTAGGTTTTTGTATATTATTCAAGGAGTGGTTTCTCTGTGCTCATATTTATGAACAGTTTGAGAGACATCCAGTGCGGATATTGTTTATTTACGTCAGGTCGACACACACCATTGGCGTCGTCACGTACTGTATGAATATTGGTCACGACAAACAAACTTTGTCATTAATCACATTATTGTCTCGTGACTAAATCAATCAAAAGTTTATCGAATATAAGAAAAACACGAAACCGATGGTTATAGCGGTCGTGAGTTTAATCTAAAACTTATACTTAAAATAACAATGGAAATCATTTATCTAAAGTACACAGTACATATTCCATTTGTTTTTACACGACTGCCCCAAAAAAGGAATATTATCAATTTTATGAACCTTAAATTTTGTAACAAAATATATGTACATAAATTATTTAAATATTAACGAACTGTGAATATTTATAACCTAACTACGTATCTGCATATGTATAATATATGTAAAAACTTAGTCGTAGAAGTACTCTTCCACATCACTTTCGTCCAGAAATTATATATAGGTCTCCTCGTGTAATTTTATATCGACGGTTGAAAGGCAAAATGATCTAAGCGACATAAAGTAAACTTTACAAAAGTGAACTCAATATTTTAACTTTAAATCACTTTTTTGTAAAGTTTACTCAATGTCGCTTACACTATTTTGCTTTTCAAACGTCGATATTAATATACAACATTATTTTTAGTATATATGCGAAACCTGGATATAGTTTGTTTTATTCCAATAGTTTTTACACCATGTTATGTCATTTTCTCTCAAAAATATTTAAAAAGGTCACAAGTTGGACACCACCGACACTAAATACAGCACAAGTCACGTTACCGTACCCAATACCCGCTTCGACTTGTGTCAAAACGGGTATTAGGTGCCAGCAAACAGCTAGACGTAAGTGCAAAACAACCCCTCAGTCGCCTGGATGGCCCAGTGAGTATGTATTTTTACTTATAACTTTGTGATTTTTCATGATAGAGTTATGAAAAAATATATATAAAAGTACTAGACTCGTGTTTTGGGTTTCGCATATACGAGCACTAAAACTAGTGATGTATATTATTTAAAATTTGTAATTTTGGTAATCGACTTACGTATCTATATAACTTGGGGGTTTTACCTACATTAAATTGAGGCAGCTAAAGCATATTATACAGGCACGACCAAAAATAAAACCAATCGAAAACAAAGTAAAACTACAAAATAATCGTGAATTCAAGACGAATTTCTATCGTATATTGAATAAATGGTGGCGAAAATGGAGAATCATTGTACCTATAAATTTCAATGTCGGAAAACGTAGTGAAATCAATACGAATACTTTGATCCTGCTTAACGAGTGTATACACAAGATAGCTTTTCGTCTTTTTCGAATATATTTGTAAAAGATAAAGTGTCGCGACCTTTTTCTTTGATTCAGATTAATTGCTAACGTCGTTTTAATTTGTCAGAGTTAGATAAAACTTTAGGTTGGTTCCTAATTAAGTGGTTCTTATTTTTATTTATTTCGACATCACCCACGCATAAGGTCGTTAGGCAAAATATGCATTTTATCAGGACAAGAGTTTTTATAATTGTTACTTAAGTAAATAATTTGTGAAAATCCTTGTAACCGATGTATTTGCACTATATAATCAATAATCAGTTTAAGATCACAGTACCAGACGCTGGACATAATAAGAAATAGTAATATTTATTTTACACCGATTATAATATTTAGGTTCAAGACTAGAACCTTAATAAACTAGTGTGACTCACCATCAACGATTGCCTCACTGCTTGCCATCAGGTGGGATCGCAGTCAAGCACTGGTTTATGTCCTTAAAAAAAAAATATTTTCATACTATCGATCACATAATATACGACATTTATAATAAAAAAAAAAAACAAAATGAACGAAACAAAATACAATAATTACAAAGCTGATGCTCTTCTTCAATATGTACTGTAGTTTTTGTAAAAGAATTATCACTATTGTTGTGAAAGAATTCTACGATATGTAGTGTATGTAGATACATCTTTATACTTAGGCACAAAAATAAAATGAAATATATATTCAGTAATTTACGTGAGTGTTTCTTGAGAAAATTCTAAAAGCTTGCTGTAATATAAGACACCGAATATTGTTAAAGAAAATGATATAAGAATCTAAAATTTAGCTCCAAGAAAAATTGTTGGTAAAAATATCGAGCCAAAGTAAGCCATCGTAAGATTTTTTTTCAGATTATCTAATGTCAAATTAGATTTAAGTACCTAGGTAAAATGAATTATATTATGTAAACTATTCTGAGCTCAAAAAATCGTTCTACTTTTATTTCAAATGCAGAACCAAAATAATAGATTCAACAGAATTGAGAAATCTATTTCTCAGCCATCGATAATAATGATGGACATAACAATTGGAACCGTTGAAATGATAAAGCCGTCTGGTGCCAAATATAGAGCAATACCTTTGTTCCTTCTCCAATATTTTATATATATTTAGTGTAGGTACGTGTGCCCACGGTAACTTATAACTACCAATTCAATTTCCTAAGGGTCGGCCTCCCTGATCTGCCTGGTCATCGGAATCGTGTGAGCTCCAGAGGCCAACGATTTCAATCGATTATTGATTCAATTCTATATTGCTAAATGCGGGATTTTCTTCAAAGGAAAATATAAATAGAAGGTTCCTTCGGGTGTTGGATGAAATTTAAATAACCAAATAAGTAGCGTTAGCAGAAATCGCCCACATTTATTTTTTTCTGTTCCTTTAGACACGTCTTATTGGACCTAAAACTAAATTGTAGCCGTAAGCAAAGAATACAGGTGTTAAAGTCGTACGTGCTTTTGTAAAGTACTTTTAGGCTTCGTTAAATTAAGACATCGCACTTACAGGTACCTAATATGTTAAGACCTTTTCTATGTTTCAGAAACAGAAAAAAGATTACATTCCACGACCGAATATACATTTTTAAGTGCTTCTGAATAAGTGGTACAGGTCACAACATTTTCCACTTTGATCGTAATAGAATTGTCCTGAAATAGCATCGCAAAGAGTATCAATAAGGGTAACAACGTGTGCTCAGCACTCGAAGCATCAGCGGCGCCGAATATATCGACGGGTGACACTAGCAAACGACACTTATATCTCAATCGCATTTGATACACAATTTCGGCTCCGAAAGATACACAAATCCTTTTATTTCTTGCGTTTCATAGACATCGCGTACGTAAATCACCTTTCCACCGTTGGCAGGATTGCACCTATATTTCGCCGAGCGACCCGATAAATTTGGCCCGTCCTACCATCGGGAAATAGCTTTTTATTCGCAAACCCGTTTGTTTATTACGTGTTTTGTGTGTGTTGTATCGGATACAGGTCGCTTATTTTATTATTCACGAGTGGGGTTTGTGACTTATTTGTTTATTTTTTTATATTACTTTTCTCGTTCCGCTAGCGAGTTTTATATTCATCTTACTGTGAATAATAAGTTGAGAATGGTACATTAAAATTTTCGGGACTTACGCCGTCGTAAAGAGGGAAAAGTTTTTGCGGATGTTGTCTTTCTTTTGTAATAGTAAGAGTTTTATTCGATGTGGAAATTCTTAATTTATTATGCTTTCAGGGTTTTAATATAATAAAAATATTACACATTCAGAAATCTTGAAAGTGGTTTTCTTTTATGGCTTATTGTCTTTTAAAAAATAAAATACAAAGAAAATTTTCTTAGTTTCTGTCGACCACAGACTTTTAAAAGGCTTTGTTCGGAGAATATTTTTATTAACTCAATTAAGGTCCTAACGGTTGACCTTACAGTAAATTAAATTCAATTAACTGCATCAAAGAAACTCACCTTCAGAACAATTTTACAAATTCGCTTCCAAGAGAACGATCCTTCGTCGAGTTTCATTTTCTCAATTAAATTTTGGGAATTATAGGAACGGAACTTGGGCATTTCTTAACTAACCGAGGAGGGGCTAACCCGTTCGCCGACCGTCGGTTAAGCTAAGCGGCTGTCCGCAGGATTATTGTGGAAGCGAGCGCTTAAAGAACAATATCGGAAACAGTTCTCAATTTCAAGAAAAAAAAACCGGCCAAGAGCGTGTCGGGCCACGCTCAGTGTAGGGTTCCGTAGTTTCCCGTCCGTCACAATAAGTGTACCCACTTATGAGTTTAAAAAAATGCTTGCATATACGATTATACTACAAACTTAGTCCAGAAATTATTTTGTAGAACCTTTTTGTCTTTTTTGTACAAAAACTGTTCTTTCCATCAAGTTCAAAATGATTTTCCTAGAAAGTCCTTATAAAGTTCTACTTTTCAGATTTTTTTCATATTTTCTAAACTTATGGTTCAAAAGTTAGAGGGGGGGGGGGACATATTGTTTTTTACTTTTGCAGCGATTATTTCCGAAATTATCGACATTATCAAAAAATGATTTTAGTAAACCCCTATTCATTTTTAAATACCTATCCAACAATATATCACACGTTAGGGTTGAAATTAAAAAAAAAATCACTTCCCACTTTACATATAGGGGGGCTACCCTAATAAAACATTTTTTCCAATTTTTATTTTACCACTTTGTCGGCGTGATTGATATACATATTGGTACCAAATTTCAGCTTTCTAGTGCTAACGGTCACAGAGATTAAGCGAGGACGGACAGACGGACAGACAGACAGACAGACGGACAGACAGACATGGCGAAACTATAAGGGTTCCTAGTTTACTACGGAACCCTAAAAAAAGAACAAAAATGTCGAAAGCCCAGAGTTTTCGTCGTAATTCTTCTAACGCATCGATATAGACCTAACTTAGTTTCAGTTTCATGATGTTTCTAAAGTTTAGGGTGGAACAAAGTTCGGTTTTGTTAGAAAAAACGGTGTTATAAGGCGAAATCAGAATAATGGGCTTTTAAAAGGGCGATAGGATAGGCTCTTCTTCTTTGTCTACATGACAAAATATATTTACAGTGTTTTGATTTTGCAATTTTGTTCGATAGAATTACCTTAGCTCTGGTAAGCAAAGAACAATTGCAGAAACACAGGTGGGTTTCAGTCAGTAAAAGTCTGACACACATTCTCGCTCAGTCGCTCAAAGATTCAGTTGAAAACCAGCGTCAGGCAACTGCTACGCAGTTGTCTGGCATTATGCAGAACTGGATATATGTCTCTGGAAAAAAAACAGCGATATTTTGTTGTGGTTGTTCTTTTTTTTGTGTGTTTGATTTACATTTTCAATACTTCAGACTGACTTCGGCTGTTGATCTAGTTGTTAGTGGTCCTACGTCGGACTGCTATGTCGAAGACGGTGGGTTCGATGTCCCAGGACAAATGTTTGTGTTATGAGCACGATCATTTGTTTTGTATCTGGGTGTAAACTATATTTTACATATAAAAATTAATGCCACTTTTCGTTGTAATTTTATAACCCAAGAACGGGCTCACCTATCCAAACCAAATGTTTAGGCTTTGTACGGACTATTTAGTAGATGGTTTATGTGAAGTTTGGTAGGGTAGAGTAGGGTAGAGTAGGGTAGAGTAGGGTAGAGTAGGGTAGAGTATGGTAGAGTAGGGTAGAGTAGGGTAGAGTAGGGTAGAGTAGAGTAGAGTAGGGTAGAATAGGATAGAGTAGGGTATAGTAGGGTCGAGTAGGGTAGAGTAGGGTATAGTAGGGTGGAGTGAGGAAGAGCGGGAGCGAAGCCGCGCGGGCAACAGCTAGTATACCTATAATATGTATGTTTATAAATAAGTACGTATGTACCTCTGCTTAATTTCGGACTAGATGGCGTTGTGTAAAAGTTGTGGAATATTATTATTATTATTTTATTTGCCAATATATCTCAGAATCTTCAGGTCCTGAAACAAACTCATAGATGCCCTTTAGACACTTTTAATGAATGTAGTAAAAACCGACGATTATCATTGTATTCGTTATGCTAGTGCACCCAAAAACAACTCCCGGTTGGTAAAAAACTATTGGAACATATGGAAAACGAAAGACAATAGAGCTGTAGTTTTTGGAGTCTTTTAAGTGGACTGGTTACCTATATGTTATGATATAATATTATTATTACTTGTTTGTTCACTTGTGATGCACCCAGAGAGTTAGTAATTCTTTGAAGACTTTAAAACAAAAAAAAAAACTCATTTTTTTATCTGTATCACTGTAAACTGATAGCTCTATTTCACCCGCGTCGATATTTCAAACCTTTGAAATTTACAACCATCAACCTATCATACAGTAAATGTTTGGTTTAGGTAAACCATTCTATATAAGCCTTCATTAAACAAACTTCCCTTATGTAATTATTAGCGGATGTAATATTCTGGCATCGTGACGTTGGAGCCGAAAATGGGGGACGAGAGGAACGCTGGGTACTTCAAGTCCCCCATTAAGATTCATCTCGGCTTGACGGAAACTATACAAATGGTGATACAGGCACGTCACTTTGATAAACTAATTTTAGCTGATTGTACACGTAGCTTTATGTAATGGGTTCCGTCTTAAGGCGATAACACATTGTAGCGAATTTATTTTGATGATTTATATAGACTCAACTTTAGGTTTTGCTGAAAACCAGCGTTAGGTAACTAGAATGCTTTCTAGTTGTCGGGCATTTTGCTGAACACACTTACACTATGCTATTATTTAAAATTTTTGAAACAAAGGTTCCTAAAAAGGATCACACATTGTGCATATGTTTTCTTCCTTTTTTCTTTCCAAGATACTAGTTTAATTTACCTGCCTCAGTCGCATTTTGATGTTAATGTCTCTAAACCTTACCTTACTATTAATTTATCATTATAGTCAAAAAAGTAAGCAACCAATTTTGATGCCATTAAATGATAAAAAATGAAAAAATATGGTACCAAAGTCTCGTACTAATTTGCCACAAAGACAAATTTTAAGAACTTAAAAATATTAACGTTTTACGCTAAAAATAGTCTAAATTCTTTTGAATATTTAAAAAAAAATTAATACAAACTCAAAGCCTTTACTTGCAGTCTCCTAAATCATAAAAAATATAAGTATATAAGTGATCCTATGAACAATGATACTTTTTTTTTTTATGGTGGGAAAAAATCATGCATTGACATCCCCCGCTCTTGGGCGGAGCGGGAGATAGTGTCAGACTCTTACTGACTAAAAGACCCACCCCGTTCCTTCTAGCCTTCATACCGGGGCTCGAGCGCCCTTTCGGATAACCCTGGCCCCAGATGAACAATGATACTGATAAATGATATTTATTGTGCAAATAGGTTTAAAAAAACACTTTTAAACATCATTTCTTTCCATCATTTTAAACTAGATGAGGTCGGTGTTTCCTAGCTAGTCAGCTAGGAAACACCGACCGGCTAGGGTAGTCACCCTAAAACTCAGAAACAAAATCAGTGGTGCAATTCCGCATTACATTTTGATTTTCCAAAACCGCAGTTCGCTTAAAAACGTTTTCGTGCTTATAACATAGGCACCATATTTCTCTACTTCGTTCACTTACTTACCGATCGACTTTGCCAGCGACTATTTGTCCAGAATACCCCTCCAGCGGGGCGTGCCTTCCCGATCGCCATTTTTCTTCCGCCAGCTATCTGCTAAAGGCAGGGAGCTGCGTCGGCTACTCAGATAAATCCTCTACGGAATGCAAATAAAATAGATCACTGGCACAAATAAAATTATTTTCCTGAATAAAAGGTTCACATAATTATTTTGGTTTGTTTTGCTATCCGTACCAGCGAGGTTTTAACTTTTTTATGAATGTATTGTATTCTGGGTTCTGGCAAAGGTGTTAATTGGAAATTATGGAGCTTGAAGTTACTGGGGACATTATAAATTAGAAACTTTTTTTTCGTTTTTTATCCGGATTCGTTTGTTGTTTCTCTGGGTTTCATTTCATGAGGCATAAATCATACTATAGTCTGTGTGGGTATAGCGTTAAAGAGAAAATGTTTTGACTGTGTAATAGTGAATTCACTGAAAATATATAAAAAATATTTCTTGTTATTCACTCAAGCTTTCTGATACTTACTTAGTATCTCATTAGTCGCATGCCACTCTATGGCATAAAATAAAAAAATATTATGTTTTATAATTATCAAAAAACGGGTCAAGTGCGAGCCGGACTCGCACATCAAGAACTTCGTACGAACTTACCTATATAAATAGTTCAATTCCCGAATCGAGTGTCGAAGATTTTTTCGAATCGTATTTTTTTGTGACGTAACAATAAATTTACAGTTTTCGGATTTTTTTCTATACTTTGCTATGAGACCTTGCTTCAGGCCAAATTTCTTGGTTCAGAAAGTACCTCGTAGGATTTGACTTCCTAGCAAGTGTCTGCTATTATGTGTTAAGCCACGAGCTCTTAATGCGATCCATTTGTCTGCCTAAACTGAGTTGTTAAAGGCATAGAGCTGTATAGAGTGTGTCCAACTCTTTTCCTTTCTCTCGCACGCTTGATATTTTAACACGTCGTAGTAAGATCCTTTAGATTGCGTTGACATAGAAGTTTGATTTCTTTACGGCTAATTGAGGTAGGAGACTTGAGTATTTAATATCAATCTCAGCTTGATACCTTTATGCATTCTTGAGAATAAAATATTACACACGGTGCTGCTCGCCAGTTCTGTTACTCGTACTTGAACTTGGCGTGACACGCTACCGCGTGTCTAGATTCTCAGGGAACCTTTATAGAACTTGAATTGGATCACTTTGTTGTTCACAAAGTGATCCTATAAGGGTTCCCTAAAATGTATTACAACATTAAAACATTAATTTGCTCTCGCACTATAGTAACATTTTTCATGCGGATACCCAACTGCCTGAAATAATTGCCTAACCGACCGGAAAAATAAAATATGCTGCGGTATTTTTATAGATTAATCTTACGCATAAAATCCAACATTGTAATTTTTGTCACTAAATCTATCTACGGCTAAATAATACTCAATTTACAACATGTGTGGCATGAAAAACTACTGGCAACATGTTCTCTTTTTTATTCGAAGCTGCCATGAAATATACCATAAAAATTTTGTTTTTTTTTTCAATAGCGTCAGTCGAGGTTCGATTAGTGTTGGGTTTTAAAATTGCTCGTTACTCAATCCGGATTCTGCAAATTGTCGGTTTTGTTAAATTGGTTACCAATATTCAAATTCAGAGTAGAGCAATTTTTTTTTAATTTGTATGTAAATATTTTTGCTATCCCTTTAACAACTACCTTTAAATACGTAGGATATTTTGTATGTAGCTTTGCGTTAACAAACTGAATGACCTGGGGCAAAGGAATAAAGTTATTCTGAGATGGATATCAGGTCATTCTGGAATCAATGGCAACGAAAAAGCCGATGAACTTGCACGGGCTGGGGCTCAAGTTCATCAGATAGGTCCAGAACCCTTCTGTGGTATCTCAAAGAACCAGGCCATGCAGACCCTTAAGGGCAACTTATTTGGCGATTCAAAAAAAGCACTGGTTGGTACAACCAGGTCTGCTACAAGCCAAATCTCTCATAGAATGCTACTCACAAAAACGAACTGCCGAGCTTCTTGAGCTTAGCAGGACGAACATCTGTGCGATAGCCCGCGCCTTAACCGGCCACTGCAAACTAAACAGGCACCAATTTCACATGAAACTGAGTGGCACTGATGTTTGCCGGTACTGCAATCAGGAGAGGGAGACGCCTAAGCACCTCTTGTGTGAATGCGGGCCCCTTATCCACAAACGCAGTGTCCATCTGGGCCGACACATTATTCGCCCGGAGGAGATTAAAACTCTAAAAGCTCGGAGTATTCTAAATTTCTTGGAAGCCTCCGGGCTAAAAGAGTTACTTTAACAAGGTGGCGAGTCACAATAGATCTTTTAGGTCACAGTGACTACATCCCCTACACTATGGGTGATGCTTAGCCCCTTATCTTCTAAATAATAAATAAATGTAGCTTTGTGATTCGTGGAAATATTTTGTTGTTATTTAGATTAAAATTGCAACATTTATGCAATGAGTGAACATGTTCACAGAGACTTAATGAAGTATTGCATAGTGTTGGGACTCACATAGTTACACACCTACCTATACTTAGACTATAAAGAGAAAAAAAATGTATTTTTGTTTAAAAGCTTTTGCTCACAGCTTATCCCGCGTAAATAAAATATAGCCTATGTAACTCAGGAATAAAGCAGTTATCTATCGGTGAATTCTTTTTTGTAATCAGACAAGTATTTTCAAAGATTAGGTTTCTCCTACAAACAAAAACCTACAAGTCTTTATAACATTAGCGCAGATAAACTTATAAAGTACTAATCCAATTTTAATAATTCTTTCATATTTAGCTACTTTATTACTGAGTGACAAAGGGTGTAGGTATATTTTCTACTTTCATATGGGCGACGCAGCTAGTAGACCTAGTAAACTAATATTATGCAGACGCAAAATATGTAAGTTTATATGTTTTTATTATGGTGGGAAAATCATCAATGACAACCCCCGCTCTTGGGCGGAGCGGGAGATAGTGTCAGACTCTTACTGGCTAAAACCCACCCCGTTCCTTCAAGCCTTCATACCGGCGCTCGAGCTGTCTTTCGAAACTAACCCTGGCCCCGGTAGGCTTCGAAGAACTTGCTCTGTAACTACTGAACCGATTATGAAAATACTTTCACTAGCTACGTTATACCAGCAATGCTATAGGCCGTATATTTTTTACTTTCACGCGTGGCAAAATTGCTGACAGAACCTACTACCCCATACGTATTTATCACCCAAGACCTATCCCTACTTTGCTAGTTTTCAACACTCCAAAAATACCTAGGTTTCTTTATTACGTAAGCTTAATATTAAGGGACTAGATAGGTAGGTCTGTACCTGCCTGAGACCCTTAATATTAAATAACTTATTTAATACAGCTTTACCCTTGTGAGTACAGCAGCTGTATCAATTGGGTACTCAGATTAATATATTAAGCCAAGTCGCCAGTTTCTTTTAAAAATCTTCATCAATCAATCGTCAATAATGCTATTCTGTACCTATTTTTTTATTGTACTGTCATTCTTATTATTTTCTTGTTTTGTATCCATTTAGATGTGTAACACATAAATACACTGTTAAATTTTAATCGTTTTAATCCCGTGGAGGGTCGATCCGGTACATGAAACACTATCGATTTGTAAAGATAAAAATAAAAAATAAAGTACTTTAAAAAAAAACACGTCATAATTTACGCATGTACGAAATTAATTTCTTTAAGAAAACGTCAGCTGAGCAAGTCTCATGACCTGATTATGTATATAGTATATAGTGTTTCATGTACCGGATCGACCCTCCACGGGATTAAAACGATCAAAATTTAACGGTGTATAATAAGCTTGTGTCATTTTTTGTATAGCTATATATTTTGTCTAGATATCATATTTCTAAAATTTAAAATTTTATTTGATTAATATAGTCTGTCTAATAAGTCAACCGACGACCGTACCACGTACAATGGTCCGCATAGGATTAAGTGCGGAAACCATACTCAGACATAGACAAGTCAACCGACTTGGGAATTTTGTATAATATTTAATCATTTAAAAAATACTTATATTCGTTACTTTTTATAAGGTTCTTCTGTTAATAAACAATGATCTCTATCTCTTAATCAACCTTGATTATTGAACCCGTGTTGACTACATCAGATTTCATTAAATCTTAATAATTACCCAAGTCGTTTAACTTATTAGACAGACTAGTTATTACTAATAAGTAAACCGCCGATTACAACCTTTTTTAGTTTAAATTCTAACAGTCCATCCTGAAGTGGTCCGGTAGATATCGCTATCAGCCATAAAATCGCCATTGTATCCAATGTATCAACTGATTTAAGTTTATGTGAAATCTACACTAATACAATAAAGAGGTAAAGTTGGTTTTTTCATTTTTTTGTTTGTAGGAGGTAATCTCTAAAAGTACTGGTGGGATTGCTAAAATTTCTTCACCGATAGAAAACTGCTTATTCCTGAGTGACATAGGCTATATTTTATGTACGCAGGCGAAACTGCGGGCAAAAGCTAGTTGTTAATATTTTAGTGTACAATAAAGTTTTTCTATACTATTCTATTCTACCTTAGAAAATACTTACCCTATGTATAGCAAAATAAATTTCCTAAATTATGGTGTAAACCACTTATTACCCGATGCGTAGTTTAAAAAAATCAGGTCACCTCTACTAGCAGCCAAGAAAACTGACTTTATTGTATATGTTCAGGTGGCAATATTGCCATCAATATTCATACTTCGGGCAATATTCCTGGCAATATTAATATTATTATTATTTCTTTATTGTCAGGCAACTAAGACCCATAGATAAAATACACAATATTATAATCTTATAAACAAAATAAACTAATACATATTCAAGTATTTCAAACAATAAACTATTTATAATTAAACACGTAACATCGGCGTCGTGTTCCGCTGCGTCGTGTCGCGTAGCCGTCCTCGGAAACGTCGATACACGACACCTTTCGGCCAAAAGTCCTCTCTCAAAAAGGTCTCCAGATGGTGGGTTGGAACTCGTATCACGAACGACATGAAATTGGTGTCGTGGCGCGAATCCAGCCTTTCGACCCTCAGAGTATAGTTGCTCTTTATCTTCATGTACTCCACGACTTCCACCAATATTCCCACGTCACGGCAATATTGCCGGCAACGACACATCATTCGGTTCAAGTAACTTGCCAAGGGGATCAGGGGTCTTTATAGACATTTTATTCATACCACGTGTATAGCACCTACCTTCTAATTACCTATAGAAATTAGCTATTACTTAGCTCTCTGCCGCGCCCTTAATTCCGGCGAGGGTAGGTACGGTATGTGTCCTATCGTGTCGCCGCAGTTGGCTGAATGCGAGCTTAAATCCGATTTGGGTAGAGAGCGTATATAACGCTATTTACAACGTACGTACTATATCATATGTGTCGTCAAAAAACCTAACTCTATGTATCTTAAACAACGGGCCCCATAATTATTTTTGAAAGGGTTATACGCGGCGGTGGAAAGCAAAGGCCAATTAGAGGAACACAAGTGGGTTTTTGTCAGTAAAATTCTGTCACTTTCTCTCACTCCATCTAAAGCGGGAGGAGTTATAAAATGATTTATCATCTTATTGTGGTATACGTAAAAGGGAGTGTAAAGTTCTACATATCTCCGTTGAAAAGAAAAGATCCTCCGACCAGACGGGTGTCCGATCTGGGCAACTGACTGAAAGAAAATTTTGGGGCTGTTGTACCTACATAACCTAACTGGGGCCAGGGTTATCCGAAAGGGCGCTCGAGCCCCGGTATGAAGGCTTGAAGGAACGGGATGGGTTTTTTAGTCAGTAAGAGTCTGACACTATCTCCCGCTCCGCCCAAGAGCGGGGGTTGTTATTGGATGATTTTTCCCATCGAAAAAAAAAAAAATCACTATACCTACCATGTTCAAATCCCGCTGAGAATTCTGAATGCGCGATACAGGATTTCATAATATACCTAGTGTCCTCGCACACGGGCCACAAAAAAAAAACCGCCCCAAAAAAAAAGCTAGAAGCGGTCAAAATAGAAGCTAGAAGCGGCCGCAAAAAAAAAAGCTGAAGCGTGCGACAGCTTGTGGCCAGAGAAGCTTTCAGCGACTTCTAGCTTTTTTTGTGGCGGCACCGCCGCACACGAGCCACAAAAAAAAGGACGCCACAAAAGAAGCCTGAAGCGACTTTTTTTATGGCCCGTGGGTGGGGACACTTAGTTCATATGTGGCACTATAAATATCGCTACAACTAAACAAGAACAAAACTACATATTATTTACGAAAAATTAGTTCTGTAATAAAAGTGGTTTAAATGCATCCAATTAATTTTGATATTTCAGTTACAATAGTGTATGATATTAATTTACATCCAATTAATTTTGATATTTCAGTTACAATTATATGATATTAATTTAATACACATTAAATATTTACCAAACAAAAACCACAGCTTTTTGTGTAAAATTACTTCACTTATTTCATGAAACCGATCTGAAAACAAAGTATCCGTTTCGTTCAATACAGCTGCTGTAATTAAGTAACCAATGAAAACAATACCGTAATATAATAAGTTTTCATTAAAACAAAACAAACAAAGTAAGCGTTATATAAATTTCCGTAAAATAATCCATTCATCGGCCAAACAAACAATACGAAATTATAACTACATCCAGAACAAAATATTTGAAGTACCCTCCCTGTTACTAGGGTCCTAATTAACAATTACAAAACGGCGTTCCTGAGCCAAAAGGTAAATTAAAGAATATAAAATAACCATAAGCAATTAGCATTAAAATTGTTATTATACCTCAACAAACTGTTTTCATAAACCGTTAAAAATTACTTGTGTTATAATACTCTCGGAATGGACTGGCTCATCTGATATTACTATGGCCTTATAGCCGAGATATTCTGTTACAAATTGGCTACAGGTCGGCCCACACTACCCTAGATTACTGAAATAAAATTTAAGCACTACAAAACTGGGTCGTAAAGGTTTACGTGGCTGAAAGCCCAGCCCTTGAAATTGAGCTTGAAAAATGTATTCGCTAGGCGTGAAAGGAGTGGCTAGCGCAAGTAGGTAACACGTTGGTCTTATATTAACGTAAAAACTGCGGGCCCAAGTGTGGCTAAATTCTAACTAGATGGCGCATAACTCATCATTTTTAGGGTTACGTACCTCAAAAGATAAAACAGAACCCTTATAGGATCACTAAGTTGTCCATCTGTTTGTCTGTTTGTGAAAACCCTTTATCTTCGGGTACACGTTTTTCCTGAGATAAGGTATACAATAAAGAAATAAATAACGCGTAGAGGTATCGGTTTAAAAGGAAAACATCGGGAGGAAATCGGCATGTTCTAGAACCAAAAATTCCAAGACATGTTACATTCACCAACCCGCACTGGGCCCGGGTGGTGGATTACGGCCCATTCCCTCTCCTAGAGAGGAGGCCTGAGTCCCAGCAGTAGGGACATTAAAAAGGCTGATGACGATGATGATGATAAGAGGTATCGAGTTGAAAAATTACATACAGGTCTGCAGTCCCTTGAAGTTGTGAAAAAATCAAAATTGCAAGTGAACGAAAAAAAGTGATACGGCCCTTTTTGTCGCAAAAAACGTATATTTCGACACTCTCAAACATCGAAATTCATAGGGTACTTTCCGTTGACCCTGAATCCTGTTTGGCACAAAGCAAGATCTTATAGCACAGGTATAGGAATAAATCTGAAAACAGTAAATTTTTCGTTACCTACGTCACAAAATAAAAAAATACTTTTTTGCAATTCGTAAAAATCTTCGAGACTCCATTCGGAAATTGTAGTTTGCACGAAACCCTCAGTGCACAAGTCCGATTCGCACTTGCCCAGTTTTTTATTTATTATTATACTAGAACTTTGTCAGCTTCCTTCACGAGAATGTTTTCATAAAAACTTTAACACCGTATTTTGAGGGTTGTTTTGAAAAACTGATAATGACAGTTTTTATTATTAATTTTGATTAGGATTTGTGCCAAGATTCAAGTTTATTAACCAAAGAAATAAGAATCTTCCATACGTTCTTTAAAATCCCTTTTTTATTTTGGAGGTTGTTTGTAGGAGAACAGTGGTGGCCGAATGGTAATGGCCCCAACTTACGAGTTGTAGGTCGCGGGTTCGAACCCAGCCAGGCGCATTACTTTGTGTAATTTATTTCATCACCACTGCTCTCAAAACGGTGAAGGAAAACATCGTGAGGAAACCGGCATGTCCTAGAACTAAAAAACGAAGACTTGTGATACTCACCAATCCGCACTGGGCCCGCGTGGTGGATAACGGCCCATTTCCTCTTCTAGAGAAGAGGCTAGAGTCCCAGCAGTGGGAACATTAAAAAGGCTGATAAAAGTCAACCACCAGCCTCCTCCAGCAGTTTTGAAAACAAATAATGACCACCTTTAATATTTTATTAGGTCACTATTAGTGCCAGTGTAGTGTTAGTATATTGGTACGCAAAATGAGATTTTGCATACAAACGAAACCTTTTCGCCACTTAAGAGTTAAATGTTCCAAAACCCTTTCTTACTGTTTACTTACGTCAGAAAAAGAAGCCTTGTGAGAAATTTCACAGTCCGAGTCCCAGTAGTTTTGGCTGTCTGGGATTCTGATCCCGATTTCCGGCCACCGTAGGCGCGGGTTTGCGGACAGTGAGCAATGGGTAGCTCGCTGTCCGGCCGTCCGGTAACTGTCCGGACCAAGCCCAAGTCGTCGACGGCGCGCACTGTTCCCGCGCGCCTCAAGGAGTTGTCAGCAACAGCAGGGACCCAGCCGGGTCGAAGCCTACTGGGGCCAGGGTTATCCGAAAGGGCGCTCGAGCCCCGGTATGAAGGCTGGAAGGAACGGGGTGGGTCTTTTAGTCAGTAAGAGTCTGACACTATCTCCCGCTCCGCCCAAGGGCGGGGGATGTCAATACAAAAAACACCATAAAAAAAAAAGTAGTTTCGGCTGTGGTTTTTTAAGATATGTCAGTCAGTCAGTTTCGCTTTTTCCTTATACAGATTTGTATGTTTTTAGTGTACTGTTAAGTCTGCTATTTTTATAAATTCGTCATTCCAACACGATCTCATTGTCATTTTGCTAAAAGTTCGTAATCTACTAATTCATAATGATCGATCATTGATCGGTCAATGGTCTTGTAATAGAATTGTGGTGGAATCATAATATAAAGCAAATTAAAACCAATAACTGCACAATGTCGTTCTAACGGTAGAACACTGATCAAATAAACTGTCAAAGTTTTAGCAGATTACCGCATACGTCATATATTCATTTGTCAATATGTACGAGATTACTATTCTATGCCACTTCTTTCAATGGAGTGTCAGTGGTTGACCATTGGAAAGTCATAATGACGCCATTATATTAGTAGATTACCAAACTTGTCAAAATCGACAATTATGACATCAATGATAGACCACTATTGTAATAGCAGACTTGAGGCCCAGTTTATTTGATCAGTGTTTTACCATTAGAACGTTATTGTGCAGTTATTGGTTTTAATATGCTCGAAATTATCATTCTACCACAATTCTATTACAAGACCAGTGACCGATCAATGATCGATCATTATGAATATGACAATGGGATCGTGTTGGAATGACGAATTTATAAAAATAGCAGATTTGGGGCCCAGGTCATCGGTCCACTTTGTGGGAGGTCTTCTAGAGCTGCGTCTTCCGGTACGCAGTCGCCACTACAGAACCTTTCGGCCCCAACAGCCATCTGTACTGCGTGCAATGTGCCCTGCCCATTGCCACTTAAGTTTAGCGATTTGAAATTAAATCAAAGAGAAATGCTACCTAGCTAACTTATCGATAACTTATTTAATCTGATAAACGTTGGACGGGCAGTTGATATTTTGGTCTTAGCAACAAGAAGGCTAAGTCGACTTAACTTGACAATAACACAAGTGAATTGACATACCAATTTCCAACGACAACGTAGCCACAAAATATTTTTCCTACCATCTGTAGAGCTTTATCTAGACAAGGATATAAGTTGTTGCATTTCAATCATTGTAACTTAAACCTTATGGTAGTAGGAATAAAAGTCACAAGCTCGTGATTGCAACGGAGATAGCCCGAGGCTCGGCTCTGTCTCGTGAGTTAACTTGATTGTTACTGGCTCGTGTAGCGTCATACATGAAACAGTGCAACGTGTTATGTAACACGGACTTTTGTAATCAATTGAGGTACTGTCGGCAAAAGAGATTTATGAAGCCTGCTCACGATTTTTTGGATAAAAAATATTGAAATGTTTTTTTTTATGTTGCCAGGGCGGAGATTACATCAATGATTTATTATTATAGTAACATCGTTTAGGACGCCATTTTGAATTCTGCTCTCGTGTTAAAGATTGACACATTTAACTAAGGTCTTAGTTTGATAACTCTTGGGATGTTCACTAGTGTAACTAATTAAACCGTTAATAAATTCATGGTTTTAAGACGTGCTTCCAATTTGGCAGTTTCTTGAAATTTCGATATAAGAACATTTTATTTAATGGAGGCATCATTTATCTATACGTCTATTTATTAATTTTATAATATTACTTGATGAATTAACTTTAAGACAAAATCGTTGATTAAATCTCAAAAAATTCTGATTTTCCAATATTTTAGGTGAACCTACCTAAAAGTTGCAAAAAATTAGAATATTAATCTTGATATATTTTTGAGAACTTGATTGTGTCAGAAACACGAAAAATTAAATCTCAATAGAAATAATTGTGATACTTACTTTTAAGACTGACCTTTTAAAAATAAAATTCAGTAGTTCAAGAAAACCTATGACACAATGACAACAATGGTAGATAAAAAGTAAGAAAGAAAGAAAATAAATATTTTAGTTATTTGTGCCTCACATAGAACTAATAACTAAACTATAAACTAGTAATTCAAATCATATTGCAATATAGTCGGTTATTTTATATTTTTAACACATAATTCAACTCATTTTTGGGTAAACCGAGAAAACGCTTTATGTTTTGCAATATTTCTATAACATTTCGAACCAAAAATAAGTTTCAGCACAACAATAGTCGATTTATAGCTTGTATAGGTTGTAACTTTTTCGATACATAAGTAGAATTTATTGTTTTGTTGAAAAAATTCAGGCATGTTTTTTTTTTTTTGTGGAAGGGCGTGTCGTACTTTCACTGACTAGGACAGCAATACTCAATTTATTGCTTTTAAAGGTTGTAGCTTTTTAGATACATTACGATGGCGTACAGATTTACAGCAACTCAAATATTCTTTTAGTTTCATAACAAATAATACATTTGTTATTTATTTATTTATTGAGGATAATAATATTTTATAATGGTGTAGTAATGTCCCAAAAAAATTAAAAGGTAAAACCATAAATTGTTACCACATTAGTTTAGTTAGGTGGTGTTTCCACAATTTAATTTGATACAGCTGCAACAAAGATTTGCATTACTTTGTGTAATTTTATTCATCACCCTCAAAACGGTGAAGGAAAACATCGTGAGGAAACCGGCATTGTCCTAGAACCAAAAATTCGAAGACATGTTACATTCACCAACCCACACTGGGCCCGCATGATGGATTACAGCCAATTTCTCTCATAAAGAGTCCCAGCAGTGGGAACATTAAAAGGTTGGTTATGCAATGCTATGCAGCTGCAACTAAATATCCGATTCATAAATTTTACTAAAACTTGTAGAAACACACATTTAAATTAAAAGCGCTAAAATATTATTTTCTCAAAAAAATTGAACGTATTGGCACTTCACCGTCGATAAGTAGAATTTATCATTATGTTAAAAAAAATTGCTGAGTTGAAATCCGTTTTACAACGTGCACACCCAACTCATTCTTTGAGTGTACTTCATCATAACATTTTCTCGACCTATTGCCTCGGTTTCCTTTACTGAAAAGAACTGGGTCCCTCCATTTTCTACGCACAACGTAGTTTACTTCCGTAGCTGCAACCTCTGCCACCCTTACACAGAGAAAACTAGATTTATATACGGTTTTGTCAATGTACGGTTCAATGTTACACAGATTTAATGTAACTTACACCATGGGCAGAACCGGGTACCCTTTTGTTAGGAAACCCGTATTAATTAATTAATTAAAATGATAAGAAAAACCCTGCGCTTGTTAAATTATTTGATACGGAAATTAAAATAATGACAGCCATAAAATTTGGTCCCTTTTCTGTTTTGCTCTCCATCATGCGAATGTGTGTTTGTTGCGATTTTAAACAATGCTTCGGTTGATAATCCAAAATGTTTAAGTTACTTTGAGGGAGGCCTGTGTCCAAGAGTGGATGTCTTTCAGCTGAAATGAATGAAGTTAATTTCATTATTTGACAGGCCTTTTGGTCTAGTGGTTAGTGGCCCTGACTGCTAAGCCGGAGGTGGTGGGTTCGATTCGCACCCAGGACAAATGTTTGTGTGATGAGCACGATCATTTGGTCTGTGTCTGGGTGTAATTTATCTATAATGTGTATATCTTTAGAAATATATAAATGTGATTTATTATCAGTGGTCTAGTACTCACAGAACAAGCTCTGTTTAGTTTGAGACTTGACAGCGTTGTGTGATAGTTGTGGAATATTATTATTATTGCGAAGTTCAGGCACTTCTAAAAAGATTTTATGTAAATTAAGACCTAGACCACGAAATAGATAGGTACAGAAGACAATCTCATGTATGTACTTCACTTTTTATACCTACGCTCTTTGGACGCAGACTAATGAGCGTTTGAGCCGGAATTGTTCGACGAGTGATCCGAGACGCGACCGAGACATCGTGTCTGTGAGCGGTGTCTTTGTGTGCGTTGCTCAAGCGCGCTTTGTATGTGGATTTGTCGCAGTAAGATAGATAAAGCCGTAATATAGTTATATCCCTAGGGATATAATTATATACCGTAACATAGTTATACGAAAGCGATTCTTTACTATCTCACTAGGAATATAGTCATAAAACCGTCGAAGTTTAGTGATATACTTATATTACTAGATTAAGTTCAGTGTTATAAATATATTAGGGTTTGTCTCAAAACAGTCATATTGTATCATATTGTCATCATATTTTAGTATATTAAAGCTTATTTTTATTCTCAAACATTTTTGAAAAATTGAAAAAAAATTCAAAAGTGTGCCATTTTTTTGAGACAGACCCATTACTTGATTAAGCTTAGTGAAATAGAAATCTACCATATATAATTAAATAAAACAAAATTTTATTGGTTTTATCTTTATTAATAAATCAACTTTATGTATCCTGCAGTTAGTTACAATACTTCGTGACATTAACACGTATTAAAGTAATTATAATTAAAACGATCATATTTTTTTTATTTATTATTTAAACGGTTTTATTTAGCTCACCCCGTTTGTTTTATTTATTCTTGGATCAAATTTAGTAATTCAAATTTCACCCTCTTCCTGTCAACCGATTAATCTGAAATTTTGTATACACTTTGGATTTTGGTGACAATACAATTATGTTTATTCATTATCATTATAAATTCAAGATGGCCGCCGCTACAAAATGGCGGATAATTTATGTTTTATTAATCCCATCAATATGGGTATCAAATGAAAGGGCTCAATAAGCAGAATACAATATACTATAAAAAATTTAAATCCAAGATGGCGGCCGCTACAAAATGGCGGATAACGTAGGTTTTATCAATCCCATCAATGTGGGTATCAAATGAAAGGGCTCAACAAGCAGAATACAATATACTATAAAAAATTGAAATACAAGATGGCGGCCGCTACAAAATGGCGGATAACGTAGGTTTTATCGATCCCATCAATATGGGTATCAAATGAAAGTGCTCAACCAGTATAATACAATGTACTATATAAAATTAAAATCCAAGATGGTGGCCTCTACAAAATGGCGGATAACTTAGGTTTTATCAATCCCATCAACATGGGTATCAAATGAAAGGTCTCAACAAGTAGAATACAATTTACTATGCAAAATTGAAATCTAAGATAATTAATTAATAATCCACAATACATAAAATGCAGGGCAGCACTGTGGATCACGCAGTCGTATACTTAGGTGCGAAACTGTTTGAAGAAGGTCAAGCCTACGTGGCTCTTAGTAGAGTAAGATCTTTGCAGGGACTACGTATAGACGAGTTGGACTGCAATAAACTAACGGGCAAGAAACCTTGCAATAATGAAGCACTAAATGAATTAAACAGAATGCGAAATAAAAACTAAAAACTAGAAAATAAAAATAGGTAAAAAAACTATTTAAGTTAAACGGTTTTATGTTAAACATACATTGCAATGTTTAAGATAAATGTACTAAAAACCAAAAAATAATAAAATAGATACAGTCGTGGGAATTATAAACATATGCATAGACTAGACTAAAATAAAACCGTGGGGCACGTCAATTGTAATTATAGTGTAACATTACAAAACAAACATTTTAATCAACGATTGTAGACAATTGACGTGCCCCACGGTTTTATTTTAGTCTAGTCTATGCATATGTTTATAATTCCCACGACTGTATCTATTTTATTATTTTTTGGTTTTTAGTACATTTATCTTAAACATTGCAATGTATGTTTAACATAAAACCGTTTAACTTAAAAAGTTTTTTTACCTATTTTTATTTGGAATGCAAACATTAACAATACAAACAAAACTAATCAAACATTAAAAATCTTTTAAAGCCAAACAGTTTTGAGATATCTTTATTTCTTATCAACAAGTTGGATCTTGGTTTCTTTAAAAATATTTTTAAATTTTTGTTCAGACAAGAAGAGGAATCATGACATCTAGAATTACATAGCACGAAATGCTTCTTACAGGCACACCTTTTAATAGAACACTGTATATTCGATTTTTTACAGGAACATTTTAAATAACCTTGACCACCAAAGCGCGACAATTTTTGGCATATTTCTCTCAGTGACAAGTTTTCATTTGCCTGCACCGCACACTCCGAAAGCTATTTCACTAAACTTAATCTAGTAATATAAGTATATCACTAAACTTGGACCGTTTTATAACTATATTCCTAGTGAGATAGTAATGAATCGCTTTCGTATAACTATGTTACGGTATATAATTATATCCCTAGGGATATAACTATATTACGGCTTCATCTATCTTACTGCGACAGATTGATTTCTGTATCTATCTATTTTGTGCCTAGACTGTTGGTCTTAATTTACATTATATTTAATTATTAATTGTTCCGTGGGAGAATAAAACTGTCTACACTCATAGCAGCAGCCACTTGGTAAACCACTGAGACAACAGTGCCGCGCACCTAAAATTAACGATAGGTGAAAGACTGGATTCAGTTAATATAATTTTTGAAGTTTCCTTAACAAAACAAAAAACTGAAACTAATGAAAATATTAAAGTAATATCTAATTAGTGTACTTTGACATCGTTTCACAAACGAAAATAGTTTCCTAATATGTGACATAAGCAGTCAACTACCCTTATTAAATTACTATAATTATAGCTAAGGGAAATTTCGACGATGCATTAGAACATAAAAAGCAATAACTAATACCTACTTAACGATTATTACTCCCAACCTTTCAATAAAACCATAACATTTTTGTGACATTATCATGTTCTTTGAACATGCAATAGATTATGGCAATCACCTGAAAGTACTTGATAATACTCGATCGTACAATCTTCAACCATGTTTACTGATTTGGGAACAAAACGATCCTTTCAAACTGAGCTCACGACAATCGAATCTATTAAGGCTCTAGCGCCCGAGCAGCGCCATTAAACAGTGACTTTCTGAAGCCTACTCCTCGGTTACGGCTGGGTTAATAGATTTGTAAAAAAATAATCTTAATCATGAATTCATGTCCAACGTTAATTTATTAGAGAATTCAGGTTTATGTAGTAAAATTATAAGTTTGTTTCGGTCCTACAATCTTATTAACCTATTTTTGGAGCCCACAAGAATAACTCCTACTAGTGCCACATGCATAGATAATATTTATACGGATATTGTACCAAGTCACAAAGAAATAATAAATTTATTAGATTCTGATCATTGTGGACAATTAATTACTTTTCAGAATAAAAATCACATAGCGGCTAAAAAGAATATCATTGTTAACCCTAAAATTACAAGTCGTTTAGAAACTTTTAAAACTAAACTCATTAATAATTTACCAGACTTGTCTACATATGATGATCTCAATCATCAATATGAAGGTTTCTTTAACATGTACTGTAATCAATTTAATTCTACTTTTATACCTAAGACTATTTCGGTTAATAGTAATGTGTCGTTCAGTGAATGGGCTACCACTGGTATTCATATAAGTAGAACTCGGCTTTACGAATTGTATGATGAAAGGATTGTTGTCAATACTTCTGAATTTAGTTTATATGTGCGAAATTATTCAAAATTATTTAAAAAGCTTTGTTCTGTAGCGAAATCGCGTTATTTGAGTTCCAAAATTAAAAACAGTAATAATATTATTAAAACCACTTGGAATGTTATAAATAGTGAAACTGGAAGATCTAAAAGACCATCTAGTGACTATAGACTTGTAATTAATGACAATGTGATCACTTCAGACTCACAGGTTGCCGCGGCTTTTGAGGACTTTTTCTCAGAGATCCCCATATCAACAACAAAATCTCTGAACTCATCACCCACTGCTGCAGAGTCTCTGCTTAAAGAGAATGTAAAAGCTTGCGATTCTGATTTTAATTTCGAACATGTGACTTCTGTTGATATTATTAAGACGTTTCACTCTTTAAATGTAAAAAAGACTGCAGATTTATGGGGTAATTCTGTGGACGTTGTTAAGTCTATAATCAACATTGTAGCTCCTTCTTTAGCTTTTATTTTTAATAATTGTATCGATCGCGGTGAGTTTCCTGACCTAATGAAAAATAGTAAAATAATACCATTATTCAAAACCGGTAGTACATCGGACCCCACAAATTACAGACCTATTTCAGTACTACCTACCTTTAGTAAAATATTTGAAAAGCTCATTCTACAGCAATTACAGAGATTTTTTAATAGACATAAATTGTTGCATATCAAACAGTTCGGTTTTACTAGGGGTCGTTCGACAACCGATGCTGGTGTTGAACTTTTAGGACATATTTATAATGCATGGGAAGATAAATGCGATGCCTTGGGCATTTTTTGCGATTTGTCCAAGGCCTTCGATTGCGTTTCCCATGAAACATTAATCAGGAAACTACACCATTACGGGATCCGGAACTCCTCCCTGGATCTTCTTACATCATATCTGAGTGAAAGGATTCAGAGAGTTGACGTAAACGGACAAAGATCTCCCGGATCTATTGTAAAAATGGGTGTGCCCCAGGGCTCAATTCTTGGCCCATTTTTGTTTCTAATTTACATAAACGACTTACCTTACCTCATAGAAGACAATCATAATATAGTGTTGTTTGCAGACGACACTTCACTTTTGTTTAAACTTAAACGTCAGCAGCAGGTTACTGACGATATAAATATAGCTCTTTCAAAAATAGTACACTGGTTTAATGTAAATAACCTGCTTCTTAATGAAAAAAAAACCAAATGCATTAAGTTTACCATGCCTCATGTTAGGCAAGTAGAAACCAGTGTGCTAATAAAAGGTAAAGAGTTGAGTCCTGAAGATACTACTGTGTTCTTGGGCATTACTCTAGACGCTAAGCTTCAGTGGGGCCCACATATAGACAAATTGTCGAAAAAACTTAGTTCAGCAGCATATGCTGTAAGACAAATTCGAAATTTAACTGATTTAGAGACAGCCCGTTTAGTTTACTTTAGTTATTTTCATAGCGTCATGTCGTACGGTATTCTATTATGGGGAAATGCCGCCGATATACAGACAATTTTCGTTTTACAGAAAAGGGCTATTCGTTCAATTTATAAATTAAGTCCCAGATACTCCCTCAGAGATAAATTTAAAGAAATTAATGTAATGACTGTGCCTTCACAGTATATTTACGAGAATATTTTGTATGCCCATAAAAATATAGACATGTTTAAAAAATACAGTGATATTCATAATTTTAATACAAGAAACAAACATAAATTTGTAGTTCCTGCAACCAGGCTCAAAAAAATAGGGGGCTCATTTAGATGCCAATGTATACACTTCTATAATAAACTTCCTCGTCA